>BSBM01000858.1:17914166-19182500 GCA_027924585.1 Larix kaempferi | reverse complement strand
GGTTGTTTTTGATAGATGAAGATGAAATCAAAACTACATTTCATATTAGTAAACAAATGCACACATGTGTTATTGGCGCGTTCATGCTTTTAGTGCATACGCGTATATTTAAAACAACGCGCGTGCGCTATTTAAATTTCTAATTATTTGCGGGCAATTCCATTCCCACCAATGTGGTGGATGACTTGGCCGCTATGGTTTTAGGTTCGGATTGCCAAACCAAGTGGCTTGGACTGTGTTATAACAAAATACATCTTATTCTATAACTTCTTCTATTTCGAGCATGACTCTGCAGATGCTACACTTGTCCACTGCTAATGAAATTGCACACACTTGTAGAACTATGTGTGAAGATTCCGAATATGCAATTTTTTATTAAATCTATTATTTGTTTCTATTTTTTAATTAATTTTAATTGCACTAACGTCAATCTTACGCAAAAGGTAGGTTATTTCTTTCGTCTATAACTTTTGATTGGCTCACCTATTTTGAAAACGAAAAAGAACCCGCACAAGTACACACAAAGACCTACATCCTAAAAAAAACAAAGTTCATTGATTATTTTAAGACCATGATGTCGGGGACCAATGCTCGACCTAGTCATTTTAGGGCTTGGCTGACTTCCTTAATTAAAAAAAATTAAAATTAACATAAATAAATATGGAAAATAGCGTTGCACTAGAACGGCTTGTTATCTACGACTGTATATAATGTTTTTCACAAAATTCCACCATTTGCATACCAAACCAGGGGACCAACGCAAACATATTCATTATGTTTTCTTAAAAAAAGAACATACCAACCTTAGGAGAACCCCATTTTTTGGGAGTTACACTTAATTTCCATAAAGAATATTGATATATTCTGGAAGGTAATCCGATTTTCTACGTTTCATCTTCTTACACCATATTCCAAAAAAGTTGTGTAGGTAGCTCTAATGTTGCTTTTTGACATTCAGATTTTTGTTTTCCCGAAGTCCATTGCGACTAACGCGTGATGAGTGGCCAACATTAGCTTGCACCAGCCCTCAAAAGTATCTCTTTGTTTTAACTAGTTCGAAGAAAAATATGAATATAGCCACGATAAGAATGACTCTCATGAGCTTCATAGTGAAATAGGACATTTGACAATTCCTAAAACACCATGGGTGGAAGGATTTTCTATCTATGTGAGACTATGATCGTTGATGATGAACCTCACATCAAATTGCAGTTTCATAATCTTTGCTATAATACGTACCTCCCTAACCTTCTAACATGTCAAAACTATGCTGACCCATGAATGCTTCTTTTTAAGTTTTTTGAACATAGGAATAAAATTTTACAGAAAACCAAATAATTGATTTATTTTATATATACCCAAAAGAAGATCCCCCTCTCTCTTCCCTAGATTCTTAGACGGAGAACAATACATAGTTGGTAACCTAAAAAAACATTGTGGATCCACAACCTTCCATTGAAACTACATTTTAATAATATAATTAAACCAAACATGTTAAATCTCTTATATCTATCATTAATAATCACCAAAATTTAAATTATTAAATCATTATATATATATAGATAGATAGATAGATAGATAGATATGGGCTGGTGCAAGGTAATGATACCCAATTATGACACGTTAGTTGCAATGCCATGCTGGAAAAACAGAAATATTATCATTAAAATGAATTATTAGAGGTACCTACAAAACGTTTTTGAATTAGGTGTAAAAAGATGAAACGTAGAAAAATGGATGACCTTCCAAAATATATAACTTTTATTTATTGAAACATGGTATAACCTCCCCAAAATGTCATTATTTTAAGATTGGTATGTTATTTTTTCTCTAAAACATAATGAGCATGTTTTAGTTGAGCCACCTGTTTATTATGTAAATTGTCAATTTATGAGGAAAACAATATGTAGAGAATCTTGTGTGGGGCTATTTTTCAAAAATTTAAAAAGTTGATTTTTTTTTTTTTTAATTATGAAAGTCGGTGAAGCCTTAAAATGACATGGTCAAGTGTTGGTCCACCATATCATGGTCTAAAAAGAATCATTTTTTTTTTTTAGCTTGTAGGTATTCTTGTACTCTTGTGTGGGTTCTTTTCTGTTCTCGAAATAGGTAAGCCAATCAAAAGTTATAGGCCAAATAAACGACCTATGTTTTTTACAAATTTGACATGAGTGCATTTAAAAATGAATTAAAAATAGAAAACAACAACAGATCTATTCCAAAAATATATAGTTAGAATTTGCACACAAAGCTCGACAAGTGTGTGCAATTTCATCTGTAGTGCACTAGTGGAGCACATGCCGAACTAGGTGTGAAAAAAATGAAGTTACAGCATTTGATGTGTTCTGCCATAAATCAGACCAACCCTCAAGTTTTGGAAATCCAAAGCTAATTCCAATCCTACAAGGGCGCCAAAACCAATTTGAATCCATACACGCGCACGCGTTACTAGAAGCGTGCATGCAGATAGGTGCGCATGCGTTACTAGAAGCGCACACGTTTCTAGAACCGTGCACGCGTTGCTTCTTTCTCTATAAAATATAATTTCCATTCCTAGACATAAAAGTTCCAAACTATTTTCATTCACTATTTTTGTTGAATAAGATGAGATTGCCTCGAAGGTTGGGACCCCCTACCTCTCTATAACCCCACCCCACTCTCCTCTCTTTATATCCACCCAATCCCCCCCACTCTCTTCCACTCTATCCACCCTTATCGTTGTCATCATCTTCATTATCTTCACCATCATTGTTGTCATTATCATCATCATCATCATCATCATCATCATCATGTTCGTCATTACCATCATCTTCATCGTCATCATCATCATCATCATCATCATCATCGTCCTCATCATCATCATCATCCTCATCTTCATCATCATTGTCATCGTCCTCATCTTCATCATCATTGTCATCTCCCTCTTCCTCATCAACATCTTCATCAACATCATCTTCATCATCATCTTCATCATGATGAAGATGATGATGATGAAGATGATGATGATCAAGATGAAGATGAAGACGAAGATGATGGTGATGAAGATGATGAAGATGAAGATGATGATGATGAAGATGAAGATGAATATGATGACGATGAAGATCAAGATCAAGATGGTGGTGATGAAGATGATGAAGATGAAGATGATGATGATGATGAAGATGACGACAATGATGATGATGATGTTGATGATGATGATGATGAGGATGATGATGATGATGAATACGATGAAGATGATGGTGATGACGATGATGATGATGAAGATGATGATGAGGAAGAGGGTGATGAAGATGATGATGACGATGATGGTGAAGTTGATGATGATGATGATGCATATGATGATGATGATGATGATGATGATGATGATGATGATGATGCTGATGTTGATGATGGAGATCATGATGAATATGTTGATGATGGTGATGATGATGATTGTGATGAAGATGGTGATGAAGATGGTGATGACGATGACGATGATGGTGATGATGGTGAATATGATGAAGATGATGATTATGATGTTGAGGATGATGATGATGATGATGATGAATATCATCATCATCATCATCATCATTGTCATCATCACCATCATCATCATCATCATCTTATATCCTCCTTATATCCAAAATCAGAGAAGCTCATTATGATGACGAAGATGATTTAGATTATGAGGATGAAGATAATGATGATGATTACCATCATCATCATATTTGTCATCGTCATCATCATCATCATCACCATCTTCATCATCTTCATCGTCATCATCATCATCATCATCATCACCATCTTATCATCATCCATCATCTTCATCATCATCATCGTCATCACCCTCTTCCTCATCATCATATTCATCATCATCATCTTCCTCATCACCCTCTTCCTCATCATAATCTTCTTCCTCATCATTATCATAATCATCGTCATCACCATATCTTCATCATCATCACCTCACACTAGTAATGATTCAACAAAATTAGAGAAGATCCTTATATCATCATCATCATCATCTTCATCATATTAGTCATCATGATCATCATTTTCATCATCATCATCATCACAATCATCATCTTAATCATCATCATCATCTTCACCATCATCTTCATCATCTTAATCATCATCATCATCATCACCATCATCACCATCATCAACATCTTCATTGTTATCGTCATCACCATCATCATCGTCATCAACATCTTCATCATCATCACCATCATCATCATCATCTTCTTCATCATCATCACCATCATCATCATCATCATCATCATCATCTTATATCCTCCTTATATCCAAAATTAGAGAAGCTCCTTATGATGACAAAGATGATTTAGATGATGAGGATGAAGATGATGATGATGATCATCATCATCATCATCATCATCATCATCATCATCATCATCATCATCATCATTGTCCTCCTCTTCATCACCATCATCATCATCATCTTCATCACCATCATCATCATCATCAACATCTTCATCATCATCATCATCTTCGTCATCATCAACATCATCATCATCATCATCGTCATCATCATCACCAACATCTTCATCATCATTTTCATCTCTAGGTTCCTCATCAACATCCCCATCATCATCATGTTCTTCATCATCATCATCATCATCTTCATCACCATCACCATCATCATCATCACCACCATCATCATCATCAACATCTTCATCATCATTTTCATATCTAGGTTCCTCATCAACATCTCCATATTCATCATCATCTTCATCTTCATCATCATCATCATCATCATCATCTTCATCACCATCACCATCATCATCAACATTTTCATCATCATCACCATCATCATCATCATCATCAACATCTTCATCATCATTTTCATCTCTAGGTTCTTCATCAACATCTCCATCATCATCATCTTCTTCATCGTCATCATCTTCATCACCATCATCATCATCATCAACATCTTCATCATCATCACCATCATCATCATCATCTTCTTCCTCATAAACATCTCCATCATCATCATCTTCGTCATCATCATCATCATCATCTTCATCACCATCATCATCATCATCAACATCTTCATCATCATTGTCATCTCTAGGTTCCTCATCAACATCTCCATCATCATCTTCATCATCATCACCACCATCATCATCATCTTCATCACCATCACCATCATCATCAACATCTTCATCACCATAACCATCATCATTATCATCATCAACATCTTCATCATCATTGTGATCTCTAGGTTCCTCATCAACATCTCCATCATCATCATCATATTCATCACCACCATCATCATCATCAACATCTTCATCATCATCACCATCATCATCATCTTCTTCCTCATAAACATCTCCATCATCATCATCTTCATCCTCCTCATCATCATCTTCATCACCATCATCATCATCATCAACATCTTCATCATAATTGTCATATCTAGGTTCCTCATCAACATCTCCATCATCATCATCATCATCATATTCTGCATCATCATCATCATCATCATCTTCATCACCATCACCATCATCATCAATATCTTCATCACCATCACCATCATCATCAACATCTCTGTCATCATCATCTTCATCACCATCATCATCATCATCTTCATCACCATCACCATCATCATCAACATCTTCATCATCTTCACCATCATCATCAACGTCAACATCTTCATCATCATTGTCATCTCTAGGTTCCTCATCAAAATCTCCATCATCATCATCATCATTTATAATATTCATCACCATCACCATCATCATCTTCATCACCATCACCATCACCATCACCATCACCATCACCATCACCATCAACATCAACATCTTCATTATCATCACCATCATCATCATCAACAACATCTTCATCATCATTGTCATCTATAGGTTCCTCATCAATATCTCCATCATCATCAACATCTTCATCATCATTGTCATATCTAGGTTCCTCATCAACATCTCCATCATCATCATCTTCATCATCATCATCATTTTCATCATCGTCATCATCATCATCAACATTAGAGAAGCTCCATATGATGATGAAGACGATTTAGATGATGCTGATGAAGATGAAGATGATGATGATGATGATGATGATGATGATCATCATCATCATCATCATCATCCTCATCATCATCATCGTCCTCCTCTCCATCATCATTGTCATCTCCCCCTTCCCCATCAACATCTCCATCATCATCATCTTCTTCATCATCATCATCGTCACCCTCATCACCCTCATCACACTCATCATCATCTTCAACATCTTCATCATCATCACCATCATCTTCATCTTCATCAACATCATCATCTTTATCATCTTCATTTGCATCATGATTATCTTCATTGTCATCACCCTCCTCCTCCTCATCATCTTGTGCACTTATGCACTTAGGGATTAATGTTTAGAAGAGGGCCTAAGGGCCTTTATGGGGGAGGGGCTCTAGAAACAAACCGAAACATATCGATTTGTTTGGCAATAAATGAAGTAAACGTTACCCACCAAACTATTTAACGTTCAACAAGAGCGTGCACGTGCATCTATCGTGCATGCGCTACTAGCGCACGTGCGTCCCTGTTGAGCATAAAATTTAGAAAATATCCCATGCTCTTCTCCCGCATGTTTTCTCTTGTTCCATGCATTTTTTCACTATTTTCACACACAGTCCGACAACCATTTGCATTTGGAGTGAATTCAGACACCATTTGGTGTTTCTTTGACAATTTGGATAGAATACACGAGTTGGGGCTCTAGTTGGCTCTTTGGATTGAATACACACCAGTTGGGCTCTATTTGGCTCCTTTGATTGAATACACAATAGTTGGACTCTATTTGGCTCCTTGGATTGAATTCTCATGCTGCTTGGACACACTTGAACTCTTCTTACATATAGTGGATACATCAAAAGAGCATTTTACATTTGAATCAAAGAGAAATCGTAATCCTTCAGGTATGGTGACCTCTTCCTCTTGTTAAATGTATTTTAGTCTTCATTCACTTTGTTTGAATTGTATCTATTTTAGTTTTTCTTCATGAATTGTATGATAGATGTATTTTAGTCTTCTTAATCTTCAACATAGACAATAAAAAAATCTTACCACAAAAAAACTACAACATGCACCAAGCAATGCTTTTAAACTTTCATGAAGATAATAAAAAAAACTTGCTTGCATCACCACCAATAAGTTTTCATAATCACATAACTCCATCTAGTATACAAACATTTGTTGAATTCCTCATGATTTCAGTCCAACAACTCACACAAACACCTAAAGAATCAAACTCAAGTAATATTTTGGGGCTCTTTTCCATCATCCAAAACATGAAAATGAAGTGAGTAGGAGCTTCTCCTTTTGTAGGAAATGTGCTCCTACTAACATCCCATACTACCATCCAATACCATCCAATTGAGTTCCTAGAGGTGATGTTGTTGTTATATCTATGGCATTCTCAATAGCTTTTAAGATTATATGAAAACATTCTCACTAGATGTTGTTGTATATAATCAATTGCTACATCAAGTTTTAATAATCATGCACATCAAGTTTTAATATCTTATCCGTTGTTCATTCTTTCAGGGGTGATATTTTTGTTTTGTTAAAAAACGTATTGAATATGGAAAACAAACGTAATAATAAAACAAAGTCTAGAAGGAAGGAGCCGCCCCCTGAAAAGGCCCATGAGATAAGAGAAAAGGCCAGGTTGTACATGGAAAACCGTAGACATCAAGATGTTAGTGCCTTAGATCCATCAACAAGCAACGATAAAGTGGTTGAAGTCAATCAAATCTTGCTTG
This sequence comes from Larix kaempferi, assembly GCA_027924585.1. Lineage (NCBI taxonomy): Eukaryota > Viridiplantae > Streptophyta > Pinopsida > Pinales > Pinaceae > Larix > Larix kaempferi. The sequence goes on along the minus strand of BSBM01000858.1, from coordinate 19,174,726 downwards.
ATGTCGAGCATGAAGGGATGGATGTTGAACAGGTTGTTAATTGGAAACATCCCCAAGAAGAGCACACTCATGTCGAACACACTCCCTTGCAGGACCAAATTATGAATGAAGGGCCACAACAAACCGGTGACGAGACTCATACTTCCTTTCCTACTCCCTTGCCTCGACTATCAAGAGTATGACGAAGAACTCCCAGACGTATTCATGTGGATGAAAGTTCATTTTCACGACTTGAAGGTAAGTTTCCCAAACACACTATTGATTTCCATTGTAACAAGATAATCAAATAATTTTTTGAATCCAAAATTGATGTAGAAAAATGTCAATTGTTTCCGGCTTTGTTAAATTCACATTGTCTAGCTCATGTTAAGAGAATTTTGGGCATAAAGGTAGTTAGAAGTTCAGAGGCCAACGATCATGTTGTTAGAAATATACAATCTGCATTTAATTTGATTGGAAAAACTTCTCGTAAAAAAGATTTTAATGCGGCCCGTCGTGTACTATCGGAATCGATCGTAGACAACTCCACAAGTAAACGTCGCCTGCTATCACACACATGTAAAATATTTAAAGTAGATAGAAAGACTCTTCAAAAGTATTCTGCTATTAGAGAAAAACTTGAGACACCAAGCCAAAAATATTGTTGGGCTTTTGTTGGTAGGTTACCTCGTTCAGACATGAAGCTTATTGATGTTGTTAAAGAACTAGTACAAAAGTTTTGGCATGATAACACTAGACCGTCATCGAATCAAAGAGATGTGCTAAAGTTGATAAAAGGCGTTAATGGGTGTGAACCCCATGTCAAGCACGTCCTTGACACGACACAAACAGAACTCTACGAGAGGTTCAAGAGTGAGCACACACAATTGAACTTGGGCTAAAGGTCCTTTGAAAAATGCAAACCCGGGCATGTTAGAATTTGCATTGATCGCAACACATGTTGGTGTAGATACCATGTAGAATTTGAGTACTATTATGATACATATAGACATATATTTTATGATTTGCATACTAGCATTGTGCAGGAATGCCCATCATTACAACCACCAAATGCATCCAGAGAATTTATACATAGCATAATGTGTCCAAGACCTGAAGGACAAAAATATTATAAAAGATCATGTTTATATGGGACATGTTCCAAGTGCAATGGATTTTCATTATTGAGTCATTGCATCCATGAAACCGAGGAGCACGAATTTGGGAGGATATCAGTAGAAATGCAGAACTTCAAGTACATAACATATCAAGTAGATAGTGCGAAGGAAAGCAAAAAAAATGCATTGGTGAAGTCACATGTAATCTAATTTTTCATACTTTCATATTGTACATGTTGAATTTGTACATATATATTCAAATTGTAAATGTCACATTGTATTAATGCCCTTCGTTTTGTGGCACCATGTACAAATTTGTGATTTCATGAAGGAATTCTACCAAAAGATGGAGCAGTATGTACATCATGTCCATGTAGCACGATGGCAGGATGAATAATGCAGATAGTGCAGGGACACCTTTCCCAATGGCACAATATTGTCAGTTGTGGACTTTGATGAAAACTACACTCTGTAGCCACATAATGAGATTCAAATTAAATACTACCATTTAGACCAAGTTAGCATAATGGTCCATATCACGTATAGGCATACGCCAGAGAGAAGCAATGACATGAGGATAATATTTAAAGAGACCAAATTCTACATCAGTGACGACAGGTGCCATGACTTGCATTATGTGCAGCATTGCTTCAGAATTTTCTATGATCAGTTGAAGGAGAGAGGTATATAGATGGATCAACATTGGATATGGTCAGATGGTTGTGTAGGCCGATTCAAAAATGCACGTGTATTCTAGTGGTTGAGTATTTTGCACAAGACTTATGATGTGCTACATATATGGAACTATTTTGAGACTGGGCATGGAAAGGGAGAGCATGATGGGGCTGGAGCATGTCTCAAAACTTCCCTACGAAGGGAGTATATGAGGTGCATGTCAAACCCTCATATTCGGGATGTAGAATCCATAATTCAATGGTGCTCTGCAAAAATGTCAGATCGAACCACAGAGCAACACAAACCAACAGGTAGAGGACATGTTGTCATAAATTTTTGGCATGTGGTTGATATAGATCGATCGCGTTCTTATAGTTGTAGCACTGTGCAAGGTACTCATGGATTTCAGTTGGTTCGAAGCTCAAACAACCCCTTATTTGAAATATGGATGCGGAAACTTGCTTGCTTTTGTGGGCCTTGCAGCAGTTGTGAGTGGGATGTGTGTGAATCAATGGATTGGGTTGATGAATGGGACCATATATCACTTGCAGTGGATCCATGTGCAGTTAGAGGAAGGAAAATCCTCTATTTCGAATGAATATGATCATATATATGATCTTGTACAGCCAGGTAAACATTTATGCATGCATATCTCGGTTCTCTCCTTGTTTTTGTAATTATCCAAGTTATCAAACCACTACTTGTTGGAATATGACCGTACAATGCATTTTTGCAGGACACATCTACACAGTTGTCGCCCCGACAGATAGTGCAATTGGGATAAATTATTGGTTGGCATGATGCATCCAGGGGAAGCAAACCCTCCTTGCATCATTAACTGATAGTGAAGGCATTACCTTTCCGACTGGCTTGATGGTTGTTCAGGGGAAATATCTTACAATAGATGGAAAGGGACCAAAGACAAATGGCTGCACATACACAGATTATAGACCAGGTTCATGGGTGTATCACTTTATGCACTTGATTGTTGGTACAAACATCCAACTACGACATCAAAGAAGGTAAGCTACTTACTACCTCATGTAGAACATGAGAGGTTGTTCGAGACAATAAAAAACTGAGAGGATCCAGAAGGCCTAATTGATTGAGGTACATAGTATAGCCATGTGATTGTTTATTCATGCATGATTAATGTTATTCATGTTAGATAGTTTATTTGACATCGTTATCTTAAATCGTTTATTTGATGTTTGAGTTATGATTAAGTTACTATTACAATACATTGATCGTTTACACCAACCACTCCAATTCATTGGTCCCAAGGTCAAGGTTTCATCTTTTGACCATGTTTAGTGCCATAAAAACCATACTGAGTGCTAAAATACTCCATGTCACGTCACACAAGTACACCACTAGAGAACTCAACTTATAGAATCCAACTCTACATGTCCATCTTGGTGTTTCAATCCTCAAACCCCAGGTCTTATACTCTAGCATCAAACCCTAATATGCATTTGGTTGGGGATAAGAATGAGATGCTTTATGTTGGGATTGAACTATTTCAATATTTAGGCCTCTAACACCTCTGCAACTTCTTCCACTACCATGATCTCATATTTTAATGATGTCAATGGCTAGTGATTATGAGATACAAAGGTTGCAATCATCTCCAAGACCTTAAATTTGCCTTGCAAATAAATATAAATATTTCATTTTCTTGGAACGTTGGGGTACATGCAAGTGCACATGAACATGTTAATATGAGATAACTCATGCAAACCCTAGCCATGTCACATCACACAAGTACACTACAATATAACACTATTTCTAGCATCCAAGGCTACATGTCCATCCTAGTATTTCAATCCTCAAACCCTAGGTCTTTTACTCTAGCATCGCACAACGCTATTGATAGCACCCAATGTTATGTTAGGCATTAGCTCCACTTTGCATGTATTCTATTAGGGAAATGACCTTAGTGTTAGAACAAGATGCTCAACTTTTGACCTAATTTGTCACTTTCTCAAAATTACTTGAATTTCCCTTTGTGAGGCCTTTTACTTGGGGTTCCCAATTATCTCACATACTCTTAGACCCTCAACCATGGGCACACAAAAATCTCAACTCTACTCTCCATCGATGGATATCACACACATATAATGTAAATCAATCCTTGGCTTTGCAAGAAATGTGGTCCATCTAGCTTACCCATAATGAATGTATACGGTATAATATTTTAGCATGCCCTTAGAAAATATTTTATATACTTAAATATGGTAGGAGGAAACACATAAATCCAAATCCTCTGAAACCTCAAAGAGTAGAGTTTCACCTAGTCACAATCACTTTTGTGCTTTAGTGAATTTGCATGGAGCCTCACAAAAATATCCTAGTTCTTTTATTAGATTTAGCTGCATTGAAAACTTATCATACATAAACCAAATCTAAAAACTCACTTTTACAAGAATTATAGCAATATTAAAACAATCCTTAACTTATTCAATGATGATGTCAAATCACTCAACAAAATTATCTTTTACTTATGAAAAATTAGCAATACATATATAAATATAAATTACAATTCAAGAACATGCATGAGAGCCTTATCACAAGGCTAGTATAATTCACTAGCTCTCCAAATAGCTAGGGAAAATAGTGAAAGCCCTAGCTGAATCAAGGAGATATAACATGCATGAATCACTAAAACAAGTCGTCCAATGCAATACATCTTCTCTTCTTCTTATTTGGAAAATGAACCTAGGGTTTCATCAAAAAACCCTAATCATAAACCTCCAAGGGATGTAACAATATAATCCCAGAAGAATCAAGCTCAAGCCAAGTTGTCCTCCCTAGACATCAGATATCCTCCTAGGGGTGTTTTCATGAACCATAGTGAATTCCTCCATGAATTTAATTACAAATAAAACAGTGTGATATTGATGGTATGAGAAGGAATACATCCTTATTCTATATATCATTGCAATTGGATGTCTCCTCTAGTGTTGACATCCAAAATCATGTTAGCTGTTAGCTCCGCTCTCCATGTGTTCTACTAGGGAAATGGCCTTAGTGTTAGAACAAGATATTAGTAACCTTAGTGATCACAGGTCTTCACAAATGTGAAAGAGAGGTGATCCAATTTCTTCCAAGGGGGTCATTTCTCATCCGAAGGCTCCCAGGAATGCGTGGCCACCGTGGACGCGTCCATAATGGCCATGTGCACCTGTGGGAGCTGACGAAACCCAAGTTCGCTCGCTAGTTTGGGTTTCGTGCCCCTGGAGCAATTCCTCAAAGTGTCCCTAAATGGCCCCAGGGTGTTGTACCAAGATGCCAGCAACACCAAAAGCATGGATTCGATTGTGAATCCATCGATTCCAATGGATCCGAGATGCCAGGTTTCAGCTAGGGGACCCCCCACATCCCAACCCCCGGCAATGGTGTTATTGTGCCATCTCCGGAGCTTGGGTTTTGCTCAGTGAAGGCCTTTCAAATATTGCTCAAGGGGGTCATTTCTCGTTTGAAGGATCCTGGGAATGCATGGACACCGTGGACACGTCCACAATGGCCATACGTATGTGCAGGAGCTGACGAAATCCAAGTCCGCTCGCCAATTTGGGTTTCCTGCCTTCGGAGCAATTCCTCGAAGTGTCCCTGAATGGCCCCGGGGTGCCAGAACAAGATGCCCACAACACCCAAACCGTGGCTCTGGTCATGAATCTGTTAATTCTGATGGATTTGGGACGCCGGGTTTCAGCTAGGGGACCCCCCGTAGCGTGCTGCCAACCCCCGAAAATGGTGTTATTGTGCCATCTCCAGAGCTAAGGTTTTGCTCAGTGAGGGCCATTCCAAATTCGTTCAAGGGGGGCATTTATCATCCGAAGGCTCCCAAGCATGCATGGCCATCGTGAACACGTCCACAATGGAAACATGCACCATTGTGGATGTGTCCACGGTGGCCACGCACGCACGAGAGCCTTCAGATGAGAAATGGTCCTCACTGAGCAAAAACCTAGCTTTGGAGATGGAACATTGGCACCGTTTATGGGACTTTGAGGCACGATGTGGGGGGTTCCTAGCTGAAACCCGATGCCTTGGATCCATCAGAATCGATAGATTCATGATCGGAGCCACGGTTTGGGTGCTATGGGGATTTACGTCGAGCACCCTAGGGCCATTCAGGGACACTTTGAGGATTTACTCCGGGGCCACAAAACCCAAACCAGCAAGCAGAATTGGATTCTGTTAGCTCCCACAGGTGATTATGCCCATTGTGGATGTTTCCACAGTGGCCACGCATGCCCGAAAGCCTTCGGATGAGAAATGACCCCTTAAGTGAATTTGGAATGGCCCTCACTGAGCAAAACCCTAGCTCCGTAGAGGGCACATTGGTACTATTTCTGGGACTTCGAGGCACGATGTGGGGGGTCCCCTAGCTAAAAAACGATGCCCTAGATCCATCAGAATCGACGGAATCACGATCAGAGCCACAGTTTGGGTTATACGGGCATTTTCGTTGGGCACCCTGGGGCCATTCAGGGACACTTTCAGGATTTGATCCGGGGGCACAAAACCCAAACCGGTGAGCAAGATTGGATTCTATTGGATCCCATAGGTGTGTATGGCCATTTTGGACATGTCCATGGTGGTCATGCATACCCAGAAGCCTTCGGATGAGAAATTCCCCCCTTGAGCAAATTTGGAATGGCCCTAACTGAGAAAAACCCTAGCTTTGGAGATGGCACATTGGCACCGTTTTCGGGACTTCGAGGCATAATGTGGGGGGTCCCCTAGCTAAAACCCAGTGTCAGGGATCCATTGGAATTGACAGATTCACTATCAGTGTCATGGTTTGGGTTCTATGGGCATTTTCGTCGGGCACCCCGGGGCCATTCTGGGACACTTTAAGGATTTGCTCCGGGGGCACAAAATGCAAACCGGCTAGCGGAATTGGATTCCTTTGGCTCCCATAGGTGTGTATGGAAATTTTGGATGTGTCCACAGTGGCCATGCATGCCTAGGAGCCTTCGGATGACAAATGACCCCCTTGAGTGAATTTGGAATGCCCCTCACTGAGCAAAACCCTAGCTCCGGAGATGGAACATTAGCACTATTTCCAGGACTTTGAGGCACAATGTGGGGGGTCCCCTAGTTGAAACCTGACATCCCGGATCCATAGAAATCGACATATTTTTTATCGAATCCATGGTTTGGGTTCTACGGGCATTTTCTTCGAGCACCCCAGGACCATTCATGGACACTTTGAGGATTTGTTCCGGGGCCATGGAACCCAAACCGACGAGCAGAATTGGATTTTGTCTACTCCCATAGGTGCACGTGGCCATTGTGGATGCGTCCACAGTGGCCAAGCATGCCTTGGAGCCTTTGGATGAGAAATGGCCCCCTTGAGCGAATTTGGAATGGCCCTCACTAAGCAAAACCCTAGCTCCGGAGATGGCACATTGGCACCATTCCTACGACTTTGAGGCACGGTGTGGGAGGTCTCCTAGATGAAACCTAACATCCCAGATCCATCAAAATCAACAGATTCATGATCGAAGCCACATTTTGGGTGCTGCAGGCATCTTGTTCTGGCACCTCGAGGCCATTGAGGGACACTTTGAGGAATTGCTTCGGGGGCACGGAACCCAAACCGACGAGTGGACTTGGGTTCCGTCAGCTCCCATAGTGCATGTGGCTATTTTGGATGCACCCACCATGGCCACGCATGCCCGGGACCCCTCAGACGAGAAATGACCCCCTTAAGCAATATTTGAAAAGTTTTCACTGAGCAAACCTCTAGCTCCAAAGATGGCACAATAACATCGTTTATGGGGGTTGGAGGCACACTGTGGGGGTGCCCCTAGCTGAAACTCAATGTCCTAGATCTATCGGAATCAATGAATTTTCTATTGGAGCCATGGTTTGGGTTTTGTGTGCATCTTGGTCCGGCACCCTAGGGCCATTTAGGGACAATTTGAGGAATTGCTCTGGGGGCATGGAACCCAAACCGGCAAGCAGACTTGGGTTCCGTCAGCTCCCACAAGTGTACATGGCCATTGCATATGCATCCATGGTGGCCACACACGCCCAGGAGCCTTCAGACGAGAAATGACCCCCTTGAGCAATATTCGAAAGGCCTTCACTGAGCAAAACCCTAGCTCTGAAGATGGCACAATAACACCATTTCCAGGGGTTGGAGGAACGCTATGGGGGGTCCCCTAGTTGAAACCCAGCATCTCAGATCCATCAGAATTGACGGATTTGTGACCGGAGCCATGGTTTGGGTGTTGTCGAAATCTTGGTCCGACACTTCGAGGTCATTCAGGGACACTTTGAGGAATTGCACCGGGGGCACAGAACCCAAACCGGCGAGCGGACTTGGGTTCCGTCAGTTGCCGCACGTGCATAAAGGATCTTTCAAACTACCATATAGAACATGTCTTAGGTTTTTTTGGATCCTATAAAATATTCTCAAAATTCCACACTCAAGTAAGTTACACGCTTACCTAATATTACAGTGGTAAGTCCTCTTTGACAAGACTTTCCCCGCATTTGAATTTACAATTGTGGATGGCTCATAAGGTTTCAAATGATTAACATTCAATATTAAGAAAATGCTTATTCATATATAAATTTTCCTCAACATTCATATAGCCACCCCATAATAATACTATTGGTTTTCCTTGTTAATAGCTACTAGTATATTGCAGTTGACCTAGATAGTTATCGTAAGATATGAACTATAGCAAATGTTGTCGACCAAATCTAATGGTGAAAACCCTAGTTCATAAAACTTAGGTCTAGATAAGAACATGTTGATATTTGCAATGAGAAGCTTGAAATAATAATGCATGCATGGCCATATAAATTTTTTTGAAACATAAATTTCATGTTTGATATTTTCTTGCAATCATGAATTGAGACATGGATCAATTGTAGTGGTCTTGAATTTATCAGTTGAAAGAAAAAAAACACATTAAGACACCTTAGTGCAAGAATATTTACTATACCATATTAATCTTAAAACATAGTAGAAGAATACATTATTGATCCCATAACTAGTGTAAAGTGGTACATTTATAATCATATGGAGGAATATAAGTCAGTTCATTGACATGTAATTATCACTTCCCCCCATATTTGTCTAATACATTATTTTAGTGGTTAAGGTGGTCAAAACACTTCCATGCTTATGCTAATTTGGTTGCATCAATTACAACACCAATACATTAGTTCTTTATTTCAATGAGATGTTGTATGTGTTTCTTTTTCCTCCACCTAGACCAATAGGAACACCATTTATATCTAGGAATTGTCACTACATTGTGAAAAAATCAGAGGAAAAATAGAAACATAGTGGACAAGCTTCCAAAAATTCAACCTCATTCATCTCATGTCCTTACCATAATTTTATCATGGGCTTCCCAATTACTCTCATATTTGAGACTGGGTGTACTCATACTACTGCTCTTAGAACATGAAATTAGATCAAACATATAAATAAACTAAAAAAAAATTATGAAATGTACACAGTGGTTTTTTTAAGCATGATTTATAGTATCCCCTCCTTGAAATATTCTAACAACTCCGTAAGAGAATATGCACTTTTTGCATGATTGGGTCAAGTACTAAAACCCATAAACCTTGGGACTGTGGGTGGTGTGTCCATGTTGAGCATGAAAAAACGCACATGTGAGATCTTACGGAACTCAATTTTGATGCTTGGTTTAGTTTTTATCCCTAATGAAAAAATCACCAAGTGTCCCTGAAAGGATTTAGGATGTGACCTGCAACTCACCATAAAATGATGATCGTGGCTCGTATCAATGAACCATTGACTCCATTGGGTCTTTCATAATGCATTCCATCTAGGGGAGCCTTTCTCCCATGGGTCCATCACCTAGTGCTTGTCTTTTTTATTAATCTCATGAACTAGGGTTTTTCTCAATAAGCGACTATGCACATTTTCCATGATTGGATCAAGTCTTAAAAACCATAAATATCGGGACCTTGGGTGGTGTTCCCATGCGAATCATGGAAAAACACACATGCACCAGCTCATAGAATTCAACTTAGATGCCCATATTTGTTTGTATGCCCTAATGGCATAATCATGATGTGTCCTTGAAAGGATTTTGGAGGTGACCTGCAGTTCGCCATAAAATGATTATTGTCATTCGGGTCAACAAAACATCAAATCCATTAGGTCTATGATAATGCGTTCCATATAAGGGCACCTCTATCCCATGGGTCCATCACCCTATGCTCATCTTGTTCATTGACCTTAGGAACTAGGGTTTTGTTCAATAACTCACTATGAACATTTTGGATGATTGGATCAAGTACTGAGCCCCTCAACCTTGGGACTATGGGTTGTGTTATCATGTTGGTAATGTCCAAGCACACATGTAGGATCTTATAGAATTCAATTTTTATGCCCTAATGACAGAATCACCAAATGTCTCTCAAAGCCTTTAGGTGGCGGCCTGAAACTTTCCGTAAAATGATAATCATTGCTCAGATCGACGAACCCTAAACTACGTTGGGTCCATGACAATGCATTCTATTAAGAGGAACTTCTCTCCCATGGATACATCACCCAATGCTTGTATTGCTTGATTGATATTAGGAACTAGAGTGTTTCTATGTAAGTGACTATACACTTTTTTGATGATTTGGTGAAGTATTGAAACCCATTGACCTTTGGAGTGTGCCTGGTGTGTCCATGTCGAGGATGTCCAAACACACATACAAGAGCTTATGAAACTCAATTTCGATCCTTGGTTCAAATTTTATTCCCTAATGACAGAATCACCCATGTGTCCCTAAAAGGATTTAGAAGGAAACCTACAAGTTGCCATAAAATAATGAAAGTGGATCATATCAATGACCCATCAAATCCATTGGGTCCATAACAATGCATTTTATCTAGGGGAACCTCTCTCATGTGGTTCCATTTCCTAATGATAATCTTGCTCATGGATATAAAGAACTAGGGTTTTTCTTAGTAAGTGACTATGCACTTATGCATGATTGGGTCAAGTACTGAAACCCCTTGACCTTGGGACTGTACGGTCATTCTATGCCCCCGGTAGGTATCCAGTAGGTGTCCCTAAAGGCCTTTTGGATGCGAGACAGAACGAGCCATAGAATGATGATCGTTTCTCGGATCGACAAACCATTGACTCCATTGGATTCAATACATCGAGAGAGTGTTAGTGGTGCCCCTCTCCTCCGCTCCCATGGCCCAAGTGTCATCTTGTACGTCCATTTTGGAAACTAGGGTTTTGCATAGTAAGGGATTGTGCAATTTTTGCACATTGGGGTCAAATTTGCAAAATCGTCAACCGAGGACTTATGGCTAGCATTCCCAGCTGCAACATTCCTATAAACTCTTGTAGGACTCCCCAGAACCCGGTTTTGTTGGACGGTTGGAATTATATTCCCCTGATAGGTATCCAGTAGGTGTGCCTAAAGGCCTTTTGGATGCGAGACAGAACGAGCCATATAATGACGACCGTGGCTCAGATCGACAAACCATCGAATCCGCTGGATTCAGGACATCAGGATAGTAATAGGGGTGCCCCTCTCCTCTGGTCCCATGGCCTAGGTGTCATCTTGTAGGTCCATTTTTGAAACTAGGGTTTTTCTCAGTAAGGGAGTGTGCACTTTTTACACATTGGGGTCAAATTTGCAAAATCGTCGACCGGGCACTTATGGCTAGTGTTCCTAGCTGGAACCTTCCTAGACACACTTGCAGGACTCCTCGAAAACTGGTTTTGTTGCACGGTTGTAATTCTATGGCCCCGGTAGGTATCCAGCAGGTGTCCCTGAAGGCCTTTTGTATGCGAGACAGAACGAGCCATATAATGATGACCATGGCTCGGATCAACAAACCGTCAACACTGTTGGATTTAGGACATCAAGATAGTGCTAGGGGTGCCCCTCTCCTCGGGTCCCATGGCCCAGGTGTCATCTTGTAGGTCCATTTTGGAAACTAGGGTTTTGCTCAGTAAGGGAGTTTGCATTTTTTGCACATTGGGGTCAAATTTGCAAAATCGTAGACCGGTGACTTATGTCTAGCATTCCCAGCTGGAACCTTCCTAGACACACTTGCAACACTCCTCGGAACCTGGTTTTGTTGGACGATTGGAATTCTATGCCCCCTGTAGGTATCCAACAGGTGTCCCTAAAGGCCTTTTGGATGTGAGACAGAATGAACCATAGAATGACGATCGTGGCTCAGATTGACAAACCGTCGAATCCGTTGGATTCAGGACATCGGGATAGTTCTAGGGGTGTCCCTCTCCTCTGGTCCCATGGCTCAGTTATCATCTTGTAGGTCCATTTTGGAAACTAGGGTTTTGCTCAGTAAGGGAGTGTGCAATTTTTGCACATTGGGGTCAAATTTGCAAAATCATCGACCGGGGACTTATGGCTAGAGTTCCCAGCTAGAACCTTCCTAGACACACTTGCAGGACTCCTAGGAACCCGGTTTTGTTGGATGGTTGGAATTCTATGCCCCCGATAGGTATGCAAGAGGTGTCCCTGAAGGCTTTTTGGATGCAAGATAGAACAAGCCATAGAATGACGACCATGGCTTGGATCAACAGAACATAGAATCCATTGGATTCAAGACATCAAGATAGTGCTAGGGGTGCCCCTCTCTTTCGGTCCCATGGCCCAGGTGTCATCTTGTAGGTCCATTTTGGAAACTAGGGCTTTTCTCACTAAGGGAGTGTGCAATTTTTATGCATTGTGGTCAAATTTGCAAAATCATCGACCGGGCACTTATGGCTAGCGTTCCCAGTTGAAACCTTCCTAGACACACTTGCAGACTCCCTAGAACCTGATTTTTTGCATGGTTGGAATTCTATGCCCCCGGTAGGTATCCAGCAGGTGTCCCTGAAGACCTTTTGGATGCGAGACAGAACGAGCCATAAAATGATGACCGTGGCTCGGATCGACAAACCGTCGACTTCGTTTGATTCAGGACATTGGGATAGTGCTAGGGGTTCCCCTATCCTCCAGTCCCATGGCCCAAGTGTCATCTTGTAGGTCCATTTTGGAAAGTAGGGTTTCGCTTAGTAAGGGAGTGTGCAATTTTTGCACATTGGGGTCAAATTTGCAAAATCGTCAATCGAAGACTTATGGCTAGCGTTCCCAGCTGGAACCTTCCTAGACACATTTACAGGATTCCTTGGAACCCATTTTTGTTGGACGGTTGAAAAACTATGCCCCCGGTAGGTATCCAATAGGTGTCCCTAAAGGCCTTTTCGATGCGAGACAGAAAAAGCCATAGAATGACAACCGTGGCTCGGATCGACAAACCGTTGACTCCGTTGGATTCAGGACATCGGGATAGTACTAGGGGTTCCTGTAACATCCCCAAAATTCACAAAAATTTAAAATTTTCGATGTAGCATTACTTGCTTATATTTTTTATGTGGAAGTATCATTTATGATAACTTAATTTATTAAACCACAGACCAATTAATTTCTATGACGACAACTACTTAAAAAGGTCGTCGGTATTTGAATGAGTTACGTTGCTTACAAGCAATGATTACTATAATTTGTTGTAATCATTGTTAATACATATTACTGTATGGAGAATTATGCTAGTTATTTTAATGTTGTAACATCATCATGTAATTGTCATTCTTTTGTCTAAATGCATCATTATTATAAATGTTTACATGATATGTCAATGTCTTAAAACTTGATTCTTGTTCAAAGTGCACATCGTCATTTATTCTATCAGTACCTATGTTATAATTTTTACTATGGAGACTAACTATTTGTTTTCCTTTGGAATGAAGGGGTCCTATGGGTACCTCGAGGCTTACTTAGCTATTTATAGCTAATGCTCTTAAACTTTCGTTATAGGTCACAGGTAAGAGTGAGATTTCAAACTGAAGCATAATCGATGTATGTCAATTTGACTTTGTTGTACTTCATTTAGCCTTCTATGTTAAGTACAAATGTATAGAGAACTTATTTTGTACCAGGGTAAGACCTACCCTAGCTATGATCAGTAATTTAAGGATTTTATTCATTACAATGTCATATATATATGTATTTTCGAGCTGCATACATTATACATAGATTATTATTGTCCTATGTATTCACTATGATTCTCATAGATTTTAAACTTCACATTTCAATATCATACTTATACGATGTTGTTTTATTTGTATTATTATCATAGCTTAAATGTATTAGAAATATCCAAACTATAGTTTTCATGCATGCATATGTAATATGGAAATGTTCAACCATAATTTACAAACTTGTATTATGAAATATTTTACAACATGACCTAACTATATATTATAAGCTATATGCCTTAAACTATATGCATATATATACTATATGCTATATGTATAGTGCCGACCACGAAAAGGCGCTAAAGTGGAACTTTGCGTTGGAAGGAGTACTGAGCTCGTTAGCTGTATAATTTAAATGTCATTAATATGGTTTGGTGGATTGCTTGATAGCAGACCCCGTGGCAGGCTCTACGTCGTTCAATCATGTGATGGTGTGGGTTTTTGTGTAAACCCTAATCTCGCATTGAAAGACCATACTCAACGTTACTCAATTCATTTTCAAGTTGTTGGAGAGGCCGACAGGCTCTCGGTTTTACCGGGGTTTTGAGAAGGTCTTAACCCTTACAGGGTTTTGATGGTGAATCTCTGTATTACATGTTTTAATGAAGGAGGTTAGGGTGTTCTAAAGGCGTGCTACTGAGCCGAAGGTAACGCCATCAACAATCTTAAGTGTTTCGTCAAGTTTGCATTCGATCTAAAATCCTTGTTGATGCCTCGAAAATCGCAGCATCAATCAGAAAGGGATTCTCCTCGGCAAGCAAGCCCAATTAGATCGCTCACCGTTTGATGTGGGGAATCCATCCGGTTAACGGTTCCGGCTACCGTAATATTTAAAGATTCTTGTTCTTTACACCGGTTGCGGCCCGATCCACCATTTGTGTATTTTATTTAAAGATGACATGCAAGTGCCCTAAGCTAAATGCAGGTAACTAATCTAAATTAACCTAAAACAGTATAAGCAAATCTAATCTATCCTTGCAAAGAGCAAACTATAAATATGAGCAATACGCTGAAAGAAACATCTAAAGATCATACAGATAGCCATTAAATCATAAAGATGCAATCTCAGCAGAAAATAAAAGATATTAAAGATAGCTTTAATTCACTGAATACATTCCATTACTCATTTAAGAGAGACATCATTGTACATAAAAGAGAAAAATCATCCATTACATAGAAATAATTCATATAGCAAAGAAATATCTCACAGTGGTATATGAATGACACAAGAGTAGTCCAGCAAGCATTCAATACACATTTTCAGACAAAAACGTCCTCTCTAGGCTTTCATTAGGAAAAATTTCAGTTCTTAGATCAAGTAGCAAAGTAATTCGTACTAGCTAGAAAATTTCTTTTACCTACAAAAAGTCCCTCTATTCCTCTTCTATTCTTCTATTTATAGATTTACAAATTGCTCCTTAAGCTGACAGGTGTATCTTAAACTTCAGAACCTTCTAATTTGTCCTTTAGTGCACAATTACAAAAACCAGAGATTTGTGGAGAGCCTTCCATATAAGACAAAAATCAAAGCCAGCTGTCCTTTTAAAGCATTTATACAATAAAGGAATTTCGACCTTTTCTCACTTTAAGACAAATAAGAATTCTGATGGTTTATCTATTTTATTTGGCTTCCTTTTGCTGACTCGCTGACTCATCCCCACCAACTGGCTCGCTTGTGGATGCTTGGCCATCTACGCTTTGGATATGGGTTTCCCATTGACTGAGCTCTCTCAAGATAATTTTTCTCCGAACAGATATTGTTTCCTTTGTTGCAATCTCATGCTTGTGCAGATCTGATTTGACTTGTGCTGCTCCTGCTACTGCTTCTTTAGCAATTGCTTCCAGAAAGTAGATATGCACAGCGGGCTGCCCAATGAATTGTTGGAGTTCATCTTGGGTTATCACCTCTACCTTTTTAACATATTCCAATTCTTGGTTCAACTCGCCTTGCAACTCAGCCAACCGATGTACTCGTCCTGGGAATTCATAGATAGTTTCAGGCAGAACCAAGTGGCACTTGCCATGGGATTCTCTAATTTTGGAGTTGAAAGAGTGACATTTGCGGACAGTCTTTCTGATCTCCAAGCTTAACCTGGCACCACAATCTTTACTGAATTCAAGGACTCCTGCATCTAAGTCAAATTATTCTTCGGTGGTGGTGTGCAAGTTTGAGGGGAATTTGGATTTTCCTCTTCTCCACTCAAATTGTTGTTTTAACTCTTCCATGTGTTTTACAAATTTGTCTTTGTTCTTTCAGGCTCCGACTTCGATGGCTGTCATTTTCATGATCATTTCCTTCACGTTGCAAATCTCTCCTGAGATCAGCACTACCAGCTGATGCCTTTTATTCACATGTCACATGCTTGCTTGTGAAATGTGAACAGGTCTTGCTTGTTTTCCGTTGTTTCTTTGAGTTGTTTCAACAATTGCTCCTTTTCTTGAATTAACCCCTCATACTGATCCCTAGGGAGATAAATTTGTTGGACCCTACTGGCTTCAAGCTCCTCTAGTTCTGATATCTGAGCCTTAAGTTCTTTTGCTCGTCTTTTGATATGGCCAGCTGCATCTCTAGTGAATTCTTCTCATTTTCAAGTTGTAGAGCTCCCGAAGTTATCCTTAACTTCTCTTCTGTCATTTCCCTGTATTTCTTCTTCAATTCATTTGCTTCTAGAACCTCCCTCTTCCTGTTATCTCTTATTTTGAAACATTGATCTCTGTAATGTTTTACCTCATTTATTAATCGATCAGTATTGGCTTTACTCGCCTCGGCTGATGCCACAGTGCATTGGGCTTGGAATGAAGGGTCAACATCAGTTCCTTAGACCAGTGTGGTTTATGATACCCTGAATTCATATAATTCCTCCCCAATTTCCATTTTCCTTACTCTTCGGTCAATGATAGCCCTTTTTCACTCATGGAAATATACAGAATCTAGGTTGGCCACCTGGCACTGCTTTCTGGGGTTGTATAGGGTCAACGCTAATCCTTCAGTAGAAGAAACCCCTTCTCGAGCTATCTCTGGTTGATCTATCAGTGGCGAATCCAACTCCATGTCTTGTGGAGTAGATGGTTCTGGCTCGGGATTTTTCTCAGTCTGCTCCCTTTCCTACCTTTCAGATAGCTCTGCTAATTCTGCTTGTAATCTTTCTGCCTCTTCTAATAAAATCCTCTCTTCTTCTTCCTCCTCTTGCAGTTTAGCAGCCTGTTCCTGGATGATTCTGTCTTCTTCTTCTCTTTGGGCCCTTACTTCCTCCTCCTTCTGGATTCTAGTAGCCTCATCTTCCAAATCCCTTTTCTCTTGCTCCCTCTGCACTCTAGCAGCTTCTTTTTGCTGCTGCAACTGAATAGCTTTCTCTTGCTGGATTCTTGCTGCCTATTCTTGATGCAACTTGGCATCTTGTTCATTTTGGATCCTAGCTGCTTCTTGATCTTGCTGGTGTAATATCCTGTCATCTTCTTCTTGTTCTATTCCTGTCAGATCTCTTGATTGGGACACTGATGCTTCCTGCTCCTTTTGGATTAGGCCGACAAGCCTGGGAGAAAATCTCTTTGCACCTTTCTTCTTGTAGCGCTTGCCTAATTCCGTTAAGTTCCGAGCACTACAGAAAAACTCTTCCTCTTGATCCATAATATGGGCGTACTCGAAGCTTGTTTTGACATCAATAATATGTTCGACAACTTTACCACAAGAGTCATGCCTTCTGAAAAACTTTGTACCGAAATGGAAGATGTCTAAATCTTGAACATAGTTTTCTCCTTCCCTGGCCTTTGGGAGGCTGTATGCGCCAATAGTGAAAGGCATTGGCGGATACATCCCTTTCTTCCTTTCAGTGAGAACTCTGTTGATTCTGCCAATGCTGAAGACTTGCCTTATGGATTCCCTATGTATCACAAAATCTGTTGCATATCTGGGAAGCAAAAAGGGAGCTACGAATCCTCCACTCATTCAGATATATGTACCTTCCATACCATGGTAATAATTTCCAAACGCTTCGATAATGGGCATGGTGTTCTCTGACATGCAATCTGGTTCCTTTACAAAAATAAGCTGGTATAGAGGCATGATTAATTCTTCGCAAACTTGCTTGTAATAACCCGCATACTTGCTTGCCCATGTGAGTTGATAGGCCATGAAGAGAGGTGTCTCTTTTCTGCTCCATGAGCAACCCAAGTTAGGGAAGATGTGTTTGCTCAGTAGGAATTCTATCAAGTAGGAGGACATAAAAAATTATGCCTTCTTCTGAGTCATTCCTCCTTGGGAAGCAATTAGTTGTGAGACCAAGCTATCTGAAATTATATCAGCCCAATTAAAGGTGGTACCATGCATAGCTATATGGAATATTGTTGGTACCCATCCGAGCTTAAAGATATTGCCATTTGGAATACCAAAGATCCGGCTCAGCATCAGAACAATGAGTCTATAAGGAGTCTTTAGGAGGTTGCTCTCATACTCATTATTATTCCTCCTTCTTATCTATTTGTCAGCTATCATCATTTTCCTGGCGGCGTCCAGCGGGGCCATAAGATGTTCTGCTATCCATTTATTATCTAACCAAGATTTGGGTTGAGGTAATGTGTAGGTAGCTGCGATATGCTCAAGAAAAAAGGATGCTAGGTTCATCCCATTTTTATCATTTATGAACCTAGTGTCAGTCCTGACGTGAGGGATCAACCAGCCAATGACTTTAGAACATGGGAACAATTCAGGACGAGTTGTTTCCTTATGGAGGTAATACATTCGGATGTTTGCATACACCAGAGCATCCTCTATGGAGGCTTGAGAATTGTCTTGGTCCATGATAAACCTATATAGATCACCCCACTGAAATTCCAGGGCAGAACTTCTAGGGGGCACATTGGTGGTAGCTTGTGTATCAGTAAACATTGTCTGAGTAAAGTGTCCAACAGGATCTCTACGTCTGAATCTGAGTTGATCTTTTGTGTGGCCTTCTTCCTTGCAGACCTCCTATGCATGGCAATCCTGTGGTAAGCAGGTCAGTACAAATAAGGCGTATGTAGACATTCAACCATTATTAAAATGCAAAACCTCCTATAGATCTATGAAAGAAAATATGACAGAGTTGGCTTTAACTAGATAACCTTCAAGCATTAGCAAAACAATTATGAAAAATTCAGAATATGCCACTTTCATAATATGGAAGTTGTTTTAACAAAATGATCAACTAATTCACAATTGCAGCTACCAATTCACAGTTGAAAATCATGAGAAATACTAGACGCAAATGCCAACAAGCTATACAAGCCACTGTGGTTTCATTATTCTTGGAATGATGGTTAGGATCAGGGTTGTCTTGATTTCATGTTCAATTAGCTTATCACAACAAAGCTAGTTCGTTGTCAATGTAATACCAAGAGGAAAGACAAGAATTGGGAAGTTTAACAACAAGGAAATCGACATGGTTGAAAGGTAGCAATAAAGCTTCTCATTTGCGCTATTACTTTGTTCAATATGTAGGTGTCTTCCAAATCAAAATACCTAGCCAAGACAGACTAATGGAGGAATAAGGAACTGGAGCATTTAATGGTGTCATGTCATTCACAGAAATGCGTAAGTACCTAAAATGTTTTGTGTGCCTGGAGAGATCATTGAGTTCATGCAAATAATGTAGGAAAATAACACATGGGTGGTTTTATTGGGTTCTTCTTTCACGATTGTTGGTCTTTATAAGTAAAACAAAACAAAGCTATTCATAATTTTCCTACTGTAGAACCATCATTTTGTTCTTATCATGTTCTAAGGGGATTTTGGCCGAGCAATCTTTTTAGTTTTATGACCCAGGCACGAATGTATAATCATCAACAGGTGAATCATATCTAGCTAGAAATCATTGGTAAATATTTCTTGGCTCAAAGGTATCGACATAACCACCATGCTTCCCTATGCACACGCCAGTCACATAATCTAAGCCATTCACTGTGCCAATAAATCTGTTCACCTACTGCGTGCACGTAGCTGCCATGGTTCATAGCACTCCCTTCCACGGGGTGAAAGTGTACGCGGTGTTTCAACCGAAACGAGCACTAGCTATAGATTTGAGTTTGGAACGAAATCTATGTGGGAAAACTATGGCCATTAAGATGTAACCAAGAAAACTCAGGGATGGAATTCTACGTGGGAAAGACTTACTTAGGATGCCAAGCAAGTGATAGCGGGAAAAACCCAAAATGAGCATGTGAGGATAGGGCTCTCTATGCTCCGATTCGTGTAGAGCGACTTTGTATCCTCATGTTTTTGGAATAAGCAAGAAATTGGTTGTTCTATGCCTTCAAAGGCTCCTTACAGTGTATGTATAGTGATAGCGAGCTACCTATGGGGTAAAACTTGACTCAAAGCCTTGGGAAATAAGAAAGGACTGGGCAGAGCACCTACCCGTCAGACTCACAGGGTCCCTTGAGGGCTGGTGAATGTTCCAAAATGGGTGATAGTTCCCACAGGCATTTGGTAGCGAATGGTGAGCTTTGTTCTCCGATAGAAAATGGTGAGCTCTGTTCAACTTGGCGAATGACAGAATAAGTTTCAAACCCCGTTGCATGTGTTTATAATGGGGTGGCATTTACGTCACGTAAGGTGGCATGTTTTGCATTTATGAGAGTGGGGCTCAAGACCTTTTGCAATTAAAACGACACATGGTCCTATTGATGGCCCTACCAACTTCATGGATGCACATGAACCAAAAATAGATTTTAGCGCCAAGCGACGATCGTAGGATTAAGATTTGCGCTAAGCGGCGATCTAAGTGTTAGTCTCTACATTGATGGATGGCACCAAGAGTTGTGCCGGTGGCTGCGTTCAAGGGAGACGCGCACTTATGACAGTGGGAGCTATAGGAATACATTTTGCGCTAAACGCGGAGGACTTAGTCTCAGCATGTGCACTAACAAAACAAATGTGGCAACGAGTTATGGAAAAGACTTAAGAGATTTTCGTGTCGGCGTGCTTTTAAGCATAGATCATGCGCCAAGGCACTCGTGATAGAAGGCAGTCGGTTTACATTTGAACTTTGCACCAACACGAACGATTTCTATTTAAAAAGATGCGCTGGTGGGGAGTCTCTCTGCAGTCAATAATCGCGCCAAGCGGAAGATTTAGCATTAGCGATTGCGCCAAACAGACGACTTATAGTTAGGGATTGCACCAAAGGGCGGCAGAGTTATAGTCAACATTTGCGCTAAGCGAAAGATTTATGATTAGCAATTGCATTAAAGGGCGGCCGACTTATGCTCAAGATTTGCACCAAAGCGACTGAGTTAAGGTTAAAAAATGCACCGAAGAGTAAAGGTGACTTTTCCTTAGAGAAAATAATTGAAAAAACTTTTGGAAAGCAAGTGTTGAAATTTTGCCAAGTTAGAGAGAAAAAAATAAGTCTGAAAGACAAGGAAAACACTTGTTACAAAATGTGTAGAAGGAGGGGCCCCAAATATCTTCAAAATTTTGGGGAAGGATGTTGCAGCAACAACACTCCTGTATGTATTTTAACCAGTTTTAATTGTTGATAATCTTAACAGGTTTCTCCCTTGTCGTCATTTGTAGTTGGGAGTATGGGATAACTGCTTCTTTGGCCTCGGTAAGCCTCCATGATTCCTTTTTGGATGCCCTATTCAAGTCTTTTGGGAAGAATATACATTTAAGACATGGATACCGATTTAATGTGGCTTCGTCGAGATGCATTTTTAACTTGTATTATGTTTAAGAGTTTTTAGTTGAAAAATGGTGAGCCTTTTGGCGAACTCTCTAAAGAATGATTGTAGGGTGTTCATCCTTTGAGCTACGGCTCTTTGTAAGACTTGATGAAAAGATATTTATTGATAGAATTCGAGTTCTGTTTTGATAAATTCTTACAATGTATGAATTCAGGGATATTTGTAAATGAAAGTTTCACCAGTGTTTGATTTTATGCAATTTGTTTTTAAATCTTAAAAGCCAGCTGGCATTTGTAACTAAGAAGGATGAACCTTCAAGCCTTGGATTACGTTGGGTTCTCAACGCTTTCATTTAATATTGTTCTATAAAGAATTCTTTTTAAGGATTAATAAAGATGATTTTCAAGAATTCAAAGTGTGGTTTAATTCACGATTAGAGGGATGCTCTCGATATTTTCATCTTTTTATCATTGAAAATATTTTGATGCAAAATTCATGTGTTTAGGGTTGAGCCCGTCTTTTTAATTTTGTTGGCAATTAAAGTTTGTGTTATTTGTTGGTAGAAGTGGGTTCCAAAAGTGAACATGTTGCAGGGTTGAAACCCTAACCTAACTATTACAGTGTTGATGGTTCAGTCTTTTAGATGCTAAGGGTTTTGAACCCCAACCTTATTTACATAGGATTTATTTTGATAGTTAAAGATTTTAAGGTATAGGTTGGGTGAGTCGAAACTTGAACCCTAAAATTCTGCATTTTTGGATACCTATACCATTCGTTCTGTAAATTTTATGAATGTACTGACCATTTAGGTGAGCCCTTACGGTCTCGAACCTTGGTCTTGTATTAGTTCTTTTAGACATTTAGTAATGCCTTTTTATTTTTTTATGTGTAAGCCTCTATAAAACTGGGCGATGCCTTCTAAATGGCTCAAGCCCATACCATTACTTACTACTGTGCTAGAAAAAGAAAATATACCAAAGCATATACTGTATTATGAAAGATTAAAAGATATAGAGTAATGATTATTTTTCAAACACTGCGATTGAAACTTCCAGAGTTGTGTTCGCGATGTTGGATTTGTTTTAAAATTATCTTGTGTTATGATAGAGGATACTACTAGGGTTTGATATAACCATCGTTTATGAAAAGAGTTAGATTTAAAGAGTTTCCTTTGCTAGTTTAAATGATATTTGATACTGATACTTGCAATAATACTGTTTAGAATTTATTTATAAAAGAAATAATTCTATATGCGTAACTTATATTTATTCTGAGTGTAAGCTAGATTTAAGATTATTACTTATGTATAAAACATTTAAATGCTATGTAATGTTGTTCAGTATGAAGGATTATTCCTGAAATTTAGCCTACCTTGCAATATTTATAATATATATAGTTATGTTTATAATAAGTAATACATTACTACATATAAAATGGACTAGTTTTACTAATACAATTCTTCATAAAATAGTTTTCTATCTATGATAAACAATCATTCTATTCTATTCATAATTTTAACTTCTTTGTACTAGAGTACGGCACTTAAAGTGTGTGGAAAAATACAGAGAAGTATTTTATTCAACCATACTGCATGTCTAATCTATTTATTCAACTGTAGTACATAATCACATTTATAATTATCTTCTATACTAACTGAAATAAATCTGCAGTTTCTAATATACTTAAACATTTTCATAATTTGATATACAGTAAAATACTTTGATCATTCAAAACTAATATGATAGGAAATAAATAAGATAACACAATGAAAACCTGTTAACGGCAGAGGGTGACAAACATACAAAGGAGCCCGTTCCACCCTCCCTTCTCCTGAAGATAGCCAAATCACTTGCCTTAGGACCCCCGAGCCTGTTCACTAAACCACCAGGACAAAGATGTTGTGTGGAGAATGGAATAAATTCCTCTGCAACTTAGTAGTAGTACTTAACAGTAATACTTCTGCATTTAGCAATATTGAACTCAACAATGTGGTTGCACTAGTTCAGAATGCAGTCTTATCTCACTCAATCACTTACTAGCCTTCCCTCATCAAATCTCTTGTGCTCTCTTGTCTTTCTCTTTCAAAAATTATCACAAGGTAAAAGTTGAATAACCTCCTGCTGAATTTGATGGGTAGATAAAGTATGCCTAGGTCTTTGGTCAGTTTCTTTAGTTAATGAGCCACCTGCTCAGTTCCACTTTCTTGGGGAACATGACCATAAAAATAGGTAAGTTTCCCCCTGCAACAACTGGAAGTGAATTGAGGATGCTGCCAAGTGTCAGTTTGCTCTCCACCCTATTCCATTCCTCCTAGTGGGTCAGTGAACACTCATTCAACAGCCTCCCTTGGATATTTGTCTCCTCTTTTATTTATTAATAATAAAATATTCAAAGTAATTAATTACAGTCATCCTTGAACCCACTTGTTCAATAATCATAAAACTTTACATAACATAAAACATAATGTTTTCTCACAACATAAAATGTTGAGAATTTGGGTATGTGACAGTGCCCCTCTCCTCGGTCCCATGGCCTAGGTGTCATCTTGTAGGTCCATTTTGGAAACTAGGGTTTTGCTCAGTAAGGGAGTGTGCAATTTTTGCACATTGGGGTCAAATTTGGAAAATTGTCAACCGGGGACTTATGGCTAGCGTTCCCAGCTAGAAAATTCCTAGACACACTTGCAGTGCTTCCCAGAACCCGGTTTTGTTGCATGGTTGGAATTCTATGTCCCCAATAGGTATCCAGTAGGTGTCCCTGAAAGCCTTTTTGGATGCGAGACGGAACAAGCCATAGAATGACGATCGTGGCTCAGATCGACAAACCGTCGAATCCGTTGGATTCAGGACATCGGGATAGTGCTAGGGGTTCCCCTCTCCTCCGGTCCCATGGCCCAGGTGTCATATTTGTAGCTCCATTTTGGAAACTATGGTTTTTCTCAGTAAGGGGGTGTGCAATTTTTGCACATTGGGGTCAAATTTCCAAAATCATCGACTAGACACTTATGGCTAGCGTTCCAAGCTAGAACCTTCTAGACACACTTGTAGGACTTCTCGGAACCCAATTTTGTTGCACGGTTGGAATTCTATGCCCCCAGTATGTATCCAGCAGGTGTCCCTGTAGGCATTTTGGATGCAAGATGGAATGAGCCATAGAATGATGACTGTGGCTCAGATTGACAAACCGTCGACTCCTTTTGATTCAAGACATCGGGATAGTGCTAAGGGTGCCCCTGTTGAGATATTGTAACTTCTAAGAATATTATATTTGTACTTTATTATTCCGGAGATGTTTCATTCCTCCGTGAAGATCTTATTGTATATCCGGAGATGTTTATTCCTTTGTCAGAATGTGGTAACTTGGGTTATTAGACTTCCCTAGTGGGGGTCGGCCCTATATGTGTTATGTGGGTCAAAGGGTTATTAGACCACCCTAGTGGGGTCGGCCCAGTTAGTTGTAATGGGGTATTTAACCCAATGGTTAAATAAGAGCCTACATGATTTGTGTAAAAGACAAGTCGGAGTAGTGTATAAATAGAGGAGGTGTATTCCTCATTTAACATACTCACTCACTTGAGAGTAGCACACTTGTGGAGGAGAGGTCTGCTATGGTGGAGGAGGAGTTCATGTCTTTGGTTTGCATCTTTGTATATTGCTGGTCATCTATATTGAGGAAGCTTTGCTGGGTTTTCTACCCCATGAGGGTTTCCCAGGATAAATCTGTGTCTCTTGTGTTTATGTTGTGCTTGTTGTTTGTTCAGTGATCCTGTATATGCTATTATTGTGAAATGGAATGTAATGCTTCTATTTTCTGTCTTAGCATATTAAATCTTAACATGGTATCAAAGCTAACCTGAAGGAAGGCAATGTATGGCACTTACGACACTTGCTTCACTTGCGACAATTTGAAGGTTTGGGTTTTACATAGCAAAAACCAATCATCGTGGAACTTTCGCTATAAATCCATTTATGCGAAGGTTCAGGATCTAAAATGTTTACAGCTCGTAGCTAAAAACCCCAGGTACCCTGTGTCCAAAGGGCACCCTTAGATTCGTTGTACTTTGTGGGTTATGATCAGTACAAGTTAGGGTTTCTGCCTCTTCCAGATCTCAGTCAAAATCATGTGACCTTGGAAAAAAGGTCATAACTTGGGCTAGGAAGCTCCAAATGAAATTTAGTAAAATGTGACAGGTAGTACACAGAATGTACTATCTCAGGAAACTTTTTCAGAGGTCGAAGTTGAACCAGTGACACATGGAATGCCGTACAAGTTCGATCTCCTGTTTTATCCCATAAACAGGTCACGTTGTGACACTTGGCATAACTCTCTCTCAGAAAATCCAATTGAGGTCAGACCTATTGGGATGGAAAGACGACAGGCCAGGATACCACAAAAAATGTTTTCAGACCCTGTGGAGTGAAAATCTCAGAGTTACAACAGAAACAATCAGGTACATATTTCTGTCAAAACAGAATTATTTTCGGAGCACCTTCATTCATGGCTTCCGGAATTTAGGGTTTCGGAGAAAGTTAGAATTTTTGGAATCGGAATCCATGGCTGAATGCTACTCAGGAAAATCGAAATTTAGAGACCAAGATCGAATTTTTTGGTTGGGTAGAAGACCGGGCTTGATCAAACCCCAATTCGGGATTTTGATCGGAAAGATGGAAAATTAGGGCTTCAACAAAAGTTGGAATTTTTTAAGTCTGTAACCACAGCTGGAAGCTCCTCAAAAAAATAAGAGTTTAGAGCCTTGGATCGAACCTTTTGATTGGGCAGAAGGGTGGGCTTCATCAAACCCTAGTTCGGGATCCTGTCCAGAAGATCCAGAAGTTCCGAAGGCAAATTTTGAGGGGTCAAATTTTGGAGATTTCAAAATTGAAGTATGCTAGTTTGATCAGCTCAGGAAGACACATCCTTCCATCCATTCAGAAGTGTGAAAGTCAAAGATTGAATTTTTAGGGTTTCTCTAACAAACCCTAATCAAGCTCCAGATCAAGTTTCAGGGGGAGTTGAGGCTAAGGCCTTATATAAGAAGACTACAAGAAGTCTCGACAGGTATGACTTAAGGAGGTTCAGGTATGTCTTGAAATATGATTCCTGATTAAGTTCATAATGTGTTTGTCTTCATATTATTAGTACAATATTGATTAATGTTAGAATTGTCTTATCACCCTAGTAACAGTATGAATACATGTGAATGATTGAAGACATTCATTGATTAGGGCTATATGATTGTACTAATGCATTATGGTGTTGTATGAGGTTGATGTTGTCTGCTAACAAGATACAGGTACATCATGAAAGACAAATCAAGTTCCATGACCATGACAACATAATCTTTGATCACATAGAAGTTCTACTTACGAGGTATGTATGACTTTGTTCTATTATGCTTAACCTATGAGATATGTAGGTTCCAACACAAGATCTCTAAACCATTGATTAGGTATGTTAAACAGATATACTAATCCAGGTATGTTTCCTATGAATCTTACCTTGTGTTAGGATCCCTTATATAAGTATACTTGGTATGATTGGTTATGCTTATCAAGGGTTTATGCATGTTATGTCTCTTATCTTGATGATTTAACTAACCAGAAGAGTACTATGATCAAACAAGAATATGCATGAGTAAAAGAAGACTTCCTTGAAACCCTGAATACTAATGATCATGACTATACATATTCAAGATTATTTAGAATTAGAATGTTTTGATAATATTGAGAATATACTAATGAATGTATGTTTGTGTATGAGATCATGAGGATGACACTAGTTCACACTTGAGCATGCACAGTGGTACAGAATGAATAGAAGTTCAAAAGACATATAGAAGATCAAGCGGGAGGCAACCACACAAACATTAAAGATAAGTATTTGAGTTGTTATTTCAAATAGTAAATAATATTGCTTGTATGCATATTTGTATTCCTAGAATATATATCATGCTGAGTGTAAACATTCATAGAGCATTGAACAATATACTACTAATATGCATATGATTGGTGAGTTGGAAAAACATTCCATTGTTGCTTGTCTAGAATGAAACCTCTTTGCTGACATGCTGAGAGCTGTGCGCACTCTCGATAGTATGTTCTGGTAGAGATGGAAGGCATCTAGATAGCCACTGTATGCATACAGGATATGGAAAAGTGTTGTGCCAAAGTATTGGTCAAGATAGTTGCATAACTATGTATATGATATATGTATGCATAATAGGTTATCATGTCAATACAATTTGATGATTATGAAGTATTACTGTTGAGCCCAGAATTGTCCCCTTTTAATCATCCTTGATCACTTTTCCTTCCCCTGTTCTACACCATTTATCATGTTAATCAGACCTGTTGTACTCACTTTATTTCCCCAAGCTGCCAAGGTATGACTGATCATTGCTCTATCTTATTAATGCTTATGATTGTGATAATTAAGGCTGTTTATCTCTCAATTGTGCTAACATGTTATGATTTATGAAGGTAGTTGAGATAAGTGGACTGCAGGAAGGTGGGGCTAAACAAGTCTTGAAAGGAGGGGTGTTCGCTGCTTAAAAGGATCCTCGAAGTTCCAATCATCAATTAATGCATGTGGTTCTAATGCAACATTCTAGACAGAGCTGTGACAGGGCAGCCGTAACAGAATGCGCCATGATTGGAGATCTTTAAGTTATTTGTTGCTCAAGTTAATTGTGATTTTGAAAGATCGCCACTCCTGGGCCAATCAACAGCTTTCTCACATTTTTATGTCTCTACTTTTCCACGTATTGTAACAGCTAGTATTATTTAGGGTGCCTGAAGATCAGAGATCTTCATGGCTTCTCGTTAATAGGATCGAATGTTACGATCTGTGTGTATAAATATGGGGAGCTGCCTTGACCCAGGGGGTGGAACAACGAAGAATTTATTCATTGTATTAGCAGTAAAAGCAAACGGTGTAATCATTCTTCTGTTAATATAAGGAGTTACCTCTGAGTTAAAGGAATACATTGTTCAGCCAGCATCTCTGTGTGAAGGCTGGGCCCGTCTTCCACAGAGATTGCTGAGTTAAATTAGGAGTCTTCAATTTCGTGTTGTGTGATGTTTTGTTGATGATATTTCCTTTGTACGCAGCAATAGTAATTGTGGTGTGGATTTCCAATATAATTAAGATTATATTTCTTTGAGATTGGCAGTGGTACAGAGTGACAGTCGACTGAGTAAGAAACTTTATGCAATTCGTGTGACAGTTGTACACAGCCTTGTTCATCTTGCAGTTAAGTTGTGATCCCATGAGCCTTTGCAATTTATCTTTCCTGTTATGATTGTTGATTTTCATTCGTGTAATTCAATTTCTTAGAGCAGCTGAACTCAATCCTTTGCAATTGAATTTCTAGATTAATATTCAGTTTCTGCTTATGGTTTTCTAGAGTGATCAGATTGAAGAAGTGAGTTACTTGTTCTAGGATGTGAATACGATTTCTTTTAATCTGCAATTGTCTTTGAATCTTATTTTATCTCTTGTTGATGCATGATAGAAAGGAATTAAAATTATAGTATTTAGAAAGAAAATAGGATTACACAGATCTTTGGGATGGACATAAGTTGTTAGAGGATAAAAGTATTCAATTGTAGTGATTTGGTGTTTAAGCATAGACTGTGCATCTATCCTTTGAAATAAAAGACTTTCTCGGGTTGACAATAAATCTCGTCTGCTCTGTATGTTGGAAGAATCTATCTTCATATAGGGTGCTCGACAATTACTAATCATGTACTTAATTTTGATTTGTAGGAAAGATCATGATGAATGATGAACACTAAACAAGCGATGGATGCTCAACAAAAAGATTTACAAATCAAACACACTATAGAAGGCTTGTGGCTAGAAGATTCTCTTAGAAAGAGGAAGAGAATCATGATGAGATGTTTGCTCCAAGTGGCTAGATAAGACCATTCTCTTAATGGTGTAATTAAAGAAGAAGTGTGAATCAGGTTTTGTATGGGTACCCAGGATCGATAATCAATTGATGAGCTTAATGATCACCATGGGTGATGTGGATCTCAACCTTTGCTACAAGGTTGAATATGGTTTCTATACACAGATGACATGGATGCAAGAAGGAACTCACCACAGAGTTCGAATGATATTGAGGCTCATATCAGTAGACTCATCTAACGAGAGATGGAACAGATAGATATGCAGAAGATCATTCAATGCAGAGTGTGAATGATGTTTAGTCACAAAGGGAGAATTGACAGTTTCTTGATAAGCTTGGGCTTTACCAAAAGTAAAGTTGTTCCTAACCTTTACCTTAAGGTTATGGATCATACTATTATGGTATGTAGATAATATCTTTCTGACAGGGAATGAGAAACAGATCATGAAAAGAAAGAAGAAGATGGTTGCAGAAATGAAAATGAAAGATCTCGGATTGATGCATTACTTCATAGGTCTGGAAGTATGGCAAGGCTCAGAAGGAATCTTTCTCAACCAGGTAAAGTATGCTGAGAAATATTAAAAGGACTCGATGTGTTGGAATGGCCACTCTCATGGATTCCAACTTGAAGTTGTTAGCAGATGACTCATCAGAGTTAGTGGATATAAATCTGTACAGACAAATTATTGAGTCATTGATGTATCTAATAAATACTAGGTCAGATATATGCTTTGTTGTGAATACCTTGAGTCAGTATGTGTTCACCTATTAGTTGCAAAGCATGTGATCAAGTACCTAAAGGATACGATAGACTTTGATCTATGCTATCTTAGAGATCATGACTTCATATGGCTACACAGATGTTGATTGAGCAGAAAGTGTATCAGAAAGGAAGAGCACATCGAGAAGATGTTATTGTTTGGGACCAACCATGATCTTGTGGTTTAGAAGGAAGAAGTCTAGTGTGGCTCTTAGCACAATAAGAATATATGGTTGCTTGCTCTGCTAAGTTATGAAGCAGTATGGCTTCAGGATTGTTTGACTTAGAGATAGACCGAATTATGATCCTATGTGACAAACAGAGTTGTATCAAGATGGCATAGAATCTAGTGTTCCAAGATATGGTGCAGAAAGGAACTAAAAGTTCAAATTTGTAACAAGTTACCAATGTACTAACCAAACTTCTACCGATCCGATGTACTAACCAAACCTCTACCTCAAGTGAACAAGTTGCCGATGTACTAACCAAACCTCTACCTCAAGTAAAGTTTTTCAAGACAAACTTAATATAGTTCAGAAGGACCCTCCTCGAAAGGGGGAGTGATGTGATCACTTATGATGAGATTGCCTGCATCAACAGAGAGGTCGATGATGTGGTTACCTATATTGGTGATGCCAACAGAGAGGTTGGTGGATGGTCCTTAGACAAGTTCTAAGTTGATAAAAGGATTGCATCATCCTTGAACACATGTTCTAAAAGGATCCGTAGACATATGTCTCCGAGAAAGAAGAGGGATTGCATTATCCTTGAACACATGTTCTAAAAGGATCCGTAGACATATGTCTCCGAGAAAGAAGAGGGATTGCATCATCCTTAAACACATGTTCTAAAAGGATCTGTAGACAGTTGTCTTCGATAATGAAGTCCTTGGTGGACATGTGGGGATTGGATCATCCTTGGACTTCAGTCCTAAATTGAGCCGTAGATAAGATGTCTTCGAGAATAAAATCCTGAATGAACAGGTAAGGGGATTGGATCGTCCTCGGAATTTGGTCCTTTGAATTGAGTCGTAGACAAGATGTCTCCGAGAATAAAATCTTGAATGAATAGGTAAGGGGATTAGATCGTCCTCTGACTTTGGTCCTTTGAATTGAGCCGTAGACAAGATATCTCCGAGAATAAAATCCTGAATGAATAGGTAAGGGGATTGGATCGTCCTCGGACTCTGGTCCTATGAATTGAGCCGTAGACAAGATGTCTCCGAGAATAAAATCCTGAATGAACAGGTAAGGGGATTGGATCATCCTCGGACTTTGGTCCTATGAATTGAGCCGTAGACAAGATGTCTCTGAGAATAAAATCCTGAATGAACAGGTAAGGGGATTAGATCGTCCTCGAACTTTGGTCCTTTGAATTGAGCCGTAGACAAGATGTCTCCGAGACTAAAATCCTGAATGAACAGGTAAGGGGATTGGATCGTCCTCAGAATTTGGTCCTATGAATTGAGCCGTAGACAAGATGTCTCCGAGAATAAAATTCTGAATGAACAGGTAAGGGGATTGGATCGTCCTCGGACTTTGGTCCTATGAATTGAACCGTACACAAGATGTCTCCGAGAATAAAATCCTGAATGAACAGGAAAGGGGATTGGATCGTCCTCGGACTTTGGTCCTTTGAATTGAGCCGTAGACATGAGGTCTCCAAGAATTGAATGATAGGACTGGATCGTCCCTGGACTTCGGTTCAAAAAGTTACATGATAGGACTGGATCGTCCCTGGACCTTGGTTCAAAAGGTACATGATAGGATTGGATCATCCCTGGACCTCGGTTCAAAAGGTACATGGTAGGACTGGATCGTCCTTGGACCTCGGTTCAAAAGGTACATGACAGGATTGCATCATCCATGGACCTATGTCCTAAAGAGAGCAGGATTGATCATCTTGTAATATGATCGTGTGTGTTACAGGGTATGCTGCTATTGTGTGAATACTTGTATTGATGATGTGTATACTTGTATTGTGTGGATACTTGTATTGATGATGTGTCTACTTGTATTGTGTGAACACTTGTATTGATGATGTGTATACTTGTATTGTGTGGATACTTGTATTGATGATGAGTATACTTGTATTGTGTGGATACTTGTATTGATGATGTGTATACTTGTATTGTGTGAATACTTGTATTGATGATGTGTATGCTTGTATTGGTGTGGATACTAATACTATTGATCTAGATGACGATGCTGTTGATCGTATTAATCTAGATGACGATGCTGATGATCATGTTGATCTAGATGACGATGATGCTAATTGTGTTGATCTAGATGACGATGATGCTGATCATGTAGATTGAGATGATCCAGATGCTGTAGATCATGATGATCCAGATGTTGTAGATCGTGATGAACTAGATGTTGTAGATCGTGATGAACCAGATGCTGTAGATCGAGATGATGTGACGATGCTGATCATGTTGATCTAGATGACGATGTTGATGATCGTGTGATGACGATGCTGATGATCATGTGATGATGATGCTGATGATCGTGTGACGACGATGCTGATGATCGTGTGACGACGATGCTGACGATCGTGAGAATTCAGATGTCGATGTTTCTGTAGCTGTTTGAGTGTTGCAGAAGATAAGGACTCAGTACTGAAGATGTTGATGTTCCAGTATTGAAGATGTTCCAATAACTGGTTGAGTTACTGATGATGTTGAGAAAGCTTCCAATGATTTATAGATGTATCATGTTGATGACTCCTTGCTCCTGTAGATGTTGTTATAATATCCTTCTCGTTAAGGGGGAGTGTTGAGATATTGTAACTTCTAAGAATATTATATTTGTACTTTATTATTCCGGAGATGTTACATTCCTTTGTGAAGATCTTATTGTATATCCGGAGATGTTTATTCCTTCGTCGGAATGTGGTAACTTGGGTTATTGGACTTCCCTAGTGGGGGTCAGCCCTGTATGTGTTATATGGGTCAAAGGGTTGTTAGACCACCCTAGTGGGGTCGGCCTAGTTAGTTGTAATGGGGTATTTAACCCAATGGTTAAATACGAGCCTACATGATTTGTGTAAAAGACAAGTTGGAGTAGTGTATAAATAGAGTAGGCGTATTCCTCATTTAACATACTCACTCACTTGAGAGTAGCGCACTTGTGGAGGAGAGGTCTGCTATGGTGGAGTAGGAGTTCATGTCTTTGGTTTGCATCTTTGTATATTGCAGGTCATCTATATTGAGGAAGCTTTGTTGGGTTTTCTACCCCATGAGGGTTTCCCAGGATAAATATGTGTCTCTTGTGTTTATGTTGTGCTTATTGTTTCTTCAGTGATCCTGTATATGCTATTATTGTGGAATGGAATGTAATGCTGCTATTTTCTGTCTTAGCATATTAAATCTTAATAGCCCCTCTCTTCCAGTCCCATGGCCTAGGTGTCATCTTGTAGGTCTATTTTGGAAACTATGGTTTTGCTCAGTATTTCTCCAAAACTTTTGTTGTTTGGCTATTAATATAATTTATGCAGATTATATGTAGTTATTATTATTAGTACTGATGTATTTCCTAGTATGGCTGAGATTGTAACTATTTTTGGGGGGGTTTTGAAGCTAGATTGGACTTGATGTAAATGTTTCAAATATGCATCTCAGGGCCAAGCCTCGACTAATGAATGGCTAGTCATGTAGATGTTGTAATTACACTTGTATGAATGATGTGGTAGGCTTACCATGATGAAATCAAAGCTATGAAAATATTAATTTTAGAATTTAATATATAGCAATCAAAGGTTGCAAAGACCACAGGATGGGTTGTGATTCCATTGGAGAAGAAACATAGAGAGATCTTATGAGAAATTACTCGTCCATTACCAAGTTTCATTCTAAGAACTCCCACATTTTCATCATGTGCCTTCAATAAAGTTCATCCACTTCCTTTACCTATGAATCCAATCATAAATTCATGTGGAAGTTGGTGAGGAAGTCTACCTTGTGTAGTTATGCAAGCTTGGGCAAAGTAAAATTAGTTTGTAGAGGTGTGAGTAGTAATTCATTCTCCTACCTCATTGGGGATCATTATCCCATTATTCTCCAATTCTCAAGTTCATACTCTCCGCTCCTCATGTTGTATTCTCTATATTTGTTACCTATTAACCAAATTTGAAAATGACAGAATTAGTAGTATAAAAGAAGAATTTGTAGATGTTGGGGGAGAGAGAGAGGGGTTGTAAATGAACATATTAAAGCTTAGGAAATGTAGAAATTCTTCACCTGTTGGTTAATGTTTCTCATTGGTTGCTTAGGAAACAAGTTGTATTCTTTATCTAGTTATTTCCTAAAATAATTTATTGGATTTGATTGTTTCTACCTTAAGGGAACAATATCCCTAAGGGATTATTGAGTAGAGAAAGAGCATATATTCGTTGTGTTAAGTAGGGTAGTGGAAGAGAGTGATATGATTTTTTATGGTTGGATGAGTTTCCTAGAGTACTATACAATCAGAACATTAACTTAGTTATGAGAGTACTTGTCTTGGATTCAAGTGAACTTGATCTCCGAAGAAAAAAATGGTTCTCCCAAAATCACCTTCGTTTTTATTCGGGGTTAAAATTACATATTGTTTAAAATATTGGCCTTCATAATTGTTGTCGTTGCAATAAAAACCCTAAAATGGTGCTCTAGGTTTCATCCAAAATCGCCATGACATACATTTGAATCCAAATCATTATACACATATATAGAACAAAACTCAAACAAAACTATATATAAATCCATGAGATAAAACCATAGTGGAACAAAACTCGAACAAATATATAAATTTTCAAGCAAATGGTGGAAGTTCCCAATGTACATATGATGGAAACTCGTGCCCTATACAAAATCCGACAACTCGTGTCGTAGATCCAAAATACATGGCAACTAGTGCCCTATACAAAATCTGACAACTCGTGGCGTAGATCCAAAATACATGGCAACCTGTGCCGTAGATACAAAGTACACGACAGCCGGTGCCCAAAGGTGCCACATCATGGCTAATGTAGATAACATGGTGTGTCAAGCATTGTGACCACCCCGGTCACTCCCTGGTGCATCTCCAAAATCGATCTTTCTCTTCTTGGAGCTACTGCTACCTTGGGTCTTCTTCCATCTAGGAGTAAACTGTGTCTCCACGCTTTGAAACAAATGATATAAGGTACCATTAGTTTCAAGCATTTGTAACATTTACCACATTTATAAAATGAATGTACAATTCAAATCTTAAATAACTCAATGTTGATTGCAAGTGGGAGATGAGAAGGAGGTGTCCTGGGTCTGTTGAGCCTCTCAACAAGTCCACCCTACAACATTTACAACAATAATTTCATTGAAAAATAATAATTGCTTAAATTAATTTTGGTTAATGCATCAAATATTTTTCATAAATTAACTTGATTCTCACTGTGAACACCTCCGACAATGGACATGGCTGAGCTTCTGGGATAGCAGGTGGAGTAGTTGGCTGGACAACCTACTCCGATGAAGTCCAGGGGGGGGCACATATGTAGATGGAGGAACTATGGGTGCGACCACAGTAGTTGCCACAATAGTGGCAGGATCTGGAGATGATGTGGTGGAAGAGTACATGGTCGTATGGGGTGGATGAGGACATCATGGACGATAAATCCCTACTGGATGGACAATAGGGGGTATCGACCTAAAAGGGTTAGGGGGGATGTTGAGGTATGTTGAATGGGAGGTCGGTCCTGGATAGAGGGAGGAGGATGGATATAAGGGAGCTTGTGGATGAAGGGGAAAAGCTGGATAGAAGGGGGGGTGTGGACGAATGGGGGAGGATCGATAAGTGGGGGGGGCGTGGATGAATGGGGGAGGATGTATAGATTGGTGGGCGTGGATGAATGGGGGAGGATGGACAAAGCGGGGAGTATGGATGGAGAGGGGAGGGTGGATGGAGGGAGGGGTCTGGATGGAGGAGAGGGGGGAGACTCATGGGAGAGGGTGGAAACATGGGACTAAAGAGGCCTGCAGCTGTTGGCAACCCCTGCATACAAATTTATAATATCATATTTAGCAAATAGAAAACAAATTAAACCATAGTATGTCGTAACATTTCAAATTAAAAACGTGCTTTTAACTACACATTGTACCTGTGTATACGATGATCTTCCGACCTTTGGCAGAGATGGATGGTCATCATACTACATGCATACCTATGGACACCAAAACGCATGCACGTTATAAACATATTAAACCAGTAACTATTCAGGCAATCAAAATATTAAAAAATATTGTACGAACTATCATCATGTATGTCATAAATATAAATACATAAAAATAGAAATGCCATAAGTAATAACAATATTGTGTGGGGTACTGAAAATACCTTTGTGTGAGGTGCCGCAATCTCAGTTGCAGCTGCCAGTGTTGCATTTAGGTTGGGAGATGCTACGTTCTCCCATGACGGCGTGTCAACTCTAAATAGTTGTACATTGAATAATAGTTTAAGTCAAGCACGCATACTTTAAAATTACTTTACAAATTATCAAGTGCTGATTGAAAACATATTAAAAAAAGTGCTAACCTGCTCCATATAGAAGCCCTCGATCGGGCCAGGGCAAGTGTGCTCGTAATGGGGACAAAGATGTGACATTGTCCCTGTGGAACTAGAAGGCCCAACATGGCTACCACTGGTGACAGGTCCATCCTGACTCTGTCCTGAAGGCCCTGCACCTGCTTCTCTATCAGGGTCAGCCTGTCTCTCCACTGTAGTAGTTTCTACAAAGGTAGTGTGTCTAAGTAGTCCCCATGCAACACTCATCATCGCGTTCTCGATATGATCAAGTTTGTGGGGTAACTGAGGTGGCTGGGGAGAGGGATTGGGATTGCGCGTAGGAGCTGGTGGCCCTCTCAGTGGGTTCCTCCTAGTAGCAGGTCAATCTTTGGCAGAGCCACACCCAACACCTTGGAACTCAATTATGTCAAAATAGTTGACATGTAAACCGAGGGAAAACTCATCCCACAGTTGCCGAAGGAAGTACTGTGGAACCTCCCTATTATTGCAGGGAGGTTTATCATAAACCATGAACCACCTATGCATCCAATTGTCCCTCCATGGTTGGAAATGACACCAATCCATGCAAACACGTGGCTTTTTAATGTCCGTTGGTTGTTGTGTTCTTAGATCGGTGAACATACTGTACAATTGGGCCTTTGTAATATTCAAATATTTTATTTCCTCTTTGGAAATGCCCGTGGACTAATACTCCCGCATCCTAGTTCTATATTCAGTCATGTCAATCAATTGGTGATGTGCATGGATGATGGAGTCAATTCAGCTCTCAATTGAGGTGGCAAGGGACACTTGAGATGGTTCCCCTGTGTTTCTTAGTTCTCGAGTGTGCAATCTCATTTCATTTAGAGAGGGTTTTGATTTTCTTGGGCATTTGGATTTTGTTGAGGGTTTTCATTGGTTCCACTAGACTCCATGTTAACATTTTGTTGATCTTCATTATGTGGGTTTACACTCTGCAATTGAAAAATTCTTTATTCTTTTAATA
The DNA here is from genome assembly GCA_027924585.1 of Larix kaempferi. Classification (NCBI taxonomy): domain Eukaryota; kingdom Viridiplantae; phylum Streptophyta; class Pinopsida; order Pinales; family Pinaceae; genus Larix; species Larix kaempferi. The sequence continues at coordinate 19,137,025 of BSBM01000858.1, read as the reverse complement.
ATTTGGGGATTATTACAAATTTAATAAACAAACAAAAATGAATAAAATGACAAAAACAATGAATTAAATGAAAAAAAATGGTATTTACCTATCCAATGCAATTGGTGGATGGATGAAGGTAGTTTTTTGAGTGGAAATGGTGTACTTGGGTTGTTGTAGCTCTGCGCATGCGCTGGTTCATCCACGTTCAGCCGGAATGGTAAGAATGAAAATAAACCGAGTTTGTTTAAAAAAAAAACTTAATAGGAGTGTGTGCGCGTGTTTTTACACGCACGCGCTAGGAACACGCACGTGCAAGCAATGCACACATGCCCCGGTTCGGTACCGAACCTAATGGCGCGTGCACGCTACCTTAGGTGCGTGCGCGTTCCTGTTTTTTCCCCGCTAGCGCAGCCTCGTTGCAACAGTTTTGAGAAGCATCTTTATGCACCTCTATATATATATATAGATATATAGATATATACCCAACTCTTTTAATCTTTATGATCAAATCTCATAATATTTTATTATAAGTTTTCACATCTTATTTATATGAACCTTACCATCAAATCCAAATCCATAATGATCATAAGATATGCACAATGAGAACACCATATACATATGTGGGTACCTAGTACACAAATATACCCTACAGTAAATATGTGTGGGTACATTGTACAAAATATACTTTAATGAGAAATGAATAATATTGTACAAGGATATGAGCATCTCATACTAGTGATAAGTTTGCATACATTTTCTCTCTTTAAATTTAAAGAAAAAAAAATGATTCAACAAAATATTTAGGGATAAGGTTGTATATCATAACTTCAAAGAGAATTTTTTTGTTTTTAGTCTGAAGTGATAAAATTTATTATAAATTAGTTGTTTTGGTTGACCTTAAGATATTAGAATTAACATGAAAGCTATTAAAGTAAAAAATCAAAGTATTTATTATTCAGTTCATGATATAATAGATTTTATGATGCTTTTAAATTTAGAAGATAAAAAAATTATATTTTAATATATAAAAAATTAAATTAAACTTTAACAATTAAAAAGAAAAAGTGTATACTTTTTAATGTGAAGATATGGTGGACGGTCACCTATCAATAAAAATGGCTATTTGTAACACTTGTTTTTGGCAAAAAAAACTGAATTAAATTTCTTTCTAAAATATAAATATATTTTATTTTATTTTATTGTGCAACATTCTAATTAGGTTTTACAATGTCGGTTTGAAAATTGGCGTCAAAGTGATTGAAAATATCAATGAGCCATATAATCTTTGAAGAGATGTGATGCGTTTGTTAAGTTTGTTGAACATGGAAAAACAAAAGACTTTTAGAGTATTATATTGTTGAATGTTGAATAATGGTAGAGTGTCAGCTTTCATGTTTTTGAGATGCAAAGAATTCGAAGGATTCTGCTTCAAATCACAAATTTCAATATGAAAACAATGACCAGGAAGATGAAAAAGTACTTGTCAAAGTTGGTGATCATTGATTTATTTTCTCCATGAATCAGCTTGACATGAAAATGAGCCAATGAATACCATTTAGTCGTCAAATCTCAACCATACAGAGAGCAATTTCATCGTTTCTACTTTAAATGCTTGGAAAACATGAAACCTTTCCAACAGAGCTAAATGCCCGCAAAACATGAAACCTTTCCAACAGAGATGACGATATTATAACAAATATTGAAGTCTACATTTCTCCATCTAATGCACAGTGAATTTTCGGTTGGAATAGTTTGCAAACATCAAATCCGCCACAACATATGCTTGTGATGCCCGCAACATTATTGCAAGGTTGCCAATGAAAATTCTTAATTATTCCGTTCTGATAGTAATGTTTGTCCAAGGTACAGAGGACACTTGTCTGCTCTACATCAAATATCAAATCGTCTCTGAATATTTGATTGGGAAGGTAACCATGAAATACAGATCATACCTATGCTTTTTTTATCATCCATCCAACGCTTTACAGTAATATTTGATTTGAGTAAACAGCGAGTTGGTGGAGCGTCAAAATCCAGTCCCTATGGAAAGCTCATGAATTATTATTGTTATGAACCATTTAGCTTTGTTTTTCTCAATTTTTAATTCTTTATTTTAGCTGTTAGTTGTAGCTAATTGTTTAACGAGAAGAAAGCTTTTAATAATAAGTAGCTGATTACAATTAATTATGAAAAACAAGTAAGAAGTAAGTATTAGATAAGGAGTAATTACCTTTAGGCTAAATTGTGGTACAGGGACTAATATGAAGGTAGAGATACTTGGCTTATGGAGTACTCTAAAGGTGGCAAATATGTTCGAGCTTCCTGATCTAAAAGTTTTTGGGGACTTATCCAAAGATATTTATAAGATAAAGGCCATTGATCTCATGCAATGGTGTCAAAGAATAACCGCAGCAATCCAGATTTTCAACAGTATCTCTTTTGAGCATATCTACAGATATCATAATTCTCATGCAGACAAGCTTTCCAAAATGGTAATGGAGGGAGATGTTGGGATCTTATTTTGGGAAGAATTCCATGATTCTCGTGGATATGGCATCCTTGAACTTTTTTTACTAATCCTTTGATAGGCTTGACAGCTTAATTCAGCCTTATGTTTTTTTATGTACTGTTTGATGTGGTTCAATATTCACCGAACTCATAATTATGAGAAGTCCTTTTTGATATTCAGATAAGAGCTACAATCTTATGTAATTTCTGCAATGTCCGTCTTTTGCAAAAAAGTCATACAGTCCATTGATGTACTATTTGATTTTTCAGGAATAACAATAATATGCTTTTTTTCTTCTTCTGAAATAAAAAGATGAGTAATTCCATAGGTAGGTGTATACATCTTAGAATTTGGGGTGGACTACTATTTATGTTTTTTCTAGATTGAATATGATGGGACAAGTGTATTGAATTTTTGGTCCTCTATAACAGGTAGTGACAGATAACACATTTAACTAAAAAAGGTAATTTATAGTTGATACATTACAACTAAGTATGGGAAACACAACTAACTTAACCTGTAACTTATAAGTACTCAGGTACCACAAATTAAGTGGCTGTGCTAGTTATAACTAATTATAAAAAACAAATAAGAAATAATAGATAACTAGTTTGGTACACTTTAAATAGCTGTGCTAGTTAACCGTTGTTAAATAAAATAATAACATAAAATAACTGTGATTACAGATACATCCACTACTAAAATTGAACAGCGCCATGATCATCAATCATTCCAACTCCACCGGCCTCGACCCTAAACCGAAACCATGTTTGGGGTCAAAATGCTGAAGGAAGGATGACGCTTCGCCATCAAAAAAAAGGAAAATGAAACTTTTGCTTTTGAAAGTTGGACAATGATTTGATGAAATAGTTATTTCATCATTTTGGCTCGTGTCCACTGCCCCATGTCAAACGCCCACGTGAAAGAGAACAGATTCACAGGGCATAATCCCAATCAATTATTCTATTCCATTCTCTAAACTATCATTGAAGGAAATGGAAATTCCAATGGAATGTACAGTACTGTACCGGCGCGCTTGCCGGTGCTTTTAAAAATATCAAATTATTGAGATCCCATATCTCGCCAGGACTGCACAATGGCATCTTATGAAATATATTTTTCTGTACCCTAAATGTGGTTGTAATGGAATGTTGCTCCACTTTTTTCTCAGTAGCAGAGAAGAAAGAATATAAGGGTATATTGAAGGGATCTAGGCAGTCAGAGTTTTCATAAACTATACTTTTATGTACTCTCTGAGAAATGTGGGTGTAAATTGTAATTAAATGTAATGTCTTTCCACTTTTTCTGAGATAGAATATAAAGGATTTAAGCAGCAGTCAGAGTATGGAATGAATTGGAATTCAAAAACAAATTATACAAACCTGATGAAACTCTCACCATTACTGAAAATATGGTACGTTGAATTCGAATTTTATCAGCAAAATAAGAATCTATTTGATACACGTTTAAATTATTCCATATTGAAATGGATCTTTGCAGTTGTGCCCCCTCACGGAATACTGAGTCTGTTGGGCTTGATCTTCGAGGCGGCCTTGCTAATATTCCCTCCCTTGTCCTGCCTGCCCTGCTCTGCCAATTACTTTAGTTCTGATGGGGGCGGGGCGCATGGACTGGGCCCTGAATGCCCTCTCTCGGGTTTCGAACCCGCGACTGTTACATTCCATCATGGTCGCAATCAATGCCCAGTTCGAGGGAGCGGACGTGAAAGACAAGAATAATGAAGCGGACGGAAAATTGAAATGAAATGGAAATTGGATTTTAGGGATGCGAGCCATGAGAGCCATGGATGATGGGATCCAAGCTTTCAGTTATTCTAATTTTAACTGTTTTTAAAAATCCCGTTCCTCCGTCTTTCCTGCGAAATCCGTGGGGGAGGGAAGACGACGCGTGCAACTTGTCGGATCTGTGGAATCGATAAACGACAAAAGACCTTTCAAAAACACCGAACAATCGACTAGATCTCTTTCACATCGATCAAATCGTAACGACCAGCTGGCTAAACTTTTCATGGAGGGCAACTTTTTCGTACTGCCCCGCATAATCAAAGGGTTTAATTTAAAAAGACAACCTTTCTTTTCACATGGATATGCTAACAATAATATTACTAGATAGCATCTCAAATATGTAGTATATTGTTTTTTAAGTTTATACAAGCCCAATGTGTTCAGCCAATGGCAGGTTTATACTTTTGTTTAATGTAAATTTTAATTATTTTATTGAAATCCCAAAAGACTTTTTGCAAAAGTTATTATAAATTTATAGTCTATGTTTTAATGAGGTATAGATGTTTTATATGGTTTTATCAAAATGTTATAAAACAATCATATTTTTTGGGAATTTCTTAAAGTACAAAATTAATAGTTAATATAGTTTGAGGTTGTTTTAATATTTTTCAAGGTTTTGGGTTAATGTGAAGATTCTCAAAATCTTGCCTCAAATGGATCTTTATATCCTACACCATCAAGTAGTTTTATATCCTATACCATCAAGTAGGTGTCTAAATTAAGTAATTATGCATTGGATTTATAATTCAGTTTATTTTGATTATAATTATCATGTGGTTTAGTGCAATTTTGGTTCAAGATTTGTTTTTTAAGCATTTGGTACAACCTAGGAACTAGCAACGTGCCCTTATTAAGATTTATGTAATTTCTTTTACAATTAGTTCATGTTCTTTCGTCATGCTTGTAATTATGATTATTAATGTGACCCATGCTTGGTCTCTAACATGTCTTAAACCTTATATAAACATATGATCCATATGGCTAACACTTGTAATGACCAAGAATCGCTTAATCACGCTTGCTCCCTGAATGTTGGCTGTTTTAGCCACTAATTAGTTCATGTTCTTTTGGCATGCTTGTAATTACCATTATCAATGTCACCCATGCTTGGTCTCTAGCATGTTTTAAACCTTATACAAACATATGGTCCACATGGCTAACACTTGCAATGAACAAGACTCGTTTAATCACGCTTGCTTCCTGAATGTTGGATGTTTTAGCCACATTAGTGAAATTTTATAATGGAGAAGCTCTCAATGAATAATGTAGAACCCAATAGGAAAACCTTGATGTAGAAGACCTAAATGACATAGAAAAGATAAAGTTCACGACCATGAAGATGTCTTTGACCAACAAAAATTGGTGGGAATCTCACAATTCACAATGTGAAGAATGTGGTTAACCTATCACTGTATTGGGTGACCTTGTGTAAGTGATGAATGATAGATTCTATATTTTGAGACATGAATAGGATCATCTCATGAAATCATAACACCAACACCAATGCTATGATTAGAGTAATAACAAGAACATTGAATATTTCCATACCCTTGTCTCTCCTCTTAACACCAAAGAGGAAGATACAAATATAATCCTTGAGTACAGAAGAAGTATACAACAAGCCTCATTAACTAATAGCTTGAGTTTTTGACGATAAATACATTTCAAGATGCACAAACAGTTCTGCAATAAATTGAGAAAAAGTACGAGTCTTAGAATTGCACCAATCCATATGTCAATCAACATGATAACAACACAATTTATCCCATTGTGACAAGTAGTCTAAGAAAATTAGGCTCATCATTGTTAGAATATATTAATTATATTCCTTGGAAGGTAATAATGTCTTTGCATTATGTCAGAATTTATTATCAATCTTATGTAAAAGAGTAATACATTATATCCCATATTCATTATGGTAAAGTATACTCTTGGTATCCATCATTATAAAAAGGGATGTTATTATGGAGAATTATATTATCCCACATGCAATATGTGAGAGTAATTCCTCCACATCTCTTGGTATATAATAGGGTTAAGGGAGTCACATCATATACATTCTATCATACAACAAGTGATAAAGTGGTATATGCTCATAGATAGTATTGACACATGGTATTGTGATCTCAAGCTCTGTTATAGTTGCTCTCTTGTAAGATTGAAGGAGATTTCGGGAGATAATAAGAAGACAACCTTCCAGTGGACGTAGCCCAATTGGGTGAACGATGTATATCTTGTGTATTCTTTTCCTTGTTCTCTTTATGTTCTTATTTACTTTGATATGTTATTGATTGCTAAGATAGGTAAGTTAGTTTAGCTATATCTAAAGTTCTGACATGGTATTAGAGCTAGTTGTTATGATCTAGTACCTTCTATAACTTTCAATCAATAAATATTATCATCTGGGCATTGTTTATCTTGTAGATTTGTTTTCTATCTGGTAGCCATTAGGCTTCTCTTCAGATGTGGGCATATTTCTACAGTTGTTTTCTAACCCTAACCTTGTTGTGTAGATTTTTACAGAAAGTTTTCAACGGTTTCTTGAATTTTTTTTGTAGATCTATTTGATTTTTGGATTCTCCTCAAGGAGATCTATCTTTCGGTTGTCAGATCAGCAGTTTCGTCCAATTTTGGTAAACTTTGTTCATGTCTTTGTGTTCGGCTTGATTGGCACTGTTTTCAGCCTAAAAATGGACACTCGCGACTTTTCCTTTGCAGAACCCGCAGTTAACCGCGACTTTCCCTACTGTGAACCCGCGAGTATACTGCAGACCTACAATTATTCAGTGTACAGACCCGTGTGTGCTATGACATACTCACGTCTTCCCTACTGTTAAACTTGTGTTTACTTCAGTGTACTCGCTACCCTGCTATGTAAAGAGTCACGAGTGCTTCGGCATAACCGTGACTTTACTGCACAGAGACCCACGAGTAGCCGCGAGTAACCACGACTGCACAGTACAGAAGCCGCGAATATCAGTTTTTACCCGTGAGTTTACTGTTGGCAGACCCACGACTAACTTTTCTTTGCACTTTTCAAAAGGGCTGTAAGTAAAAGTTTATTTTCTTTTACTATGTTTCTATAGATTAGTATGGTAAAGTGTATCAGTTTTCTGTTATTCACTTTTTTCTCATGTAATTTCTAGCATTTGGGTTTCTTGTCATTATTTCTATCATTATGAATTCAGAAGTAGCTTCTGTTCCTGAACTTGTTGGTCCTAACTATCTTGCATGGAAAATAAAAATGATTGATATTCTCAAGAGTAAGAATCTATGGAGGATTCTTAATGGTGAACACCAAAAGCATGTTGATGCTAAAAATGTGGCTATATGGGAAGATCAATGTGATCAAGCAAGAGGGCTCATTGGTCAAACAGTTTCAAATAGTATTCAAGTAAGTATTGAGGCAGAAGACACCCCGATTGAGGTATGGAAAATTCTTGCTTCTTTATTTGATAAATCTGATGATGTTTCTACTTATTACCTTGAAAAGAAGATTTTTGAGCTAGATCCTACTAACTATGAAAGAGTAGAATTATATCTTGATTAAGTGAAAACTTTAAATGAAAAAAAAATAATTGTGGTAAAGATTACAAGAAAACAGACACTGCCCTTATAATTCTTGTAGAACAAAAATTGCCATCTTGTTTTGACATGTTCATTAAAACTAACAATAGAGCTCTTGAATTGTCTTCAAATACCACGAAACCTACTTTTGATTATTTTTGTAAAGAGTTGATTAATGAGCAAGAAAGGTTAATTGTTTCAGGACAAGTCTCACCTAATACAACTCTTATGACCCATAATAAGAATCCTAAGAAATTTGTTTATAATGTTAAAGGTTCTAATTCACACGCTTCAAATCATACTAATAAATCCCATCATGAAAATAGTAAGAAGAAGAATGCCTATGATCCTTGTAAGCATTGTGGTAAAACCAATCATCCTGAAAAGAATTGAATTAAAGTGAAACGTTTAAAAGCTAAAGAGAAAGATTATGATGAATCACAAGTAGCTTTAAGTGCCTCTATTGTTTTCATCTAATGCTTAATGACTATATTGTTCTTATATTTGTTGATCATGTTTAATCATGTCATGTTTATTTTGATGAGCAATTTTATAAGAACAATCTCATATTTGTAAATCTTGTGTGAACTTTTTTATTGCTCACTATTTATATGTTGTGGCTGACACTTAATGTGTAAAAGTAACTTCATTTTTTTTAATGAGCAAGTTAATCTTTTATTTGATCATATTATGTTGCCATATTTTTATATGATGTTTGCTAACCTTTGGTGTATAAGCTTTTTCATTTATGTATGAGCAATTTTACTTTATGATCTTTGTATGTCTTAATCTTGGAAGTTCTTATGTGCAGATAAGTTCTTTCCTGAGCATATTAATCTTTGATCTTTGTTATCATCTTATTTTAGAAATAATGAAGCACCATCTTCTACTGTTAAAGTCATGATGTTCATATGTATGATATCATTTTCGATGTGTAGACCATTGTGGGCTCGTTTCTTTGATGTTTGAGGTCTTCTACAAATATTTATATTGCACCTTGATTGGAAGAATGTTTGTTATCCGCATGTGTATTGGCCATCTGGTCATTTTGTATACTGTTGTGGTGTTCTCAACCACATGTTATGTTGTATCAACCATCAGAAGGTATCTGTACATTGGTGTGGATGTTATCTCAGAGTTCTTCAGCTATAATTTATGGTTGTGATGATTCTTGTGGTGATCTGGGCACCTTGTTGTTGGATTGCGTCACATGTTCTCGGCATTTTATTGTTGGGTATTTCATCGTACAACCTGGTTTGTGTGTAATTTCATGGCTTAGTGAGAAGCGGTTGATCTTCATCAAATTCCATTCACCGCAGTGTTCTTCTTATTTGCAGCTTATGGATATTTTGGAAGTTTTCATCAAGGGAGAGCAGTAATGACTCCTTCCTTCCTTAGTGTTAGAAAGGGCTTTTCTCCCAACCATTATTAAGGGGGAGTGTTGGAATATATTAATTATATTCCTTGGAAGGTAATAATGTCTTTGTATTGTGTCGGAATTTATCCTCAATCTTATGTAAAAGAGTAATACATTATATCCCATATTTATTATGGTAAATTATACTCTTGATATCCACCATTATATAAAGAGATGTTATTATGGAGAATTAGATTATCCCATATTCCATATGTGAGAGTAATTCCTCCACATCTCTTGGTATATAATAGGGTCAAGGGAGTCACATCATATACATTCTATCATACAATAAGTGATAAAGTGGTATATGCTCATAGATAGAATTGACATGTGGTATTGTGATCTCAAGCTCTGCTATATTGTATTGGGGTTATTTATAGTTGCTCTCTTGTAAGATTGAAGGAGATTTCTAGAGATAATAAGAAGACAACATTTCCGTGGATGTAGCCCAATTGGGTGAACCACATATATTTGGTGTATTCTTTTCCTTGTTCTTTTTCTGTTCTTATTTACTTTGATATGTTATTGATTGCTAAGATAGATAAGCTAGTTTAACTAGATCTAAAGTTCTGACAATTACAACCCAAACAATACTACACATTTTGACAAACCACTTGTGTAAATAAAATAAAGCAAAATAAAAATGTCCCAATAAAAAAAGTTGAAAGATATTGATAAAGTTTGCAACAATACATGAATAATTTCAATAATGATAAAACATAATAGCATAAATTCCAAACTCATTAAATGCAAGATGTATATCTCTACATAAGATGGCAAGAAAGGTAAAAGAATAGCCACTTCTACACCCGAATCCTCTAATAACATTGTCCTTACTATCTCATTTTAAAAGCTAGAGTTCACTAGATATGTTAAATAAAGACTCGATATCATCTAATTATGTTTCTAAGAAAATAATTCTAACCTAAAGCATGTATGATGTTTCCATTAGAGATAGGGCAAAGTGTCATGATCATAAAAGCCATTTCGTAGTTCATTCTTAACGTTCATTCCAAACACAAAATATATATCACATCACCATATTACAAAATGAAATAAGCACACCATCTAGATAAGGAAACTAACATAAACATATAAGTAGAACCTCCACAAGTCTCCATCAAAATCATCAACATACATACAGAGTAAGTTACATCATTAAAAATTGCAAGGGGTACTTGTCCTTAGATCATAGCTGTAGAGCTCTCAAAGCTATAGGAATAAAAATAAAAAATAAAAAATACAACATATTCACGTAATGACCAGATATATTACTCTACAACAGCGGATCTGGCATCATAGTGCCGTTGTCAACATTGGCAAACTCATATTTTCCTAACGTGTGACATAAATTTGTGTTGTCCCATGCAATCGTTTTTGTGTCATAATACAATGTAAAACATTCCACATGAAAACATATTCATTGAGTTGCATTGTGTTTTTGTCTTCATGCATTGACTTTTGAGTCACATATGTCACGGTACCATCCAAAACATAATCCAACCTAAATGTTTGCATCATAGGAGATTAAATGTGCATTGCAAGCAAAAGATGTGTCGGGTTAAGCGTTAAAACACAACTATAAATAATTTAATAACAAAAACTAAGGGTTATTAATTTATAAATTATTACTTATAAATAAAATACTCTTACTTATAAGAGCTTAAATTGTTTAAGTTATAATCATTATTATTTTTAATTAATAATTTTTTTATTAAAAATAATGTAATAATTCAATAGTAATTAGAAGGATTTAAAAATAATTTATAATAATAATTATTAATTATTAATTATTAATTAATAAATATTAATATATTTTATAATTAATAATAATAATTGATTAATAATGTTAATAATTATATTTGAATATTAATTTTCTATATATTTTAGTGCCTAGTCATTGAAATTAACAAAGAAGAATCATAAAGATATTGTTTATAAATATTTAATTACTTAAAAAACTCAAATTTTAAAGCTTTTAACGATTTATTTTGTTTATGTTTGGTGTTCATATGTATGTATCTCTATAGGTTGAACCAAAAATTCTGTATTTTTGTTCATTAAAATATATCTTGTAAATTAACAATTTCAATTCATTAAATTTGATAAAATAACTATATGAACCACAATATTGTATATGTATTATAAAAACCATTAAAAGCACCATGATTAAGGAATAAGAAACCATCAATTTTCATCAAAGACATTGGGATGAAAGAAAACTTGTTCATGGTGTTTAAGAATAAAATATGGTGTGGCTTAAGATGTTCACATTTCGAGAGGGAGGGAGGGAGACACTCTCTCTTTCTCATTTTTTACCTTTGACCTTTGAGATGGTATTATCTTATCAACATTATCTCATCTTTGACCTTATGAACACATATGGTTTAGTTGGATGCAATGTGCAAAAGAGTATCACTCAAAAAATAGAGTTCTTTGTGACAAAGTATTTGTCAATTTTTATTTTTCTATTGTCTTAACTACTAGTTTCTTGTGCTCCTGCTTGGTGAGAACCACAGAGAAACTAACTTAGAATATTGATTATTATTTACATTGTAGTTGGTTATTGTGTGTGGGTTACATGGAGAATAGAGGCCTTGTATCTATTTCATGAATTGATATCTATGTATAACACTGAGAATAGATACATGAGTTAAATACATAGAAGATCTGTTTTTGTGAAGGAAGTGGGCTATATGTCCCTCATTTATTTTCCGTAAGATATTAGAGTAGTCAAATCCTTTACCATGACACAACTTCTAGAATTTTGAAGAGAAATAAGACCAAGCATGGGTAAAGTGGAAGGGAAAGGTTGGAACCTCCAAGACATCAATGCTCAACTTCAAGAAGAGAAAGGGGACTTGAAGGAGAAGGTCCATGTGTTTGACTAGAGGATGGAAGAGATGGATAATAAACTTGAGACCTATACCAAATTACTATCATTGCTAATGAACCAATTTGATGAAAGTCAAGGCTCCCCCATCGATGTCATGGTATATTGGGATAAGCAAAGACTTCAACTTGTGAACTTGGGAGACAAGGTCATATAGATGGACATATTGTAGGAGGATAGACCCCCTCATATGATTACTCATATTAAGCAAGAGTTGGCAGTGAAAGAGAAGGCCTTGGAAAGGATAAGAGTAGTTTTTCAAGAGAAATAGGAAGCAAAGTTTCCTTCCATTTCCATTGTCCTAGCCAACACCATGACGAATACCACTATGGTAAGTTATGTTGTTAAGACCCTTCTCAAGAACATTTTGGTGAATTTGAAAATCATACTAGAATAATTGGTTCCAAACTACTAAGTTAGATGGGTTATGATGGACAATGGATATGAAAGACAAATCAAGTCATACTAATCCCCATTTTAGTTTAAACGAGAGTCAATCAAGAAGGCCTACATTTTGATGGTTGATATGGAAATATTGTTGTTCCTTAGTTGTACCCCTTGGTCGTTAGGATTCCTTTTATTGCTTGTATATATCAGTCTTAGGTCAATCTCATAGCAGGAAGCTAATTTTACTTAGGGGGTATTGCAAGGCTAAGGAGGGTCATGCAAGATGCACCTTCCCGTGCTACTTTAGACCATCAAGCTAGTCCATGGGTCAAGGGGGGTACCCTATTCTTGGGAGGTATAGTTTCCTAGTATGCCACACTAAGATGCCTGTAGATTCAAATGGGATTTAATTGAGTAGATTTATAGCTGGGATTTGTGGTGCATGGATTCTATCATAGTTGTTAGAGCATAAATTCCAAGTGTTATTTTACATGTGAAGGGACAAAAATATCATGGAAGCAACACAAATTTAATGGAAGAGTACTGCAAGGTCCCCTTAATAATAACTTATTCCTCTAAAAGAGTTTGTGATATCATAAAAAAAATTCAACAAAAAAGCATTCATAAAGCTTTCCATTAAATATATTCTTGACACACTGAAAATCATGTGGGAAAAATAAGATAGATCCATATATTCAAGAAACAAAATAAATAAAATCAACCACATAGAGAACACCAACACCACTTATAAGAAATTATTTCCCTAAATATAGTGGAAAAGAGCCTTGGTCCTAGTTTTAATTCAATAATCTCAGTATTTATTCAATACAATAACAAATACATTAAGGGGGACTCATTGATCTCATCCCCGTGTTGATGTAATTGTAACTTCAGAATGTATTTCACCTATGTATATTGTATTCCTATAGAGATGTTATTATTCCTCTATACGGAAGTGTCGTCATTTATATTGCAAGTGTTGTAACTTATACTTGATGGGTTATTAGACCACCTTGTTGGGGTCGGCCCTGTATAAGTCATGTGGGTTAAAGGGTTATTAGACCACCCTATTGGGGGTCGGCCCTGTCAGCATTATGTTATGTGGTTAAGTTAAGGTCAACCTAGTAAAGTTTATTAGGCAAGTCAAGTCAAGTATAAATAGAGTGCGGGAGGCACTCTATTTGATCATTCACTTTCTCACTCATACACTCATGGGAGAGTGGCGCACTTGTGGAGGAGGAGAAGCTGCTACTAGGTGAAGACTATCTCTTGTACTTGGTTTGTATCATTGCTCTATCTATCTCTGAGGAAGTTGTGGGGTTTTCCACCTTCTTGGTCTTCCCCGGTGAAACTCTGTGTCTCTTGTGTGCTTGGATTATTGTGTCCATGACTGATATGCTGTAGATATGTTGTAGATATGTTGTACATGTTATTCTCTCAGTTAATATCCTAGATCATATTGAAGTAAATTCTGAAAAACTAACATGGTATCAGAGCTAGCCTAAAAGAAGGCATGGTATGGCATTTATGACACTTGTTGCACTTATGAAGCTAGGGCTTTATATAGCAAAAACCAGTCATCGTAGCACTTTCGCTATAAATACATTTCGGTGAGGTTTCAGGATCTAAAAATACTACAGGTCGAAGATAAGCTCCCCATGTACCTTGTTGCCAAAGGACAACCTCTAATTCGTTGTACTTTGTGATTTATGATCTGTACAATATAGGGTTTCTGCCTCTTCCAGATCTGAGTTATAAACAAGTGACCTAGGAAAAAATGTTTTAACTTGGGCTAGGAAGCTCCAAATGAAATTTCGTAAAAGGTGACAGGTAGGGAATGGAATTTACTTTCTCAGGTAAGTTTTTCAAAGGCCAAAACTGAACTAGTGACATGTGGCACGCCGTACAAGTTCGCTCTCTTGTTTTATCCCATAAACAGGTCACGTTGCGACACTTGGAATACCTCTCTCTCAGAGAATCCAATTGAGTTGAGACCTATGGGGTTGGAAATCTAACAGGTCAGGATACCATAGGAAGAATTTTCAGACCCTGTAGATCTGAAATTTCAGAGTTACACCAGAAACAATCAGGTGCATATTTCTGTCCAAACAGAATTGGATTTTGAGCACCTTCATTCATGGCTCCGGGAATTTAGGGTTTCGGAGAATGTTGGAATATTTTGTATCGGAGACCACGGCTGGATTCTCCTCATCAAAATAGAAATTTAGAGACGAAGATCGAATTTTTTAGTTGGGCAGAAGGCCGGGCTTGATCAAACCCGAGTTCAGGATTTTGATCGGAAAGGTGGAAAATTAGGGCTTATGCAAAAGTTGGAATTTCTGAAGTTTGTGACCACAAATGGAAGCTCCTCAAAAAAATTGAAGTTTAGAGATTTGGATCAAAAATTTTGGTTGGGTAGAAGGGTGGGCTTTATCAAACCCTAGTTCGAGATCCTGTCTAAAAGATTCGAAAGTTTCAAAGGCAATTTTGAGGGGTGAAACTTTGCAGTTTTGAAACTCTGAGTATACCAGCTTGATCAGCTCATCAAGGCGCATATTTCTATCCTTTCAGAAGTTTGAAATTCAAAGTTTGAATTTTTAGGGTTTCCCTGACAAACCCTAATCCAGCTCTAGATCTAGTTTCTGCAAATCATGCGGATTGGGTTAATCCTAGAAGAGCATGGATTGGTCACCTGCATAAGTGAAGAAGTTCCAATTTTAGAGGGAGATGAGGCCTTACATAAGAAGATTACAAGCAATATTGACAGGTATGACTTATCCAGGTATGTTTCGAGATCTGTTCATGATTAAGTCTATGGTATGTTTGTCTTCATTAAGGTTAGTACAATCTTGATTAACTTTAGACTTGTCATATCACCTTAATAAATTATGAATGCAGATATTCATTGATTAGGGTTTTGACACTTATGATTGTACTAATGCATTATGGTGTTGTATGAGGTTGATGTTGTCTGCTAACATGAAAGGTACATCAACAAAGACAAATCATGTTCTAGTTCAAGAACATATGACCATGATGACATGAAGACAAAGATTCATCCATTGTCATGGATCACACAGAAGATCTACTTATGAGGTATGTATAACTTGGTTCTATAATGGTTAACCTATGAGATATGTAGGTCACTAGCACAAGTCATTGAAGATAACAAGAAGACATTATGCGGGTATGTTAGACATAACTAGCTAGCATACTAATCCAGGTCTATTTTTCTTATATCAAGTTAGAATCCTACCTTGTGTTAGGATCTCTTATATAAGTATACATGGCATGATTGATAATGATTATTTATGAAGTTAGAAATTTAAGTAATCAAGGGTTTATGCATATTATGTCCCTTACCTTGATTGATGATATGACTAACCAGAAGAGTTCTATGGTCAAATATGAATATGCATGAGTAAGAGAAGTCTTCCCTAAAACATTGAATGCTAATGCTTATTATCTGTGTTTGAAATGATCATGACTATACATGTTTAAGATTATTGTGTTTTGATAGTATTGAGATTATACTAATGAATGTATGATTATATATGAGATCCCGAAGGTAACACAATGATGATGCTAGTAAGCATGCATGGTGATCGAGGATGGATATAAGTTCAAGGACAGGTAATCCAGGAAGCAAAGATCAAGAGGGAGCACACTCTAGTAGTTCTTACAAAAAAGCAAATGTTGAGAGGGAGTCCACCCTACCACCAAACAAAGATAAGTATTTGAATTGTCATTTCTTGCATATTTGTTTGTTTAAATAATATTGTTCAGTGATATATATACTTATGTTCCTAGACTTAAGTTGTGTATTATGCATATTAGAATAATTGCATTAATGAATAGTATACTACTAATACGCATGTAATGGGTAAGTGGCCTATGGCACTGTGCAACATTCCATTGCTACTTATCTAGAATGAAACCTCTTTGCTGACATGTTGGGAGTTGTGCACACTCTTAACAATGTTCTGGTAGAGATTGGAAGGCATCTAGAAAGTTACAGGATATGGATAAATGTTGTATTGGCTAAGATAATTGCATGACTGTATGACATATTTATTTATGTGTAAGAATTTGTTCTGAAAACTATGAGGTGTTTTCTAATCATGCAATTTAACTTGTTTTGTAGGAAAGATCGTATACCATCACCTACAAAAGAAGGACTACAACATTTGTTCAACAACAAAGTTATCTATTGAAGATATTAAAGATATTGAAGTTCCTAGGATTTGGGAAGAATTCCATGATCGAGGAATACCAGTCGATCATGAAGAATGATGTTTGGGATGTGGTCCCAAGACCTGAAGGGAAGTCTATTGTGACTTTCAAGTGGATCTATAAGATCAAGCATGCTGCAGATGGTAGCATAGAGAAATACAAAGCAAGGTTTGTAGCTCATGGCTTCTCCCAGAAAGAGGGAATAGACTATGAAGAAAATTTTTCTCTTGTAGCCAGGTACACTTCCATCAGATCAGTACTTGCTCTGGTTGCAGTGATGAAATGGAAGATACACCATATTGATTTCAAGACAGGTTTCTTGAATGGTGTAGTTGAAGAGGAAGTGTATGTGGAGCAGCCACATGGTTTTGAGACACATGACAGGGATTCATATGTGTGCAGGTTGAAGAAATCCTTGTATGGATTGAAGCAAGCTCCTAGGACTTGGTATGGTTGGATAGATAGCTTTCTATCCAATTTGGGCTTTACCAAGAGTAAAGTAGATTCCAACCTTTACTACAAGGTTGAGGGAGGCAATCCAGTGATACTACTTCTGTATGTGGATGACTTGTTCATTACAGGTGAGGATGGATTGACTGCCAATACCAAGAGGAAGGACTTGGGGATGATGCACTATTTTCTAGGCATGGAGGTGTGGCAGAGTACAGATAGTATCTTCCTTGGACAAGGGAATTATGCAGTAGAAAGCCTGAAGAGGTTCGGGATGATGGACTGCAAGGCCATGGCCACACGTATGGCATTGAACCTGAAGCTTCTGTGTGATGCTTCGTCTGATCTGGTTGATGTGACTGTGTATCATCAGATGATTGGGTCCTTGATGTACCTGATGAACACTAGACCATATATTTTCTTTGCTGTGAACACATTGAGCCATTTCCTGATGGATCCCAGAGGTGTTCACCTGATTGTTGTAAAGCATATTCTGAGGTATGTGAAGGGTACAATTGACAATAGGCTCAAGTATGATGCGAATCAAAAGTTTAACTTGTAGGGTTATGTTGATTCGGATTGGGCAGGAAGTGCTGCAGATAGGAAGATCACTTCTGGGTGCTGCTTCAGTACGGGATCAGGTGTGATCTCTTGCTTTAGTAGGAAGCAGTCCTGCGTAGCACTGAGTACAGCCGAAGTAGAGTATGTTGTAGCATGTTCGGCTAGTTGTGAGACAGTATGGCTCTGGAAGCTACTGTCTGAGTTATTTGATCTCCCACCGGAGGCTACTGGTATCTTTTGTGACAACCAGAGTTGTGTAAAGCTGTATGAGAACCCGGTGTTCCATGATAGGTCGAAGCACATAGAGATCAAATATCACTATATCAGGGATATGGTATAGAGAGGAGCAATGAAGCTCATGTGTGTTGAGACGGATGAGCAGGTTGCAATTGTGCTGATGAAGCCACTATCCAGAGTAAAGTTCGAGTACTTCAGAGAGAGGCTTGGTGTTCTTCAGATTGATGACACTTCAAGGAAGAAGTGACGGACACATTTGCAAGAGCCATTCCCAGCATGGTGAGAGGAGGATCCTTCCATGGCTGCGGATGTAAGCGATGGATGATGAGCATCAGGACGATGCTCCGGTTACTGCTCTATATATGCATCATGTTGGATGCTGGATATGATCAGTTGGATCATGTGTCTGTATATGCATCATGTTGGATGTTGGCTATGATCAGTTGGAACATGTGTATGTATATGCATCATATTGGATGTTTGATATATTTGTATATGCATCATGTTGGATGCTTGATATATTTGTATATGCATCATGTTGGATGCTTGTTATGATCAGTTGGATCATGTATATGTATATGCATCATGTTGGATGCTTGGACCATGTATCTGTATATGTATCAGGTGGATACGTTGTATGATCAAGTAGATCATGTATGTTGATATATATCAGGTGGATACATTGTGTGATCAGGTGGATCATGTATCTATGTATGTATCAGGTGGATACATTGTATGATCAGGTGGATCATGTATGATGATATGTATCAGGTAGATACTTGGTATGCATCAAGTGGATGCATTATATGATCAGGATGATCATGGATGATGAGCTTCAGGATGATGCTCCAGATGACATGCATCAGGACGATGCAGTGATGATGATCAGGTTGATCATGTGATGATGTACATCAGGATGATGTATGGTGAGTATTAGGTTGATACTCTGTGGTCGTGGACAGGTTGTGCAGATGAGCATATAAGTAGACCTCGGAGATCTGACAGGTAGAGCTGTGTGCTCATAACAGCCTGGGATGCTCTTTCTAGGCATTGCTATGGGAGGACATATAAGTAGACCTGGGAGATCTAATAGGTAGAGCTGTGTGCTCGTAATAGCTTGGGATTCTCTTTCGAGGCATTGTCCTATGGCATGTAAGTAGACCTGGGAGATCTGATAGGTTGGGCTGTGTGCCTGTAATAAGTCCTGGGATTCTCTTTCAAGGGATTTCCATGACCACATGTAAGTAGAATTGGGAGATCCGATATGTTGGTATGTGTGCCCGTAATAAGTCCTGGGATGCTCTTTCGAGGAATTGTGGTGAGGGGTCACATGTAATACGTCCCGGAGATCCAAACAGGTTGTGCTAGTCACGTAAAAGGCCTCAGATGCTCTTTAGGGTTCTTGCTAGTCAAGACACTCTTTTAAGGTTTTGTGACAGTCACATGTAAGTGGACCTGGGAGATCTTTCCAGTCGTGCTTCGGCACATAAATGGTCCTGGGATACTCTTTTGAGGCATTGTGATGCACGTAATAAGTCCTAAGGATTCCACATTATGGGCAGTGATGATGAAGACCTGCAGGTGGTGGGCCTACATCTAGTATGAAAAAGGACTGGCTCTGTAGAACTTGCTATGACAAGTAGTTCAAAGATTGATTGAGATAGCAGCAGCAGTGACGATGGCGATGATCTAGTGACGATGATCAAGAGAAGAAGACTTGTGCTAGAAGACCTGTGTCAAGAAATACCTTCCTAGTTAAGAGGGATTATTGATGTAATTGTAACTTCGGAATGTATTTCACCTATGTATATTGTATTCCTATATAGATGTTATTATTGCTCTATACGGAAGTGTTTGTATTCCTATAGAGATGTTATTATTCCTCTATACGGAAGTGTCATCATTTATATTGTAAGTGTTGTAACTTATACTTGATGGGTTATTAGACCACCTTGTTGGGGTCGGCCCTATATAAGTCATGTGGGTTAAATGGTTATTAGACCACCCTATTGGGGGTCGACCCTGTCAGCATTATGTTATGTGGTTAAGTTAAGGCCGACCTAGTAAAGGTTATTAGGAAAGTCAAGTCAAGTATAAATAGAGTGCGGGAGGCACTCTAGTTGATCATTCACTTTCTCACTCATACACTCATGGGAGAGTGGTTCACTTGTGGAGGAGGAGAAGCTGTTGCTAGGAGAAGACTATCTCTTGTACTTGGTTTGTATCATTGCTCTATCTATCTCTGAGGAAGTTGCGGGGTTTTTCACCTTCTTGGTTTTCCTCGGTGAATTTCTGTGTCTCTTGTGTGCTTGGATTATTGTGTCCATGATTGATATGCTGTAGATATGTTGTAGATATGATGTACATGTTATTCTCTCAGTTAAGATCCTAGATCAGATTGAAGTAAATTCTAAAAAACTAACACCCCGGTCCTATTATCTTTCTCTAAAGGAAGAATCTCTCAGATCTCATTACAATGAAGAAAGATGAGAAGAAGAAGAGGGAAATTTCCCAAGCCTTTGTGAATATATTTTAATCTCGCCTCAATCTTTTTTTTTTTTGACAATTTTTTTGTATATTGCCTCCTTTGCCAATGGGCATTTTTTTCTTTGAATTCTTAGAATTATCTGTTCATAGTGGTTGAGAGGCCCCAAGATAATTTGGCATTTGTGATGATCATACTTCCTCTCTAGTTATTTGCATTTGTTTCATTTTTTCCACAAAATCCTATAATGTGGTCATATTGGCCAATCCATGTTGATTTATGGCATTTCCTCCCTTCACAATTCTAAATTATTTATCTAATTTAGAATATGGTGTGTAATTTACCTCTCCTAGATTTTTTATCATGCTTCTTAATAAAGATGAGGTAGCAATATATTGTTTTACTTGATTCAAGCCCTTAGTTTTTATGTGGATTGTTTCCTTGTCTGGAACATGAAGCAACTTAAACATAACTCGCTACAATAACCTACCATATGTATTGGCTAGGAGTAATATAGTGATCATTTAATCCCATGGGAAAGGGATACCATTACTTATCATTGTATTCATGGCTCTAAATTTTGGATGTAGCAGTTGTTATGACTATGTGACCTTATTTTTAATGATTTTCAAGATGTTGAATTTATTTATGCTAGTTTCTATATCGATATATACTAATGTTATGTCTCCGATTCCCAACAGTTTCAACTCTTTAGTGGTTAGGTATTTTATCACTCCTCTTGATACTGCGTTCGTATTGTACCTAGACTAAATATTTTACTAAATATTTGTTAAATACATTTCCTCTTCTTTATAAAGAGTATTGAGCTCCAAATAGAACTAGAGATCATGATCTCTTATTGAGGGAAAATTGTTAGCCACCTAACCCCAAACAACCCTTTTGGACTCTGTTAATATTTTAGCCATTTTGGCTTTTGTGAGTGCCTTTTCACGTCTGGCCTTCTATGTGTCAATTTCTTCCTCCAATGAGGAAATCTCCTTCCTCTGTTCATGTACTCTTTTCTCTAATTTATCAATTTTTTCCCTTGCTCTTTGAGCTTATATTTTCTTTTATCAGCTAACTCTTTAGTAGTTACCATGTTCATGGAATTATTTGTAGCCTTGGTTCTCCAATGTGTCAAGTATTTATTCAATTGCTCAATCCTTTGCTCCAAGGTTCATATTGATTCTATAGGGGAAACTTGTTGAATTTTGGAGGATGTTAAATTCAACTCCTTTTTAGCTTCGGTGAGATGATGCTTCAAAGAATCAATTTTAACATTAGCTTCCTCTAATTGGAAACTGAGGTCCCCTATGGACCTTTTATATAGCTACATATTATTTATTCTTTCATCCATGATGACATTCTAAACATATAATGAGGTATTATCCTTTCTAAAAGAATTAATCCTTTCAGCGAGCTTTTGTTGGTCATCAACCATTTGTTGAGTGACTAGAAGAGCTTGAGCCATCATGGAATTTTCCAAGGATCTTATTCTATCATCCTTTTATTTAAGCAAGGAAATGGCCTCTACTAACTCTTCCTTCCCCTTCGTCGTGTTCACTACTGTATTTTGCAATTTGCTCTTCTTGTTCTCTAGGGTCTTCACACGAACATTCATGAACTATTTTTTCACATTAATAGACTAAAATTTCTTCATGTACTCCTCACTAGAGGATGTAGCATGGAGTTATTTATTATATATGATTATTATTGACCCTTGGGCCATGGAAATTCCATCTTTAGGGGGCACACTAGCATTGTCTAGGATAACTTACAAAGTCCTCCAATATTGAGTTTGCATTTATTTGCACTTCTTTTGGGTCAAAGGATCCAATGTCACAATCATGAACTTTTTAGTGACTGGATCATTCTTAGGTATCATCCAGGATTTATCTTGTGATTCAAAGTTCCATGCTTTGGACCTATTTCTACATCTATGCCCTTTTGTTCCATTCTTCTTTCAATATTTCTAAGGGATCATTGATGCTTGCTAGATGTATAATTATTTCCCAATGAGTTTGCTACCCTGTTTCCTATGTTGAGCTAGTGATATACATACTTGAAGTCCCTTTAGAAGCTACATCAGATAATATATTAGTAAAACCAAAATATGATAAAGGATATGAAACATGAGGACCTTCATCCCCTTCTTGTTGAGTCTCTTCTGGTTTCTTTTCATCCTGTTGGGTATTTTCTTATTTTAGTAAGCCTTCTTGAGCAATTTTTTCAGTCTACTCAGGTTATTGGGTCCTAATTTGACCCCTTTTCTCTCGAGTTCCTTTTGAAAATACTTAGTGGCCTTTATTTTTTCCTATTATTCTAGAATATTCTTGATAGTGGCTAGAGTTTGGCCAAAATTGTCTATTCTAGATTGCAGTATCTCCTCTATATTAGGATATTGATTTCATTCATGATGCTCTAATGGTTGATCTCCAATCAACCATTCTTCTTGCACTAGTGATTAGGTATCTATGATCACTTTTTCAAGAGGGAGACAAATTTTCTCCCTTTCTTTTGTGGTGATCAATTGGTCTAATACTTATTCAATTAGAGATAAAGTCTCTAATTCCAATTGTCCTGCTAATTTGGCCAACTATTACTCAACAATTTTCTCTTTTTCAAAGCTAGGGGGAATCTCTATTATGGGTATTCCATAGTTGGTGTTGCATATGTGCTTGGTTCAATGATAGGATCACATTGTTGTGTTGTGTGTGTTGGAGGTTGGAATGTTTCATGAAGGCCTTCTCCCTAGCCCTAGGTGCATTTTCATTAGCACCCAGACCTAGCCTCACATGTATCTTTTAAACTTGGATGGGTTGAGCAATTCCACAATTATATTTTTCCAAACCCCTCTCTTGCGAGATACCCATTGACTACATAATGGGTGAATATTCAAATAGGGAAATACCTCCTTGGTAGGTATTAGAATAATTATCTCTAATGGCCTTTACCTGCTCCCTTACCCAACATCCTTCACTTTTGACATAGGGGTGAGCTTCCCCATTCCTTCTTCTGGAATGAGGCTCATCATTCCTAGATCCACTTCCTCCTTCTCATGGAAATCATCGTATATTTTGTTTAATTATGCATCTTATGGGATGCCAAGATAAGGGACATCTCTTTTTCGAAGATACTTCCTCATTTTCCACCATGCACCTCTCTTGTGATTTCCAAATTTATATTGGATGCATTCATTGTATTATTCTTGAGTGGGATATTCAAAGGCCATATCTTGTTTGGTCACTATTGCTCCCTTTAGTCCATAAAAGGTATAATACAATGGCACTTTTAGTTATTTGGGAGTAGGTGTAGGGAAAAACTTGTCATGTCTCCTCGTAACAATTTTTTTTTTTTTTGCACGGGTCTAATGACCCTATAGTACTGGTTATAAATATGCCACCAGATGTGAACTTTACTTAGAAACGGGTCCTAAGCATAACACTATATAAAAAAAGTGTGCATGTCAAACCTTCGACGAAAATACTCGTCGTGACCTTTACTGAAGTGCTATAGTCTTGCAGACTATACACACCCTAACATCTTACCTGTTATAAGATAGAGTTCACTTGAACAAGTATGTGTGCAAGAGAGGTCCCTTATGTCGACATGAAGAAACATACTAATCTCTATAAAAAGTGACAGTAAAAACATGATGTCTAACTTGTACCCTTGTACCTAGGGTATATGCATTTAAATACATGCCTAACCACATGCACTTAACACCTATATTAAATGCTTGTACATGAAAATGTACTTTATCAATTATCACCCTAGGTCCTGGTTGCTTTGCAACCTTACTGTATATATATATACATATATATATATATATATATATATATATAACAGCTACACACACACACACACACACATACATATTATCAATTAATATATTTAAACAAATTACAATACCTTCATAGTTTGATTAGCCATCTATCATTATTATTGAAGGACCATAGGTTAATATGGACAAGAGCCATATATTAATGCATAGGCCTACATGTATATAATACTATATACATATTATGCAATATGAAGGCATATGATATTAACTTAACATATGAAAAGTTATGTTTTGGACCCAACATATAAAACAAAAGACATATATATACATAAATATATAGTTATATATTTATACATATAAACGGTTCAACTTTTATAAGCAAAGGCTTATGTAGCCAATGTATCAATGCATACAAACAATGGATATACATATATACATATATATGTATCAATATAAAGTTATATTTATGCATATATATATATATATATATATATATATATATATATATATATATATATATATTGCTTTAAACTAAGGCTTAAGCAACCAACATATTAATGCATAAATGTTTAATAAATAAAGGCACTAGTGGAAGCCGACCCCACCACAATGTTGTTGACCCAACACTTAAGGGATAAAACCAAGATTTTACATGTAAAATTGTTGAGATATTGTAACTTCTAAGAATATTATATTTGTACTTTATTATTCTGGAGATGTTTCATTCCTTCGTGAAGACCTTATTGTATATCTGGAGATGTTTTATTCCTCCATGGAGAATGTGGTAACTTGGGTTATTAGACTTCCATAGTAGGGGTCGACCCTGTATGAGTCATGTGGGTTAAAGGGTTATTAGACCACCATAGTGGGGTCAGCCCTGTCACATTATGTTAAGTAGTTAAGTTGGGGCCAACCTAGTTAGTGTAAAAGTCAAGTCGGAGTTGTGTATAAATAGAGGAGGTGTGTTCCTCATTTAACACACATTCACTCACTTGTGATTGGAGCATAGGTGAGATAGAGATCTGCTATGGAGGAGAAGGAGCTCATGTTTGTGGGCTACATATTTGTATTTTCTAGTCATCTATATTGAGGAATCTTTGCTAGGTTTTCTACCCCATGAGGGTTTCCCAGGATAAATCTGTGTCTCTCGTGTTTATGCTATGCTTGTTGTTTTTTAAGTGTTCCTGTATATGCTATTGTTGTGAAATGGAATGTAATACTAATATTTTCTATCTTAGTATATTAAATATTAACATGGTATCAAAGCTATCCAGAAGGAAGGCAATGTATGGCACTTATGACACTTGCTTCACTTGCGACAATTTGAAGGTTAGGGTTTTATATAGCAAAAACCAGTCATCGTGGAACTTTCGCTATAAATCCATTTTGGTGAAGTTTTAGTATCTTGAACCTTTACAGATCGTAGATAACATCCCCCTGTACCTTGTCTCCGAAGGAAAGACTTACATTCATTGTACTTTGTGAGATATGATCAGTATAAGTTAGGGTTTCTGCCTCTTTTAGATCTCAGTCATAAACAGGTGACCTAGGAAAAAAGGTCATATCTTGGGCTAGGAAGATCCAAAGGAAATTTAGTAAAAAGTAAAATGTAGGGAACGGACTTTAATTTCACAGGTCCTCTTTTCAGAGGCCGAAGTTGAAACAGTGACAAGTGGCACTCCGTACAAGTTCTCTCTCATGTTTTATCCCATAAATAGGTCACGTTGCGACACTTAGCATAAATCTCTCTCAGAGAATCCTATTGAGGTCAGACCTGTGGGGTTGGAAAGATGACAGGTCAGGCTACCATAGGACGAAGTTTCATACCCTATGGATTCATAATTCCATAGATGCACCAGAAACAATAAGGCACATATTTCTATGAAATAGAATTGGATTCTGAGCATTCTCATTTTTGGCTTATCACTGCTGCGGGAAATTAGGGCTTTTGACAGAAGTGGATTTTTGGAGTGGTCTCAGCATAGGATTTCTCTCCTAAGAAAAATATAAATTTGGAGACCAAGATCAAAGTTTTTGGTTGGGAAGAACCCCGGGCATCATCAAACCCCAGTTCGGGATTTTGATATGAAAGGTGGGAAATTAGGGCTTCTACAAAAGTTGGAGTTTTTTAAATCTGTGACCATGGCTAGAAGCCCCTCAGAAAAATCAAAGTTTAGAACAAAATATCGAACCTTTTGGATGGGCAGAAGACTGGTCTTTATCAAACCCTAGTTCAGGATCTTGTCTAGAAGATTCAGAAGTTTCAAAGGCAATTTTGAGGGGTCAAATTTTGGAGATTTCAAAATTGAAGTATACCAGCTTGATCAGCTCAGCAAGGCACATATTTTCATCCAATCAGAAGTTTGAAATTCAAAATTTGAATTTTTAGGGTTTCTTTGACAAACCCTAATCCAGCTCGAGATCCAGTTTCAACAAATCGAAGTGGATTGGGTTAATCCTAGAAGAGAATGAATTGGACACCTGCATAAGTGAAGAAGTTCGAGTTCCAAAGGGAGATGAGGCTAAGGCCTTACATAAGAAGACTACAAGCAATCCTGACATGTATGACTTGAGGAAATACAAGTATGTTTTGAAATCATATTCTTGATTAAGTTCATGTTTGTCTTCATGCTATTGAGGTTAGTACAATTATGATTGTTTGATAATGAATGCATGTGAGTGATAGAAGACATTTACTGATTAGGTTTATGACACTTATGATTGTACTAATGCACCTATGGTGTTGTATGAGGATGATGTTGTCTACTAACAAGATACAGTAACATCAAGAAAGACAAATCAAGTTCTATGACCATGATGACATAAAGACAAAGACTCATCCATAGTCTTTGATCACATAAAATCTCTACTTATGAGGTATGCATGAATTTGTTCTACTATGCTTAACTTATGAGATATGCAGGTTCTAGCACAAGGTCTATAAATCATTGAAGAGAAAAAAGAAGATATTGTTTGGGTATGTTAAGACATAACCAAGCATGATAATCCAGGTATGTTTTCCTATATCAAGTTAGAATCCTACTTTGTGTTAGGATCTTAGGTAAGTATACCTATGTATGAAATGATCATGACCATACATACTTAAGATTATTTAGAATCATAATGTTTTGATAGTATTGAGACTATACTAATGAATGTATGAGATCATGAGGATGACACTAGTGCACACTTAAGCATGCCTAGTGGTACAGAATGAATAGAAGTTCAAAGACATATAGAGATCAAGCGGGAGGAAACCACACAAACATAAAAGATAAGTATTCAAGTTGTTATTTGAATCTCTGAATAGTTAATGATATTGCTCGTAATAGTTGTATGCATATTTGTATTCCTAGAATATATCATGTATAGTATAGCATTGAACAGCATACTACTAATATGCATATGATGGGTAAGTTGGAAAAACATTCCATTGTTGTTTATCTAGAATGAAACCTCTTTGCTGACATGCTGAGAGTTGTGCATGCTCTTGATAGTATGTTCTGGTAGAGATGGAAGGCATCTAGATAACCATTGTATGCATATAGGATATGGAAAAGTGTTGTGCCAAAGTATTGGTCAAGATAGTTGCATAAATATGTGAATCATATCTGTATGCATAATAGTTTATCATGTCAACATGATTTGATGATTATGAAGTATTACTAATCATGTAATTAACTTTGATTTGTAGGAAAGATAATGAAGAATGATGAACACCGAACAAGTGATGGATGTTCAACAAGAAGACTTACAAATAAAACATACTATAGAAGGCTCAAGGCTAGAAGATTATCTTAGAAAGAGGAAGAGGATCATGACGAGATGTTTGCTCCAAGTGGCTAGATAAGACCATTCTCTTAATTGTGTAATTGAAGAAGAAGTGCGAATCGAGAAAACTCCCAGGATTCAATTGAAGAAAGCTCTGTACGGGTACCCAGGATCGATAGTCATTTGATGAGCTTAATGATCACCATGGGTGATGCGGATTTCAACTTTTTATACAAGGTTGAAGATGGTGTCTATATACATATAAAATTCTTCTCTTAGATGGATGCAAGAAGGAACTCACCACAGAGTTCAAATGATCTTGAGGCTCATATCAGTAGACCCATCTGATGAGAGATGGCACAGATAGATATGCAGAAGATCACTCAATGCAGAGTGTGAATGATGTTCAGTAACAGAGGGAGAATTGATAGCTTCTTGATAAGATTGGGCTTTACCAAAAGTAAAGCTGATCCTAACCTTTATCTTAAGGTTATGGATGATGAACATGTCATACTATTATTGTATGTGGATGATATCTTTCAGACAGGGAATGAGAAACAGATCATGGAAAGCAAGAAGAAGCTAGCTATAGAATTTGAGATGAAAGATCTCAGATTGATGCATTACATCCTAGGTATGGAAGTATAGCAAGGCCCAGAAGGAATATTTCTCAACTAGGGAAAGTATTTGATATGTTGGAATGCAAAATCCATGGCCACTCCCATGGATTCCAACTTGAAGTTGTTAGCTGATGAATAATTAGAGTTAGTGGATGTGACTCTTTATAGACAAATTATTAGGTCATTGATGTATCTGATGAATACTAGGCCAGATATATGCTTTGTTGTGAACACCTTGAGTCAGTATCTAGTGGAACATAGACGTGTTCACATAATAGCTGCAAATCATGTGATGAGGTACCTGAAGGGTAAGATAGAATTTGGTCTATATTATCTTGGAGATCATGATTTCAGATTGTATGGCTACACAGATGCTAATTGGGATGGAAGTGTATCAGACATGAAGAGCACATCGGGTAGATGTTATTGTCTCGGATATGCCATGATCTCATGGTTTAGCAGGGAGCAGTCTAGTGTGGCCCTCAGCACAGCTGAAGCAGAATATATAGCTGCTTGCTCTGCTAGTTGTGAAGCAATATGGCTTTGGAAGTTGTTATTAGGATTGTTTGACTTAGAGATGGACCCCACTGTGATCCTGTGTGACAACCCGAGTTGTATTAAGATGATAGAGAATCCAGTATTCCATGATAAGTCAAAGCACATAGAGATTCGATATTTCTATATACGAGATATGGTGCAGAAAGGAGCTATCTAGCTTGAGTATGTGACCACTAACGAACAATTTGTTGATGTATTGACCAAACCTTTGTCTCGAGTAAAGTTTGAGTATTTCTGAGACAAGCTTGGTGTAGTTCAGAAGGACCCTCCTCAAAAGGGGGAGTGATATGGTCGATGATTATATTTGGATACTGGTATCGATGTGGATACCTGTATGATGATGAGATTTCCTATATTGACGATAAGGTCAATAATAAGGATACCCGTATTGATGAGGATACTTTATTGATGATGTGATGATGATACCTGTATTGATGTGGATACATGTATCATTGATGAGGTTACATGTTCCGACCATGAGGTCGGTGATGAGGCTACCTATTCTGATGATGAGGTCATTGTGTGGTCCCTAGTGGACATGATAGGACTGCATCATCCCTGAACGTTTGGTTTAAAATGTACGTGATAGGACTGCATCGTCCCTAAACGTTTGGTTCAAAATGTACGTGACAGGATTGCATCGTCCTTGGACTCATGTCCTAAAGTGATAGGGATTGATCATCCCGTAATTGGATCAATATTGCATCGTCCTTGGACTCATGTCCTAAAGTGATAAGGATTAATCATCCTGTAAGTTGATTCGGGATTGCATCGTCCCTAGACATGGTGAGGTGTATTAAAGTAATAAGGATTAATCATCCTATAAGTTGATTCAGGATTGCATCGTCCCTAGACATGGTGAGGTGTCTTAAAGTGATAAGGATTAATCATCCTGTAAGTTTATTCAGGATTGCATCGTCCCTAGACATGGTGAGGTGTCTTAAAGTGATAAGGATTAATCATCCTGTAAGTTGATTCGGGATTGCATCGTCCCTAGACATGGTGAGTTGTCTTAAAGTGATAAGGATTAATCATCCTGTAAGTTGATTTAGGATTGCATCATCCCTAGACATGGCGAGGTGTCTTAAAGTGATAAGGATTAATCATTTTGTATGTTGATTCGGGATTGCATCGTCCCTAAAAATGGTGAGGTGTCTTAAAGTGATAAGGATTGTTCATCCTGTAAGTTGATCTAGATTGCATCGTCCATAGACATGAGAGATGTCTTAAATTGAGAGGGATTTATCATCCTATAAGTGGATCAGGATTGTATCATCCTTGAACTTATGTCCTAAAGAGAGAGGGATTGATCATCTCGTAATTGGATCATGTGTGTTGTAGGGTATGCTGTTATGATGCTGTTGATAGAGAGATCCAGACGATGAGGCTCTTGATCTAGAGATCCAAATGATGTTGTTGATTGAGAGGATCCATATGAGGCTGTTGATCTAGAGATACAGATGATGTTATTGATCGATAGGATCCAGATGATGCCGTTGATCGAGAGATCTAGATGATGTTGTTGATCGAGAGGATCCAGATGATGCTGTTGATCGAGAGATCCGGATGATGATGTTGATCGAGAGGATCCAGATGACGATGTTGTTGATCGAGAGGATCCAGATGATGATGTTGTTGATCAAGATGATGATGTTATTGTAGCTGTTCGAGTGATGCAGAAGATGAAGATCCAGTATTGAATATCTTGAAGATGTTCCAGTAACTGGTTGAGTTACTGATGATGTATGAAGAAAGCTTCCAATGATTTATAGATGTATCATGTATCATGTAGTTGATGACTCCTTGCTCATGCAGATGTTGTTATAATATCCTTCTCATTAAGGGGGAGTGTTGAGATATTGTAACTTCTAAGAATATTATATTTGTACTTTATTATTCCGGAGATGTTTCATTCCTCCATGAAGACCTTATTGTATATCCGGAGATGTTTTATTCCTCTGTGGAGAATGTGGTAACTTGGGTTATTAGACTTCCCTAGTGGGGGTCGGCCCTGTATGAGTCATGTGGGTTAAAGGGTTATTAGACCACCCTAGTGGGGTCGGCCCTGTCATATTATGTTAAGTAGTTAAGTTGGGGCTGACCTAGTTAGTGTAAAAGTCAAGTCAGAGTTGTGTATAAATAGAGGAGGCGTGTTCCTCATTTAACACACATTCACTCACTTGTGATTGGAGCATAGGTGAGAGAGAGATCTACTATGGAGGAGAAGGAGCTCATGTTTGTGGATTACATATTTGTATTTGCTGGTCATCTATATTGAGGAAGCTTTGTTGGGTTTTCTACCCCATGAGGGTTTCCCGGGATAAATCTGTGTCTCTTGTGTTTATGCTGTGCTTGTTGTTTTTTCAGTGTTCTAGTATATGCTATTGTTGTGAAATGGAATGTAATACTGATAATTTCTATCTTAGCATATTAAAAATCTTAACAAAAATGACTTGATAACCACTTCTTGTGAAGGTGGCCATAAGCCACGATATAGTGACATGGATCTACGTAAGAACATAACACATTACTCAAACAATAATCATGGATAAATACTGCTACGTGGTTGGTCCCACGTTGACTCGATCCAACAGGTGGCCTGAGTGGTGACGTGGCTTGTGCCACGCAAGATTGACCATTCCCAAGCCTCATTTTAAACCCGTCTTATGTTGCCATGTTGGCAGGATTTTCACAACACTCGTCGCGTGGATAAGGCTTACAACTTGCTATGTTATTGGCTTCGTCGACGTGGTGAAGAGTGGGTCTCTCCATTAATGGATCTCCCTCAACAAGTTGTGCCCTATCAGTGGAATGCCACAACCAAGGCATACCATGTACCTTCGGTTGAACTTCATTAATACCTCAGTTGCTCTGATCCATTGATGGTGATCTAAACCGGTTTATGGGAAATTGTGAATGGATCTACACCATTGATCCAGTTGATAGAGTTTCACCCCCAACAATATCTATGTCAGGCATTAACTCCTTCCAGCACCGATTGTAGTGGTCAACCACCTGCTCTACCTGGTGCAACCTCATTGATAGTCGTTGATCTTTGGTAGTTTGGGTTATTGTTGAGGTTCTGCGCAGAGAGCTTCGGCTCTACGTTGACTGTGGTGTAAGGGAGATACAGTGTTACGGCTTCTTCATCGCCTAGATGCATTACTGAACTAGTTTAAACCAATGCTCAGCATCACCATCGTTGCAAGGTAACCACTGTGACTCTTCTGCATGCTTTACGTTTTAATGTAAGCTTCATTGACTATTTGTTTATTATTACATTTTAATGCTAACATTTTTAATCTTTGTCGTATTGTGACCTAGGTGTACACGGGGCTTGAGCTGAGCTGCAACTACACTCCACTTCAAGGTAATGTAACCTTTTACCTGTATGCAAATTTCATTGAGTTGTTTAAGCTTTTGGTTATTAGGTTTGTTTCTCCTTGAGGTTTGACCTCATGCCACGATGCTTGTACAGGTACTAAGACCGGGTGGAGTTGGGTGCACTCCTACGAGCTCGTAACCGTCGCTGAAGCCTGGAAGGCTCGCTACGCTACCAGGTAGCTCACCAACCAACCACCTCGGGTTTGTTTTACCCCATTGGTGGGGGCTGAGTTACTTAGAACACTGGTTAGTCAGGGATTAGGGTTTTTTTTTTCGTGTTGTGTTTAAAAATAAGCAAGGTCGTCGTCCATGCTAGTAGGGGCATGAAGCCTACATATGAGAGGATCTTCACGACCTCTGTGTGCTCCTTCGGCGTCGTAGGGTAGACTACACAACTGAATGAAATGTTTTAAAGGTAGAAACTCACAACCATGAGTGGCTAAGTTTCTCTAACGACGCTCTATCTCGACAGATGAGTTGGGACTCTGTGTAACGATGCTCCACTTGTATTTAATGGAAAAGATACAATGTTATTATTAATTCCTTTGACTGTGTGTATTCTTATTACCTTAAAATCATTATGGTGGACAGATGCAAAGCTCAGCTTGATCTATAATGACCCACTGCGTTTTCGCCGAGACTGTTTGGTTAATTTATGTTGTATATAAATATGGAAACAATGCTTGCATTGTTGAAATCTTCGCTGCACTTGATAGTTATTACAATGTATGTGCTATTCTACAGCAATCCGAGCATATAGATGAATACTAGATGCACAAATGTAATGTTGTATTCATTGTTATTATAAAATGGAAAACACCTTTATACTACGCATCTTTAAAGATTGAAATGATTACAGTGTTGCTTTCATACGCATACAATGATAATGTTTAACCCGTGAATAGTTAAAAGTTGGGGTGAAGGCAATAAGCCTGCCCCACACGTATGCGAAATGGTTTGTTTATGTGGATCGATTTACTATTTCTCATCCAGCAATGTTTTATAAATGATTTCATACTTATTTTTAAATGTTCCCCGAGCGCCAATGTCAAGCTTGCTCAGCATTAGTTTATATATATATATATATATATATAGATATATAGATATATATATAATGTATGAAATCTCAAACCACCACACCAACAATACTAAATAATCAGCGCATACATTCTGGTAATAACATTCGGGCTATGGGTAAAACCCTCATTTGCATATAACGTTTTCATTCTGCGTTAGATGCATTCATACCATATTTATTTTATATGCAAGCAAACAATGTGGTGATCTAAGTCAGCCACGATTTGCATAGCGCCATAGGCAATGGAAATCATATTAATATTAATACATTGAAACTTACAATGCTATCTGAATAAGATGATAATGGTTTATCCCATCACGAGATTTATATCAATGATTCAACTCAGAAAATAAAATAGTAAGCAAAATAACTTCAGTTCATAAAATAATTAACCTAGAAATTCCATACTGATGCAAAAGGTCTTTCAAGACCAACTTCATTCCAAGTCTCAAACTCTGTTGATCTATTTATTCGAAAATACTATAGATCTGAACGTTAGTATTTCTAGGGTTTTCCTGAATTAAACTCTAACATAAAAGAGTTAAGAAAAATATAAGGTCTAGTCATGTAAACCTCACAGCTTACATGTCTTCCCTATTCATATCATTATAATGAAAGACATAAAAACTCTATCAATAACTAGAATATCTCTAATACAAAGATATGCATTATATGAATAGGATCCATAAAACCCTAGGTTAGCATATGGACCATATTTCTTTGTATAAACTGCTGCAGACATATAAAACATCATAGGGATCTTGTTTCTGTCTATCTACTATAAATAGAATGTAAGTATTCTCACATTTATCCCCAAAACATAAATATTCCAGATCTTTAAGTTTGATCATAAGATGAAACTTATTACAAAGATCTATTAGTCTAGATGAGATTCATGATCAGCATATCCATGATACATTCTACATCTGGTCAGATCGGATAAATATGTCATTCAAGTGTAAATCAAAGATATTCAGAAACACATACAAATATTGTTCCATAAACATATACCCAGCAAGTACAACATATAAATACTTATCTGAAATCTACTAACCAGTGGAACCAAGCACAAACCTCCCAGCCTTTGACCAACAAGTCCTCCTTGATTTTAGGTCACCCCCGAGCTGAGTTCACAGTCTCCCAGGTAGAGTATAGATTTTAGATTACCCTTAACTTGTTTACCCCAAGTTATTCAGGATATTTTAGAGGAATAATGCAACCCAACACCCAAATCAGTACTCTTGAGCTCTAGGATGCTCCAGGGGCTTTTAAGCCTTAGCCATTAAGAGAATCAATAAAACACAACCTATTTAGGTAAATGCAGTACTCCTGCAAGCTTGGGGTAGTTCTCCTACCTGCACACAATTAAGTGGCCAAGCTCATACCAAGCTATATGATTCCTCTTAATCTGGGCTAGTTTGGTTCTCCCAAATCTGCCCTCAATCACTTGGCTTCAGGACCAGTTTGGTTCTCCCAAATTTGTCCTCCCTCACCAGTCTTCATTTGCCTCAGGTTGATGTTTATCCTAGCACCCATTTCTCTTGTGTCTTCATCTCATGAGATTGTGAATAGTGATAATGATGAATGATGGAGTGTTTCAATGAATTTCACTTTTTATTCACTTAGGTGGGAAATTCCTCATTTTATGAATTGTTTTAATTCATTAGTTTCTCAAATCTCTTCTTTAGGGTTTGCCATTTCTCTCCAATAATAATTTCTTATTATTCTTATTATGTGGCATTTTCCCTCCAACCCTTAGGGGACTGTGAATCCCATCTCATTAATGTGCTGGTCCACATGGTCATTAGAAATCAATTCATCAGATTTCTAAAATAACCTAAGTAAAATGAAATAATACTTAGCAGAAATATAATATGGGTTCAAAGTCCGAAATTGGGGCATTACAAAATGGGCCAAATATTTTGAGAGGGTCAGGTTCTCCTTTGGTAATTTTATCCACTTCTTGGTAAGACCCCTTGTTAGCCAAAAATTTGAATATCTGGCTTAGGATCATGGTCCTGAGGATTTGGAAGCTTCCTCTCCTTTTATTTCCCAATTATAAAAAGGGGTTCATATTTTCAGGGTTGATCTAAGGGTAGATCCAACCCCTTTAGGATTTCCATATCCTATTTAATGCCCCTCTTTTCATAAATATAATATCCCTCCATGGCTATGGGGAAGGTATTCCTACCCTTATTTATTGATTTCACGAAGTGGATTTTATCAACTTCTACCATATGCTTTATGTGCTCCAACAAAAACAATTTGGGTGTTAACAATTTGGGAATGTTATTGATCCAGGAGGATCTCATGGTTATATCAAAATGAAAGTCTTAAAAATATGTAAATAATGTTACATACGCGTAGAGCTCATCAACAGCTTTCCGGAAATGCTCGTTTCACGTGAAACGAGCTCCGGATGTGGAAGTTATCAGATTTTGAAAATTCGGCAGAAGGTTTTAAAAGGCAAAAAATGGGTAAAATTGTTAAAAAATGGACCAATGGCAGAGCTCCACGTGGTCTAGATTGATGACTTGGCATGTTTTTTGGACCAATCAAGGACTTCAATGTGGCAGCCCTATTG
This sequence comes from Larix kaempferi, assembly GCA_027924585.1. Taxonomy (NCBI): domain Eukaryota; kingdom Viridiplantae; phylum Streptophyta; class Pinopsida; order Pinales; family Pinaceae; genus Larix; species Larix kaempferi. The sequence continues at coordinate 19,100,720 of BSBM01000858.1, read as the reverse complement.
GAATGTTATTGGAATCCCTTTTGGCCATCAGATTGTACTTTCTAAGATTAGCCTTCTCATTGGAAGTGGCACAGATACATAGCCCAAGAAGGGTGAACTCTGTTATCATATACTGTATTCAATTTATGGTTTGCATATCTTTTTTATTTGCTTATGTGTTTGATTTAAAGCATTTAAAATTGATCTTTTAAGCCATTTTTATGAGATTTAACATGCAAATTTATGGTTAAAAAGATCCTGAAATATTTCCAGATCAAGTTTGGTATCAGATAAGCTTGACCATTGCATTGTTAGTTTGTTTATGTTTACAAGAGAAAGGATTCAGAGAGGTTAAGGAGAGCTTGAAGAGTATGATCTAGAGATTGGTTCAAGAAGAGGAAGAATGGCTTCAGAAAAAGGAGAAGATGGGACTTCTTCAATTCCTTCTGAAGAATATTTCCTTAAATCTTTCATGAAGATGCAAAGTATGGTGGAAGAGGTTTATCAAGATTGAAAGAAAGGAGAACAAGGTGGTTCTTCTCATGCAAAAGGTAAAGGAGAAGGAGATGGCGAGGAACCTCCTAAAACTCTTCCATCTTCACCATATTTTCTTGATGGATCTTTAAATTCCTCACCTGAAAAACAAAAATTTGATCTCAATATGCCTCAATTAAAGCTTGATATTAAGTTTGATTTACCTATTTAAAATGGATAACTTAATGCTAAAAAGTTGGATAATTAGATCCGTCAAATAGAGGTTTATTGTAGGATTCAAAAGTTCACTGAAGATAGCTTGAAAATTTAGTTGGCATCTCTCCGACTTGGAGGGACCGATCTCATATGGTGGGAGAGTCAAACTCAAAATGATTTGGCCTCAAAAGGAAATATCATATCCTCTTGGAATGAGTTCAAGTCAACATTAAAGAAGCAGTTTTATCCATTGGGCTACATGCATCAAGTCATGATGGATTGGATAAATTTGATGCAAGGTAAGGGACAAAGTGTGCAAGAGTACACACAAGAATTTTGAAAGAGAGCTTTAATACTTGGTATTCCTCTCTATACTCAAGAAATTCTTCTCAAGTTCATAGGCGGATTACATAGTTATTTAATTCATAAGATACTTATGTTTAATCCAACTAACCTTGATTAGGTGTGCATTCAAGCGAATCATATGGAGTCAAAGGGGAAGAATACAAATGAAATATTTTCCAAGAAAACTTATAGACCTGATGGAAACAAATTCAAAGGTAAGGGGAAAGGTAAGCATATAGATATAGTGAAGAAAGAAGGAGATAAACCTACATGCTCACATTTCCATAAAAAGGGTCATGATGCATCCAAATGTCGGAGGCTTCATCCGGAGCTCAAGCCTGAGAAGTTTCAAAATAAGGAGGACAAGAAGACCACTGCTACATCCATCTAGCATGATTTGGGATCTGACTTAGGGGATGAAACTAAGATTGTTGCTACGGGCATACAAGGTAAAAATACTTCTACTTCTAATACAAAGCATGAATCTATTGTTGATAAAAGAAAGAGAAGTGAGTTATTTCATATAAGAGTAATCTCTAAGCATACATAAATATATACTCTTTTTTATAGTGGATCACAAGCCAATCTAATTTCAGAAGAGATAGTTAAAAAACTTCATTTTGAAACTAAGTTACACCCAAAACCATATCCTCTCGGATGGATATGTGATAATGCACAATTAAAATCGACAAAACAGTGTAGACTTAGGTTTGCTGTTACTTTTGGATTCATTGATGAAGTAGATCTAGATGTGGTTCCATTGGATATCTATGGTATTGTGTTGGGAAGTCCTTATCTTTATGATATGAAGGCTATCTTTTATAGGGAAGATAATAGGTATCGGCTCACTAAAGATGGTATTGAATATGTTTCTTGTGCACATCGCATAAAAACTTAGCTTTCATTAGTTCATGCAAGTCAAATGAAGAGACTAGTAAATGCTAGTAAGAATTTTGTTCATATGATTGTTAAAGCAAAGGATGTTGGTCAAAGTTAATCTTTTAAAGGATGCAATCAAATACTTAAGAAACAATTAACTAAAGTTGGAACTGATTATGAGGTTTTGTTTCAAGAACCTAAAGGGTTTCCTCCAAAAAGAGAAATCCAACATGAGATTCTCTTACAGCAGGATGCACCACTTCCTAACATTGGCATGTATAGGTGTTCAATAATTGAAAATGCAGAGATAAAAAAGTAGGTTCAGGAATTGATTGAAAGATGGGACATTCGACCAAGTTCCTCTCCATGTGGTTCACCAATTGTTTTGGTGCCAAAGAAAGATGGCACATGGCGTATGTGTGTTGATTACAGGGCACTAAACAGAATCACAATTCAGAACATCTATCCTCTTCCTCGAATTGATGATATTTTGGATCAACTTAAGAATGTAAATTATTTCACTAAGTTAGACTTAAGAAGTGGCTATCATCAAATTATAATTCATGACAATGATATTTGGAAGATTGCTTTCAAAACTAAACATGGATTGTATGAATGGATGGTAAATCCCTTTCGGATTTGTAATGCACCCGCAACATTTATGACGGTGATGAATGATGTTTTTAGGACCTTCATTGATGACTTTGTCATAGTCTACTTAGATGATATTTTGATTTTCATTCATACTTGGGAATAACATGTCAAACATGTCAAGCAAGTTTTGGATGTACTTGTAAGGGATAAATTGTACTTAAAGATGTCTAAATGTGAATTTGGGAAGACATCTTTAGTATATCTAGGTTACAATATAAAGGGTGGTGAATTGAGGATTGATCCCTCTAACTTTGAGGTCATTGTGAATTTTCCCAAGCTAAATAATATAACCGAGGTAAGAATATTTTTGGGAGCATCCCAATATTGGAGGAATTTTATTGCTAACTTCTCCTTCATATCTTCTCCATTACATGCTTTGACAGGTATGAACAAAGTCTTTCAGTGGAAAGGAAAAGCACAAAAGGTCTTCGACACTCTGAAAGAAAAGATCAATATAGCTCCAGTAATTGCACTGCCGGATCTACAACATCCATTTGAGATAGAGACTAATGCTAGTGGTTATGCCATGGGGGCAGTATTAATGCAACTTAAAAAACCAATATGCTATCATTCTAAAACCTTCTCTAAAGCTATAATTAACTATCCAACCTATGATAAATAATTGTATGCATTAGTACAAAGTCTAAAGAAGTGGAAACATTACTTAATGGGTAAGGAAACAATTATACATATTGATCATCAACCACTACAATATATTCAATCTCAAACTAAGGTACAACAATCAAGACATTTCAGGTGGATGGGTTTTCTAAAACAATTTCATTTGATCATTAAGTATAAGAAAGGTATTCAGAACAAAGTTGGAGATATTTTATCAAGACCTCCAACAAATGCTTATATTGTTATTCAACAAAGTTTTTTGGTACATTCAAGTTATGTTGAACAATACACTCAGGATGAAGACTACAAAGAAGTATATGAATCACTAAAACATGGCTCTCAAAATGAAGAATTGAATTATCATATTCATGACAAGTTGTTGTATCATCTTGGAAAGATCTGTATTCCACAAAGTGAAAGATCACTTGTGATAAGAGAAGTACACACTTCTCTCATTTCAGGGCAATTTGGTGTAGGAAAAATTGTAGCACAATTACAAAAGTTTTGTTATTGGCCTCGAATGAATGATATTGTTTCCAAGTATATTAAAGGATGTGTTATGTGTGCAACAAGTAACCCAAGTAATAGAAAGTTAGGCTTGTACACTCCACTTCCTATTCCTTCCCGTCAATGGGAAAGTGTTTTAATGGATTTTGTAGGAGGGTTACTAATGTCAAGAAAAGGACATGATTACTTATATTTTGTTGTGGATAGATTCAGTAAAATGTGCATTCTAATTCCTTGTAAAAAGCAGATCACAACTGATATGACTGCTCATTTGTTCTTCCAGCATGTATGGGTCCATTTTGGACTACTCACTTCTATTATTTCTGATCAAGATTCCCGATTCCTTGGGAAATTCTGGTCATCTTTATGGGAACTTATGGATACAAAGTTAAAGAAGAGCACAACATTTCATCCACAAACTGACGGACAAACTGAAGTGGTCGATCGGACAGTAGTACATCTTCTTTGAGGATATTGTGCCAAGCATCCCAAGCTGTGGGATGAGCAGTTGCATTATGTTCAACATGCATGCAACAGAGCTATGCACTCTTCAACACAAAAGTCTCCTTTTGAGACATGTTTTGGTTATTTTCCAAAGTCTCCCTTAGACTTTTTTTATGGGAAAGATCAAGTGGGATATGGTCAAGTTGATGCAGATAAAGCTTTAAAGTTTATTCAGCAGATCTAGTGAATACATCAAGTAGTACAAGAGCAGTTGGAATCAAGTCAGTCCAAGTATAAAGAAATACATGACAAACATCGGGTGGATAGTCATTTCCAAATTGGTGATCGAGTATTGCTTCATATCAACAAATACCGACTTCAAGGTGAAGGTAGAAAGTTGAAACCAATCACGTATGAACCTTTTACAATTTTGGATCAAGTTGGTAATAATGCTTTTCGGTTAGATTTTCCTCCTTATATGCAAATGTATTCTATTGATAATGTGGAAAAGTTGAAACTGTATGAGCCTTCTATGATTGTGGACCAAGATGAACAGGTTCAAGTTCCTTTTGTTGATGAGTTTTCTCCTAAATATCTCAATGAGATTTAGGAAGATGCTATACTTGGAAAGAAGGTCAGATATTCACGAAGAGGTGACATGGAATTTCTTTGTGTGGATCTTAAAGGAATGCATCCAAGAAAAGCACGGTGGCTAGAGACCAGAAGAGTGAGGGACCTGTACCCTCACATGTTTTCTGAATCATCTCATACTTTTGGTGGCCCAAAAGCTTCCCAGTGGGAATGTTTGATCCAGGAGGATCTCAGAGTTTGATAAAAATGAAAGTCTTCAAAATATGTAAATAAACATACAAACGCGTAGAGATCATCATCATATTTCTGACAACGCTCATTTTGCGTGAAACGACCTTTGAATGTGGAAGTTATCAGGTTTTGAAAATTCGGTAGAAGGTTTTAAAAGGAAAAAAAATGGGTAAAATTATTAAAAAATGGACCAATGGCAGAGTGCCACATGGTCTGGATTGATGACTTGGCATGTTGTTTGGAACAATTAGGGACTTCCATGTGGCATCTCTGTTGGTCATCGGATTGTACCTTTCATCAAAATATTGTGGAGGTAGTGGGGATCAAACCCACGACCTCAATCCCGCCAAAGTCTTGATAGAGCCCGCCTAGCCAGAAGCCCCATAGGTGTTACTTAATAGTATAAGGTCTCAACTTGTATTTAAAGTTGAAGAAATTTTTCATTTGAAAAATGGGCAGGATCAAAGGCTATGCCCTCGATCCCTTGGTCAACACTGAGTCCGCAAAGGATGTTGGTCAAAGTGAATCTTTTGAAGGATGTGATCGAAGACTTAAGAAAGAATTAACTAAATTTGTAACTAATTATGATGTCTTGTTTCAAGAACCTAAAGGGTTTCCTCCAAAAAGAGAAATCCAACATGAGATTCTCTTACAACAGGATGCACCACTTCCTAACATTGGCATGTACAGGTGTTGAGTAATTGAAAATGAAGAGATAAAAAAGCAGGTTCAGGAATTGCTTGAAAGAGGGGACATTCGACCAAGTTCCTCTCCATGTGGTTCACCAATTTGTTTGGTTCCAAATAAATATGGAACATGGCGTATGTGTGTTGATTACAGGGCACTAAACATAATCACAATTAAGAACATGCATCCTTTTCCTTGGGTTGATGATCTTTTGGATCAACTTAAGAATGCAACTTATTTCACTAAGTTAGACTTAAGAAGCGGCTATCATAAAATTAGAATTCATGACAATGATATTTGGAAGACTGCTTTCAAAACTAAACGGGGATTGCATGAATGGATGGTAATTCCCTTTGGGATTTGTAATGCACCTGCAACATTTATGAGGTTGATGAATGATGTTTTTAGGCCCTTCATTGATGACTTTGTCATAGTCTACTTAGATGATATTTTGATTTTCAGTCGTACTTTGGAACAACATGTCAAGCAAGTTTTGGATGTACTTGTAAGGGAAAAATTGTACTTAAAGATGTATAAATGTGAATTTGGGAAGAAATCTATAGTATATATAGGTTACAATGTAGAGGGTGGTTAATTGAGGATTGATCCCTCTAAATTTGAGGTCATTTTGAATTGGCCCAAGCTAAATAATGTAACCAAGGTAAGAATATTTTTGGGAGCATCCCAATACTAGAGGAAGTTTATTGCTAACTTATCCTTCATAGCTTCTCCATTACATGCTTTGACAGGTATGAATAGAGTCTTTCAGTGGGAAGGAAAAGCACAGAAGGCCTTCGAAACTCTGAAAGAAAAGATCAATATAGATCCAATACTTTCACTTCCAGATTTACAACATCCATTTGAGATAGAGACTAATGCTAGTGGTTATGCCATGGGGGTAGTCTTAATGCAACTTAAAAAACTAATATGCTATCATTCTAAAGCCTTCTCTAAATCTATAATTAACTATCCAACATATGATAAAGAATTGTATGCATTAGTACAAAGTCTGGAGAAGTGGAAACATTACCTAATGGGTAAGTAAACAAGTATACATATTGATCATCAACCACTACAATATCTTCAATCTCAAACTAAGCTACAACAATCAAGACATTTCAGGTGGATAGGTTTTCTACAACAATTTCATTTGATCATTAAGTATAAGAAAGGTATTCAGAACAAAGTTGTAGATATTTTATCAAGACCTCCAACAAATGCTTCTATTGTTATTCAACAAAGTCCTTTGGTACATTCAAGTTATGTTGAACAATACACTCAGGATGAAGACTACAAAGAAGTATATGAATAATGAAAACATGGTTCTCAAAATGAAGAATTGAATTATCATATTCATGACAAGTTGTTGTATCATCTTGGAAATATCTGTATTCCACAAAGTGAAAGATTACATGTGATAAGAGAAGCACACACTTCTCTCATTTTAGGGCACTTTGTTGTAGGAAAAACTGTAGCACAATTACAAAAGTTTTGTTATTGGCCTCGAATGTATGATACTATGTACAAGTATATAAAAGGATGTGTTATGTGTGCAACAGGTAAGCCAAGTAATAGAAAGTTAGGCTTGTACACTCCACTTCCTATTCCTTCCCGTCAATGGGAAAGTGTTTCAATGGATTTTGTAGGAGGGTTACCAATGTCCAGAAAAGGACATGATTACTTATATTTTGTTGTGGATAGATTCTGTAAAATGTGCATTCTAATTCCTTGTAAAAAGCAGATCACAACTGATATGACTGCTCATTTGTTCTTCCAGCATGTATGGGTCCATTTTGGAGTACCCACTTCTATTATTTCTGATCGAGATTCCCGATTCCTTGGGAAATTCTAGTCATCTTTATGGGAACTTATGGATACAAATTTAAAGAAGAGCACAACATTTCATCCATAAACTGACAGACAAATTGAAGTGGTCAATCAGACAGTAGTATGTCTTCTTAGAGGATATTGTGCCAAGCATCCCAAGTTGTGGGATGAACAGTTGCATTATGTTCAACATGCTTGCAAAAGAGCTATGCACTCTTCAACACAAAAGTCTCCTTTTGAGACATGTTTTGGTTATTTGCCAAAGTCTCCCTTAGACTTTGTTTATGGGAAAGATCAAGTGGGATATGGTCAAGTTGATGCGAATAAAGCTTTAAAGTTTATTAAGCAGATCCAGTGAATACATCAAGTAGTACAAGAGCAGTTGGAATCAAGTCAGTCCAAGTATAAAGAAAGACATGACAAACATCGGGTGGATCATCATTTCCAAATTAGTGATTGAGTATTGCTTCATATCAGCAAAGACCGACTTCAAGGTGAAGGTAGAAAGTTGAAACCAATCAGGTATGGACCTTTTACAATTTTGGATCAAGTTGGTAATAATGATTTTCGGTTAGATTTTCCTCCTTATATGAAAATGTATTCCGTTGATAATGTGGAAAAGTTGAAACTGTATGAGCCTTCTATGATTGTGGACCAAGATGAACAGGTTCAAGTTCCTTTTGTTGATGAGTTTTCTCCTGAATATCTCAATGAGCTTCAGGAAGATGTTATACTTGGAAAGAAGGTCATATATTCATGAAGAGGTGACATGGAATTTCTTTGTGTGGGTCTTAAAGGAATGCATCCAAGAAAAGCACGGTGGCTAGAGACCAGAAGAGTGAGGGACCTGTACCCTCACATGTTTTCTGAATCATCTCATGCTTTTGGTGGCCCAAAAGCTTCCCAGTGGGAATGTTTGATCCAGGAGGATCTCAGAGTTCAATAAAAATGAAAGTCATCAAAATATGTAAATAAACTTACAGACGCGTAGAGATCGTCATAATCTTTCTGACAATGCTCATTTTGCGTGAAACGACCTCTAAACATGGAAGTTATCAGGTTTTGAAAATTCGGTAGAAGGTTTTAAAAGGAAAAAAAAGGGGTAAAATTATTAAAAAATGGACCAATGGCAGAGCGCCACATGGTCTGGATTGATGACTTGGCATGTTGTTTGGAACAATTAGGGACTTCCATGTGGCATATCTGTTTGCCATCAGATTGTACCTTTTATCAAAATATTGTGGAGGTAGTGGGGATCAAACCCATGACCTCAAGCCTGCCAAAGTCTTCATAGAGCCCGCCTAGCCAGAAGCCCCGTAGGTGTTACTTAATAGTATAAGGTCTCAACTTGTATTTAAAGTTGAAGATATTTTTCATTTGAAAAATGGGAAAGATCAAGGGCTAGGCCCTCGATCCCTTGGTCAACACCGAGTCCGCAAAGGATGTTGGTCAATGTGAATCTTTTAAAGGATGTGATCCAAGACTTAAGAAAGAATTAACTAAATTTGTAACTGATTATGATGTCTTGTTTCAAGAACCTAAAGGGTTGCCTCCAAAAAGAGAAATCCAACATGAGATTCTCTTACAGCAGGATGCACCAATTCCTAACATTGGCATGTACAGGTGTTCAGTAATTGAAAATGCAAAGATAAAAAAGTAGGTTCAGGAATTGCTTGAAAGAGGGGACATTCGACCAAGTTCCTCTCCATGTGGTTCACCAATTTTTTTGGTGCAAAATAAATATGGCACATGGTGTATTTGTGTTGATTACAGGGCACTAAACAGAATCACAATTAAGAACATGTATCCTCTTCCTTGGGTTGATGATCTTTAGGATCAACTTAAGAATGCAACTTATTTCACTAAGTTAGACTTAAGAAATGGCTATCATAAAATTAGAATTCATGACAATGATATTTGGAAGACTGCTTTCAAAACTAAACGGGGATTGCATGAATGGATGGTAATTCCCTTTGGGATTTGTAATGCACCCGCAACATTTATGAGGTTGATGAATGATGTTTTTAGGCCCTTCATTGATGACTTTGTCATAGTCTATTTAGATGATATTTTGATTTTCAGTCGTACTTGGGAATAACATGTCAAGCAAGTTTTGGATGTACTTGTAAGGGAAAAATTGTACTTAAAGATGTATAAATGTGAATTTGGGAAGACATCTTTAGTATATCTAGGTTACAATGTAGAGCGTAGTTAATTGAGGATTGATCAATCTAAATTTGAGGTCATTGTGAATTGGCCCAAGCTAAATAATGTAACTGAGGTAATAATATTTTTGGGAGCATCCCAATACTAGAGGAAGTTTACTACTAACTTATCCTTCATAGCTTCTCCATTACATGCTTTGACAGGTATGAACAGAGTCTTTCAGTGGGAAGGAAAAGCACAGAAGGCCTTCAAAACTCTGAAAGAAAAGATCAATATAGATCCAATACTTTCACTTCTAGATTTACAACATCCATTTGAGATAGAGACTAATGCTAGTAGTTATGCCATGGGGGCAGTCTTAATGCAACTTAAAAAACCAATATGCTATCATTCTAAAGCCTTCTCTAAAGCTATAATTAACTATCCAACATATGATAAAGAATTGTATGCATTAGTACAAAGTTTGAAGAAGTGGAAACATTACCTAATGGGTAAGTAAACAATTATACATATTGATCATCAACCACTACAACATCTTCAATCTCAAACTAAGCTACAACAATCAAGACATTTCAGGTGGATAGGTTTTCTACAACAATTTCATTTGATCATTAAGTATAAGAAAGGTATTCAGAACAAAGTTGTAGATATTTTATCAAGACCTCCAACAAATGCTTCTATTGTTATTCAACAAAGTCCTTTGGCACATTCAAGTTATGTTGAACAATACACTCAGGATGAAGACTACAAAGAAGTATATGAATAACGAAAACAAGTCTCTCAAAATGAAGAATTGAATTATCATATTCATGACAATTTGTTGTATCATCTTGGAAATATCTGTATTGCACAAAGTGAAAGATTACATGTGATAAGAGAAGCACACACTTCTCTCATTTGAGGGCACTTTGTTGTAGGAAAAACTGTAGCACAATTACAAAAGTTTTGTTATTGGCCTCGAATGTATGATACTGCGTCCAAGTATATAAAAGGATGTGTTATGTGTGCAACAAGTAAGCCAAGTAACATAATTCTAGGCTTGTACACTCCACTTTCTTTTCCTTCCCGTCCATGGGAAAGTGTTTCAATGGATTTGGTAGGAGGGTTACCAATGTCCAGAAAAGAACATGATTACTTATATGTTGTTGTGGATAGATTCAGTAAAATGTGCATTATAATGCCTTGTAAAAAGCAGATCATAGCTGATATGATTGATCATTTGTTCTTCCAGCATGTATGGATCCATTTTGGACTACCTACTTCTATTATTTTTTATTGAGATTCCTGCTTCCTTGGGAAATTCTGGTCATCTTTATGGGAACTTATGGATACAAAGTTAACGAAGAGCACAACATTTCATCCACAAACTGACTGACAAACTGAAGTGGTCAATCAGACAATAGTACATATTCTTCGAGGATATTGTGCCAAGCATCCCAAGCTATGGGATGAATAGTTGCATTATGTTCAACATGCCCACAACAGAGCTATGCACTCTTCAACAAAAAAGTCTCCTTTTGAGACATGTTTTAGTTATTTGCCAAAGTCTCCCTTAGACTTTGTTTATGTGAAATATCAAGTGGGATATGGTAAAGTTGATGAGCCTAAAGCTTTAAAGTTTATTCAGCAGATCTAGTTAATACATCAAGCAGGACAAGAGCAGTTGGAATCAAGTCAAGCCAAGTATAAAGAAAGATATGACAAACATCGGGTGGATCATCATTTCCAAATTGGTGATTGATTATGGGTTCATATCAACAAAGACCAACTTCAAGGTGAAGGTAGAAATTTGAAACCAGTCAGGTATGGACCTTTTACAATTTTGGATCAAGTTGGTAATAATGCTTTTCGGTTAGATTTTCCTCCTTATATGAAAATGTATTCTGTTGTTAATGTGGGAAAGTTGAAACTGTATGAGGCTCCTATTATTGTGTACCAAGATGAACAGGTTCAAGTGCCTTCTGTTGATGAGTTTGCTCCTGAATATCTCAATGAGCTTCAGGAAGATGTTATACTTGGAAAGAAGGTCAGATATTCACAAAGAGGTGACATGGAATTTATTCGTGTGGGTCTCAAAGGAATGCATCCAAGAAAATAACGGTGGCTAGAGACCGGAACAGTGAGGGAGATGTACCCTCACATGTTTTCTGAATGATTTCATGCTTTTGGTGGTCCAAAATCTTCCTAGTGGGAAGGTTTGATCCAAGAGGATCTCAGAGTTTGATACAAATGAAAGTCTTCAAAATATGTAAATAAAGTTATATACGCATATATCTCATCAACAAATTTCCGACAATGCTCATTTCACATGAAACGACCTTCGGATGTGGAAGTTATCAGGTTTTGAAAATTCGGCAGAAGGTTTTAAAAGGAAAAAAAAGGGGTAAAATTATTAAAAAATGGACCAATGGCAGAGTGCCACATGGTTTGGATTGATGACTTGGCATGTTCTTTGGACCAATTAGGGATTGCCATGTGGCATCTCTGTTGGCCATCATGTTGTACCTTTTATCAAAATATTGTGGAGGTAGTGGGGATCGAACCCACAACCTGAAGCCCACCAAAGTATTCACAGAGCCCGCTTAGACAGAATCCCTGTAGGTGTTACTTAATAGTATAAGGTCTCAACTTGTATTTAAATTTAAATAAATTTTTCATTTGAAAAATGGGTAGGATCGAGGGCTAGGCCCTCGATCCCTTGGTCAACAACGAGGCCGTAAACAAAGTGCCAAGTCACAAGTTAAATTCCAACACAACCAACGAACAATGACAAGTCATATGCCAAATAAACCAAGCCATGATCCGAAGAATTAATGCCACCACAATACACCGCCCAAACAAATAAACAAATTCACACTGCAAGGGGAGAGGCTCGTGTGTTTGACCCCGGGTCCTCTGCCCCTAACACTCTACTGCCTTACCATCGGGCCATAACCCATAAGTTGGTTGGGATATGGGTGAGATTGGTTATTAATTGAATGCATAAAACATGGCTCCAAATGGGTGCGTGGCCCTCCAAAAACGTTCCCAAAAACCACCCAAAACCACTATTTAACCCATGATTTCTAGATTACACACAGGACGCGTTTGCACAGATTTCGAGGTGAATTATGGGTATAGATCCCGAGGAAAGTACAACCATTAATGGGCATGATTCTCTAGGTGGGAAATCCATACAGTCCGTATAGTCCAGGGAAAGTTTTTCTCGATTTGTGTGCCAGAAGAGGCCTCAAGAAAACATAGTCGACTTTATACTCATTTTCTCATAATTTAGAGAGGAACACAGTGGTGCAGTCTATTTCCGAGTTTGACTGACAGAACTCAGAAGTGTTTCTAGAAACTCATATTTGTAAGCTTTGAAGACTTAATAAGATTGGCCTTCTCATTGGAAGTGGCCCAGAGACATAGCCCAACAAAGGGTGAACTCCATTATCATATGTTGTCTTAAATTTTTGGTTTGCATATCTGTTTTATTTGGTTATGTGTTTGATTTAAAGCATTTAAAATTCATCTTTTAAGCCATTTTTATGAGATTTAACATGCAAATTTCACATGCAAATTTATGTTTAAAAAGATCCAGAAATATTTTCAGATCACCTGTGAGTTTTCTTCTCAATTCCATATAATATTATCACTATGTAATTTAGTCCCAAATACCAATCTCCCCTTTCTATTGTTTATCCCAATAAATGGTAAGGCTTGATTTTAGCTAGAATTCTCTTTGCCTCTCTTCCCAACATCACTAAGTAATCCACATACATAAAATAAACAACATACTTGAGCCAAGTAGCACCTTTTTCCCTTTCTGGACCCAAGATATCTATCCATACACCATGTTGGAATTTCCTTCCTTGGTCTTTTGTATCCCAAATTTTTCGAAGTGATGGGACTTGTGGAAAATGACGAGATAGACCAAATATGAAGGGTACATGAATACCCTTATAGTAGCACAACTGACCATTTGCACCCTAATTTTAGTATATATGGCTTCAACGTACCTAAATTTCAGCACATTTCATGCATTATATGAATCTATTAGGGATACCATCCCTTTGTCAATTTCTTCATCAGATTCTCAACCCAAAACCAACGTGAAGGAAATGAAATATTCTTGGGCCCAAGGAAGGAAATGATTCAATTTCCATGGGATAGGAGGCATGAGGCACCACTTATTTTCCTTGGTTATACTTGATCCTAGAGAACAATTTGGATTGTTGGACTTGGTTCATCTTTTTGAATCTACCCAATTGTGCCTCGTGCATGAGCACGATAGTCCCCATGGCGATATTCAACATTTGAGATATAGGGAGTGCATTAACATGGAATAGGACAAATTGTTTATCCTTGGTAGTGACAGTGGACATGTAAGGATAATTTTTATCACAGAGATGAACAAATTTAGGTACCGGGGACCAAATGCTAAGCCAATTTAGAGGACCATAATTTATTCCTAGATTGTGAAGACATGAAATTTCCATAAGTAGCTCCAATGAGGTTCTTACGAGAATTTTTTGTTATTATTGGGGTAGCAATTAAGGATAATTCATTAATGAAGCAGTACCCTACGAGGAGGATACATCGTTGGTGTAGGACATGCTTGACATGGATAGGGAAGATTAAATTTTAGAGGCAGTCTTTCTCTTCCAAGGCATGGTTGGTTGATTTTAGAAACATATTATGCAGAAGTACTCTTATAACATATAAAATGGACAGGTGATTCTTGTACAACTTGCTGCAAATGGGGAGGGATTCTCAAATACTTACCTAGTTGAAATGCGAGGTGATGGATGTGCAATTGGTGATAGTAATCCATGATTGTTCTTGTTCAATTGGTGTGGAAGGTGTAGTGCTTCGAGGTAATGTTCTCTTGGAGTAAAATTTGTATCGATAGGATCATTGAAAATCTCAAATAAAATTGAATAAAATGGGGGATTCATGGTATCAGGCCTGGAATTTCAAATTATAAGTACCTGTCAATTCAAAATTTGATGACGGCTACATGGTTTTAGCGTCTGTCACTTTACGTTTTATACGAGTTAATAGAGTGTCAAATTTATTGTATTATAAAAAATCCATTTTTTGCTAAGAATTCCAGCCAGTACTTTTATCCATTGACACTCTCTTTATATATGGATGTTTTACATTATTGGTGTCCACGAATAAAGAGGAGTTCAATTTGTTGTTTTCATTATTAATTTAGTAGTAGGGAAGCTTGCCCTTTCCATAATGGGCTTTTAAGTATGCATTTATTTATATATTCCTTCAAGGATGATACTTCAAAATTTCCCAGGCAGGCATACGATGAAAAGAGCTCATGGTAACTCGTCGGAATTTGACAGTGAGCAGAACAATCAAGAGCAGGGCAGAGGGCAGACAACAAGCTAGATAGGTATTAAATTTTCTGACGGGACATGTAAATTGATAAACGTCAAATCTACGTTTTAAATTTTTTTATGGCTGTCACTGTTAACGTCTTTATTTTACATTTACCAGTCAAATACGTTCTCAGACGGAAAAAACATCCTACAGGACGTCAAATTCCAGGCCTGCATGGTATTATTCAGGTGGAAGATACTCATTTAATTATGTAGATCCAAACATTAATGCTACATTCATGGTGACGTAGGGTGGCACTGTCACTAGTCCAAGCTGGCGGTACAAAATATGTTTTACTGTTGGCCTACACTACTGACGGGGAAGGTCCCTCATTTATTAGGTCTCGTAAGTTAATGAAGGACCTTGGAATCCATTCATCATAATAGGATCAATGGTAGTATCTCTTTTTTTTTATGGATCTTTGACCCATACCTTTAATCAATTAATTGGTATCTTTAGCATGAATGGATTGGATGCATTCATGTGAGTCAAGGAGGTTAGATCTTGACTGTTACTATGAGGTGTCCCTTATTATACCTCACGCATGTGCCTTTGCATGAATGGCCATGATTTAAGGTTATAAACGTGCCCGATTGATCTGGGACATTTGTGTGGGAATCCCCCATATTAACCCACATGCTTGCACCTTCGCACGAATGGCCATGATTTAAAGTTATTATTAATGTTATTGATGGAACTATTTCATTCACATGGGTGTCCCCCATATTATCCCACGTGCTTGTTTTTTAAAATGATTAAGATTTAAACTTGGAAACGTGACCAATGTATCATGTTGATTCGAATGGATCGCCCCTAAATTAACTTTTGAATGTGTACCTTAGTTCGTGAATGATCTTGATTGTATAAGTTACAGATCCTAACTATTGGTGCATACCTTTATACTACTTCCTCCATAAAAGTAATTGGGTTCTCACGATCCAAGGATCCCATTACCCTGAGGGCTATCCACTTCATGTCTTTCGAGGGATGTTTGAACTAACTAGAGTGGCAGGCTAAGTAACAACAAAGACCATGAACACCAAGTTCATTTTTGTGAAGTAAAAATACATTCGACAATTGGTCTACTCATTAAAGGAAAAAGAAGTAGTGAAGGAAGAGGGAAACACACTCCCACTCCATCCTTCTTGTGGTGTATTATAGAAAGGTAACATAGAGAATAATTCAAATATTTGGCATACACCAACACTTCAAGGGTTTCACAAGCCAATTAGTTAGAATATGAATAAGAAGACCAAGAAGAATGCATTAGGTAATACATCCCTTGTATTTCATTGCTAAAAAAAAAGGCATGGAGCTGATTGTTGTTGGTACTTATATTTATTTTCATTTTATGAGAATAAAGGCCATTGTGTGGCATCTTGTTGCGAGAATAAAGATACATGCCACAAACCAAATAGATTTCAAAGGATACATGGAAATCAAACTTATCCAAACCAATAGAGAACTTAGAGACACTTGGAGAGAATAAGGATGTCAGGTGGTCCATGTAGTGATAATAAATTTAGCCACCATTGCAAGTTGGGTGGCCATTGTGAAGCAAAGTGTTGGTGACTACATATAGAGGCTTACCCTAGGATCCACACAACCAAGAAAAGGGTGTGGAGTGTGATGTCTAAAGGATATGAAGAGATCCTTACATTAGGATCCCAACAAGTAGAGAGTGTCTATAGATTTACAGTGGCACAAAAGGTCAGCCTCACCAACAAAGAAAATAATTGTTTGGTTGAAGAAAGAGAGAGCATATAAGGATCTCAAGCATAGGATGATGTCTTATTAATTGTATATTGGTTGAAGAATTATTGAAAAGCATAGAATTTTTTGTATGCTAGGAAACAATTGATCCTAGCATAAGTAGGTAGACCATACCTCCTTTCTTGATGGCATATGCTTGTTTGGGTATCATTGTTGAATGAGCCCTATATAAATTTTATAATGAACAAGAATGGAATAAATCAAATTGATTTCATTGATTGTCAAGATGGATTGTATTCAATTATGAGAATGAAAGAGACTTGCATGTTGAATATGGGAGTGAATTGTGATTGAATAGTTCATATCTAGATATTTCTTAGTGTTGAGTTAGTGATCATACTTTTTCATTGTGAGAACAAGCAAGCTAGGACCCAAATCTAGAGCCTAAGTGAGAGTTAGAGTTGTAGCCAAGATCCATAGGTTAAATCCATCTTCTAGAGAAGAAGATAGATGCACATTGATTTAAATTTCTTTCATATAAGCTTTTAGAGACCAAAAAGCCTCTCAATGGGGAGATTTGAATTGAAATGGATTTGAACCAATGAGTAGTTGTAAGAATCGGTATCTACAATGTAAATTCAACAATCAAAGAAGGTTATAATTTATATAAAAGATAATGAAATATAAATTTAAATAAGACAAGGTAGAATAAAATAATGAACTAAATAAATAGAACAAGAGAGAAAACGAGAGTGAGGAATAGGAACTGAAATATCAGTCTACTGGACTTCCCATTATCCCCCAACTCTACTATATATCCTTGTAATGAGAATCTCAATGGGTCTTTTGGCCAAATAGGGGAGAGTTCCCCAGTGCTAGGAGATGCAATTGTAATCATAGATTGTTGGAATAATATGAAGTTTCCAATTAAATGTTGGCTTTCCCATTTGGATTTCTAGGTTAAACATGTTTTCCATTGTGTCTTGAATGGTTTGCATGTTCTTTGTGTTGTATAAATGAGTTGTTGCTTTATGTATGGAAGTTTTATGAGCTACTATATTGTTGGGCATTTTATGTATTTCCTAGGAGTGTTTCTCTATTATTGGGAAATTCCCTTTCTTGCTAGAACTTTTCTCTTTTGCGTGGGAATCTTACTCTATTATTTGGAATTTCCATTGATTGTTGGGTTTTTCCTCTCTTGCCTAGGTGTCTTACTCTATTGTAGGGAAAATTTCTCTCAAGATTTGAACTTATTCCCTTATGGATGAGAAATTTCCTTATTGGATGGGTATATTTGTTTGAGTATGCTTAAATAGTAGGAAATAAAAAAAATCATTGTTTAATTAAACAATTGGGGTATTCACTCTTCACTCCATTGTCAACACACAACCATTTATAAGTTTGCCATTCTTCGTGCATAGGCATCTTGTGTTTTATATTACCTTCAATTCATCTGGTTAGCATGAAAAATAAACCAATATATTAATCCCATCCCTTATATCCTTTGTTTAACCAATATTCATCTCATTTTCTTAGATTAGTGGCCAACTCACACATCTATTACATAATTTCCATATCACATTGTACTATACTAAATTGTGCTAGAATTGTCGGTTGGTTATGAGAACATAGTACTTGGGAGTGAGTTTGATGCCACTAAATGGATGTAATTATAATATTCACACAGATTACATAACAATCCATTTCATAGATGGTTCTCATTGTTCATATATAATTTGGATAATTTCTAACCTATATATATAATATTAACGGCTTAGGAATTGCGACATTTGAATGAGCGAGGATTTGGGATTTGTTTGTATATTATTAACACTTGTATTATGTGAATGTAAAGACTTTATAGTGTTTGTATTGATTGGTGTATAGGGTGTGGTGATCCAGTGGCTTCAAGATAGAATGGATTTCTCTTTGGTGGGAATTGGTCTAGCCACCACAAGAAAGTGAACCAAGTGGATTAGAGATAGAGAATTTATTCTAGATAAAGAGAAATGAACCAGATTAGAAGAAAAAGAATCAAATTTCATTTGAGCACTACAATTAGAACTGAACACACTCTCTCTCTCTCTCTCTCTCTCTCTCTCTCTCTCTCACACACACACACACACACACACACACACACCAAACCATGATGGTATCTCATCCTCGAGCATCTTGAGAGATTTTGTTCAATTGGATGTAATGTGGAAAGAGTTACACTCATAAGACATAGTTCTTAGTGACAAATTATTTGCAAAGTTTTGGTTTTTATTGGCTTAACCACTAGTTTCTTGTGTGCCTTCCTGGCGAGAACCACAAAGAAACTAAATTACACTATTGATTATTATTTACATTTTAACAAGTGGTTGTATATAGGTTACATAGAGAACAAAGGAATTGTAGTCATTATGTATACTGATATCGCGGTATAACACTAAGAATAGGGATGCAAACTAATTCCATAGAGGATCCATGTTGGTGAAGTGAGTGGATTATAAATCCCTCATTTACGAATCAATAATTGAAATTTATCCATGATTGCTACAATAAACAATATAATAAACTCCATGAATCACACATGGGAAAATAGTTTAGTTCATTAAACAAAGCATGAGTCCATGTTTCAGGTTATGATTTCAGTCCTTGAGCCTTTTATAGATACGTTGCATGAAATATTTATAAAAGATAGATGTAATATATTCTTAGGTGTGTTATAATATTGAGAATATGCATAAACATGACTGGAAGAAGACATCCTAGGAATACACGCCAGAATGATGAGATTAATGAGGAAGAACATAAAGTGTTCTTTCCATACATTCGAGGCACAACTGATATAATTGCCATAATTTTGAACAAGAAAAACATTAGAACTGTATTCTCTCCTCCCAATAGTCTCAAAAAATATCTATGTGGGGTCAAAAATCCCATTAGCCATAGATCCCACAAAGGAGTTTATCAGATACCATGCTCATGTGGGAAACCCTACATAGGCGAAGCTGGGAGGGCCATGAATGCAATAATCAAGGAACACAAAGTTGATATCAACAAGGAGGTTTTCCCTTTCCAAACATGCTCAAAAGACAAAGCACCACATCATGATTGAAGGATCAAAACTCCTGGTATGCATCGATCATTGGTCCAAAACAAGAATAAGAGAGACAATAGAAATATTAAAAAAAAACTAATTGTCTCAATAGAGATGATTGTTTAAAGCTAAGTACATCTTGGATTTTGAGCATCACTAGAACATGAACATTCTCTTACCCAATTTAGATAAAATTCCAAAATTAAAATTTTAATAATTTTTTTAATAAAATAATATTTTATCTTATTATCTTAATATAATAGAATAAAACATTAAAATAATGAAATAATACTCTACTATTATTTTATTATTTTACTATCTATTGTCTTATTATTTTATTAAAATAACAAAAGGAAAATAGAACTAGAGTTATATTAAGACATTAAAACATTTTTAGATAATAAAAAATAAATAAACTGAACAAGATAATTTCAAAATAACATTTCACAATAAATCCAAAATATTTCAAGCAAAACAAGATGTCGACTGCCTCCTACAAATAGACGAACAATATTTATATGATTTCTTGATCCTTCCTTAGCTCATCGATAGTCTTTGTCTTAACGAAGAGCCACAACTATGGGCTCGGAATGTTGACAACATCATGGAATCCATCGTAGAGTAAACTCCGAAGTTTGAAACCAAATACAACAAATTTTTTTTCTAACATGCAAAGCAAGAATCTACTAGTCTAGCCGCGTATCCATACAAGCAACAATAATCAAAGCAATAAACTAGAGACAAGAGAAAATAAATGGTACACCAGATATACATGGTAAGACCCCAAATGGTGAAACGCCCATGGTAAGGCATTGTCTTCTTATTCTTCATAAATCTCCAATATTACACTTGATTTCCACTCCACATATGCTTTAACATCTTTATAATAACATTATAATGCAATGCACAACATATGAATTTCATACCCAAAAGGGTATCCTTCACCTCTATTATATAGCTAGAGGTATGGAAGAATAACATCCCAAAATACATGCGGGACAAATGATTTTCCACCTCCTTATATAATAAATGGTAATAAGAGAATATTACTCCATGCTGCATGTGGGATATCTACTTTTACATAAGATTAGGAGTTATTCATCCCTTCCTTTTATAGATAAGGCATATTACTACATCACAATAGACATCATTACATATGTAATATTAAAATTACACAATCCAACACCCCCCTTAACTATGATTAGGGAGAATAAAACATATATAGAGGAATATGGCATTACATTAGCATTCCCCCTTGATGACAACTTCCCGCATTCCCAACAAACTTCAAATATACACAAACTTTGCTTC
The DNA here is from genome assembly GCA_027924585.1 of Larix kaempferi. Lineage (NCBI taxonomy): Eukaryota > Viridiplantae > Streptophyta > Pinopsida > Pinales > Pinaceae > Larix > Larix kaempferi. The sequence goes on along the minus strand of BSBM01000858.1, from coordinate 19,079,614 downwards.
TATTGTGACTTTAGTGAAGATATCAGTTGATTGCTTTTCTATGAGCACTACTCCAAACAAATAACACCATCCACAACAATATATTGAATGTAATGAGTTTCTTAGTTAGTGTGTTTGGTCTTGGAGTGATACATTGAATTGTATGGAAGTTGAATTGCACTATGATTGTCACATCTTAATTGATCGTAGGAGACTTCTGAACCAGTACAACCTCTGTAAGAACATGCCAAATCCACACTTCTTCTTTCGCTACTTTTTTAGTGGTCATGTACTCTCCTTCACAAGAAGAAAGATAAAGAGTTCTCAACTTCTTACTAGACCATGAAATTAGCCTTGAACCAAGATGAAAGATGTACCCTGCAGTAGACCTTCTATTTGAAGCATAACCTACCCAATCAGAATATACATAACCAAGAAGTGAAAATATAGCCCTACTAGAATAGAAAACACCATAATTCATTGTCCCCTATAAATATCTGAGAATTCACTTTGCTTCTTTCCAATGAATTTCATGAGGCTTTTGCATAAACCACAAAACCATTCTAATTGCAAAAGAGAAATCAGCTCTGTTGTGTGTCAAATATATCAAACTCCCCAAGACTTGGCGATACAATGTGGCATCAACAAGAGGAGTATCACAATAAACAATTAACTTTACACCACACTAAAATGGCATAAGAGAAGGCTTACAATCACCCATATGAAACTGAGCTAGTAAATTTGTAGCATACTTAGGATGAAACATGAATATACCATTATCCATATGCCAAATCTGTAGACATAAAAAATAATGCAATAGGATTTAGTTAGTCATTTCAAATTGGTGTTTAATATTATTCTTCCTTTCCTGTATAAATGTAAGATTGTTGCCTATAAGGATAAGATCATCCGCATAAAGTACCACAATGAGGACATCATCATCAAACTTCTTAACATATAGATTTGAATCAGATATAAACCGCTTAAAATTATTCTTCAAGAAATAAGTATCAATTTTCTCATACGAAGATCTAGGTGCTTGTTTAAGACCATATAAAGTCTTGTTCAATTTCCATACCAAACTTGAAGTTTCAACAGTAATAAAACTAGGAGATTGTTGCATATAAATGTATTCATGAAGATCACCATTCAAAAACGAACTCTTGACATCCATTTGTTATATTTCCCATTGATAAGATTCAAGAAGAGAAATATTAGAGCATATTGTGTTCATTTTAGCATCTCGGGCAAAATTTTCAGTATAGTAAATACCTACTTGTTGAGAAAAAAAAAGTGCTACTAACCAGGATTTATGTTTTTCAATCTATCCTTTTGTAGTAAACTTTGTTTTATATATCCACTTACATTCAACTCAAGTCTTTCCAGGAAGAAGAATCACAAGATTCCAAACTCTGTCTTGTTTTTCATTAAAGAGTTATACTCAACATTCATTGTTTTCTCCTATTCAGGTTTATCTTTAGCTTGATCATAGGAAAAGGGATCATATGTGGCCAATAATTTAGTCAAAATATCAAATTCATATATAGTTTGATGAGTATCAGAGGGATACCAATCTCAGAACCCACAGATTCAAGAGTTTTATGGCCCCAAATAGGAAGAGGAGTAGTAGTAGGAACCACACTAGTATCTTTGGAAGATTTAGGTAGATCACTTGAAGAAGAAGGTGAACTAGGATCAAGGCTAGGCATATAAGTAGAGTAAGTCACAACATATATAGAAGCAACAGATGATGAGGACAAATTCAATGTAAAATGAGGTTCAACTGAATTAGGAGGAGGAGAGACTTCATTGAATTGAACATCTCTCCATATGATAACACCTTGGGTAGATTGATTAAAGAACCTGTATGTTTTGAAATGCTCACAAAAACCAATGAAATTAAATTTGTGATACTTGGGTTCTAACTTTTTCCATTTTTAATTCAAAATATGTGCCCAACATTCACTACAAAATATCTTAAAGTTACAAATATCGTGTTTTCTTCGATTCCATTTTTCTTTGGAGTAACCTGCAAAATACTTTTGTAGGGACTCTATTCAAGATATGGTTAGCACAACAAATAGATTTGGCCCAAAATTGTTTATGTAATCCTTTAGAATAAATCATACATCTAGCCAATTCAATCAAATTTCGATTCTTTCTTTCAACTACCATGTTTTGTTGAGGTGTATAAGAAACAATATTTTGATGTTGAATTCCATGATTAGATAAATATGCATTAAATTCCTTTATAGTGAATTACCCCCATTACAAGTTCTCAAAGTCTTCATACAATTATCATATTTTTTTTCAACAATGGATTTAAAACCTTGAAATATACCAAGGTTTCACTTTTATCTTTCAAAAACTAAACTCTAGATTTATGACTAAAGTCATCAATAAAAGTAGGAAAATAGACTGCTTGAGACAAATAAGGAGTTTCAATAGGATCACAAATATCACTATGAATTAGTTGCAATGGTTCTTTAGCACACAAATATTTACCTTTATCAAACCTTTCCTTATGATGTTTACCAAGAACAAAACCTTCACAAACACCTTTAGCTAAAGAAATTGAAGGTAAGCCCAGTACCATGTTAGACATCATTTTCATTTTACCATAATCCAAGTGACCTAATATTTCATTCAATAATATACTTTTCTCATTAACGTGAGAAACATAGGAATAAACAGGTTGATTTTTTCTTGAATTAAAACTATTAAACTTATATAATCCAATATTATGATCAACATGACAAGAAGAAACAATTTTGAAGTTATGTTTGATATATTTTAACACATATTTACCAGGAAAAGCTTCAAATTTATAACCTTGTTGACAAGCACAATAAACAGAAAGAAAATTGATGGGAATTCCTTGAATGTGAAAAACAACTTCCAATGTATCATTATGAACTTTAACATTACTAGATCATACTACTAAAACATATTTACCATCACTAATTGAGAATTTTTGTGATGTGTGTCGATCAGTGTCATAAGATGTAAATAAAGAAGTTGTATCAGTCACATGGTTAGATGCACCAAAATCCATTATCCATTTCACACTAGAAGAAGATTTACTAGGTTGAATATAATAGGCACATAGGACTACCTGTTGTTCTTCACAAGAATTCTTCTTGGCTTTAGCAAGTTCACATCTCCATTTAAAGCAAATATTTTCAGGGTGGTTGGTTTTATCCTTGATTAAGTGGTTTAAGGATTTTATTAAAAAATTTATTAGGATTCTTTTTACTATGTGCCATTACATCTTTACCTTTAGAAAACTGAACAAAAGCAATTAATCTGTCTTGCTCACATATCAAACCTTTATAAAATTATTCAAAAGTTGGTTTCATTGTTCCTTTAGACATTTCAATGGCTCTATTCCTAGTTTGGATGAACATATCAAATCATGAAGGTAAACTTCTCATAGAATAATAATAAGGGCATTATCATGTTTCTTGTAATCACTACAACAATTATTTTATTTTTCATTATAGGTTTTAATTTCAGCAAGAAAATACTCTAATCTATCAAAAATTTTAGGGTCTAACTTGTGGATTTTCTTTTCAAGATAGTAAGAACAAACATTATCTCTTTATCAAATAAATAATATAGGGTTTTTCATACCTCAATTGGGTTACCCTTAGCATCAATATGTACCTATATACTATTCCAAACAATTTTTCCAATGAGTCCTCTTGCCTTATCACATCGATCTTCCCATATAGATAAGTCTTTTGCATCGGTTGGTTTTGTTTGGTCACCTTTAACTAACCTCCAGAGATTCTTATTCCTGAGAAAATCAATCATCTTTCTCTTCCAAGTGAGATAGCTAGATCCAATTAATTCAGGAATAGAAACTACTTCTGAAATCATAGTGTGTGACATAAAACTAAACCCTAATTCAAAACATTGTCTTGATGCAAAAACTAATATCTAAAAGAAAAAAGTGACAAAAACTAGAAATTGCTCACCAATGATGAAATACCAACAACAACTTACTGACATATATGCAGAACTACATCAGAAACAACGAATAGAAAAATAAGTTTCGGTGATTGTTTTTCTAAAATTAGAGCTCACGCACTTTCGCTACAAAATAGAGGTGTATGTGTGCACTTTTTATTAAAGAACTGTGCATGTATACATGCTTCCTTAGACCAAAAAGTGCATGTCTTCCCTAAACTACTTGATGTTAAATGTACAACATCACGAGTCATTATCCAAGCCAATCTTGTTAAGCCAGGATCGAGCCTCATGTGTTGAGGTAGGGAGCCTAAGTTGGAATCAGGAACTTGGAGTAGATTCTTGAATTGGACTTAAGAATAACTAAGCCTTCAGTTGTAAGAGGTTATTCCTCATGTGTTGAGGAGAATGCTTTGATGTATCAAAGTGATGATGTTGTAAAGTCTTGTTGGACAAGGATCGGGACTTATGTGTCAAGTCGTATTCTCATGTGGACCTCTAGTTATAGTATGTATGCATGGGGTGGAACTCCAGTTATAGAGGTAGATGCTTTTCATGTTAAATCATTAATGTTGTGTGATGTATTACTAACCATGGTCACTGATTTCTATTAAGTCTCCTTTAGAGACCTGCCGCCTCTAGAGTGAATTACTTTATCATATGATCATTTGGTCCGAGAGTAATATAATATGATCACAGAATATGAAAAATATTCTAAGTATGATCTGATATGATAGATAATTAAAGTTAACACATATTGACCATGCAATAAAGATAAGAGATAAAGATAAATGCATAGAGAAAAATGGAATTTGAGTTGTTCATGAGATGACTAAGTGAACTCGATTTGTTAAGCCTTAGTTAAAGCCACAATGTATGCCTCAATCAATTAGAGAACTCAAATTGATCACTACAGTGATGTTAACAAGAAAGAATCAGTTAAAAAGAGTTATTTAAGTGATAACAAAGAAGATCTAGTTAACTAAGTGTTATTGCATGACGACACTTATGTTAAGCTAAAAGATGACACTTGAGTTGCGACACTTAAGTTATCCACCTAACTAAGTGGGAAAGATTTTAGTAAAGGGGCGAGTTCATCCTAAGACTCAGTTCAGTGAGTTAATGCATTGCATACCAAAGCAGGGCGCTCTTCTTCATGAAAGATTGATTCATCCAGATGGAGTGTGAGTTCATCATGAAGTCAGAAGATAAAAATATAAGATAATGGATGTGAAGAATATATAAATATGTTATACAGGATTGATGAATTCAATGTGAAGTGAATTCTCTTCTCCCTTGAAGGAAAGACACTTTTATTTGTGCAGGATAATTCTCCAAGAAGGAAATTCGTAGTTTTTGCATGTGATGCACCATTACCCATGAAATCATTCACTACAACTTGCATGGAAGTGATTATTTATTGTTATTAATGTGCTAGGAACATGGAAAGTTGATACAGTTGATCTCTATTCTCTATTGCTTAGTATTCTCTCTTATCTACCACCTGGGGTGCTGAAAGCAATCTGCTATTTTGTAAAAGACGTTCTCTGCTATCTATCATAATTATACTCTGAATATTTGTTGGATTTTTTCATCCTCATTGTTTTGAGGGTTTTCCCCAGGGTACACATTTTGTTATGGTTGAATGTTTCATGTGATTGAATGGTTCATTGATTCAAGTATTAGCATGGTATCATAGCTCATCATATTTTCTCATCATTGATTAAAGTTTTAAAGTTCAAAGCTCATCATAATTTCTCAAAAATTAGCATGGTACCAGAGCTCAAGGCATGAAGGAGCTAAGATTTATGAAGCAAAAACTTGAGCCTACATATATCCTGAGGATTTGAGCACAAAACTTGAGAGCCATGGCATCGATATATGTTCGACCAGAAGACCGTCTTGAGGGCACTTCAAATTTCAACACTTGGAAGACGAGGGTGTTGAACATCTTGGAGGAACATGATTTCGATGGCTACATATACATTGTGGTGGAGGAGCCTACATCTAATTTAGGGTGCATCAACTTCAAGAAGAACCAAGCTAAATCCAAACAGATCATCTATGATTTGGTAAAGGACATTTTGATGTCTATCATCACTCTGTTGAAGACCACAAATGAGTGTTTTGATACATTGTCAAACTTATATGAGAAGAAGACCCCAAGTCAAAAGAGGGAATTGAAGAATAAGCTTCGAAACCTAAATATAGAAAAGGATGAGACAGTGGCATCCTTCTTCACCAAGATCTCTTAGGTAAGCATCTTTCTAGTATTGGAGTCATGGTGGATGAAGATGATCTTCTCCAAACTGCTATTGATGGTCTCTCAGCCTCAAGATGGTCTCCCAGCCTCATGGGAGACATTCTTGGCTATGGTAAATGGACAAGAGGTACAAACTAACTTCAAAAGGTTGTGGCATGACTTCCTCCAAAAGGAGGGGCGAATTGAGAGTAAGTCAATGTGCATCAAAGAAAAAAACATTTCCCTCACGGCAAGGATGAAGGAAGGCAAGAAGAACTTCTCTCGAAAGAAGTTTCCCCATTCAAAGAAGAAGGTATACAACAAGGACTTTGACAAGTCGAATGTTAGATGCTACAACTATGAAAATAAGGGAAATTATGCAAGGGAGTGCAAAGAAAATAAAAAGGGAAAAGGGAGGTTTCATGCTTCTACCACTATAGAAGATGAAACTACTAAGAAGAATGCACCTGAAAAAAAGGAGACAAGGAGGGATTATTACCTAGTCTCGGCACTTTCTGGATCCATCATCACAAGTGAGGACACATGGTTGGTTGAAAGTGGTGCATCCAAACATATATCTGGTTATAAGAGCACCATCACCAATCTCAAGGAGAAAAAGTTTGCATGTAAGGTAGAGTTGGGATACAACACAACCGATTCGATCCAAGGATTTGGATCCACCTCCTTCTAGCTTATTTTAGGAGATATTTTACATGTGGAGAAAATTCTTTATGTTCTAGGATTGAAGAATAACCTCCTATAAATTTCATTTCTTGATAAGGGATTCTGATTTATCTTCATGGATAATCAAGCACTATTATGTCTGAAGAACAAAGACTTGAAATATGCGGCAGTGATTGGAGTTAGAGAGGGAGGCCTCTACAAAGTACCCAGGAATTACATGGTTCACAACACTATCAGTCCATGTGAGCTATGGAATAGGAAGCTTGGTCACCTCCACTACAAAGCACTACCAAGATTACAACAAATGGTGAAAGGTATGTTTGTATTTGATTTTGAGCATGATAGTGTATGTAGGGGTTGTGCACTTGGGAAGAATGTTAAAAAAAGTTTATCTAGCAGTACTACTAGATCTAAAGGGATTTTAGATTTAATACATTCCGATGTATGTGTTCCCATTTCATCCCCTTCCATGAGTGGCTATTTATATTATGTACTATTTATAGATGACTTCTCTAGAAATTCATGGATTTATTTCCTAAAGGCTAAGAGTGAAACCTTTAGAAAGTTTCAGGAATTCAAAGCCCTAGTTGAGAATCAGACAAGAAAGCACATTTGTGATTTGATATCTGAAAATGGAGGTGAATTTAATTCACATGCATTTAATGAGTTATGTAGTGATGTAGGAATTTGTAGATGATTAAATATACCCTACAACCCTCAGCAAAATGGGGTTGCTGAAAGGAAGAATAGAACCATATGTGAGGCTGCAAAATCCATGATGCATGATTAAGACCTGTCTACCTCATTATGGGAAGAGGCCACTGGTACAACAATATATATCCAGAATAGAAGTCATCATGCCATTCTAGATGAGAATACACATGAAGAAGTGTTCACTAGTGAAAAAACAAATATTCAACACCTGAGGATCTTTGGGAGTCCTATATACATTCATGTGTCAAAAGAAGAAGGACAAAGATGGATCCATCAGGGAAAAAAGGAACCTTTGTTGGTTATAGAAAATCATCCAAATCCTACAGAATATATGTGTCTGGTGAAAGTCACATTGAGGTTAGCCGATATGTGACCTTCCATGAAGAGGAAGCATTCAAGCGATCGAAAGCGATTCAGTATGATACAAACACAGAGGAGTATGAGACTCCTATGATGGACAACCCAAATACTAATTCTTCCCATTCATATTTTCAGAGGGAGAATCCAACAGAGTTCTCATATTCACTAGATCCCGGTGAACTAGTAGAACTCGTTGATGAACCTCCTGCCAAGAGGAGGTCTGCATGGTGCCAAGATATACTACAATATGAAAAGATGCATGGATCACCATTAGGCTCTTCCAGAGAGTGAAAGAAACTTGACAGATATCCAGGGTATGTTGCACAGATGAGTCACATCAGTGATTCAGAGCCTTCCACCTATGAAGAAGATACAAAGTAGAAAGTATGGAAAGATGAAATGGTATAGGAATACAAGTCTATTATGAAGAAAGATGTTTGGGAAGTTGTTCCTAAACTTGAAGGGAAGTCCATAGTTAATTCCAGATGGCTTAACAAGATCAAGCATGCTACTGATGTTAGTATTGAAAATTATAAAGCAATATTTGTTTCCTGAGGTTTCTCTCAGAAATAAGGCATATACTATGAGGAGACATTCGCTCCTGTGGCCAGGTACATCACTGTTCGAGCTGTGATCTCACTTGCATTTGTTCTAGGATGGAAGCTTCACCAGATGGATGTGAATATATCCTTACTCAATGGGGAGGTCGAGGAAGAGGTTTATATTTAGTAGCCTGAGGGGTTTGTGGTTCATGGGAAGGATTCCCATGTGTGCAAATTAAAGAAATCCTTGTATGGGCTTAAGCAAGCTCCCAGATCTTGGTATTCTAGAATTGACAACTATCTTGAGAGACTGGGATTCTCTAAGAGTAAAGTTGATCCAAATTTGTACTTCAAAGTACTGAAGAACGAACCGTTGATATTGGTTCTATATGTTGATGATTTCTTCCTTACTAGAGAGGAACAACCAATTGCATGGTGCAAGAGAGAGATCACTTTTGAGTTCGAGATAAAAGACTTAGGTCTGATGCACTACTTTGTTGGCCTTGATATTTGGAAAAGAAACGATGAGATATTTATTTCTCAAGGGAAGTACACTGTTGATATATTGCGTAGGTTTGGCATGATGGATTGCAAATCCATGAGTACTCCAATGGTTTCCAATTTGAGGAAACTACATGAGTCATATTCTAGATCGGATCCAGTGGACCCTACTTTGTATAGACAGCTTATTGGTTCATTGATGTACTTGATACACTTGAGACCAGATATATGGTATGCTATGATTATTTTGAGTCAGTTTATGTCTGATCCGAGACACATTGATTGGGTTGCTACTAAGCATGTGCTTAGGTACCTTCGAGGTACAATTTCTTATGGAATCATATATGCCTCCAACGGAGGGGTGTTGTTACTTGCTTATATTGTCTCTAATTGGGGTGGTAGCATTGTGGACTGAAAGAGTACATCTGAATATTATTTTAGCTTGGGTTCTGCTATGATATCTTGGTCCAACAAGAAGCAGGGCTTTGTATCCCAGAGTACTATAGAAGCAGAGTATATTGCTGCTAGTACTTCCTGCTGAGAAGTAGTGTGGCTGAGGAAGTTACTTGTTGGGTTGTTCGGTGATAAGCTTGAGTCTACAACCATTCGGTGTGACAATCACAGATGCATCAAGGTTTCCAAAAACCCTGTGTTTCATTATAAGTCAAAGCACATTGAAATGAAGTATCACTTCATAAGAGATATGGTCCAAAAAGGTACAGTAAAATCCAGTACATTTATACTGATGAGCAGATTGTAGATGTCTTAACAAAGCCTCTGTCAGTGGAGAAGTTCAAGTACTTCTGAGACAAGCTTGGTATGGTAGAGAATTCCTCCTTTGCTGAGAGGAAGTGTTAAATGTATAGCATTATGAGTCAATATACAATCCAATCTTGTGCATCTAGGATTGGGCCTCATGTGTTGAGGTAGGGAGCCTGAGTTGGACTCAGGAACTTGGAGCAGATTATTGAGTTGGACTCAAGAATGACTAATCCTTCAGTTGTAAAAAGTTATTCCTCATGTGTTGAGGTGAATGATTTGATGTATCAAAGTGATGATGTTGTAAAGTCTTGTTGGACAAGGCTCAAGACTTGTGTGTAAATTCAGATTCTCATGTGGACCTTCATTTATAGTAGGTACCCATGGGGTGGACCTCCAATTATAAAGGTATATGCTTTTCATGTTGAAGCATTAATGTTGTGTGATGTATTACTAACCATGGTCACCGATTTCTATTAAGTATCCTTTAGATAATGGAAACCTCTAGAGTGAATTACTTTAGCATATGATCATTTGGTCCAAGAGTAATATAATATGATCACAACATCTGACAAATATTCTGAGTATACTATGATATTATAGATAATTAATGTTAACACATATTGGCCATGCAGTAAAGATAAGAGATAAATAAAAATGCATAGAGAAAAATAGAATTCGAATTGCTACAATTAAAGCCACAGTGTATGCCTTAGTCAATTAGATAAATCGAAATTATCACTACAGTGATGTTAAAAAGAAAGAATTAGTTAAAGAGAGTTAACTAAGTAACAAAGAAGATATAGTTAACTAAGTGTTACTACATGACAACAATTATGTTAAACTAAAAGACAACACTTGAGTTGTGACACTTGCATGACGAAAGTGAAGTTAGCCACCTAACTAAGTGGGAAAGATTTCAGTAAAGGGGCGAGTTCATCTTAAGACTCATTTCGGTGAGTTAATACACTGCATGAGAAGTGGGGCACTCCTCTTCATGCAAGATTGATTCATCCAGATGGAGGGTTTGTTCATCATGAATTCAGAAGATAAAAGTAGAAGCCAATGCATGTGAAGAATATATAAATATGTTATACATAATTGATGAATTCAATGTGAAGCGAATTATCTTCTCCCTTGAAGGCAAGACACTTCTATTTGTGAAGGATAATTCCCCAAGAAGGAAATTCACAATTTTTACATGTGATGCACCATTACCCATGCAACCATTCGCTACAGTTTGCATGGCAGTGATCATTGCTTGTTATAATTAATGTGTTGGGAACATGGCAAGTTGATACAATTGATCTCTAATCTCTATTGCTCAATATTCTCTCTTATCTACCACCTAGGGTGCTAAAAGCAATCTGCTATTTTGTAAAAGACATTCTCTATTATCTATCATAATTATACTCTTAATATTTGTTGGGGTTTTTCATCCTCATTGTTTTGAGGGTTTTCCCCACGGTACATCTTGTGCTATGGTTGAATGTTTCATGTGATTGAGTGGTTCATTGATTCAAGTACTTAGTATTTCCGCTCTTAAATTTTTAAATTTCAAAGCTCATCATATTTGATCAAAAACTAAAACTTGAAACTATCCAAAAAATAGAAAATTGTGAAACTAGTCACCATACAGTACAAACACCTATGAAAAAACATAACTATAGCTGAAAAAAAACTAGATCTACTAGAAAAATGATAGATTCTTAATAGAAAGTTAGTATTCAAGGGATTTTAGCTCATATCTACATAAAAAAATTAAGAGAAACTTGAAAATTTTCAAAAAATTAAATTGTGAGGGTTAGGGTTTGAAAAAAAATATCAAACATGTAGAAAGTTCCCATAGAATAACCACAAGGGATCGATATATCTAATGGAAAATCTACTAGGTATGGAGGACCCCAAAAAATTGAAGAATTGTTGCTTGAAAAAAAATCAAAAAATTACGAAAGAAGGTAGAGCATAGTAACTAGCTCATTATAATATTGAGAATATGCATAAATATACAACAATATGTTTTCTAACATGTAAATAACAAATCTACTAGTCTATCCTTCTATCCATATAAGCAACAATAGTCAAAGAAAGAAACTAGATACAGGAGAAAAGCAATGGTACACTAGATATACGTGGTAAAACCCCAAATGGGGAAACATCAATGGGAGGGTATTGTCTTCTTATTCTTCATAACTATCCAATATTACACTTGAAATCCACTCCACATATGCTCTCAAAGCTTTACAATAACATTACAATGCAGTACACAACATATGACTTTCATATCCAAAAGAGTCTCCTTCACCCCTATTATATAACTAGAGGTATGGAAGAATAACATCTCAAAATACATGTGGGATAAATGATTTTCCACCTCCTTATATAGCAAATGGTAATATGAGAATATTAATCCATGATGCATGTGGGATAACTCATTTTACATGAGATTAGAGTTATTTATGCCTTCCTTTGCTGGACCAGTGTAGATCCATCTTAAACTTGGATCTATTAGGTACCAAGAGTGTAATGTCCCATTTTGACCAATTAAAGCAGTATCAAGTGACATGCACAACATGCAGTGTGTAAGTCAAAATGCATGTGGCATGCATCATTAAAATTGCATGCATTCATACGTTAGTTGCATGTGACATGCAAAAGGTCAGAAAAAGAAACAAAAAGAGAAAAAATGAATTTGCTACGTATCCATTGCTATTATTCATTGTTGAGAATTGGTTCGAGAGATCTGGAGTTGATTTAGGGTTGAGGGTGAATTTCCCTAAACAACATTGGTTTTGATGGTGAAATATATCCGTCCTAGTCAATTTATTGGATAGATCATTCAAATCTATCAAGGTGTGCTTCATTAAGAAGAAATTCATAGGGTTTCAAGACATAGATTGATTTACTTCATAAGCTAGGCACATCATCATCATCATGGTTTGATTCTTGATAGATTTTCTTTGCTAAGAAGGGAACCAACCTCTTGGAGGACTGAATATAATAGGGTGTATTCATTGGAGTAATTACTAAAGGGCGCATTTACAAATTGTTGTAGCAGCAATCACCTTCTTAACAATTGGATGGTTTAATATTGAAGTTTGTGGGCTCTAATTGGTAGCTATATTCATACACAAGAAGATATCGATCCATTATTAGAAGTGTCCCTTTCACTCTTCTTGGAAGCATTTAACATTATAACATATATTTCCCTCTCATCTCAGACGTGGGCCATCATTGAAGACGTTAATAATATTTTAGAGCAGATACGTCAAGACAAGAAAGCAATGAGCCCTGATTTTGGTAACACTCCATATCATTGACAGACACTCAACATTCTATCAACGATCTAAACATTGATAAGTCAAATCCATTGTGTCCATTTTCTGATTATAAAGGGAGATTTGGAGAAGAGAATATGTATGCTCCAGTATAGTTGGGTGTATTGCATGAGATATTCCCTTTAACAGTGACCACAATGACCAATTTTGAGCATTAGAGGAAGCTTGCTTCATCCATAAGGAGATGCTATCATTTGTTTTCATATACAAAGATATTGTGGGGGTTATCGTGATAATTTTCGATAGAGAATTTGTACTCTTGTTGCATAAAGTTTTCATGTTCCAGAAGTTATCCACATAGTTGCATTGAAGGAAACCACATTGTTTTTCATCAAATCATATATTACATGCTTAGATCTGAGACCACTAAGACCACATGTCATATCTTAATTCCTATTCAAAATTATATGTTAAATTGTTGTCTATGAGATTCCACATCATTGATTGTTTATGCAAACTTTATTTATGTTATGCAATGCAATAAGAACACTGTTGAGCATACATTCTATATGTTACACATAAGAAAATCATTTGGGGAAATTCAACTATCAATATATAAAACTTAGATAAGCCATACAAAGGTAGTTAATAGTTAAAAGGCCATTACAATGGTGTCAAAACTCAAATCAACCAAACAAAGTAGTTCAACAGTGAAAATGATATTACAGTGGTATGATATTATAGTGGTCTCTGAATATTTTGGTTTTTTAGGTTCATGTAATACCATGCAACTTCCATACAATATCATACAACACTAGTTTGGTCCATGCAAACATATTATCTATAAACAATGAGTACCAAATTGTTACACAATCTGCGAGTATCACAACAAACCCTACACAAGAGCTCCGACACTAATTCTCAACAATGGATACCTAGCCAATTCACTTTTTCTCTTTTTATTTCTTTTTTTGACTTTTTGCATGTCGCATGCAACCTAACTTATGCATGCATGCAATTTTATTGATGCATGCTGCATGCATTTTGACTTATGCACTGCATGTTGCATATGTCACTTGATACTGCTTTAATTGGTCAAAACAAGACATTACAAAGAGAGATCCAATTTCTTAAGCTGTAATTTTTTTTAACTTAATTTTTTTACACATCCAAAAAAAGTTCACTTAATTAATTTTCATTTGGTTTTAGTTTTTTTATTTTATGAACCAACATAAAAAAAATTAATTACTTTTTATTTTTGGTAACATAACACTACGTTACATGATAACATCTCCCCCATACTAAACTGTAGAGAAATGCTATGTTACATGATACTATCTACCCCATACTGAATTGTACAACACCTTTCTCCACTCGGTGCAATAAGACATCTTATGACATCACACTGGACATCATTACACATGTAATATTAAAATTACACATTCCAACAAGGTGTTTCTTCATTGTTGATAATGCATCAACAAACCTAATAGAGGTTGCTTACATTGCTCATTTTGCTCTCTCTTATGTTTTTTTTTTTTTTGAATTTTTTTTATATAGAAGAATGGATAAGAAGAAAATCTCAAAATAAACCTTATTTAAAGGGTTTGATCACCTTTTATTGGGATTTAAAGTTTTTTCATACTTGAGTATGAAATCACTATTTCCAGCTTAAATGTCTTCACTTTCACCCTTTCCAAAAGCCTCTTTAGACAAAGTTTCTTATGATAAATTGTTTCATTCACTAAACAAATTCATAGAAACATCTAACAACACTATTAGAAAAATAAATGTCTAAATTATTTACCAATTATAACTTTCTTTAAATATTTAAAAAAAAGAGAATTTCAAAAAATAAATCCTTAAATTATTCACCAATCATAACTTTCCTTTAATTAGTAGTATGAAATCACTATTTCTAGCTTAAATGTCTTCATTTTCACTCTTTCCAAAAACCTCTATTTAAAGTTATACGAAGCTTCTTATGATAAATTGTATCATTCACTGAACAAATTCACAAAAACATCTAACATTATTAGAAAAATAATTCCTAAATTATTTACCAATTATATCTTTCTTTAAATATTAAAAAAAAGAATTTCAAAAAATAAATCCTTAAATTATTCACCAATTATAACTTTCCTTAAATACTAATTAAGAGAATTTTGAAACACTCCTAACCTCTTTGTTGTAATCAAAGTAGTTAGTAACCATGATTGTTCTTAGGAATGAGGAAGAAACAATACTACATTATAAAATAAGGAATGAAGAGGAAATACAAATTTTATATAAAAATAAAAGATTTAATACCAAAAAAATAATTAACATTTAATCTAAAAATATAAAAGTTTTACTAACAAACTTGTTAACTTTTGTTATTCTAGGTAAAGAATCAAGGTATGGTGAGAAATACAATCATTACAATAGGGACTCAACAAGAGCATCATATCACTTAAAAGAATTGAACCTAGGTAGGGAGGGCAACAATCATTCCTCCCAACCACTCAAACTACAACCAATAAACAACTAAAAAATTTATTACTATCATAAAATTGCTACATCTTCATCATGATCATTTATGAATCGCACTTAATTATTCTCGATGGTATAATAGAAATAAAAGGATTGACTCATTCTATAGATATTAAGAATTTTTTGAACGGAGCTATGATTATGTCGAGAAACATTTCAAACATGCTTTTCATTCACTCTTGAAATGACATCATACATTGGTACTTAATCTTAGGCGAGTATCCTTTCGAAGGAAAGGAAAGAGAAATTGGTTGTTTTGGAATCGAAAGGTGGTTGTAAATACCTTGTTCGTATCAGCACCATATTCTTTACTAAGCATATATTTTCTTTTAAAGAATATTGATACATAGAAATCTTTATCACAAAGTCTAAAATCTTCTCATTTGATAGGGTGTTTCCAATAAATATTCACAATTTGTTATCCGTTTCTTTCCATTGAGTAGCATATATCCTGACATGAACTTTTGAGTGGAACCAAAATCAATTCACAGTGAAGAAAGGATAACCATTCATTGCGATCAAATTATTTGGAATATTCACCATATTCCCTCTCTAATAAGTTAAGATGAGCAGATCCATTATCACACAAGTGACTTTTGAGTCATTCTAGAACAGACTTTATTTAGATATTTTTATAGTATTCATTATCTTTGACATCAAACCCCAATTCATATAAATTGGTATTCATTATCACATATACATAGGAAACTCGTTGATTTAGTTCTAAGGTGAATATTCTTCCATTTCTGAAAGGTTGTGTTGTTAGGATAGCACCTCCCCTTGGATTTTGAAAAAATATTGGGGACCTTTTTTTTATGATTGCTTTTAAATGTTTTCTGCACCTTTTGAGCATTTTGTCACTTAGCTTCAGTCTTAAGTTTGCCTTAGAGTTTTTTCCTTTTTTCAAACCAAACAAAACTTTTGAGCATCCTATTACTTAGCTTCAGTCTTAAGGTGAATATTCTTCCATTTTTGAAAGGTTGGTTGTACCATAAAACCATGTGTGATGCTAAAGGGTGAAACCAATTTATCAAACCATGTGTGATGCTAAAGGGGAATCCAATTTATCAAGTTTAGAACTATTATTAACTCCAAGTTTGTGCACCTATGACTTTGAAGATGTTTAATGCATTCAAAAACACATGAAATCCCTTTCACTATGAGCATGTTGTTACATTTGGTACAAATAATTCCTTAAATTTGATTCATATTAACATCGTTACTAGTTGTTAAAAGTTTTGTTTCAGTGGTGGCATGATTAGAATTGTTTGAGTTGCTAAGACTACTAACATTACTATTATAATGAAATCTTGGTTATGGGAGAACCTTTTTCAAGTTGTTTTTGTATAAGTTGGCAAAGTTGTTTAAACAATTTTTGTCATAACTTTCTCATTTCTTTAATTTTGAGATTGACATTAGCAATATCAAATACAATTTGAAGGATGCATACTTACTTTAAAGTGTATAAATCTTGATGAATCTTACTAATTCTTAAAATGACAACTATAAAATTGTTATTGCCCAAATCTCGAACAAATGAAACATTTCGGTAATTACTGTCAAAGGACATCACCAGATTACATCATGCAACTCATTAGCATGATCCTCCTCAAATTCAGAATGGGATTTGAACCATAGAATGGTAAAATTCCATCATTTTGTATAACCATGTTACTAGTTTTAAGTAACCCGCCCAAATCCAAATGGGTTAAGTCACGAAACCCACACAGTTGTACTAGTGGATAGACCATTAAGTTTCCACAGTACATTCAAGGCTCACAACAACATTTTTGCTCTAAGAATTTGAATTGGTCTTTTCACATGCTTGGGAGCATTCAATAGCCCCATACTTCCTTTTATATGCCAAATGGAGATTTTCAAACATCTAGTTCTCAATGTTAACGCTCCATCTCATGAAGTGATCTTTGAGGTACAAGAGCATGCATTCCATAAGAGAAATATAGAGTAAGGCTATGTTGCAAGAATTAGTTGGAGAGCTCATCTTTCACACTTCTTCTTATCATCATTTGGTATCACAAACCTCCCTTGATTTCTTCCTCAAGAAGAAAATGTTTCTCATCATCATTCCAAGTTAGTTAGCAATCAATTTGAGAGAGTTTAAATGGACCCATTCCTATGGGAGAGTGTTGGTTACTATTGGAGATACATTCTTCTAGGTGACACCATTTATATGCAAGATTTTCCATTGGACTCTACTATATGGTTGAAGATAACTCGTTCTCTTTGTTTTATGGTATTTTAGCATTTGTCAATATTTTATTCCATTCTTGTTTATTGAGTTTTGCTTTAGTTTGTTAGTGTATGGTCTACTAATCATCACTCACAATATTTATTTAGTTGCAACTTTAAAGGAGAGGAAGAATTGCTCACTCTTGTGACATTTTTCCCAAAACCGTATTGGCGACTTCACTACTTCTTCTTATTAGTTTTATTGTCTATAGGTTTCATTTTACTTGATAAATGATCTGGGGCATTTTGCAAGGTCATACTCTTGTTGTGTATACCCTTAACCAATGGGACTTACAGACTCAAGGCCCATTTCCAATCAATTTTTAGCCTGTGTGTTTCCTAGTGTTTTTTCCATGTGGATCCAAATGACTTTCTCTTTGACAGACACATGTCAGTGAAAGCGTCCCTTCATTCCCTCACACAATTTATCCATGAGGCCTATGTAGCCTATGTCTCACACAACCGTGCGTCTGTGTTCCAAAAATACACATGGTTGTTTATTTTTTCAATCATTTTCACTTAATTACAGTATAAATTGTAGTCCATTTGGATGCACATGCATACTAAAGAATTAAATAAACAACTCACAAGTTGTTTCTACTTCTTTAGAAATTAAATTACATACTCTAAGTAGGAAGTAAAAATTATTTTTTTACAATTTTTTAGGAAAAGGTTTTGAGGTCCCAAATTAACCTCCTAGATCTCACTAGAAGTAGGCTACATTATCATACATTGTTTTTCAAAGTTTAATAGAAATTATTAGTCTAAGCAATTAAGTAAACTTGTATTAGTTTCAAACACTTTTGCTTCTTACATGTTTCTTTTCAAAGAGCAATTTAGGTTATCCCATTATTCCATACAAGCAAGGTACCTAAAGACTCCTCTCACTTTGAGTATGCTCTTTGTCTTACACTCACAAGTGATCTTGACAAATAAAAGAAAGTGAAAGGTTTGAAATAACTATGTAATCACATTTTATCTTTCAAAGTAATGTTTTGCAAACATCATTCACACTTGGATATTAATTAGGAGGAGTAACAAACATATCCTCGATACCCCTCATTATAACTAATTCATTCATACCTTCACTAGCTATCTTCGATGGGTTAATAACCATTCCAGAAGAGATCTATTGGAAGGCCCGATAGTGTTTTGAGAGGAAGGTCATTATGTCAATACAGAAATAGCATTGTTTCTTTTTAATACATAGATCACCTATGTAATTAAAATGAACACACTCTTGGTACTATTTGCAAATTTGACACATACTTTCACACTTGCATCATCGTGCATATGTTATTGTGATTATCATATTTTTGTATTTGTCAATTGTGTTTTTTCCTACACCCTAGACTTTATTTCATCACACAAAAAAAACCATTGTGGAACTAAGAAATCTTAGCAAATATCCCAGGCTACAAGGCCTTTCCCTTATTCAAAGTATAGTTCCCACACTACCAGCTCCCTATAGACCACGAGGGAGGCCATCAAGTCATGACATTCATGAGAAACTATGATTGGATTGACCTTACTTGGACATACCTTGCTCAATTCTCCCTCTCACTCCCTTGTTGCACCCCTTCCCCATTGGGAATAGGATGAAAACCCTCATTAACCCCACCCCCCTCCTCATCAACAAAAGGAGGCATTTTACAACAACCAATATTTGACCCTACTCCCCCATTAACACTACCATTTATGGTGAGTTTAAATATCCAATATTTTTTCAATCTTATAAATGAACCCATCCAACATGATCTTGCATGGCCACAAATGATGGTCAAACTTCCCTCGGACATTCCCAAATTCAGGGGAAAATAGGGAGAAGAATAAACCAACCATGTGATGTCATTTAATCTATTGTTCTCTTCCAATATCATAGTCGAAGATATCATTATCCTTTAGCTATTCCAAAGAACCCTCTAGGGATGACAACTAAATGGTAAGTTAATCTATGACCATCTGGTACTCATTTCGTCTTTGGTTCCATAGCTACCATCTTCCTCACATATTTTCAATTACCTATCCGTCATGATCTTGGTTTAGATATTCTATCCGAATTTAGGTACAATACATCCATGCACATCACAGATCACATCAATGAATGGTGTAGCGTGGGACATTGTCTATAGCCTAAATTCCTATTAGATTGGTTTCTAAAAGAACTCCTTCCCATGATCACCAAGGATGTGGTAGCTACCATTCCCAAAATAGAAGATGAGGCAATCCTCAAAGACCAACATTTTGATTTGATATATTCCCAACCAGGGTATTTGTATACAATCATTCATGATCTCCCTCGACATCATTCTCTGGATCAAGCTCTGATCGTCATATCACACTCCGTTGATGGCCTCATTGGGGTTGTTTCCCATCAAGGGAATACTTCTAATATACATGGTTTATTTCCACATAGTATGTCACACTAGAACCCACCAACACCTCAATTAATGGTGTGCCCTCCATGTCTCCCAAATCCCCCATTTGAACAAATGAAATATGGACCTTACAACCCCACTTTTTCGAACACAATCCCAGTGAAAATTGAAAAAACACCACTCCCACTGGATTTGCAAGCTCCTACATCCACCTCATATGGATCTCACAACCCATATTTACCCACACCTATTCATAAGCCAAATTTCCCATTCCTCGGTCCACCTAGTCCAATCCTCTCCCACATAGCAGACTCGACATTTGAAAAACTAAACGCATCCAATCCACAAAATTAGGGAAATAATAAAGGAAATATCCACAAGAGTAGGGGGACATCCCCCTACCCAACCAAATCAAAATGATGGAAATCAAAACCAAAACACAAGGACCAAAAATCACCCTAGGAAAGGAAATAATTCCAATTTATGAAACAACATCCCTTGTTCCATGTGTGGAAAATATGGGCTTTGCATGCACCATTTTCCATTAATCCCAAAAATTCAATAGATAATGGAAGTTAGGAAGGAGATTGGCGCCGATCCTCCTCAAGTGAACATTGCACCACCACCACAACAAGTAGTTCTACAACAACCTTTTTCCAATCAAGGGGTTGTCTCTCATTAACAAGATCCATGGCCCATAGGAGATGGTTCTTTTAAAAAAATATATATGAGAACGACAAATATTGACCTTCAAACCCATAACAAAGTTTATGATACACTCAAACCACCACAAAGAGAGGATACACCCACTACCACTACTGAGCTTTTGCAGATACAACGTCCTAGTAATGACCAAATCCCTAGGATACTAAATCCATTACTACAACGAATTGTTCACAATCCTCATATGAAATCCACACATAATTACAACATAGTAGATGACTTGGCCTAGTCCCCTGCCACCATGTCTACTCTCGAAGTTCTTCATTATTTCCCTTCCCAAAAGAAGGGATTACTCTAAACATTATGCACAATTGACCATTCTGATTCACACCTTATGAATTTTGATATAACCCTGGTGAGCCTTGATTTCCTTAATTTGTTTCTTTCAAAATTCTCATCACAATCAAGAATATTACCATTCATCAATGTATAGTCTATGAAGGAGAATCTACTTGTGTGATGTCAACCCATGTTTGGAAAGGTCTTTTATAACTTGACTTAGTTCCATCATCCATCACTCTTTATGATTATGGTGGTCAGTTGTTGCAACCACAAGGACTATACTAGAATGTACCTATAGAATTAGGGAGGGAAACAATACTCCTCTATGTCGAAGTAGTCAATGGTCAACTCAATTACAACATCCTTTTTGGCCATAGTTATATGTACACCATGAAGGTAGCTGCATCGTCTCTATTCTGCCTCATGATGTTCCCTCATAATGGGACAGTAGTCACCCTCGAGCAACTTACTTACTACGAGCCTTTCCCTAATTCTAATCAATATAACATCCTTTCCAGTGTAGGATCATAAACACATCCATCATACATAAACATTAGTCCCAAAGTTTTCAAAGACTCAACATTACTAGGGGCATATGCTTTCTTGCACTAGCGATCCCAGCTTCTATAGATGCTCTTATGTCAACTATCTTCACATCATAAGATAAAGCACAAAATTCCTCTACCTCTATGTCTTCACCCAAGAAATATCACCACCCTCTAGGATAAACCGTACCCACACCTCCTTCAACACCATTAGTGGTTTGGATCCCCTTTCTTCCCCCCCACTTGGGCATGCAGGGAACACCAATCATGGATGCACTCACCTTTCTAGGCCTCACTTTAGAATACCTATTTGATATTTAACTCTTCCAAACCTGGAATTTTTACCAAAATCATATGCCCATTTCAAATTCACTTCGGTCATTACTGCATGTGCACCATCTTTGTAGACTCTAGGCCTAGTAACACTAGTGACAACACCATCACTAGTCACATCTAGTTCCAATAATGGGGGCACCAAGCTGCTAAAGATGAAAGATGTAGCCTCATGAAGTGATCCCCCTACCCCAAGAATTAAGCCACAATGTGTTCTATGTAGTACATCAAGACACATAACCAAGCTTTGCCCCACATTGCCAATGAAAAGGAACCTACTCGATACACTTGTAAGGACTACTCATATACCCATATCTTTAGTAGGAGAGAATACTAGTTACTCCTTTGGTAGTCACCAAACAGATAATTACACGCTAACCACACATTCACCATATGTTCTTAGTTTTTCCATTACACCTAGATCACTATCCAAAAATTGCTCAATTTCAAGATGCCATTGCTATAATTTGTTTAACACACTCCCCCATTGTTGGCTCACAAACATCCTCCCTCAAGACCACCACCATCAACTTCATAACTATGTTAGAGGAGACTATTAATACTCATGGGTGTTCATCATGTGGACACCATAGTCACATGGTTGATTCAGACATTGGCATGATTTCACCCAATCAAACTAACCTTCCCTAGAGCCACTCTCATACAATGATTCAATCATTCCCTATTCGTCCATGTCAGTCATGCATATTTTTGACACACTTCTCGTTTCAATTCCCCTTTTTATAGAACGAGCTACTCATCTTCAGTATATGAGATTATTTGACAACCCTCTTGCTTCCTCGACAAGATCACAATCCTTGCCTCAAGAATAGATCTTACCTCCATTGCATGATACCACTGACCATGTTAGCATCATTTACTTATTATTTCCAATCATGTATATACTTGATGACCCTTCATCGTCACCATCAGAAAAATTCCTTGGTATATCACCAACACATACTCCTATTGTGTTAGAAGGAATGGGATCATTCCACATGAATGATGTCCCACTCATACATGATATTTTTCACTTGAACACCCATATTCCAATCATTATTCTCCTTGGACTAGAAACTCCAAGTGACTTCCTTGACCACCTATTCCATTTTGATGAGGAGATCCTCGAATCCATGACTACCCCCGAGGCACCTTAAAATTTTTTACATCATCAATATTCTTTATTACCCAAAAACATGGGTATAACCACTCAAATAGATCATTATTGTGCCATTGAAACCAAATATTTTATACCTCCCAACTAATTCGATTGGTTTAAAAATCCTATTCCCACTCTTGACACTATTAAAGAAGGAAACATGGATAACATTTCCCCCACTATCAATGTGGATATTTATCTCACTTCTAGTATCATAGAACATCTCACTTGGTGCCTATTATTCTCAACAAGAGGTGATTGATTACAAATCATTATTCCAAGAGTTAAGATATACTTTGTCTTGGTCATAAGCAGAGATTCCAGGTCTTTGTTGGAATCAATTTAATATTAAGAGGGAGGGTGAATCAATATTAACACAGTTATGATCAGTTTTTAACTTTTTTAACAGATTAGTATGAACTTAATATTAATCTTCCATTATGCATCCAACACAAATAAAACATTCATCCACATATGCACAAATACAAAGAACACATGATACATCGAATTTTGACATGGAAAACGAAATGGGAGAAAACCAAAGAATTCTCTTTTGTGATGAAAATATTACATTCAAGGAAGCACCGAATTCCTATGTTTACTAGCACCAACTGGAAGGAAGCACCGACGCCCTGGTTTTACAGGTACTGACCTGAAGGAAGCACCAACTCCTTGTGTTCTCCAACACCAACTGGAAGGAGGCTACAACCACCTGTTCCTTGCCCCGTCCCGCTTCTCAGATATACAAAATAAGATGTTGCCTTACTGAACTTCTAACATGCATGCACTTATGATCTGCTGATGTTCAATATGATGTGCGCACCTTTTGTATGCAGTCGTATTGTTGTCACTTCCCTGCATACATCACTTGAATTCTCATTCCACTCAACACTTTACTTCAACTTATGTCACACTTGATATTGTGTGCAACTTCATTTGTTGCAATTTGCACCACTGATTTACTGTTCCATTCTGCTACTGTGTAACTACTCTCTAAACTGATATTGTGCATCAACTGATGACTTACTATTCTGATGTCACACACCAATATCAGATGGAATTGCGCACTTACAGAGATTTGTTCGTTATGTTTAAGTGCCATGGTCTTTCATACAATTTGCAACATGATGTGCATCATATGATTCGTCCTTTTGGTTTAGTGCACTTGTCTCAAATAATATTCATCATGACGTGCATGCAATATTCTGTTGCTACTTGGTCTCTACACATATGATGGTCTTCTTTACTTAGCACACTTCAACTCAATTCTCATACATCAGTCAAAATTCTTTACTTCTCGCATGTTCTGATATACTTCATGTATGTCTTTGCATAGATCTACCTTAGAACATCTGTGACTGTCTACGTGCTATCTGCAACATGGTCGTTCTTTCCTCACGCACTTGCGCATCCGTTGCATCTTTTTTGTGTTAGCGCAATCGTCATAGGTCTACAACATCATTCTATGCACCATTAGTTAAATAATTCCTTTGCTTGTCCGCACTTGGCTCTTTGCTAAATCATACTATTATGTAGTTCGAGCCCTTGATGCCCCGAATATAGATCTGTATCTTCCACTTAGAAGCTCTTCATCCTCACCATCAAGCTTACTTCAAATATCCAACTCTCTTCTCAATTTATACATGTCCTGCATGGATTGTATGTCCACAAGTTGGTTATGACATTCCTTCTTCCTTGCTTCACAGATTGTGCTTCTGCCACTTGGCATGTTCTGCGTCATTGATGTGTCCTTTATTTTTGGGTTCTATGCATACATGGTCCTTGACTTGGTGGAACTTTCACCATTGTTGTTCCATCACGTATGGGTCTTGCGCACTTGATGTATTATTGTCTTACGGAACTTGTACATACTTGATCATTGACTTAGTGGGACTTTGACCTTTGTGGTACCATCACTTGTGGGTCTCGTGCACTTGCTGTGTCATCGACTATGGAATTTGTGCATATACTGACTTCAACTGCTTCACCCTTCTTGGAACTTTTGCATGATTCAACAACTGAAAGTTTCTTCTAATTGGAGAGACTTGTGCGCTTTCATGACTTGCATAACTATTCAACCATTTCTTGTTCCATGCTTCTTGCACACTCGACTAGACTTGCTTGTGCACTCTAGACTTTATCCCATGTACTCTTTGGATTGCTTGCGAACTCTTCAAACCTCTTCTCCAACCAACACTTTGGCTTGTACCTTGAAGGAATAATACTAGATGGACTTGTGACTTACTCAAGTACATGTGCCTTGTACTTCTTCAAAATGAATATGCATAATGTACCCTTGGACACACTTCTTCAGAATGGATGCAACTTCTAGAAATACTTCTTCATACTGGAATCCATATACTTCACCATCTTGCTTGCACATATATTTATTTAATGTGAATTTTCTATATTTCTTCAAGATGGCATGGGAATACTAAATCCACTTGACATCAATGACTCAAACTAAATCAGTTGACATCAATGAAAACCAAATTTCAACAGTATTGACCCTACCATTGTCTAACATCACATCAACACATGGCCTAATGCTTTTTTGGTGTGACAAAAACAATGACATGTTCAACCCTTCAAAGCAGTTGTTATCAGGGTAGAAAATTAAAAGCTTGACCAAGTTTGTTTGATTTACCCCATTGCTTACACTTCATGGGTAGTAAATCCCATTCCTATGAAAAAAATAGGGAACTTCACGTATATGCACAAATTTTAGAGATATTAACCAAGCTTGTCCCAAAGAAAACTTCATTGCACATTTATCAACCAGGTAGTCGACGCATGTGCCAGCCATGAAGCCATTGTCCTTCATGGATGGATTTTTTGTCTATAACCAAATACAAATCCATCGGTGGGATTAGTATAAAATGACTTTTATGACACCATGGGGCAGCTTCACCTATTGCATCATGATGTTTGGAATAAAAAATGTTGGACACACGTTCTAGTGTGCTATGTCCTACATTTTTAATGAATTGGTTCATATAATCCTTTCTTACCTCGATGACCTCACAACCAAATCAAAGAAATGTATCCACCATCTAGAAGGTTTACAAGTCATCGTCTTAAGACATCAGAAGTATAAATACAATTAAACCCTCTTAAATGTGTAGTAAGATGCCTACTAGGGTTCATCATATCACAAATTGGGATAACCATTCCCTCAAAGTCCAAGCCACCCTCGAGATTCCCCCACCAAAAACATGAAATAAGTTGCAAAGTGTTCAAGGCAAAGACAACTTCCTTCATCCTTTCATCCTAGATTATGCTACACAAGCACAAAAGTTCCTATGTCTTCTTAGGAAATTCGTCCCATTTAAATGGGGTGACAAAGCATAAATGTCTTTCGAGGCACTTAAAAAGGATTTGACATTGTCTTCTTTTATCTCCCCACCTAACTTTGAAAAGGATTTTATCCTTTACATTTTAGCATCATCATGTTCATTCGTTGGGGTTTTGGTTCAAAATGGAAAATATTAGTGCAAGCATGCCATTTATTACATCAACAAGAAATTGGAAGGCCCACCACTCAATTATAGCCACGATGAGAAATTAACACTGGTTGTGATCCTCTCAGTGTAAAATTTGTGACATTACAACTTGCTATGCAAAACCACTATGATTTCAAACTCTAACCCGATACAATACAAATTAATACCGTGACTTATCAATGGTAATTTTGTGTGTTCCATTGACATCAATATTTAGGAATTCAATCTAGAATGTCTAACACCCAAAAGAAAAAAAATTATTTGACCCTCGCCAAGCTCATAATTGATCTCCCAACCATCATTGCATAATGCCCTATTAATGATCAATTACTGGATGAACACTTGTTTGTTCTTATTATCAAATATCCATGCTACAGAAATGTCCTCACATACTTTCACATACAAAAAACTGCTTCTCATCTCTCATGTGATGATCATCACTGCATCCATCACCAAGCCCCTCGTTATCTCCTCTTAGGTGACATTCTCTGTCGACAAGGGCCTAACACCATTTTGTAGAGGTTTTTATCTCATAACAGAGTTGAGAAAGTTCTTAACAA
Source organism: Larix kaempferi (assembly GCA_027924585.1). Taxonomy (NCBI): domain Eukaryota; kingdom Viridiplantae; phylum Streptophyta; class Pinopsida; order Pinales; family Pinaceae; genus Larix; species Larix kaempferi. The sequence continues at coordinate 19,052,318 of BSBM01000858.1, read as the reverse complement.
TTTCCTCAATGGTGCATGTCATGGCCTCTTATCAGAATTGGGAACTTCCCCAAAAATTATATGTGCTGACTACTTCTTTCCTTATCTCTTAAAAAATTGCATTCAGGTCGTCAAATAATGTGGAAACTTTTAAATATTCTCTATAAAAACCAAGGCCCCTCCCACCTCTTTGCATCGATTCAAAACTATTGATCCCTTCTACAAGGTGGGAATCAAATTCATGGAATGTCGACCTACATTAGCTCAAGGTCATAATTACATCATCGTCATTGTCTATAATTTTACAAAATGGCCCTAGGTAATGCCCACTTTTAACAACAACAACTTCACATCATCTAGGTTTTTCTTTAACCATGTCATCACATGATTTGATGTACCCAAAATTGGTCTTTGAAATTGGAACCCATTTCCAATATGATATTTTCGAAGAGTTGTCATTCTTCTTGGGTTTCAAACTTGAGTTCTCCACCCCATCCTATTTGTAGGCCAACGGGAAAGTTGAGGTAGTCAATAAATTCCTCAAGACGACACTCCAATGGTCAGTCAACAAAAAAAAACCATTGGCATCACATGTTATTTTTTACACAATGGGAATACAATACGTCTATTAAGACTAAGATGAGATTTACTCATTTCCACCTCGTTCACAGTGTCAAGGAAGTCCTACCTATTGAGTGCCAAATTCCTACTCTCCAAACTATTGTGGAACTACTACCAAATATGTCAACATTAGAACAATGATTGCTCGCTTTGGAGCATCTAGACAAGGAATGTTGTGATTCACTACAACAAAATGAAGCCATGAAACAACTTACCAAACCCCACTATGATCATCAGGCCCATCCTCACATCTTTCGCAAAGGAAACCTTGTTCTTATTTTTTATTCCAAGAATGACAACAAACTAGGACTTAATAAGTTTGTCCCAATGTGTAAAGGTGATTACCATTGTTAAACAATGTCTACCCAAAGGAGAATATGTGCTTGGTTTACGAGAAGGAGACCTTATGTACAACCCTTTCAATGGGTTGTATTTGAAGAAAATATTTCTACAGTCAAAATACTAGGATGAATGCACACATATGAGAACATCTATTTTATAAGTCGCATCAAATTCAAACATTTCCAACCATATGATCATTTCCATAAAGTAGTCACACCCTAAACGAATTTCCACCTATAACCTACATTTTCCATTTCACTAAACGCACTCTAGCTCACATATTTTTCATTTAGTTTATCTTTTCCCAGTTTCAACACTATGAATTATCCATATTTTGTTTAGTTTTCATATGACTACCAAAATAGATTGTTATGTTGGCTTCACTGATGATGCAAGTCATTAATTAAAGAATTTTGCATCTACTGCTTGGGCCATCTATACCCCGACACATGCATTCTACCAAATGGGTGAAGCATGCCTTTTTCCAACCACTAATAACCAAGCAGAGTATGATGTTATCATTGGATTATTGGTCCATGCCATCCATTTTCACATTCAACATCTTCACATCCATATTGATTCTCAACTCCTTGCCACGCAATTTATTAATGTCATTCATGTATGTAATCCATGCCTCTTTCAAAAATTCATTCGAATGTTTCTTTTGGTCTGTCATTTTGAAACCATAACATTCATACATGTACTAGGAGTGCTAATGCATTCGTAGATCATATTTCTAATGAATTTCTAGATTGGCACTTATTACATTGATAGCCAATCTGATGAATCAAAGCAAATAAAATTTATGGTTTTACCATACAGTTATGTTATACTCATCATCCATACATCAACTAAAAGCATAAATATACATCATCTCATACATATCAAAAACACATGAACCAAGAACAACCACAAAATGGTGTGTGTGTTTGTGTGTAATGCCTCATTAACAAATTATATTAAAAAAAACCTTATAGGGAACATCGAAAACTTGTCTCCCATAGGCCACATCAATATGTTAGGAACCCATGTCTTTACTTTGTTAGTATGTTGTTGTTGGACGCATATGCTTTGTAAGTCGTCCCGTAGTATTTGTTAATCAATAGTTTATGTTATTGTTGTTGGCGCATATGCTTTGTAAGCCGCCCGTAGTATTGTTAATCCATAGTTTGTAACGGCCCATGGTTTCGACCCATAGTATTGGCGCCTAGAATTAGTATATAAGTGTGTGTTGAGACCTATGAAGGCATCGTGAAGTTATTTGTATTGAGCTTGCTCAAAGGAGGTTGCCCCCTCGAAGTGGCCTGTGATCAATACAAAAGTGATTCTGAGTTCTGTCATTTCTGCTATTTCGCGTATTCTTGTTAATTAATTGTTGCAGGTGCCTTACATATGGTATCAGAGCACTTTCTTGGGCTCGCTGGGTGAAATTTCTGCCAAAATTTTTTTTTCACATCTGTTGCAGGTTCGGATTTGGGAATAATCCCCATCCACTTAACTGTGGGAAGTACTTGGGCATAAGCCCTAAAACTCATTGTGAGGAGTACCACAGGAACCCCGAAGTAGCTGGCCCATTGAGAGGACCTGCCGGCGAAAAGGGCAACGAACCCTACCTGATTGACTAGTTTCCACCCGTGAGGTAAACCAAGAGCTGTCGTTTGTGGCAAAGCGGTTATCAGTTTTACCTGAGCCGTGGAGTGAGGGGTATTGCCCCAATACGCAAGCCGTTAGACAGCATTGGTGGCCGAGTGAAACCCCTGAACTGTTAGGAAGCTGCACATACCTGGGGTCCATATCTACTTTCAGCTGAACTATTGTCGATCACTGCTGCGCCGTTTCAGATATATTTTGCAAGCCGTTCCAGATTCAGCCGTTTTCAGTCCATTCGGCGCTGTTCCAGATTTCTTTCGAGCCGTAGCTGCTCCAGTCTGAGATTAAAAAAAAAAAAAAAAAAAAAAGAGAAAAAAGAAAGAGTATAAAATTCAGTATTTTCTCCATATCTCCCTCAATTTTACTCTGTTTCCCTTGAAATTTTCGGGGAACCCCTGTCATCCCATTCTGCATATTTCAGTCCTGAGGACCCTATCCTCAATTCCCCTTCCCAAAGCCCGAAATCCCACATTTGTCTATTTTTAGGGTTTGCCATAACTTCCTCAGATTTCACCCAATCACCTTCAAATTTTACCACAAAGTTCATTTCTGAATTCTACTTCTTTGTTCCCTTCTACCAAATTTTCCCATTCTTTCACCCCGCTTCTGAAATCCTCATTTTTGCTTCCCCATCTATCCAACAGTGTCCAAAATTTAGTCAAACCCCAATTACCCTTCTGATTTTTTCCCAAATCCAAATTTTTCCTTACTGAAGTAGTTCCTGTTTTTGTTTTCCTACCCAGTCAGATAAAAAAAAAAAAAAAAAAAAAAATATCCTGGTTATGGTTGTCACCCGTGCAGGAGCAAAAACCATGGAGGAAGCACTTGCAGCCATCCAAGCCAAAATCCAGGATCTGGATGAAAAATTTCTCGGTCTCCATCTTGAACATTCAGCTATGAACAACAAACGGCAGTCCGAGTCTTCAGTAGACAATGGGTTCTCTGCTTCCAGCAATTTCCGTGGTCCGAAGCTTGATTTTCCTCGCTTCAATGGTACCGATCCAACTGGATGGATCTATCGTGCAGAACAGTATTTCAGTCTGCATAACACTTTTGATGCAAACAAAGTTCCACTGGCATCCTTTCATTTGGAACAGGAAGCTCTTCAATGGTACCGCTGGTACATCAAGGCTCATCCAGAGCCCAACTGGCCAGACTTTTGCCAGCTCCTTTTGCAACGATTTGGTCCTAGTGCTTTTGATGACTTCACAGGAGCCCTCACTAAACTTCGCCAAACTGGCACTGTGAGAGAGTATCAGACGGAATTTGAGAATCTAGCCAACCACACCGAAGGATTGTCTGATGAATTTTACCGGAGTTGTTTTATCAGTGGTCTAAAGGATGCCATTCGCTCTGAGGTCAAAATGTTCTGCCCCAACACAATGATGGAAGCACTCGGGTTGGCTAAGTTGGCAGAAGACAAGATTGCAGCCCAACAACGCTCCAAGCCCACTTTTGTTCCCTTCCGAAATATGGGTTCTCAGCGACCACCTATACCGCAGGCTCCTCGACCGACTCCTAAAAAGCGTTTGTCTGAAACAGAGATGCAAGCACGCAGAGAAAAGGGGCTTTGCTATAATTGTGATGAGAAATTCACTCGGGGACATAGATGTGTTCAGCAAAAGCTCTATCTCCTGGATGTGGAGTCTCCGCCTGCCTCGGAAATGGGTGACGAAGATCCAGAAACCTTGGATGCTCCGGTCGACAGTCAGGAACCGCCTATTGACCCTCCGTCTCAGGATGACGAGCCAGAGATATCTCTCCATGCTTTAGCTGGAATCACCACCCCCCAAACATTGCGGGTCAGGGGTTACTTCAAGAAGCTTCCTCTTACAATCCTCATTGATTCTGGTAGCACTCATAATTTCATTGACCCTCGGATCGCCAAACAAGCTGATTGTTTTATCCATCCTTGCTCCAACTTTGAAGTCATGATTGCCAATGGGGACACCTTACCTTGCAAAGGGAAGTGTCGAAATGTGTGTATCTCTATGGGAGATTATATCTTGCGCTCGGACATGTTTGCCTTGCCCTTAGGCGGATGTGATGTGGTTTTGGGTGCTCAATGGCTACGCACACTCGGCCCTATCTTATGGGATTTTGCCGAACTTTGGATGCAGTTTTCCCTTAATGGACACAAACACACATTGACAGGATTACAACCAGGTTCTCTCAGCATCATCAGTTCACATCGCATGGAAAAACTCCTCAAGAAGAGTTCACATGGTGTCATCGCTCAGATCCATTCCATCCAGATGCAACCATCAGTGGTCTCCACTACTCCTTTGGATCTACAACAAATTCTGGATCGATATATAGGTGTCTTTGCTGAACCAGTGGGATTACCACCTTCCAGGACAGAAGACCATCGTATTCGGCTCCTTCCTGGCAGTGTTCCTCCCAACATCAGGCCCTATCGCTACCCATTTCACCAAAAAACAGAGATTGAAATGCTCGTTCGGGACTTATTGAAGCAAGGTATTATTCGCCCAAGCACTAGTTCCTTTTCTTCTCCAGTTATTCTTGTCCGCAAAAAAGATGGGTCATGGCGCCTCTGCATTGACTTCCGAGCACTTAATCACCTCACCATCAAGGATAAGTTTCCAATTCCTGTTGTTGATGAGCTTCTTGATGAGCTTCATGGGGCTCACTTTTTCTCCAAGTTGGATCTTCGTTCTGGGTATCATCAAATTCGGGTTCATGAGGATGATATTCCTAAAACAGCTTTTCGCACACATGATGGCCATTATGATTTTTTGGTCATGCCCTTTGGCCTCACTAATGCTCCTTCCACATTCCAGGCCTTAATGAATAAAATATTTCGACCCTACTTGCGGAAATTCATTCTGGTATTCTTTGATGATATCCTCATCTACAGTAAAACATGGGATGAACATCTCCAGCATCTGGATCTTGTCATGCAACTTTTCTCTGACCATCATCTCCATGCCAAGCAGTCTAAATGTGTTTTTGGACAAAAGGAAGTTGAGTATCTCGGGCACATTATCTTAGCACAAGGGGTTCGCGTAGATCCTGCCAAAATCGAGGCCATGAACAATTGGCCACATCCTCAGACACTCAAGAGCCTTCGTGGTTTTTTGGGGTTGACTGGCTACTACCGTAAGTTTGTCAAGGATTATGGGAAGATTGCAGCTCCATTAACTGCTCTATTAAAAAAAGATGCTTTTACATGGACACCTGATGCTCAGTGTGCATTTGACAAACTAAAACAAGCTATGTGTACTACACCTGTGCTAGCTATGCCCGATTTTTCCAAGCCCTTCACTATTGAGAGTGACGCTTGCGGCAATGGACTTGGTGCTGTTCTCCTTCAAGATGAACACCCCATCGCGTTCACCAGCAAAGCCCTTTCAGGTAAGAATTTAGCTGCCTCTACCTATGAGAAGGAAATGATGGCTATTTTGCATGCAGTACAGAAGTGGCGTCCATACCTATTAGGGAATCATTTCTGCATCAAGACTGATCACCAGAGTCTGAAATATTTCTTGGACCAGCGTGTCTCCTCCCCGGCACAACAGAAATGGGTTAGCAAACTCATGGGTTATGACTATGAGATCACTTACAAGAAGGGTAAAGACAATATTGTGGCAGATGCTCTTTCTCGCACATTTGATGCCCAAGGTTCTCTTTCAGCTATTTCTATGCCTGTTCCAAATTGGTTGCAATCTGTTCAACAGGGTTACGTCAATGACTCTTCCTTATCTCATATCATCCAACGCTTGACCAACAATCCTTCGGCTATCCCACATTACTCTTGGGATGGTGCTTCTCTGCGATACAAGGGTCGTCTGGTGCTTCCCCAAAACACAGATCTTCAACAGGCTGTCTTCTATGAACTCCATGCTTCTCCATCGGCCGGGCACTCTGGGTTCCTCAAAACATATGAACGAGCACAGCGTAACTTCCTTTGGCAGGGCATGAAAAGGACAATTCAACATATGGTGGCCGAATGTGATACCTGTCAGCGCAATAAGGGTGAAACAACACTCCTTCCAGGATTGCTTGAACCCTTGCCCATACCTACACAGATTTGGACAGATATTTCTATGGATTTCATTGAAGGGCTCCCTAAATCTGGGGGGAAGACAGTGATTCTCGTTGTGGTTGATCGTCTCTCCAAATATAGTCATTTTTGCGCTCTCAGCCATCCCTATACAGCCTCCTCTGTCGCTCAAATTTTTATGGACCAGATCTTTCGTCTTCATGGCATCCCTTCTTCCATTGTCTCGGATCGTGATGCGACTTTCACTAGTCATTTTTGGACAGAACTATTTCACCACACTGGAACCAAACTGAAGATGAGTTCAGGGTATCACCCACAAACAGATGGTCAGACTGAAATTGTCAATAAATGCTTGGAAACTTATCTTCGTTGCTTCACCTCAGAACAACAACATCAGTGGGCAAAGTGGCTCCCTCTCGCTGAATGGTGGTACAATACCTCTTACCATACTGCCTCTAAAATGACCCCATATGAAGCAGTCTACGGTCAGGAACCTCCAGCTCTTCTTCCATACACCCCCACCAGTTCACCAGTTCAGGAAGTTGACAATGTCCTTCGCAACCGCGATCAGATTCTTCACATTTTGCGGGACAATCTTCACATGGCAAGAAATCGCATGAAGCAACAAGCTGATCAGCACTGTTCGGAGCGCACTTTTCAAGTCGGCGATATGGTTTTTCTTCGTCTCCAGCCGTACAAACAATCCTCCTTGAAACTCAAAGGGCATCATAAGCTCACTCCAAAGTTCTATGGGCCATATCGGATCCTTCAGAGGATTGGGTCCGTTGCTTATAAATTGGAACTTCCTCCTTCTTCCCGCATTCATCCAGTCTTTCATGTCTCTTGTCTGAAGAAAGTTCTTGGCACCAACATCAGCGGCCAAATGATTTTACCCGAACTGGATAATGAAGGATCCATCCTTTTGGAGCCAGAGGCCATCCTCAATCGGCGCACGCGTCAACTTTGCTCTCGTTCTATCACAGAGGTCTTAATTCAGTGGCACGGCATGCAACCAGAGGATGCTACATGGGAACCACTTCTTCAGATTCAACAACAATTTCCACATCTAAAGCTTTGAGGACAAAGCTTTTTTTTAAGGGGGAGGGGATGTTAGGAACCCATGTCTTTACTTTGTTAGTATGTTGTTGTTGGACGCATATGCTTTGTAAGTCGTCCCGTAGTATTTGTTAATCAATAGTTTATGTTATTGTTGTTGGAGCATATGCTTTGTAAGCCGCCCGTAGTATTGTTAATCCATAGTTTGTAACGGCCCATGGTTTCGACCCATAGTATTGGCGCCTAGAATTAGTATATAAGTGTGTGTTGAGACCTATGAAGGCATCGTGAAGTTATTTGTATTGAGCTTGCTCAAAGGAGGTTGCCCCCTCGAAGTGGCCTGTGATCAATACAAAAGTGATTCTGAGTTCTGTCATTTCTGCTATTTCGTGTATTCTTGTTAATTAATTGTTGCAGGTGCCTTACACAATACATATACAAAATGGGGTTCATCAACCCATACAAAATAAATCTCAAAGGCTCAAACATCATGGAATGCCCCCTTCTAGAGGGGGAGGTGGCCCAAGAATTGCAAGTGGCAACACATCCTCCATAGGTGGTGCCACTGATGGTGGTGGTTCCAGGGGGGGGACTGTGTTTCTTCTCTCATCTAATGAGAGTGACCCACAACATTAACCCAACAATCAATGTGTTCCAACTTGGTACTAAACCTTATCAAGAGATATAGATATGAGACCATATGTTGATCATCCAATTTGGAGAACCCATGCACATCAACCCCATCCACTAGGATTTCCACTCACGGCTCCAGATCCCAAAGTGGTGTCTAGGTCCACAAATCCTGAGCCAACCCCACCCATTAGTCCACCCCTACCTTTCGATCTCCCCATGTAATACCCCAATTTTGACCCTTATGAAATATTGGCTTTTAATGTAAATATTGTATACATGCGATGTATGTTTCCCTAGCGTGGTCAAGGCTAGGGCCCTGCTAGTGTATGTTTGGATTTTATTTAAAATGGACAAGTATTTGGCATTTTGTTATCGATGTGCTATTAAGCCATGGGATATTGTAAAAGGATGTAAATATTTAATGTTGCAATAAAATACCAAAACTGGCTATGGAAGCAACTAATCAGAGGGGGTCATGTGTATTCCACTAGGGAGTGGTGAGGGGGTTGTGGGGATGAACCATAAGCTACCAAATGTCATATTGAGAACCCATTTGAATTTCCTTGCTGACATTTAATTTAGTTGTAAGAAAGTTGTTGAAAAATCAGTCCATGGCTTCAATGGAGCATGGGCAGCCCAAAAATTCGTATGGCAGGTATGGGCTCTATTTCTCTTGTACCAAAAGTCACTCTACCTCATGGGAATGGGTTCTTCCTCATTCCCATTCCATTGTTGAACATCCCAACTTCAGTTTTCATCCATTATGAATGCCCAGCAGTGAGAAAAACTCGAAATCGCCACTTTGCAAGAACCCACGTTTTGAAGTGCCATAAACGCCCAGAATTTGGTATTGATTGTGAAATCCAGTGGGGGATCCATATATATGAACCTTGGGGTGAAATTAAGAGTATTAGATACCCTGAAATACATTGGAAAACCCAGTTTTTATGGCCCAGAAATCCAGTGACGGGATTGAGTTATTTGATGACAGAATTGTGAGAAATCCAAGTGTGAAAGATTGAACAGAGGTTGGGTTTGCTTGATAAACCCAGTGAAGGCTGGAATCTCAAGGAATTAGAAGCTGGACCTTTCTATGCCCACCCTGAATAACACTGGAGGGAAGGGACACCTGAGGGACTATGTAGCAAAGAAGGGGACCTTCCTTGTGTTGGGTGTGGTAGGTATTGTGGGCACCATGACTGTTGAGTTCATTTGAGATGTCTGTAGCTCTATGGTTGAGCTCACTGGCTTAGCATCCTCCTCCTTTTCTTATTGCATGCTTGATAAACCCAATTGTGTGTTGTCTTAGCATGACTGTTTGAGTGAAACCATGGCTGTGAGTGAGCCTGTTTAGTTCCTCCTTAGTGGATACACAACCCAGCTCGGGGGTGATCTCTTAGCTGAAAGAATATAAGCTGGACAGATATCTATGGTTGGGTGGAACGTTGCTCTCACATAGCCAGTTGTTGGACAGCTTCATCTCAAAGATAAGTGTTCTTTGTGGTTTAAATTATATGCATTCTGTGTTCTGCAATGTGTTAATTCTGAATGATAATTGTTCATGTTGATGAAATGAAATTCATCATGTTTTATGCAATGTGATAATTGATGACTGTTATATGCATGATGAAACTGTGTGTATATATAGTGTTTAATTCCGTTGTGTTTGTTGAGTATGAATATGTAAACATAAGTTTTTATTTATCCATGAATTTCTTAGTAATGTATGGGGCTGAGATTGTCAAATGAGCCCGGTGTGTTTGGTCATGTTTCCTCCCTTGCATCAGATTGATGGGAGGGGACATGACACCCCATCTCTCTTCTGTGCTACCTCCGACTCTCCTACGCAGGGATCAAATCAACTTCCATAGGTACCTCGTTAGGCCTCACAGGTCCAACATCTACACCAAAAAAAATACATACACCAAACAATGTGTGTCATATATACATAACCATGCAAAACATACATGTGTAAATGAAACTAAAAAAATGTATATAAGCATGACAAAGAAAAACTCACCTCGAGCATCACACCCCTTCCAAACAAGTGGGGGAAAACATGGATCATGGGGATAATCAATCCCATGTCATGGATATTACTCAATGTCCTTAACCCAATGTCATGATACCAAGAGATAATGCAAAGTGAAAACATTCCCAACCTGTCTACCACTAGACTTGGGCATCATTGTACCACAAAAACCCATATAGAACTCCCCCGCCCCCCTCGGTGGAACGACCACAATAGGATGAATAGATGGAATTCTATCAAAGAAACATGAACACGGGATGCTCTCATAGATTAATGTCCCATCTCCCTCCATGATGCCCTTGGTCATCTGGGTACACATCTTAACCAACAAAATGTGTGCTTAAGAAACCTGAGACCCTCCTAACAACTGCTCCACCAAAAGCAGTTATCCCCCTATATCTAATGGGTCCCTATAACCCCTAACACCCTAATTAGGATGGTCACAACCACCCTCATAGTAGGATCCACTAAAAAAATCACAAGGATTCCACCATCCTTCTTCACCCCATCCAAACCACCACAGTACTGGGTGATAAGTTGATCCACATGTCATTGACCACCAAGAGAACGGTTGTCACGTCTCCATTTTGACCCCCCCTTTGTAAATGATGTAAATACTGATATTTAATCATGGTGAGGAGCTCAAGGCCAAGGCCCCACCATTGATTTAGCGTTTCATGTATCGGCAATTAAAATAGATGCCTATGGTTCTTGTGCGAGATGGGCACAATGTATATAAGACATCATGTAATTACGAAATTTTAATGAAAAACCCACAACCGGCTATGCAATGCAACAAAAGAGATGGGGCATGGTTCTACAAGGAATAGGGAGGGAAATTATTCAAACCCTTGAGCCAATGGTATTAATCCATGTGTTAATGGGGAAACCCATAAACCACCAACTACCCATTTTGTCTCATGTACCCAATCATTTAATTCTTCCAAGAAATTGGTTAAGGCAGTTAATGCCTTGGAAAGGAAGAAGTATGGGCAAGCCATTTTCGTGCATGGGCAAGCCATCAACCTGGAAATTCATGTTTTTGCTTGTGGGGCAAGAAAACACCCACGAAATGGTGCCCAAAGCCATGGGGAATGGGCAGTCTTCATTCATTCACGCAGTTGGAGTTAGCTGGGTCTTTTCCACATACGTTTTTCATCAAAATCCTGCATTTTTCCATGCCTGGGAGTCGTTTTTGCCTGGTATAACAGTTGGGAGAGAAAGGCCACGAATTGGGGACTAGGAGGGAGGTCGTTTTTGCCCTGAATTGACCCTGGACGTTTTACTAAAAACGAATTTGGCTTCCTGGGTTGTTCCCCAACTTCCCATTTCGTTTTTGTGGGTTCCCATGTTTTGCTGAGCTAGCTAAAACCCCATCTCATGCATCTACCTGTAAAAACGTTTTATCCTGCTCCCATGATTGTGTTCTGCTGTGGTGTGCATCCTCATTTTTGGTTTGAACCTGTGAATTGAAGTTTTGGAGTGGTAGTGGACAGAAGTAGCTTGATAAACCTAGTGGGGGAGACAACCTCTCAAGAAGATCAAGAGGGCTTTGGTTACTCTTCTATGCATACCCTGAGAGCACTAGATAGGGAAGGTATGGCTTGAGGGACTGTATAGCAGAGAAAAGAATACTTCCTTGTGCTGGGTGTGTAGGTATTGTGGGTGCCAAGCTAGATAGATCTTGCAAGGTTATCCCTGGCTCTGTGCTGGAGCTCACTAGCTTAGCAAATCTTCCTTTCCATCTCCTAGCAGCCTGATAAACCCAATTGTAGATTGGCTTGGCTCATTTTGGTGTATGCTTGGCTATGTGTGAGTCTGCTGTCCCCTGGTTCCTTGTAGAGATCATGCCCAGCTCGGGGGTGGCAGTGGTGCTGAGAGATTGAGGAGCACACTGGTCTACGGTTGGGTGGAACATTGCAGTTGCATAGCCAGTTGCGTGGGACTACTTCTGTATAAGATAAGTATTCTCTTGTGCGTTAAATTGGCAATTACCATTGGATGAATATTATGAATGTGTGAAGATTGTGTAATTCATAAATAAATTCCGCTGTGATTTCTGATAATTATGCATCTTCATATCTCTATTTAAAAATCTGAATGATTGTTTGAATGCTTCTTTATAATGTATGGGGCTGGATGCCCAGCATAAACTCACGATCCTCTCCATCTAGCTGGTAGAATGGGAGGGGACGTGACATAATGGTATCAGAGCTGCGTTGCAGCATTGGGCCTCTATGGGCCAAATCTGATAAGCATTTACAAGAAAATTGTTGTCTTATGAGTTTTTGGAAATTTTGTTTTAAAATCTGTTTTGAAAAATTTTGGTTTAAGTCCGTTTTTGAAAATTTTTGGTTTAAGACTGTTTCGGAAAGAATTCTCGAATGCCTTCCGCAACTGCGGAAGCATTCGGCGAATCGTTCCGAAATTTTGGAAGCGTTCCGAGAATTCTCCAAAAATTTGCGAAGGGAAGTTTTTCGGAAGGAATTCCCTTCTGAAATTGCGGAAGGATTTCTCTTCCGAAATTTGCGGAAGGAATTTTCTTCCGAAATTGCTGAAGGATTCCGTGAACCGCTCCGAAACAGCGGAGAAAATTTTTGTAAGTGAAAAATTTTCTAAGTCTCGACGTCGAACGGAAACTTTTTCGGAAGGATTCTGTGAATCGTTCCGCAACGCGGAAGAGTTCGGCGAGTCATTCCGCAACTGCGGAAGACTTCGGCGAATCGTTCCGAAACTATGGAAGACTTCGCCGAATCGTTCCATAATTGCGGAAGCATTTCGCAAGTCGTTCCGCAAAAGCATTTCTGAAAAACCGCCCGAAAACCCCGGAAGCATTCCGCGCAACGGCGAAAGCATTCCGCGAACGGCTCCGAAGCTGTGGAAGCCCTCACCGAATGGCTCCGCAATTGCGGGAGCATTCGCCGAATGGCTCCGCAACTGCGGAAGCCTTCTCCGAATGGCTCCGCAATTGCGCGAGCGTTCGACAAATCGCCCCGCCATTGCGGAAGCGTTCGGCGAACTGCTCCGCAATTGCGGAAGCCGTCGCCGAAGCGCCCCGCAATTGCGGAAGGCTACAGCCAACCGTCCCGCAGTTGCGGGAGCATGCAGTGAACCACCAGTTGCGGAAGCTTTCAGCCACAAGGGGGCAAGCCCCCTTGACCCCCTTTTTCTTTTTCCCCTCATATTTTCGTTGTTGTGATTTGACGAATTGTCAGTATGGAATTTTTCCCACATGCATGAAGTAATTGTGAATTCTAAGAATGTAATGCAGCTAACAATTGTGCTGATGAACACATTTCAGAGAGCCACAGTTACAGCAGGGTAACACTCTAGTTAATACAGTGGAAAAATTTTGGATCTTGGTTGGGCCAAGAAAATGAACATCATGAATGATGCACAGGATCCCTATGAACCTGAGACAGATGCCATGGGAGAAAACATACAGGTTGAGAATGCTGAGACAGAATCTAATGGGAGAAGAAATCAAGAGACCCCTCCAGATGTTGCAGCCACCATGAGAAGCCTAAGGGTGGAGTTGCAAAGCTGTAGGGAAGATAATGAAAGGATGATTAAAGCTCAGGAAGAACAAAATCAGTTGAATGCAGCTATGCTACAGAGTCTGACAGACATCCAAAGGCAAATAAACTCTGGGCATCAGATATCAAATCCAGAAAAGGGTGGAAGTAGCTCTAGAAGAAATTCCCGTAAGAGGGCCAGTAGCCCAAGAGGAGTTTCTACAGACAGGACTTATACTCCAGAAATATCTTCTAATGAATCATCTGACTCTGAAGAATCCATTGAGGGTTCAAGCTCTTCATCTCACATGAGTAAGAGAAAGAAGCACTACAAGAACAATTCACATGGGGAATTTAAGAAGGCAAAACCTCCTACATTTGACGGAGAGGTAAAATCTGGTCAAGAAGCTGAAGCTTGGCTTCTTGGGATGAGAAAATATTTCCAAGTCCAAGACTACTCGGGAAATATGAAGGCAAGGGTAGCCATCTTCAACTTGAATGGAAGAGCATCTATATGGTGGGAACACACCAGGCAAGTGAGGAAGATCAACGAAAGGAAGATCGTTTGGAAGCAGTTCAAGAAATACTTCAAGCAAAAGTACCTCTCTGACAGGTACTATGATGATAAGATCAAAGAGTTCCATGAGCTGAGATTGGGACAATCGACCATGGAAGAATATGCAAATAGGTTCTTGGAGCTGCTGAGGTATGTCAGGTATATTCGAGATGATAAGGTGAAAATTCAGCGTTTCCTAAGTGGACTGCCCCAGTCGTATAAAGATAGAATTGAGTTTGATGAACCTCGAACTCTAGAGGAGGCCATAAGAAAGGCCAAGTATTGCTTTGATCAAAACAGAAGCAAACCAGAATTCCATAGGGCATGGAAGGATAAGAAAAATGAGAAGTTTGATCAAAGGAAGAAGGGGTTCAAGCCTCCTCAATTCCGGAATCAGCAAAGGCAACCATCACAGGTTGTGACTAAGCCAACTAGAATGATGGGAGACAAGCCAAGAGATCCAAAGGAGCCAAGAGAACCACTTCAATGTTGGGGTTGTGGAGGAGACCATATGCTTAGGAACTGTCCACATCGGAATGGGAATGCGAATCAAGTTCACAACATCCAAGGAGTTGGAACTGTGGGTCAAGTGGCGAGAGCAATCCCTAGAATCTATGCAGCAGTAGAAGACCGCCAGGCAGATCATCAATCAACCGTGGTTGAAGTTGAAGGTAAGATTGCTAAGCAATCTGTTTCTATTTTGATTGATCCTGGATCTACTCACAGTTATGTCACTCCTAGAATTGTTGAGGTTTGTGCTTTCAAGAAATTAAAGCATAGTAAATCATGGTTAGTTCAATTAGCCACTGGAACCAAGAGAAAAGTTAGTGAAATAGTAGAGAAATGTCCATTAGAGATGGATGGGCTATTCACTTATGCAGATCTGAATATTTTGCCACTTGGTTCCTACGATATTCTCATTGGAATGGATTGGTTAGAAGCACACAGGGTTAAACTTGACTGCTACAATAAGACATTTGCATGCATGGACGAAGAAGGAAACCCGAGGGTTGTAAAAGGCATTCCAAAGGTGACTTCTGTTAGACAGGTTTCAGCCATGCAACTAAAGAAGTTCTGTAGGAAGGGATGTCAACTGTATGCAGCTCACGTTTTAGAGGCAGCAGAGAGTGAAACTCTTAGATTGGAGGACTATCATGTATTGCAAGAATTCAGGGATGTTTTTCCTGATGAGATCCCAGGACTTCCTCCAAAGAGAGACATTGACTTTACAATTGAACTTGTGCCAGGAGCGGCACCAGTGTCTAAGACAACCTACAGGATGAGTACACCGGAATTGCTCGAATTGAAGATGCAATTGCAAGAGTTGCTGGAAAAGAAATATATTAGGCCAAGTGTATCCCCGTGGGGAGCGCCCGTTCTATTTGTGAAAAATAAAGATGGAACACTCAGGTTATGTATCGACTACAGGCAGTTGAACAAAGTCACTGTGAAGAACAAATACCCATTGCCCCGAATTGATGACCTTTTTGATCAAATGAGAGGAGCAAAGGTATTTTCAAAGATTGACTTGAGGTCTGGTTACCATCAGGTAAGAATCAAAGAAGAAGATATTCATAAGACAGCCTTTAGAACGAGGTATGGACACTATGAGTTTGTAGTGATACCATTCGGTCTCACAAATGCACCAGCTACATTCATGTGTCTCATGAATAATGTTTTTAGCAAGTATTTGGACAAGTTTGTTCTTGTATTCCTAGACGACATTCTCATCTATTCTAAGAATGAAGAAGAACATGAAGAACATTTGAGAATGACAATGCAATTACTAAGGGAGCATAAGCTGTATGCAAAATAGAGCAAATGTGACTTTTATAAAGATAGAATTCATTATTTGGGTCACATCATCTCCGACGAAGGAATATCTGTAGACCCTGAGAAGATTGAAGCCATTATGAATTGGCCAACTCCAAGGAATGTGACTGATGTGAGATCTTTTATGGGCCTTGCTGGTTACTACAGGAGGTTTATCGAAGGATTCTCCAAGGTTGCAAACCCGATCACTTCTTTGCAAAAGAAGGGGATAAATTTTGCATGGTCACCAAGATGTGAAGAAAGTTTTCAATGGTTGAAGAATCTTCTTACAAGTGCACCTATTCTGAAGATTGCAGACCCGGAAAAGGACTTTGTGGTGTGTACCGATGCATGCAATCAAGGACTTGGAGGAGTTCTTATGCAAAATAACCACGTGATATGCTACGAGTCAAGAAAGTTGAAGGAGCATGAGAAGAACTATGCTACTCATGATATAGAACTTGCAGCCATAGTACATGCCTTGAAGATGTGGAGGCATTACTTAATGGGAAGAAAATTCGAGTTAAGGACAGACCATTGCGGTCTGAAGTACTTATTTGATCAACCAATGTTAAATGCTAGGCAAGCTAGATGGTTGGAATTTTTGTGTGAATTTGATTTTGAGATCAAACACATAAAAGGGAAAGAAAACAAGGTGGCTGATGCACTCAGCAAGAAGGTACATGAAATGTATGTGGCAGCACTTAGTACTTGCCAACCAGATTTGAAGCAGCAGATTGTTAGCCATATGGTTGAGGATGAAGTGTATGAGCAGATAAAGGACAAATTGCAGCAGCAAGACCTTGGCAAGAAGAATGAAGGCTATCACTTGGAAGAAGGCGGACTTCTTACTTATAAGGATAGAGTCTATATTCCAAATGCGGAAGATTTAAGGAAAATGGTTATGGATGAGATCCATAAAGCTCCATACTCTGGTCACCCAGGATATCAGAAAACAATTGCTACAGCAAGAAAATATTATTTCTGGCCAGGCATGAAGAAGGATGTAGCTGAATACATCTCTAAGTGCATGGAATGTCAGCAGGTGAAGGTTGAACACCAACACCCAGCAGGTTTATTGCACCCAGTGCCGATCCCAGAATGGAAATGGGAAATAATTTCCATGGATTTTATTACAGGATTGCCAATGACTAAGAGACAACATGATTCCATCATGGTTGTGGTGGACAAGTTAACAAAGGAAGCACATTTTATACCGGTTAAGTCCACACATAAAGCCGATGCCATAGCAGATATTTTCATGAAGGAAATTTTCAGATTACATGGGTTGCCTAAGGCAATAATTTCTGACACGGATACCAAGTTCACTTCCAATTTTTGGAAAGCTCTCTTTGCATATTTGGGTACACAGTTGAACTTTAGCACCGCGTACCATCCTCAAACAGACGGGCAAACAGAAAGAGTAAATCAGGTACTTGAAGACATGCTCCACATGTATGTAATGGACAAGCCATCCAAGTGGGAGGATTATTTACACCTGGTAGAGTTTGCATATAATAATGGGCAGCAATAATCATTGGGAATGAGTCCATATGAGGCTTTGTACGGAAGAAGGTGTAGGACACCAGTGACTTGGGACAATCCAGTGAACAGAATTGTACTTGGGCCAGAATTGCTTAAGGAAATGGAACAAGAGGTTGCAAAGATCCGGCAAAATTTAAAAGCAGCCCAGGATAGACACAAAAGCTATGCAGATAAACACAGAATGCATAGGGAATTCAATGTTGGGGATCATGTGCATCTTAGAGTAAGATCAAGGAAGAGTTCCTTGAAGCTTGGGAGCTGTGCCAAGCTATCACCTAGATATTGTGGGCCATTTGAAGTGCTTGAAAGAATAGGGCCAGTTGCATATAGACTTGCCTTTCCTGCTAACACTAAAGCTCATAATGTTTTTCATGTCTCTTTGCTTAAGAAATATGTACATGATCCTAACCATGTGATTAATTGGGATGTGATCCAGGTGGAACCCGAGGGAGAATTCCAAACCGATCCATTGCGCATCCTAGACAAGAAAGTAACATTGCTCCGGAACCAAGCCATCGGACAGGTAAAGGTGCAATGGAAGCACTACGGTCCCGATGAGGCTACATGGGAGCTGGAGGATGCCATGAGGGTGGCATATCCATTTTTGTTCAATTTTGATGAGCACTGAGGATAGTGCTAATGTAAGGGGAGGGGTATGTCACGTCCCCATTTTGACCCCCACTTTGTAAATGATGTAAATACTGATATTTAATCATGGTGAGGAGCTCAAGGCCAAGGCCCCACCATTGATTTAGCGTTTCATGTATCGGCAATTAAAATAGATGCCTATGGTTCTTGTGCGAGATGGGCACAATGTATATAAGACATCATGTAATTACGAAATTTTAATGAAAAACCCACAATCGGCTATGCAATGCAACAAAAGAGATGGGGCATGGTTCTACAAGGAATAGGGAGGGAAATTATTCAAACCCTTGAGCCAATGGTATTAATCCATGTGTCAATGGGAAAACCCATAAACCACCAACTACCCATTTTGTCTCATGTACCCAATCATTTAATTCTTCCAAGAAATTGGTTAAGGCAGTTAATGCCTTGGAAAGGAAGAAGTATGGGCAAGCCATTTTTGTGCATGGGCAAGCCATCAACCTGGAAATTCGTGTTTTTGCTTGTGGGGCAAGAAAACACCCACGAAATGGTGCCCAAAGCCATGGGGAATGGGCAGTCTTCATTCATTCACGCAGTTGGAGTTAGCTGGGTCTTTTCCACATACGTTTTCCATCAAAATCCTGCATTTTTCCATGCCTGGGAGTCATTTTTGCCTGGTATAACAGTTGGGAGAGAAAGGCCACGAATTGGGGACTAGGAGGGAGGTCGTTTTTGCCCCGAATTGACCCTGGACGTTTTACTAAAAACGGATTTGGCTTTTTGGGTTGTTCCCCAACTTCCCATTTCGTTTTTGTGGGTTCCCATGTTTTGCTGAGCTAGCTGAAACCCCATCTCATGCATCTACCTGTAAAAACGTTTTATCCTGCTCCCATGATTGTGTTCTGCTGTGGTGTGCATCCTCATTTTTGGTTTGAACCTGTGAATTGAAGTTTTGGAGTGGTAGTGGACAGAAGTAGCTTGATAAACCTAGTGGGGGAGACAACCTCTCAAGAAGATCAAGAGGGCTTTGGTTACTCTTCTATGCATACCCTGAGAGCACTAGATAGGGAAGGTATGGCTTGAGGGACTGTATAGCAGAGAAAAGAATACTTCCTTGTGCTGGGTGTGTAGGTATTGTGGGTGCCAAGCTAGATAGATCTTGCAAGGTTATCCCTGGCTCTATGCTGGAGCTCACTAGCTTAGCAAATATTCCTTTCCATCTCCTAGCAGCCTGATAAACCCAATTGTAGATTGGATTGGCTCATTTTGGTGTATGCTTGGCTATGTGTGAGTCTGCTGTCCCCTGGTTCCTTGTAGAGATCATGCCCAACTCGAGGGTGGCAGTGGTGCTGAGAGATTGAGGAGCACACTGGCCTACGGTTGGGTGGAACATTGCAGTTGCATAGCCAGTTGCGTGGGACTACTTCTGTATAAGATAAGTATTCTCTTGTGCGTTAAATTGGCAATTACCATTTGATGAATATTATGAATGTGTGAAGATTGTGTAATTCATAAATAAATTCCGCTGTGATTTCTGATAATTATGCATCTTCATATCTCTATTTAAAAATCTGAATGATTGTTTGAATGCTTCTTTATAATGTATGGGGCTGGATGCCCAGCATAACCTCACGATCCTCTCCATCTAGCTGGTAGAATGGGAGGGGACGTGACAACGGTGGGTCTCCTCAAGGATCCTATTAATTGGTAATCCTATCAAAATATACATATCCTTTTGCTCGAGAGTAAACCTATAATCACCAACCATAAAGAAACCTTGATGGTGATATCACATCCCTAGAAGCTCCCCCATGAGGTTCTCACTTGACCTCATTAAAGCACAACAAAATAACTTCAATAGCCCTACATCCCGTAAGTACTACTGTACCACTAGGTCATTTATGAATTGCCCCAACAACTCATTGTAGTGACTCTCATGCCACTCAATGGTATTATCTACTAGAAAGCAATGTGCAATCATAAACCAAGTCTTTAAGCATGTTAGTTCTCAAGCAATCAACATCTCCCAACCCCCGCCCCTCCCCCAAAAAAATTCCAATCCACGTGACTTTGTTACCAACAGTCACATGACCACGTGAGTCCAAAGTCATAACCCACATAGTTTATCCATGTGGGACACACATGTCTCCCTCCCTTCATATCGAACACGTGAGTATGCACTGCACAACCATGCACACAAACTAGGTGGGATCTACACGACTTGACCGCATGGATGTTCCATGCATAGTTGCATGATGAACATGTGTGGCCAAATCATGTAGCTCTCATCCAATGTGTGACTGCCAAAGCAATCATCCTACAATTCTACACATTTTTCGTTTGAAAGTTGTGTAGCTGGACGAAAACCCCTCCGACCAGCCATATGGCCTTTTAGGGGCCCTATGCTAAAATCTAATCCACTAGAAATGACAAGCTCGGTATGAGGGATTTCTTGGAACTCCTAGAATAAAAAATGTTGGTCCAATCTCTCAGAATTAGCAGAAATAATTCTAAGGAATCCAAAGTGCGATAGTAAAAATGATTTTGAAAAGCAAGACCCACCCCTATTTATATGCCAACATGATCAATTTTCAATAGCTTCATTTGGGAGTTTCGTAACTCCATTTGATGAACTGTCAACACCATTTTGATTAAGGTCATGAGCTCTTCACCATGGCATGATTTTTGTTTTTTCTGATGAAACTTCATCTACCACCCAATTTTTGGTTGTTTCTCTAGTTATGGTAAAAAAATGTGAATAATGCTTGCACCATCAAATTTATTATAATGGACACTCTTATGCTTTGGTATTTGCATCACATGTGCATGATTGTTCCTAGAAAGTAGAACCCCCCCATCAAAAGGTCCACGAGCCATACCCATAGGTATATCATATTGGACCTACATATATCCTACTTATCCCCTATGTTTATATTGCACTTATCGAAATATCCCAATGATATCCATAAGGACCCCCCAGTAAAAACAATTACCACCTAGAATTTTTTTATCCGGCACTAGCATGATGCCCCATGGGTGTGTGCACCATTACAGAGCCCCCACATTCTGACACCCATGATTTAAAACCACCAAGTCCACATAATATGATAATTCACCACATTTCCATGTAAACCACATTCTTTTTTCTTGTTGCATCTTGATTACCCCCCCTTCAAATTCCCCTTCATAGGTTATGGTCATGATTCACATATAACATCTCATCCCCATCATGATCAACAAACCAACTACGTTTATCTTTGTATCACTAACCCCCAAGAATACCATAAAGGGGCCCCACTCTTTGAACACACCAATGTCTTTTGATCATCCCCACATGGAAACTTTTCATGGTATTCATTTATTGGGAACCCATCTTCTTGTTTGTACAAAACATCCACATTATTTATTTGTAGTAAATTTGTTCCCTGGCTCACTCAAAATGGGGGAACACCATCACATTTCATTATTCTTTTGGTAGCACCCCTTGGTCACCCTTTATAAACATACTTGTGTTAATAACCTATCAACACATTTTATTTTGTCATCCAGATTCACCTCACCATTATTACCAAATATATGAAAAAAATAATATCAAAAACCAATTTGCAGTCTGTTCATCCCCATTACACCCTACATTGTCATTTGAAGAATTATTCTATACACAGTTCACCCAATTTACTCCAATCAAGGGAAGTCATGAGCCCCATGCTTACCATCCCATCTTGTTTAAAATTTTCCATTGACCCAATTGGTTACAAAATGTTCTTGGTTCTCATAATAAGACCACCATCTTACCACCCACTTTATCTCTCATCGACATCATATCACTTTATTATGAGAGTTAAGGCATTTATGATTGTACCTTGGGTTCCCTTCTCATCAAAATAAGGGTTCACCTTGGACAGATAAGATAGAGTAATCAATGCTTTGTACCTCAGTAGTAGCCCCTATGTTTGATGCCAACAAGCTTATCGTATTAGGAGGAGTCATACCTTCTGATATTTGTAGGGTTCATAGTTATGGTTAATGGCATGTGTCAATTTGACATAAGTAGGTTTCCTAATCGAAAACTACATCAGTATTCAAGTCCCTCATGCTAGTGGGTTTTTCACAATTATCAATAGTTCCTCTCCTCTGGCATCATCAACATCATCACTAGTGCAAGACACATTTACTCATGACAATATTGAATCCAACTTCATCCCTAGGTCCAAAAGTTTATAAAGTCAACCCCTTAGTCTCCTATTATTATAATTATGTTTGACGTAATTTCATGAGCATAGGGATGCATGTCTTGTTTTTATAAACAACCATATATTATGTGATAGTCATCAGTTATTTTCTTCAATGGTAATCACTAACATTCTCCCTATGGTCCATCCTTTACTCTCAACAATCGCTATCTTACTATCACACTCTGGAATATCAACATGAGGGAAAGAAACAATGATGTATTTCATCTATACAGATTCTTCCTAACCTCACACATTAGGGGCACATATTACCACCCAAATATCACACACATGTGACATTTCAATAATTATTGTAGAAGGACATTATCAACATACAACATGCAGCTCATTAGCAGCATCCTAATCAAATTAGGAATAGGAAAGTAACCTTAGAGTGGTAAAATTTGATCATTTTTTACAACCACATAACTATTCGCAAGAAACTTGTGCAAATATACATGGGTAAAGTCTTGAAATCCATGTGGTTGTACCAGTGGATGGACCATTAAGTTTCTAGGGCACATTTAAAGCCGAAAACCACATTTTAGCTCTAAGAATTCGAATTTTTTTCTTCACATGATTGGTAGCATTCAATAACCCCATACTTGTACTTCATGTTAGAATTCTATGGCTATGATGGCTGCAAGAATTCCACAAGCTAAGGATCTAAGCACTCAATGCAATATTCACTAGGAAAGGTTATAGAGATTTAACATAGAATTGAGACAATAAGAGTGAATCAGAAACTCATAGAAGAGAAATCAATTGCATAAAATTGCATCATCTTATTAATGAATGATACGATTACATTAAAAAGTACATCTCATAACAGAAATTTGAATGCCTAAGAGGCAATTCGAAGTTGTCACTATTGGTAGGCTTAGACTTTGTAAAAATATCCCATCTAGGCAAAAGTAGATTCCAAATCTAGGCTAGAGGTCACGAATGGGCTAAATCAGCCTTGATAGGCCATGAGTGACTCAAAAGTAGCATGCTGGAGGATTTTCAGGAGAAAAGGAAGGAATAGGTGGTGGAATAAAGCATGCAAACTTGGAAAAAACATGGTAGCACCCTTATCCAACCTTATCTAGATGAAAAGCAGTATAAAGCAGGATAAAGCTGTCAAAAGCAACCAGAGCACTCTTAGTCAGTAAAGGAGAGGTAAAAGCAGGAAACAAAGCAACAATGGGTCTCACTTGTGGATAAACACCACAAGATATGGTCCAAGAATGTAATAGAGGCCACATGACTTATTCTAACACCTAGGAAATTATTAAAAATGCATAATAACATTTATCCTAATTCTAGATGGGGTCATTTATTCCAACACCTCAAAGATCACTTCATAAGATGGAGCATTCACATTAAGAACTAGATGTTTGAAGACCTCCATTTTTCCTATAAAAGGAATCCATGAGCATACATTCCATAAGAGAAAACTAGAGCAAGGTTATGTTGCAAGAATTAATTTGAGAGATCATCTTTCACACTCCTTCTTATCATCATTTATCCTCATCAATCCAAGCTAGTTAGTAAGCAATTTGAGAGAGCTCAAAAGGACCAATAACTAAGGGAGAGTGTTGGTGGACATTGGAGCTACATTCTTCTAGGTGAAACCATTTGTATGCAAGCTTTTCCATTGGAAAATAATATACGGTTGAAGCTAACTCATTCTCTTTGTTTTATGGTATTTTAGCACTTGTCAATCTTTTATTTCATTCTTGTTTATTAATTTTTTCTTTATCTTGTTAGTGTATGGTGTACTAATCATTGCTCATGTTGTTTCCTTAGTTGCAACTTGCAAGGAGAAGAAGAATTGCTCAAGGAGAGGAAGAATTTCTCACTCTTGTGACATTTTTCTCAAAACAAAAACCTTTAGTGACATTTTCTGAAAATATTCAATTTTCTAATGATCTTATATAGTCTTTGAAAATTTGGATGATTTTTAGAGTTAAATCATTTTGTCATATAGAATTTAATCAAATCATATAAAAACAATGGAAATTGGCAAATCGTTTTTTTAGGAAAAAAACAAGGAAATTTTTCCCATGGCAAAAATTTAGACCCTAATTTTTTTCTTAGCATTATAAATGCTTTTTAATTCACTGGAGTTCATGGCTGCAAAGGTTTATTATTAATCTTGGAGATTATTTTTAAAGAGGAAACATATCTTTCAATTTGATTCCTTGATTAGCATATGTGAGTTTTAATATCCTATCTAGAAATCTTACTCACTTGATAAGAAAATCCATATTAGGGCCAAATGTGTCAAGGTAGAATTTGAGTGTGAGTCGTGCGGGGAATCTTGTATTCATAGGACCCCAAAGGTATGAAACATAATGCTAAAATATATAACTCTATCTTATTGTTGTAATTTCATATCAATAAATTGTATGATTAAGGATCTAAAATTTGAACAATTTTCAAAATGTTCAAGAAATAATTGTTCAAAATCATGTAAGTTATGATTATTGATCTTTAACAAGTTACTAAACCATGAAGATATTCTACCTCGTAATTCAAAGGGAAATATTATAAATTGAGTCTCCATATTGGACATTTTGTAATCAGATAACCTACATGTACACCTTAAAATTATCTTTAACCAAGTACGATTGATTGAGGTCATATTCCATAAGGTACATCTTAGCATTTTTTGGAAAGTCAGATCCTAGTATTTGCAAGGCATATTTGTTTAGCTAAGCAAGGGGCTAGTTATGTGCCATGATTCAAATATGTGACATTCAAATAAAAAATCTCAATTATGGTGGACATTGATAGCATGCCACCAATGTTCTTCAACAAATTTACAAGTAATCCTATCATTTTCTTAGTCCAACATTTTTCCTAATTCATACTTATAGGAATGCATGATGAAGGTGCAACTGTATGAAAGATTTAAACACTACTTTAAAATGTTAGGGACCTATTCTTTAGATCCATATAAAGTTAAGGCCCCTACTTCTTTCACCATTTTGAATTTGCATAGGAATTTGACCATTATTAACAAACATTAGTGAATTAGTTAAGATAAAGCCTCAAAGTATGGTCCCCACACTATATTTTTGGACCCTTCAATTTCTGGTATTAGCTAGCAAATTCATTTTTGTAGTTTATTATTTTTATATTTTAATTTGTTTGCATAAGTTCAAAGAGGAAAGATAGAAAATCCTAAACTAGGAGTGAATCAAACTAAATGTTGGAAATGGAACAACAATATTGTATAACAAAGAATCTTTCCTACATAATAACACCTAAATTACAACGATATCAAAGAATAAAGTAGATTTACAAATTCATTATAAAATGTCTAATCCAATTCTAGTTTCAAATCTAGATTATCAATTGAAAGAAACACAAATGTAAAACAATGAGAGCATTCCTCAATCAACTATCAATGGAATAAAGAAAAATAAATGCATGGGATGCAAGAACACTTCTATCCATGAATAATTAGCTGCAAAATATTAAAACTATTGCTAATAGTGGCTTATAGTCTTGTTACAAGATACTATGGATACAAAGTATTTGACCTCCTTTAATCCTACTTTCTCATTGCAAGGAAAAGGTGTTGTAGCAGAGGTTTTTGTAGATGCTCCTCTAAAATATCCCAAATATCCATTTATAGTGGAGGTCACTAGCAGAGGCGAGCGAGCAAAGGTTTTAGCAGATGTTTTTCTTCAGTGCTTTTATACATTCAAAGACACTGGTTCAGATACAACACAAAAACACCGGTGTGGACATAGATCATGTGGCACTATAGTTGGAAACACCATCGAGCGAAATATATTAATATATATATAAATTTATAACTAGTGCTTTTCACTTACACAAGCGCTCCGTTGTGTACCCATTTTCAAAGCACCAAAGTAGATTAAACGAATAGTGGAGGGCACCAGATTAGATTAATTTTTATTTTTATTTTTAATTTATGATGCAGTTTTTATAAATAACCACACCGAGGCGTTCCTGTTAAGGGTGCAATGTAACAAGGCTAAATAAAAAGACTATCAAATTAAAAAAAAAAAACATGTATTAAATTAACTTTTTTTTTTAAATTTTAATTTCCATTTTCGTCATTCTAAACAAAAACACTAGGGCGTTTGAATTTCTGGTGCACTATGAAAGGGTTAAATAAAAACAATTTGAATTAAAAAACAACTTATTACACTATTTTTTAATTTTTAATTATCATTTCGGTGTGGTCGTTCTAAATAAATGCATCAGGGTGTTAGAGCTTACAACACACCATGAGAGGGTTAAATTAAAAAAAAAGGATTGGATTAATTCTTTATTTTTTAATTCACACTTCTAATGTGTTCATTCTCCCGGATCACACTAGTACATTCAAGTTTTAGGTAGGTTTAAATAAAAAGAATCACCAAATTGAAAAACCATTTTTACCATCTCTGCAATGCTTTTGACCACCTAGACATTAGTCTCGTACCTTCCCTTTTTATATGCCCTGCCATCGATGCTCCACATGGTCACATTGCTCAATTCTAGTGCTTGCTTAGTGGGTTTTGAATTTTTTCCAATGGTGGGAAAAAATTGAAATTTGGTGTACATGACAACCATGCCTCCCCAATGCGCAATTGATTGGGTAAACTCTTTGTTACCTCCTTCCTAATTTAAAATTTTTATGGATTGAAAATTAAAATTAAGCTTTCATTTAACTTTTTTTTTTAATTAAAAAACCTACATGGTGAGTTTGAGCCATTAAGCTCGCACCACTACAAGATGCACATTGTAAATTTACAGTGTGCACTAAGAACGATGTGTTTATATGTGTAGTGAACCATGGAAATGGCGTGTTATACTTTTCATTACACATCCCCAAAATTCGAACATAATTTCAAATGCAGATGTAAACTAAATTTTAAAAAAATAATCACAACCTTAACTAGTGCGCTTTGTAAACACGAACGCACTGCCACATTGAAAAAATTTAAAAAGAAAAACCGGCATTAACTACTGTGCATTGTTAACATGTACACATCGAGTTTTCGTTATGCTGATGTGTAACCGATGCACCATTCTACCAATAAAAAATATTCTTGTTAACGGATAAATCTGTCGGTGAGGACACCAACTGATCTCCCTAGTTCGAATGGTTCGGATCTAGAACAAAGCAGAACAAGAATGAAAACCTTTTCCTAGATCTATCAAATTACTTGAATACAAAGATCCCAGTCCATACCATATTTACGAAGGTCATCCTCATGGATTGAATATTTCGCAATCTTGCTTGTTGATGAAGTGATTACCTGAAAAAAAATCAAAAGGAAAAATACAAGAGACTACAAGATAACATGATACATCTAAGCATTTGACCAAGGAGAACTACTATAAATGAAATTGCACATTGTTTATGGGAAAGGAAGAAAATGATGTATTAATGAAAATAGAGGAAAGAATTACAACCAATGAAGCCTTGGTGTTGAATATCCTTTCCAATGGAACCTTGCCTGAATTTGCCAAACATGGAAGAATGGATTCTTGGCTCAATTTCTATAGAATTTGGCTACCCTCATTTCAAACCCCCAATCCCATGAAGAGGAGCTTCATTTATAGGACAAAAGAGATGAGGAGGAGAGTATAGGAGTGGGGAGAAGGAGGAGGTGGGATCCTACTAAGTTGGGAGGCAAGTAAGATCCACTCTATATGGAAGAGATAATCCTCTACGAGGGTCTCCTTCGAGAGACTTCTCGCAAATTCTCTTTTTTTCCTTCGTACAGGCATCGACGCACCCTAGACACTAGAAACATGCATCAGTGACGCACTTTGTAATGGAGCAAGGTGTGTCTATCAAGAAAGACGCGCTTTTCTAGAAGGCAAGGTGTGTCGGCCTCTCTGAACAGGGTGTTTTCAGGGAAAAACCCTCATGACTCATCTTCCAAGGATTTTGGTCAAGTACTTCAAGGATTTAGGCAAGGATAAAGTGTACATGGTTTGTAATCATGATGAGTAAAAAATTTCCATGTAACAGAATGCCCCACAAAGTATGAAGCTAAAGTAACAAGATAGGTGAAATAATTGTATGGATAAAGTATAAAGGATCGCAGAAAGGAACCGTTGGTTGGAAAACTGTCAACAATAACCAAGGATATTTTGCAGTACAATAATTTTATCATCCCAACGACTCACAACATAGCTTCCGATCAATACATTGCAGATACATGTTGATACTGACTGCTGATATGGCCACCAAAATATAGTGTGGATCCATATATGAATAACTAAACACAATCATGGCTACTAAAAAACAAGCGTAGATCCATGATGAGATAATCCAAATTTCAATTTTTCCCACCATTGGGAAAAATTAAAAACCCACTAAGGAAACCACAACCAATACAAGAGTGGATCTGTGTGACAATACATCAATGAGGTATCCACCATAAGATCTATGTGGGAACCTACTAAAAAAATCTCCATCGCAACCTGGGTGTAATAATAAGACATGAGAACAACCTAGGGTCTTCTAACCATTCCCGAAATGATACGAATCTAACCATGTGATTACAATGTGTTGAAGTCGAACATGGTAGAAACCAATTGATTATTGGTTAATGATGTGAACTGTTAATGAGTGCGAGGGAAATCACCAATGATGTCGATGATCACCAAGGCACCACGAGTACATCCCAACAAATGCGAATAAATGAGTTCGAGTCGAACATTCATGGAATCAAAGGTCAATGATGTAAACCTACTGTCAAAAGTGAGGAAACCTGCCATTGAGGCATGCGGGCTCCAAGGTACCGACTACTTTCTAAGTCTAATTCCTGGATGATGAGCTTATGTCGACATGAATAGAACCGTCAAAGGAGGGCCATGATGTATCCCACCTCATCGACACGAAGTGATATAAGATGGTATATCAAATGAGTGTGAAATGACACAAAGGTGTAATGGTACACATGGATGACCAACACAATGGAAGGATTAATGACTATGAAGGTTGATTCCGGCCAAAGAATTCCTTTGAATATTTAACGACATGACAAAAAACTTGGAAACATTGAATCAATGCGGCAGAGACCAAAACATAATGCAACAATGACTGAGGCATTCTTCAAATGACTTTTAAGGAGCGTGATGACCCATGAAATTGGTATGACTCAGAGGCAAGAAGATTACCCAACTCTATGACGAGACGCGAATAGGTTCCATGTTCAAAGGTGACTTTAAGCTACCGGTAATACAGACTCAAATACATCTTCGTATTCCCTTAATTTCCCCATCATGATGGATGAGTTCCTCTTTGCTTTTTAATGAGCTGGAAGAGGGTAACAAACACTCGATGTAGCTCATCATATGATGATTCCAATCTCACATGCTTTATGAACCTGATAAAGGAAGGGTTCGGTCCCCAAAAAAGGGTCCTTCTATGTATAATTTTACGAGTTCAAAGAAGGTAAACTCGGTCACGTTTCACATTTAGAGAGTCGGAAATGGTCAAAAGAAGACTCCTAATGGTTTTTTTCATAAACATTAGTCTCCACCCACTTACCAGGCTGGTCCTTAACATACATCCTTAGCATGTCTTCCAATGCCTGATTCACTCTTTCTGTCTGTCCATCCGTTTGTGGATGAAATGTTGTGCTGAAGTTTAAGGTTGTATTCAACCCTTTAAACAAAGATCTCCAAAAGTTCTCAGTAAACTTAGAATCATGGTCTGAAATTATCACTTTTGGTATTCCATGTAATTGAAAAATCTGTTTCATGAAAATTTCTGTAATATCTGAAGCCTTATAAGTAGTTTTTACTGGTATAAAATGTGTTGCCTTGCTAAGTTTATCCACTACCACCATGATGGAATCATTTTGTTTCTGATTCCTAGGTAGTCCGGTAATAAAATCTATGCTTATGATCTCTCATTTCCAACTAGGTATAGGTAATGGTTGTAACAGTCCAGCCGAATGCTGATGTTCAACCTTTACTCTTTGACAGTCAATGCATTTAGCTATATATTCTGCTAATTCATCCTTCATCCTGGCCCAATAATAATCTTTCTGTAACATAGTTATAGTTTTATGATAACCTGGATGACCAGAATAATGACTTTTGTGCATCTCATCTAAAATCAGAATTTTTATCTTTGGTACGTTGGGCACATACAATCTGTTCTTGTACAGTAGAAAACCATTTTCTTTTAACCTAAAATATGCCATAGAATTTTCAGAATTGCTTTATGATGTCTTTTCATGTAAATTTATGTACTCTTCATCAGTTTTAATCCTTTTGAAAATCTGATTTTCTAAATCTGTTGTGTATGTATTGATGGCTGAAATAAAATTTAACTTTGCATTACGACTTAAAGTATCAGCAACCTTGTTCTCTTTACCCTTTATATGCTGAATTTAAAAGTCATATTCACATAGAAAGGTTAGCCATCTAGCTTGTCTAGCATTCAAGTTCGTTTGATCTAGTAAATACTTCAGCCCCATGTTATCTGTCATCAAAATAAATTTTATGCCAATAAGATGGCGACGCCACATTTTTAAGGCATATATTACTGCTAATAATTTCAGATCATATGTGGAATCATTTTTCTAATGTATTTTCATCTTTCGAGACTCATATGCAACAGCATGTCCCTCTTGTGTTAGGACTCCACTGATTCCGTCATTACATGCATCGTTGCATACTATAAAATCTTTATTATGATATGCAATTCTCAGAATAGTTGTTGTAGTTAGTAATTCCTTCAACTTCTTAAAACTGTCTGCACACTTTTGATCCCATACAAACTTCTTCCCCTTCTTCTGTAAGGAGGTTATGGGGTTTGCAATCTTCGGAAAACCTTCTGTGAATTTTCTATAATATCTTGTAATCCCCATAAATGATCGTACGTTCGACACATCCTTAGGAACCGACCATTCATTAATGGCTTTTATCTTATCAGGATCAACCGAAATTCCTTCCTTAGAGATTATGTGACCTAAATACTGAATCTTATCCTTGTGAAAGTCACACTTACTAAACTTAGCATATAACTGATGATCTCTCAGAACTTGTAAAATAATACGCAGATGTTCGTCATGTTCTTCCTTACTTTTACAATATACCCAAATGTCATTTATGAACACAATGATGAACTTATCCAAATACTTGTACAAAATATTATTCATTAAGCACATAAATACTGTCAGGGCATTAGTCAACCCAAAAGGCATGACCACGAACTCATAATTTCCATAGCGAGTTCTAAAGGCTATTTTAAAAATATCCTCATCCTTCACACGAACTTGATGATGTCCTGACCTTAAATCAATCTTTGAAAATATCGTTGCTCCACGTAGCTGATCAAATAGCTCGTCGATGCGGGGAAACAGATATCGATTCTTGATTGTCATCTTGTTCAGTTGGCGATAATCTATGCAAAGCCTTCAAGTGCCATCCTTCTTCTTAACAAAAATAACAAGTGCTCCCCAAGGAGACACGTTGGGTCTTATATAGCTTTTATCAATCAGTTCCTTCAACTCTGATTTTAACTCATTTAATTCCAATATGTTCATCCTATATGGAGCTTTGGAGTTCGGTACCGCTCCCGGTATCAGCTCAATGGTAAAATCTAGATCCCTCTTCGGGGGTAACCCTGGAATATCTTCTGGAAAAACATCCAAGAATTCTTTTAGGACAGGTATATCTTCTAGTTTCAGTTTTTCGTCTTTTGTAATTGACTCCTCATGTACTACATTCACCGTGAACATCTTACATCCTTTTCTAACTGCTATTTTTACTTGCATAGCTGAAATCTGTCTAAGTGATGTCTTTCTAGGAATTTTCTCCCTCATCATTTAGACAGGTAAAACTTTTCTCATAACAATTCAAAATAACATGATGTGCTTCTAACCAGTCCATTCCAATTAAGATGTCATAGGATCCTAAAGGTAAAACATTTAGCTTGGTTTGCGTTTTTAACTGATTCATAGATAAAACACAACCTTCAACAAAATTAGACACTTTCCTTTTTGTTCCTATTGCTAGTCTAACTAACCAGGATTTATTAAATTTTTTGTTTTTAGATTAAAATTTTCTACAATATCTAGAGATATATAACTCAGGCTAGCGCCTGGATCAATCAAAATCGAAATAGCGTGGTTTTGTAGCATACCTTCAATCTCTACCATAGAGACTTGATGCTTTGCTTGCCTGTTGTCTAGAGCTGCATTAATTCTGGGCATCTCTCTTGCCAAGTCTCCCACAATAGGTTCAACTTGTATGGAGTGAATATTATTGGTTGTCTGCTTCTTATTGGGACAGTTTGAAGCGTAATGAGGACCTTGACACTCAAAACATTTTATAGGTGTCCTCTAGTCATTAGTTCTGGTAACATTGGGTGTATTTTTAGGAGTTGTAAAATTCTGCTGCTGATTATTTTTGGGACTGTTTCCTTGGAAATTTCGATTTGGAAAGTTTTTCTTTTGAAAACCAGAATGTCCACTGAACCTGAAATTCTTATTCTTCAGCTCAAAGTTGCTGGGTTTATGATTTTTCCAGTTAGATATCCCTTCTCTTTTCCGGTTCTGATCATAGCAGAAAGTTGCTTTCCTCATGGCTTCTTTTAAGGTCTTTGGATTGTCATACTCTATTATGTCCTTGATGTTGAAAGATAAAAAACTTAGATACCTCTGAATATTTGGTTTCTCCTCCACAAGGTATGGCACATACCTTAGCAAATTTAGAAATTTGTTGTTCAGCTCTTTCATGTTCATGGTTCCCAGTCTTAAATCATAAAATTCCCTGGACTTTTCTTTGTAGTATTGTCAAGATAGGAACTTCTTCTTGAAGTACCGTTTAAAAGTGATCTAATTCACATCCTTTTACTTGATGCACTTCACTCTTTTGATGTCCTGCCATGAAATGTCTGCCTTCCCGGTCAGGTTTTATATGGCCATCTTTGCTTTCAATGATTCTGAATAATCATAAATTTGGAAGTATTTCTTCATGCCAGACAGCCATGCTTCAGCTGTCTCTCCTTTCTCAGTTTCACCATTGAAGGTTGGGGGTTTGATATTCTTGAACTCCCCATAAATCTGCTCATACTATTTATGGCTTTTTGTTTTTGGTTTGTAATCTCCTTCGCTGCTATCACTTGAATAATTACGTTTCTTTTTATGTATCTCAGTGGCAGCTCTTGATGATGTTGAACTGTTATTCTCATCATCAGTTTTCAACTTCTTATGCTTGTTCCCATGAGGTAAGTCTTCAATATTGGAGGTTTTTTCAACCCTTCTATCCTGTTCATCAGTTGGGCATTGATCGAACAGTACTTGGTTCAGTTCTTCTTGTGCCTTCAGAATTCTCTCATTATCCTGTTTAACAAATCTTATTTCTGCTTTCAATTCCTGAAATGCACGTAACAATTCCGATGAATTGTCATTCAATTCACCATGGACTTCTTCTTCATAATACTGTCCAGTGCTATTGTTGTTATGACTGTTTGGTCGAAATCTGTCCTCCATGTGTTCAGTTGATCCTTCCATACCTGTAATTTAGAAAACAATTTTCTGTATACAAAACAATTTAATTAGTAAAGGTTTTTGCTGTCATAAAAATTTTCTGTTGCGTGTTCTTTGGACTTCTTTGGACCTTTTTAGGACGAGAGTTCAAACATGAGCTCTGATACCACATGTAACATCACAAAAATTCACAAAAATTAAAAAAATTTAAAGTAGCGTTAAAAGATGTATTTACTAATGCGGAAAATAAAATAAATACTAATCCTTTCAACTAATAACAAATTATGCTAATGACAATTCATACTTCTTAACACAAAATACAACATTAGTTTTGTTTGTGTTAATTGTAATCTGGATGCTGTAATTAATTTTATCTTGTGATATAGTTTTCTTGACAAAGTATTGACGGTTTCTCTTGGATGATGATGAAGGGGTCCTATGAGGTACCCTGAGGTTTACTTAGCTATGTTAGCTAAAGCATTTGAATCTGTTTCTTTGCGCAGATACGCAGGTAAGAGTATTACAACAATTTCAAATGTTATAAGCAATTCTAAATATGTTTTTAGTTAGCAGTCAATGCTTAGAGTAAATCTAAGTACTTCCATGCTTGAGAGTTGTTGATGGTATGGATCTTTATCCTATTTTTGTAAGTGTTACCTTGACTATACTTACAAGTCACAGAAGTCGTAACTAAAAGTAACTACACTAGACTTGATCCGTATCGTGTCCAGGAAGCACGAGGGGACAACAGTTCGAGTGAATGAGTCAGCTCTGTTATGGCGGAAGCTTAATAAATAGAAAGAGAAAAACAGGGTTACGCATTACAGATAACACAAGTACACATAGACAATATGCAAGTATGTGAACCGTTCTAGATTGATCAGGATGAAAATCTGATAAAATCCGATTAGATGTATATTACAATAGTTTACATGCTTATAAAGAAATCTGAGACACTTGGGTGCCTGCCTGTTACGTTTAGTTACAAAGAAGAAGTTAGAGCAGTTCAACTGTTCAACCATTATAGTCGACTGGAAGATAGAAAGACAGTTTGTCGAGGTTCGACAGTCGTTGGTCGCATGTCGACATTGTATGCCGATGTCACGAACTGTGAGGTCGCTGAACATGTCGAAGGTGCGAAATTGTCGAATTCTTGTTGCGTCAAAAACCTGTCGAAGTTGTATCAACTGCGAAGACCAGTCAAGAATATGTCGAAGTTAGCATCCAACAACAAATGCCAACTGCGATGTGGATCAAGACTCTTTACTGAAAACTTCAAAGAAAAGATACTTACACTATGAATTCTTAAATAAGTAATAGATTACAATGTATACGTGCTATTATGATCCTGACATCATTTCTCCATTTTGCAAAAGTAGTAATATCGTATATGTTTCAACTTATATATTGTTCTATATATAGAAACATGAAACAAATATTATTTTAAATACGAGGATTAACTTGAGATTATATTAGCTTATACAATTCTCAATTTATAAATTATGAAGAGTCATACTAATATAGCAAATGTTATTATAATATTATCATCATAATTATGATGATACTATTGTGAATTTGCAACAATGTAGTATTTAGACCTTTCTAATTTAATATTTATACTTTGTAATATGCTATGTACTTTGTAAATAGATATGGCAATGTGCTCAAATGTTACGATGTGCATACTATGGGATTTTAAAATATACACTAAGTATTTGAATACCTTTTATGAATGTGATCTATATAAACATGAGGTCATTCGGTAAACTATGCATTCTACGATCAATACATTTCGAATACATACTATATAAACAATACGTTGTAACCCTTAGTCTTGGCACTGACAGGTGATATGACAGGGTATTGAATGTTTTGATATCATCGTGCTGGCAGACTATCGAACTTGTTCTTGGAATTTAAGTCACCTGCCTTCTGTATTGAGTGGAAGTATAGTGGATGCCTTCGTGGCTGTAGATCACGTGAAGGAGTTTACAAACTTGTAACAAAATGTCAAGTTGTAGAATGCTTTGTCCCTTAGTCTTCTGAGCTGGCATCGTGGTGGATGTGATAATAAATATGGTATTAAAAGTGGATGTTGCCCGATTCTCGACGTGCCTTGTTGGCATAATATCCATCATTGATCTCATATGATCTGGGGCTTTGAACTGGAACCCTAGTTTTTCGTTATGTGTATTGTTGAAGTGCTTCTTCAACATTCATTTTGCTTGGCAGTGGTAAGGGAGAGAGGTCGACCACCTGTTGCAATGTAGGGTTTGGTAGTTTATGGTTTGGAGGACTCCTTCCTCGAGTTCGATCCCTGGACCTGTGGGAAAACGTATTTGTTTCAGGTTTTTCTTTTCTTGTAGAGTCGAGCTATTATGCAGTCTTGAATGGAGTGTTAAGGATAGAATCCGTATTTTTTTGTATTCTTAGAACCTAGGTTCGATTCTCTTGCAAGAATAGACCATTTCTCAAAAGATGGCTCCGTCGTTCTCGTTTGCTTAAGGTGTCTCTTGCTCCAAAGCTGCATTACATAGGTAATGTCTCAAAATTTAAAGTGTTTATGCTATCTATTGCATCGATATTTATCTCTGTAGTTTCTCGTTTAACCACCTGTTGGTTTTTATGGAAGGTGTTACTTCGTCGAGGATTACTATGCTTGAAGCTTGGTGGGAGAAAGCTGCTCTACCACTTGGTAAGCCTTGGTGGTTCTTTCCCTCGTAGGTTCTCCAGGCCTGTTGTGGCCGAAGCTTGATGTTTGACGAGAGTTTGGTTTTTTTGGTTTGTGGCAAGGTTTTTGGCTGGTGTTTGTAATTTTTGAGAGCCAATGACAAGAGTCTAGAGGTTGGAACCCTCGGCTTGTCTTGATACTTTGCTTTGCAGCGTTTCGCTGTAAGTCTTGTTGAAAATGTAAACTTGTTGCAGATGTATCTGCTAAAGGGATGAACCCTTGGTCATTTTAATGGAGAAATATACAGTCTTTAAGAATAGTTTTTGAGTGGTTTCGATGTTTATATAAATCGATATTTGAATGAATATTACAGTGTTTAAAAAAAGGTTGAGAGCCATGGGTTAACTTGCCTGGCATAGAAAATCTCTGTGTTACTAAATTTCTAAACAATTATTGAAAGGTGACGAAACTCGGTTTTGTATCGAACCCTAACTTGAATAAATATTACGATTTATAATAATTCCTTGTTTGAGTTTGATTGTACAATAGATAGCTATTGTGAATGTAATTGTTGAACAATAATAATGTTTTTGGTTTTTGAAACTTGATATAAAGGTTTGATGTTTATGTTTTAAGTGCTTGGTCCTTAAACTGACTGTATGATAGTCTTAGGGTTTTAAAATGAAAAACTATAAACGTCAGCAACTCTGTTATTGTTGAAATCAGTCTGGTAAATTCTTTTGCAGAACCATAAATGTTTTCTACAGAATATAATTAGTATCTATGGATTTCAAAAGAAGATAATACGTTCTGATTATTAACATGAAAAACATTTTTACTGTAAGAATTTGGAATACATGTAAGATATAAATTCAAATAAATAAAATGACGTGTTATAATATAGAAGACTATAACTTTGAAATATCATAGATATTCTAAGTTGGTATTACAGCTATTTTTCAAAAACCTAAGTACCATAAGGAGAGAAAATGAAAAGTGTTACGAGGCTATGATAATTGTTTTTACTTAGAGTCCTTTACAATTTTTGAATGAAATGATAATAAAACGGAGTATATGTATTTTGAAATCAAGTAGATGTCATAAAGTATAAACCCTAGATTTTTATACAGAACTGGAATATTTATTTTCTGACAGTAGGTAAAAAAAAATATTTAAATGTCTATATTATGAAATGTTATTTTCCATCCTAACATAACAGAATATACAATTAAGCTAAAACAACTTTATAAATAAGTCTTCATTATCTAACCAGGACAAAAGGGTTAGAAGTTCTTATAAAACAACATCATTCATTTAATTGAAAATAAACAAGATAGAACAATAGAACCTGATGAATGTAGGAGAATCAAACAACCCAAGGAGCCTGTTCCACCCAACCTACTCCTGAAGGCATCCAAATTACTTGCCTTAGGACCCTCGAGCTTGTTCACTGAACCACTAGGAAGAAGAATCTGTAGAAGCTTTTAGGTCATCAACTTGCAACAACAATATAGATCATTCAGTCATATAGACTTAACAGTCAAAGAGACTTGTACTAGCACCTCTGGTTTATTTCTCAAAATAAATTTCAGTAGACTCACAATGCACTTTCACTTAGCCTCCCTATTTGAATCTCTCAGTGATCACCTGATACAGTTGAGGAATTCTTTCTGCAGAGAATAATGTGGAGCTCGCTGCTCAATTCGAATTGCCTTATCTAGGCTGCCTAGGCCTTTTTAGTGGTTAACCTGGTCCTTAATGAGCTAACATCTCTGCTCCACCCACCTAGGGAATAATGCCACAATTTTAGGGGTTGTTGTCCCATAACCAACAGCTAGTGGTGGAGTGCAAATGCTGACACTTGTCCCATGCCTTATAACAACTTTCATTCCTCCTAGTGGCCCAGTGAACACTCATTTAATAGTTCCCTTGGGTGTTTGTCTCCTGTTTTAATTTATTAAATAATAATAATATGTTATTACAATCATCCTTGACCATATTTGGTCATAATTACAAAACTTTGTAATTATAATTTAACATAATGTTTTTGCAAATAAAATAAATAGTCTCAAAATTTGGGTAGGTACATTGACATCAATCCCATTGAAAATTAAAAAATGCATTAATCAATATTTTTTTGTCTTACACCCCAAGGGAACGTATAAAGGTATTCCTAATGAAAGATATCTTTGACAAGATAACAACTCATCACTGGGAGACAAACTACGTATTGCATGCACAACAAAAAATATGGATGCTTTCCTTTTCATAAAGAACTCATGGTCATTGAAGTGTTCTTCAAATGAACAATTTGCAAAAAATAAAGAGAACCTAGAATTATTTATGAACCCTGCAATGTTCCCATGCATGGACAACCATTGATATATAAAAAGTTATTTCTATTAAAGTTTTCATAAACATAACCATTCATGGACATACTATACATGGAAATTCTATGTTTATATTTAACAATAGTGAATTAATCCAACCGGCAATAGATAGGACCAAAAAATGGCATAAGTGCTATTGACTACTTAGGAGGAATGAGTACATGTGAAAGGATATACAACCCAATATTTGCAACATCTATATTAGACTGAACAATCATAAAAATATTACCACGAAAGGAGAATTTAGTTCCAACATCAGGAACATGTAGAGAAGACGTCCAAGCACCATACAGAGTGTGGTTGTAACAAGCTTGATATTTACTTTGTAAATTCATGGGAAGAGAGAAGTCATTGCTACTCAACAACAATTGGACCGACCTTGGTGAGTACTTGGACACTTTTTCTCTCAACTCATGCAACTTTTTGGATTTCTTAGTAGATAATTTTTGGGTGGCATCGATATCATACTTTGGATCACTAGAAATTTTAGTTGACTAAACATAAGTAGAGGGGTTGGTTAATTTAGGATGAAACATAGTTTTTTTGGCTTCCAACTTTTCAAAAAATAAGCATAGGGAAGTGTTCCTATGTGTCTTTTCTACATCAGTACATATTGGATGTTTTATTGTATTAGGGGGTATTATACCATCAACATTGGGTCGTTGATCATTAGTATAATGGATGAGTGTGACACGCTGATGGTTCTCTTTCAACCCTTTACATTTTGAACAACGAGATACTACTGGGTGTCATAAAAGAGATCTAGCTCACGACAATTTACCATCGATGACACATGATTGTGGGTGGAAGATGGCATGTTACAATTGGCAGGGTAAATTGGTTTCCCATTTTCATCTACCAACTTCTTGCGGTATATTGCTCCTAATAAGAGCTTACGACATTTTACAACTGGTGGAATATATTTTGCATCCAAACTTGATCCTAAATCAAGATCCTACAAAATAGATTACATTGTTATTTAGATTCACATGGATAAGACTCATAAGTCCAATTAGATAATCAAAATATAAATAAAATATGGACTTACTAAAGATGGAAAGGGAGAACTCGTTGAACTCTGAACAATATGCATTGAGCTGGAATTTGAAGAATTGACCATTTGATATTATAACCTTTTCTCTCTGCATTTGAGCCAAATTAGCAATCAATACGTGTCTACAGTCCTAAAATAAATTTTGAGAACCATATCACAATCTAATTTCCAATACTTTTCAAAACTATTTTGTAAAAATAAGGTGAGCCTAAGAAACATACTTATACTATGAAGTATTGTAATTTGTGTGGTTGAGTCGTAAAAGAACATTTTAGATGAATATCTCATTTTAAGTTGAAACAAAAATTCATATGGATTTTTAACTAAACCGGTGTTCCATAATAATAGAACTCCACTGGTACGTCTTGAGTAACTAGATGCACCAGTGCAGATAAATCACAGACGTGTTGTGTTGGAACATTTGCAAAAAAGTCCGCAAAAACAAATGTCTGCTATATTTGATAGTGGATATTTATCTATGCAATTTTCAATATTGTTGACCTTGGTGAACTCAGTATATAAAGGCGCACTAGTGCAACCGTATTTTTAATACGCACCTTAATATGATATTTTTTAAATTTTGTGTATGTCAATATGGTGCGTCGTGAAAAGCGTAGCGCACTGGTGCTTTCATATCTTTGTGCCACACCACTATTCTGGAACTTTTTTATAAATATACATTTACTGTGTGTTTAGTGTTATGATGCACTAGTGCACCTATATGTAAATAAAGCATCGACATCCAAAAAATAAAAAATAAAAATCGCACGAATTATTTTCCCATAAACTAAAAAAGGAGAATGAATTTAAATTTCAAAAGCTAATTCTATAAGGTATTTAAAAAAAAAACCAATCATTGTTTCATTATTTTGTTGAAATTTAGAGGGGAGAGTTTGGAGGAACTAGATTATTTTAAAGATCAAAATTTGTAAGGTGTGGTGAATTAAACAAAACCTTGCATAGTAGAAATTTCAAGTATGTAAATTATTACTATTGGTCACAATGCATGATTTATTTATTTTCCTATTTATATTTTAAATAAATTTAGAAAAAAAAACCATAGTTACCTTCAATGTTGGAATCCTTGTTTTCTTGTTGCTTCCTTTCATTTTATGTGGCTGCAAAATTTTGCATTTGGGTTTAAATCCCTTTATTGTTTTAGAATTATGATTTTTCTTTTTAGGGATTTTAGATTTAATGGGTTTGTATTTTTATATATACAAGGCATTGGGTATCATCAGACCACTTTTTGGGTCAAATTCAAAACCATGTATGCTCTGCCAGGTTTTCTTTTAATTAAAAAAAATGCTTTCGCATTTTTTTTGTGTGGTCGAGTTGTTTAAATGCACTAGTGTGTCTATAGTAATAGCGCACTAGTAATGTTGAGCCGACCATTTTTTAATTTCTTTTTAAAAAGAACATGCATTTCTCATTGCAGTCAAGTTGTCCTAATGCACCAGTGCATTATTCCTAAAAGCACACCATTTTGATTACCAGTGCTTTATAATAAAAAAATCATATCAAAAAATGTGTAGATGATTTTTTCTGCTTTTTTTTGTTAATGGTGCATTCAAGTATGAGAATCGTCGATGTGTTTTTTTGTCCTAAAACACACCAAAATGACATAATACTTTTTTCTTTTTTTTGAAGATATGTAATTTATTTGTATAATATAATTATTAACTTCTCTATTTAATGGTCCAAGTTGTTTATTAATAGAAAAATGAAAGATAAGAGTTCAATGAACAACATTTCTAGTCGACGTGATGGGAACACATCCAATATTGCGAAGAATGCAAGGTCTTTGCAATTTATGAATTAAATTAATACATATCAATTATTCGTAAATTTAAATAATATGTATTGGTTAATGTGTGACATGCAAAGCCAAAACATGAGGAAGTTTGATAACATTCTTTGCAATATAAGTGCAAAAACGTGTAAAACCTTGATGGAAAAGTTCTAGAAGGATGAATCAGTTGAATACAAAAGAAATCAATATGATTTTTTTCTAGAATTTTGATTAATATTATACTTAATAATATTCGCTAATGTGTTTCAAACAATCTAATTCACATATGTTGAATGTTATGCAAGAACTAACAACAATATAAGTGAATGCCATCATAATAAAAAACAAATTATGGATGATTTAAATGATGATGAATTGGTCCTTAGCTCATCTAGAGTGGTGTTAGAAGTTAATTAAAGGGGAAAAAACTTTTATAAAAATTTGAGGGATATAGTGGAAAGAATGCATAGATGTACTTTCCACTTACAATATATAAATCAATCCAATGATTCCAAGAATCAAGTTATATATAAACTACAAGGGGCATTTCTAAAACAATGGTCAATGAGACCTATCGTACTTGCAATAGAAAAAACATACAACAACAACAAAAAATCGTTCAAAAAGTAATATTCCTATACATGTTTTAATAGAATATGTATCTACTACTATAAAACATTCATTTATTAAGATTAATTTACCTATTTTTATTTTTCATATGAACATAAAAATAAATGTCATTTTACATTTTCAGGAAGATTATGAAAATCCCAAAGGATGAATGAGGTGATACCCGAAATATGCCAGCAGGGATGTCCAAAAGAATGTACAAGGAGATGGTCAATGAAATGGACATAATTGCATCACAGGAGTAGCCATCTCAACAACAATGTTCTTCAAATGTATGAAATCATTGAATTTTTCTATTATATACATCTAATTAATTAATTTAGCATTAAATACTAATTTTCAATTATTTTGTTGCAGAAAATAAAATGGAATGGAATCCATTCAACACATAAGACAAGATGATAAGGAAAAAGGGGTTGATAACAAAGTTTGTGAGTAGTTTTGGTTTCCTTATAATAGCTTACGATTTCATATTGGTTGTGATCTTTATATTTTTATTTGTTTTTACACTAGCCATACTTGGATATCTTCAAACAAGTGTTAACATACAAAGA
Source organism: Larix kaempferi (assembly GCA_027924585.1). Lineage (NCBI taxonomy): Eukaryota > Viridiplantae > Streptophyta > Pinopsida > Pinales > Pinaceae > Larix > Larix kaempferi. The sequence continues at coordinate 19,009,150 of BSBM01000858.1, read as the reverse complement.
AAAACCATCAAAAAAATTGATTTGCATTGGGTTAATTAAGGGTTGTGAGTATATGTTGTCTTATCAAAAATTAATTATGGAATTTTTAAGTATATATGTTGTTTTACTTCTCTCATTTTATAATTAATAGAACAATAAAAATCATTTATATTAAATATATGGTTTGTTACAAGGTATAAAACATGTAGGAAACAAAGTATCAAGGGGATCCGATAGAAGAGTTGTTTAGAAAAGGTGTAGTGTCCCCCCTATCATACCAGCGTGATAGAGAGGATCACAGTGCTCAGTCCGGGCAATTAGCCCCAAAACGTTTGAATTAAAATCATTGATGCGAAGAACTGTATCCGTGCATGCTATGGAAAAACGATGGTAATCAAATAAATGTTGTTGATCTCTAACACACATTCAAGATTTTGTGACAGCCATGAAATAAAGATCTGTGCAGAATTTTACAAGATCATATGGAAATGCATAATCATTTTTAATACACAGCGGAAGCAAATTCGTTTAATACATCCACATACATTCATAACATTCATCAAATGATAATTGCCAATTACACAAGAGAATACTTATCTCAATAAGGCAGTCCCAAGCAACTGGCTATGCAACTGCAACGTTCCACCCAACCATAGGCCAGTGTGCTCCTCAATCTCTCAGCACCACTGCCACCCCCGAGCTGGGCATGATCTCTACAAGGAACCAGGGAACAGCAGACTCACACATAGCCAAGCATACACCAAGATGAGCCAAGCCAATCTACAATTGGGTTTATCAGGCTACTAGGAGATGGAAAGGAAGAGTTGCTAAGCTAGTGAGCTCCAGCACAGAGCCAGGGATAACCTTGCAAGATCTATCTAGCTTGGCACCCACAATACCTACACACCCAGCACAAGGAAGTATTCTTTTCACTGCTGTGCAGTCCCTCAAGCCATACCTTCCCTATCTAGTGCTCTCAGGGTATGCATAGAAGAGTAACCAAAGCCCTCTTGATCTTTTTGAGAGGTTGTCTCCCCCACTAGGTTTATCAAGCCACTTCTATCCACTACCACTCCAATACTTTAGCTCACAGGCTCAAACCAAGAACAAGGATGCACATAACAGCAGGACCCCACTTGCTGGGCATGAGGAAAACGTTTTCCACAGTGGAATGCATGAGTTGGGGTTTCAACTAACCCAGAAAAACGTGGGAACCCACAAAAACGAAATGGGAAGTTGGTGAACAACCCAGGAAGCCAAATCCGTTTTTAGAAAAACGTCCTTGGACATTCAAGGGCAAAAACGACCTCCCTACAGTCCTCAAAACGTGGCCCTCCCTCTCCCAACTGTTATATACTGCAAAAACGACTCCCAGGCATGGAAAAATGTAGTATTTAGATGAAAAACGTAAATGGAAAGACCCCAGCTAACTCCCACTGCGTGAATGAATGAAGACTGCTTGTACAGAATGGCTTTGGGCACCATTTCGTGGGTGGTTTCTTGCCCAAGGAGACAAAACACGTTTTTCCAAGTTGATGGCTTGCCCATGCACGAAAATGGCTTGCCCATACTCTTTCATTCCCAAGGCATTAACTGCCTTAACCAATTTCTTGGAAAAAAATTAAATGATTGGGTACATGAGACAAAATGGGTAGTTGGTGGTTTATGGGTTTCCCCATTGACACATGGATTAATACCATTGGCTCAAGGTTTGAATAATTTCCCTCCCTTTTCCTTGTAGAGTCATGCCCCATCTCTTTTGTTGCATTGCATAGCCGGTTGTGGGTTTTTCCATTAAAATTCGTATTTACATGGTGTCTTATTTACATTGTGCCCATCTCGCACAAGAACCATGGGCATCTATTTTTAATTGCCGATTCATGAAACGCTAAATCAATGGTGGGGCCTTGGCCTTGAGCTCCTCACCATGATTAAATTACAATATTTACATCATTTACGGTTTAATACAAAGGGGGTCAAAATGGGGACATTACAAAAGGCATGAGATTTGGTTTTGAAAGAATGCGTATCATTCAAGACTCAATTCTTTCTATGGTATGCCATTTTTCAATTTACATTCATGTATATTATCTATTTTAATTTTCATTATCCCCAACAATATAGATACACTCATTACACTTTATTTTTATGTTTGTAGATGGACGTTGAAGAAGATGAAAACAACCGAGGAAATCAACAAAACATTCGGCCAAATAAGCCAAGTCATACAAGTGGCTTGAGCACTTACAACAGTTCTAGCGAAGAATGGTCATCCATATATTTTGGATGTTAATGCAATATGTTGTATATTTTGAAATAATTGTCTGCAAAAATCAGACATTTTCTATAATGTACTGGACATAGTATCCCAATTGAAATACAAAGGGTTACCAATAAGTGTAAAAATTTCATGCATGTTGACATTTTGATTATTGTGGAGTTTATGTTCTCCCATTTTGTATGACAAATGGCTTCTTATTGATATATAATAAAATAAATTTGTTTATTCTATTGCATTCTCCAATCATGTCATTATGAAATGCTACATGTGAAATGTTAGATCACTAATTAAATATATTATGATTATATATTACAATAGATGAGAAAATTTATGATATAAAAAATTAATCCAAACATCATATCCAAACACAATAATTAAAATTCAAATGAATACTACTATAACAAATATTTCAATTTATGATGAATACTGGAATTAAACGAAATAAAAATAAAATATAGATATTCCATTGCGATGTCAGTAGTCATTGTTCACCAAATAGAAAATAATCTCTTGTTCTTTCAATCATTTCAATTACACCTGTGCATTTGAGACAATGTAGCACTAGTGTGCTAAAAACAATAGAGGCTCAGTGCAACATAATACTTGTTGCATGCCCCATAGTTTTTTTTATTATTACGCCTTGGTGCGCTACTGCATATTAACCACACTGTTAAATTTTAAAAATATAGTGACACTCAACGCCTCAACCAATTTTACCAATGCATTTTTCTGCACTTATCCCACCGGTTCTTTGTAATAGTTAGTTTGCATCGGTTCGTTTTAATAGTTAGTAAGCATTGGTGCATTTTAATAGTTCGTAAGCATTAGTGCGATTTTTGGTATAATTTTTATATGGAACCAATGCATATATTATTATAAAGCACCGGTTCACTTAAAAATTTTGGTGCACACCAATGCTATATGTCTCATCAAGCACAGGTTCATATAATGCTTCAAATTTTTGTGTGCATTGGTGCATATGTTACTTTTAAAAGAACCAATGTGTTTTGCATTTGTTATCACTAGGGCGTTTCTTTGAATAAAGGGCACCAATAAAAAATCCCCTGCTAAATGCTCTGGCCACAGATTTTTTTGAGTTATAATAAATTTCCATAAAAACCTCCTCTAAAACATCCTGTACCATTTCCGAAGGTTGTGGCGAACTTTTTTTTGACAATTTTGGCCAATCTTGTAACTGTTAACCCCTAAATATGGGCACATTCCCCCTATATTGTGGTTCATTGCATTAGTTTTGATGTCGGCTTTGGTCCATTAGTAGTAATTTTCATTAGTATGGTTATATTAGTTATGTCATATTGGGTAAGTTAGTTGGAATTGTACCCCTTAGCCTCCTATATATAGGAAGGAGACCTTTCATTTGGAGTATCTTATCTTGTCTTGTCTTGTGTACTTAGTACATTGTATAAGGAGGTTTCTTTCTCGAAGATTTATTCAGATATTTTATTCAATTAAGTCATGGAGTACTCTTTCTGATCTATTTCTACTCTTTTCATACTCTTTTGTAAATTTGTTGCATAACATTTGGTATCAGAGCTCTTTCCTCACGACCGGGTTCTTCAAAACGAGTCATCTTGTAATTTTAGCTATAAATGTTTTTCTACATGGATTGAAAGAATGATATTAAAACCTCACTTATGTAACAGTCCAGCCTATCTGTGGTCCAAAATCCAGGTCCTGATTCATCATAGGTTTGAAGATATTGGCCTCGGAATATAGGGTTTTGGACTAGTCTAAAAACTAGTCTAAAAAATGTGTTCTAGGGGAAAATGTCATATATGGGGAATGCGAGGTCCAAATTGAGTGAGACCAGTTGAATCAAAAATTGTACGGACCAAAGTATCTATGGTATAATTTTCAGACTCATAACCAAAATATTGGACATGTGGCAGTTCGTACAAGTTCGATATTCTGAAAGGACAAAAAAGAAGAAGTGTTGGGAGATGCGCAATAACTTTCTATTGGCATATCATAATTAGGTTAGACCAGCGGCATCAGAAAGAGGACACATAATAATACAAAAAGACGAAGTTTCAAACCCATAGGAGAAGAAATTTGAATTTAGCTCAGCTTCAAGTCATCTGTAAAACAATCTTCCAATCAGGGTTTGAAAAGGTACGCCATTTTTAATTTTGAATTTGAGTAGAAGGATCTAATTGTGGTGACACCTAAGGTGTGATATCTATTTATATTTTTCAAAATTCCACCAAAAGGAAGTATAAAGTCTCAAACTCCATCCAAAGCACCTCATGATCCATCCTTGACGTATGATGAAAAGGAATACCTCTCTTTTCAAGTGTCCCAGTTGGAAGATATGATTAAAGGGTCTATGAAAAACGTTGATTTGGATAATTTCAAGGAGAAGTTGAATAAAATGGAGGAAAATATGAAAGGTTCAGTGAGAACAATTGATTTACTCAATTTAGAGGAAATGATTTTGGTAATGGAAGCCATCAGGGATGGTCACCAAGGGGTACCCAACTTCCCAAGATTGACATGAGAAAGTTTGATGGCAATGATCCAATAACGTGGATATTCCAAATGGAGCAATTCTTTGATCTACACCAGGTTCCAACTTTGCAAAAGGTAACTATTGCATCACTATATTTAGATCCTAATCAATTTTTATGGTATCAATGGCTTTGTTACCATAAAAAGGACTATATTATATCATGGTCTATATTCACCGAAGAATTGATTGCACATTATTGGGATATTAATAGCAATACCTTCTTTAGATAGTTAATAAGTCTCAAGCAAAAAGGTCCAGTTGCAGAGCACATCAAATAGTTTCAAAAGCTAAGTCTTAGAGTCAAGAACATTTTAGAAGATAATCTGTTGGATCTCTTCATTGGCACCTTGAAGGATAACATTCAACATGAGGTGTGTCTCTTTGAACCACCATCCTTGGAGAAGGATTTCATGATGGAAAGGAAGGTCGAAAGTAAAAATATGGCATGGCTACTAGAAAGAGCACCTTCAACACATACCGAGAGAATACTATTAATTCTTCTAACCCACCTCAATGTTTGACACCTCAACAAATAGAGGAAAGAAGATAAAAATGCCTATGCTTTAATTGTGACAGCAAGTATAGCAAGGGACATAAGTGTGGTGAGAAGAAATTATTTTACATAGAATGTGAAGAGGAAGAACCAAAAGAACAAGAACCATCTCCAGATGAATAAATAAAAGATACTACTTCAAAAGAGATTACTCCCACTATATCATGTCATGCATTGGCTGGAATTAGCACTCCTCAAACTCTCAATATCGAAGGATTTATCAAAAAGAAAAAGGTAACAGTGTTGATTTATTCTAGTAGTACTCATAGCTTCATTCACTATAAATTAGAAAAATCTCTCAATTGCTTTGTGTATCCAACACAAGAGTTTCAAGTAAAGATTGCAAATGGAGGAACTATCAACTGCTCAGGGAAATGCCATAGTATAAATCTTACTATGGGAGAATATGTATTGAATAGTCCAATGATTTTTATTCCCATGGGTGGTGTTGATGTTGTATTAGGAGTTCAATGGTTACAATCCTTGGGAAATTTGGATTTTAATTTTCAGAAGATTTTCATGAAATTTTTATGGGAAGAGAAGGAATATGAATTACAGGGTATCAGAGGGAAACCAAGCAAGGTGATAATATCTAATGGTATGACAGAATTGATGAAAAAGGGACATCGAGGTGTAATTGCACAGTTATGCTCATTAGATGTTCAAACATCTAAGCCTCCTACTTCCCCAGATCTCCAAAGGGTCATTAATAATCATTCCAAGGCATTTGAAGATATTGCTAAAGGTCTTCCACCTGTCCGAGATTTTGATCATGCTATTCACTTAATCCCAGGAAGACTTCCTCCTAACATCATACGTTATAGATACCCATATGGAAAGAAGCGTGAAATTGAGCGTATGGTTGAAGAAATGTTAGAGGATGGCATAATTATACCTAGCCAATGTTCTTACTCTGCACCAGTGGTAGTGGTACACAAGTCAGATGGATCATGGTGTATGTGTCCAGATTATAGAGAGCTCAACAAGATCACCATTAAAGATAAGTTTCACATTCCTGTTATTGATGAATTGCTATATGAATTACATGGATCAATTGTCTTCACAAAGTTGGATCTTCATTCAAGGTATCATCAAATTAGAATGAAATATGATGACATTCAAAAAACAACATTCAGAACTCATGAAGGTCATTATGAATTTCTAGTCATGCCATTTGGTCTCACGAATGCACCTTCCACATTTCAAGGTTTGATGAATTCCATGTTCAATCCTTTTCTTAGGAATTTTGTGCTAGTATTCTTTGATGATATACTAATCTATAGCAAGTCTTGGGAAGAACATGGTCAACATGTTGACAAGGTACTACAACTACTACAGGAGAAACAACTACATGCAAAACCTTCCAAATGTTTCTTTGGGATGAAGGAGGTAGAGTATTTGGTTCATATTGTATGTCATGAAGGTGTCAAGGTAGACCCTAACAAAATTAAATCCATGATAGATTGGTCGATTCCCAAAAACCTGAAGAATTTTCGAGGATTATTAGGTATGACAGGGTACTACCGCAAGTTTGTTCGAAATTATGGAAGAATAACAACACCTCTAACAACATTATTGAATAAATATGCATTTTCTTGGACTCCAGAGGAAACTTGAGCTTTTGAACAACTTAAACAGGAAATGTGCACAGCTCCTGTACTGGCCACACCAAACTTCACAAAACCCTTTATTGTGGAATGTGATGCTTCAAAAAATGGCATTGGTTGCTTTAATGCAAGAAGGACACCAAATTGTTTTCACAAGTCATCCAATCAAGGGAAAGAACTTACAAAAGCCCATTTATGAGAAGGAAATGTTGGCAATACTACATGCTCTTAAGAAATGGCGTCCTTACCTAATAGTTAGGAACTTCAAAGTCAAAATGAATCATGATAGTCTTAAATACTTCTTGGAAGAGAGACTATATTCATAAGAGAAACAAAAGTGGGTAACCAAGATGTTGGTTTATTACTTTGAAATTATCTATAGAAAGGGGAAACATAATGTGGTGGCAGATGCACTCTCCAGAAAAGAGGAAGATGTTGGGGCATTACTTTGTTCCATTTCAATTCTACAACCAGAGTGGATAGTAGCAGCAAGGGAAGAATGGAAAAGAAACCTATCTGTGTGGACGCTCATTCAAAAGCTAAAGAATGATCTTAGTGTATCAGATACTTTTGTGTGGAAAAATGATTCACTATGGTATAAGGATCGCTTATATTTATGCAAAAACTCCCAACTCAAGCAGAAGGTTCTTTCAGAATTACACACCTCTCCTATAGGTGGGCACTCAGGATTCCTAAAAACTTACCATAGGGTCAAGACGATTTTTTTTTGGGAAGGTCTTAAATCTGATGTTCAAAGGTTCGTGGTTGAATGCTTGGTTTTCCAACAAAATAAGGGTGAAACAGTTAAGACCCCAGGACTTCTACAACCATTAGACATACCTTGTCGGCGCTGGGAAGAAGTGTCCATGGATTTTATCACATGTCTACCCAAGTCTGAAGGAAAGAATGTTATTATGGTGATTTTTGATAGAATCACGAAGTATGCACACTATTGTGCACTCTCTCACCCTTTTAATGCAAGTACAATAGATGCATCCTTTATGGAAACGGTTCAGAAGTTACATGGAAATCCGAAGATTATTGTAAGTGATAGAGATCCAATTTTCACTGAAAATTTTGGACTGAATTATTTTCCTATTTAGGTACTCAATTGGGTCACAGTTTATCTTATCACCCTCAATCGGATGGGAAAATTGAGATAGTGAAAAAGTGTTTGGAAGGTTATATCTGTTGCTTTGCATTGTTGATGTAATTGTAACTTCAGAATGTATTTCACCTATGTATTCCTATAGAGATGTTATTATTCATCTATACGGACGTGTCATCATTTATATTGTAAGTGTCACAACTTATACTTGATGGGTTATTAGACCACCTCGATGGGGTTGGCCCTGTATGAGCCATGTGGGTAAAAGGGTTATTAGACCACCCTATTGGGGGTCGGCCCTATCAGCATTATGTTATGTGGTTAAGTTAATTCCGACCTATTAAAGGTTATTAGGCAAGTCAATTCAAGTATAAATAGAGTGCGGGAGGCACTCTATTAAATCATTCACTTTCTCACTCATACTCTCATCGGAGAGTGGCACACTTGTGGAGGAGGACAAGATACTGCTAGGAGGACTATCTCTTGTACTTGGGTTGTATCATTGATCTATCTATCTCTGAGGAAGTTGCGGGGTTTTTCATCTTCTTAGTTTTCCCCAGTGAAACTTTGTGTCTCTTGTGTGCTTGCATTATTGTGTCCATGATTGATATGCTGTCGATATGTTGTACATGTTGTTCTCTTAGTTAAGACACTAGATCAGATTGAAGTAAATTCTGAAAAACTAACATGGTATCAGAGCTAGCCTGAAAGAAGGCATGGTATGGCATTTATGACACTTGTTTCACTTGCGAAGCTAGGGGTTGATTTAGAAAAAACCAGTCATCGTTGAACTTTCGCTATAAATCCATTTTGGTGAAGGTTCAGGATCTGAAACCTGTACAGGTAGTAGATAACATCCCCATGTACCTTGTGTCATAAGTAAAACTTCTAATTCACTGTACTTTGTGATTTATGATCTGTACAATCTAGGGTTTCGGCCTCTTCCAGATCTCAGTCATAAACAAGTGACCTAGGAAAAAAGGTCATAACTTCGGCTAGGAAGCTCCAAATGCAATTTAGTAAAAATTAACAAGTAGGGCACGAACTGTACTTTCTCAGGTAAGTTTTTCAAAGGCTAAAACGGAACCAGTGACACGTGGCACGCCGTGCAAGTTCGATCTCCTGTTTTATCCCATCAATAGGTCACGTTGCGACACTTGGCATAACTCTCTCTCAGAGAATCCATTTGAGGTCAGACCTATGGGGTTGGAAAGATAACAAGCCAGGCTATCACAGGAAGAATTTTCAGATACTATAGATCTGAAATTTCAGAGTTACGCCTTAAACAATAAGGTGCATATTTCTGTCAAAACAAAATTGGATTTTGATCACCTTCATTCATGGCTCCGGAAATATAGTGCTTCGGAGAATGTTGAAATTTTTTGTATCGGAGACCACGGCTGCATGCTCCTCATCAAAATTGAAATTTAGAGACCAAGATCAAATTTTTTGGTTGGGTAGAAGGTCGGGCTTGATCAAACCCGAGTTCAGGATTTTGATCGTAAAGGTGGAAAATTAGGGCTTCTGCAAAAGTTGGAAGTTCTGAAGTCTGTGACCACGGTTGGAAGCTCCTCAGAAAAATCAAAGTTTAGAGCTTTGGATTGAACCTTTTGGTTGGGCAGAAGGGTGGGCTTTATCAAACCCTAGTTTGGGATCCTATCTAGAAGATCTGGAAGTTTCAAAGGCAATTTTGAGGGGTGAAACTTTGCAATTTTCAAATTCTGAGTATACCAGGTTGATCAGCTCATCAAGGCACATCTTTCTTTCCTTTCAGAAGTCTGAAATTCAAAATTTGAATTGTTAGGGTTTCTCTGACAAACCCTAATCCAACTCCATATCTAGTTTCTACAAATCAAGTGGATTGGGTTAATCCTAGAAGAGAATGGATTGGTCACCTGCATAAGTGAAGAAGTTCCAGTTTTAGAAGGAGATGAGGCTAAGGCCTTACATGAGAAGATTACAAGCATTCTCGATAGGTATGACTTATCCAGGTATGTTTCGAGATCTGTTAATGATTAAGTTTATGGTATGTTTGTCTTCATTAAGGTTAGTACAATTTTGATTAATTTTATACTTGTCATGTCACCTTAATAAAATTATGAATGCAGATATTCATTGATTAGGGTTTTGACACTTATGATTGTACTAATGCATTGTGGTGTTGTATGAGGTTGATGTTGTCCGCTAACATGAAAGGTACATCAAGAAAGACAAATCATGTTCTAGTTCAGGAACATATGACCATGGTGACATGAAGACAAATATTCATCCATTGTCATGGATCACATAGAATATCTACTTACGAGTTATGTATAACTTGGTTCTATAATGGTTAACCTATGATATATGCAGGTTACTAGCACAAGTCATTGAAGAGAACAAGAAGACATTATGCGGGTATGTTAGACGTAACTAGCTAGCATGCTAATCCAGGTATGTTTTTCCTATATCAAGTTAGAATCCTACCTTGTGTTAGGATCTCTTATATAAATATACATGGCATGATTGATAATGATTATTTATGAAGTTATAAATTTAAGTAATCTAGGGTTTATGCATATTATGTCTCTTACCTTGATTGACGATATGACTAACTAGAAGAGTTCTATGGTCAAATATAAATATGCATGAGTAAGAGAAGTATTCCCTAAAACATTGAATGCTAATGCTTATTATTATCTGTGTTTGAAATGATCATGACTATATATGTTTAATATTATTGTGTTTTGATAGTATTGAGATTATATTAAGGAATGTATGATTATGTATGAGATCTCAAGGGTAACATAATGATGATACTAGTAAGCATGCATAGTGATCGAGGATGGATATAAGTTCAAAGATAGGTAATCTAGGAAGCAAAGATCAAGAGGGAGCACACTCCAGTAGTTCCTGCAAGGAAGCAAATATTGAGAGGGAGTCCACCCTACAAAACAAACAAAGATAAGTATTTGAATTGTCATTTCATGTATACTTGTTTGTTTAAATAATATTGCTCAATGATGGATATGCTTATGTTCCTAGACTTAGAGTGTGTATTATGCATATTAGAATAATTGCATTAATGAACAATATACTACTAATATGCATGTGATGGGTAAGTGGCCTATGGCACTGTACAACATTCCATTGCTACTTATCTAGAATGAAACCTCTTTGCTGACATGTTGGGAGTTGTACACACTCTTAACAATGTTCTGGTAGAGATTGGAAGGCATCTAGAAAGTTGCGTGATATGGATAAATGTTGTATTGAAGCATTGGCTAAGATAATTGCATGACTGTATGACATATTTCTTTATATGTAAGAAATTGTTCTGAAAACTATGAGATGTTTCTAATCATGCAATTTTAACTTGTCATGTAGGAAAGATCGTATACCATCACCTACAAAAGAAGGACTACAACATTTGTTCTAGTAACATAGCTATCTATTGAATATACTGAAGATATTGAAGTTCCCAGGATCCGGGATGAAGTAATGAAAGAATACCATGCTCCGCCAATCATGAAGAAAGATGTTTGCGATGTCGTCCCAAGACTTGAAGGGAAGTCCATTGTGACTTCCAAGTGGATCTACAAGATCAAGCATGCTGTAGATGGTAGCATAGAGAAATACAAACCAAGATTTGTAGGTCGTGGCTTCTCCTAGAAAGAGGGAATAGACTATGAAGAGACTTTTTCTCCTGTAGCCAGGTAGACTTCCATCAGATTAGTACTTGCCCTGGCTGCAGTGATGAAATGGAAGATACACCAGATGGATGTCAAGACAGCTTTCTTGAATGGTGTAGTTGAGGAGGAAGTGTATGCAGAACAACCACTTGGTTTTGAGACACATGATAGGGAGTCATATGTGTGCAGACTGAAGAAAGCCTTGTATGGCTTGAAGCAAGCTCCTAGGACTTGGTATGGTAGGATAGACAGATTTCTATCCAGTTTGGGATTTACTAAGAGTAAAGAAGATTCCAACCTTACAAGGTTGAAGAAGGAAATCCTGCGATACTACTCTTGTATGTGGATGACCTATTTGTAACAGGTGAGGATAGATTGATTGCCGACATGAAGAGGAAGCTTGCTGCCGAGTTCGAGATGAAGGACTTGGGGATGATGCACTATTTTCTAGGCATAGAGGTGTGGCAGAGTGTAGATAGAATATTCCTTGGACAAGGGAAGTATGCAGTAGAGATCCTGAAGAGGTTTGGGATGATGGACTGCAAGGCCATGGCCACACCTATGGCATCGAACCTCAAGCTTCTGTTTGATGCTTCATCTGATCCGGTTGATGTCATGATGTATCGTCAAATGATTGGTTCCTTGATGTACCTGACGAATACGAGACCAGATATTTGCTTTGTGGTGAACACATTAAGCCAGTTCTAGATGGATCCCAGAGGTGTTCACTTGGTTGTTATAAAGCATATTCTGAGGTACCTGAAGGGTACAATTGACTATGGTCTCAAGTATGATGTGAATCAAAAGTTTAACCTGCAGGGTTATGTTGATTCAGATTGGGTAGGCAGTGCTGCAGATAGGAAGAGCACATCTGGTTGTTGCTTCAATATGGGATCAGGTGTGATCTCTTGGTTTAGCAGGAAGCAGTCCTGTGTAGCACTAAGTACAACCAAAGCAGAGTATGTTGCAACTTGTTCGACTAGTTGTGAGGCAGTATGGCTCCGGAAGATACTATCTAAGTTATTTGATCTCCCGCTGGAGGCTACTGGTATATTTTGTGACAACCAGAGTTGTGTGAAGCTGTCTGAGAACCTAGTGTTCCACGACAGGTCGAAACACATTGAGATCAAATATCACTATATCAGGGATATGGTGCAGAGAGGAGCAGTGAAGCTCCTGTATGTTGCGACAAATGAGTAGGTTGCAAATGTGCTGATGAAACCACTAGCCAAAGTGAAGTTTGAGTACTTCAGGGAGAGGCTTGGTGTTCTTCAGATTGACGACACTTTGAGGAAGAAGTGATGGACACATTTGCTGGAAGCCATTCCAAGCATGGTGAGAGGAAGATCCTTCCCATGACTGTGGATATAAGCGCTGGATGATGAGCATCAGGACGATGCTCCAGTTACTGCTCTATATATGGATCATGTTGGATGCTTTTTATGATCAGTTGGATCATGTATATGTATATGCATCATGTTGGATGCTTGTTATGATCAATTGGATCATGTATATGTATATGCATCACGTTGGATGATTGTTATGATCAGTTGGATCATGTATATGTATATGCATCATGTTGGATGCTTGTTATGATCAGTTGAATCATGTATATGTATATGCATCATGTTGGATGCTTGGACCATGTATCTATATATGTATCAGGTGGATATGTTGTATGATTAGGAAGATCATGTATGTTGATATATATTAGGTGGATACATTGTATGATTAGGTGAATCATGAATCTGTGTATGTATTAGGTGGACACATTGTATGATCAGGTGGATCATGTATGATGATATGTATCAGGTAGATACTTGGTATGCATCAGGTGGATGCATCGTATGATCAGGATGATCATGCATGACGAGCTTCAGGATGTTTCTCCAGATGACATGCATCAGGATGATGTAGTGATGATGATCAGGATGATCATGTACATCCGGATGATGTATGGTGATTATTAGGTTGATACTCTGTGGCTGTGGATAGGTTGTGCAAGGGTAGCATGTAATAAGTCCTAGAGATTTGGACAGGATGAAAAAGGCCTCAGATGCTCTTTAGAGATCTTGCTTGGCAAGAAACTCTTTTAAGGTTTTGCTAGACCACATGTAATAAGTCCTGGAGATCTGGACAGGATGAAAAAGGCCTCATATTCTCTTTAGAGATATTGCTTGGAAAGACACTCTTTTAAGGTTTTGCGGGGACCACATGTAATAAGTCCTGGAGATCTGGACAGGATGAAAAAGGCCTCATATGCTCTTTAGAGATCTTGCTTGGAAAGACACTCTTTTAAGGTTTTGTGGTAGGGGTCACATGTAATAAGTCCTGGAGATCTAGACAGGATGAAAAAGGCCTCAGATGCTCTTTAGATATCTTGCTTGGAAAGACACTCTTTTAAGGTTTTGTGATAGTCACATGTAAAAGATCTTGGGAGATCCGATAGTTTGAGCTGTGTGCTCGTAAAATGCCTAGGATGCTCTTTCGAGGTTTTGTTGACGCACGTAATCAGTCCTGAGGATTCCACAGTATGGCCAATGATGATCAAGACCTACAGGTGGTAGGCCTACATCCAGTATGAAAAAGGACTGGCTCTATAGAACTTCCTATGACGAGTAGATTGGAGATTGATTGAGATAGTAGCAGCAGTGAAGATGACGATGATCCAGAGAAGAAGACTTGTGCTAGAAGACCTATGTCGAGAAATACCTTCCTAGTTAAGAGGGAGTGTTGATGTAATTGTAACTTCGGAATGTATTTCACCTATGTATTCCTATAGAGATGTTATTATTCCTCTATACGGAAGGGTTTGTATTCCTATAGAGATGTTATTAATCCTCTATAAGGAAGTGTCATCATTTATATTGTAAGTGTTGCAACTTATACTTGATGGGTTATTAGACCACCTTGATGGGGTTGGCCCTGTATGAGTCATGTGGGTAAAAGGGTTATTAGACCACCCTATTGGGGGTCGGCCCTGTCAGCATTATGTTATGTGGTTAAGTTAAGGCCGACCTAGTAAAGGTTATTAGGCAAGTCAATTCAAGTATAAATAAAGTGCGAGAGGCACTCTATTTGATCATTCACTTTCTCACTCATACTCTCATCGGAGAGTGGCGCACTTGTGGAGGAGGAGAAGTTGCTTCTAGGAGGACTATCTCTTGTACTTGGGTTGTATCATTGCTCTATCTATCTCTAAGGAAGTTGCGGGGTTTTTCACCTTCTTGGTTTTCCCCAGTGAAACTCTGTGTCTCTTGTGTTCTTGCATTATTGTGTCCATGATTGATATTGTCTAGATATGTTGTAGATATGTTGTACATGTTGTTTTCTCAGTTAAGATCCTAGATCAGATTGAAGTAAATTCTGAAAAACTAACATGCATGTGATAAAAAACATAGTGGGTGAAATGGTTGTCTTTGACAGAATAGTGGTACAATACTTCCTTCTATACATAATAAAAAATGTCTCCATTTATGGCACTTTATGGGTACCAGCATCCATCTATCACATCTCCCTTAAAAGAAAAATCTAAATTTCAATCCGTGGAGTATCACATAGAGCACCAGCAAGAAGTTCTCCATATACTTAAGGACAACCTGACTATGTCAAAAAACAAGATGATCAACATCATTGTGAAAGGAGTTTTGAAGAAGGGGATTGGGTATCTCTCAAGCTACACCATTACAAGAAGATGTCTCTCAAGCTATTAAAGAAGAACAATAAATTATCACTCAAGCATTATGGTCCTTATAAAGTATTGCAAAAGATTGGTAGTATGGCTTACAAATTGGATATCCCTTCATCTTCAAGAGTACATCCAATTTTCCACATTTCTTGCTTAAAGAAGGTAATATGAGACAAGATCCTGATTCAAACAATCTTGCCAGAGCTTGATGAAGAATGAAAAGTCATATTAGAACCTGAACAATTCACTAAAACAAGGACTAAATAGCTACAAAATTGGGCAATTATTGAGTACCTCATCAAGTGGAAGAACTTACCAGATGAATATTCGACATGGGAAGATGAGTCCTTCATACAGAGGCATCTGCAACTAATCAAGCATTGAGGAAAACAATTTTTTGAAGGGGAGGGGCATGTTAAGCCCTAAATATGGGAACATTTCCCCCTTTATTATGGTTCATTACATTAGTTTTGATGTCGGCTTTGGTCCATTAGTGGTAATTGTCATTAGTATGGTTATATTAGTTATGTCGGCTTGGGTCAGTTAGTTGGAATTGTACTCCTTAGTATCTTATATATAGGAGGAGAACTTTCATTTGGAGTATCTTATCTTTTCTTGTCTTGTGTACTTAATACATTGTATAAGGAGGTTTCCCCATCGAGGAGGCTTTCTATTCAGCTATTTTATTCAATCAAGTCGTGGAGTACTCTTTTTTATCTATTTTTGCTCTTTTCATACTCTTTTGGAAATTTGTTGCATAACAGTAACACTAAGTATCTAACTTCTATTTTAAAATATAAAAAATATTATTGTCCTTCCAACTATACCAAAACCTTTATGCTTCCAAACCTTTTCAACTTCTATGAAATCAACTAGCTACGCGATATTTTACTTTTAATCACATAAGAATTATGCTAAAGAAATATCAAGTTTTGAAGAATAATTACTTACATGTAAAAGTGTTCCCCAAAATTGCTTATATTTGGGAAAGCGCAAACTTTCAACTCCAAGATTAACATTAGATATATTATTTCAATTAGATATATTATTTCAAAGATCATGCTTTGCAATAGACCTTTCTGCAGGGTGGGCCTTATAAGGTCTTTGTGGAGGGAAGCTTTATTGATGACTTGAATTGCTTGGGTTATGCCATCTTCTCAATGATTCTTGGCATAGTTTCTCATTGTTTGACTAGGACAAGATGACTTCTTAGAAAAATCATTTATTTTCAAAATATATTTCTTAGGTGATTTTTATGGAGAAGAAAATCACTCAAAGAACTTGGAAAAATCATGGGGCTTAAAACTATCTAAATAGCCTCCCTCGTAGAGAAAATCACTAAGAAAGTACTAATGTGAAATGCGCCAACTTACCCAACTTACCATGAAGAGAAACTCACCCAAAGGACTATGCAAATGCACCAACTTGGACAACTTGGAATGAAAAGGTGCACTATGGTTAAATGAACTAACTTGGACAATTTACCATGAAATAAAATTGCTTTGCATGCTATCTTGGTATATTGGGGTCATTAAAAGTCAAAGAGTAATTTTTAATAACATGAATTAGCCACAAAATCAAGTGCATGTTTTTTAAAGGCTTTAGAGTAATTTTCCATTTTTAAAATTCCTTTGTTTTTCATTATTTACTATTTTCCAAATTTTGTGAGTTAGTATTCTTTCCAAAGCAACTTTTGCTTACCAAAATAGTTTCATTTATCCATTTATTTTTTCCCTTGGAAAAATTCGTAATTTTATTTCAAATTGGAACAAAATTACATTCAGCACATGTAATAAGATCACTAAGATCCCTACATTGTCACAGATTACATCCCAAATGCATTACTTCAAGTTCAATCTACCTCATCAATGTCTTGATCATTAGATCAGCTGTTGTCCTTACTGCCTGTTTCAAAAAACCATCTGAATTCAAATAAAGGCTGTCCCAGCCTGTAACTATAAAATTTCTCCATTCGTAGTCTCTGTTTACCAATTTTATTGCTGCTACAGTCCGCACAGATTAACATATTAATCTGATGCGATTTCACTACAATATTGGTACTCTGCGATCTGTGGCAGCGCGTCCAGTGTTGGCCGGTCCTCTAAAGTATATTAACTCATGTTGTATGTCTCCCATCTGGCTATTTACAGCGAGCAGCTTTCACTTATCTCCCCCATCAAACATCAGTATTCAATGCAGTGCCTCCTAATCCTCATAAAATGGTCGGTGATAGTAACTGAATATGCCTGCCGGAGAATGAATAGTTATCTTCCAGGTACCATTGGCTAAAGCCTGCTGCGTTGCCTCCTTTGATAGCTTGTCTGCCATCCCATTCCGCTCCCTGTAAACATGTGTAAATGTGATGTGGTTAAATGTCAATTTTATCCGTTTCACCTCTTCCAGGATAGGTAAAAGATCCATCACATGACACAGTGTATTCTCCTTTGCCCAGTTGATGACTAACAAGGAGTCACCAAAGATCTGAATGGACATGCATCCTTGTTCCAGGGCAAATAACATTAGCAATTTTAGCGACATGAGTTCAGCGTAGTTATTAGTTCCTCTGCCCAGTCCAGCCACCATGTGGAAATAATGTGCCTCAGATTTGTATAGGACTCCCCCCCCTCCACAAATTGATTGTAGGTCTGAGGCCCCATCGAAATATGCCCATGGCATGGAGAGATCAATCTGTTCTACCCGCATAGGTCGTGTTCTGCTAACTTGTACAGGTGCCACAAAATGAAGAGTGACTGCCACCATCTGAGCCACTACCGAATCCAGAGGTGCCCTGCAGTCCTGGAAAATTACCTTATTGCGGGCAAGCCATATGCCCCAAGTGTAAATACACGGGAGAGCCCGGAGAGGGGATGAGTATTGTGCAGACCACCATAAATGGAATGCTTCCAGTACACTCGATCCCCTCCACCCCACCTTAATAGCCAATAGCTTGCTGATATCAGACCATACAGTCTGTGAGTATTGACAATGAATAAAAAGATGTGCCAGATTCTCTTCAGCATCCATACATAGTGGACAGATCCCTGGACCTTGAAGAAAACGTTTCTGCAGAATGTCCCAAGTAGGGGCCTTATTTTCCAGGATCGCCCAGAATAGTAATTTAGCTTTACCCGGACATCTTAATTTCCACAATAATTTCCACCACCACACCAAAACTCTGTTATGGTTTTCCACATTGAGTTGGATATATCCATATTTTGGAGAATATACGCCGGAGGGATGGTGATCCCATATAAGAACGTCAGCCCTGTTGGTCAGCCTAATATGTGTAAGTCTTAACCGCCGTATATAATCCTCCCATTCTTCCTGCAGTTCGGCCGAGATCCCAAGTTGTCGAGCAGAAAGCCACCCCTGCTGCCATAGTGTAGAAGCTCCCTGATCCGCTAATTCATACAGATTATAAAAACCTCTAGAAGCCAAATAATCCCTCAGTTCCATCGAAAGGACATGTCCACCCCTGCAACCAACCCAAGGGTCCAACCCTATCCGAAGTAGCCTCCCGTCGCCGATCCTCCACACTAATCCCGAGCCAACTAAAGAGAAATGCTGCACCACTGCTTTCCAAACCACAGAGCAGTTTGCCCTCGACTTGTTTCTCAGCCTGATCCATTCGAGGAGTGTTAAAGGGGCAATATATTTATGGTAGACCACTCTAGTCCAGAGACTCTGTGTATGAATTAGTCGCCACGACACTTTGGCCCCCAAGGCTTTAGCAAACATGAAAATATTCTTTAAACCCCAACCTCCCAAAGCCTTAGGTACATCAATTTTCTCCCAGCGTACCCACACCAATGCCCGATTCTCACTCGAACCCTTCCAAAGAAAGGAAAAACACAGTCTCCTGATCTGCTCCAGCACTCCGATGGGGATCCAAGCAAGTGACAGCCAATATACCGGGATTGCTTCCAATACTGATTTTATCAGTACCAGCCTACCTGCCCGAGAGAGCCATTTATGACTCCAACCATGAAGACGCTGTTCTAAATTTGCTATTAACCAGCTCCAATCTGTCTTCAGATAAGCATTCGGTTTCAATTGGAAGCCAAGGTACTGTAATCCCTCATCTAAATCCAAGGTCTTGTATGGCAGTTTGTTAACCATGTTTATAATCTCCGGCTCTGATAGATTCGAGCAAGTGATAGTAGATTTGTCGATATTTACTAACATACCTGCTGCAGCTTATACTAAGTGGAGGCCTTCAACCACCTTGTCAATATCCTGGCTCGTGCCATCACAGAAAATCAAGATGTCATCAACAAAAAGGAGATGTGTAATGAACAGTACCTGAGAGATAGAAATGCCTCTAAAAGAGCCATCTGCTTTGGCGTTCAGAATAAATCGGCTAAGTCCTTCAGCGACGAGGAGAAACAACAGTGGCGATAGGGGGCATCCCTGTCGTAGCCCCCTCCCAGCCTGGAAGAAAGGGCTAGTAGAACCATTAATTAGGACAGCAAATTGCACCGTAGTGAGGCAGGCCATAATCCATCTGATAAAATCATAGCAGAATCCCAGGTGTGTAAGAAGCAACCGGATATAAAGCCAGCTAACCCTGTCAAATGCCTTGGAGAGATCAATCTTTATCACCGCTCCCTTCTGCTTCTGCACCTTGAGCGTGTGTAATCCTTCCTGTGCTACACCAATGGCCTCATGAATTTGGCGTCCTTCCAAGAAGCCAAATTGCTCACATGAAATGTGCTGAGACAGAATTTTCTTGAGTCTTCGCGCCATTACCTTAGATATGATCTTATAGATGCAGTTGCAGAGAGCGATTGGTCTGAATTCAGCAAAGTTGACAGGCTTGTCAGTCTTCGGTATCAGTGTTAAAAAAGTGGAGTTGAAGGGACCATGGACGAACCCAGCCTTGCGCGATTCTTCCACCACTTGCAATATCTCCTCCCCGAAGAAGTCATAGAATCCTAGGAAGAATTCTATAGGCCAGCCATCTGGCCCCGGGCTGCTATCTTTATTTAAGGATTTCATCACCGTCGAGAGCTCATCCAGCGTCACCTCCTCCATCAACGTACTGTTTTCTGCCTCCCCCACAAAGCTGGGAAAAAGCTGAGTTACACGAATAACCTCAGCAATGGATATGCCAGGTGGAGCCGAGAATAGATCTCCAAAATGTCGAACTCCCAACGCTGCTAATCCATCAAAGCTTGTAACCTGTTCCCCATTTTCAGATGAGAGTTCCCAGATCGAGTTTTTGAATTTTCGCCCCTTAGCATATGATTGAAAAAATTTGGTATTCTCATCACCACACTGTAGCCAAACCGCCCTGCTTTTCATCCTCCACAGCTCTTCACGCTCACCCAGTAACACATTTCTGCGTCTCTCCCACTCCAACAGCTCACCTTTCTGCATATCATCCAGATATCCCATGCCCAGCCTATTATGAATCCTAGCAATGTTTAGCTCAGCATCTAATAAGTTCTGATCATCAATCACCCTTTTGTCATGAGCCCATGTGCTAGTGGCCTCTTTAATTCTTTTCATATTGTGATAAAAGTGAGCACCAGCAGGCGTCTGAGTGTCAAGTGGACGATGAATCCATTGCTCCTGAACCAGTTTAATGAAAGTCTCCTCCTTCAGCCAGCTAGGATTGAATTTGAAGGGGCTGGGTGGTTTTTTCCCGCTACCTCGTAACTCCAGGAAAATTGGGCAATGGTCAGATATCCCACCTGAACCTACCCACTGTCTAACAAGATCCACCCCATGTGCCAACCCTTCGGCCACCAGAAACCTATCCAGTCGTTTGGCCACTCTATGAACCCCAGCTCTCATATTCCTCCAAGTGGGAGATAGTTGGGATGGAATGATGTCGAGGAGATCCTTCCTGACAAAGACGTTGATGAAATGGTTTTCTAATGAGTCTGGTATAGCCCGAGGCCCCCAAACTTCAGAAGACCCTAGAGTGAGGTTGAAATCCCCACCCAAAATCACTTCCCTGCCGTCAAAGATATCCATCCCTAACAAGGAGTCCCAGTAGCCCACCCTATTTAAGTAGGGCCCATAAATATTGAGTACCGTGATCATCCTACCTATCTCAGCATCCCAAACTTCCAAACCAAGACCAGAGGATACCCCCCAAGTACAGTCACATCTGCAGCTCGTTGCCTTCCACCCCGATGCCAGCCCTCCAGAGCGCCCCCTGGCATCCACCCCTACAAACTTCCAGCCAGGGAGCAAAGTTTCTAAAGTACGAACCACATCCTCACTGCCACCCAAAGTTTCTTGTAGCATAATAATGTCCGGTTGATTTAGGTCAACCAACCTACGAAGCGAAGATTTTTTAAGTGGGCTCGCCAACCCACGACAATTGAAGGACATAATCTTCATAAACAATCCCCATCCTGGGATTTCACTGCTCTAAGTGCCCACTCAATAGTAGATTGTGTTCCCATCACTAAATCCACTTTCGCCCGTTCTTTAGCTTTAGTCATATGAGATTTACGTCCCCGGCCTTTCCCCTCAACACTAGAGGCCAACTCAGGTAGTCCCTTGCCTCCCGATCCATCGGCAGAGATCTCCCTACTACGAAGAGCATATCGAATATGCCTACCCTCGGAACATGAAGAGTGTAATGTAGAAACAAAAGAGGGCGTGACGTTACCCATCTCAGGCCGATGTAGGTGGTCATCCTGTCGAGGAGGAGACCCATGGCAGCCCCCCCCCAAAATAAATGGGTCAGCAAGAACGGAATGAGAATGAGCAGCAGACTTACCCGAGTGTGTCTCATTAGAACCCTGACGATGAGAGGGCATCTCCTTCTGCAGTGAGGTGGCCTGTGAAAACGGAGGAACCGAACTCAAGGAGTCTCCCTCCACGGCAGGGGGCTCACAACCTTGCTCATTAATTCCAGTATTCACCAAGGATGGCAATCGAACCTCTGATTCTGTCCTCCCAGCATTACTCAAATGTTCCACAGAATCATGAAGTCCCCCCTCGTCAGTAGCAGGCCCATTGCCACCCTCTACCTCCACCTGTTGGTCCACTTTCAACACAGGGACAGCTACAACTTCTGCATCAGCAACATTCAGAGGCATACTTTTCCGAAACGATAAGGGACAGCAGGCTACAAGATGTCCCAGATCATGGCAGCGATAACACCTAAATGGCACGCCCACATAATCCAGTGTCTGGACATAATCCCCATCCTTGGAATGAACTTTAATCTCTGCTGAGAGTCCCATCCTAATGTCGAGATTGACTAAAATCTTAGCAACCGAGTATATACCATTCTTCAGATGGGAGGAATCAGAGCACACGTATTCGCCAAGATAATTCCCGATCTCAGCAAACCTAGTCTCGTTCCACATATGCATAGGAAGTCCTGGAAGTTTAACCCACAGCGGTTCTTTGGCTACACGTTCCGTTTATGCGTCGAATAAGGGTGACCATCTTTTCAGAACAAGTGGTACTCCCAGCATCGCCCAATGTTGACGCAGAACAGCATTGACCTCCCCGCTGTTCAAGAAAATAAAGGAGAACCAACCATTCGACAGAACACGAACCTCAGGGACAGTTGGCACGATTTTAAGCCATTTCTCTGCCACCCAACGCTGGAGGAAGCCTCTGCCTAATCTCCTGCCTCTAACATGTCCTACCACTGCAGTGTTAGAGTAATCCACGGCCTCTGCCATCGTGACATCGACCCCCAGCACCAGCTGATCCAGTCTCTTGCGTTCTTTGACCTTCTTAACAGGGTTTTTAATAGTCATCCCTGTTCGTGGCTGTAACACGTCTTTCAGTGCATCCTCTCTCCCCGGGATCGCCATCTAAGCTCCACACAGCTACCAGCTAATGGTACAGTCGAATGCTCTGAACAAAGACAGGATCCAATGGGCAACTGTGCCAGAAAATAGAATGAGGGATAGTCCCTTCCCAGCAACTTGTCCAGTGTAGTGTACGTGCCAGGAATGCTATCACAGTGTCCCAAATAACTGTTCAGCAGTGTTGAGCACTCACCAACAGCACCAAGAAATTGATCACCTCCTATCTTGCCCCATAATTCACAGCCTGCAAGCAAGCTGGGTAGACCCCAGCGGTGGACAAAAACCAAGATCCTCAAACGTCTACAGCACTGATCCACCAGATAACCTGAAATGATTCACCCAGCTTCGATCCCATTAACAATTAGCACCGCGATTGTCCCTTAGCATAGCTCCAGTCACAATAGATAGCCACGCACTGGAATCCCACACAGGGAAAGTGCTCCGCAGAGCCAACATAAGGCAGCCCCTCATACCCAGATCGAAGGCACGAACCTCAGCATTCTAGCCACCAAGAATCCATGATGTCCTTGCATTGTACACAGCGATCAGCTAACTCTAGATCCTCCAGGGTTCACCCTCAAATCTGCCACCAGACAACTCCATCATATTCCAACGTACTCCTTCGAATCGCTTCTTGGAGCCCAAATTCCTTCGAATCGCTTCTTGGAGCCCAAATTCCTCTTCATATTCGAATTTCTTATTTTAGTGGAAGAAGTTTAATTTTAGGAATGAGGTTTAGTAATTTAATTTTAGCTATACTTTTTTCAACCGAAAAAAAAACGTACTATTGCTATTCATAGAATCAAATAGTACAAAGAAAGTTCAACCCTGTAAATCAAGGTTTTAGTCACCATATTCTTGGCTGTAAGCCAGTGAGTTCAAAATCTCCTATCAGATCAAAATTACATTACAAAATAGACTAAATAGTCCAGTATTCCTTCCTCAAAAAACTATCTACAGAAGAAAGTATGTTGTATCTTAATTGAAGAAAAAAACATCTCCCCTGTCCAGCATAATGTTGTTCATCCATTCTTCCCATATCAGGTGGCGTTCTGTACCTTGGAGTGCTTGTTTTGAAATATTATCAGCCATATCATTGTGCTCCCTATAAATATGAATGAAAGAGATGTGCTCATGCTTATCGATCTCCTCCCTTATGCGCATACACCAATGATTTAGGGCCAATACATTTAGCTCATACTCTCCAGCTGCCCATTTTATAGTGACACGTGAGTCACCAAAAACCTTTAAATTTACT
Source organism: Larix kaempferi (assembly GCA_027924585.1). Classification (NCBI taxonomy): domain Eukaryota; kingdom Viridiplantae; phylum Streptophyta; class Pinopsida; order Pinales; family Pinaceae; genus Larix; species Larix kaempferi. The sequence goes on along the minus strand of BSBM01000858.1, from coordinate 18,984,685 downwards.
AATCCAAAAATGTTAGCACATTTCAATGCACACCACAAAGCTAACAGCTCTGCCTCCATGTTGGTTCCCACACCGTAGTTAAGACGTAGGGTGAAATGATGATTCTCATTCAGATGTATCACACCACCAGCTGCACAGATACCATGCTGAGTAGCCCCATCAAAAAACAAAATAGGTTGCTCAACTTTAAAAGAAAACTGTCCAATCCTTTTAGCACCCAAATTTTCATTCTCATATTTAAATTAATGGGCTAATTTTATAGCAATGATCCCACACGCCTTTGTCTCCGGATCTTTCCCTTGAAAAGTAGCACAATTTCTAACATACTAGAGAGCCCATGAAACAAATATGGGCAGCAGTAAAGAGCCCTTTGAATTTCTATACCAATTAAGAAGAGACTGTCCAAAATCACCCACTTCCCATACATTGTAGACTTTCAGCTCTGCACGACAGAAATTCCAAACTCTTTTTCCAAAGGAGCAATATACAAACAGATGACTAATATTTTCAAATTTTTCCTTACAGAGAATGCACCAGTTTGGGCCACACCATCCACGCTTCACAAGATTATCCCAAGTTTTCAAAGTACCCTACAGGGCATGCCATAAAAAACATTTGATTTTTAAAGGAAACTCCCACTTCCAAATCCTCTTATACCACCAATTTTGTGGAAAATGTACTTCTCTTGCAGAATTCTTTCATATGTTGATTTCGCTGTAACTATCCCAGATTTTTCATTCCCGCTCCAAACCACTTTATCAATTTGTGTAGACAAAATACAGCCTGTAGAAGCAATAGATTTTACATAATTGTCCCAAACACAAGCATCATTCCTAGCCAAACCCAGATCAGTGGACTTAAGCCAGTAAGAACCACCAACAATGTTTCTGATACTATTTAAAGTAGTCATCCCATATATCTTTAAATAATCTATTATTTTGTCAGGAAGATAACAGGTATCCTCCATACCAAGAATTTTATCCATTACGATCCTGATATCCACACCATTCCCAACCTACCACTTCAGGTCACTTGTAATCCATCTAGAGAATTTTAGCATACCACGCCACATAGGTGACATACCTCCTCCATAAGGCATCGAATTTCTTATCCAGGATATCACATCCATTTTAATGTACTTAACATAAATAACCCTGGACCAAAGTGTGTTATTAAATAAACTCCTCCATAGACTCTTGGTTCTAAGTGCCATGCTAAAGGTACTAAGATCTTTTATCCCCCATCCCCCAAATTTTTCAGGCCGAGAAAGAGTCTCCCACCCTGTCATTACTAGGTTATCTCGACCTGAACCTCCAGTCCACAGAAAATTGAATATTAACTTTCTTATGACATTGACTATGAAGGCTGGAACCTCCACCAATGACATCCACTAGACCGGAATCCCCAATAAAACAACTTTAACTAGGGTAATTTTCCCACCAATAGAAAGCATCCTGTAAGCCCAATGTCCAATGCAGGCTTTGACCTTTCGAAAAAGCCACCACCAGTCTTTTATATAGTAGTTGTTAGGTCTTAAAAAGAACCCCAAATATTTAAGCCCATCATCTAAAGGATAGCAATTATAAGGAAAAAAACTTATGATTTCACTTCTTCTATATATGTCCACATTAAAATAATGGAAACTAGATTTTGTGGAGCTTACCTTCATCCCAGAGACACTGCAGAAGGAGTTAATAATGTTCCTAAAAACCCTCCATTTAGCAACTGTTGCCAATCCTGCCAATAACACAACATCAACAAAGATCAAATGAGATAAAACACAACTAGTTCCCATCTCAATACCTTTAATCAAACCTTCATTCTTGGCGAAATTGACCATCTTTCTAAGTCCATCAATAGCTAACAAGAACAATAAAGGAGATAATGGAAAACCTTAACGGAGTCCCCTAGAGCACTGAACAAAAGCAGAGGGTGAGCCATTAACCAAAACAACAATACTGGTCGTTGAGACATAGGCCATAATCCAACTAAGTACCAATGGAGGAACCCCTATCTGAATCAAAATAAGCCTTAAAAAAGTCCAATTGACCCGATAATAGGCCTTTTCCAGGTCCATTTTAAGCAACAATGCATGGTTTTTCCGAGCTTTGATGGTATGTAACAATTCCTGAGATACCCCAATGGCATCATGGATTTGGCGATTATGCAAGAAGCAAAACTGTTCTTCAGTAATGTGTAAAGAGAGAGCAGAATTGATTCTTTGAGCAATGATTTTGGAAATTAATTTGTAGGCTAAATTGCAGAGCGCAATGGGTCTGAAGTCTCCAAAGGTAGCATGGTTATTTCTTTTTGGAATCAGAGTCACAAAGGTAGAATTCAAAGCTCCAGAAGAAAAACCATGCAACCTAGTATATTCCACCATTCTCAAAATATCTAAGCCCATAATGTCGAAAAAATGAGTGTAAATATCAACAAGCCAACTGTCCGGTCCAGGACTTTTTTCACTAGCAAAAAGTTTCAAAGTTTTCTCCACCTCCTCAAGTGTAACTTCTTTCCCCAGCTCTGCAGCCTCTTGTTCATCAAAAAACCTAGGGAAAAGTTCTGCCACTCTAATCTGATCCAAAAGTTCATTGTTTCCCTCATCGTTGTAGATTTTGCCAAAATATTTGATAGCTTCTTTTTTCAATGAATCACCAGCAGAGATTTTATTCCCCCCCACATCTACCAATTCCCAAATAGAATTCATATTTCGGCGTGCAGAAGCAAAGGAATGGAAAAAATTTGTATTGTGATCACCATGCTGAATCCACAAAGCCCTGCTCTTCAATCTCCATTCCATTTCCTCCTGAAGAAAGGCCTCCTCTTTTTTCTTCTCAAACTTCTTAACAACTTCAAAGCCTTCCTCATTCAACTCACCATTAAAATTTTCGAAGTGATTCTTTTGAATTTATGCTTCCAAATGAGCCAATTCATTTTTATAAGCTTCTCTCTGAGCCTTTATCCAACCAACAACCTCTCTCTTAAGCATTCTCATTTTGTTACAAAACAAATCTAAAGGGTTGTCTCCTTTAGCATTCACGGATTGCCAAAAATATTTAACCACTTTGCAGAAATCCTCCTGTAGCAGCCAGGAACTGTTAAACTTAAAAGGAACTTTAATTTTCAACCCATATTCTGCCAGTTGAAAGATAATTGGCCAATGATCGAAAAACTTGATATCATGCACCCATGATCTATATCTCTGAATTTTCCTCAACAAAGAAACCTTTACCAAAAATCTATCTAGCCTTTTATGAACTCCCTCTCCACCACATCTGCCATTTGTCTAGGAGGGTAGCATCTTAACTGGTAAAACATCAACTAGTTCGTTATCCATCAACAACTTTGAGAAATAATCTGCCATTGGATCCAATCTAGCGTTTTGTCCCCAAAGTTCCAAAGGTGACTTGGTGAAATTTAAGTCACCTGCAAAAATTAGATTCTCAGAACTTGAAATCCCTGAACAAATTAGGGTATCCCAAAATCTTTGTCTGTTTGAATAGGGAGCATAACAGTTAAATACAGATAACTTTAAATTTAGACCAACACAAACACCCTCCATTAAAATCCCCCAATCCATTCTAAAGACTTTGAACGAGAACAACTGAGGGTTCCAGGCAACAGCGAGTCCTCCAGATAACCTAGTAGAGCTCGTGGCCGTAACCTCCCAGCTAGGCAAAATACCCCCAATTTTAGAAATAGCATCAGAACTGGAACACATGGTTTCTTGAAATAAAACAACTCATGGGCAAGTAGTTTGGAAAAGGTTGGTTAGGGCCCTAGCCTGAGAATCCCTACCCAACCCACGAACATTCAGAGAGAGAAAAGACATCAAGAAACATCCACAACAGGCTTCTTCGCTCTAAGGCCCAATTTAGAATCATCAACATTTACCCTCTCGACAACAGCCAAACCCCCATCTACCGAGATATCAGGATCTAGAGCAAGCTTCTTCTTCCTCCCCTTGCGAATTGTAACATTTTGGAAATTTGGGGGAATGATAGGTAAAATGGCTGAATCCGGGGATGGGCTTTTGGAAAAAATAGGAAGAGGTGAGAAAACATTAACATCCTTTGACCCATTAACACCCAAACTAAATAGTTCAATGGCTTCAGTCTCAACCTCACTCAGAGCAATCCCTAACTCTCGGGTAGTCTTGACAGGGGCAGGGTTAAGGATTGGAATAGTGTCAGAAGCAATTGGTAACCCTGCACTGGTAATAACAAAAGGAATAGGTTCAGGGCACATCCCTGGAGAACTGACATCCAATTTTTCTATCGCAAGCTCCATATCTAGACATCTAACCACTAGAGGGGGCCCAGAAACTAAATCTAAGGTAGACGACATGTCCAAAAGTTTAATAGGTAAACCATGCCTCAACTGAACTTCACCTTTAGAAATCCTCCTATCTAAGTCCAATTCTCTATCAGAAATAAAATCCAAATCTGCTTTTGACAGTTTAGAATAAGCAGATTCCGAAGGAATTTTTGTCTTACCTATTTCAGAAGAATTCGAAGAAACATGTCCAAGAGTAGGGGGGGTGTACTCCTTCACGTGTCTAGTTGACTCCTTTCTAGTCTATCGAGAAGGACATTTAGCTTGAATATGTCCAATATCACGGCAGAGAAAACACCTAAACGGGGTTCTGAAAAAATCCAACTGTTAAAGCCATGTTTTGTCCCCCCACACAATTTCTATGACAGCAAGGAGTCCCAGACTCAGATCCAGTTCCACCATTACCTTAGCATATCTTCCGTCAATGCCATAAATGGAATACTTGTCAACTTCTATGAACTTCCCCACCGAGTTTGCCAGACCCGCCACGATTTCTTCCGTCCATAACTCAATGGGTAGTCTGGGAATAATCATCCAGAGGTGCCGGATGCCTTGTTGTTCCCGAATAGGGTCAAAGGAGACATGCCAGTGCTTAAGGATCAAAGACCCCTCTTTAAATAACCACGTTCTAGCCAAAATCCGAGACAAAGCCTCCTGACTTGGGAAAATTAATAAAATCCATCGGTTAACCAACAAATTTATCCGAGGATTATTTCCTAAAATAGGAAACCAGTACTTATTCACCCATTCCACTATCTCAGATTTCGAGCGAGAGGCAAATTCAAGCCTTCCCACCAGCACTCGGCCTGCAAGAATCTCAACCCTGTCTAAGTTAGAACCAGCCAAAATCACAAACCTGACAACCTTATCCCGAGCTTTAAGGATCTTATCCCATCTTCTATTCTTTGCTTTGGCACCAAAAAGGTTAGGGTTTTTCACAGGCCCGCAGACGGAAGGATGGAATCTTGCCAAGCATTCCCCACCAGAACCTTCGGGAGAATGAAATGAGGGTGCTCCAGTTCGATTAGCACAGAGAGACATAACCCTAAAACTGGTCGAGCCGATCAACAACTTTACACCTGTCCCTGTAGAAAGCTACACTGCAAACACCTCCCCACGAATCTAATACCTTAAAGTGGACCCCCACTACAGATAAGACACCCCCACCACAACAAATCAACCACCACAAACACCTTAAAACTAGCACCAACTCAAATCCAAGAAATAGAAATAGAAAAAAGCATTTCGAGAGCTTCAACAAGCATTATTCCCACTTTTTTTAGACTTGGCTGGTACTAGGTCAGTTCTCATCGAACCAGCTTGACTCCAAGTAGTTGAATAGCTCAAGAAACGCCTCTCCGTTCCACATCCTTGGCTTGAACCAACACATAAAAACCTTGTGAAACCCTAGTTGCAGCCATCCTCACCCAATCACTCAGGAACTTTCACTAAACACATCACTTATTAGATGTTTCATTATTTTATAATAAAAATAATTCATTTTTATTAATTAACTTCATATTTATTATTTTATTATTTCTTTAATTAATAAGTATAATTTTAGCTATACTTATTAATTAAAGAAATAATAAAATAATAAAGATGAAGTTAATCAATAAAAATGAAATAACACATTAAAATATTAAAATACAATTATAAAATAATAAAAATTCAATAATATAATAAACATGAAATTAATTTTAAAAATGAAATAACACAGGAAAGATAGAATTATAGAATAAGTTTGATAGAGATTATTAGATTTTATGTCATGTCTGTCACATGTTGGTTCCAAATTTAAATTGGCTAGATTGTAAAATACATTTATATAAATATACATTCAATTTCCATTCTTGCACCCTCACATTTTAAATATATTTTTTCATAAATAATTACAAGAATAACTATTTTACTTCATAATCAATGAATGCCAACAAGTTTTGCATATTTGTAGGGTTTATGTGTTAATGTTTAAGATCCCAAATGGAATAGTTGGCACGTGGATTAATATATTGGAATATATTGAATTATGTATTATTAAGTTAATAATAGAACAATAAGTCAGATATTAGTTTTGTGATAGTTACAAATTACCAATAATTGGGTAAATTGAAAGCATTTTTTTTGTAAGTTGCAAAGGAAAATTTAATAAACAGAGCCGCAAAAGATGGAGAGAATCACATATGTAACTGAAGAGTCTGATGCTGACTGGGTAGGCCTCAGGTGATGAAGCCACCATCCCAGTTGCTCAAAAACACTGAAATGACTGTCATTATACAAAATTAAGACCTCCTGGGTGAGGCCTGCCCAGAAAAAAAGCTAGGTCTTTTTCCAAAAAAAATGTCATAATGTCTGGGATTTCTAGATAGCAGACTGTAAAAGAAGAAACAAATAAGTTGAACATTACAAAAATAACCCAAAACTGGAGCTTCCCATCTAGGGGTATGCCTCTACAGATGGAGCTTCTGGTTCCTCCTCAAGGATGGGAAAGCCTGCATATAAATCTTCAATTGTCCCCGGAGAGGGGAGGATAGGGGGAGAGGGTCCTGGTGCACCTTGTCCATCTTGCACAGCGTGGTTGGCCAACGTAGTAGGTGTCTGAGCCATGTCCTTTCTCACTGTAGCCTTCTCCTTGGCTGGGCCATCGTCCGGAGCCACTGGATCGCTGGTCGCTGTTTCTTTTCCCAGAGTTTCCAACTCCTTACTGCGCCCATGGGAGAAGATGTACCAAGTCATGTTCACATCGATTGTGCTTAGGCGTTCCAAGGCTTCTGTCAGGATGAATTTTATGTTCTGAACAATGCTGGTGTTGGCTTCCTAGCATGCTTCCATTTCCTCTACCAAAGTACTCATCATATTTTTTAGCAGCCAATAATGGTTGATAGCTCCATCATTGCTTCCGGAGGCTAGGAGGGTCGCAACCCTGCGAGCTTCCCATCCATCAATGAGACTACGGGTCCGAGCAGAAATACGTTCTGCGTAACCATTCATTGTCGTCCAATCCATAACAACCTTAGGACACCTACCCGAGCTAGAGCCTTTTCTACTGCTACCACGACGAGGGGTGACTCTAGTTCGTGTCATGGTGTCTGGTTTCCTGAGAGCTTCCAGGAACAGAGATGCAGGGAGAGCCACAAGGATTATCTGGGCAGAAAACACGACAGCAGAGCAGTGAGGAGTGTCGACGCTTGGCTTTATGGAGCCAAGCCTAACCATTTCCCTCCCATGCAGGCAGTAAATGCAGTAGGTTTTCATCCTTGGAAAAGGTGGCGGAATTAATGATTTCCAGTGCCTGTGTCCACTGTCCATCGTCATTGCATCGGTGGCATGAAGGTCGAATCTTGGGGCTCGGCCTCAAATATTGAATGCTCGCCGCCATCGTGGGGAGCGTGCTGTCAGGTGGACGGTCCTCTCATTCACGTGGTCTTGGCTGATGCATTGGCCAAGTGGAGGTTGGGCCGTGTGAACTGGGCTAACACCCGGACTCAGGGTTAAATTGAAAGCATTTTACATCACAATTAATTAATTAATGCAACTTTTGTGTATTTGTAGGATTTATATGCTATAATTTTCAACATGAAATAGTTGGCACTTGGACGATTAAATTTGGGTAAATAACTATTTTACTTCATAACCAATGAATGAATGCAATTTTTCATATTTGTAGGATTGATGTGTTATACTTTAGAACATGTAATAGTCGGCACTTCGACCATTAAATATGGGTAAATAACTATTTTACTTCATAACCAATGAATGAATTATTTTTCCTATTTGTAGGATTGATGTGTTATAATTAGAACATGTAATAATTGGCACTTCGACCATTAAATTTTGGTAAATAACTATTTTACTTCATAATTAATTAAGTAATGAAAATTTTGCTTATTTGTAGTATTTATGTGTTACAATGTACAACATGATTCCAAATTGGTATAGTTGCTGGTTAGATATTAGTTTTGGGTGAATGACTATTTTACTTCATAATTAATTAATTAATACAACTTTGGCCTATTTGTAAGATATCCAAATTGGAATAGATAAATATTAGTTTTGTAATAATTGCATATTAATAAACCAGCATAGATCCATCTTAACGCTCTGTCAAGTGCTGATACTAGGGATCAAATCACTTAAGGTGCAAACCTCTTTTTAGAGTCCTAAAATTCCTCAAGAGATTTTATCCTATTGACCCTTGATAGAGCCATAATTAAGATGGATTTATGTTGGTTTAATTCAATGTACTATGGTTTAATTAAACCTACTTTATAATTAATTAAATATTTCTTTCATGATTTTAAACATTGAGGAATTAACACTTAATACTTTATCTATCTTATATCTCATTGATATTCTTTAAAACCATGGGAATGGTCACCTCACAAAAAGATTATTAAGCTAATCAAGTTATCATAATAGAGATAAGGTACGATCTTTAATAATGTGAACTAGATTAGATTATATAAACAAGATATAAATTATCTAACATATACCACATTTACCATATTCACACACTCTCCACTAGGTAAATTAGCAACTGGTAAAAGTCATTTTGCAACCACTCATTGGCGAAATCTCATACCCCAATTACTAAAAATATGTTAAAACAAGAAAAATTTATACTTAAATTCTCATGAAAATTAAAAATTAAAATCCATGCTCATGCCCCCACCATAATAGGTGTTAAAGAACATGAACATCTTTAAAAAAAAAAAGGATTCTCATCATTAAAAAATCCATATGCTCATCTCCAAACACATTGGAGAATGATTTAGATGAAAATCCCTTTAAAATTGAATAAATAAAGCAAGCCCACATGAAAGGTGCATGAAAGATAGGACCACTCCAAGGCACATCCACAAGACAAGTTCTTTAAAAGAATTTATTTGGGGGAGGGTGGAACTGTTGAGGGATCAACACATGCTTTAAGTAAACAATAATTTCTCAATTCTTTATCGTTATAAGTAGAAGTGAGGAGTTTTGAATCCCCTCTGCATCAATAGAATGTATTCCAGGTATATAGTATAATTTTGTTTTTTCATAAGGAATTTTATTATAGTTTGTTTATTCAATGTTTGGTACTGAATTTATGAAAATTATTTTGATAATAATGATGATTTTTGTCATCAATTGAGACTAAATTTTATTTATTAAAGAGAAAATTAATAAAGGTTTAATCAAATTGTTTTAAGGTTTTGTTTATATGATTGAAATGATAATCATAAATTAATATTAAAATATGAAATGTAGTAATATTAAGAATATAGTAATGTTGTTATATAGTAATATGGTGGTGGTGATGATGATGGTGGTGGTGGTCTATATATACCGACTTTGGTTTATTGGACTTTAAGAAAGTTGATAATAAATAAATAAATTTGTTTTAACATTTTGTTTATTTTTTTCCAAGGAATAAATTTGTTTTAACATTTTGTTTATTTTGACTTTGATTATGGAGCCTAACCCCAAGGGGATTAAGAGAGTCAAATTGGTGACCTCCCCAACTTTTAGGGGATAAATCTCATGCTAGGCTCATGACAACTTGAACTAACGCTGGAGTCTATTTTAACATCTTGTTTATATGGTAAAAAAGATAACGAATTACCTTTGTTTGTTCTTCAAAACTTCACTAATTGTTGCCAATCCAAAATTTCCATTCACCACTCTATTGTAGTTTTACATAATCATCCTTAGGTGGTGTCTAAAATACTTCATAGGTGGTCAGGTCAAAGCTCATGCATAGATGATATATAGTTCATAAATACTCATTTCACTAAGAACAACATGTCACAAGGTGAAATTTAAACTTAGGTGGGGAAGGTAATAGTTTAACTTACAACCACTCAGCTTACACCCAATTAATTAATTTTTAAATATCCTTTAAACAAAAAAAATTATAAACTATAAAAATATAAAAATAAATATATTGGTAAGCTATTTAATTTTCTTAGATGTAAGATATAGAACTGAGACATATGATATACTTTATATACCATATTTTACAATTTACAAAACATATCATATTTCAAGTTAAAATTTAAATTAAAAGGCTTTGTCTAAATATTATAAGATTTTAACAATTTTTATTTTTATTTTTTTTATATAATAATTAATTTTAATTATATATAAATCTAAATTATATGAGCTTTAAATTGAATTTAAAATATTGATCTTTAATGATACGAATCTTTAGCTACAATTTTTAGCTAAGTAATTTTCTCCATGTCTGTTGAACAAAATAAGAAAGCAGACGAATTATCTAAAGAAGGTTTAAAAATGGAAGTTGGAAAGTGCAAGATTACTATTGAGAGAAATGGCCAGGGATCAACATGGAGTAAACTGAACTTTTGGAAAGGCTAATTCAAGCTTTTTGTGAGATTTTTGTTATTTTGTAAAACTGTGGTCAATGTATAAATTCTAAACTTATCTAAACCAGTAAAAAGCATGCAACAACACCTGTAGAATGTATTCTACAAATTTCACTATAAATGATGAAGAGTATGAGTTTTTTATGTGGAAAAAAAACTTTAAACTTTCAAACTAATAATTATGAAAAAGTGTTTTCTATAAAACAATTTGAAAATCTTTAATAATGAATATTATATAAAAAAATAAATATCATAATGAAGACCATGACTACTTACTATAACATTGCCATGAATCACACGTATTGTATAAGGACAGTTGAATATAAAATACAACAATGAAAAATGTAAACAACATTTAACATCACCATAAATCAATGTATGGACACTTGGGTTTTAATGCATTGAAAAACAATTCCGCCTTACATTCGAAAACAAATATATGAGTTGTATATCAAACAATATATTCCCAACGAGAAAACATAGATCTTTCTTGATATTTTAAATAGTAAAATATTACTTTGAGGTCAAATAGATTATTGATTCCATCCCCTTTACAAGTCAAGGCCCGACATTTATTAATAATGGAAGTAATGTACCTCTTTTATTAGGTGAGAAACATGAATGATTCAATTATATTTAATACGTATTTAATTTATTATATAATAAATTATTTAATTGAAATAGATTTTAGATGGAAAATAATATAAAGGTTGTAGGTTTATTTTTTTTAAATGAAATATAAATGGATAAAGTTTTAATGTGAATATAAATATTATTTTAATGAAATATGGTTATAATATAATCATAAATATTTTAAAAATAAATAAAATGATCATTTTATATATTTATTTTTCTATATTTTATAATGATCATCCCTTTCGTATTAAATCGTTCTCTTTAACTCTTAGGCCTTTAGGTCCCTAGACATTAACCATGAAAGATCAAGATGGTTGAATCCACCCATGATTAATTGCAATCTTGAAGTTAATTGGTTTAAATAAATAATGAGATTATTACAAAACTAATTTCCAATAGAATCAAACTAAAGCTTGCTGAGATGATTTCTAAGGAGTAGTTTGGATTTTTAGGTAATAGACAAACTTTGGATGCTTTTGGAGTCACAAAGGAATGCATGCACATTATTCAAGTAAAAAATTGAATATTATGATTTTCAAAATGGATTTAGCTAAAGTATATGATAAAGTTAACTAGGAATTATTAAGATTTATTCTTCTTCAAATTGGTCTTCCTATGGAAGTCTGCAAGTTGATTATGGCATGCGTATCATCTACTTCTTGTGTTGTTTTGGTTAATTGTTCTCCTTCGAGGTTTTTTAAGAGCTCTAGAGGATTATGACAAGGCTTCTTGCTTTTTCCTCTCCTTTTTTTTGATAACCATTGAAGGACTTAGTAGAATGATTGATATTGCTAAGAGAGAAGGGAATCTGTCTGGCATTAAATTCTCAGTTGTATTACATATTACTCATTTATTATTTGTGGATGATGTTGTTATTTTTGGCCAAGGAACCTTGAATGAATGGAGATCCTATTATGAGATTATTAATCCATCATGTGTAGCTTCAAGTATGGAGACCAACTCAGACAAATCTATCTTCTACATTAATTTTGTTTCTGGAGATTTTTGTTTCTAGGTGACTCAAATGTTTCCCTATAAAGTTGTATGGAATCCGGTTTGAAATATTTGGGATATTTTGCTGAATCCAAACAACTATAAGAGTGAAGACTAGATATGGTTGGTAAAAAGGTGGAAAAAATAATTTCCAATTGGACTTTCAGATTTCTATCTCTTGGAGGTCGTCTCACATTGATCAAAGTTGTTCTTGTTGCTATTCCTATCTATTGGTTCTCAGTGTCAAGGGTTCCTCAATCTATTATGAAAATTATAAGACAAAAAAAATTGAACTTCTTGTGGTCAGGATCAAATAGCAGGGATAAAATCCATCTGATTTTTACAACCTAAAGAAATGGGAGGTTGGGACATAAAAAATATCAACTGGTTCAATATTTGTTTATGCATGAAGATATGTTGGAGAGCATTATTTGGCACATGTTTTTGGCCAGAGGCTATTAAGACCAAATACTTGAAAAATTAAGTCTATCCTTTATTGGATCGGGAAGTATGAGAAAAGTGTTTCAGGTGTCTCATATTTTTGGAATGGTTTCCTCAAAATATTTCAATGGATCAACCAATGGATCAATTTGAAGGTTGGAAATGGCACTAATGTTTTAGTTGGTGTGGATCCCTTCATTGGGTGTGGTGAGAACTATCTTCTTTCATGCTCTCTTATTGACTACTTAGTTGAGTTTAGTTTATGCACACTTGCTGATATTAAAAGACCTGCTTGGTTGATTTCTAATGGTGAGTCCTAGCTTCAAGATGAGGACATAAGGATTATGGGGGATTGGGCCATGAAATGGTCTTCTTATGTTGGGTCTCTCAATAAAGAAGGTATTAGGATAAATGACTCTTAAGATGTATTGGTTTGGGAATGGAATAAGTCTAATGGTCAGATTGATGCTAAAATGCATATGATGTTATTGCTCAGTCCCTTACCCATTGGAAACTAAGTGGTGGTACATAAAACTTTGCAAGTGGAACATTCTTGTTAAGTTAAAGTGTTTTTTTTGCTATGTATGATAAATCATATTCTTACCTGGGAAAACTTGCTAAAAAGGGGCAGATATGGTCCTAATATTTGTTCTCTCCACCTTAAAGATGGTGATTATATTGAACATCTTTTCTTTCTTTGTCCCTTCAGTTCTAAGCTCTAGCAGGAAGCGAGTAATTCAGTTAATTTGAAGGTATCCTGGGTTCCTGGGCTTTTTGAAGACAACATTCTCCTGTGGATGCAGAATGTGAAACAACATAAATTCTTGTCGATCTTCCTCACTTGGCAAATCTAAAAGATGAGGAACAGTGTAATTTTTTAGGAAACTTGTCCTAATATCTTTTCCTATGCTATGAAGTGCTTAGGATTTTATAAATATTTTCCACCGACGAATGTTGTAAGAAAAATAGGATTCTCAAAGGTCCTATTATGGTGGATGGTATGGTTATTGGGTTTTTTGATGAAGCAGTCAAAGTTGGAAATGGTGGCCATGGATATTAATGTTAATTTTTTATCTTTAATTTAGGAATGCAATAGTACTTGAAATCAAATAACAATCATACAAATAAGCAATCACATTCTACACATGAATTTACCTTGGGGAAACCCTCTATGACTTGAGGAAGAAAACCCCAACAAAACCTTCCTTAGTATATTGATAGATAGCAAAGAATATATTTTACATCAAGCACCCCCAGTGCAATTACAGAGCAAGAGAAAGACAAATAAGAGAGACTCAGAATAATATCCTACACAAATAGAAGCACCTTTCCTTCAAGGGAGAAGAGAATTCGCTTCACATTGAATTCATCAATCATGTATAACATATTTATACATTCTTCACATGCATCAGATTCTATTTTTATCTTCAAAATTCAGTATAAACTCTCCCTCCATGTGGATGCATCAATCTTGCATGAATAAGTGTGCCCCACTTCACATGCAGTGCATTAAATCGCTGAACTGATTCTTAGGATGAACTCACCCCTTAACTGAAAGCTTTCCCACTTAATTAGGTAGCTAACTTAAGTGTTTTCATGCAAGTGTCACAACTCAAGTGTTACCTTTTAGTTTAACATAAGTGTCTCCTTTTAGTTTAACATAAGTGTCATCATGATTTCACACTTAGTTAAGTATATCTTATTTGTTATCACTTAGTTAACTCTCTTAACCGATTCTTTCTTGTCAACATCAATGTAGTGATCATTTCGAGTTCTCTTTTGATTTACTGAATTTTAACAATTTGAATTCTCTCTTAATTAATTCTTTTATGTGCAATTCGAATTCTCTCATATTTTATCACATCTTATCTTTATATTTGATCTTATCTCCATGGTCCATATGTGCTAGCTTAGTTATCATATAAAATATAGTAAGGATATTTTCCCAATGATGTGATCATATTGTTCTACTATCGTTCCAAGTGATTATATTCTAAAGTAATTCTCTCTAGAGGTGTCCAGTATCTATAGGAGACTTAATAGATCAACCATGGTTAGTATTACATCACACAACATACATGCTTCAACATGCAAAGCATTACCTCAACACATGAGGATTTTTCTTGACACACAAGACCTTAGCCTTGACTAGCAAGACTATACAACATCATCACTTCGACATACAAAGCACTTGCCTCAACACATGAAGATGAACTTTTATTGAGTACAACTCAATATTCTTCTTCAAGTTTCCTAAGTCCACCACAGGCTCCTATAAGGCACTACCTCGACACACAAGGCTCAAACTTGACACACAAGATTGACCTGGAGAATGACTCATGATGATGTAACTTTAACACTCCCTCTTGGCGAGGGAGACATTCTCTGCCATGCTAAGCTTGTCTCGGAAGTACCTATACTTCGTCACTGATAGAGGCTTAGTCAACATATCTGTTATCTGCTCGCCAGTAGCAATTTACTGAACTCTTATGACACCTCTTCTGACCATGTCTCTGATGTAGTGATACTTCATCTCAATGTGTTTTGATCTGTCATGAAACACAGGGTTTTCTGAGAGCTTTATGCAACTCTGATTGTCAGAGACAATGACAGTAGTCTCAAACTTCTCACCAAACAACCCAACAAGTAGCTTCCTAAGCCACACATCTTCTTGGTAGGTGGTCTAGTTTCAATATACTATGATTCTGTAGTACTCTAGGCTATGGATCCCTACTTCCTGTTGGACCAAGAGATCATAGTTGATCCCAAGCTAAAACAAAATCCAGATGTACTCTTTGGGTCCACAATACTACCACCCCTATCAGAGTCGGCATATTCAAGTAGCGTCACTCCACCACTGGAAGCATATTTGATTCCATAAGAAATAGTACCTCGAAGGTATCTAAGCACATGCTTGGCAGCAACCCAATGTCTATGTCTTGGCTCAAACATGAAATGACTCAATATACTCATTACATAACATATGTTTGGTCTACTATGTATCAAATACATCAAGGACCCAATGAGTTGTCTATACATGGTAGGATCCACTAGATCCAATATATAATCTGACTCATGTAGCTTCTTTATATTAGACACCATTGGAGCATACATGGACTTACAGTCCATCATACAAAATATCTACAATACATCAACTATGTACTTTCCTTGAGAAATAAAGATCTCATCTTTCCTTTTCCAAACTTCTAAACCAAGAAAATAGTGCATAAGAACTAATTCTTTCATTTTGAAGTCAGAAGTGAGCTCCCTCTTACACCAAGATATCTATTGCTCCTTTCCAGCAAGGAACAAGTCATCAACATAGAGAACCAATTACAATGGTTGGTTCTTCACAACCTTGATGAATAGTTTGGGGTCTGCTTCACTTTTGGAGAATCCCAAGATCAGAAGATGGATATGAATCCTTGAATACCAAGCCCTCGAGGTTTGCTTAAGCCCATTCAAGGCTTTCTTAAGTTTGCATACATGGGACTCCTTCCCATGAATTAAAAACCCCTAAGGTTTTTGTATGTAAAACTCTTGCTCAACCTCACCATTGATGAAGGAAATATTTACATCCATCTGGTGAAGTTTCCAACCCAAAACTGAAGAAATGGAAATTATGGTTTAGATAGTAGAGTACCTAGACACAGGAGAGAATGTCTCATAATAGTATGACCCTTCTTTCTATGAGAAGCCACGTGCCACAAATATTTCTTTATACTTTTCAATACTTCCATCAACTACATGCTTGATTTTATAAATCCACTTGGAAGTTACTATGGACATCATGTTAGGTTTAGGAACCACTTCCCACACATCATTCTTCATGATAGATTTGTTATTTTCTACCATGGTATATTTCCATACTTGTTGCTTTGAGGCTTCCTCATAAGTATAGGGTTATGAATCACTGATGTGACTCATCTGTTCTACATATCCTAAAAATATTTTAGGTCTCTTTTGCTCCCGGGATGAGCTTGGAGGTGCTGCATTCTTTTTGGCTTCTTGCAGAATGTCTCAACACCATGCAGATCTCCTCTTAGTAGGATGTTCATCAAGTGATATTTCTATCCGATCTTTTGGTTCTTCAAGATCAAGGAAATCTACATAATCTTTTGGCTTCTCCCTCTGTCCATCTGAAAGGGGAGAATAAGAAACTAGATCCTCCATCATAGGAGTATCATGATTATGCATGTATGAATCACACTGAAGTTCTTTGGAGCACTTGAAGGCATCCTATTCATGAAAAGTTACATCTTTGTTGACTTCAATGTTTCTTTGTCCCAGAACATAGATTATGTAAGCTTTGGAGGATTAACTATATCCAACAAATGTTCCTTTATTTCTATATGGCTCCATATTTGTCCTCTTCTCTCTAGATGCATGAATGTAGACATGAGAAATGAAAATATTCAAGTGTCCAACATCAGGTTTTTCACCAGTGAAAACCTATTTAGGAGTCTTTTCTCCCAAGATAGAATGAGGGATTCTATAATGAATAGAAAATGAAATCCTAGAGGCTTATGCCCATAAGGATGTGGGTAGATCTTGATTAGACATCATGGATTTTGCAGCCTCACACATTGTTCTATTATTTCTTTCAGCAATCCCATTTTGCTGGGGGTTGTAGGGTACAATTAGTTGTCTTTTTATTCCTGCATCTCGACATAAGTGATTGAAGTTATAGCATGGGAAACTTTTAACCCAAAATACGATGGCATATTTGTCTGAATTTTGACAACACTTCATTTAAGATTTGACAATTATTTTTTTTAAACATCGGTGAAATGTCGTCGGATATTTGACAGACATAATTCTCAGTCAGATATTCGACAACAACTGGTCGAATAACCTATGCTTTTTTTTTAGCAAATGAGTTGACTAACTGACATCAATTATGTCGACAATATGACACTCATCTCATTCCAGCGTGTCTAATAACCAACAACAAGGGGGTCCAATATACGACAACATGTTCATCCCCACTTTGTATTCATCCCAACATGTCGAATAACCAACAACCGTGAGGTCGAATATCCGACAACATATTCATCCCAACATATCGAATAACCGAAAACTGTGAGGTTGAATATCCAACAAAGTATTCCTCCCAACAATCCAAATAACCGACAACTGTAAGGTTGAATATTTGACAACGTATTCCTCCCCAGTTGTCGAATAACCGACAAGCTCAGACCACTAGCTGACATCAAAATCTAACGATGTTTGTTGTCAGAGGTAAAAAATACTCGTTGGATGATTGTTGTGTTGGCGTCAGATTGGAGACGGATAACAAAACCAATATCCAACAAATTTTCCATCGTAGGTATAGAAACACCATCGGATCTCTATTGTGGAGTCGTCGGGTATGCGACAGAGTTGAGGAAATTAAAAAAAAAATATATATAACATGCACTATGCTAGTCTTGAAATTTGTTTAAAGACTCATACAGGTTAAAGTTCCTACTCTATCCTATTTTGGTGGGAAAAAGGTTTAAATACATCACAAGATAGGGGAATTCTAAACCTGTATGTAATTTCTAAAATAGTATGCAAATCCAAGCATCCATACCTAGAGTGATCATACTCATGATGAAAACTTGAGTATCCATAACCAAAGGGATCAAAATCAAAACAAAAATATAAGGATTTGTAAATAGAGGGATCCATAGATAGAGAGATCAAACTTAGAAGGAAAATGAAATATATATTCAATTGAAAATGGTCCAATCTAGGGAGATCGTCTTTAGAAAGGACACAAATATCTAAAGTAATGTCAAAAGTGATCATAGACTCTAGGAGAGATTCACTTGAGGGAATAACATAATTCAAAAGAGAAAATATGACAAAACATTTACTTAGACCAACAAGGGGTATAATATTTAGGTTCACTACCTACCCCAAGTACCCCAAGCACTTCTCACTTGTAGTAACGTATGTGGAATCTAGGGAGAGTAACTATGGATGCCTCTTCATGAAAAATAACTAGGTTGAATATTCATGGGTCAATATTTAACATTGGGTGGGGATATATAGGACTTCATCCTATAGCTAAAACTTCAACATAAATGTATCACGCTAATTCACATTCCAACTTTACTCATGTTCCTAACATTCCACATCCACTAACTAAGTTTCAAGGGATAATATCAACACTTAAGCAATGACCTTGTGCTTGATTCTTGTATGAGAGGCGCTTTCCCAGAAGTATTCCTTGCTACTAAAGAGCATTAGCTCTCAACTAGTAAACTCCTATTTTTTTATGATCTCCAATAATTTACTTTCCAATCATACAACCATGGTCGTATCCGTAGACTATTGTTGATTTTGTCCAATGAATAACAAGTCTTTTTCCTTTTAGTTAAGTTCTACTTTTGGTTGATTTTTACTTAGAGGGATGAGGAGGTAATAAAAATATGATGTTTTCAAGTGAAAAGGTATAAAAACAGAATTCTTGTAAATTGAAACAATGATTTAAACTTGAAAAATATATTTCAATTCAAAATAATTGCAAAAAGTATAGAAAATAAAGCATACCCTTTCAATCCCTAAAGCCAATGCAAATTTTCAACAAAAATATTTAAATCCAAATCAATCAATTATTTTTAGTTTTCATGAGATCATGCTAATGAAATCAATCTAATCTTTTCATTTGAAAGGAGACACTTCATAATGCATCAAACTACCTAAGAGGTCCCTAATGGAAACAAAAGAAAATATGTTTATCCAATATTCAATTAATATTTTTCAATGTCTAAAACTCTCCCCCAACAAAATTAAAATGCAACACCCATCTTAAAGACGACTAGACTTCCTACCAAGGTTCAATACTTCCCAATTCTAAAGAAAACGTCAAAATTAAAATAGTAATTTTTAGGCTTGGATAATTTTGGGTCACCCACAGGACTTGCTAGCAAATTGCTAAAGTGTAACATGCATGTTGCTTAGTCATTGCAAAGAAACAACTTGTATGTGCATAAAAAATCTCACAACCTATGCAAGAGAAAGTCACAAACCCTCATGATTGTAATAGAAACATGCCACAAAGTATGGGATAGAGAAGGGTCAACATTGTTTAAATGAGTTCGTTTAACAAAAGAAGCAAGTGTGAAGTCATCAAAGAGACCTAGAAGCATATCTTTGTTTTGCATCAACAACGATATTTGAGAAAAAAATGGAATCTCAAGAAGATGTGGTAGTCCATATAAACTCAACAAATGAAATTAAATATGGAACATTTTTTAATATTACATGAAGTACCCATTGAATTGATTTAAAAAACAAGTCTTGAAGTGAATCTTTGAAGCATCCATGATCAAACTTGAAGACAATCCAAGATTTTGCAAAAGATGTATGATAACATAAATATATTTTGATAGTCAAATTTGAGAAGGATAAGACTTGACTTAGAAACAAGTATGAGGATATTTGATTGAGGTGATGTAGCTGACCTGGAAACGCTAGAAACATGGAGCATCTTTACTACATTGAAGCAACACTTGTTATGGAAGAGGTTGACCTAATACATATGCACAACAAACAATGAAGACAAAGCATAAATAAATACAGACCTAAATACCAAACAAACAACCCTTTTGAAGATAAGAAGGAAATGTCCCTATTGGTTATTAAACTATCCATTGAATTGAACACCTAACTCTAGGAGTAAACCTATGAAAATCTCCTAGAGAACCAATGAAAGTTCTAGTCAATATTTGGATAATAATGATTGAATCGATATGAGTACAAGTGAATTATGTTGAACAAACATTGTGAAGTTTTAGGGAAGACTATTGGAAAGTGTATGTTAGGATATTCCTATACTCCATCCTAGTCCCACCAGTATTTTGATCATTTACATTTTCAGTCATGCATGCACCTTTTAGGGTTTGCATGCATTCTAGGGTTTGCATGCATCCCAGTCATTAGTCTAACACCTAGCCCTCAGTTAGCCAGCCCCCAAGAGCTTCTCACTATTCAGTTTTATCCCTCCAGTTGCTTAATGCGCCCTTCTTCCTTGATTTTAGGGAGCAACTCACCCTTCTTCACCTACCAGTCCAGTTGTCACTCAGTTACACTCAGTTGCAGTCAGTTACACTCAGTTACAGTCAGTTACACTTAGTTACACTTAGTTACAGTCAGTTACAATCAGTTACACTTAGTTACACTGAGTTACATTCAATTACACTGAGTTACACTCAGTTACACTTACCAGAGTTAGTTTGACTGATGGTTGACAGTTACTTGAGCATTGATGACTCCACCGATGATGATGAAGACTTCCAGTTGTGCTCCGATGATCATGAGGACACCTAGCTGTGCTCCGATGACACTCTATTGATCTTATGATCACTCTGAGAGGCTAATTCGAATTGCTACCTTGGGCATTTGAATCCTCTCTACCATTGTACTATTTATTTGTCCATATTGTGATTAATTAACTAGTGTGTGTGAAGTATTATTGCTTCTATCTGAGTTCTACTGTACCATATTATTCTGTTGCTCATTATACTGTATTGTTCACTCTTCTTCTATTTTCCTGCTTAATCATAATTACTCTTGTGAGTTATACATCATCTCTTAGATCTACTATGAGGATTTTCACATGGTATCAGAGCATGTTGAGAGTATTGTTTATCTCCATTCTTGAGATTTTTTTGCAGGTTATTACCAAGATTTCGAGTGCAGCAGTTGCAACAGTTTCTGCATTTTTGCAACAGTAGCAGTTGCAGTTATTCTATATTGTTTTTTCAAGTCCTCTACAGCTTCAATGTATTCATCAGGAATTACTCCTCTTGATCCACTCTACTATGATGAATGGAAACCAAGAATGATAGCAGACTTAAAGATCCATGATCTTTTTGGTTGTTATTTTGAAAGAGAGTTCGAATCCCCTGAAGAGAAGATTGACTGGTTAAATAAAAGTGGCATGCACTTTGCAGCAATAATGTTTTGTTTGTTTGCACACTAGAGATTCCAATTCAAATACCGTAATGGTGTTGAAACTCCAAAGGAGTTATGGACTCCAAAAGAGATATGGGCTCACCTGGATGAAAAATTTGGCAGAAAGAATGAAGGACTTGGTCCTAACCCATTCGAAAGCAAGCAAAGTGATGCATTCGCTCCTCTTGATGGTCTCTCAGATCATGAACCAGTATCATCTCATATTGAAATTGTTGACAAAGAACTTGCAGATTCTCCACTCATGCTCAAACTTTCTTCTCTTTCTGTGCCAGCTCACACTCTAGATATTGCAGAAGGTCCTAAATCCTCTCTTGCACCAGAGTCTATTGGTTTGCATCATGATCACATGATTATTTCGGAGGTCAAAAAATATTTTGAAGGTAATGCATTCGCTCCTCTCCAGCTAACTCCTCTTTTATACTACTATATGATCATAATTCCATGCTTTCAGAAGGTCATTGAAGAATATGGCCATTGCCAATCGCTTGGGATAATTTCTCATGCATCTACTGGTTTTGATCTCACCTCTCATGGTTCAAAGGAGATCTCAAGAAACTATGATTCAAGTCTTGGATCTAATTTGGATTCTAAGCAATTACTGCTTGGGATAATTTCTCATGCATATGATAGTTTTGATCTCACCCCTGCTGGTTCAAAGGAGATCTCAAGAAACTGTTTTTTAAGTCTTAAATCTGATTTTGATTTCAAGCAAACATGTAATAGTTATTTTTGGCATAATCTCACCCATGGTGGTTCGAAGGAGAAGACAAAAGACGATATGCACTTTCACAGATTTGATCCTACCTCGGCTGATTTGAATCACAGGTTCAAGGATCATTCTCATACTGTTGGATTTTTTCTCATCATATTCGATTTGAAGAGCAAGTACAAGCACATGCTTTTTGAGCATGATCCACTTCTTCCCAAGAAGAAGATACCTCCAGACATATGACGAAGCATCAAACATGCTTGAGTTTGGAGCATTTATTTTTATGTGTGCCTTACAGTCTATTTTTTGAGGAGGGGGGTATGTTTCCCATGAAATTTTCCCACTTCCTTGGTTTATTGATTGTTATTATTCATTGTATTGGGTGACCTTTGGTCTTAGTTACCAGGGCCCATGATGGATTAAGGGGGGGTGTTAGGATATTCCTATACTCCATCCTAGTCCCACTAGTATTTTGATCCTTTACATTTTCAGTCATGCATGCACCTTTTAGGGTTTGCATGCATTCTAGGGTTTGCATGCATCCCAGTCATTAGTCCAACACCTAGCCCTCAGTTAGCCAACCCCCAGGAGCTTCTCACTATTCAGTTTTATCCCTCCAGTTGCTTAATGTGCCCTTCTTCCTTGATTTTAGGGAGCAACTCGCCCTTTTTCACCTACCAGTCCTGTTGTCACTCGGTTACACTCAGTTACACTCAGTTACACTCAGTTACACTTAGTTACACTGAGTTACACTTACCAGAGTTAGTTTGACTGATGGTTAACAGTTACTTGAGCATTGATGACTCCACTGATGATGATGAAGACTTCCAGTTGTGCTCCTATGATCATGAGGACACCTAGTTGTGCTCCGATGACACTCTATTGATCTTATGATCACTCTGAGAGGCTAATTCGAATTGCCACCTTGGGCATTCAAATCCTCTCTACCATTGTACTATTTATTTGTCCATATTGTGTTTAATTAACTAGTTTGTGTGAAGTATTATTGATTCTATCTGAGTTCTACTGTACCATATTATTCTGTTGCTCATTATACTGTATTGTTCAATCTTCTTCTATTTTCCTACTTAATCATAATTACTCTTGTGAGTTATACATCATCTCTTAGATATTCTATGAGGATTTTCATAGTGTAGACCTTGAGAAATTATCAGTCAAAGTCTAGACCTTATGAAGTACCCAGTGCATAAGCCTTGTGAAGACTCTTGTGCATAAATTGTGTAGATTTCATGAAGCTGACATTGTGAATATTACATGTTACATACTTTGTGAAGATTTGAGTTACATAAATTATGAAGTATTTGAAGTAGACTTTGTGAAAAATTTAGTGCATGCCTTGTGAATATTTGAGAATAGATATATTGTAGACCTTGAGAGAAGACTTAACAGTGCATACCTCATGAAAATTTGAGAACAAACCTCATGAAGTATTTGTTGTATACTTCTTAAATAACCAAGAGAAGACCTCGTGAAGATCTCATAATAGGCCTTGTAAAGATTTGATGGTGCATACCTTGAAAGAACTTTGGAACATATAACTGATTTCATTACCTCCATTCAATAAGGAATAAATGTTTGAGAAGCAACGAACAAAAATGAAAGAAAGACATGAAGCATAATATACAAGCGCAACAATGCATACGAAATCCATGCTTCCGATAGGTGATCTTGCTTATGCAACATGAGCTAAAAGCATGTTAGATGTATATAAGTATACTTTTCCAACAAACATAAGCAAATAGTAGTGATGTATTGAGAAAGAGTTTGACAAGTCAATGATATTTGAATAATACCTTGGAACTCTTTGAAGCAGTAGATCTATAATTTCACTCATTGGCATGCCATCTCAAGTTTATAGTATGTCATTACCTACAAACACCACAACAAGATTTAAGTTAGTATAATGCCAAGAAATAAAAATGTTAGAAATAAAAAATGCTACTCAAATATGAAATCAAATATGAAGTCAAGCCAACCCACTTGTTTACGTCAAAGTTTTCATGTGGAAAATCATGTAGACCAAATAACTATTATGTAGAGTCCTATGTAAAATTTTGCAAACCAAATAATAAATACATGTCATTCATATACCAAATTATATAAAGAAAAAATATTATGTGAATGATATGGATTTATTGTTACCAATTAAGTATGTTGTCGAACAAAAAACAACTAGAATTCCATATAACAGTCGTACTACTTCCCAATTCTTATTAAAGAAATGATTTGCAGCAACTCCTTCCTAGGTTACCAACAACACACAGACACATAGTAGCATTAAAGAGGTTAAAAACTTAAAACATCCATTGTACATGATCTCCAATAACTAACATAATTATTTGTTAATTACTATAAAGGAGATGTACTTAAATATTTTCCTAGATTTGTTGATTTCACTGTTAAGTTGAATCTAAATGATAAACACAAAGGAACAATAATAAAATACAACACTTCATGTGGAATAGAATGAGTGGGCAGATTAAAACATCCACTCTACATGATATTTGTTAATTTTAATGCTACTGAAGAATTAACGACAAGATTCTACCTCAATTTAGAATTGCAATATCATGATTTCCACTTGTGGTTCTACATTTTCCAGCTTCAAATTTACATAGTTTGTCTCAAAATTGTGGTATGGCTCCTGTAACTCTAGAAATTTAGATATCTCTCAAGATTTTGGTATTGTTCAATGCTTGGTATTAAAAATGTAGTAGCATTAACATTAACAAAGACAACACTACATGATCTCCAATAACTAACATCATTATTTGTTCATTGCTATAAAGGAGATGTACTTGAAAATTTACCTAGACTTGTTGATTTCATTGTTAAGTTGAATCTAAATGATAAACAAAGAGGAACAATAATAAATATACAAAAATTTATAGGAAATATAATGAGTAGAGAACTTAAAACATCCACTCTACAAGATCTCCAATAACTAACATCATTATTGTTCAAGAGACGTACTTGAAGATTTTCATGGACTTGTTGATTTCACTGTTAAGTTGAATTTAAATGATAAACACAGAGGAATAGTAAGCAAGATACAACAATTTATAGGAACTAGAATGAGTAGAGAACTTAAAACATCCACTCTACAACATCTCCATTAACTAATATCATTAGTTGTTCATTACTATAAAGGAGATGTGTTTGAAGATTTGCCCGGACTTGCTGATTTCACTGTTAAGTTGAATCTAAATGATAAACAAAGAGGAACAATAAGAAAGATACAACACTGTATAGGGTAGAATGAGTAGAGAACTTAAAACATCCCTCCAATACCTAACATCATTCATTTGTTCATTGCTATATAGGATATGTACTTAAAGATATGCGTGGACTTGTCTATCAAACCACTTCCTATCCTTGTGATGTTCCATGAAGGTCATGTTTTGAAGACTTAGGGTTTGAGGACATAAACCCTAGGATGGAAATGTAGACTTAGAGGCTAGTGCTTGTCTTCTATGCTATGTGCTTCTTTGATGCAAGATATCTAGGGTTGTTAAACCCTAAGGAATACAACATCACTAATGCTAAGACCTTCAGCATGGTGAGATGCTTTTTTTGGAGGACTTGGAGCTTGATGTGATGTCATAATTGATGTATTTTGGAGAGATGCCTTTCTTGGGAATGTGATGTGATGAAGTACTTGGATGTTCACTTGTGTGATACGAATGAGGAAGTGGCCAACTTTGGTTGGAATCTCATATGACCCTCTTCAATTACATCACTCTCAATTCTCCATACCCAATGCATGTACTTGAAAAATATTAAATTTATGTGCAAACATGCAGATTTCATCATAAAGAAACATTTACCATTCATTCGTTAAAATATAACATTCATTAATGAGGAAAAAAATAATGCATGACATTATATTATCAAAAATAAGTATACATAGTGTTTTTTCAGTCACTTCTTTCTAGGCTTTTTTCTTTTGACAAAATCAACAAGCAACTCAACTTTTGCAACTTGTTGTTCAGTTCTTATGGCATCTACAACTTGTTGTATTGTAGGCCTAATAGTGTACTCATGACGTGGATGCTGCTGCTAGGAGTCAGGATTTGCTGCAATAATGTAAAAATGTTACATTGATATCTTTTGTTATTATAATGACAGATATTTCATTAAAAAACGAAGATTACAAAGGTTTTTCTTACCTGATGTAGCCACATCATGTACTTCATCTTCGTGTCTAGGCTCATCTTGTATAGTATGACCCTCTACATGCTCTATAGTTGAAACATGAAAAAGTACAATTAATATTCACCATTTGCAATGCAATATTTTAAACTGTAGCATATGAATACATTCATTACCAGGATTCGAAGCATGACCTTCGATGGGTTTTTCTCCATCCTTGACATTAAGTGGATTGTTGCTTTCCTGCTCAAAACAAAGTCAATATTTTATGGAAAATATTTATAACAAATATTTTGCACAAGTAATCAATCTTAAATAAACTCATTGATTTTATATACTTACACGCAAGATGGATCACCAGAAGACTGTGTTTTCCCAGACAAGCTTTTTCAGTGTTCAACAACAACTCCAAAGCCGTGTTGGAAGCCAAGCTTCAAGTCTTCCTCCGTGGGAACTTCCTTGAATCAATCGTCTTGCAAATTTGCATAATGTCATGAATTTACCTTTTATGGTGCAATAAAATGAAAATAAATTGCAATTTATTATTTGGATGCAATATTGGTTTTTTGATACTTACAATTCATGCCGCCAAATTCGAATAACCACCAAGCCCAATATTATGTTATCCAATTTATTCTTGTCTTGCCTTTGTGGCCTTTGATGTGTCTGATAGCCTATGAAAATGTTGAAATTGTTAGATGTTTCAAATTTGATCTAAAAATTAATAATAATAAGGTTTATAATTACATTGTGGAAAGTATTTGTAATGTACCCACTTGCTGACCCAATAAGAGAGGGAACATGATAACAATCTGTGGGGCTTTTCATAAAACTCAGCCCAATCATTAGCATCATAAAAACATTGGTGTGCAGATACAAATTAGGAAATATGCACAACGGATTTGAAACTATTCCACACACACAATTCATGCCCATCTAGCATATCAAAACAGTCATCAAATTAATGCATTGCAGAAGTAAATACATAGACATAAAACACTTATCTTCATTGTGCAATTGTCCCAAGCAACTAGCTATGTCATTGCAACATTCCACCCAACCATAGGCTCTTCAATGGCATATACTCAGTCCGTCCAAAGGTCACCCCCGAGCTGGGCATGATTCCTACAAGGAAAAGGGGACATTCCATCTCATTCACAACCGATTACTCATTTCCTCTCAGCCAAGCTAGTCCACCACTGGGTTTATCAAGCTACACTTGAACTCTGGATGCTTACTCTCAAGCTCAAGCCAAAGCAATGGACACCCATAACCCATACCCCAACATACTCTGTCTACTCACAACCAAAATGATCATGGGGAAAGGATACACATTTACAACATAGGTGTTTACAAAAGAGGGTCCACATTGGCTCTCCCCAACTCATGGTTCACCCAAAACGAACTGTGGAATTTAGAATTCATTCCCAGGGAGAAAAATGATTTCTCCTACTGGTTATGATCCTTTCCAATGGCCCAAACAGCCTCCAGGAAGACCCAAAAATGTTATGTTCTCTTCCCCACTTGTAACCAACACAAAAACGCCCTTTCCCAGCTAGAAAGATGAAGGAGAACATAGAAAAACTATGGAGGAAAATGCCCAAGCAGCTAGAGCTGCGTGAGGGAGCAAGGCAATGGTGAATAATGGCTTAGAGAACAATTTCATGGATCTTTTCTTGCCCAAGGAGACAAACACGATTTTCCATGAGGGTGGCTTTCCCATACCCGAATTTGGACAGCCATACCTCTCTTTCCCCAAGGCATTAACTACTTCAACCAACTCTTGGGAGAAATCAATGACTGGGTACAAAAGTCAACATGGGTAGTTGAGGGTTTGATGGGTTCTCTCATTGACACTTGGCTTGACTTGAGTGGCTCAAGGGTTTGAATGTTTTCCCTCCCCATTCCTTGAAAAATCATGCCCCCATCTCTTGTTGCATTGCATAGCTAGTTTTGGGTATTTTTTTATTAAAATGCATATTACATGATGTTGAAATTCCAACGTGCCTGGCTATCATGCAAACCGTATGCATCAATAGATCAATGGAGGGGCCTTGGCCTTGAGCTCCTCACCACAATTTATAACAATATTACATCATTTACAATTTAATGCCATGGGGTCAAACTGGGGACATTACAGTATTTCATACCTTCCTCTTCCCAGTGGTTGCTTTCCTTATTTTCTAAAAGGCCTCTCCTTTCCATCTTCCACTAGGGCCTTCCACTCTCTTCCTAGAATCATTGGAGGGCACTTGTACCTAGGGTTCCTTTCTAGATGAACCCTATATTGGTCCCTCACAATCTTCATATGTTGGCCAATCTTCTTTAGGACCTCCAATTAGATGAAGGTCTCGCTGTCGAACATGCCAACCAAGCGATTGGTGAGCTCGTCTTTTACATTTTTACTTTGTTTATCCTACCTTGTGCAGATGGTGGTCCCAAATAGCTCCAATGACAAACCATTTAGATGTTTATCAAAAACATCATTTCCTGCAAGAAGATCATGTCATCATTAGTTGAAAAATATTGTTTTATGAGTATATTACAATCATATTATAAATAATAACTTAAAAATTGTAAAAATACATGGGATCTTCTCTATCTTTATGGGAACGAGATATTTTTCCACCAAATTTTTTTTTCTGTAGTGTACCGGTTCTAGTGACATGGGAATATCTAGTAAATGTTGCTTGCGAAATATCAATACTAGGCTTTGCATCGACCCCTTCTTCTGTACGATATGGTGTGCGCTGGCCACTAGAGGGTGCACTCACATCTGGCCTTGGTGGTGTCACAGAATGTGTTTCTGACTGTTCAGTCGACAACAATGGCACATGAGATGCAAGTGGGGTCATATGCACATGTGACGACTCTCCACGAGCATCACTAGGACCAACACCATTGTTGACAATCCATCCTTACCTTGGCTCTTATTTACCTTCTATGAGGCTGACACGGGTTCTGTGTAGTTCCCTTTCTTTAGATCCAACAAAATCCCCTTCATTGGCCCTTTCGTCATCAACCTGCGAGCAGGTTGAAGTCTCACCCGAAGCGAAGATGGGTGGTTACAAAATCAGGTTTTTGTAACCTGGTGATGTGCAGTTATGCTATGCGAGCTTGATATGCGTAGCTTACTCAACATCAAATTCACAGATCATTAACAACATGTATATGTGCACTTCGCAAATCTCAACAACCTACAGACTTCGTTGAATCATTGTTACATCACTCTATAACTATGCATTTCTCATACTTAACACAACTTCACAATGTTCATACATGCATGTTCCGCTACTTAACATATAATTCTCATTCACATTCATATGAAAAAACATATTAAAGCATAAACATTCATCAACATTCAATATATCATAGATTCAAACACATACCACAAGTATTTATGTGGTTCACCCCCCATATGGGAGCTACATCCAGGGGAACTATTCTTATATTTCTTGGAAGGGGTTAATAATTCCAGTAAGCGCACTTAGCTAAAGACTCTTCTCTACAATAGATCTATGCGCACACAGTTGTAGAGCCTTGTTCCTCTCTTACATCTCTCTTAGCATAGATATAACTAGGTTCTAACAAGATCTCTCTATTATCTAACAACCAACCAAGATCTAACCCTTCATTATACAAATTTTCCCTTTTTATAGATCATGCCCGAAGGTCACATCTTTACAATAACTATGGGCCAACCCCCATAGTACCCTTAAACCCAAAAATGGCATGGTTCTCATGTTGAACATGCTTTATCCTTACTTGGCTGGATCTCTGCTATCCTTTTTCGCTGCTTCCTTGGTCTCATGCTTCTCTGACAGTCGCAGTTCTAACCACGTGGCTCTGACGCTACAGTGGTGCATGCTTTGCACCATTCTGCTTCTTTAAAATTTTCGTTTGTATCTGACATTCTGCCGCTTCATTCATAACTACTCCAACTACCTCGATGGTCCTTATTACTTCGCCTTTACTAAGGGGACGGATCCTTTTCTGCCACATCGCTTCGCTCCATACCCTCCTCCCAAGAATTGTGAAGTTGTTTCTCCCAAAAGTGGTCGATGTTAGGCCTCACCTAACTTGTACTTTCATCATAAAAAATTCTTTGTCCCCAATAGGCCCCTAACACTTACTCGTGGCTCGCCCCTAAGCTAATTTTACTGGGTTTTTTCAACTATACATCCTCTAATATGTTTGATTTTGCAATGAACTGCTTAAAAGTTTCACTCAACTTCGCAACTGTGTCCTTGGTTTCTTGCTCAAACTCCTTAATTTTTTTGAGCATATCCTCTGAGATGGGTTCTAGAAGTTGATCCTTCACAGTGTTCTCTGTTTTCCAGAGTTCTTGCAACTTCTGCTCAATTTATTCAGAAAGTGCAAGCGCCTCTTCCTGCATTGGTTGTAACTTTTTCATGAAGTTTCAGCTTCCTTCACCCTTAACGCTTCCAACTCCTTTTGAAGTTCTTTCTTCTCTGCGAACTTTTGGATCCTTTGCCTTGGTGGAAAATCCTTCATAACCATGTTCATAGAGTCAAGATATTTCTGCTGTTGTTGTACCTCATCCTGAATTTTTGTAACTTAGGTTCTTCCTATACCATATCCCATACCTTGGTAATTTCATCAAGTAGGTCTTGAAATCTCGCCACTTTTACGGAGAGGTTTTCTGTGGAAGCCTTCAATTCTTCAGCTCTTACTTCTTTATCTTACTGCGGGGTGCCAGATTGTTGTCGAGATTCTAAGTCATCAATCTTCTCCTTATAGCCAATATCCATGTTTTCCATCTTAGCCTTGAGATTATCTACTGGGGAACCAATCCTTAGGATTGTAGCTTCTGCTTCAGGCTCGTCTGGGAAGTTTGGGATATTTGCACAGACTTCGGAAACATATTTCTTCAACTTCTTATGCTTCTCTTGCGCATATGCTAACTCCTTGGTATTTAGTGGGAATTCATCCTTTACCTCCTTGTATCTTTCCTCCAGCTTCATACGCTGGTTATAAGAGACTATGTCTCTATCTCGGATCTATTCTAAAACCTGCAGATGCAGATTATGTAATCCGTCGATGGGAAACATCCCAACATTAATATCCAGATGTGCGAGCTACTTCGCACCTCCAGTGAGCTCATATGTTGGAAATATGAAATTCATCGGCTCAATTCTAACTAGACGAGGTCTCATTATTAAGGAAGTTGCCTTTCTTTTCCTTTGGCTTGACTCACCTGCACGATCATCAGAATTTGGTTCTCTCACCAAGTCTTGCTGGACTTGTTCAACCCTTGCTACCAGCCTCTTCAGTTCGCTAGGAACTCCATCATGCATGCTTGGACTGTTTATTGCTTTCTTTCCTTTTGGCATGGTTGTATCTATTTGATTTATTTTCTCTCCTCGTGACAAGCCAATAACTTGTTGTTGTTCTACGCCTTGGCTTGGTTCTGGGTTCTGCACGCTTGTTGTATCATCACCTTGTTCTTGTGAACTTCCAGCTTCGATTTCTTCTAAGGTGGTGATCAATGTGGTTGGCGCATCAACCTTCCATTCTAGTGGTCATTCTTCCATAATCAAATCGATTTTATGTGCCTCTAACTGATATAGTCCTTCAAACCATTGAGGATGCGTGAGCTGTACTCGCGACTAAATGTAAATAAAATGCAATCCATCTTTGAAAGTCATCTTCTGGATATAGCGAGTTTCCACTTCCTTATTGATACGCGGATTCCTCTGAATGAATTCACATAACTACTCATAGTAAGTATACAATTATATGTTGTTTACCCTTTTTCTATTTGGACTTGAGTTTTCCCACATGTTCGCAAACCTTGATCCTCGATAGTCTCCAATGAATACTAGGACATTCTGCTGATAGCTAGGCTCCTTCCATCCCACAAAGGCGATTAGTAGTAGCAACCAACTATAGTGGAAATCACCTCCATTTTGTTTTGTATCTCAGATATCTTCTAAGAATTTTTTCAACAGGTAGCTCGCCCAGTTGAACTGAAGGCCATCCTTGGTATTCGCAGCTAAGGATATTGCAGTGGTCGGTACCTCGTTTAGTTTGCATTTACTCAGGATATTTCCTACAAGGAGTTGGACTGTGAACTACGTGACTTGACCCTTGAGCCCGATGGTTGTATAACCACGGCTTCCTTTGGTTGTCCCAAATTTGCTCTTCATCCTTGCAGCCATCTCTTTATCCTTGTTCTTGCTGACGAACTCAACTGCAAGATCAACACCTCTCTTGCACAAGTGTGTGATCTGGTAGATGAGATTGATGTTAATGTCTATCTTGCGGTCTAACCACAAGTATCCCTAGTGCACACATGAGAGAAGTGCGCACCACCACTGTAAGATCTGGGATCCTATCAAAATGTGGAATGCGGATCAGATTCAACAACCCTGATGGCTGCAATGGTGCAATCGAGTCTTGCGGGTGAATGGTTGACTTCTTGGTAGCTTCCTCATACCTTCTGCACATGTATTGATCTACTTAGAATTGTGGAAATTTTACATCCTGGAGCAAGTCATGGCCTACGAATTTGCACTCTGGAATTTTACCGAGCAAATTCTCCTTAATCCGCACATGTCTTCACATTGGCGGCATCATAATCTCACACTGAGGATTCCCCATGAGAAGCATCTCTGGAGCATCTCGTTTCCTTGGAGGGATGTATTTTGGAATAAGCAGGATGGGTCTCTCTTGAGTTGCTATTGGTGGAAACGGTTTCGGAACACTTGCATCCTTCAGATTTTCCTGTTCAGTGGCCTTCTACTTTTCTTTTTGCTCCTGCTGTGGTAATTCCTCGGCGAGTTTCTAGATGATCCACCGTGTTTTGGGACTGCATTCTTTGCAGGAATCTACATGACTTCTTCCAAACCAGAATGTCATAAGTCACTCAAGACTGCATCTAAGGTCGACTACTCAGACATACACTATCAGAGAACGATTGCTTTCAACTCGTAAAAACTTGGAAATTATAGGTAGTAAAAATTAAAATCTGTGGTAAAACCAATAACTAATCAGTCTTAACTATTTATAGGCACCTCAACACTAAGGCACGCCCAAAAATGGATAACCTAGCATTAAATGCTATGTCTTTTGGCCAAATATTACTTAGATTTTGGTCCTTTCCCTTCATTGAATGTGTCTTCAACAAATGAATATGCCTTAAATGCGACAACATCTGGTTTCCAAAAGTATTGCATAACAGTTACTTTCTGATAAAAAACTGTAAAAACTAGTTTTCTTTTACTTCGCTAGCGATTATGTGAACTGTGTGGTTCACTATGCATTTCTCTTTTGCTTTGCTAGCATATATGTGAATTGCGAGGATCAGTGCGCATTTCTCTTCTTTTTTTTTAGCTTAATTTTAACTCCGTAGTGCAATTCCTCTTTTACTTCGCAACTCACTTGTTATGTGTACTTTGTAGCACATCCTTCATTTTTGTGAAAAATTCGCATTTTACCAAAACTGTGTGCAGACTCTTATTCTTTTATTTTAGGGTCCAATTTTAACTGCACTTGACACTTAAAAGTTCCTTGCGTTGCTTAACTGATACCTGGAAGAGTAGGGCCATCCCTGTAAGGATTTAGTCTACTCCCATTAACAAGTCCTTCCAAATTTTCTCCAAGTAGTGTGGCTAACTGAACTGCGCCACCACTAGTGACATGCTTAACAATATATGGTCCTAACCAATGTATTTTGAATTTTCCAAGAAATTTCATAAATTTTCTATCATAGAGGAGGACAAGGTATCCTACCTAGAAAAAATTATTCTTGATGTGTCTATCATGCCATACTTTTTCTCCGTCTTTTTGCACTTGTTGGTGAAAACCTGCAATGAAGCGATCTTCCTCCAATCAAACTAAGTCTAGTAGTATTTATTGCATTGTCTGATCATCCGCCATATCTGTAAATGCTACAATTCTCAAAGTTGGTACTTTGTATTCCATGGGCATGACAGCTTCCTGTCCATATGAAAATCTGAAAGGTGTATGACCTGTCAACTTCTTACAATTTGTTCTATATGCCCATAATACTGTTGATATTCTGAGATCGCAATCATACCTGTTTGTGTTGCATACTTTGGTCAATGCATTCTCCAATACTTTGTTAAATGCTTCTATAGTGCCATTAGCTTGTGGATGATATGGTGTGCTCTTCTGATGGTAGATCTGAAATTCTTTTGTCAAGGATGCAATAGTTCTATTCAGGAAATGGGTTCCCTGATCACTCATTAAAATATTTGGACATCCAAACCTCGTCAAAATATTGTCAAAAATTAACTGCTCGTCGGTAATTGCACTACAGTCCTTCGCTGGTTTTTTCTCTACCCATCTTGTCAAATAATGTGTAGTTGTGTTGAGGCCTCAGGTATGCAGGGTAGATGGAAAATGCTAGAATGGGTTCCAAACAACACTTGATAAGCAATCTGGAGTAAAATCAACATTCATCAAATAAACTTGATCAATAGACAAAAGAAAATCTGGGAATAACTCTACTGTATTAATGAAAAGTCTGCAAGAAATTACAAGCTTTGTATCAAACAAGGTATCTCTAGTCTCTCCTGCTGATTTTCTCCTCCAAATTCCATCATCCCCTTAATGAGAAAACAACCCCTTAAATAAGAGTTACAAAATAATACAAAAGGAAATTCCCATAGCGTAGGGATTACACAATTCAAATTGGACTAATGGTCAAGAAAATCTTGTCACTTGTCCCAAATCTCTAACAACTCATCTACATTCGGATAGTTAGCTGACTCAAGCCCCAGCTGGGCATTACATGTGAATGTTTCAATCTCATTTTTAGCTAACTTATGCCAAATACAGATGAAAATGTGGATCTTGGCTTCAAAGGTGACCGGTTTCCTAATTAATTGATCCACATCATCAATCTTGACCTCCTCAAAGCGCCGAATATTCTGCTTGGCTTCCTCACACCTGCATTCGACTTGCTCAACCATCAACTTAGGCGGGAAAGCATCTTTAATGAGATCCATGGTTGAGAACTGTAGAATCTCCATGATATTATCCACTGCATACCAATGCCTGCTACACATAGCCTGTGCTTTCTGAATAATGTCTTCAACTAACTCATTAAGATCAAGCCAAGTGTTCAATGCAGCTCTGATTTTCTTGAACTGAAAACTGTTAAGAATGGGGATGTCTTCTGATATGTTCTTGATATACCCCTGCCACTCACCAATGTCTTGAATTTCCTGAGAAGCTTGCATCCTTTTGGCTTTCTGCACTTCAAGGACAACAGACATCTTACCAAAAGTCATATGAGTTTCCCTAATCTCATCTAGGGTGTTGAAAAGTTTCTCAAGTAATTTATGATGTTCTTCATTAACCTGAAGGGCCAAGTCCTTAAATTCCTAGGGTGAAAACTTAGAGAAACGAGAAGAGGCTGCAGTTGCAGTTGCATCCTCACATTGCTTTTCTAGCATAGCTATCCTCTATGTATTGGTAGAATTATCATCTTGTGCATTACGAAGTTTAGTCTAAAGAGAGGTGTTGCTTCGCTCCACATCCTCTAACCTATCTTCCCATATCTTCCTGAGATCAACAACATAAACCTCATGTTGCTCCTTGGTCTTAACTAACTCTTCTTCAAGCCTTTTCAATTCTTCCTTCTTCTTATCAATCTCCTTATTCAGTACCTAAACTGAATCAAAATTTGCACCAGCAAATGCCCCTAAGGCTGTAGCTTCCTCAATTGCTTCTGTCTGAGGATCACTAGTTTGCTGCACCCAAATTATTTGATTAGGGATAGGTGCTTCCAATCCCCGCCGATCCCAACTTTTCTTTTTTCCTTTCCTCATCACTTCCCTGGATTCTTTACTATAAAAATAGTTCCCAAGAGGGACTACAACCAAGGTATATTTTAATAATTCTATTATTATACTTAAGTATAGTATTATAGGTGATTATTTTGGATTGAAAAAAACATATATATAGATAGGTAGGCGAATATCAAATATGAAACATACAATTTACTAATTAAATTTGTAAATTTTGGCGATAATTATGATGAAAAAACATATTTTATGTATATATAGGTGATATTAGAGACTAAAAATGACCAAATAGTGAATTTATTTTTTGAAAAAAAGCCCGAAAAATAGCCAATTGGCGAAATTTCGCCCCTAAAAATTTCCCTGACTACAACATCATCTTGATACCTAGTTACCAATTCTACAGAAGTTGAAGTGACACTCACTGTTGAGATCAAGGTATTTGTTTGGGTGTCAGTGCTACTAGGTATAAACATGGTAACTTGAGGAGTAGTCAGAGGGGTAGAGACAATCCGAGCAATTGATGGAATATGGGTTGGTGAAGGGATTGAAGTGCAGGCTTCAGAAAGTGGAACATGATCATCATTAGCAGGTGATGATGAAGAGGGAAATGAGGGTGGCTCATCAATATTGGGTAATGATAAAGTAGATATGGGTGATTGCTGAGGGACAATCAAAGACTGGATCTCTGCAAAAATAGATGAGGGAATGGAAAATGGAACTGGGCTATCTAAAAATGGAGTGGCTCTGGAATTCAAAGTATGAAATATTTGTGATATGGAAAATGGTGGCATCACCCCTGGAGAGAAAGTAGAAAAATCTTGAATAGATGAAAGTAAAAGTGTTGAAGTTGTAATATCAGGTGCAGTGGTGAGTTGCAATATTTTTTTGTCAGGATCAGAGTGATCCATTCAATAGTATCTAACAAATCAATAACTTCCTGTGAGTCTTCAATCACTTCTACAGTCACAGACACTAGAGGATGTGGCTCATCTTCAATATCAAAATCAATAATATTAAGAGTAGGAACCTGTGAGGTAGGAATCAATATTTTATGTCTCTTAGCCAGGTCTAGCTATTATTAGATCATCAAATACCTATTTAGATGTAGCAGTCACTTGAATATCCACAGTAAGCTTAAGAGGTTCAATTGTTTGGGTACCCAATGCTGAAGATATCTGTGCTAACTCCTGCTTCATCTGATGAGAAGTTTTCAACAAAAATTTGACCTGTTCAGTAGTCTTTACTCGTGGAGTATTCTCCATAGGAGTTTTACCTTTATCCCCATCTGGATAAGTAAGCATTAGAGGGGTATTAGCTTGTTGGTTCTCATTTTCTTCTCTATTCCTTCCCTTCTGCTCTAGCAGCTTCATTTCCTTTGTTCTATAGCTCAAAACTTGAGTTTTAAGTTCTCTCTAATATTGCGTAATCTGATGCTTCTCATCTATGCTCTTGGCCCTAGCCAGGACCTCAGAAAAGGTATTCACTCCTTGGTAGATGGAGTCATCAGGAACTTCTTCATGTACATAATCCATCTTCACATGATTTTGTTTAAAATGAGCATCAAGGAACTTCTTAGGGTCATGCTTTCTTTTGGGAGAAAAGCCTAGCTTCAGAGAAGCCATCCTATCCCCAAACACTGTATCCCAATTTGAAGTTGGAATGACCAATGGCCCAAGGTTTAAGGAGAATTTAGGCAAACCCTTTCTCTTGGGACCAGTGAGTTTTCTGTAGACACCATCAGTAACAGATTGATAAAAGACTTCCTCAATGACCAATCTGTCGGAGACTATTCTAGGTAGTAGATGAACAGTGTGACTTCCCAAGACTCTGATATATGAAAAGGATTCATATACATACCAATCACCAATTGTATTGATGATGGTCCTGGAATCAACTAAGAAAGCGAGAGCCTCTTGTTTGCATATCTTGAAATATATAGTACCCATGAAATGGTCACAAATGTCATAGAGTAAGGGCACAAATTAATTTCCCATAGTGTTGCATGATTGATATGGATTGGTGGAGTTGAAGGGGTCCAATTCCATCCCATGTTGGGATATTGGAACTCTGAGCAAAAGACATCTATAATGAAGTCTGAAAATAAAAAGTGTGGCTTCCTCATAGTAGGTGCTTTTTGATACTCCTGGATGGCTGTCTTAAGCTCCAATGACAAGATGAACACCCAAGGAAAAGAGTCACCTGTGGTTAGGACATGATGGGCTATTGGAGCCCATTCATCCTTGAATACTGAACAATTTGGGAGGCCATAGAACCTATAGAGCATGGATGCTAGTAAAGAATAAGGCTCTCTAAACCAGGAAATCAGATAGAGGTTATCAACCTTTGGAAAAAAACTGCTAGGCTTAATCATCCATGATTTCAACATTTCATTGAAATTGTACCTGGTTTTAGAATATTGGATGAATTCAGGGCTAAGTATTTGCATGGTTGGTTTAAGAGAAAAAAACCTAATAAAGACTTCAGGAAGGAAAGTAGTTAACTGTGACCCTGCATTGTCATTAAATGATTGGTCTTTAGGGTTGGCATGGTCCATAATCCACTTAATGGCATCGGTGTAAGGAAGGATGGCAGGCTGAGCAGCAATAGCATGAAGCTAAGAAGCCCTAATTTTATCATATGCAGGTTGGTCTTCTTTAATGTCTAAAAGTTCGTCATTATAAAAAATTGAATACATTTTGGACCAGTCCATTTGATAAGTTTCAGTAACCCTCTCACTGGTATCTGAGAAGATACAAAAATTCAGATCATTGGTCAATAAATACCTGTGAATTGTCCTAAACCGAGTGTTTCGTGACATTTTTGCAAAGCTTGGAAATTCTAGTAATTAATAAAAAACAAAATCAAAACAAAATCATAAACACTAAAACCGTGAATGAAAAATGTGAAAATGACAACAAACCAACCTGAAAATAACTAAAAATCCATGAGAATCCATGAGAATGACCCCTGGTAAGAAATTTACAGTAAAATTCACGCAGCAAAGTAAATTTCCGACAATAAAAATGATAAAGAAAAAATAGAAAAAATCTTATATTTATCGATTTTTTCGTCGAATCAAATCTAGACCATAGGATTAAAAGAAATGAACGACTGAGATTAACCCCTGTGGGATGCGGGTCACAAGCCTTACTTTCAAGCTGTATTCATTATTCCGGCAATCTGCAATCTGCACCTGCGAGTTGCGGGATTACAACTTTACAAAATAACGGATGAAAGAGGTTGCGGGAACGAAAACAACCTTCAAAATTAAGATAATGTTTCCGCATCCCACAATCCGTAATTGCAAGTTGCGGGTTGCGGAAACACAAAACACAATTTATTAAAATAACAACTTTCTGCAACCCACAATCCTCAGTTGCGGGTTGCGGAAACGAAATTTCCCAAAATATTAACAAAGTCTTCCCGCAATCCGCAATTGCGGGTTGCGGGCTGCGGGATGACACAATTCCGAAAAGAAAGAACAATCAATTCCCGCAATCCGCAACTGTGGGTTTGCGGGAAGAAATAACATTTTACAAGAATTGAAGGCTTTCCGCAAGTCATGAAAACAACCAAAAACTTAGAAATTTTTCAAAGGGAAAAGAGGTAATTACACAAGCCAAAAGTAAAGGTATAATATTATCACAAACAAGGTTTAATGACCTCGTTATAATAAGGAACTTACCCAAATACCTTTGTATTTAAAATTTTGGGGGCTCCCATGTTCAAATGAAGCATGGGATCTATTGTACCTACAACAAGCTGTGATGACATACCTTGAGCTAGTTCGCTTTCCTGGTGGGTTAATAGGTCCCACAAAGTCAATATCTCATTTATCAAAGGATTGAAGTGTCAGTTGTGTCATCAAAGGAATCTCATCTCGACGAGATGGATTTCCTGTTCTTTGGCATACATCACACTTCCAACAATGTTCTTTTGAGTCTTTGTGTATCGTAGGCCACCATAGTCCCGATCTCAAAATTTTCTACGCAGTATCTCTTCCTGCATAGTGTCCTCCAGATACACTTGAATGTGCTTCGACAAATATACTGGCTCTTTCGTTTTCTAGCACGCATTTTCGCAATACTTCATTTGGTCCTAATTTTTACAATTGTTTAGCAATTATGGTAAAGTCAACTGCTCTTACCACTAATTTTTTGTTATGCTGCGTAGTAAAATCTGTAGGCACTAATCTTGTAGTCATAAATTCTATGATATCTTTGAAGTAGTCATCTGCTACATGGATAGTAAATAACTGCACATTTGGTAGACTATCCTCCAGATTACTCGGTTCTTCGGCTAACTCAAAGTGTGATAGATGGCCAGGTCTTGCATTCAATCTTCCTAGTTTCAAAATGATTTCAAAATCATATTCCTGAAACAGTAACAACCATCTACATATTCTTCCCCCTAACACTAGTTTATTTACCAAGTACTTCAAATTTGAATGGTCAGTAAACATGCAGAAATGTGAACCTAGTAGATAGTGTCTAAATCTCTGCAATGCATATACCATAGCTAAGCCTTCCCTTTCTATCATGGTATAATTCTTTTCTGCTGAAGATAGCTTTCTGCTTGAAAATGCGATGGGATGATCGATGCCTCTCTCACCTGGTTGAGCTATTACAATGCCAAGTGCTATAGATGAATCATATACGTGTACATGGAATGGTTTATTCCAATTAGGAAATACTAGAATAGGTTTCGTAACCATTTTCTCTTTCAATGTGTCCAATCCTTTTTGGCAATCTTCAGTCCAACTGTACTTCGCTTCTTTCTTCAATAATTTTTCCATAGGCGTAGTGATCTACGCACATGCTTTGATGAATTTTCAGTATCCTGTATGCCCCAATGTAGTGCATAACTACTTCACGGAGTTAGGTTCTAGAAGATTTACAATGATTGTAATATTTGCTGGGTCGACCATCAATCCATGCTTACATACTATGTGTCCCAATAGAATACCATAGGGAACACTAAAGAGACTCTTCTTTAGGTTCAAGGAAATATGGTATTGTCTACACTTTGATAACATCATTCTTAAGTTCGCATAATAATTCTTCAAAAGTTTGAATACTGTCCAGTCATCAAAATAGACTTCTAAGAACTTGTGAATATAATCCTTAAATGCGGCTACAACAACGATGGAAAAGATAGCAGGTGCATTCTTCAATCCAAACAGCAAAACAGTGTATTGATATGATTC
Source organism: Larix kaempferi (assembly GCA_027924585.1). Classification (NCBI taxonomy): domain Eukaryota; kingdom Viridiplantae; phylum Streptophyta; class Pinopsida; order Pinales; family Pinaceae; genus Larix; species Larix kaempferi. The sequence continues at coordinate 18,943,060 of BSBM01000858.1, read as the reverse complement.
CCATTTAGTAGCAAGTGTGGTCTTATGTATGCCTTCTGTAGTGATTTTGATATGATGATATCCAGAAAATCCATCAATGAAAGATTATGCCTCATGTCCACGTATGTTATCTAACACTTCATCTATGAATGAAGTAGGAAATGGGTCATGTAGAGATGCATCGTTCAATTTTATGAGGTCCACACAGATTCTAATTTCACCATTAGCTTTCTTATCCTAAATTACCATAGGACTTATCCATCTGATTCTTCTACTGGTTAAATAATTCATGCGTCAAGCATCTTATCAATTTCCGCCTTAACCCTTTATTTATATCTGGGATTCAATTTGTAATGTCTTTGCTTAATAGGATTTGCATCAGGCTTGAGAGGTATTTTCATAACTCCCAAGTCACCTAAAATTCCTTTCGTTTTAGAAAACTTGGTAGGAAATAAATCTTGATATTCGTGCAGTAGTTCTGCAATCTGTCCTACCATTTCTTCATCCCAGTAATCCCCAATAGAAGCAAATTTTGGTTCATTATTGGTACCAATATTGATCTTTCTGGTCTTCACAGGATTACTCAAGTCTGGAATTTCTAAATAATGCTCTTCAACATCACATTTTCCTTCTGACTCAGGTATATGCACATCACGTGAGGATCTTCATCTTCATCTTCATCTAGCGTGAAGTTATAACATTCAAGGGCATGCTCAAACTGTATTGCCCAATCTGGTTGTTTATGAATTGGTAAGGGGGTATAGTTGAATATCTTCTTTTTAATGAACTGCAAAGCCTCACTGATACTTGGACAATCATCCTCAAAAATGAAAGTGGATTGAAATTCAATCATCAATATGTGCCAATCTATTGTTCCTCTGTGGATTTCTTCTTCCGTATACCAATGGTTTGGTATTTGATCCAATGTGTGTACAAACATGTGAACCCATTCTTTCTTAGGTGTATGTATCCAAGATTTCAAGCAAAGTTCTATATGATATTTGGGATCAGTTTGTCCATTGTATTTTGATTGTACTATCTCATTATGCTCTGCAAATATGATTTCCATCATGTGCTTACATTCTTCCCATGTGTTCAGGTTCTCTTTATTCATAGCCCACCATATAGCAGGTGTAGCTCGCAATGCTATATCTAGAGCGTCTAACTTATGTTCTTCTAGAACTGATATTAGATATTCATAAAGAAATGCGTGGATATTTCCTAAACCATCATAAGTAGGAATTGGACTTACCTCTGTTCCAATCCAACGTAGTGACTTTGTTATCTTTGCACATCGTCTTGCTAATACTTCATGCATTCAGCTCTGCCAGTTCTCCATTCGTGCATCTGATTCTGATATGCAAGAACTATTGCATATCCAGATCAATGTCCCATCATCCATAGGATTAGTCTAATCTTCCTGATTCGCTGTCATCTTGTAGATATTATCAAGTTCTTGAGTTGTACATTCTTCTTGTACTAGTTCGAATATCTAGGTCCTTGTGAAGAATCCAAGGGTGCGATGACTCTGATATCCGGTCCTTCAAATATCATTTTTTTTATTGAGATTGATGATTGTGAGGTTGTCGATTACCCAATAAATCCCTAGCAATGCAGTATAAGGATTGTTGTCATTTATGACCTCAATAACCTCGAAGTCTGCTTTACTTCGTACTCCATCAATGTCTACAAGAACACTTGATAATATCCCGAAGGGTATAACCTTTTGCTTATTAGATAATATTAATTGTATAGGTGACCAAGATAACTTTGGCTTTCCCATTTGTTCCCATGTTTGTTTTGTTAGGACATTCACCTCTGAGACTAGGTCGAGAATGGCCTAGTCCATTTCATAATCTCCAATCTGTTCATTTAGCTTCATTTCTCTTCCTGTCCTTCTATGGTTCTTAATATGATGAACTGCTCTGTGTGCATCATTCACTATATTACGTTGTTCGTAATTTCCCAATAGGTTCTGTAATTCCCCTAAGGCATTTCCATGCCTTAGAAACTTTATGAAACTCTGTAAGAACTGTGTTATAGGACTTAGTTGTTTTGGCGAAGTGCACGATCCATCATACGAAATCGGCATATCCATTATCGGTGTCTAATCACTTCGTAATTGGGTCCTTATGGTCATAGGTTCCACATTCTGAAATCTTTTTCTTGATTCCATGAATTCCTTTTTCTCTTGGTCGGGGTTAAATGCGGGAATTTTTCCAGTTTCTTTTCTTACCCAAGGCTCATCAGTAGGCTTTGGTCTGTTTAAGTGATCTTCAGAAGTCAAAGCTTTGTTTGTCCTGTCATCTCCTATCACGGCTCCACTTTACGTCACAACATGAATGTTGCGATCTTCATTTCTTTTCTCATCTGTGATCATCTGTATGTTCTGGTTCTATCCTTCTAGTATTTTCTCTTGCATTTTTCCTTGCAAAATGGGACATGCTTCAATGAAATGGTCAAATGACTTTCAATACTTACAAGTAGAGCATGGGTTTTGACAGTCTCTTGCTAAATGTCCCGGTTGACCGCAATTATAGCATACAATATGACCTCTTCCTTGTCCTTGGCCAGTGTTGCATCCTCTTCCTTTGTATCCACCATGTCCTCTATATGTGCCTTGGTCATACTGCACATTTTCATTAATATGCAGTTTTTCTCCTTGGAATTTGTATACATCATGCTTTCTTTTTATCATGAGATCATAAGCTCCGTAATTGGTATCGTTATGTCCAACTGACTTACAGAATGTACAGTACATGTTCTTTGGTGTCTGTACATATTTCTGAAGCACATAACAGTCTTCTGGGTGATGTCCTCTACATCGTAAAATCTCATACCATGGTACTTGTTGTTTATTCAATGGGTTCAGTTCTCCACTAGTGATGTAGTCCCTGAATAGAGGACAGTGTTCCTTGGAATGTCCCTCTCCTTTACATTTTGTACACCAAACCTCTTCTCTTGTTTCTTTTCCTTTCTTCATATCTTGTAGCTGTAATGTCAAATTGGATAATTGTGTCTGTATTTGTACCATACCTGTACTAGTTTCTCCTATGGGCGAGGCTTCTAGTTTCATCACAATTTATAATGCTTATGTTTGCGAGGTTACCTTATGTTGCATCAATGGTAATCTGATATGGGGAAACAATGCATATTTGAACCATTCTTGATGTTGTTGCAGTGCTATTTCAAAGCTAACTTGATCTAATAATTCTTTGAACTTTTGATCAAAATCCAGCACAGTCTCATTAGGTTTCTATTTGATTTCTTCTAGCTCAATGATGCACTGAGATTCTAACTTAGGTTTCTTGAATTCTCTAATAAGCGTAGTTTTTATATCGTCTAGCGATATGTTCTGTCCAACAGAATACTTCATGAACCATGTTAGAGCTTTGTCTCTAAGTGTGGTAACTAACTGAGCTTGTTTTATAGAATCTTCCTGTACTTGCTTAATGTTCCATACGGCTTCACAGAGGAACCAGGGTTGCTATGGGTCTTCTAGGCCGATTCCTTTAAAAATAGGTAGTTTAATGTTGCCTTTCGTTCTTCTTCTAGGAGGTGTAGTGTTCTGAAACGATGAAGGTATACCACTACTTGAATGATTCTGAGTACTTTCTCTTGTAGTGTTACTACTACTAGTGTTCTATGAACTAGTAATATTTATGGTCTCAACTATGGGTTTCTTTGGAGTAATAGGCTGATAACCAGTGTGTCTAGGTTTTGTTCGGTATGAGACTCAACTTGATATGAGTTTCTATCACTTCCTAAGTCTCTTTCTAGGAATGTGCAGGGTTTGGCTTCACGAGACCTCTTTCTAGTGCTAACTTTATATCTCTTCCCACTTCTCAAAATACCAATGTCTTTGTCTGTGTCACTATCTGTGTTACTGAACATTACAGTATTAAACCCTATGAATCTGAGTGCATTCTTAAAACTCCTTTTTCAGCTAGTATCATTTTAATGTATAAACTGAGGTTTTCTAGGTACTTACCTCTACATCCTTTGAATAAATATCCTTCTTCTACATTGTAGGACTTCAACGTGTCCACAACAAATTCTGTAACATAGCCTTACAGTAAGCTATCCAACCAAAAGTCTACTGCTTTAGAAATTTGGTTTTCAATGCCTTTAAGCCTCTGAATCAACTCTGGATTCCAAACTATAGGTTCTCCACCTTGGAAACAATTTTTGCATTCTTCTATCCTCGATATCCACTCATGCAACTCAGTAGCAAAAGATATGAAGAAAATTTGATGCAGGTCAGTCAAGATATACCTTTGCAACCATTGTTCTATGGTAATATGCAGATTCCTATTCTCTTTCTTCGCAAACTCAAGTTTTGTCTGACTTACCCAGTTTTGTATTTCTGTCTTTTCCGGATACCACATAACATATGACCAATTCTAGTATGGCCATAGAACCTTTTATTGCGCTTCCTTCTTCATATTCTCATAACATAACAACATCGCATATCTCTAGTTCTTTAGCGCGGAAACAAAACCATTTGTTGGTAATCCATCCTTACCTTGGCTCTTCTTTACTTTCTATGGGGCTGACCCAGGTTATGCATAGTTCCCTTTCTTTAGATCCAACAAAATCCCCTTCACTGGCCCTTTCGGCATCAACCTGTGAGCAGGATGAAGTCTCACCCGAAGCGAAGATGGGTGGTTACAAAATCAAGTTTCTGTAACTTGGTGACGCGTGGTTATGCTATGTGAGCTTGATATGCACAGATTACTCAACATCTACTTTGCATATCATTTCCAACATGTATCTACGCACTTCATAGATCTCAACGACCTAAAGTCTTCGCTTAATCATTGTTACTTCACTCTATAACTACACATTTATCATACTTAACACAACTTCGCAATGTTCATACATGCATGTTCTACTACTTAACATATCATTCTCATTCACATTCATATGAAAACACATATATAAGCATAAAAATTCATGAAACTTCAATATATCAGAGATTCAAACACATAACACAAGTATTTACATGGTTCACACCCCAGATGGGAGGTAAGTCCACGGGAACTGTTCTTATATTTCTTGGAAGGGGTTAACAGTTCTAGTTTGCGCACTCAGCTGCAGACTCTTCTCTAAATAGATTTTTGTGCACACAGCTGCAGAGTCTTGTTCCTCTCTTAGATCTATCTTAGCATAGATCTAACTAGGTTCTAACAAGGTCTCTCTATTATCTAACAACCAACCAAAATCTAACCCTTCCTTATACAAAATTGCCCTTTTTAGAGATTGTGCCTGAAGGTCACATATTTACAATAACTATGGTCCAACCACCATAGTACCCTTAAACCCAAAAATGGCATGGTTCTCCTATTGACCACACTCTATCTTTACTTCGTTGGAGCTCTGTTGTCCTTTTGTGTTGCTTCCTCTGTATCTGATGCTTCTCTGACAGTCGCATTTCTGATCGTGCGGCTCTGATGCTACAGTGGCATGTCCTTTGCACCATTATGCTTCTTTACTCTTTGCTTATGCAGCTGACATCCTGTCACTTCATTCATAAATACTCCAACTACCTTGATGGTCCTTAGTACTTCACCTTTACTAAGGGGACAAATTCTTTTCTTCTACTTCGCTTCTCTCCATACCCTGATCCTGGGAATTGCGGAGTTGTTTCTCCCAAAAGTGGTCGATGTTAGGCCTTGCCTAACTTGTAATTTTGTCATAAAAACTTCTTCCACTTGGGATGCGCCCAACAACCGCCTTGAACACTAGTATGTGGGCACAAAAACGCCTATAAATACAAACCATATTTTAGTTCACGACCATATACAAGTACAAATTATAAAATCCTAAATGAATTTATCTTCTAATTCAAGATCCTGCAACTTACTTTCAAGGTCTGATATCTCTTTACCAAAACATCAGCGTTTACTCTAATCTCATTTGTTTGCGGCTGGATGAATAACAATGAAAGGATATCCTCATGAATTGTGTTTTAAGGCCTCCTCTATCATCTCAATTGTATCTAGCAAAGATGCGATGTCACCATCATGCATGAGATTATCCACATCAATATCGATTGATTACTCTGATGCTAAATCAAACGCTGAATCAGTAGCTTGCAACAAAAATATGTAAAACATTACTAAAATGAAAGCAATAGACCGAGGAAAAATAATAATAATAAAAACATATTTCTCATGTTAGATTTGTACAATTACAATGAGGTATACCTACTGCCTCTAGGTTGTGTTGTCTGATGCACAACAGGGTCAGTCTACAAGAAAAATGTAGAAATCATTATCATAATGAAAACAATATACACACGAAAAGACATAATAAAGAAAACATATTGCTCATATTATATTTGTACAATTACAATAAGGTATACTTGTTGCCTCAAGGATCGTGTACTCATCTGATCAACGGTTGGGGAACTGCCCCGATCACATCCTTGCAACAAAAATTGTATAAAACATTATCAAAATGAAACCATTATACTCATGAAGAAAACATATTGCTCATATAATCATATTTGTACAATTACAATGAGGTATAATTGTTTCCTTGAGGATGGTGTACTCCTATGATCAACTATCAGGGAGATACCCCAATCACTAGCTTGTGACAAAAATATAGAATTCATTATCGAAATGAAACCAATATACTCATGAAAAAAATAATAAAATAACATATTGCTCATATTATAGTAGTACAATTACAATGAGGTATACTTGCTACCTCGAGGCTGGTCTTGTCTGATATACTGTTAGGGAGTTTTCCTGATCAACACCCAGCAACAAAAGTATAGAAAAATTTATCTAAACCAAACCAATATACTCACAAAAAAAACATAATAAGAAAACGTATTGATCGTATTTAAATTGTACAATTACAATGAGGTATACCTGCTGCCTCGAGGCTGCTGTCATCTGATCAACATTCAGGTAGATTCCCCGATCAACACCCTACAACAAAAATATAGAAAACATTATCCAAATGAAACCAAAATACTCAGGAAAAAGCATATCAAAAAACATTTTGTTCATATTATATTTGTACAATTACAATGATGTATACTTGCTGCCTCGGGGATGGTGTACTCATTTGATCATCTACCGGGGACTTGCCCTGATCCCTACCATGCGAAATAAACATAGAAAATTTGAACGAAATCATAACAATAGAGTCACGAAAAAGACATAAAATATTAGATTCATTAATTAAAGGTTGGGTAAAATTTTATATGTACCACTCCCATAATAACCATGTTTGTATCTATTCGATTCAAATTGTAATTAATCAGCAACTCTTCCCTACAACTATTGATTTAATGGCACATACAAAAACACAGTCTCCTTCATGCCTGTCAAATATGCAATTGGGTTGCTTAATTGTAGACCCTGGTTGTGTACTGTTTATAAACCCTGCAATATTCCATGTAGCTTTTGGCCTTCTATCAATGTACATCGTCGCTCCTTTATTTTGATCCTTGTCTTTCAGTTGTAAATAATTTGTAGATAGTCTATATCTGCACATACTTCGTTTATATTGGACCAGTCGCATCCAATATTTGTAATTGTAAAAGGGTCCAACATAATATATCAATTCAGTACATATACCGTAACCGACATTTATGCCATCCATGCAAAATAATCCCAAACCATGTAATGACGATGGTGCAATCCAATATATCCTCTCATTCACACAAAAATCTATTTTCAATTGAGGAAGATCCTTGGGTACCCATTGTTTCACTAGATGTGTGTACCTCAAGGGAACCTTGATGTCACCTATGGTCTCATCATCATAAAAACATGACCCCCTTCAACGAGAAAAATTTCCATGCGTTTATGGAATTTCTTGTGACCTTTTGACATCTAGTTGATCTACCTCTTGTAGACCTACTGGATGTCTCACTTTCCTCTAGTCTTCTTAAACTCCCCTCGTCGAGGAAGACAAATCTGAGAAATACATGTTTGGTTCTAACTGCACCATGGGAAAAATGTTTCTCCAATAAATAAAGCACTTAAATCACTTAGGCACATTGACATATGTAACTTGTGTTCCCCAACATTTCCATGCAAAACATCCAATTGCAAAAGGGTATCTATCAAGTTCCCCATTTTTTTCAACACCATGAAAATCAATTATAAGTATCAAGATCAAGATACTATATGGTTACCCTCATTATGGAACCATCATGAGCAATTCAAGAATTATGAAAGATATCATATATGGGTAACACTATGGCACTATGGCCATCGAAAAATCATCAAACATCCTAACCATCAAATATTGGCACGTTGAAGCCTAGATGAAAGATATCCAATGTAAAATCATTTTGCTAAAGTTGAAAGAAATGAGCATTATATAAAAATTCAACAATGTAAGGCAATGTTTATAAATGTGACAAGCTAAGAGTTTTATATATTTTTTGCAAACTTAAATAGAGATACAAAGGACTCGGGGAACTTTCAGACAACGTAGAAGACCCAACTACATTGGGACCACTCCATAAAATGGGATCAACATTTAGGTGTGATAAAAAGGTTAGTTCATGACCAAATAACCTCCTTATCCATGTTGTATGTAGAGACATTATAGTTAGGGATAATTTGGTCTTGGATTAAAATAGAATGAATTAATGAATTGGCCCACATCGCTCAGAGCACCAATTTGAAGAAGGGGATGAAGTGTTTCTTAGTCTATAACAACATAAGTAGATTTTTCTCAGGGATAAGGAACACCAAAAGATAGCATCCAAGTTCTATTGTCCATATCTAATACTCAAGCAATTTGGACAAGTCACCTATAGATTAAATCTCCCAATGGACTCTAAGATCCACACAATATTTCATGTGTCCTATTTGAATAAAGTGGTTGGGACAAATTGTAGAGTTTATACCATCACCCCCAAAAGCATTGAAAAAGAATGGAACATACTAGTAGTACAAATTTTGAACCATGTCCTAAACTAGGGTTACACTAAGGGCCGACCATATAAATGTATTTGTGATTAGCATTACCATTTCATAAAAATACATGCATTTTTTAAGTTCTCATTCCAATTTGACTCTCTCAAAACACAAATATTACCACAAGAATGCCCAAATAACTAGGCTATAATATGCCCTTTAAATAACAATAAACATTCAATTAAATAATGACAAAGGCTTATCTGATAGGTGGCATAGATTTTCATGATCAATTTTGTATACCCATTCATGAATGTAAGTAAAAACCTTTCTCTAAATAGAAATATTTTTTTGTTTTCTAGACTCTCCCTGACTTGCGGGAGTGGCCTTTGGTCTAAGAAACCATGACTTGGGGACATCTAAACCATCAAAATCACCCGGGGATTGTAGCCAACCTGGGCCACACCACTGAGTACATTTTAAACTGTGGAAGAAGGGGAGAATGAGCATTCTTATCCCTATATCAATATCATCATTTCCACAGTACATTTTTTTTAATTTTGGAAGGGGAGACTAAACATATTATTATAATAAAATCATTATCACTACTATATACGAGGATATTCTACATAATATTTAGGTAACCCTTCTCCCTAATAATGTATTTCTTAATACTAAGATGATACTTATTAATAAACTAAGTAGTGAATTTGAGAGGAGGACATATTTAAAAAGAAATAATTTTATATGTGGATTAGATGTGAAGTACCTCCATCCATCTCAAACAAGTGAGAGATATGGAAAAAATACAGCTCAAAAACCAAGCTAGGTACACAAGTTCCAAGGGTATAGTTGATCCAAGAAGAGGATAAGCTTGTAAGAAAAATTAATGGTGATATTGTATCTCTCTAAGTGAAACATATCTTAATATACAAGTGGGTGTGGATCACTTTGTAATATCCCTGATATGATATAATATGATATTATCTCAACATTCAACTCTACAATCAGAAAATTGTATGACAAAAACTAGTCTTGGCGAGTGATTAACCCACCCAAATAATAACTGATGGACACTTTTGGATCTGAAAAATGTACTGGGGAGTTTTCTAGCATCAAGGATATCAGAATGAAGGCCATCTTGATAGTCATATGCACAAGGTACTGGGGCCATTTACATTTTGAACATCATCTAGGCTGAAATCTACTTTGAGGCTTCCTAGGCACACTAGCATATGCATACTAGACCATCCACTTACTCATGAAAGTAACTAGAGTATGTATATCATTCATTAACCACCAATTTTATGATGGAAAAAATTTACTAATGATTTGGGAGGATCTGGCAGTGTTTTGAGGCAAAGGGTGAGAGAGCGCTAAGTAGGATTACTCCGCTAGCTTGCTTCCAGGATCTTCCAAACAAACTGGGATTGCCACAAATTATCAATATCATGGTGGGATGTTCTTCATAAATTTATCAGGGACCAAACATTACTGATAGAACCAAAATTGAGCATACATGGACTTTTCTATTAAACAAACTGCAAAACTAGTCAAATAAAAGGGCACAATGAACTAGTCTTCATAAATCTGAATACAAGCAGTCATAAAGGGTCACGAATTTCATATTTTTGGATTGGGATGAATAATACATAAAATTTAAAACCTAAAGCAACTTTCATAAAGGAAAATAGTTACTCAGATCTTAGTATATTGCAAATCCTGGAAAACTAGTCAATTGAAAATGTATAATGAGCTAGTCTTGAAACATATGAGCTCAAACAACCAAAGGAGGCTATATAAATTCTCTTTTGATATTTAATGTGGCTATGATATGAAATATACAGAAGAAAAAAATCAAAATTACAAACTCTGAGCATCAATTGTATATATTTCAACCTTCAAACTTTCAGAATGTCTCCAATACATAGAGTTCTTTACAAAATTGAGAAACTAAGACTGCTATGAAGAGTAGTAAAGAGGAGTTCTTTACTGGATATGTAAATATGACGACTGTAGAATAGGTGTATTCTCATGGAAGGCATGCCAAGACTCGGGATCTTCTCATGGGAGCATTCACCAAACTATATAGAAAAGCAAGGGCGTGTTCTTCACAGCTAGAACCCCAGATCTAGTAAAAGGGCCATAACTTGCTCATCCAAACACCTTTTTTGATGAAACAAAAAGTGTTTCCTACTGGAAAATATGCTACAAACACAATGGGATAGGTATAAAATTACATAAATGCTCATAAAATTTGAAACCGAAACCTCCATTTTGGTCCTTCAACATTGTTTCCACTAAATGAGAAGAATACTTCAAAAGATAGAAAGAAGAGAGGATGTAATCACAAAGATGGATCAGATATGAAAATTGGTCATAAATGGATGCACTAGATCATGTGAAAAAGAATGAAATGGGAACTATGGGGCACATCTCCCATAGGTGGCTAAGGGTGCATCACTAAATCCTAGAGAAGCTTTTGCTTTCTCACACACAAATTCATAAACTGTTAAAAGATATCAATGTGGTGCGCCCTCCTTTTTTAATAGACTGGGTGAATTTTTGAGCAAGTTAAATTTCCAATAAACCTCCTTGGCCTCCTCCAATGTGACTTCCTTGACTGAGTTGACACTTTCCATCTTTTCTACTAACTAGCTTTTCCTTTTTTTGGAAACTGTGCCCTCCTGGATTTTATGGATGTTTCCTTCTTTTTACAACTGGATGGATTTTGTTCTTTTTGGAAACTACACCCTCCTTCGCTTTTTGGATGCTTCCTTATTTTCCTCACTTTCCTGATTCATGCACTTGCCTTCTTTACGCACTTCTTTTGTCAGTTTCCTTCTTTTGTCCTAACACCTTGCTTTGTGTTGCTTTCCTCTAGTTTCCTCTTTTTTGCTTTCCTCTGCTTTTTCTTTCACTTTCCTCTTTGGTTGGAAACTCACTTATTATATCCTTATGCTCCCTTTTAATCATCCAAATCATCATCACTTGTAATTAATAATTAAATACAAAAATAATAATTACATCATCTTCAATTTAATTAATTGAAACAACTATAGTATGAATTTTTATTCCTAGTTAATTTAATCGCCTAGGGTAATTTATCAATGTTATCCCCCTCATCAATTAATTAATTTTTACTAGGATCCATGGGGTTTTAAGGTCACATTGGCTGCTTCTTGGTGCTTGAAAAAATGGTAACATGACAATCCTCCCCTCCCAAGCTTGCTTGTCCTCAAGCAAGAAACCAACTCCAAATCCAACCAAAATTCCACCATGTTTCTGTTGCACCACTCTGATTATAGCCATTCTCCCAATGACTAACTCTTTTCAACAAAATTTTCAACCCAGCTAAGACATCTGAGAAGAATGCCAGGATCCCACTGTTTGTGCTGCATGTCCCCCAGTGGCACTGTTACTTGTGGAAAATTGTCATTCCAAACAATTTCAAGGTCCCACTGTCTCAGCTGCATCCTTCCAAACATCAGGATTAACATGAAGAATATATTATCATGGAGGATGTCTATATCACTCCACCATACTATAATTTCATCATTTCCAATGCAAAAACGAACCTCTGTGAGTCCCTCCAACCAAGTATGAAACTCCTTATGTTCCATGTGCAAACCAAAACGGTGCCTCACATCACTACTAGCCAATTGACATAGGTGGCAATCCCCTGTCTTCAAAGCATCACATAAAAACCATAGATGTTTCTCAACAAACTGGGTTGGGACTAGTGTGCTTGTCAAACCCCAAGGTATAACCATCAATCCATCAAGTAAGAGTGTGGGAGCCTCTTGATCCTCATGTGGCACCAAAAGAAAGAATCCCTTTAACCAATCATCCCTATGTGTGTTACCTTCCATATGTATGTGGGGTGAAGGAAAGTGAACCAACTCTTGGAAAACATTATCCTTCAATCTTGTGGTTGGCTCAACTGAAATGAAATCATGTGCCTCCTCCAAAACTGTGAAAATTTTTCCATGAGGCAACTTATAATCTTTCTGGTAATGAACACGTGCTTGGCCTTCATATTGATTAACTCCAAACTCTCCAAGCACATGCAAATCATATTGCACTCCATCTTCCAATGCGCACAAGTACCAAAGATCAAAACACTGTTGTTCAAATGACAAGGGTGAAGGTCCCATGTCCAATCACGAAAAGGGTAGGCATCATCAAAACTCCATGGATTCCCATGCTGCTAAAAAAAAAGTGTAAAGTGTATCAAATATTTCTCCATATATGCAAGCAAGAATGTCACTCATGTGTCTTCTCTCCCAAATAGGAAAAGAGGAGACACTCCAAACCAATGGTTCAAATAGAAAGCAAGGTTCTTCCCCATGTGAAGACTCCCAATGGCTCAACTCTCTGCCACTGGTCAAAGTATGCATGCAATCACAATATGTCCCACTCAATGAATTCAAATGGGAACCTTATGCACATTTATGTGAGGTGGCATCAAATACAGGCATGAGATTCCTATGCAACTACTGGGTAGGAACTGGTGCCAACATTAAATCAACTGGAGTGAATGTGGGAGCCTTCTGCTCCTCTTCAGGCACCATCAAAAAGAAATCCTTGACCCAAAATTCATCCTCAAATGACATGGAAGAAGTAGAGGGGTCTGATGTAGGATCATGGACCAAAATATCATCTCTACAAATCTCATCCATCAAGATAATGGATGCATCAACTCTATCAAAGGTTGGTCCATCAAACATGACCTCTTATGATTCTTCAATGGAGGAATGACTCACTCCAGGAAGAAGCTCAATTTCACTCTGGGGAATAGTATGTGCTTGGAACCCATCATCTGCATTCCAAATATCCTCTAGCACATGTATGCCATCATGCACATCATGAACCACCATCTCATGAGGTTCCTCCATAGAACTTTGAATACAACCAAGCATAAGAGACTGGATGATTGGTATGAGTGATCTGTGCAACTTTTGATTAAGTTGCTCTATCTGGATCTTGGATTCTAAGAGGGCACTTTGAGTGCTCCTCAAATAATCTTGAGTCGAAATCAACTCATCATTGAACTTGTAAATCTCCTCAATATAATTCAAGGATGCTCCATGAAAAATTTGAACAAGCTCATGCAAATAATATCTATCAGAAAGAAAATATGAAAAATTACCTTGGATTGCAGACATTGCTTTCTGAGTCTTCTCCATGGCTTCAAGGAAATATGAATATTCAAATGAACCAGATCTCCAACAACACCGTGACACTGAAACATGTGTGTGATGGATAATGTGTAAGTCCTCCTTGATCTTTCTTTCATTCATCTTCAAGGGCCATGCAAGGAAATGAGGTTCTTGAGGATGAACCTCCTCTTTTTCTTCGGTGAGGTCAACTTCACAATGTGGTTCAAGTAATGGTTGAAAATTTGACTCTGGAATAACTTTTTATACTACAAGATCTTCATATTCATGCTCAAGGGAAATTTTTCTTGAAGCAAACTCATCAATTGGTATCTCTATGTCACCAACATAGAGATATGGACATCCATTAGTAGATGTCTCCTCAAAACTTAGGCACCCATCAGTAGGTACCTCATCACAACATCCATCAATAGATGCTTCTTCAGTACTTGAGAAACCATTAGTAGATGCCTCTTCTTGGAACCCATTAGTATCTACTCTTTGATCTATAATTGGTTGATCCTTAGCAGAACTTGTGGTGGCTTGCTCATTCTTACGTCCTTTGGAAGACTTGCTTGAAGAAAACCCAAACAATCTCATAATGCTAGAAGATGTAGTTGGATGATTTTTTCGTCCTTCTTCTTTACTCATAGAGGAAGAACAAATTGGTTCCTCCATGGGTGGTTTTTTGCTCTCTATTGAATACAAATATTCATCCTTTATATCAAATCCAAATCTGCAATAAAAGTAATCTTTGAAATAAATGTCCTTACCAATCTCTTCTCCCAAAGATAGATACTCTCGGTCGTGGTAGGGAAAATTTTTACTTGCAGGTATCCTCTTTGCTAAATCCTTCTTAGGATTATCCATCGGTGGTTCATCCCATTGATATTTGTACATATGGTAACAAATGTAACCATCCTCATCTCGTGGTAATCCTCCATCAATGTAAATGATTTATTCTTCCTCATACAACTCAAAGTCTTCATCTTCCATGACTACAACTAGTTCCACAATTGCAACTTGAAAATAAATCTGAGATATATTCCACTGAGAATTAATTTCCAAATGATTATCCAAGGAAAGTGATATGATACCACTGTATTATCTCTGATTTGATATTATATGATATTATCTCAAAATTCAACTCTAAATTCAGAAAATTGTATGACAAAAACTAGTCTTCAAAACTAGTTAATATGAAACTAGTCTTGGTCAGCTATTAACCCACCCAAATATTGACTGACGCACACTTTTGGATATGAGCTCAAACTTTCATACCTGCAGAAACTTTCATAAAGGAAAATAGTTACTCAGAGCTCAGTATATTGCAAATCTCAGAAAACTAGTCAATTGAAAATATACAATGAGCTAGTCTTGAAACATATGAGCTCAAACAGCCAAAGGAGGCTCTCTAAATCCTATTAAGATATTTAATGTGGCTCTGATATGAAATATCCAATAGAAACAAATAAAAATTAAAAAATATGAGCAGCAATTGTATATATTTCAACCTTCAAACTTTCAGAATGTCTCCAATACATAGAGTTCTTTACAAAAATGAGAAACTAAGACTGCTATGAAGAGGAGTAAAGAGGAGTTCTTTACTGGATCTACGAATATTATGATTATATAATAGGTGTATTTTCATGGAAGGAACACCAAGACTCAGGATCTTCTCATGGGAGCATTCTCCAAACTATATAGAAAAGCAAGGGCACGTTCTTCACAGCTGGAACCTCAGATCTAGTAAAAGGGCCATAACTTGCTCATACAGACACCTTTTTTGATGAAACAAAAAGTGTTTCCTACTGGAAACGATGATATGGATGCAATGGGACAGGTCTCAAAGTATAGAAATTCTCATAAAATTATAAACAACAACCTCCATTTCAGCCCTTCAACATTGTTTCCACTAAACGAGAAGAATACTTTAGAAGATAGAAAGAAGAGAGGATGTAATCAAAGAGTTGGATCAGATCTGAAAATTGGTCATTGATGGATGCACTAGATCATGTTCAGAATACTGGATCATGAACTATGGGGCACATCTCCCATGGGTGGCTAAGGGTGCATCACCAAAGCCTAGAGAAGCTTGAGCTTTCTCACACACAAATTCATAAACTATCAAAATATATGAATGTCGTGTTCTCTCCTTATTTTATAGACTGGGTGAAGTGTTGAGAAATTTAAATTTCCAATAAACCTCCTTCGCCTCCTCCAATGCGCCTTCCTTGACTAAGTTGGAACTTTCCAACTTTTCTACTGAATAACTTTTCCTTTTTTTTGGAAACTGTAGTGCCCTACTGGATTTTCTGGATGTTTCCTTCTTTTTACAACTAGCTGTATTTTGTTCTTTTTGGAAACTGCGCCCTCCTTAGATTTCTGTATGTTTCTCTCTTTTCCTCACTTTCCTGCTTTGTTCACTTTCCTTCTTTATGCACTACTTTTGTCAGTTTCCTTCTTTTTTCCTAACACATTGCTTTGTGTTGCTTTCCTAGTAGTTTCCTTTTTTTGCTTTGCTCTACTTTTTCTTTCACTTTCCTCTTTAGTTGACAACTCACCGAGCCAACCTTATCTCCTTATTCACCCTTGTCATCATCCAACTCATCATTAATTGTAATCAATAATTAAATACAAAAATAATAATTACATCATATTCAATTTAATTAATTGAAACAACTATAGTTTGAATTTTTGTTGCTAGTTAATTTAATTTCCTAGGGTAATTTACCAATCTTATCCCCTCATCAATTAATTAATTTACTTTCACTAGGATCCATGGGGTTTTAAGGTGACATTGGCTACTTCCTGGTGCTTGAAAAAATGGGAACATGACACACTTTCATCACGCATATGCTATTCAATAAACCTTAGACAAAGTAGAAACATCAAGAACAACATGTCACATTCATGTCTATAGGTCCACAATAATGAATGTTGCATAAATAAATCCTACTTTCAATGTCATTTATTCACCATATAAAGAGACATATGGGATAAATTAGTGAAATTGATCTTGGCCTTCAAAAGGTGAAGTGATGATGGATTGTGGAGTAAGGATGGTTAACCCTTATCCCTAGATAAATATCATCGCTACCACACCACATTTTAGAACTAATTAGGAGAGGGGTCATACAACCATTATCAATGTAGAAATTGTCATTGTGCTAAAATATGTCATTTAAAACCAAAAATTAGGAAGTCAAAGGGCATTTTTGCTAGAAACAAATATGACTTATGATATTATTAAAGGTTCCCTATTCACTCATTATTGGTTTCTACTACCACATATGACAAATCACATAACTTTCATTCCATGTTAATGCATGGCCTTCTAATTTTAGATGAGGGAACTAGACTTTATAATTTCCACCGATTTCATGCCCACTAAAATAGACTTCTAGTTTTTCCTTGAAACCATTTATTTAGCTTAGGGGCATCAATTTCACCCACATAGGGATCGATGTCAATATTGGATTCAATCTTGAAGGGTTTTAGGAAATTATTAGAAATTCCCGTTTCTATCCTTGGCATATATTTTCATTCATTTTTTCTTCTAAACTAGAACTCAACACATGAGGTAGTTTATGTATTTTCATTTGAGGCATGAATACTACAACTAATAAGGTAGCATTCTTGTTCATATCTGGCATGCTTATGAAAATTTGTCAAATAATAAAATACAATTGGATCATATGACTCTATATATTGGCAAGTTTGGATTTCAACTCACTTCGTTCTTGATGGTCTCCCATGTCTTTTGATTAAGACTCTTTCTTTCTATTTCTTTCTTAAATATCAATATTTTATGGAGCTAACACTCCACCTTATTGCAGTCTTATATGACTATAATATGCATTAATATATGTCCATGTATACCTTATAAGGGTTTTCTTCATAACACAACTCTTTTAGTAAAGGTGTAGGGAAATCATTCAATTATAAACTTCTTCAACTTGCACATTCCATGCAAGCAGTGTCTTACTACTCTAACTTCAATGTTCTGTGCAAGTAGTGTATCACCAAGGTTGCTTGAGTGAGTTGTTCACATGCACTAATATATGTTTATGCTCAATGGCTTTGTTCACCATAACACTTTATTTATTTTATTTAATATATATTAAAGTTCCATGAGTTGGTTAACATTCTATGACTTTGTCACCATAAATCCTTTATGTATTCAATGTTATGCACATGTAACTAGTATACCCCAAAGCAGTGAATGTCGAAGAGGATCAAACATAAATATGTTGTATAAAAAGAGGAGGCGATTGTGTCATAGTTGAGTTTTTGTTCACACAATGCCTCACTAAATGAAATATAATGAAATATTTTAAACACCAAGACTAAAACCGTGTGTAATGATTCAATTTCCTTACTAGTATTATTTTTTGGAAATTGATGTAGATTCACGAAGGTTTCACTTATTGTGGTAGTGAATCCTTATTTACCTAGTAAGAATCCCAAGCCATTATGACTTGAAATTGGTAGAGGTTTTTGTCCAGTGAAGGTAAAGTGATGGATCCAATACACAAATGGAAACCATGTTATGAAAATAATTTAACATAGCAATTATAAGCTCACCATATGTTAATCTTAAAATGTACCCCGTACTTCACCATTCATTTCAATACTTGGAACAAACCATAAGAGTTTCTTTTCATTGATTCCCAAAGTCCATCGAACCATGAATCATGATTAAATTAAGCCATGCATTATGCTCAACTAATCAAGTATTATTCTAACTTTAATTAACCTATAAAGGAATCCTTTTAATAGTTTAATTATTGGAGCATGTCCTCCATTGCAAATAACTTTATGAACATCATTGAACTTCTCTATTTTTTAAAGCAAATTCTTTTGAATGTTCATCACCAGGATATCCATTGTCCTTGAAACCAAATTTTATGTGCATTATGTTGGCATGGGGTTAGAGCGCATGAAGTGAGGAAGCCGACAACGCCAGAAGGGTCATCAACGGAAGAAATGACCATTCACGGAGAATAAGAAGCCAACGAAAGCGCAAATTTTGGTCAAAGTTAGTTAGATTTGGTCATGTGGAACATTTAACCACATTAGTTGTCTATAAATAGATCCACATTTGTAATCCTAAGGGTATCTTTTTGGCATCGATTGATAGCATTGAATAACAAAGTGATTTTGTATTTTTTGCTTTCGGCTAGTTTTTTCCCTGTATGTGAATTTGCGTTCAGTTGCAGTTTTTGAGATGAGTTAATGCATGAAGATGTTTGATTATGTTCCTATTTTTGTCGATGTGTTGTGAATGGTGAATACTATCTAATGGTGAGATATGTTTAATATTTTGTTGCTCTATTGATTAATGTGTTATGCGAATGCTGCTTATATGTTGTTGATGCAGATTCTAAGTTAATGTGCGAAATGTTAAGATAATGTTAAGGTAGATCTCTGGTTTTTGTAGCGACTAAGAAAGGGTTAATGCATGTTCTCTCCATACTGTGGAAACTTGGTTCCTGCAGCCCCCTTGATCATCTTGGGTGAGACCTCACTCACTTTGTGGGTGTTGATGGAAAGGGTAAAACCTTTCTGGGATGATTCTCAAGGGTGTTTGGTTGGTGTTTGTTGATAGCAGTGCGAAGTGAACCCATGTCGACAGAACTGTGTCAACAAATGGTTCCGTTGTTGGGACGGTAGTACGAAGAGAAAACGAGAGGACATGTTGTGGAATCCGACGAAACTGGAGATCGAGGATTGTTTTATCAAGAAAGTACAAGAGTTTGTTGAAAAAGAGAATCACCAACCCGGATGGTCCAAAACTGAGTGGTTGCAGAAATACATATACCACGACGTCCACAAGATATTTTTCTATGAATTTCCAATATTGTTGCATGAGTGGTTGGCGCAATTGACATTTCAAAAGAAAAATTGCCAAGGTGGTTAACCTGAACATTGGATGCCTGAATTGATTCAACAACTAAAGTGAGTGGATAACAAGGCATCGAGGGATATCAATATCTGGGTGGATAGCATTCTAGAAGGATATATTACTAAATTTTCCATCGACACAATCGAATCATATAGCGAAGCAGAGAGGAAATGTTTCAAGGGACCCCATGGAAGATTTCTATTGTCACTAAAAGTGTGGATTAAGATGTTCATCTGTGAAAAAGGAATACAGAGGATGAACGCTAATGAGTAAAGCCCGATGTGCGGAGGTTAAGGGTACTGCATGAATGTAGGTCTGGTAGAACAATGTGGGGTAGATGGACATGAGTGATGATGAGTTCTTAAGGGAAACTGAGGAAAGTTGTGGTACCATGCGAAGTGGGGTGAGGTTCTGGCAGCCAGAGAAGAAGAGGAGGACTGATATTGAGAGAGAGTCTCTTGAGGTGACAGGAACGGAGAACTGTGAAATGGGACCACATGGGACGAAGAAACCCTACTGTGATGAATAAAGCAAGCAGGTTACCCCTGAAGCCGAATGACAGATCCAAAGTTACAACATACCCACAACCCCTCGCACCACACCAAATTTTGGAGGAAGGAACGCAATTTCATTGCAATGTTTCCCAAAGTGTTAGAGAAGTGGTAAAAGTAGCAGATCAGTAAATAATAGTAGGAGATCAAGGATGGCAGGAGACGACATAAAAATGCCAATTTTCCATGGTAACGAGACCAAGGATCCCGAACAATATTGGTTTTTGTGTGAAGTAGTATGGATGGTGAAACAAGTCTAGGACGATAACATCAAGAAAGGGAAGCTGGAGACAACCTTTAGGGGTCATGCGTTAGACTGGTTCATGAAGTTCATACAGGTGCCTGCAGGAAATCCAAATAAAACACTAGTGTAGATAAGGGTAGGACTAATTGATGAAGTCAGAAAAAACAAAGTCTGAGTCACAGTACATCACAGAATTGAAAAAAATTAAGCAGTTTCTGAATGAATCAGTGTGGGAATTCGATCAAAGATATAAAACTCTGATGGATAAAGTTAGCTTCAGGATGAGCGACGTGCAACACAAAGAGTGGTTCATCATAGGACTTGTACCGCACATTCGTGGGCCACTGATGCAATAGAAAATCACATCCCAGTCGGAAGCGTTGGAGATTGAAATGAAATTGTTGGCTTCACCAGTTGGCGAAGCAAGAGTAGGCATGAATCATATTCAAGCACAACTAGAAAATTTGATATTGTAGCTCCAAGACATGAAGAAGGGAAAAGAGGTGCGAGAGGAGATATGGTGCACCCGCTGCAAATCAGAAGGGCACCATAAGGACCAGTGCCCAGATTTCCACAAGTATTTACAATCCGATGCACCGAATCCACTTAGCCAGGGGGGAATGCCATGGTGCCGGGTTTTTCATACGAGGGGACATTGACAAGAAGAGTGCGTGTATTTGCAGAAAAATGGTGTCAAAACCAATCAACTTGTTCTGCAAGTTCTGTCGATCGGTTGGACACGAGGAGAAGGACTACAGGGCATACAAATTTCTCTAGGAAATAAATGCAGACATATATTTCATGAAAGGGGAGGAGCAACCCTCAGTGTAGCAGCAACCGCAGTACAACCAACAACAACCGTGGTACATTCAGTAGCATTCGCCCTACAATTAGTTGTATAATCAACCGCAACTCAATTATAATCATTTGCAACCGATGTACAGTCAACCCTAGCCACAGCACGGCCAACCACAATATCGGACTGCGAAGTACAACCAATAGCCTTATGGCCAACTGTGAGGAGGATTTAGAGGACGATTCCACGAAGGCAGGGGTGGAGGTGCTAGTCAAGGTCGAGGGACAGTAGTGTGCTACAATTGTGGTCAAGTGAGACACTATCAAAGAGACTGTCCGAGCCCAGTTCCGTAGTGTACATATTGTAGCACATTGGATCATAGTGCTGAGGAATTCCCACAGCTGATTGCGAAGTGGAAAAATAAAAATCCACCTCAGCCTCAACCGAATCCAAAACAGGGACAAAATCCCCCTCCAAATGTACAGAGGATTTTGGCAAAAATAAGGGGTCGACGAGTTAATGTCCTGATAGTGACCAGAGGAGGGGCTACGATAGGAGAATACAGACCACAGTCGAGTGTCCAACCGACAACAAGAAAGAAGGTCCGATTCGATGTAGAAATGGAAAATGATATATTCTTGGAACCACAAAACACGATGAGACAGATGAGGCAGCCATCGATGGGCCAGAAAGAACCTCCTTACAAGATGCCACCGACATTCGACATGACGAATTCACAGAAGAAGATCAACACCTTGAAGGAATTCTTATAAATTTGTTTGGAGGTAGCGAAAGACCATGATGCACTAGAGGATATAGCTAGCCTCTTACACTGACAGGAGGATGGTCGACAGATCCGAACAGTGAATCGACTGCATAAAAGTAAGACAAGAAGGGAGATGAGGATGAATGCACAGATTGGTGCATTCGATGTTGAGTCCATTATTCTAGATTTGGGGTTGGACATGAATATCCTAACAAAATAGACGTGGGAGATGATGGGGAAGCCATAGCTGGTATGGTCCCTAGTATAGCTTCGACTGGTGAACCAGAGTAAGGTCATGCCTATCGGCCGACTATGCCACATACCAGTTGAAATAGAGGGACTCAAAACATATTCTGATTTTGATGTGATAGAAATAGTCGATAACAAGAGCCCATATCCGATGTTTCTAGGGATCGATTGGGAAATAGAGAACTAGGCTGTAATCAACTTCCGGAAACGAACAATGTCCTTCGAAAATCGCAACATGAGAGTAGTCGCATCTCTGGATCCAGCAGAAGGACAGAGGTATTTTGAACCAATGCGGGATGAATTCAAGAAAGGATGGGATAAACTGTATAACATCTCAGAAGACTATATCAATCCCACCACCAACAGAAAATTGGGGTGGCAAAGCGGTAGCTTGGCATCGTCAGAGTCTGATGAAGCACTAGAGAACTATCATAAGTGACTGCATGAAGTATCATTCCAGAGATTCACATGCATCACCCAGTTGCTGAGATGGGTGGTGATAGAGGCTTGTGAATTACCGACATATGAAGGACTTCCCAAAATGACTGAATTCATCACTACATTTGAAGAAAGAGTCTCTGAACCACATATACTGCTGGAATTAGAGGAGGCATTGAAGGCTATGCCAGCATTATGGTGGGTGACGCATATGTTGACAATAACCAGCTGGACACTGTGTCGAAAACTCATGGAGATCAGGTTTGGAGATACTAAAGGATACCGCAAAAATAAATACAGTAGTGGGAGTGATCCAAGAGAGCACTTGGAGTTATGTCAAGGTGCATGGGAATGAGACCGTAGAAAGAATGGGTCCATGCATTCATCCATACATTGGTTGAGATACCAAGGAACTGGTATGTCGAAACAGATTTGCAGCATGGAGCAACGATGTGGGTGGAGCTCACTATCAACTTCAGCCAGACATTCAGCTTCTCGGACGAAAACCCATTTATCCATAGCACACTGCAGGTGATATGGGAGAAGGCACTTGAGGCAGTCCCGATAGAGAAGCCAATGGGATTGCACTTGAACGCGAGACTAGAGATGTTGTTGGAATGCTACAATGTGATGGGAGGACCAGACGATGAGGATGATCTGCAAGCCACTTATATCCCAGAATTAGAAGGAAGTCAGAATTTCAAATCACCGGAGATACCTTTCGACAAGTTTCAACAGCCGTTGTGCCTCAATAAAGTGAACATTGGGTTGGAGGAAAATCCCAAGTTCGCAAGCATAGGAGACTATTGGGATCATGTGACCATCACAAAAGTCACAGACCTATTACATGAATTTCAGGATCTATTCCCAACAAAATTTTCAGAAATGAAAGGAATTTTCGGGGAACTAGGTGAGACGAATATCCCACTAAAGCTTGATGCAAAGCCAGTGAAGCAACGACCGTATCAGTTGAACCCCAGATACAAGGAGCAAGTGAAAGCTGAACTATAGAGAATGTTGGAAATGGGCATCATAGAACCGGTAGAAGATTCTAAATGGATTAGTCTGATGGTGGTCCAATATAAGAAAACCGGTGAAGTCAGGATTTTCGTTGATATTAGGAAACTAAATGATGCGTGTTGTTACATCCTAATCTTCCACCTTATGAGAATCAACACTCTTTGGCTTAGAGGATCCATTCCATTGACTCAGGACCATTATACATCCTTCGGACACTATTTTTTCCTCATTTTTTTCCTTATACGCTTGCTGCATCATTACAGTGGGCGTACCCGCGAGTTGCATCACTATAGCCCGCGGGTATCATGTAAAATGGTAAAAATCACTAGTTTATTACTTTTTACTCCCAAAAAGCGGTCATTGGGTGACCTTTGACTCTCCGTCTTCCCAAGAAACGCCTCGATGTGTCCTTTCACTTACCTTTGAGAGGACTATACATTGAGCACATATGGCTTATGGACGGGGGGAGAAAGAAGAGCAAGATAACTCTAGTGGATTTTTTCCCAATGTTGAGTCTACATTCATTGATCCTTGTAGTTGTGAACCCTTTATATTCACCTTCCAAACTCCTATTCTAGTTTGAGTTTTCCATTCCATGGAGGATTGAAGTGGTGGAGGCACAAGTGGATTGATCCAATTCTTGGTTCAGATGGTTTCCAGCAAGAGGTCGTATCACATTGTACTTCTTCTTGTTTATTAATAGAAATACTCATATTCTTGTCCATTAATGTTGTAAATGTTGGTTATCTTACATTGGGTTGCATTTACTTGTTATATCATGGGCCATTACTATTGATGATGTTAATGTCGTTTATATATTATATGTACTTGTTGTATATTGGCTGTTAAGACTAATTTGCAGATTCAAGTGCATGGATTGAAAAAGCTCCAACGGGGATCTACATCAAACGTTTTGATCGAGGTTGGTTATATTCTTCATTATCTTAGCATTGTCACTTATATAGAATAGCATTGGGAATTGAGTTGATTTCTAGTAGTCAACTGTCTATTGTGGTCTACCCCAAGCCATACTGAGTTTTCTCCAACACAGAAATGGTGACTCAGCTGGGGAAAACATCCATTTTTGAATATTTTTGAGCATTAGTCCTTAATTAGAGTTGTTGTTTGTCGAAGCTCTGTGTCACTTATTTGCCATTGAGGTACATTATAGAAAACTTGATTTTTCTGAGCCATTGGACTCTTTGTTTGCCCATTTTCCTTTCCTTACCCGTGGGCTAGCTTAGCTCTGCCCGCGTATACTCGCCTATGTTTACTCTGCTGCTCGTGGGTACCCGCAAGTATTCCTTCGACAGTAGCGTATAACTCCGGCTTTGGTTGGTTTATGACTTTTGGTTGTTGCTGGGTTGGCTTTGGTTGATCCTGAGTCTTTGTTGGCCTATTTCTTGACTGTTTCATGCCTTGGTTGTGACCAGAACTCTTCTTTTCTCTTGGTTGAGCCTTGTTGGTTTTTTACCCATCTTTGGATTTAGCCTTGTTGGTTTTTTCCTTTTGAGCTCATTCCGTTGGCTGAGTCTTACTGTTTGGTATCTGTTGAGTTGTCTTAGTGATCTCCTTGGCATATCAGTGACTAGATAGTAGGATTTTGCTTGCATTTTTCATTTCAATATATTGAAAAATACAAAAATACAGATAGTTTTGCATTTTCCTTTTGTTTATAAGAGAAAATACAAAAAAGAAAAAACAAATTGCTTTTATGTATTGCATCTTGCATTGAGTGCTTTCTACCTTCATTTAGATTCTGATTGTGCATTGAAAAATATAAAAGGATTGCATATTTATTTCGATACCGTTGGATTGATTTTGCATGTTAGTGGCATTATTTTCATTGGATAGATGAGTCTAGGATTTGATGATTTTGCATACTATTGAGTCTTACACATCACTAGTTTCATGATCATATCCCTTGAGTAATCACAGGCATTAAAATTAACGCTTAATCTTAAAATTGATTAGACCAATTTTATTTATAGGGTACACCAACTAGCATAGGTTTAGAGTCTTGGAATAGATCATTGTGAGTTAACAATCCAAGACTATTACACGAAACATTAGGTGTCTAACGAGGGAGTGGAGGAATCCATGGTATATATCGGTGTTCTCAGGAAGCTCTACTCAAGCCAGAGTTAATCACGAGGTCACGGGAGGTTGGTTGAAGAGATATCCCTCTGATACCGATTGAACGTGGGAGATATTTCCAGGGTTTGTTCGTATCTAGGGGTACCAGAGGTTCGTCCTCTTATGCTTTGGGCTTATCTACCCTTCCCATACAACGGATCCCACCTGCGACTGTCCCCCTGAGCATTGGTTATATTGAGGTGACCATAGTTGCCTTACCTAGGTATCGCATAGGGTACTTGCAGTGGTTATACTATTTGTGTCCTGAGTCAGATAGGGATCGGACAACACAGTTTCCGTTGTATAGGGACTTGACCCTGTGCACGCATTGAAGTCTAGGGGTTGTTATAACTGATTCTGTTACCTCCGGCTATAGTTTGGGAGTCTCAAGCCTCTCCTAGGTAAGACATACCGGCTCTAATGTCCGGAGATCATTTAGCCACTCTGTTTGTGTTATACCTCAATATTACACATTACATATTAGTGTCGCATCCTTGCATTACCGACCTAAACGCCAGTTTCCCTTAAAGATCATCTGAACATCCAGAGTGAAAACCATTGACTGAATACTGAAAGCAAAACCTTTTTCTGCCATCTTCCAGCCCAACTTAGCCCTGTTTGTGAGCACTGCCGCTCCTTGCACATCTACAAGGGCGCGGTAGTTAGCACTACCGCGCGTTGCTCCTTCTCTGGGGCGCGGTACTACCGCGTTATGCTCAGTTATAGGGGCGCGGTAGTCTGAAATTAGCCTTTTTGCCTTGGATTTTGGGATTTCGACCTTCGAGGAGATTTTGTTGGGATTACTACCTTTGGTTCGATCCTAACTCCTTCTTTGTTTAGCTGGCCTGATCCACTATACCCTCCATAGATCCACACTTCTCTCTTGTTGGTTAGCCTTCCCATGTGCTATAAGAGAGAAGCTTTCCATGAGCCAAAGGGAGTACTTTTGGGGCATCAAACCTATGATCTTTAGACTGCTGCAGAGATAGCTAGAGGAAGCACTTGGAGCTGGAGGATTGGCTTGGACATCAAGCAACCTTTGTAAGTACTCTTCAAGTTAATAATAAAGATAACTTGTCTTGTTTTCCCAAATCATTTGTGTTAATTCTGTTTTAATGATATGATTTGTATCTTTCATAGATTTAGATTCTAACTTATGTTTCAGGTTGCTAGAGAATAGTGCATTCTTGTGTCTTGGTTCCATTTTGACAGGTTCATTCGTGAGGGCTTGGAGACTGGAGCAAATACCAAAAACAAGCGTTTGGATAGAAGGTTAGCTAAACTCCTTCCACTCTCCTTAGCATTTTAATCCTGAGATGTTTGTTAGATCTAGGGATTCAAGGTAGCATTTGTTTCCTTTTTGTCTTAGTATAGAGTCAGTACATCCTGCTTTATCCTAAGAGAGTTTCTACCTATCCGTAGGGAGAAATTTCTACAACAAAAACTGGCGACTTCGCTGGGGATTTGAATCCATTTTCTTTGCTTGTGAAGTTTGCTTTCAATTTCACTCATTGATTGTAAGAATTGGGTTCTTTCACCTTCATTCACCTCCCGGTTCTCTGCATTAGACTTCTGTTACAGATCAATAAGTCCTCTGGGTTGGCGAACCCTTGAAAAGTCAAGATCTTTTCTCAAACTTCCGCCTCTTTCCCTGTTCACACAGTGCCGCGCCCCCGTAACTGCCTACAGAGCGGTAGTACCGCGCCTTCACCACTTCCAGAGCGCGGTAGTCTTGCAGTACCGCCCCTTAAGCGCTGTCTACAGCGCGGTAGTCTTGCAGTACCGCGCCCCCGTAACTGACTACAGAGCGGTAGTACCGCGCCTTATCAACTGTCCACAGCGCGGTAGTCTGTCAGTACCGCTCCCAGGTGGCCTGCAGGACCGCGGTAGTTCCTGGAAAGTGTGTTTGTTTGGTTTGTTTGGTTATTTTTGGGTCTTTTCGAGATTTGGATCCATGTTGGCCCTTTGAGTCAATACTAGTGTTTTGCTTGCAGTTTTTAAGCGAAATGGGTTCTATGAGTCAATACTAGTGAATCGTGCACCCTACAGTCGTTTTGACCCATATTAAGGTTTTGAGATCATTTTTTGTTTTGGTGTGTTTGGCGTGTCTGGATTGCTTGGCATCTTATTTCCTTTACATCCTATCTAATGATTGTTTGAAAAGATTGATTCCTTGCCTCCACTTTAGTTCAAAGAGAAGCTTGATTTTGTCGTTATTTTACCATATTCATGAAATTGAAACACATAGGTATTCTTCTTGCTTTAATTTAATCATTTGACATTTTTGGTATTACATTCATAAAAAGAAGAAATACTTGTTTCATATTTATTTGCATTTGAGTTAGACAAAATTATTAGATTCTTCTCTTTGTCTTGCATTTGATTGGAAGCATTTGTAGAATCTTTCTTTCCATAGCTTGGATGTGTCTTTTTCAAGTGTAAAAAGATGGGAAATGAATTAGAATCATTACGTTTGGTGTTCATATGAAGAAATTTTTCATTACTTTGGGTTAGTTTTGGGTACATATTTTACTTCTTTCTATCATTTTGAAAAGAAATAAAATTGCATGTGCATTGGGTTGTGCATATTGGGAACGGAAAGAATTCTTCCTTACTTTAGCTAGTGTTCATCGAAGAGAAAGGCTCATTTCGATTCATCTTCATTTGCATGGTTTGGGTCGTCATAACACCATCAAGTTGCACTTCCATAACCCGATTGAGTAAGACAGCCACTAAAATTAATCTCCCTAATTAAACCAACTTTAACCTCACTTGAGGAAATCAAAAGAATTTGGTAGTTAGGTAGGACACCGGGGATAGGCATCAAAATAATTCCCCCTTGTCATTTTCATCTGAGACATAGTCGTTGTCTTTAGGGAACTAAAATCCTCTAGTATTTATTGACACGGTCACAGCTAGTTTGTGGAGGGGCCTCCTGACTGTTTCCAACTTTCAGGGGTTAAACGGCCGCGAGATTGAGAACCGGACGGACTTTGTGGAATACCGCACTCCACTTAGCCCTAAGGCAACATCGATCGCTGTCTTCTTCGGAAGGCTGAAGTGCCCAAAACCTTTTCCGACGTGTCATGAGGGAGGTGGCTTAGTATCTATTCTACTAGGGATCTTTTACCCAGGATCCCTTTCGGTAGAGGGATATCCTTCTTATATCGGTCTCTCATGTTGTATTGTTCGACTTGGATTTCATCACCTTGCGAAGGATACGATTTGTTGAGGTCTCCAGCTCTTAGTTAGGAGGTTTTGCTTGCTATCTTGTAGAGGGTCTTTTTCTTTGTAGGGATGCTTGTTGGCATTCTGGCCGTTTTGTTGTACAGCTCGCTTACTTTGGCAGCGGCCTCAGTATAGTTTTTTGAGCTTGCTCTTTTTGGCCTGTGAGCCTTGTCTTTTCCTAGCTCCCCTTTCGCACGCTCGGTTGCCTGAGGGTTTTTGAGTTCTTTTTAACAAGACTTCGTCCACATCACTTATTTTTGTTTCATGGAGAATCTACCTCCATGCACCCATGCTCCTTCTGGGACTACCAATCCGGGGACCCCTTTTCAAGGGGCACCTTTTACTTTTCCTCCAGTTGGAGATATTGGTCCTCCCTTTATTGCCACGTTAAATCTTCCTGGATTAACCATAGGATTACCGGTATGGTTATTCAATCCGGTAATTCCGATTGCGCCCAATGTTTCGAATGTTAAGTCTCCACCACGAGAGAGTCAATCCCAAACTAACCCTTCCCCTTCTTCGTCAGATGAATCTTCTTCCGTTCCTTCTTCCTCGCCTGACCAAAGCAATAGTGTTAGTAATCAGGTGGATAAGAAGAAGAAGAAAAGGAAAGTTAAGAAGAAGAAGGATAAAGAAGAGACCAAGCGTAAACCAGTTGCCCCTAATGGCACTCAGTCTACGAAAACACCCCGTAAGCCCAAGTTCCCTTGCAAACTTTGTAAGGGTGATCACCTTCTCAAGGATTGTCCTGATCTTTCCCGTGTGTCAGAAGTGTGGTCTAAAAACCCCAAACCAATCGTATCGTCGACCTCTGACCATCATGTCGATGACACCCCCTCAACCAGTGACCCCTTGGTGAAGGGTCGTAAGGGTAAAGTCCTATATCCCTGTTTGATATGCAAGGGTATGCACCGTACTTTCCTTTGTCCGAGCATGGATGAAGCCTCGCGGTGGTTGGAAGATATTACTAGTTCTCAACTGGTACCTCCAACAGACCATGGTAAACTGTCCCTCGACCCCCCGCTAGTTGACCAAGTGATCAATTCAGTTTCATCTGCAATTGATCCCACTCTCCCTTCCGAGAGTGAAGTGATTGAGTCACTGTCATCCCCACTCGATCCCGCTCTTCCATTGGAGAAAGTCCAGACTGAAGCAGTCACCTTGACACAATCTTCGTCTCATTCTTATCTTCCAAGAGAGAGTGAATTGGAAACCACTGATGTTTTCCTTATCGGTTCAGAATGTCCTCGGCAAGGGGAAACCCTGTCCATTTCCGTGAGACCCCCTCCAAGTACTGAGGTTATTTCCTTTGATTGGAATGGTCTAACAGAATCTCGTCTTCCTTCGAGCGTTCCTTTTCAGATATCTGTAGGAGTTTTCGATAAAGAAATTTTTCGTACGATAGTTGATGAAGGAGCTTCTGTTAGTATTCTATCCTCAACTGCTTGGCAAGCCTTAGGTTCTCCTCGGCTTGTGCCCGTCACTGACCAGATACTGGCTTTCAATAGAAGGCCTACTGGACCTTTAGGGTCCCTTCCTCAGTTACCTATCACTTTGGGAGGGAAAACTGTCTGTATTGATGTCATGGTCATCCAAGGTCCCTTAGATTTTAATCTACTCCTTGGACGCGATTACGTCCATGCCATGAAGGCTGTAGTGTCCTCACTCTTTCGAGTGATGTATTTTCCCCATCATGGGAATATTGTGACCATCGATCAGCTTTCCTTTGTGACGCCCACTCATCGCATGACTCCTAGTCACCAGACTTCCCTAAATGTTCCACATGTTTTAGTGGTTTCTTCCCCCTAGGGGGGGGGACATTTGGAGCAAAGTTCCATTCTGGTGTCAAGCTCGTTAAAAAATGAAACCATTTTCTCAAGCATAGTTTACCTTTGGTTTTAAGCTTGTGTAAAAATGAAACCAACCATCATCCCAAGCATAGTTTACTTTTGGTTTTAAGCTTGTGTAAAAATGAAACCAACCATCACTTGGAGCAAAGTTCCATTCTGGTGTCAAGCTCGTTAAAAAATGAAACCATTTTCTCAAGCATAGTTTACCTTTGGTTTTAAGCTTGTGTAAAAATGAAACCAACCATCATCCCAAGCATAGTTTACTCTTGGTTTTAAGCTTGTGTAAAAATGAAACCAACCATCACTATGAGCATAGTTCCCTTTCTATATCAAGCTCGTTAAAAAATGAAATAGATTCCCACGAGCATAGTTTATTCTTTGTTTCAAGCTCGTTAAAAAATGAAACCGACCCTCAAGCACAGTTTACCGTTGGTTTTGAGCTTGTGTAAAAACAAAACCAATCCCAAGCATAGTTTACGTTCGGTTTCAAGCTTGCGTAAAAATGAAACTACCCTCAAGCACAGTTTACTTTTGGTTTTAAGCTTGTGTAAAAACGAAACCAAATCCCAAGCATAGTTTACGTTCGGTTTCAAGCTTGCGTAAAAATGAAACTACCTTCGAGCATAATTTCTTTCTGTTTTAAGCTCATTAAAAAATAAAAAGGACCCTTTCAAGCATTGTTATTATCTATTTCAAGCTTGTGTAAAAATGAAATAGATCTCCCTTCCATTTGTTCGAGTCTCTCGCTAGAGTTAGGATTTGAACCTTCATTTCATCTGCCTGTGTCACTTGGTCCTGGTTCTCCCTACCCCCCCTGGTGAACACATTTGGATCAGTAGCCAGGATTTTTGGGTAAGGAAGAAGAGTAGTCAGACGAAACGAAGCTTGGGGGGCATGTTTAGCCTTTAGCAATCATGCTGGGGGCATTTACCAACCTCTGATCATCATGTTGGGAGGGAACCCATCAATGGGCCTTAATCATGAGCAGAGTTTACCATTGGCTTCAAGCTCATTAAAAAATAAAACCAATAGTCTGAGCAAAGTTCTACTCCTGTGTCAAGCTCGTTAAAAAATGAAACATATCCTTTCCCTTTGAGTCGAGTCTCGTCGTAGACTTAGTAAATGAACCTTCTTTTCACTTGCCTATACCTTAGGCGAATGAAATGAAGCTTGGGGGCATGTATTCAACCTCTAAAAGTTACGTTGAAGTCAACTCGATCACCTCTCTACACCACGTTGGAGCTAAGTCACTTACTTCTAGCAATCATGTTGGGGGGCATGTACCAACCTTTGGATTTCATGACGGGAAGAAGTTCACCATTGGGAACATTTTCGAGCATACTTTCCTTTTTAGGCTTCGAGCTCATTAAACCATGAAAATTATTTTGAGCATAGTTCATTTTCTGTTACAAGCTCGTTAAAAAATGAAGCAGACATCATGAGCATTCTTCCAACCTATCTTCGAGCTCGTTAAAAATAGTAAGATGGTGTTTGAGCTTACTTTTCACTTTTTTCGTGCTCTGGTTAAAACATGAAAAGTGGTTTGAGCTTACTTTTTCCTTTTTCGTGCTCTGGATCCAAACATGAAAAAGTTTCTGAGTTCTTTTGATACCATTATCGTGCTCGTTAAACAAATTGGAGTAAAAAGGTGTGTCTAACGAGTATAGGTTTATCACTTTATCCGGCCTTGCTAGACTATTTACGGAAAAGGAACTGTTCCGAGTTTACTTCCCCTTTGTCGTACTCGGTCATCAACCATGATAAAGTTGTACATGGAGTCCATAGTTAAGCTCTTTTCAGACTCCCTAAAATTGAAAAGATTGCCAAGCGAAATTGATTCGTTCACGCTTGTAAAAGGATTTGAATGATCGTCTCCCTAGTGATAGTTTACCCCTTTTTCGGACTAGGGGGCACTACTTACGAAAAAGGAATACTCCAGCCAATCATGACTGGAAGAGTCCTCTCCCGCGTTGTTTTACCCTTTTTCGAGCGATGAGGCTAACCTTACGAAAAAGGACCGTTGGAGTCTTCTTTAGTTATTTTCAGACTCTCTAAACATGAAATGACAATCGAGTTTTCCTTCCTTGGACTCGTTAAAATTTGACATCGAAGGACCCACTTTGGGACGAACTTCTCCTTTCTCAGGTTCGAAAAACATGTGAGATTGGACTCATCTATGAGATGAGCTATATCGAGCATCTGTTATCCTCCTCAAGCTCGTTAAAAAAAAAAGAGGTCCTCGTCCATCATGTCGGGGGAAAATGGGAAAATGAGTCAAGTTTACCTTGTTGGCAGCTTGTGAGTCGTCACCTTTGAACATGGCATGCATCCTCACCTTGTCTATTTTGGGTAGTCAGTCTCGATAGTGTCATCATTATGATCATGCGTCCTCATTATTGCTATGAGTTCACACTTTCTGTGGTTCTGTCTGTTCAAGTAATCCCTGCTGCCAAGCTCTGTTTCATGCCGTTATATGTTCAAAGGGTTATTACCTTGAGTCCACCTCCACTTCATGTCAAACCTTCCCTTTGTGTCTGTACATATTCTATTGTTTCATCGGTCCATACTATCTCTCGTTCTGATTTCGTGTCGATGATGTGGGAATCTTTATGGCCCACCTTCGACGAGTCTATTCCTGTCGACACCAAATCACTATCCAGGAATTAGGCTTAGGAGTCAACCACTAGTACCTTGGTACCTGCATGCCTCAATGGCAGGTTTCCTCGTATTCAACAGTAGGTTTTCATCAATGACCTCTGATTGAATGATCTCTCGAATGCTCGACATCAACTCGTTTATTCGCATTTCGTTGGGATGTACTATAGATACCTTGGGGATCATTGTCATTATTGGTGATTTCCCTCGCATTTGTTAACGGTTCACATCATTGACCGGTAATCAAATGGTTTCTACCATGTTCGACTTCAACACCTTGTAATCACATGGCTAGATTCGTATCGTTTGCGATCGAGTAGAAGACCCTGGATACCCTTTTGTATTTTGATTACGTCCAGGTTGCAATGGAGATTTTTCTGTATTGTCACACAAATCCACTTTTGTATTGGTCGTGGCTGTGTCAGTACTGTCTCATGGATCTACGCTTGTTCATAGTAGCCATGACTTGTCTACAGTCTATATCATCTCAGTACTCATGGATCTGCAATGTATTGGTCGGCAGCCATGCTTTGAGTCATTTGTTTCCGAGCATGGGAATGCCCGCCTCGGTGGTATATCTGACATTTTGTCTCTATTTTTCAGCTCCTTGTTGCTCTCCTCGATGCTATCTCCGAACCATATTTGTAAAGTCTTTCGGCCATCAGTCTCTTCTGATCTCACACTTTAGGGGGCATCTGTTATACCTCAATATTACACATTACATATTAGTGTCGCATCCTTGCATTACCGACCTAAACGCCAGTTTCCCTTAAATATCATCTGAACATCCAGAGTGAAAACCATTGACTGAATACTGAAAGCAAAACCTTTTTCTGCCATCTTCCAGCCCAACTTAGCCCTGTTTGTGAGCACTGCCGCTCCTTGCACATCTACAAGGGCGCGGTAGTTAGCACTACCGCGCGTTGCTCCTTCTCTGGGGCGTGGTACTACCGCGTTATGCTCAGTTATAGGGGCGCGGTAGTCTGAAATTAGCCTTTTTGCCTTGGATTTTGGGATTTCGACCTTCGAGGAGATTTTGTTGGGATTACTACCTTTGGTTCGATCCTAACTCCTTCTTTGTTTAGCTGGCCTGATCCACTAAACCCTCCATAGATCCACACTTCTCTCTTGTTGGTTAGCCTTCCCATGTGCTATAAGAGAGAAGCTTTCCATGAGCCAAAGGGAGGACTTTTGGGGCATCAAACCTATGATCTTTAGACTGCTGCAGAGATAGCTAGAGGAAGCACTTGGAGCTGGAGGATTGGCTTGGACATCAAGCAACCTTTGTAAGTACTCTTCAAGTTAATAATAAAGATAACTTGTCTTGTTTTCCCAAATCATTTGTGTTAATTCTGTTTTAATGATATGATTTGTATCTTTCATAGATTTAGATTCTAACTTATGTTTCAGGTTGCTAGAGAATAGTGCATTCTTGTGTCTTGGTTCCATTTTGACAGGTTCATTCGTGAGGGCTTGGAGACTGGAGCAAATACCAAAAACAAGCGTTTGGATAGAAGGTTAGCTAAACTCCTTCCACTCTCCTTAGCATTTTAATCCTGAGATGTTTGTTAGATCTAGGGATTCAAGGTAGCATTTGTTTCCTTTTTGTCTTAGTATAGAGTCAGTACATCCTGCTTTATCCTAAGAGAGTTTCTACCTATCCGTAGGGAGAAATTTCTACAACAGTTTGTCTGCTCTTGGCTGTAGTTTCTCTATGTGTGTGCTTTTGATTTACTATTTTTTATCGATAGTTGGCCTTTAGGGGACGTTTTGATTCTATAATCTCTCTGGAGATATCGTGTTGCGAAGTCCTACTCTCCGCCGATCCCATTAGTTAGCTGGTTTAGAACCTGCTGAGATTTCACGCCACATTACTAGGGGATGCCGACGGGATCCCTCTGAGTCTTCGGATTCTTACGAGACATACGTCCTAGACGTCATGACTGCTGCACATTCTGATACTAAAGAAATACCTATGACTCCATTAGGTAGAGTCGAACACACTTCAAACTCCCCTACTCCTCGTGAGGCGTGGGGGGTGATCCACTTGAGACTCAACGTAGTTTGTTTGGCCCAGATACACCCGAGGAGACCCGTTCATTCCTTCGTTTCGACACCATTATAGACACGGGATGCCATAGTTACATGACGACATTGGTCCTACGGTCAACCCAACCGCATTCTCTTTTGGTATGCCTAGTTATTGCATAGTTGATCCTTCCACTATGTTTGGTAGTCACGTCGGCACTAGCCATGGTGTTGTCCACACTGCATCCACTGGGGACAATACCCTCACTGGGGGCACTACATTGTCCACTCACACACATAGTATGGGGACCGGTCAGATTCCTCCTAACAATGCTAATGTTGGAAGACGACCACCTCCTAGGGCTACCCAACCTAATAGGAACCTTGTGCGCAACACGACTTGTCATCCACCACCTAATACACATGCCACTACTCGTCAACCCAGGACTACTTTCGCAAATGTTAATGCTCCTCCTAACCACGGGGGTGGACATATACCGCATACTTTTGCATCCACTGCTGCCACTAGTAATTCCAATGTAGGAGGTGGGAATGTATCCTATCCACATAGACATAACGCCACCATCCCTCCTACTAGTAACACCAATGTTGGGGCTGGGAATACATCTCATGCTTATGGTCACCACACGACTACTCAAGCTGATCCAAATGCTGGGGGTGGGAACACACCATACCATTATGGTCATTATAACTCGGTTCCCGCTACAAATAGTACATATATTCCCCATACTTATGGTGGAAACCCTTACTACAACACAGTCGGTGATGGCCACCAAAACAACCCACCCCAATATGGTGCCCAAAACACGTATATACTTGCTTACTCTCAAATGGGTCAAGTAGGAGGAGGTTATCAATCCTATGACCATGGTCAAGCTTATGGTCCATCAGGTCCTCATTATTAGCAGTTTAATCCTCATGGTCAAGCTTTTGGTCCATCCTATAATTCGGCTCCGTTCAACCAACCTTTTATGGGGGCTTATAATTAAGCTTTCCAGCCTCAGCTCCCATTCCTTGCACGCTTGAATCTTCCTGATCTTTCGAAGGTCATGAATGATCCGGTGTGTCACGACCTTAATTGGCCTCCGGTCCCTACCAAGCTCCCTTCAGACATTCCTAAGTTTTAAGGGAAAGGTGGTGAGGACCCATGTGATCATGTCACAACATTTCACCTTTGGTGTTCCTCCAACTCATTGAATCACGATTCCGTTAGATTGCGACTATTTCAACACACCCTCATGGGGGCAGCCATGAAGTGGTACGTCGAGTTGCATGGAAACACTTATAGGGGTTTTAACGAGATCGCTTTGGTTTTCTTGGATCATTTCTAGTTGACGGTTTGCTATGATACTGGTACTGAAATTTTATCTACCTTCCGTCAGAACAAAGCCACACATATTTCTGACCACGTTCAAGAGTGGCATCGGTGGAAGAGGTTAGTGAAAGCCAACATTCCTCTAGAGTTCCTTCTGGAATGGTTCCTCAAGTCTCTACTCCCGTACATTGCTAAGGATGTTTCTATGTCCGGCATTGTGACTGAGGAACAAGCCATCTTGAAAGTCCAACAGTTCAACTTATTATACTCTCGGTCTAGCATTTTGTATGACATTATTCCTGATGCACCACGAACATGCCATGAGCCTCAGTTAGTTCCTAGACCGCATGCCAATGGCATCGTAGGATCCACAAGCACTCACCCTATATATTTGGTAGCTAATCAAATGCAAAATTTGTCGCTAAACCAGTCTACTCCTGGACAGGTTCACACCTTGTCCACTTCCACCCCGTCGTCCGATGTACACAATGTGCAATCGACAAACACATCAGGTAACCAGCAACCCAATGGTAAGAAAAAGGGGAGAAACAACCGTAAGGGTGGAAACAATCGGAATAACAACAGCAATCGCAATACTCCTCGTAAAGAGAATGCCAACCCTCCTCGGGAAGGCGGAAATGCTGGTGAGGACCATAAACCTAGGCGTAAGGTGAAGACCATCTTACCATCTTACTCATTTATGTATTGAAAGTTATCTGCTTTCCTCATGAAGGAAAGATTGTGACCATCGATCAGCTGAATTTCGTTAATTCCTCTTCCACAGCATCCACGGGATCCATAGTCTTGTAGGTTACTCATTCTCAGCCGAAAACTAGGAACATGGGTGTTGGTATGTACCCTTCATTGATGGGATCTTATGATTTCCCTTCACCCATTGCTTTTATTGAAACCAATTCCGATAATGCGCCTCCTCCATTGAATAATGTACCTTTCCGGACCTCATATTTTAGTGATCCGTGAGATCCACCTTCCACGAGTTCCCCATCTGGAGACGTTTCACACATCGGAATGGATATGCCCTTGTCTGCAATCAAGCTTTCTTCTCAAGATGTTCAACAAGCCATTGCAGATTCGGATCTCTCTTCTTCATGGTCAGTAGAGGAAGATCCCGTTATGTTTCCCGCGCGTGCAGTCGACCTATCTTGTTCACATGGTTTCCTCGATGGTATTTTACCTTCAATCGAAGTTTTTATTGAGGCCATGAGTGGTGATGACAAGCCGTGGGGGTATCTTTATCATAGATCTCATTCCCCTCCTCCCCTTGATCTTATTGAACAAGATCATCCTATAATACAACCTGCCATCCATTTGAATTTGGATCCATTCACAGTCTCATCTAGCCCTGATTTGACATTTGAGTCTGATGAGTCTTTGAGCTCTCCTATAGATCCACAAATCGGTGCTCCTAAAGAGTTTGATTCTATTTCTAGAATTTCCAACTCCCATGATGATGAATTTGTTCTTGCAAATTCCTTCACATCCTTCAGCTTTTCTCTTCATTTTGAAGATGATCATTTTGATCCCTCAGGTATTGGTACTATGGCACCTTCAATGGTTAGCTCTACTTGCATTATGTCTGAGGGTGATAATAGTGAAGTTGAAAATTTTTCTACCACAGTGACCTGTATCAGATTTTTCTTTACATACGTTTTAGAGATGATCTTGGTACTTATGTTTCTTGGAGATGGGATTCTTAGCTGGACTTATACTTGGTTACTAGTCCTTTTTTACATTTGCTTCAGTCATGGCAGGCATATTCGGAACCTTGCATATAGGTTTAGGCCTCCCCATTTTTATGATGCATTTCAACCTATTACTATCCGAATTCCCAGACACCCCCTGAGTGTCCTTATCTTGCTCATGTTCCTTGCATTATGCATAGCTTTGTTCCATGCACTTGGAACTAGTCTCGCATGCCCCTAACACTCGTTTGATCCCATTACGAGCATTCTTCCATATCTCCTTTGAGCTCATTAAAAACAGTAAGGAGGTCACGAGTTTACTTTTTCGGGCTCGTTAAACCTTTACGGAAAAGATTTTTATAAAGTCTTTTTTAATCCCTTGTTATACTTTTTCAAAATCAAACAAGATTGCCGAGTATACTTGTTATTTCAGACTCGTTAAAGGATTTGAAGCGACATCCACTTAGGTATAAGTTTACCCCTTTTCCAGACCTTTGTGGATTAATTATGAAAAAGGTATACTCTAGTCATATGTGACTAGAAGAGTTCTTCTCTCATTATTTTACACTTTTTCAGGTGAGGAGACTAAATTTACGAAAAAGGACTCCCCTTTTATGTCGAGTTGTGATTACATTGCATTATCCTGCTTGTCACTTGAGCCTTGTGCCGACTCTCGCTTACTCATTTATTAGCCATGTGCCTGAGCACTGTACCTTCCAAGCCAAACAGAGCCTTAATTTATCTTTCGCAGTTTGATGACCCTTTACCTTGAGGGAACATTCCCCTGAGTGTCCACATCCTGCACATGCTTCCTTGCATTGATCATAGGTATGTTCCACTGCTTGGAACTAGTCTGCTCGCTATTTGACACTCGTTCCCTCACTTCTTGTACTATAAGCAATTTTATTCTTTTTCAAGCTTTCACCAAATATGAAAAATACCAAAAAATTAAATATTCCAAAAAGCCGGATGGGATTATGGTTACTACTTTTTGTTGGCAGCTATTGTGTCGCCTTTGAACAGAGCATTCATTCCACTTCATACATTATGAGTCGGGACTATAGTTGGACCTTAGGAGCTATACTTGTTTCTCAGTTTACTCCACCGGTTGGTTAAGCTTCCAGTCATTATCGAGCCCTTTGTGATGCCTCCTGCATCGCATAGTTTATGTTGAGTCTATGCTTCCTGAGTCTATCCATCTGCTCATGCTCTTGTTCAAAGGAAGTCCTGAAACCAGAGTTGGCCACTCCTCAGATCTCTTGACTATTGCATGTCGTCCATCCTTATTGAGTCAGTCCGTTTCAAATGAGTTCTTCCAAATCTTTCAGCGTAGCTGGTACCTCGTGCTAGTTGATGGGGGATGCCTTAATGCCCTCATTCTAGCGAGTCTCATTCCGTTGACTTCAACCCATTTATTCTGGAACTTGAGGATTAGAGTTCGGTTGAGTACCTTGAGGCTTGCAGTCATTAGTGGCAGGTTCTCTCACCATCGACAGTCTTGGGAATACATCAATGTCCCCTGATCGATGGATTCATCCTAGTGTTCGACTTCAACTCATTTATTCACACTTTGACGATTGTGCTCTGTGCCTTGATTC
Source organism: Larix kaempferi (assembly GCA_027924585.1). Taxonomy (NCBI): domain Eukaryota; kingdom Viridiplantae; phylum Streptophyta; class Pinopsida; order Pinales; family Pinaceae; genus Larix; species Larix kaempferi. Next base: position 18,902,522 of record BSBM01000858.1, on the reverse strand, counting down.
CCATTTTCATTATTGGTGGGTCATCTCGCGTCTCTTAACGATATACATCATTGACCGGTAATCATACGATGTCACATCAGGTTCAACCCCAACTCCTTTATTCACTTGATGGGACTTGCACCGTCGAAGACTTGTGTAGAAGACCCCAGGCGATAGTGGCATTCAGTATGCTACCTATGACTTTGACTTTACATCTAAGATATAACCTCTTAGATATCAACAGTTTGTACCTCCAGTTTGCACCAGTTGTTTCCTTTTCAGTAGGAGACCATATCTTACTGTAGAGGGATCATGGCTATGATCACTTATGACATATCTTTACTATGTACTACCTATTCATGGCCATTGTATCAGATTGTTGTACTACCGACATGTATTCAAGGACACTGTTGTATTATGATGAGTGAGCTGCTCTTTCCACTTGTGTCTCCATCACTCCACTTCTGAGATTTATAATGTATTTCGGCCATCGCAGCATCAGTCACTGACCTCACACATTAGGGGGCATTTGTTACAACGTAATCTTCCACCTTGTGAGAATCAACACTCTTTGGTCTAGAGGATCCATTCCACTGACTCAGAACCATTATATATCCTTCAGACACTATTTTTTCCTCATTTTTTCCTTGTACGCTTGCTGCATCATTACAGTGGGCGTACCCACGAGTTGCATCACTATAGCCCGCGAGTATCATGTAAAATGGTAAAAATCACTAGTTTATTACTTTTTACTCCCAAAAAGCGGTCATTGGGTGACCTTTGACTCTCCATCTGCCCAGGAAATGCCTCGATGTGTCCTTTCACTTACCTTTGAGAGGACTATATATTGAGCACATATGGCTTATAGACGGGGGAGAAAGAAGAGCAAGAGAACTCTAGTGGATTTTTTCCCAATCTTGAGTCTACACTCATTGATCCTTGTAGTTGTGAACCCTTTATGTTCACCTTCCAAACTCCTATTCTAGTTTGAGTTTTCCATTCCATGGAGGATTGAAGTGGTGGAGGCACAAGTGGATTGATCCAGATCTTGGTTCAGATTGGTTTCCGGCAAGAGGTTGTATCACATTGTACTTCTTCTTGTTTATTAATAGAAATACTCATATTCTCATCCATTAATGTTGTAAATGTTGTTTATCTTACATTGGGTTGCATTTACTTGTTATATCATGGGCCATTTCCATTGATGATGTTAATGCCGTTTATATATTATATGTACTTGTTGTATATTGGATGTCAAGACTAATTTGCAGATTCAAGTGCAGAGATTGAAAAAGCTCCAATGGAGATCTACATCAAACGTTTGGATCGAGGTTGGTTATATTCTTCATTATCTTAGCATTGTCACTTATATAGCATAGCATTGGGAATTGAGTTGATTTATGGTATTCAACTTTCTGTTGTGGTCTACCCCAAGCCATAGTGAGTTTTCTCCAACACACATGTTGAACGATCCATTGCCAACACCATTCACAGACAAAGTGTTAGAAGGAATTGGAGGTAAATAAATATACTCGTTCACAGATGGATTCTCGGGATATCATCAAATAAAGATTGTGAAAGAAGACCTACATAAGACATCCTTTGTAACAGAATGGGGTTTCTTTCAATATACAGTAATTCCATTCAGTCTTAAAAACACCTCAACAATCTTTTCGCGATTGGTCGTCTCTGCATTCAAGGACTTCATTCACAAGTTCCTTGCAGTATACACGGATGATTGGACAGTGTATGGAGAGATGTAGGAAGCATCATATTTCGTTGAACTTGAAGAAATGTATCTTCTGTGCCCCATTCGACATCCTGTTAGGACACATCATATGCAAGGAGGGGATGTTGGTGGACCCAGCGAAGATCACAATTATTGTTGCACCTCCGGCGACAGTAAAACAATTAATGGAAACGTTAGGGAATACAGGGTATTATGGGAATTTTATCAAAGGGTATGCAGCGATCACAGCACCCATGGAGAAATTGTTGAAGAAAGATGCAAAGTTTGAATGGAATGAAGAATGCTAGAAAAGCCTCGATATATTAAAATAAAATATGGTTGCAGCACCGATACTAGCCTTCCCCCATTGGATGAAGAAATTCCATATTCATGTGGATGCATCATCAGTCACACTAGGGGTAGTATTGGCTCAGCTGGGAGAAGGGGAGATTGATCATCCAATTGCATTCACTAGTAGGAATTTGTCCACCACAGAGAGGAACTACACGACGACAGAAAGGAAAGGGCTAGTTATGGTCTATGCATTACAGAAATTCCGCCACTACCTACTTGGAGGCCATTTCAAGATGTTCACTAACCATTTGACACTAAAATACCTGGTCAACAAGCCTATGTTAGGGGGGGGGAATTTGTCGATGGCTGCTATTATTTCAAGAATTTGACTTCGAGGTTATTGTGAAACCTGGATGAATGAATGCAGGTCCTGATCACCTGTAGAGAATCGATCCAGTAGAGGAACCTAGAAGCATCGACGAGGGCTTACCAGATGCGCATTTATTTTGAGTTGGAATGGTTTATGACCACTATGAGCAGATCATCCAATTATTGACTACAGGAAGCGCACCAGAAGGATTCACTACCAACCAGAAAAGGCAGTTGGTGGTGTGGGATGTTGACTTTCAGCTGATCGTAGGACAACTTTACAAACTGGGTCCAGACAAGATACTTCTCCGATACATTCTTCCGCATGAGCAAGAGAGGATACTAGTGGAAGCTTGCAATGGGATCACAGGAGGACACTATGGAGGACTTGTCACTGCTAGGAAGATACTTAGAGCTGGATTATGGTGGCCGAAAATGCATGGAGATGCTACAGACTATGCTAGGAGCTGCGATGTGTGCCAAAGAACATGAAAACCATCGCGAAGGGATGAAATCCCACTAGTACCTCGGTTGACGCTACAAGATTTTGAAAAATGGGCGGTTGACTTTGTAGGACCAATCAACCCACATGGAAAAATGACAAAGTCACGATATATAATCACCACGACTGATTACTTACATGCTGGGATGAAGCATCACTGGTAAAAGTCTTCACAGTGGTGACAGCAGCGAGATTCCTCTTTGATAGTGTGGTTACAAGGTTTGGGTGTCCAAAGCTACTGATGAGTGACCAGGGTACTCAATTCTTCAACCAAACGATGAAGGCAATGATGGAATAATTCTAAATTCAGCATCGCAAGAGTACCCCATATCACCCACAAGAGAATGGTGCAGTAGAAGCATTTAACAAGGTATTGGAGTATGCGCTAACAAAGGTATGCAACACAGACCACATCGATTGGGACTTGAAGATTCTGAAAATATTGTGGGCATACAGGACAACTTGTAAACGTTTGACAGGCCAGACACCATTCAAGTTAGTCTATGGACAAGAAGAGGTAATGACAATGGAATACATTGTCCCCAATCTCCACATCACAGCAACCATAGAAATGAGCGACGATGGAGCAATTGAAGAACGGTTGCCGCAGCTAGTACAACTTGACGAGGACAGGTTTATTGCAAGATTCCAGCAATAGGTAGAAAAGGATCATTAGAAGGCTTGGCACGATCAACATGTCAAAGCAAAGCACTTTCAACATGGGGATATGGTACTGCTATACGATAGTAAGTTTGTGAAGCATCCAGGTAAGCTGCAGATGCATTGGTTGGGTCCTTATATCATAAATTTTATCATTGATGGAGGTGCAGTATAGTTATAGAAGTTAGATGGAACACTCTTGAAAAATCTAGTGAATGGAAGTCGACTAAAGCCCTATCGCCATAGTCAGGCTCATGGTGATTGAAAATAGGGGTTGCGCAAGGTAAAAAAAAAGAAGTAAGTGATGGAAGTTGAGATGGGAGTCAAGATGGAAGTTGAAAATAAGAAGTAAGCGGCGGAATTTGAGCAATGGAAGTTGAAGTTTGTATGCGGTTAGCACGTGGTAGTAAAATCAAACCATAATGGTATTATGTAAGAATTTACAGACGGTGGAAGAGGAGGATGATGACACACTTAATGGCAGAATGTGTGGAAAATCTGAGAAAGATCTGACAAATCATTCCTCAAAGATGCCATGATGGATAGGAACCGATCGAGTTAGGTTATAAGTATCCAAGCAGATGAAGAGAAAGCATAATGAAGAGTTATTGAGCCAAATGTGCGACTCTAAGAATGTTGCAGAGTCAAGCAGTACGGATAGGATGGAAAGGCAGTTGTAGAGTAAAGAAGTGAGGTTGTGATGGTTCATTTCATTTCTAGCGGAAGCACTCAAGGTGCGCTGAGGGAAAGGATGATGAGAGTTCATGAAAAACCGATAGATGAAGATGCACAAACAATTGGGAGGAAAGGAGATGAAGTCTCACCCGAGATGTCTAAGCAAATTGTAGTAGTTAGAAGAACCGTGGTCCCTTCGACCACAAAAACACCAAGGGAAATGCATGTCGGCTCCAGTGAAGGATGGTCAAATGTGCGAAACAGATGTGCAAGAGCGTTTGTCCTGTTTCACAATTTGGTGACATCGATGAACTTTTCTCTAGACATAAGCAAGCACGAAGTGCAACAGTAGGCACAGAAGGGATAGATGAAGAAGGTTTCAAGAGACTGGAGGATGAGTTCAAGAAATACACAACAACGAACCAGAGCAGTACTAGAGGCATCCAGCAGAGGTGGCTTGAGGGCGAGCCACAAGTTTGTGTTGGGGGCCTATTGGAATGGGTTTAGATCGCATGAAGTGCGGAAGCCGATAGCAATAGAAGTGTCATCAACGTAAGAAAGGACCATTCACAGAGAATAATAAGCTGACAAAAGCACAATTTTTGGTCAAAGTTAGTTAGATTTGGTCATGTGGACCATTTTGTAGCTGCATTAGTTGTCTATAAATAGATCCACATTTGTAAGCCTAAGGGCATATTTTTGGCATCGATTGATAACATTGAAGAACAAAGTGATTTTTCATTTTCTACTTTCGGCTAGTTTTGCCCTATATGTGAATTTGCGTTAAGTCATAGTTTTTGAGATGAGTTAATGCATGAAGATGTTCGATTATGTTCCTATTTTTGTCGCTGTGTTGTGAATGGTGAATACTCTCTAATGGTGCAATATGTTTAATATTTTTTTGCTCTGTTGATTAATATGTGTTATGCGAATGTCGCTTATATGGTGTTCATGCGCATGCTAAGTTAATGTGCGAAATGTTAAGATAATGTTAAGGCAGATCTCTAGTTTCAGTAGTGACTAAAAAATGGTTAATGCATGTTCTCTCCATACAGCGGAAACTTGGTTCCTGCAGCTCCCTTGATCATCTCGGGTGAGACCTCACTCACTTCGCGGGTGTTGCTGGAAGGGTAAAACCTTTCTGGGCCGATGCTCAAGGGTGTTTGGTTGGTGTTTGTTGAAAATGGTGCGAAGTGAACCCTTGTCGATAGAACTATGTCAACACATTAAAGGATCCTTGTGCATGAGAGAAAAATATTAATCTGATGCTGGGTGGACTTATGGGTACAAAAAATAGTTTTGGGTTCAGTTTGGGCAATGTTTTGGAGGCAAGGACCTAGAAATGAGGCTTGCAAACCCTCTTCATTTTCATCCAACCTTGGAAAATGGTTCAAAATGTGTAGCATTGTGCTTCATCGTGCATCTTATAGCTTCTCAAAGAAATTATCTTATTAGGATTTTTTTTATTCACAGGTACATGTAATTTGTCCTACACAGTGATTTTTTGTTTTAATTTTGCTAAAGTTGAAAGAGATGAAAATTATATAAAAATTCAATAATGCAATGCAGTGTTTATAAATGTGACAAGCTAAGAGTTTAAACATTTGGTGCAACCTTAAATAGAGATACAAAGGACTGAGGGAACTTTGGGACAATTTGGAAGACCAAACTACTTTGGGACCAATCCATAAAATGGGATCAACATTTAGGTGTGATAAAAAGGTTAGTTCATGACCAAATAATCTCCTTATCCGTCATGTATGTAGAGACATGGCCACACCCGACTTATATATGTAGAGACATGCAATCCATTCAATTATATTAATATTTAATTCTACCTAGGAAAACGTATATCTAGTGTTGACACAAACCCAGTCGACAGGGGTTCCCAGCACTATTGACACCAACCCACCACAATCTCCCTAAGCACTGGCTGAGACAGGTTTTACCCCATCTAGCAACACCTGTAGAGAAGATCAGGTCTCACCCGAGATGTTCAAGGGAGAGTTGACGGAACCATGTTTCTACCGAATGAAGGAGGATATTTGTGGCTCAATTAATTAACTTATTGCAACATTTCATAAATAATCTATGCATTTAACTCAGACATCATAGCATCATTCAACAGAATCATTCATAATCGCAACAGATATAATAGTAAAGCATAAATCGTAGCAAGGAAACATGATTGCATCATTCATATATTCATATCGCGAAATGCATTACCATAAATCACCAGGAAAAACACAGGAATTTTGTTCAACAACTCTGTCTCATTATATTAACTCCGCAAAAACCTAGATACAAAATATTCAGTCTTCAACTCATACTCTACAAAAGACATATCCAACAGATATCTCCAGATCTAAGGCACATATCCCCAATGATATAACACTTACAAATCTATGTCTATTTATAGGCTTTCGCCTTTACATTTCTTGTCCAGTTTCTAACTACTTCCTAACTAACACTTCGAGCAAATGACCCAAAATCTATCTATTGTGGTCCAAATGACCCAAAAACCCACATATTGTGGTACAACTGACCAAACATTACATAAAATATCATTATCTGCGCTCAACATTCCGCTTTTCATGGTATCGCAGCACTCACAGTGCTGCGATAATGACCATTTAATCGCCTACCAATAGGACCCCAACACAATCTTGTGGATCACCCTCAAGCCACGTCAACAGGACATGGTGTATTCAGTTGTCTTGATCTGGAAGTATTCGTACTGCTGGAAGATTTCGTTGACCTGCTGCGTGACTGTGGCGGTGACTTCCTGGCATTTAGTCAATTTCTGTGCTAATGGGTGGTCAACTAGGTGCGCATAAAATTTCTTCCTGCCTTTCTGTACCGCCTATAGTGCAGAGTCAGCTGCAACATTAAACTGTGCCCCAAGGTCTTGAAACTCATCCAACTGTGCAGTGCGCTGCTTCTAGCGTTCTTCCGCTTTAGTGATGCGTTGCTTTAATTCCTTGAGTTCTGTCGATTTGGATACCTGTGCGGTTGGTGGCATTGTGCGCATGGATGCCTTCAATGTTGCCAACTGTTCTTCCACCTTCCATCGTAGCTTGTTTAGCTGCTCTAGAGGCTCATCCTGAACAATGCTACCCCAAAACAGTGCAGTCTCGGCAGTGATCTTGAGTGCTTCCTGTTCCAACTCTCCAAGTTGATTCACCAAGTCTTCGATTGCGCTCTTCCGCGCTGTGACGACTTCCTTTGGTGTGGCCGGTAGGAGTGCATGAGACAAGGAAGCATTTTCTGCCTGCAACCCGGTGATGACAGCTCCCAACTTCTGCGCTCACTCGACTGGAGCCAATGCCTCTGTCGGCTCTAGTACATGTTGACATGCCTCAGCGACAGCCTCCTCCAGCCACACCTTACTATTCCATAGGGTGGTTTTCTCCACCATCAACCAATCCTATTCTTTCTTCAATGCTTCAATCACTCGAGCCTTCTTAGCCTGTTCTTTCTTGATGTCTACTTCCAACTTGTCAACAACCTGAAGCGTTGTAGAATCCTTCCCTGTTAACTCTTCAACTGCTTCCTTAGCAGTTGCCTCACACTCCTGCAAGCGCAGGCACTTACTGCTGATATCATGCATCCTGTCCGCCATTTCCCGGCTGGCGACCACATGGATAGCTGTTAACTCCTTCGTTGGTAGTGCATTGATGTTGATGGTCAAATTCTCTAATGGTTGCAGCAAGGTTTTGAAACCTCATTATCAGTCACAATCACAGTTAGGGGAATATCAACATTCCTGACCCGCGGTTCAGTGCCGATTGCACCAATTTCCTGCATCGGTGCTCCCTCTGGTGCCTTCTTCAAAACTATGTCGCACAAGGAATCCATACGGGTAGTGATCGCATGGAAACCTTCATCTGTTGTTACCGTCATTGCTCTAGCCACCCCAGTGGTGCATTATTGATCGCTAGTATTAGTCGACCAAACTGCGCCTCCGACGACAGGGGGATCCCATTGATTGTCCCATGGTCATAATGTCCTTTCGTCTTTCCCTCTTCAACCTCATGCTCATCATCCGTAGAGGTCTACGATGACTCTTGGTATGACACAGGATGCTGCTAGTCCATTATCAATGCATCTGAGGGTATTCCCGTGGACTCCTCCTCCTGAACAACTGGTTCTCGCCAGTTGACCGACCACTCATCAATGATCATATCGAAGTCAGCATTTGACAGTTTATAAGTGGTCTGCAACCACTACCGATCCTTCTCGTGTCGCGCTTGCATGTAGATACTGTGCGGTCCAATCACAAACCGGGCAATCCCTTTGTACTTCTCAACCGCTGTCTGAGTCAGCCACGGAATCCACTCGACTACTGCCTGCAGGGCTTCCCAGTAGATCTAAAACTACGTGGTGCACTCACTGAGGCGCTCCGGTTCCTATACCCACCATAATTTTTTGTAGCCTGGCCCCTTTTGATCTTCCACCGTGTCCACCTCCATTCCTTGATAGTCATCAGGATCCATCCAGGTGACAAGTGCGATTAGGATCAACAACCAGCTGTATGCGAATGGATGTTGTCCTACCTGGGCCACCAACGCATCCTCCATCAGTTGGTTGAGCAGAAACAGGGACCAATTGACTTGCATGCCTTCCACACAGAGTTCTCCGCATGTGACAACCCCGGAGTTTCCTTGGTTGGTTCGATTGTTTCAAACAATCTTGGTAGCCAGGATTCGCGCCCCAATCTTAAATGCGGGCTCGTTGATGGTGTCTAGGCGATAGGCCCATCCTTATTTCTCCATTTTGTATTGCTTCCGCAAACTAGCTGCAAGATTTTTGTCATTTTTTTCCCCTAAAAATATTGTGATGGGTCGACCCTGGCCTTGGGAAACCCGATGATTTCAGAAATCAAGTCCACCGTGACAGTGATCCGCCTATCCAACCATAGAATACCACCATGAAAATAGGCCAGCAGTTGTTTCACGCAGGCATTTGCTTCCATCAATTGCCCAAAGTGTGGCAGGTTGATCAACCCCAACAACTTAGACCTCTCCAAAATGCATGCCCAGTCATGTGGAATGCATGGCATCGATCCAATCTTTCCCTATGCTCATGGCTTAAAGGGATCTGTCATAACATCTTCCAGCGCTAGCAAATCATGTTCATTGTACCACAGCTGCATCAGTGCAGGTACAATGTCGGTGGTGCAGCTCATACCTGGTGGAATCGTCAACATTATGATTTTGTATCTATGTTTCTTGGTGTACTTCCTCGGCTGCATCCCAGGTTGACATGGAGGTCGGTAGCCCAGGATATCCGCAGCAAAGACGCCTACTCGGACTGCAGACTCCACAACACCAGAGCTCGATGGGCTCGCCTCAGGGACCCCTTGCGGCACTTGGGTCGTGGAGCGAGTCTATCGCTTCTCTAGCCGCGGGGATCTAGGCTACATCCCTTCCCTCTTCTGGCGCACAATGGAGGACAATCCCACTGTCATGCTAGCAACATCTTGCACAATATTGAACTCCACTTCAATACTAACAGCGAGGATGGGGGATTCTGCTTCACTTGAAATCTCCACTATATTCGGCTCACCCAGCATGCCGTACTTTATCCCCGCAATGCCAACAAATGGCTCAAGCTTACCCCTACTCAATAACTTTCCCAACGCGGCTCAACTTCACTCTACAACACAACTCACCCTTGCACAATTCAACAATGGGAAACTGACTTCACTCGTTACGAACAGGTGCCTTCAGACCAGCCTCGGCCAGTTCTTATAGCGCTAAATCCGATCCCTCATAATCATGACTAAATAACGCATTAATTTGGACCAAATCCTGTATTAATGACCCAAATCCATCGTCGATCCTATCATCAGATCGGCTGGATCGGCCATTAATGCTCATCATTCGAACAAGCGCTGGTAATTAACTGTATGGAACTTTTGGCATTTATTGCTGATTATTGTTGATTTGACTCGGTCGCGACCTTGCCATTATCATGAACCTACTCCCAAATTGCGATGCAAGCACTTCTAATTGTGCATTCTGTCCTTGCCTATGCGCCATCCTGCCATCGATCCTTCTTGCAAAATTTTTTTTTTCCCCGATGTGACTCAAGAATTACACTCCTCCGACCTCGACCTATAGGGATTCAACCTGCCACCATTGATCAACTTTGGGAGCATCACTCCATCTAACTGCTGCAATTGGACTGCCCCTCCTGAAGTAATGCTACTGACGTGATATGGGCCAAGCTAGTGCATCTATAACTTCCTGGGATGTTTTAGAAAATTGCTGTCATACAATAGCACCCAGTCATTTGGTTGAAACTATTTATTTTTTATGTGGCGATCATGCCAACCCTTCTGTCGATCATTCTCCATGCTTTGGTGGAACCCTGAGATGAAGCGATGTTCTTCAAGTTCTACTAGCTGCACTAGAGGTTCGCCTAATGTTGCTGCATCATCCATACATGTTGCTACCACGATGCGTAGACTCAGAATGATGTACTCCATCGACATAATTGCTTCTTTCCCATATACTCGCTTGAATGGTGTCTACCCTGTCAGCCTTTGACATGTGGTGCGATACGCCCACAAGACTGTTGGGATTTTCAGAACCTAGTCGTCACGATTTGCATTGCACACCTTCATCGACACGTGCTCCAGAACCTTGTTAAACGCTTCCACTATCCCATTTGCTTGCAGATGATATGGGGTGATCTTCTTGTGCTATATCTGTAGCTCTGATGTTAATGCGCTAACGGTGCGATTGATGAAGTGACTACCGTGATCGCTCATCAACACCTTCGGGCAGCCAAACCGAGTGACAATGTTCTCGAATAAGAAGTGCATTGTTGTCGCAGCAGTGCAATCAATGATTAGTGCAGCCTCCGCCCATATTTCAAATAATCGATCATCATAATAAAGTATCTTGCACCAGTGCACTTCCCTGATGGGTTGATAGGGCCCATGAAATCCACTGCCCATTTTTCAAATGGCTGTAGTGTCACTTGGGGTTGTAGGGGCATCTCATCCCTCCTGGATGGCTTCTTGGTTCTTTGAAAAACATCGCAGGACCACACATAGTCTGTCGCATCATTGTGGAGTGTGGTCCACCAGAGCCCCGCACGAAGCACCTTCCTGGTAGTCTCATGACTGCCATAGTGCACCCCAGGCACTCCTGCATGCGCCTCTGACAAGATCTACCCTTGCTCATGAGGAAAAACACAATGTCACAATGTATCATTTGAGCCCAATTTGTATAACTCGCCTGCAATCAGTTGGAAATCTGTGGCTTTGACCACCAACTGTTTCTTCTGACTTGTTGTAAATCCCTCCGGTGCGGTACCTATCGCCAAGAACTGAATGATGTCTTCATAATATTCATCAGCTACCTCAACCTTAAACAGCTGCGCATCAGGTAATCCATGGTCAATGTTGGTGGGCTCCTCGCGTGTCTCAATCCGCGACAAATGATTTGGTCCTACATTCAAACGTCCTAGCTTCACAATTACTTCAAAATCGAACTCCTGAAACAGAAGTGGCCAACAACATATCTTCCCCCCCAACACAAGATTATTGACAAGGTATTTCAATGCAGAGTGGTTTGTAAACATCTTAAAGTGTCATCCCAGTAAGTAGTGCCAAAAATTCTGCAGTGCATAGACCATCGCTATATCTTCCCTCTATGTTGTGGTATAGTTCCTTTCCGCAGATGATAACTTTCGACTAGAAAACGCGATGGGGTGATCTAGGTCCCCCTCTCTTGGTTGTGCCAACACCACTCCCAGTGCGATTGATGAGGCATCGACATGGACATGGAATTCCTCGCTCCAGTCCAGAAATACCAATATCGGTGTTGAAGCCATCTTATCCTTCAAAGTCTCAAAAGTATCTTGACATTCAGGGCTCCACTAGAATACTGCATCTTTCTTCAGCAAATTTTCCATAGGGTCTGTGATGGCTGCGTAACCCTTAATGAACTTGCGATAATACCCAGTGTGTCCCAATGTCACTTTTAGATGCTTGACGTTAGTCGGTGGTGTTAAGCTTAGAATGAGCGCAATTTTTGTTGGTCGACTAACAATCCTTGATTTCACACAATGTGACCCAATAATATTCCAAATGGTGCACAGAAGATGCACTTCTTTAAGTTCAGCGATATCTGATGCTGTCGACAGTGCTCCAACATCAACCGCAGATTTTCCATATGATCATTGATCAAACCGTAGATGGTTTAGTCATCCATGTACACCTGCAAAAACTTCGAGATGAAATCCTAGAAAGCAGCACCGACAACCCGAAAAAATATCGCAGGTGCATTCTTTAGTCCAAACGGCATCACTGTGTACTGAAAACATCCCCATTCTGTCAAAAAAGTTGTCTTGTGGTGGTCTTCCTTTGCGATGCGGATCTGATGATATCTAGAGAACCCATCCGTGAAAAAATACATCTCTTGGCCTCCTACGCCTTTGAGCCGCTCATCAGTAAACAGGGTTGTAAATGGATCATGCAAGCAGGTGTCATTCAACTTCTGCAAATCAACACAAATGTGCACTTTTCTAGTCTTCTTGTCCTGCACCACCATAGGACTGATCCAATATGACTCTTCAACGGGTTCAATAATACTAGCATCCAACATGCGATCAAGTTCTAGCTTGACCCTCTCCTTATGGTGTGGATTCAGTCGATAGGGTCGTTGCCTGATTGGTTTAGCATCTAGTTTCAATGGACTCTTCATCTCCCCTAGATCGCCCAAGATTCCCTTCATCTCAGAAAACTTTGTAGGGAACAAGTCTTGGAATTCATGTAGCAATTCAGTGACCTTTCCCTTCATCTCATCATCCCAATAGTCCCCAACATTCACGAACTTTGGATTGTCCTCTATCCCAATGTTGACCTTCTGGAGCTTCATTGGGTGACTGATCGGATCACTTGGCGCATCAGGTGCTACAATATCTTGACTTCCTTCAGACTTCGGAATATTGACATTCTGCGGATCATCACCATCTTCTGGCCCACCACTGATTATATAACATTCCATCATAGAATGCATCTTGCAGTGCGTATGTGGATCCGTAGGATATGCCACTGGGACAACCTTCAAAACTAAATCGTGGATGAGCTGCAAAGCATTGTGGACATCCAGGTTGGCATCCGCGAAACTGAACGTATGATTAAAACAAACTGTCAACTCCAACCAAGTAGTAATTTCTCCTCGCAATTCAGCTACAGTATACCATGATCATGACATCTCATCCAACGTATGGACAAAGGCGTGGACCCACTTGTCCTTGGGTCGCAATGCCCATAATGTCTGACATTCCATCAAATGACTGCCAGGGTCATTCCGTCCATCGTATTTTCCTGTATGGTAAACTTCAGTGTCTCCAAAGCGAACCGCCATCAATCTATTGCACTGCGACCATCCGTCGATTGATTTCTTGTGTGTCACCCACCAGTGTGCTGGAGCAAACTTTAATGCTTCCTCCAATGGCACCAGTTTCCATGGTTCGAAAACCTTTTCTTCAAATACCGCAAGAAACTCAGACAAGATGGGAAACCCCTCATATACTGGCAGTGCAATAGTCTCATTTGCAACACGGCATAATGACTGCGTGACTAATCCACACTTACGGAGCGACACCTCATGCAAGCGATTTTGCCAATTTTCTAATGCGTCCTCAGAGTCGGAAGACGCAGAGCTGAAACTGTGCCACCCAAGCTCACCATCAGCAGTCAAATGAATATAATATTCTGAAATATTGAATGCATGGTCCCATCCACTGGGATCTTCGTCTTTTACCGGTTCAATATACTTACGTCCCTCAGCTGGATCCAATGGGGTGATGAATCTGAGATCGCGGTTTTCAAAAGTCATCATCCACTTCTTAAAGTTGATAACTGCTACACTGTCATTAGCCCATCCAACCCCCAACAATGCGGGGTAGGAGCTTCCTCCTTCAACTACTTCGATGACATCAAAATCGGCATATGTCTTCATTCCCTCAATGTCCACCACCAGCCATGGAACTCTCCCAATTGGGGTCACCTTGGCCTGATTAGCTAGCCGAAGCTATACGAGAGACCAGCTTAATGTGGGACTCCCCATTTTCTACTAGGCCTTCTTGGTTAAGATGTTGGCATCCGAACCAAGATCTAGAATAACTGAATCAATGTCATAGTCTCCAATTTGAATGTTCATATGCATCTCCTTACCTGTCTTCTGTCACTGTAAAGAATTTACCACAAATTCTTGTCGTCCCCTGGTCGGTTGCTGCCATAGCCCCTCAATCTCGGCAAGAGCATCAGGATCCCTTGCTAATGATAAACAACTCTCAAAAAGTTTCTACAAGGTTCTGGACTACCGTGATGGACTAGCCTCTGAAGTGGCATAAAAAATAGGAGGCATGTCACAAACAATGTCCTTACCTCGATACTTTTCAATCACCCGTCGCACCTGAAAGAATGCATCACGCTCGAAATCGATGTCAAACGACACCTTCTTCTGTCTTGCTAACTAGATAAGTGGATGCGGGCTATCTTCTCTCGTTGTTGCACCTCCTCGAGTGATAACTGCGACAATAGCATCTTGTGGCCTTGGCTCCGCAAAAATTGTTACAATAGTCACTCCTTGGGTCTAGTTCGACGGATTCCCAGGTTGATTCACATTCTGGTTAGCATTATAATTCGGACGCTAGTTTTGATTCTGTGCGGGTTGTTTCACTTGATTCTGCACTGGTTGTTGCACCTGGTTCTGGTTCTGTAGTTGCGGAACATTCCCTGCTTGCCATCACGCAATCAACTGGGGACAGTTTTACACTGTGTGATCTGTAACAAAACAAAACATTCACTGCGCTTGCAATTGTGTGCAATCTCACTGGTTTTGTCCCCATATCCTACAATGATAACACTGAACAGGTCCTCGACCTACTCGTCCTCCTCCATGAACAAATCCTCTGCCACGTCCTCCTCGGAATCCTCCATGAAATCCTTCCTGTTGTTGGTACTGTGGTTGATTAAACTGTTGTTGCATAGGATTCGATTGCATGCCTTGCCCACGCTGCACATACTGGGGTTGTTGAACATACTGTGGTTGTTGTGGAGCCATCTACATCAGAGTATATTGTGGCATAAACTATTATGGTTGTTGTTGTGGTAAACTACACCTGTGGTTGAGGTAACGGCTGGGCTACCTTTGGTTGCGGTTGAGGTTGCTGTACAGCACGTTGGTCGTCCTTCACATTGAATGCATCGTACATTCTCTCTTGAAGGAACCCATATGCATAGAAATCTTTGTCTTCATGTCCCATAGTTTTACAAAATGTACAATATAGATTCATTGGTTTTGTGACCATCTTCTGCATGTATTGACATTCCTCATGGCAGTGCCCATATACCTGACAGATGCGATACCACGGCATGCCTTCACCATTTAACGAGTTCGGCACCCCTCAAATTAGATAATTATGGAAGTTTAGGCAACTATCCTTAGTATGGCTCTCTCCGCGACATTGCGTACACCAGACTTCTTCTCGTTGTTCCTTTCCCTTCTGAAGATCTTGCAGCGGTATGGTCAGGTTAGCCAGTTGTGTCTGAATTTGTGACATCCCAGCTATGTTTTCCCTGATCGGCGATGCTTCTAACCGCATTGCGATTTCCAAGGCTTCACTGGGTGTTGTAATGTTCTATTGCATCAACAGTAGACAAATATGCGGGAGCAATGCTACGATGAACCATTCTTTGTGTTGGACAACACTCATGTCAAAGCTGACCCTCGCCATCAGAGTTTTGAATCGCTAGTCAAAATACCACACCGTTTCATTGGGATATTGCTTACTCTTTTTTAATTCTGTAATATACTGTGCTTTAGACTTGGATTTTTTGAATTCTGCAATTAATCCTTTCTCGATATCATCCAGCATCTTCTCTGGAGCTCCTGTAAGGACTAGAACAAACTTCATAAACCAGTCTAATGCATGACCTCGCGGAGCTATCACTAACTGTCTTTTCTTAGCATCATCATCAATAATCTGCTTTATCGTCCATACTGCCTCACATAAGAACTAGTATTGTTTAGGATTATCTGTTCCATTTCCATGGAACAGTGGCAAATTCGTATCCTCGCTCACCATCCTGGGCTTCCTTCCTGCAGTCACTGAACTATTAGCAATCAATTTTTGTTGACACAGTGGTGTCGAAGATGTGTTTCTTACTGGTTGACAGATAGTGAGCGGAGGTGTGGGTACGTTACTGCTGGGGTTTGGTCCTGCTTCTATCCTAGACGTAGCCTGGTTGTCCTTGTCCAAATTGTAAGGTCTCTTCTTCCAATGTGGTCTTCCTTCGTGGCCTTGCGGTTCGATTGCAGCAGGACATTCTCCTGTCCTTTGCCTATTTTCTTGTCGAAACCTTGCTCCTCCCCTTGTAATACCACTCTCTTCCTCGGCTTAACTCACAGTCTCGTCATGACCTACACCCATCTACCCCTTATTATTCCATGTACCGCCCCCCCACTGTCGCGGTACCCACGACCTCCACCCACCAGGGTTTCTACTGATCGAGATGCATATTCAATACGCCCTTCTCACAAATGAGCATCTTAATAGACAGCTGTAGCGACAATAGGAATCTTTCCTGGGGTCCGCATAAGAAATATCTTTCAGCTTCACTATGGGGTTTGTTCATATCAACCACAAATTCAGTGATATAGCCTTCCAATATGCTGTCAAGCCAAACTTCAATAGCCCGCGACGCGTTGTTGTCAACTTCTTGTAGCTCCTAGATCAAATCAGGGGTCCAGGTTGTCGGTTCACCACCTCAGAAGTTCCTCTTCTGAAAAGTCAACTTTGCTAAACACTCATATAGGATGATCGGGAACTCATAGAAAAAATATTCATGCATACCATCGTGAATATACTTTGCTAACCACTAGTATGTTGTCAACCCAAGGTTTTTGTTTTCTTTTTCAGTGAATTCTTGCAGTTTTAGGTCGAACCAATCTTGGATATCCGGTTTCGTCGGGTGCCACATATCCTCCTGTCACTTCACACACGGTCCCGACAATAGAACCATTTGTTAACACAAACCCAATCGATAGGGGTTCCCAATGCTATTGACACCAACCCACCATGATCTCCCTGAGCACCAGCCTAGACAGGTTTTACCCCATCCAGCAACACCTGCAGAGCATATGAGGTCTCACCCGAGATGTTCAAGGGAGAGTCGACAGAACCATGTTTCCGCCGAATGAAGGTGGATGTTTGCGGCTCAATTACTTAACTTATTGCAACATTTTAGAAATAGATCTATGCATTTAAATCAAACAGCATAGCTTCATTCAACAGAACCATTCATAATCGCAATAGATATAACAGTAAAGCATAAATCGTAGCAAGGAAACATTGCATTATTCATATATTCATATCGTGAAATGAATTACCATAAATCACCAAGAAAAACACAGGAATTCTACTCAACAACTCTGTCTCATTATATTAACTCCGCAAAAACACAGATACAAAATATTCAGTCTTCAGCTCATACTCCGCAAAAGACAGATCCAACAGATATCTCCAAATCTAAGACATATATCCCCAATGATTCAACACTTGCAAATCTATGTCTATTTATAGGCTTTCACCTTTACATTGCTTGTCCACTTTCTAACTACTTCGTAACTGACACTTCAAGCAAATGACCCAAAATCTATCTATTGTGGTCCAAATGACCCAAAAACCCACATACTGCGGTACAACTGACCAAAATTACATAAAATATCATTATGTGCGCTCAACTTTCTATTGTTCGTGGTATCGCAACACTCACGGTGCTGCGATAATGCCCCATTCAACCGCCTGCCAACATCTAGTCTAATGCATGGGTTATAGAATATGAGAATGCATCAACTCTAGCGAACCTTAAGAAATATGAGTTTTCCCATTGATCCTTGGTGTACTTAGGGTATGTGATTTATGGAAGGAAACTCGAGAATGATCCTATAGAGATGGTTTCCATCATCAAATGGCCAATCCTACCAATGTCACTAAATTCAAGAGACTTGTGGGTGCAACATACTACCTTTGGCTGTTCATAGCATCATTTTCCATAGTTGCCACTCCATGCCGTAAAAACCAATAATAAGAGTTTCCATTCAGGAAGGAACATCATAAGAATTTTGAAGAATTGAAAATAAATATTAGTCAAGCACTAGTTCTCACATTACCCAATTTGTAGATCCTTTCATAGTGGAGACAAATATAAGTTGATATGTTATGGGAGTAATCTTAATGTAAGGAGGTAAGTTAGTTTGCTATCATTATTAATTTTTCCATAAAGTAGTCCCAAAATACACACACGTGAAGGAGCTTTATAAATTGGTGCACACTGTTAAGAAATGGAACCACAATATGATGGGAAAGGAGGCCATTGTCCACATAGATCACTAGGTTCTATGATAATTGCATGCCTAGATTAAGCTTCACCAAGTAAGACACTATAAATGAATGGGACTTTTGCAGTGATTTGATCTTATCATCCAGTATAAGAAGCCAAAAACTAACAAGTTGGAAAACACAGTGTCAAGGCCACTTGCACCAAATATCACATCATTGGGTACCTTCATGCACATGGAGATTTTCACAAGTGATGCATAGAAAGAGGAACACACATAAGATGGGGTTCCAAGTGGATACTACAACAAATGAAAACCTCGGTTTATGAATAAGGTGACAACAAGGCTGACTACCATCTCTAAGATGGGTTTCTCTCGATGTTGCATAAGCTTTGTAAAAGAACACAACTTATAAGAGAGGCTCACACCTCAAAAGTTGCAAGGGATTTTGTTGTTGGGAAAACAAAAACGAACTTTTACATATAAATGCATTGAACTAAAATTTAGGGTGTAGCTTGATTCATTAGAGGATGCATACTTTATCATACCAATGAACATAGTGATTGAAGCAAGGCCTATATTGTTTTTCACTTGTACCTACTAAGCTATGGGGGAGTATCTTTGTTGGAAAAAAAATTGCCAACTTCCAAAGGTATGTGTACAAGCCCATGGCACAAGAAGATGCAACCATGTTCATTAAATGATGCATACTATTCATGGAAAATTTTAGAGGCTAATCTTATCCCATGGGCTAAATTTAGGGGTTTTAAATTTTTAATGGGCTATTTTTTATTAAGCACCCATTAGGTATTATTATCCCACATTTTATTTACTTATTTTTAACGAATAGGAGGTTATCCCCATCAAATTTTAAAAGGGGAGCCAAGATAAAAACAATTTATCCCTTCTAAAAATGGATTTAAACCTCTGTTAGCCCACAAAAATTGCTAGGAAACTCCCATTCGCCCCTAATTTCCAGATGTTGCAGTTTCTAGGGGTTCTTTCACCTTCTATTGATTATGGAAATCAAAGTCGAAGTTACATTCATCTCGATTTTATGGGTTGAATCTCATTTTGCAAGTTGCTTAATATCCACACGAGAAGGGCAGTTGATATTTACTATAAGGTATTGTAGGAAGCCATTTGCATCTAGGAGAGTTCTAAATGCCATCAATTAAGATCCAAAGTTTCCCTAAGAAACATGGGGATTGTGGTGCTTGCAATTGGAGATGCGGAAATAACATTTTTTGGGTGTTTGGGGCATCATGCTTGGGGGATGGGACTTCATTTATAGCTTCCTAATTAGGCATCAAGAAGGGTGTGACTTGCGAAGGAGAAACTTGTTGAAAGGTTCGCCAAGAATTCACAAGGTTTACAATTTAGTGAAACCTTCACTGAGATTTTACAAGGTTTTATAATTTAGTGAAATATTCACCAATAATTCACAAAATTATATAATTCAATGAGATATTCACCAAAACATTATATATACATAATATAACATCGTTAAAATAACCTTCATATTTTCCTATATATCATGGGAATTCACCCATTTATTATACATAGAAATTTA
Source organism: Larix kaempferi (assembly GCA_027924585.1). NCBI lineage: Eukaryota > Viridiplantae > Streptophyta > Pinopsida > Pinales > Pinaceae > Larix > Larix kaempferi. The sequence goes on along the minus strand of BSBM01000858.1, from coordinate 18,882,372 downwards.
GGGGGGGTTCTTAAAATTTTCCCTGATACTATGTTGTAATAGTGAACAAAACAATATGAAACAATGTTTATACCATCCCTTACACCTAGTAAGCCATGGGAGAGTAGCTCCATATATTTTCTCAATGCTTTTCCAAAAACTAGGCACAAACATGACTATTTATTTGTGGCAATGGTCAAATTTAGCAAGATGGATCACTATCTATTTTTCATATATTCGAGTAAAATTTTGGGATAAAAAACTAGAACCATGGCCTTATCGAGTCCAACTTAAGGTCAATCCCAATTCAATGATTTAGGGTCTCAAACTTGTAGACCCTATTTCAAACTTTGACAATTGTTTTGGGGTCAATTTTTTGCAAAAATAGTTCCCAATGCCTCAACACTGTTTTACTTATTGAGGGGTTTCCATCAATTTAAATGGAAACTCATGGTATGAATTCGACAAGTTGACTTATGCTTTGACCACCATAGTACCAAGTGGATACCATATTAGCACTTAGTACTCAAATATGTGTAAGAAGTCACATGAATATTCAAGGAGATTTTAGAGGGTCCACAACCTAACACTAATTAGGAGTTGGAGCAAGCAAAAAAACTTGAAATAACCCTAAATCGTTATTGGGGTATTTTAAAATTGAGTTACAACAAAAGGAAGGGGTTTTATTCCTATTATAATGATTAATCATTCCATAGCTCATCAAAACAAAGGACATGGATATCAAAATAGAGCAAAGGAAGAAGACCATATAGTAATGAATCATAAGACACAATGTCTATTGTACTCTATAATGAGAACATGTTTATATAGATCTTGCATTTTATTGTGCATGACAAAAAAAAGGTACTGTGTTCATTTTCTTGTTGGTTTCCCTCATAAGGTTTTCAAAGTACATCTTGTATCTAATGCATTGGAGTGCTCTATTTATACTACTATAGTTTGTTTTTCTTATATTCTCAATCCATTTCAATATTTTTACTAATACGTTTCTAATATTAAATTTTAATCATAAGAAATCACCACCTAATAGAGTATAACCTAACAATGATTGCATTTGCAATGAAGATCTATTGTGATGAATTGACTAGTGAAATATAAAAAACCAATAGAAATTAATAGGGATTGATCATAACCACATCAGTAATGATTGACTAGAGTGCCTCATAACAACCTCATTTATTAGGAGAAGTAAGATAAGGTTAGTTCTTAACACTTAACGTCTATACAACGTCATGTACATCCACATTAACATCTAGTATATCAAGATTAATTAATTTATGCATTATTATAAACACCAAATTATTCTTGATATTTGTCTCTAGCTAAGATCTAATGTCATTAGCAGAGTCAATGTTATCAATGTCAATGGCAGAGTAGGGGTGAATGGATGAAGGTTGTTTTAGAGGCCAAGGTTTGTGTCTCTTTTGCACAATCTCTGAGTAGTTGTGCTAAAACAAATCACATTATTGTAAAAATGACATAGATTGTACAAAAAAATAGAGATCCACCAAAACAAAAGAGTTGAAGGATAAGAAAAACAAGATCTAAGTGTATGCACTAGTGGAGACCCCTGTTACCAACCAATCTATTAAAATTGCATTGAATACGAGGCAAATTGCTTCAATTTCCAACATTTTGGTTTCTAGGAAATATGAACCCTTTTTGTATATTGCATATATTTTCCTTTTTGAAAATGGATTCTCATCAAATTAAGTGATGAAGGTATCCAAAAATGATATTTACAAAAAAAATCAAGAAAACTATGTTAATACGCAACATGGAACAAATTGCTATAAAGTTCCTTTAATATTCTTCATTTTGGAGTGTTTTGTGACACATTCAGAGTTTTACATTACCATTGTCGCATCTTTAAAGTTTAAGTATGATAGTTGGTGGAAAGCTTAGTTTAGGATTGCTTCAAATATTACTTGCCACACATTTTTCACCAATGTCAATAGAAAACTTTATTGCTAACTGATCTACTAATGGAGATCCTATATAAGTGATAATGGGATGATATGGTTGTAGTTTCCTAAACTCGCTATACTTAATCCCCATGATTAGAGCAATTGGCCAACATTGAGTGTTTTCCAATTACTAGTCAACAATTCAAATCCTCATAAGCCTCCACATGAGCATGTTACTTAATTAGTCCTAGGCATGTTGATGGTACTAGTATACTTAATTAGTCCTAGGCATGTTGATGGTACTAGTATACCTACACAAGGAGTAAGATTGACTACAATAATCTCCTTCACAGTGAGAACCCTATTATGATTGTACACACATACTTGTTGTACTTCATCATGTGTTTGTATTCAAATCGCTAGTTTCTATATGAACATTTTGTATTTTGATCTTATTTTTGTGTTCAAATATGCAAATGTTGCATATACAATAGCCACACTTATTCCTATCTTGTGTTCAAATGGGAAAGGTTGGAAAGCAATAGAATATGGCTTTAGTTTCTCTCTTCTTTTTAGCATGGGAAACTTGTTCAAGATTGTGCAAGTCCTAGACAAGTCAATGGCCTAACATGGAAGACACAATTTTCACACCAAACATGATTATGGAAAATAATATCTAATTTATTTATGTGGTGGCACAAATATGCGAAATGTCCAATTGATTTATGCATGACAACAATACACCAAGTTTAATGATTTTATCTTTCTTTATTTTTCCAGGGTAGCCTAGGGGACTCCTACAGCTTAGTATCGCATGCTGCAATTCATAATCCCATTAACCTACATTTTGATAATTTGTAAGACATAAATAAAATTCTCATTTATGGCGTTCATGGTTGTGCAATGTTAAAAAAAATAAAAGGTTACAAATTTGCAAACAATTTCACACTTATCCAACATGCCCTAGTTCCTAAATTCGTAAATTCCTCATTATGCTCAGAGATACAAAAGAGGGTAGGTATTACTGAAGACATTGTGCCTCTTTTTTGTCTCTGATGGTCTCCTCTGCTCCTCGCACTTTGGTATAGAAATCCCTTAGGGTATTTTCTCCTTGAAATGCATCAAGGTCATATGCTCCTCGAAATGCCTCACAGTGGTATTGAAACACCTAGGGTATCCTCCTTCAATTGTTGCAGGGCATGTTTCTCAAAATGTCTTAGGGACGAAATACCTCATGGTGGTATTGAAATTCCCTAGGGTATGCTCCTTCAATTTCTGGGTATGCTGCTCGAAATGTCTCAAGGATGAAATGCCTTACGGTGGTCTTGAAATCCCCCAGGGTATGCTCCTTCAATTTTCACAGGGTATGTTGCTTGAAATGTCTCAGGGACAAAATGCCTCGCGGTGTTCTTGAAATCCCCCAGCATATGCTCCTTCAATTGACGCAGGGTATGCTGCTCAAAATGTCTCAGGGTGGTATTGAAATTCCTCACGGTGGTCTTGAAATTCCTCAGGGTGGTCTTTAATTTCCTCACGACGTTGTCTAAATGCACCCCCTCAACTATCTCCTCTACTGGACGTTTGAAGAACTCAACTCTCTCCTCTACTCGATCAAACAGGGGATCGATGTGGGGGCGCGGTTGACAATGCGAGAGGGGATCGATAGGGGTGTGGTTGACAATGTGAATGGCTGTTCTTGGCTAGGTAAATATTTTGTTATATATTTTTTAATATTTCAATTTTTTGTTTTAATATATATTTTATATTTTATTTTATTTTTATTTTGTTTTAATATTTTGTTATATATATTTTTAATATTTTAATATTTTGTGGAAGGTGTAGAGTATTAGGGGGAAATATTGTGTATTGGAAGAGGGCGACAATGAAGCATTTGAACACAATATATGACATAGAGATTCTAACCTTCAAAGCTCGGGACCATGTGATATACATCTTGGAAGTTGGACACTTGAATTGAGGATTCTTAGGTCGAGGAGCATAATTTAGGGAGCTTGGTGATGGACAACCTAGACATGTAATAATGTTCAAGAGAAGCATTGGAGCTTTGTAACCACATTAGCATGAACGAGAGTAGCATTAAGTGTGTGAGAGGATATGTTGCGCACAATCAGAGCATGAGAACCTTGTACGAGGACACTTGGATAGTTGACCACCATGGAAGTGGGAGTGTTGGACTAATAACTTGTTGGAGAACACATCATACTGGAGGAGTGGCATTGAGCCCATTTACGGACATTGAGCCTAAGGAGGATCATGTTTGGAGGGAATTTCAATTCAAGGGTTGGATAAATCCTAGTTTGACACAGTTACATCCTTGTAATATAGAGTGATCCATTTAGGTTTTCCTTGTTGGTTACTTGTATGGAACTATGTCCTTGTTTTATCTTAGCCTCCCTCTCTTACTCTAAAGGGAGGAGAGAGCTTGTATAATCATTATCATCATTGTACTCTATTCTTTAAACCCTTAAACCTGTAATCCGTTATATTCTTTGAGTATTTAAAATGTTATAGTAAAAATACTTTAATTATTTCAATTTTAAAATTTAAATTTTCTTAGTGTTAAAATGGAGTGACGAGATATTTTTTAGAGTACTTGTTTCTATATTTCCATAAAAAAATTATTCATTACAAATCCTCTCCTTCATAAGACTGTGTGTATTCTCCTTCCATTCTAAATACTTAAAAGAATGAATGTGTGAAGGCACATCCAATTGAAGAACTTTTTGAGATACATATTATAATGAAGGATGAATGAGTTTCCATAATTCATTAATCATGTAGAGGCATAGTAACATAACCGAGACCAACACATTTTTGAAGGACATGGTTGTGACTCTTGGTAAACAAGAATAGGATTATCCACTTGAAGGTTCAGAATAAGTTTTATTATGACAAATATTTTAGATATAGTCCAATGAACTCTTCAGACACCATATGGATCCTTTATTACAATTCACAACAAATTATTTGGTGAAATATTAAATGATCATGCAAAATTGGGTTTAGTGATAATAGGTATAATAAAGTCTTTTAAATTTGAGAAAAATATCACATTTTGAGAGAGATTCCAATGTAGTGATTAACCTCTCCATGGTAGACTCAACAAATTTCAAGCGAGATGGTCATAGAGGACAATTTTATTAGATGCTTCATAAGTATCCTTGGAGAATGACATATTCATGAACATGTCCAAATAACTGTAAATAATTAGGTGGCAACATATCTAGATAAGGAGGCCATAAGTATTGCAAGGAATTATAATTTGTATTGTTAATAGATGCCCTTTTGATGAAATGGAGACTTCAAAGCATCCTTTGCTAAAAAACAATTCAAAATTCTTGTGCTCCCCTCTCATGAGCTTATCTTCGTTTGTGGCATTTGGTGTAGTGTTTTTCTATCACAATACCCCCTTTCTAAGATATCCCCTATCAGGTTGAAGGTATGCAAGTGTGTTCTACCTCCATTGAAATGGATCAATGAGGTTTCCTCCTTTGCCACTAATCCAATGAATTATTTCACTCAAGATTTTTAATTTGGACACAAATAATTCATCCCATATCCATTTATCTCTTATCATTTTGTTTTACAAGCATACTAAGACTTACAATTAGTCATGAAGTGTAACTACATGGATACTAACAAGGAATAGTGAGAGGAGAATTTTAACACGAAATTATCGCAACTGATGTTCTTTAGGGCCAACCAATTGTTTAAAGAAGAGGAGACATTCTCCCACTTACAAGATAATGATTTCAACAATGAGACATTAAAAATTGATTTGGTTCATGGATTTTTATAGTGGTGAGTTACAAAACGATTCATTGCATTGATTTGCACAATGGCATAGTGGCTATTGATTTGGTTTATCGATTTGGTCAACTAAATTATACCATGCAAATATTTTCTTGTATACTCCCCTTTGGTGATAATGTTATCCTATCCCTCCTGAATATGTTTACAAAGCTCCCTCATTTGATTCCCTTTCCTATGAATATTTTTCACAATTCATTTATTTTGGTCCCTTCCTCTTTAAGTTTTCTCAAATTGCCATGTGATATGAGTTCTAAGGGTTAGGGGTTGGAAGTTAAATGATAGGAGTAATAAAAATAGGTAGTATGGGTTATCGATAGAACATATTTATAGATTAAATGTTATATGATTTAGGGGTTATGGACTATATGTTTTATGGTTTATAATGGTTAATATAGTTAAATTATGATAGTTGTGAACTACAACTAGTAATATGTGTTGAGGCATATGGGTAATATATTACATGTGAGAGGTAATAGGAAATATAGGAGTGATAGAGGTTAGGAGTAATATGTGTTAACAGATTATCATTGTAAACGGTTAAGTATTATGGATTTTAGAAGTTATGGAGTACAATAGTTGGGAGTTAAATATTTAAACATTTAGGGGCTATATTGATTAGTAGCTATAGTTGTTAACGTTAGGGGTAGTAGAGGTTAGGAGTTAGGGGTTGGGGTTATATAATTTATTATGAGGATTAGATCTAGTTAATAGATGGTGGTTATGGGTTTGACATTAGGTGTTATTTGTTATATGGGTTATTGGTTAAGAGTTGACATGTTTAAAGGTTATAAGTTAGGGTTCTTATGGCTTTAGGATTATAATGGTTATTGATTATACATTATATGTGTTTGAAGTGGTAAATGTTGTAAGGGATGGTAGCTTATATGTGATTCCTATTGTAAGAGTTAGGTATTATATGGATCGAAGGTAGGTTTTATGGCTTAGGTTTTTTGGATTGAGCTAACCCAATGGGCTAAGATCTATTGAAACATATTATGATATTATGTAAATTTAAAAACTATCAAAATATTAATAAATTTTCTATTTGTCGAAATTGAACATCATATCATGTAGATTGAGCAATCATCCTAATATTAATGCATGTGTGATATGTAGTTTAGCGAATCTCTAATCTCATATCACGTAGATTTAGAGACTAGTCATCATGTACAATAAATAACCCATGTACAATATGTAATTATTGTGAATCTCAAATATCTTATTATGATTCTAGAATCCATGTAGATATATAATCTAAGAACCCTATGTATGTTATTTCAACGAATTTAGAAGTTGTAGTGTGATAAATTTTGAAGTAGAGATCAGTTAGCCAATAATTTTGATTAGACATCATACATATGATGTATTCCATTTTGCATGCATGTTATATAATTAATTCTATAGGTATTTATATTGGTCAAAGGGTTAGGGGAAATAAATTATATAGGGGCTCATGGATATTGGAGTATACGAGTTATATGTGTTATATGATTTAGAGAATATAAATTTTATAGTGGATATGAGTACTAATAGGAATTATAAATGTGAGAGAATATACCGGTTAAAGTGATTAAAGATTATAGATTTTAAGAGTTTCAAGTCCACTACCATGCTTAATGGAAGAGACATGTGACTTATGACCTAAAGTAAGCTTCTTTGCCTCCACAAATATGAGAAAGGTATTAAACAACCACAAGATACCTATATAGGGATATTCCACCTCTAATTAGGGAACTGGGTTCAACTATGAGGTTTTGAGTACCCATAATGGGATTAAAGGCCATGACCATGGTAATGGGATGAAACTAGGGCCTTAGTATATTGATTTTATAGGGAATAAGAATTTTCCTCATTCTATTGGATTCCCAATTATAATATTTCCGTATGATTTTGAATGGAACATTGATACATCAAGTTGTAAGCTAAAAAGAAGAGAAATCAAGGTTTTGAAGGATCGACCTACTCCCTCCGATGCCAAGAATCTATAGGTTTGTTGTTTCATTGTCAAATTGTTTGTATGAGTCAAGTTTCATTTTAGAAACCCTCCCACACCGTCGATGCATGTGTCTAGTATAACCATGCCAAGTTTCAATCCATACAAGTACAAATTGAAAAAAAATCAAAGTTGGCCTCGTTCAATAAATTAATTATTCTATAGGTTTGTTGTTTCATTGTCAAATTATTTGTGCGAGTCAATTTTGAGTCTGGAAACCCTCCCACACTGTCAATGCATGCATCTAGTATAACCATGCAAAATTTTAATCCATACAAGCACAAATTGAAAAATTTTCAACATTGGCCCCATTCAGTACATTAATTATTCTATAGGTTTGTTGTTTGATTATCGACTTGTTTGTGTAAGTCATGTTTGAGTATGGAAACCCTCCCCCACTGTTAATGCGTGTGTCTAGTCTAACAATGCAAAATTTCAGTCCATACAAGCACAAATTGAAAAAGATTCAACGTTGGCCCCGTTCATTACATTGATTATTCTATAGGTCTATTGTTTGATTGTCGAAATGTTTGTGTGAGTCATGTTTGAGTCTATAAACCCTCCCACACTATCAATGCATGCGTCTAGTCTAACCATGCCAAATTTCTTTCCATACAAGCACAAATTGAAAAAAATTCAACATTGTTCCCATTCACATGACAATTATAGTATGTGGGGTCAAGTACATGAGCAGGAACGCCTTCTTTTTGGGTTATGAAATATCATATAAAATAGAATGTGAAATAATTAGCATGATAATTTTGCATTGCCTTACCGAGCTTCTCTTTGTTTCGAGAATAGTTTAATATTCTCTACTAAATAGGGTCAACCACATGAAGGTGGAAGCTCTTATCCCCCCACCCCCTCATGTCACTCTTAATTCCCCATAACCTATAAAATATATGTACAAAAAAATAAACTATTGTGTTTTTTGTCATACTTAAGAAGCAATGTATCTTATAACATATTCCCACATACGAGAAAATGGCAAAACAAAATTAAAAACAATTAATTTATACATACTAATACAAGTCAATAATTCTATTGCAATATTAATTCAATATATATATATATAGTAGATATATTAAGGCATACCTCATACACTTCAATGCACTTCATCATCTTCTTCACCCAATTCATCATCTATATCATCTGATCTAGATTCAACATTGTAAGGATTGGACATATCATCATCGTCATCGATGTCAGTTTCGATCATCATGTCATCGTCGATATCATCTTCATGGACATTGTCTACTACATCATCTGATTCAACTAATTCTTCGACATATTCCTTTGGAACATGATCATCTAACTCATGTTGATCATCCTCTACATCATCTTATTCTTAAAGACGCTCTTCATTATCTTCCTCTACATTATACTTTACCGTCCTTCCCCTTGGATCGTGTCTCACAACAAATGACCAACCCCCTCTACCTGGAACCTTAGAGTAAAATACTTGTTCACATTGGCTTGGAAGAACATAGGTCTCTGTTCTTGGCTCAAACAATCTTGTATTAACCATGGTAAATCCATTATCATGTTCAATAATAGTTCTATCGGGATCACATTGATTCAATCGTAACCTGTACCATTTGAAAACGAACAAACTAATTTGAAGGAGTTAAAGTCACACTGAATAATATCTTCCAAATACCCATAGTATCGATTTTCTGAGAGTTCTGGATGTATATCACTTCTAAAGGAAAGATTGGTCACCTCAAAGACTACAGTTATCCCATAATCAGATGTTTTCTTCGTTTCATCAAAATTTTTGATGTGAAATTTACGACCATTGCACCACATAGCGTTATGGTGTTTTACCTTCAATAAGCCATACACATAAAGAATACATTGTGAATTGATGACTAAGTTCATGTGTATGCTCTAGAAGGAAAACAAATCAATGTGTGCATCAATATATTTGAAAAAAAAAAATAGTATGGCTAATTAAAAAGCTTGCCTACTTATCTTTTAAACCATATGCTAAATCAAGTTCCCTTTGTGTAAGATTGGTATCTCTAGTGCAATGAGCTGCTTTAACTAATGAAGCCACACCTTCCCATGATATTCGATGACTATATTGTTCACATCATTCAATCCATACCTTCATCCAATCAAGATTGTTTGCGATGTATAAATGAAGTGCATCCCACTCTCGACCAACTACTTGATGAAAATAAAATTATAATTCAATGCAAATGTATATTCACTTAACACGGTATACACATTTAATTGATTCATATTGAATATTAAAAATGAAATGAGTATGATATATACATAAAAAGAAATAGTCAAATGTACTATAATTAATCTCCACTAGCTAATAATTACCTTTAACCTTCCTCGTTCTACATTTCCCCTTCAGGTACTCCCCTTCAAAATTGTTATTGGAATCTGGATCACAAATATGACCTAAATTGAGCTTTGACGCTAATTTAGGAAGATATTCACTAATATACATCATGTTCCGGTATACCATATATCCCTCCACCATATAGCCCTCAGGATGTGCTTGTTGTCTTACAAAACCCTTCAAAAATTTCAAGTGCCTCTCAACCATCCACATTGACCTTGAGTGTACATGTCCACACAATTCAATCTCCTCAACTTGGTGTATGAGGTAGTATTCTTGTTCATTGAAAAATGCCGAAGGTAGATGCCTTTTCATTTCACACATGAGACGAGGAAATTCTCTCCTCCAATACTTTATATCTTCTTTATGGATTTCTTTACATGACAACCATCTACAAGTTATGCAAACAAATCACGATATTTAACAAAAATAAGCATTATATTACATAACAATTAGTAAAACAAATTTCAACTATAAGTTCTATAATGAATTAAACAAACACTTTATGCATGCAAAAAATCGCTACTTACCTCGTGTATTTTCAAAGATCATATATAATGTGTTTGACATTGTTGTCGAAGTTGTCTGGGAGAGATAGAGGTAGAACATAATGTAACAATATAAAAACCGTTTCGTTATTTTTAACAAAAAGTAGACAAAAAAATACCAACAGTATGCACTAGAATAAAAAATATAGCAATAAATATACCATAATAATTACCTTGATGAATATATGCCAATCATGCATTTTCACCCCCGCAAAATCACCTTTCTTTTTTATGATATTCTTTATGTTCGAACAAAATCCAGTGGGAAATTTAATTTTTCTCATGACTTCTTTTACAACATTTCTTTGCTACTCCGTCAACAAGCATGGAAGTGAGTTTATATCAATTTGGTCTCCATTGCTATGTAATTGAGAGACATCTTTCATTGCCTGATTAGCTTCCTGAATGTCATTGCAATTTTTGACAAATTTGTCTTTGTCACTCCTTCCATCTAATATTCGCCATAATGTTTTAGCTAGATTCTTTCCGATATGTATTGTATCAAATAGATGATCAATTTGTAGGTGCTCATAGTATCGAAACCTACTGAATTGTTTAGGATAAGTTTCCATTCCTCGTGGAAGCCCATTAATGCATTCATTATCACGACGGCCATCATGAATCATAGTTTGTAAAGAAATGATAGAAATCAATGTCGATTACAGTAAACAACACACAATAAAAAAAAATTCAAAACATTTCATATATGATGAAAGATAGACAATTTCATCCGTACGTACCTTAACGATTTCTATTATATTGCAACTTCCATAGTTGAGGTGTCATTCTCTATGGTTTTAATACAGTCTCTTGCTTCGCATCGAATAGATGTTTTTTGATAGTTTGATACGTATGATTCTTAGAGAGGAAGTTCCTATACTCATCAAACATCTCCTTTCCTAAACTTTTTGAACGATGAGATATGATCTTAGGATCACAAACTGGACATGCAAATTTTCCCTTTGTTTGAAGACCTACATGAAGAAGTGGATTAAATATGTCAATTATAATGATATAAAATGAATGGATTATTTAAAAAACATGCATGCTTAATATATCAACTTCATAAAATTAAATACTATTAAAGTGCATGTTATAATTACATACTGCAAAAATGGGTTAAGTCTAGGGCATCGTGTACTGTCCATACAAGCATTGCATGGAATTGAAATTGCCTTTGTCGTATTGGTCTAGAGACATCATACATAGTGATGCCATTCCATAGGTTTAGTAACTCTTCAATAAGAGGCTCGATATATACATTCATATCTTTAACTTGGTACTTACCTGATTGATTTGAACATATAAAATATATAATTATTACAACCATTTTAGATATATAAATAATATACATGAGTAAATGAAAAAAAAATATATGACATTATGCAACAAAATACGACAAATGAGATGCTACTACATTAAAAAAAAATTGTTGTAGACACATAACTGGAACAATCATTGCCAACATTATGTGCTCCCTCTTTATTGACAACAATGGAGGAATGTTATTGTAGATAACCAAAAATAGGCCCCACCGAGTAAATAGATCTCATTTCTGCAAATGGATTGACACCATCTGCTTCCAAAGAAAGCCTAACATTACGACGTTCTTCTTTAAAGTGTGTCCATTTTTCCTCCATATCTCTAAATGTAGAACCATCTGCAAGCACTCAAAGAATCTCATCTTGACTTATGTTCTATGCACGGTAATCCATAAATTGTGTTATGTTTTTGCACCTGAATAGTCCTTGCAAACGTGGAATAATGGGAATATAACGAAGAACCTTGTGAGGCACCTTTTTTGTTACTTGATCTGTTCGATATCTACTGATATGACATTTCGGACATTCTGTTTCAAATTCATATTGTTTATAATATATAATATGGTCATCGGGGCATGCATAAATTGCTTCATACTGCATTCCAATTTATTTCATGATGGCAGATAAATCTCAATATGTGTGAGGTAAAATATTTGACAGTGGTAACAAAAATTCAGCAATCAAGCTAGAACAAATTAAAATAAAAAAAACTAGTTAATATAATATATAAATAATATTAATGAAACATATTCCATCCATATTAATTTTACTTATTAATTAACAATAAAATTATTAGAGGAACAAAGATAACCTTTATCGCGATCATATATTTGTGATGGAATATATTGCATACCTTAACATCTGTGTGACTGACATGTTTGAAAGACAATTCACAACCTTCAAGTTCATCATCAACAATATAGAAGAGATAATATTTGTGTTGGATCCTTCATAAAGGGGTTCGCATGCCTTCTCAAGAAGAGATAAATCATGAACATCATCAAAGTCATCATTTTCATGATCATCATCATCATCCATTCTAACATTAAATGTATCATGGATCAATGTATTTGTACCATCATCTTCAACTATTTTATCAGTATGATCATCTTCATCAATATGATCATTAGCTTGTTCTTCAATATTCATAGCTCCATGTTCCTCTGATGCTTGTTCTGCAAGCACATCCTCCAGGAGATTGCCGTAGGAGGTCTTTCCTTTATAATTACAAACCATCAACAGATATTAGTAAATATAAGAAATATTAAAATGATGCATTCATTTACAAAAATGATCAATATAAACACATATATAATGAACAAATTACCAATGGACGATAGTCATGTCCCCCCTTAACCTATCCATGTTCCCTACAATGTATTTTAGTTGTTGTGATATTTATTCTTCTCCTTTTAAATCCCCTGCATTGACTATGTGGACAATAACATTTCCCATCACCCTTTATTTACAGTCCATCCCACAATCTAGGAAGAAATTCTTGATTTTCTTCTTCTGGATCAGGAATATTATTATGTGACATTTTCTTATACCAAGCTTGACTGATGATTATCGATCATAAAAAATAAAGCTGGACACACTTCACTATTTGTAATCACAGTAACAATTGAAATAATTGTGGATTTTTGTACGGAAAACAGTCTGTGCAAAGATTATAATTTCTGTAAACCGTTGCTTTATAGCAAACATGTTGGAATATTCCTATAATTTATAGTTTCTAAAAATAAATTATCATCGAATATCCGACGGCATTAATCTAGTGACCGATATAACCTGGCGAGGTCGAATTTTCAATGACACTAATCTTTTGACCATTGTAACCCAAACATGTCAGATATTCGACTTTGATGCGGAGATGTCAGATATTCAACTGCACAAGTTGAATATCCGACAACGCTAGTAGGATATTCTTTGGTCATCGGAAATTCGACGAACTTCGGGGTCAATTTAAAAAAAAACTAGAGAAAATTCACAATTATAAAGGTGAAATCCAATGACAAAGTCAATTTCGTCAGATTTCGTCGTATTTTGTTGTCGGATTTTGTGTTCAAATCTAGTTGTGTGGGACTCAAACTCTCCTCCATTATCAGATCTCAAAGCATGAATGTGATTTCCAGTCTGATTCTCATCCAGTGCTTTAAACTCTTGAAACTTGTTGAAAGTTTCACTCTTTTCCTTCAGAAAATAAATCTGTGACTTGCTAGAGAAGTCATATATGAAAAGCACATAATATAAATAACCACTCAAGGAGGGTGCAAACAGCTTGGAATCAATTCAAGAATCCCTTTACGTTTATTTCTACTACTTGGAAAACTCTTCTTAATTTTTTTGCCAAGAGCACAACCTCTATAAACACTATCAAAAACATATTTAAATATGGGCATACCTCTAACTATTTTCTGCAATCTATGTAGCACTTTGAAATGGAGATGACCAATCCTTCTATGCCACATCTCACACATACCGATTGTGTCATGGATCATGTCTTGAATGATTTTTCCAAGAACTTTGTAGAGACCTCCCTCTCTAAATCTAATCACTGATGCAGAGTTCAAGTCTTCATGCTTATACCACATTAGCGCTTTGTTGTCCAAAAAGATAACTCTGAATCATTTATCTTCTAGAATCGAACATATAGTATGTTCTTCTTCAATCTGAGTACAAACAAAATTTCATAGGCATGCAATACATATCCTAAATCCAACTGAAAAGAAGTGGATCCAATGCCTTGGATCGAATAAGTCGTATTATCTCCAAGCTCCACCTTACAGAAAAACTTCTTTTCCTTCAGATATGCGATAGTGCTCCTATATCCAGTGATGTGATTGGATGCACCACTGTCTACTAGCCATGTCCCAGCACTAGTGGTGATGGATCTAGAAAGGGATGAGACAAGATAGCACTCCTTCTTTGTCTCTTGATCATCGGATGAATTATTTCTAGCAGGTTCATATTATGTAGTAGTAGTAGAAGCATGAAACCTACCCTTGAAATTTTCTCTTTTCTTTGCATGGGATTCTCTTGCATAATGGCCCTTCTTATTGCAATTGAAACATTTAACTTTAGAATGGTCAAAGTTCTTGAAATCATTTTTGTTTTAATGAGAGAATTTCTTGTGAGATTTATTACCTCTCTCCATTTGTGCTGCAACATCGAGATTCTCTTCTTTGGAGGAAATATACTTTCTATGGATTTTCCCTTCTTCTTGTAGGAAATCATGCCATAGTCACTCAATGTTAGGTTGCACTTCTCAACCATTTAGTGCATCCAAGAATGTCTCCCATAAATATGGAAGACCATAGACAACGTTCTGAATGATATCATCATCATCGAACGTCACACCAATGTTCGTAAGTTGATATCTTACTTGAGATACCTTTGTGAAGAAGGAAGCTATAGCTTTGTCCTTCTCCATCTTTATATTTCGAAGCTTATTATTCAATTTGCTCTTTTGACCGGGCACCTTCTTCTCATAAATATTTGTCAAAGTGTCGAAGCATTGCTTTGCAGTCTTCAATGGAGTAATCACAGGCATCAAGCTGTCTTTCACGGAATCATAAATGATTCTCTTTTCTTTGGCTTGATTCTTATTAAAGGTAATGTGCACTGCATTAGAAGTAGGATCTTCAATAACACAGGATATGTATCCATCCATATCATGCTCTTCTAGGATATTCAGAATCCTGGCCTTCCAAGTATTGAATTTTGAAGTTCCTTCAAGATGGTATTCTGGTCTTACTGATATTGAAGCAATAATTCTTCAAGTACTATGCACACTCGGGATCTACGTAGGCTTAATCCTGATTGCTGAACTTAGCTCTTTCACACCTTGATCTCTGATACCATGTTAATTTTTTTATCTTTAATTTGCAAATGCAATAGTGCCTGAAATCAAATAACAATCATACACATAAGCAATCACATTCAACACATGAATTTACCCTAGTGTTATATAACTATTTACCACTCCCTTGGGATCATTAGAAACCTTTACCAACTTTAAGTTGTTGAAACACTTTTATTTTCTCATAACTTATTATTATTCAATAATAATAATAATTTATTAAGTTATTGAGAAAGTTCATTATTTTCTCCATTGGAAGAATACACTTTCTAGAACCATTGGTGAGTTGTGAGGAGATTAGCTTCATGAGTTGGATCCTACATGTTATGAGCTAACATTTTTAATATCTAGGTGTCCACATTCATCCCCTGTACCTTCACCATCCACCTATATAATGAAGGTATTCCAAGGGATAAAAAGAAGAGAAGAAAATATAACAAACAAATGCTTCCCAATTTCAGTGAGACCCTCTTACTTCCTTCATCCATCATCATTGTGAAAGCCCAACCTTTGGTGATATAGGTCAAGGAGGAGATTGGATCAAGGAACCAAGGAAAATTCCTCTATCATGGGTCAAGGTGAAATTGTAAATTGATCTACGATTAATATACATGTTGATGGTTTTCCCCCTATTCATATTGTCTTATGTTTCATGTTCGATCTACTTATTATATTATATGATTGGATCTAACCTATGCATTGGTGAAATATTGGAAGAAGTGTATTGCTTTTGTTCCTCTATGTGCAGGATAGCGGGTGTTTAGAGGCTGGAGCATAATATATATAAGGACTACACCAACTTGGATCTACAAAGGACAACCATCCAATAGCAAGGTATGCTTCATCCTGAGTCATCTTTTGCATAATTTAAAGGGAAAATTGTTGGCATAACATCCTACTGTCTGTCTTGGGTGTTGGGAACACTCAAGGGAGGTATTACCTATTTGTAGGGAAGATTTCTCCATAACAGAATTGGCGACTCTAATGGGGACGATTCTTTATTGTATAATTTTCTTGGTTTATTTTTTGTTTTTTCTTGAGATTGGGTCTTGGTCTTCCTTTGTTTTCATTCTCCCTAGACATCTGAGTAGTGGTATCTATTAGATCTCTCAAATCTAAATCCAGTTTTAGATCTGGGCTTCCCCTACCTTCATTTTTATGGGATTTTGGGGGCAGTTTTGTATGGGCTATAGCATTCACTCTATTAACCATAAATATGACATATAATATGTCAAATCAAACCCCCAGACATTTCCTATCCAGTGGCACTTGAATGGTCGAAATCTGATCATACTGTAAAAAGATATCCTCTCTGCAGTATTTCGGTCCACGCAGAAAATTCCTGAAAAAGTGCAGATTTGAAACGAAGATATCTTTGCTTCTCGGAATCAGTTTCGACTGATTTGTTTTTCCAAATCATATATATATATATAGGAATTGAGATCTGTAATTTGTTTCTGGAAATTCTAATTATAAAGGTACATAAATTGATCTAAGTTTCGTTGCCTTGTTTTTCTCTCTTTTTTAATTTATTTTTTGACATTTGTTAAAAAGAAAAAAAGAAAAAAAAGAGATTGCAAGCAACAAGTAGGTTTAAATAATTTATCAATTTTATTGGTTTTGATTCAATTGCATTGATTGTTTGGATTTTTTTTCATCATAAAAACAAGAGAAAAAAATTAAAAAAGAGTACCAAAAAAAAAATACAAAAAGAGAGCATAGTTGCATATTGGGAGTGAAGTAGAGGTGCATTTTTAGCATTGTTGAGTGTGTTTTGCATTCCATTGTTGTAGTATGTGTGAAAAATATCTCTTACTTTGATTTAGATAATGTTCATCGAAGATAAAAAGAAAAAACTTCATTCTCATGCATGGTTTTGGGTCAAGTCAAAACACCACTTTGTGCACTTAATTGTCTTAAGATAAAATAAAGCACATAGTTAATTAAAAAATTTAGCAACATTGTGTGATAGGATAGAGACATGTTCCGATGTCGTTAAGTGTAGGAGTTTCCATTACTTGTCAGTGCTACAACCCAGGGTCTATACGGTTCTTCCACGTACCTAGAGTATATTGGAAGGCCCCTTTCGAACGGTTGCACATTAGAAAACACTAATACGGATTTGATCTCCCACGTACCTTGAGTATATCAGGATACCCCCATAGAATCTTGAAACCAACTGAGTTAACCTTTTGGCCATATTGTTGTCGCATTACACTGAGAACAACACTCAAGGAGATTACTACGCACGTACTAACAGTAGTCGGGTAATATCGTCAAGGGTATGGTCCTAATCCTCCTTGGTTAGTGATCTGAAAGATTGGGTCGAGTATTACTGTTGGACCCTATGGTATATCAAGAGTTGTGATAACTTGACACACCTATGAGTAACCGACTATTTATCCCACCTATCCACATGTTTGTTTGTTGCCTTAGCTGAGTAGGCATTTATTGTGTGCTTTGTTTAGAAGGATATAGGGTGGATTATTTTTCTATTGTCATTGTAGTTAACCAACATTTATGTCGTTCTTGATTGTTACGAGGGGATTCTCCTGAGTTTGAGGGTCCACCGGTTCAATGACGAAGGGTTAACCCTTTATTAGAACTACCCACTACTGTTGAGTTTGAATCTAATATGGTTTCTACCCCACGCACCCACTTTCCACCCCTTGATGACTTCACCCCACCAGAAATTGAAAAAATGGAAATAATTGAAGAAGGTCAAAACCTCCATTACAACCCTCCTTTGACGGATCTATGTGGTCTAGTCTTAGTTCAACTAGGGATCTCACCTTTTTCAGAACCAAAAGTGAGAACCGAAGCCTAACAAACTGTGTCAGGCATGGGTTTTCCATCTAGTCTTGGGGATTCCACACCGAGTGTTACATATTCACAAGGGACAACCATAGATAAATCTCCTTCTCCCCTTGGCTAGTACACTGGTGTCACCCTATTTACCTCCCGTGATCAACAACCCAATTGTGAGTTTTCCTACTACACCTCATAGTTTTGTTACTCAAGTCCCATCATTCTTTTCGTCATCGGCTCTACTTACTACCATGCCTATGCTCCATACCTCTTTTCCAAATCCTTCCTTTGCATTTGGAAAAACCACTCCTCCCAATATTGGTACTAGCATGCCATCAAGATTTATCCCAAGTTCTATTAACACCTTAGTGAGTTTTCGTTGAAATTGGAACTTACCTACTGGCACCAGTATTCCTACTAGTGCTAAAATCTAGGGGGGGCATGTTATGTCTTAGCCTCCTATTGGTCCTTCGGATTCCCCCAATGTAGGTTTCCCTGCTAGGTATAATTTTGTGTCAACCAATGGCCCATCTGCTAGTTCAGGCTAGTTACCATGGGGCATGGCACCCAGAGCTTATCCTTCAGATCCTAGTGCTAATGTCGGTCAATCAGTACACCAAGGGGGATTTCAAAACAATCCATTGCATTCCTACAATTTCTTTTCCAACACAAGATTACCATTCTTGGCTACTTTAAATTTTCCTGGCCTCTCTAGGATGGCGAATGATCCCGTTTTTCACCATCCCCATTTTCCATCCATACCAACCAAGCTGCCATCAGACATTCCTAAGTTTCATGGTAAACTCGGAGAGGACCCACAAAACCATGTGATGACATTTCACTTGTGGTGCTCATTTAATTCGCTTGTGAATGATAGTGTTCAATTGAGGTTATTCTAATGCACTTTGAATGGCATGACAACCAAATGGTACATTGAGTTACCTAGTGCATCTTACTATGAATTTAGTTCTTTGGCTATGGATTTCCTTACACACTTCCAATTGCCTATACATTACGAGATTGGGATTGAACTCTTGGAATACCTACGTCAGAGTACCTCCACCCAAATCTATGATCATATCCATGAATGGAGATAGAGGCAGTGCTTGATTCGTGCTGAAATCCCAGGCCAATTCTTAGCGGATTGGTTCATGAAGTCCTTATTACCACCTATTGCCAAATATGTTTCCATATCAGGTGTAATCACTGAAGAGCAATTCATCCTGAAATATCAACAACTGGATTTAATTTACTCTTAATCTAGCATGTTGTATGACATAATACCTCATGCTCCTCGTCCATCCATGGATCATCAATGATCTCCTCTTGGTCCCCATGATTATGGTGTGATCTCGGCTATCTCCACCACTTCAATGAGTCCCCTAGTTGAGCAAATGAGCAATATGTCAATCACTACACCTCCAGTTGTTTCACAACTTGCGGCTCCTACGCCACTTGTCCCTACCCAAACCACCCAAGTTAGTGTCGTCCAACAACTCAAACAGGTAACCCTCCTCAACAAGGGGGAAAAAATAAAAACAATCATAAAAAAAAGAACACTAACATGCAAGGGACAGATACACAATATGCTACTACTCCTTCCAATGAGGAAGGGGTCAAGAAGAAGAACCATTAACCATGCTATGTTTGCAAGGGTGATCATCCTACTCACTTATTCCCTCTCATGGAAGATGTTTACAAGTATTTGGAAGAACGTGGTAATCCAAATCCACCTAATGTTCTTACCCACCCCTTCCCTCAAAACCAACAATAAATGATAATCGTGCCTCCCACACCCTCTCAAGGGGGCACTCATTATCACCAATAGTCTAGGGGTTCATCATCTAGTGCATCTACTTTCTTGTGTGACCAAGATGTCAATCTCCAAACCCGCTCCAAGAAATACGATGCTTCTGAAAAAAACCAGTCATCGATGAAGTTCTTCCTACTCAACCTGATGGTTCTCTCCATGTAGAGAAACCACCTCTTGGTAATCCACCTCACCTGCCCAAAGACTTGGTGAAGAAGTCCAATCTCCTTCCAAGAGATACCCAACATTACAACATTGTTGAAGACTTTTCCCAATATCTTGGTGCCATGTCAGCCTTATAAGTGCTCCAATGTTTTCATTGGCAGAAGACAACCTTGTTGAACATCATCGGTGGCATTGATTCAGATGATTCCAATACCATTACCTTCAACCTTGACCATCTTACCTTCAGGACCCCCCATCAAGTGGATTTTCAAATTCAAGTTAAGTCAGGCGGTGTTACCATTACTGCATTGTGATTGATGAAGGAGCCTCCACCTGTGTTATGTCTATGTCATGTTGGTAGGATTTAGGTTCTCACACGTTAATCCCTTCTCCTACAAATTTACAAGCCTTTGATGGTCATGCTTTTCAACCCAAGTTTTTGATTGTGGTGTCACGTCCCCCATTTTGACCCTTATAATATTTTGGGCTATAATGTAAATAATGTATGCATATTATGTATGATTCCTAGCGTGGAGCTCATGTCCAAGGCCCCGCTAGTGAACGCTTGAGCTAGAAGAGGCAAGTATTTGATATTATGCTACCCATGTGCTAGTGAACCATGGGAATTGTAAATATGCATTTTAATATAAATACCCACAACTAGCTATGCAATGCAACAAGAGATGGGGGCATGATGTTTACAAGGAATTGGGAGGGAAATGTTCAAACCCTTGAGCCAATCAAGTCAAGCCAAGTGTCAAAGAGAGAACCCACAAAACCCTCAAATACCCATGTTGACTTTTGTACCCAATCATTTATTTCTCCCAAGAGTTGGTTGAGGTAGTTAATGCCTTGGGGAATGGGAGGTATGGCTGTCCAAATTCGAGTATGGGCAAGTCATCCTTCCTAGAATTTTGTGTTTGGCTTCTTGGGCAAGAAAGGAGCCACAAAATTGCCTCCAAGCCATTATTCACCCATCATCTTTGCTCTCCCACGAGTTTAGAGCTACCTGGGCATTTTCTCCATGGTTTTTACTGTGTTTCCTTCATCATCCTAGCTGGGAAGGGCATTTTTGTGTTGTATAACAGTGGGGAAAGAAAGGGAAATCAATTTGGGGACCATAGAGGCTTTTTTGGCTCACTGATTGCTGGTATATCTGTGGGAGAAATCGTTTTCTTCCCTATGGTCGATTTTCCCTCTCACAAATCCGTTTTTGGTGTGCCTACGTTTTGGGGAAAACCCATGTTCATCTAGCTCCTAAGTCCCATTGCTAAAAGTGTGTTCTAGAGCCCATATTTGAGTTTGGTGTACAAGAGAATGTTGGGGTTGAGTTGGGTATCCATTGCTTTGACTGAGTTGAGCTTGAGAGTCCCCTTTTCCTTGTAGATATCATGCCCAGCTCGGGGGTGGTCTCTGAGTGCTTAAATAATATAGGCTAGGCAGAGACCTAGGTTTGGGTGGAACGTTGCAGCGACATAGCTAGTTGTTGGGACAACATTACATTCAGATAAGTGTTTTCTATCTATGTGTTTTACCTCTGCAGTGTTTAAATTAATGACTGTTATTGATATATTGAATGCATATGAAAATATGTGTGTGGATGAGTTTATTTCCGCTGTGCATGTTTGTTTGATTTACATCTGCACACATTTGTTTTTAACTATATGCATCTAATGAATGGGCTGAGGCTTATGAAAAGCCCCATAGATTGGTAGCATGTTCCCTTCCTTGCATTGGGTCCAAGGGTGGGTACATTACATGTGGGATTCCCAGTGGAATTAGCTAGTAAAATTGTGAATATAGACATTGAGGTTGTTGATTCACCTTTAGATTACATCTCCAAGACCAAGAAGAGGTGTAGGCATATGCATAATAAATCAAAACGAGGGAGAGAACCATTAGCCTCTACTAATCCTAGTGGGGGAAAGTCACTAGTCTCTTGTAATCCTACTAGGGGAAAGCCATTAGCCTCTACTAATCCTAGTGGAGGCACACCATTTGCATTTGCTAATCCTAGTGGAGGTACACCATTATCCCCTACTAATCATGGTGGGGGAAAACCACTAGGATCTTGTAATCTTGTTGGGGGGAAGCCATTAGCCTCTACTAATCCTAGTATGGGCGCACAGTTAGATGCTACTAATACTAGTGGGGGAAACCAATTATCCTCTGGTAATCCTAGTGGGGAAAATCTATTAACCTCTGATAATACTATTGGGGAGAAGCCACTAGCTTCTATGAGTCACGTTGGGAACATATCACCAACCTATGGACATTATGTTGGGAAGGAAAAACCAGCTACTTCCAATCATGCTTGAAGTGACGTTATTTGTGGGAAGACTAGGCAAGTAGGGCATAGGTTTTCTCACAAAGACTGTTATACATAGGCCACATTGCCATGTGGTGCTTTGTACATTATGTACCATATATTGGTGTGGTGTGCATTTTCCTTTTTTTTGTGTGTGTGGCATGTATCAATTAGTCCCAAAATGCATATATGTAAAAATTCAAAAACATTATAAAAGACTAAAAACCCAAAAACATTAAAAAATTTAAATATCTAAAAACATATTAGAGGTGCATTTGTTTTTATTTTTATCTTTTTGGGATTTTTGACGTGTGTTTTGGAACTTGTTTTAGATAAATTTTCAGGTTTTGATGATCGAGACATGGGACATTAGCACTATCCTCCTTCCTTGAGGTATGATTTTGAAACTGGCATATAGGGGTAGGTTATTTCCCGCATATATCCATTGCATTTTTATCCTCCCTTTTTTCCATCATCATTCCTTAGGGTCCCACCCGTCAAGTTGTGATATTACCCCTTCGTTGCATTGCACATTGTAACTTGTGCGATTGAGCCTTTTTTCCATGGGTAACCTAGAGTAGCACCTCCTCATCATTTGGTGTCCATGTCATAGCTTTCCGTAGGATAAATAATCCTCCTTAGTCTCATTTGTGCCTTGATGGAGCCTCATGTTCTCTTTATGATTTTCTACTGGCCTTACCCCATGAGGATTCCCACGAGTATCCTTTTATCCTTTTTCTAGGCTCGTTAAAACTTAACAAAAAAGGCCCTGAGTGGAGCATGTTTCTCTCTTTTATTTAATATCCTTAAAAATAAAGATGGATCTAAGTTCACTTGTCTAGGCTCATTAAAATTTCATGGACAAGATACCCTTACGAGCATTCTTCCATCTCTCCTTCGAGCTCGTTAAAAAGAACAAGGAGGTCTCGAGTTAACTCTTCCGGACTTGTTAAAATTTCACGGAAAAATTAAATGTGGAGCATTTTTCTCTCTCTTCTTTGAGCTCCTTAAACCATAAATATGGACCCTATCTAACTTGTCAAGGATCGTTACAATTCTATGGATAAGGTACCATACAGTCGTCTTTAAGCTCTTTTCTAACTCCCTTCAAAAGAAATATTGTCGAGCAAGCTTGATTTCTTTAATGCTCGTTAAAGTATTTGAAAGGTCATCCATTCTCATATAGGTTTATACGTTTTTCAGGTAGAGTGGACTAATTACGAAGAAGGCATACTCTAGCTTTTCCCAGCTATAAGTGTTCTCCCTTGGATTGTTTTATGCTTTTTTGGCCTTGGGGGACTAACTCCATGAAAAAGACCCACCTTTCGAGCATTCTTCCATGTCTCCTTCGAGCTCATTAAAAACAAAAAGGAGGTCTCGAGTTTACTTTCCAGGATTGTTAATTTTTTATGGAAAAGGAACTCTTTCGAGCATTCTTCTCTCTTTTCTTTGAGCTTGTTTAAAAAATAAAGATGCACTCGACTTACTTCTTCGGACTCATTAAACCTCCACAAAGAATATTCCTTCAAGTAAACTTTTGTTCCTTCTTCGAGCTCGTTAAAACATGAAAAATATCCTTGTAAAAAGAGAAAAGGCGGGGAACCATCATCTGTATCTTTTCCACGAAATGGAAGTATTTTGTTGCGTCACCCTTAAACATGGCACCTGTTTGAGTCGGTATCTTATAGTTGGGCTTTAACTTACCTAGGAGCCTTATGAGTTGTTACACTCCTCCACTTCGTTACTCTTCCAAGCCTTATGGAGTGGGTATCAATGCCTCCTACATTGTGACCCTATCCCAGTGCTCTTGTGTCAAAGATTCCAAGTCATGTACCATGTCGTGCCATATGTTCAAGGGAAGTTCAACCTGTGTCTACCATTTGCAATTCAGTTGACTTTATTACCCATTTTTGTCGACCATCCCTGATTCAGTTGTCTTTGGTGACTTGATCCATTCAAAACATCTCTTGGAGTTTGTTTCGTGTCATATGATGGGGGATACATCAAGGCCCTCCTTCAACGGATTCCTTCCTATCGATGCCAACTCCTCATCTAGGATCTGAGTCTAGAAACCATTATTACCTTGGAGCTTGCAGTCCTCAATGGAAGGTTTCCTCGCGTTCCACAGTGATTTTTCATCATTGACTCTTGTTTGAGTGATTCTACAAGTGTTCGACATCAATTCATCCATTCACACTTGTTAGATTGTACTAGGTACCTTGGGGGCCATTATCATTATTGGTGGTTCCCCTCATGTCTGTTAACAGTAGCCATCAGTAACCAGTAATCAGACGGTCTCACCCATGCTTGACATCAGCACATCTATTTGCATGTCATGTGAATCATACGTTCGAGGTTTGAGACAAAGACCTTAGGTTAGGGGTTGCATATTTCATCCTTGTTTCCCCTCCCAAGTTGATATGGATTATATCACTTAAGTACCTGGAGGACTACCAGAGCACTACTAGTGTGCTATTTGTCTTCTTGCTTTATTCCGTTTCATAGATCCACACTGTATTATTAGGTGGCTATGATCTCATTGGTTCACATAGATCCACACTATATTGGTCAGTCATTATGTTGATTTTCATGGCATCGATCTACACTGTACTCGTTTGTATCCATGATCTCATAGTTGGTCCCATGGATCCACAACGTATTGTTTGGAGGCCATACTTTATTCATGTTCTAAGCATGGGTATTCATACCTCAGGGATTATATACATTTCTAACCAGATGATTGATTCCAAGGTCTTCTGGGGTGACTTTTTTCCTAGCTTCTACCTTGACCGAATCCTCTCTTTCCATGCAACATTACCTTATTGTAAAGTGTTTCGGCCCTCAGTTCCTCTTCTAACTTCACACTTTAGGGGGCATCTATTATACCATTATTTACCACCCCGTTGGGATCATTAGGAACATATACCAACTTTAAGTTGTTGAAACACTTTTATTTTCTCATAACTTATTATTATTCAATAATAATAATAATTTATTAAGTTATTGAGAAAGTTCATTATTTTCTCCATTGAAAAAATACACTTTCTAGAACCATTGGTGAGTTATGATGAGATTAGATTCATGCGTTGGATCCTACATGTTATGAGCTAACATTTCTAAGCTCTAAGTGTCCACATTCATCCCCTCTACCTTCACCATCCACCTATATAATGAAGGTCTTCCAAGGGAGAAAAAGAAGAGAAAAAATGATAAAAAACAAATGCTACCCAATTTCAATGAGACCCTCTTCCTTCCTTCATCCATTATCATTGTGAAAGTCCAACCTTTGGTGATATAGGTCAAGGAGGAGATTGGATCAAGGAACCAAGGAAAATTACTCTATCATGGGTCAAGGTAAAATTGTAAATTGATCTACGATTAATATACATGTTGATGGTTTTTCCCCTATTCATATTGTCTTGTCTTATGTTTCAAGTTCGATCTAGTTATTATATTATATGATTGTATCTAACCTATGCATTGATGAAATATTGGAATAAGTGTATTGATTTTGTTCCTATGTGTGCAGGATAGTAGGTATTTAGAGGTTGGAGCATAAGATCTCTAGGGACTACACCATCTTGGATCTACGAAGGACAACCATCCGGTAGCAAGGTATGCTTCATCCTTAGTCATCGTTTGCATAATTGAAAGGGAAAATTGTTGGAATAACATCCTACTGTATCTCTTGGGTGTTGGGAACACTCAAGGGAGGTCTTACCTATATGTCAGGAATATTTCTCCATAACACCTAGGGAAACCATCTATGACTTGAGGGAGAAAACCCCAGCAAAACCTTCCTTTGTATATTGATAGATAGCAGGGAGTGTCTTTTGCATCAAGCACACTAGGTGCAATTATAGAGCAAGAGAAAGATAAAGAAGAGAGACTCAGAATAATATCCTACACAAATAGAAGCGCCTTTCCTTCAAGGGGAAAGATAATTCGCTTCACATTGTATTCATCAATCTTGTATAACATATTTATACATTCTTCACATGCATTGGATTCTATTTTTATCTTCTGAATTCAGTATGAACTCGCCCTCCATGTGGATGCATCAATCTTGCATGAAGAAGTGTGCCCCACTTCTCATGCAGTGCATTTAACTCACTGAACTAATTCTTAGGATGAACTCACCCCTTAACTGAAAACTTTCCCGGTTAGTTAGGTGGCTAACTTAAGTGTCGTCATGCAAGTGTCGCAACTCAAGTGTCATCTTTTAGTTTAACATAAGTGTTGTATTTTAGTTTAACATAAGTGTTATCATGCAATAACACTTAGTTAACTATATCTTCTTTGTTATCACTTATTTAACTCTCTTAACGAATTCTTTCTTGTTAACATCACTGCAGTGATCAATTCGAGTTCTCTTTTGATTTACTGAAGTCTTCACTAAAGTTTAACAATACAAATTATCTCTTAATTAATTATTTTATGTGTAATTCAAATTCTCTCATATCTTATCACATCTTGTCTTTATCTCTTGTCTTATATGCATGGTCCATATGTGTCATCTTAATTATCATGTCAAATATACTAAGGATATTTTGATCCTAGTGATGTGATCATATTGTTCTACTATCATTCCAAGTGGTTATATGCTAAAGTAATTCACTCTAGAGGTGGTCAGTCTCTAGAGGAGACTTAATAGCTCAACCATGGTTAGTAGTACATCACACACCATACATGCTTTGACATGCAAAGCATTACCTCAACACATGAGGCACCACCTCAACACATGAGTATTTGTCTTGACACACAAGACTTTACCCTTGACTAGCAAGACTATACAACATCATCACTTTGACATACAAAAAACTTGCCTCAACACATGAAGCTTAACCATTCTTGAGTCCAAATCAAGATTCTTCTCCAAGTTCCTTGAGTCCAACTTAGGCTCCTATAAAGCACTACCTCGACACACAAGGCTCAATCTTGACACACAAAATTGACCTAGAAAATGACTCATGATGTTGTAACTTTAACAATTAAGGCTAAACAATGATCATTTCTATCGTTTGTGGTGTGGTTGTGGCATTTCTTCAAATACCAAATTGGAACTCTTGGCACTCTGATGCTTAATGGAGTTTTCAAATATCAATGGTATTATCTCTCTACAATTTTTTGGTGATTCCCAGATAGTTGTTAATTGCGATAAGGGCATATTTAATCTCCAAGTTTTGTCCTTAGACCACTAGTGTAGAAGAATGAAATTTATTATCAATCATTTTCTGAATTTTAGAATCGATGATATTCAGTGGGAGTATAACTATGAATTATATTCTTTATCCAAGAAAGGGGTCTATGGACTTGAAGGTGTTCTGCAGATTTTTGAATTCTTGGAGGGTTCTCAGATCTTCTCCAACTCAGTAAAATTCATGTTCTAAATCCAGATTTTAGTTTATTTTATATTAGCCAACGTAATCAGTTTTTTTGTAATTTTGTATCACTTAGAAGGTCTATGGTTTGGACTGTTAAGCAATATTCTTTTGGGGCATAATTGAAGTTTGGACAAGACTGTTAAGCTTATTTTGAAAGTAAGTTTAAGTTTTTTGATGATAATCGGATTGATCTTCAAGTTATTTCTGAAGAAGATCGGATTGTAAGGGACTCATTTTTCTTTGATTCAATATGAATAGCAATATTTTTTTTGTTGAAAAAAAGAATGAGATGAATTAGGCAATTTCAAATCACACATTGCTTAAATGGATACAAATTTGTTGGCTTCCCATTATGGTGTACATGCATAAATTCCATAATTTAACTAAATGTTGGCTTGCCTTTATATTCTCCCCCTGGGTTGATTCCCAAAGCATTGTAGAATATCAATGAGTTTGTTGAGGTGTTAGACCCCTTACTTCTATCCATGGAAGGAAAACAAGCCGGTTCAACCGATTGGTAAAGTTGGACGATCTCCATCTCAACCTTTTGGAATGAGCATATTACGAAAGCTATTAAAGGTTGTTTGTGTAGATTTCTTGACCTAGGGGATAGTTATAATCTAGGGTTGATACGTATGGTGGACAAGATTTGTAGGGAACTAAGCCTATAAGAGGGATTACATGAATCCTTAGAAATCAATGCGAAGGCACTCTCCTTCCGGTATTACATTGGGATCATGATTAGGGTGTAACTCATATGGACACCTCAAGGGGGTTATAGAATTGATATGTGAAAAAGGTTTTGGATGAAAATAATCTTGATAAAGGAGTTGGGTACATTCATCCATAAACCAAAATTGCTAATATTAAAAAAGGTGGACCAAGGTACTAAAAAAAATATGTCCTTACCCATAGCATGCTAAAAGAAGGTAAGCTCTTAAGCTCATAGCTATCCTTTATCTAGGAAATGACATTTACGCCACCCTCTAATAGGTTGATGTTTCTCTTCTCGTTAGGATCTTAACCAAAGATCAATCCTTGTTAGGTTAGGTTGAATTGATGGTGAATTGTGGCAATGATTTTAATGGTGAGTGTTCTTATCCTACCCAAGCTTATACTTACATCACTATTTCTATGTTCCCTCCCCCACTTTCCTTGATCCAGATAGCTCTCTTATTCCCACCCAACCCTTTGTTCCTCCCCTCAATGGTTTATATCCCAAAAGCCCCATTAACTTCACCTTTCTCTACGAAGCCAGATTTTATCTTCTTTTTTATTCGAACAATCTTGCTCACACTTCTCCCCATTTAATCTTGGATGATAATCCTAAGAGGAGCGTTGTTTTCAACCCTCCGCCTTTAGAGGATGATAATAAGAAAAAGCGGAAGTCTTGATACCAATTAAGACCATCAAAACCTAGGTTGCTTGGTGAGGTTGATAGAGGAGTAAATTTAAATTTAAGTTACTCTTTAACATTTTTTCAAAGTTGTTGTTTTTATCTTACTAATACATTAAGAAATGAATTGTTTTTCTTTTTAAATTATCAATCTGACGAGAATTATAACTTCAAAATGAGAATCTAGTCTTAAAAGCTTGTGCTTTTTAGTAAAAACAACAAAATTAATCCTCGAATCAAAAAGTGGTATTACTGATAACACACTTTTTTAAGGGAGGCGTTAAAATTACAACTTGTTTGAAATGTAACCTTCACAACTGATATCGCTGCCAAAAAAAAAAACCCTTGAATCATAAAGTAGCACTTAGGTAAAGTTAAATTACAACCTGATTGCAACCATAACATTAACAATTAATATCATTATAAAAAACCATTAAAATTAACCTCAAAATTGTATCTTTTTAAAATTGTGATTTAACAACTTATACTACGAATAGAAACCTTAAAAATCGCCAAATAGAAACACAATCACAAGAAAAATAAAGAATGAAGAGAAAAGACCTCAAACTAAAAAAACACATGTTAAATTTTTTTTTAAATAACATTTTAAATTAATAAAAAATGAATTAGTAGATCATTTTAAAAATAAAAGAAAAAAAATAGAGGAAATAAATTAAAAACAAAGAGTTTAATCAAATTAATTAAAAATAAAATATAAAATAAATAAAAATATTTAGGAAAACAAATCCAAAATTATTTAAATGTTAGAAGTGAAAAAAAAATGTAGTTTATTTATTCTATATTTTGGCTTTTAGGATGGGTTTTGGTCGGAATATGGTAATTTTGTTTTGATAAAATCCAAATTTTTTCTTGTTTAAATTGTGTTTTTGAATGTATAAATAGATTTAGCACCCACGAATACCTTTATGGCACTCAAATTATGCAATTTCCATATCTAATATTTGTGATTCTAAGATTTTTTAAAGATTTCTAACCGAGATATAAACAAAATAAGACAGAAAATATACTCAGAAAAAATTGAAAACATAGAATATTTAAACTACACTCAAAAAATAAGAAAGAGTGATTGTTGGAATTGCTGCTCCCCACATCCCATGCCTTCTCCATCCATTCCCTACCCCTTCTTCCATTATGAGCTTGCACATGATAAGTTTTTCCCAATTCATTATTTTTTTTATAGTTTATTTTTTACTTTAAGTTTTGTGTTTTTTTTTATGGTTTTAGAAAATTCGTTTTACTCACTTGAGATAGGTGTAGGTGCAGGGTTGAGTTTGTTTTGTTAAGTAAAGATATATTTCTCTTATGTTTGAGTTTTTTTTTTTTTTTTATTATTTTGTTTGTAATGATGTTGATTTTTAAGATTTTTTTCCACAATAATATTAGTGTTAAAGGTTTTTATTTATAATGGTAATGGTTGCTATGCCATAATTTTAAACAAGTTGTAATTTTAACTTAACAGTACAAATTTTTTATTTGAAGATTTTTTTGTTCACAATGGTATAAGTTGTTAAGGCTACGATTTCAATCAAGTTGTAATTTCACTCTTAAGAAAATGGGTGTTATTTGGAGCATTGCTTGTAAATTTTGTTCACAATAATATTGATTGCGAAAACAATGGTTTTAAACAAATAATTTTCACACCCACCCCGAAAATGATGCTACTAATAACACTACCTTAAAAACAATAAAAAAACAACCTTTAAAAATGAAACCATAAAGATTATTGTCAAATAAATAACTACATTAAAAGGCAATAGTATAAAGCAATAGTATAAAGTATAATTATTTATATAAGAGACGACACTAATCCCTACAAGAAGCTAATGCTTGCATGTCTAGTAAAACCGTGGAAACTATAATATCATTCTTATAAAAAAGGCCATGTTGTTGAAAAATAAAGATGAGAATATTTCGTTCACATCTCTAAAAGGCTGGTCATTTTCTATTTGTGACGTAGATGGAAAATTAGATTGCTAACCTTTGGATGGAATTGCTCACTTAAGATGCTCGCAATTTTAGGGTTATCAATTAAGGAATTTTGACTAACATGATCTCTTTGGAGTTGAGCAAATAATTTACGGTTTATAATATAAATGCTCCTTGTTCTTTTGGGATGACTTCTTTAGATTGTAAGTGGTCACTCACACAATGTGAAAGTTAGGGGAGACTTTTGATTCACTTTTAGACTTGAGGAGGTTTGGAGCGTGTTGGCTCGAAAAAGATCCTTCGCAGATTACCCATTTCAAAAAATACATGATTTGGATTTGATGGATGTTGGTAATGATGGAATTGCATAAAGTCTATATCATTTTTTTAATTTCTTTTCCATAAAAAATAAATAAAGGCATGCCTTGGTTCATGCAAGATCTGAAATCACGTGCCAATCTTTAAGGACGATGAGAAACGAGCTACATTCAAATCTTTTATGAATGTATGGGTCCCTTTCTCTCTTGAAGATGAAGGGACAATGATTTTCCAACTCAAAATAAATCCACATAAGCTTTACAAAGAAACAATTCTATGTGAAAAAGATAACTATAAAACCTCCCAAAAGACTCTTCTAAAAAATTTGAAGAAGAATAAAAGACTTATTCTCTAAAAATGCATTTAATATTTTCCTAGAAGAGGAATATTCGAGGTTGGGACAAAGCATGGTTGTGGAAAAACATCCAAGCAATTTGACTTATAGAAGGTGATGAGGTGCTCTTGCTATAACTTACTTGTTGTCTGCAGATGATTTCATGATTTTTGGAGCTGCTAATATGAATGAATGGTTTTTCCATAAGAAGATTTTGGATGTATTATGTTTAGCCTTTGGTATGATTATTAGTCCTACTAAGTCCAGCTTCCTCTCTAATTGTAAAGATCTGCAGTGTGTGGAATATTTAAAAAGTATCCTTCCTTTCAAATTGGAAGACATCGACTCTGGTATTCAGTATTTGGGTTTATTCCTTAAAGGTAACAACTACAGAATTGAGGATTGGCGTTGGTTGGTGCAAAAGATTGATAGAAGGGTCAGTAACTAGGCTTTCCATTGGCTCTCTATCAGGGGTCGTTTGGTTTTAGCACAATCGGTCTTGCATAGTATTTGGTTTTCTGGTTTGGGCTTCGGAGATTGCCTACTACTATACTCAATATCATCCGAAGCAGGGTCTTCCAGTTTCTATGGTCTAGTAAACCACATGTGAGAAAAATCCACTTAGCTTCTTGGCAAATCCTGTCTTGGCCTAAATTGATAGGTGGATCGGGGCTAAAAAAATTAGATATCTTCAACTGGGCCATGAGAACCAAAAGTTTGTGGTGGGATCTGGGAGAAGGTGGTCTGTGGAGTAATACTATCCGTTAGAAATACTTGAAGACCTACACTATCCTTTAGTGGATTTGTCACCCGGTTCAAGCCTTTCCACAAGCTTCTGTAGTGTGGCGTGGTCTTGTTAGTAATTTTAATTTTATTGGACCTTGGTTAAGTTGGAAGATAGGTAATGGTCGTGATGTTTTTATTGGAATTGATCCCTTCATTAGGGATGACAATTCTTATTTATTGTCAAACGCCTTGATAAGGGAACTTCACAGGAGAAAGATCGTTGTGCTTGCACATGCTTTTCATTACGGTTCTGCTACTATTAAACCTCACTGGCTCTGTGCAACGGATTTGGATCTTCCTGAATCCTTGTCTTTGGAATGGGACATTTATGTTGATCTTTTGACATTTGTAGGCATCACTCTAAATGACTCTGCTGACAAGCTGATTTGGGATGGCCCAGAATCCAACGATGTTCTCTCTGTTCAATACAATTTGATTCTTAAGGAAGTCTCTCCACTTCCTGTTCAACATTGGTGGTACACCAAGTTGTTGAAATGGCATTTACCGACTAAGCTTAAATGCTTTCTATGGATGGGTTTCAAGGATAAAATCTTAACTTGGACAAATCTGCTGGAAAAGAGGATTTATGGGGCCAAGCGTTTGCTCTTTGTATCTTACTATTGTCGACGACATTCACCATATTTTTTTCCACTGTAGTTTTACCTGAAAAGTTTGGAACTCGTTAATCTAATGGATGAATATTTGGGAGGAATGGAGTTGTGACAACTTAACCACTACTTTCCATGGGTGGTTCCATCGTAGGACTGTCACCTCCTCCTTACCTTTCTTTATGATGAGCTCCATCTAGTGAGCCAGGAATAAATGTTTGTTCGAAGATATCAAACCTTTGATGTATGGCACTTGCAAGTGGATCATTGGAGCGATTAATGGATATACTCCTGTTTTGAAAAAGTCCAAGTTCAGATCTATTGTTCATCCTACCATTGGTGATGGTACTATATGTGGTTTTTTTTATGGGGTGGCATAGCAGGGTATGTGTGGAGCGGAAGCTGATATATATTTAAAAAAGAACCATTTCATTCAGTTAAAAATAGGTATTGGCAGGGGGAGCAACACCAAACCTGAACTTCTAGTTGTTTAGAGCCTTCTATGGTTTCCAGCTGTCAAAGGTTTCTTCTCTTTGAAAATCTTTGGATATTCTACAGTTATTATTAATTGTCTAAACCAGAAGTCAAGCATTGAAGTTCTTTTATTGGAACCTTGGTTAAGGGAGGTGAAACGTTTGACTTCTTCTTTTTCCCTTTTAACTTGCCATCATGTGTATCGTGAGGCTAATCTGGAGGCAGATCGTCTATCTAAGGAAGCCATTGGCCCCATGGATGGATTTCTTCACTTTGTTGAATGTTTGGATAATGTCTTGGTTGATCAGGGAACTGTGAGGAAATTATTAATGTCTAGTTTTTGTTCCCATTTTTTCTTTCTAGCTTTAGCATATGTGGACTTTCGAGAGATAGGGATGCGAAGTTATAGTAATTTTGTATATCATGTGATCTAGGTCTGATACTTGGGTTCTCATCAGGTATTATCTTCCAGCAGATGTGGGATTCATATCTTGTTTCTTGTGAGAAATATTTTTTGACAAACTAAAAAGCATGGTTGTAACTTTGATTTTCTTCTAAAAATAACAAGTTGCATTTTTTTCCTCTGAAAAAAATAGTGTTTTTTCATAATGTAGCAAAACATAGGAAGAATGTAAATACCATTTAGTATGTCTCTATACCTAAAGGAAGTGTTGTTTCTTCTTCCATGAGATTTCTTCTAAAAGTACCAATTTATTTCAATAGATATATCAAGATCTAGGTAAAGAAACATTGCAGAGGAGATAAAACTTACATAAAATTTCTCTAGGTTTGTTGATAATGATTCAAAATATGAATTGTTATCATAAGTGTCTCAACATGAATAGAATGAGGTTGTTTTATTGTTTCAAAGGGAAAATAGAACTAGGCCTATGGCTAGACCATTGAGATCCTCAACGTTTTTATCAACTTTTGAAAAATGACATCCTAGAAGTTGTTGAGGAGTCTGATTCTCAAGGAAGGTATTAGGTGTTATTTGTTGGAATATGTAATGATGACTAATTGTATTTGGAAGGCAATAATGTCCACTCTTATGTAAAAGAGTTATTCCACATGTATTATGTAATAATTTACTCTTGTTACAATTTATTATGAAAAGAGGTGAAATTACATCTATCCCACATGTAAAAGATGAGATGTAATTCCTCCTTATTTCTTGGTATATAGTCTTTATAGAGTCAAGAGAGTCTTATCAAGAAACAATGGAAACAATGAGAGACATCTAATCATCATCTTGTAAACACATTTTGTGTGTTGCTGTGAAGATGGAGTGTGATGCGTGTGAGCTCTCTATTGTAAGTTTAAGACTATTGATGAATAATAAAAAATTTCCATTCGTGTGGATGTTTCTCCATTTGGGGTTTTACCACATATATTTGGTGTTCTCTTTTTCTCTATTCTCCTTGTTTTTGCTATTGGATTATTTGTTGTTGTATGGACAGGAGGTTAGGCTAGTTATGTCTTTCATGTTATGTATTGTTATATGTTATTCACATATTCTCATATTCTAACATGGTATCAGAGTCAGGTTGCTATACTCTACCTTCTTAAGTAAAATCTTAGATTTTTGTTTTCAAGCAACATTGTCTCATGTTTTTACTTGAGCACTTCATATTTTTTAGTTTCATGACCCAACCTACAATACCCAAGTGGTAGTTTTTCAGATATGGGCTTTATTCTATGTATTTGAATTTTTTCCCCAAACCCTAACCCTCATGGAGAAATGCTAAAGGTAAAATTGAGCAGCAACTTTTAGGTCGATTTCTAAACCTTGCTGTGCATATTTTGAACAAAATAATTGTAGATATGAGTTCCTCTCGGAAAAATACTCAATTTAAAACAAACAAAAAAAATCAGTCTCGTTTGGAGTTCGCAAAGTGGAGATATCGTTGTTTTAAAATCAACTATTTTCCAATTTTTTGGTGATGACCAAGCAAACTGTAGAGAGAATGTCTTTTGACAGAATGCCCATATTTATGTTTTTTCTATGCAAGTGGACGTATAATCATTGCTCCAGTTCTGAAAACAGTTTATAATAAGTATTTTGAACAATATTGACCGAGTTATGGTTATTCATCTATTATTTTGAAATTCTTGTCATGAGCTTCTTGTTCTTTTACATTAGGATTTCTATTCTTAGTTTATTCATCATGTTTACAGAGGTTGTCTTGTTCTTGTTTTACATGTCTCTAACCTTCTTTATGTGGAATATGTTTTGACATTTTTCAGGGGCACGTATCTCTAGTATGGCAATGATAACATCAAGAAATAAACCTATGCTTAGGACTTAGTTGCTTGATGGCTATATTTTCATATATATAAGTGATAGCATTGGGTTATTTGATTAATTTTTTTGCTAAGTATTCTAACATGGTCTTACTCTTCTAATAATGATGATGATTCTACCATGGTGTCATATCTTGCTCATTATGCTCTTGCATACTTAGATGTCCTTTTTAGATTCAAAATTTTCCTAAATAATATTTAGTGATTGATTTAACTAATTTGGACATCTTGCATATGTTATTGGTCATTAGATTCTTGTATTTGGTTGCATTAGAGATTAGTTTCTTAGTCTATCTCTTCATGTTACAAAGGTTATCACTTTTTCATAACTATTTGTCACTAACCTATCTTTGTGGTAGATGTTTTTTTGACATTTTAGGAGCATACATCTCTAGATTTTTCATGATGACAATAAGAAACCATTTAATGCTCATGTGAAGAACCTGCAACAATTAATTAATAAAAATACACAAGATAGAAAAAATAACAGAACTCATAATCGCTTTTATTGATTGCAGGCCACTTCGAGGGGGAAACCTCCTTTGAGCAAGCTCAATACAAATAACTTCACGGTACCTTCATTGGTCTCAACAGAAACTTATATACTAAATCTAGGCGCCAATACCATGGGTCAATACCATGTGGCAATACAAACCATGGGCCAATACAAACTATGGATCAACAATTACTATGGGACAACTTACAAAGCATATGCGTCCAACAACAATAATACAAACTATGGATCAACAAATACTATGGGACGACTTACAAGCATACACATCCAACAACAATATACTAACAAAGTAAATAGAAGGGTTGACATGGGTTCCTAACATCCCCTCTCCCTTAGAAAAAGCTTTGTCCTCAAAGATTTAGATGTGGAAATTGATGCAGAATCTGAAGGAGTGGTTCCCCTGTAGCATCCTCGGGTTTCATTCTAGGCCACTCATGCCTTTTGAGTTTCAGAAGGATTGCTTGGAAGGCTATAGACGAAGAAGAACCATATTAGCTACGTGAAAAGTGTGCTCTGAACGATGTTGATCGGCTTGTTGTTTCAGTCGAATTCTTGCCATGTGAAGATTGTCCTGCAGAATGAGAAGAATATGATTGCGGTTTTGAAGAACCGAGTCAATTTCCTGAACTGGGGAGCTGCTGAGGGTGTATGGAACAAGAACTAGCGGTGCATGTCCATAGACTGCTTCATATGGTGTCCTTTTAGACGTGGTATTGTACCACTGGAGCGCTTCTAGGAAATCCATAGAAATAGTTGTCCAAATCTGTGTAGGGATGGGCAAGGGTTTGAGCAGTCCTGAAAGGAGTGTCATTTCACCCTTGTTGACCTGGAAAGTATCACAATCAACCACCATCTGTTGAATTATCATTTTCGGTCCCTGCCAAAAGAAGTTACATTGTTCCCAGTCATACATTTTTAGGAACCTAGAGTTCCTTGCCGATGAAGAAGCATGGAGTTCATAGAAGAGATAGCCCTATTGAACAGATTGCAACCAATTTGGAACAAGCAGAGAAATAGCTGTAAGAGAAACTAGGTCATCAAATGTGCGAGAAGGAGCATCTACCACCATATTGTCCTTACCCTTCTTGTAAGTGATCGCATAGTCATAACCCATGAGTTGGATAACCCATTTCAGGTGTGCTGGGGAGGAGACCCATTGTTCCAGGAATTTTTCCAGACTTTGGAGATCAGTCTTGATGCATAAATAATTCCCTAATAGGGATGGCTACCACTTCGGTACTGCATGCAAAATAGCCATCATTTCCTGCTGAGATGTAGATGCAGCTAAATGCTTACTGGAAAGGTCTCTTGAAGGAGACAAGCCCACTAGTGCAGCAAAGACACCTGCAT
The DNA here is from genome assembly GCA_027924585.1 of Larix kaempferi. Lineage (NCBI taxonomy): Eukaryota > Viridiplantae > Streptophyta > Pinopsida > Pinales > Pinaceae > Larix > Larix kaempferi. The sequence continues at coordinate 18,844,041 of BSBM01000858.1, read as the reverse complement.
ATCTATCCCACATATATCCAAGGAATTAGTGGAGACCATTGATGGGTCCATCTGAATGGAATGGAGCTGAGCGATGACACCATGTGAATTCTTCTTAAGGATCTTTTCCAAGCGATGTGAACTGATGATGCGGAGAGACCCTGGTTGTAAGCCCGTAAATTTGTATTGTGTTCCATTGACTGCAAACTGCATCCAAAGTTCAGCAAAATCCCATAAGATGGGGCCAAGTGTGTGTAACCATTGAACTCCCAAAACCACATCACATCTTCCTAAGGACAAGGCAAACATGTCAGAGCGCAGGTTATAATCTTCCAGAGAGATACGCACATTGTGACACTTTTCCTTGCAAGGTAAGGTGCCCCCATTGGCAACCATGACTTCAAATTTGGAGCAAGGATGGACAAAACAATCAGCTTGTTTGGCGATCCGGGGGTCAATGAAGTTATGAGTGCTACCAAAATCAATGAGTATTATAAGAGGAAGCTTCTTGAAGTAACCCCTGACCCACATTGTTTGTGGTGTGGTGATGCTTAATAAAGCACGGAGAGATATCTCTGGTTGGTCGTCCTGAGATGGGGGGGTCAATAAGCGACTCCTGAATGTCGATCTAATCATCCATTGTATCTAGAGCTTCTTCACCAATTTTAGAGGCAGGTAGGGAATCTATATCCAAGAGATAGAGCTTTTGCTGAACACATCTATGTCCCTGAGTGAATTTCTCATCACAATTATAACACAACCCTTTTTCTCTGCGTGCCTGCATCTCTGTTTCAGACAAATGCTTGATAGAAGTTGGTTGAGAAGCTGGCGGTATGGGAGGTCATTGAGAACCCATATTTTGGAAGGGGACAGAAGTGGGTTTGGAGTGCTGTTGGGTTGCAATCTTGTCTTCTTCCAACTTAGCCAACCCCAAGGCTTCCATCATTGTGTTGGGACAGAACATTTTAACCTATGAGCAGATTTCATCCTTAAGACCACTGATAAAACAACTCCTGTAGAATTCATCAGACAATCCTTCTGTGTGAGTGGCTAGTTTCTCAAATTTTGTCTGATACTCTCTCACAATGCCAATTTGGTTAAATTTAGTGAGGGCTCCTGTGAATTCATCAAAAGCACTAGGACCAAATCATTACAAAATGAGTTGGCAAAAATCTGGCCATTTTGGCTCTTCATGAGCCTTGATGTACCAACAGTACCAATGAAGAGCTTCATGTTCCAAATGAAATGATGCAAGTGGAACTTTGGTGACATCAAAAGTATTATGCCGACTGAAATACTGTTCTGCATGATAGATCCATCCACTCGAATCAGTACCATTGAAGTGAGGAAAATCAAGATTCGGGCCACGAAAATTGTTGGAAGAAGAGAACCCATTGTCTGATGAAGACTCGGAATGTCGTTTGTTGTTCATGGTTGAATGCTCAAGATGGAGGCTGAGAAATTTTTCATCCAGATCCTGGAGTTTGGTTTGGATGGCTGCAAGTGCTTCCTCCATGGTTTTCGCTCCTGTGCGGGTGACAGCCATAACCAGGAGTTTCTTTTTTTGGGGGGGGGATGGGTAGAAAAACACAAACAAAACCTTATTTAGTAAGGGAAATTTGGATTTGGGAAAAACTCTAATGGGCAATTGGGGTTTGACTAGGTTTTGTACACTATCGAATGGACAGGGAAGTAGAAAATGAGGATTTCAGAAGCGGGGTGAAAGAATAGGAAAATTTGTCAGAGAAGGACAAAGAAGCAGAAATAGGGAATGAACACGATGGCAAAATTTGCAGGTGATTGGGTGAAAATTAAAGAAGTTATGGAAAACCCTAAAAATAGACAAATGTGGGATTTCTAGCTTTGGGAAGTGGAATTTGGGATAGGGTCCTTGAGAATGAAAGATGCAGAATGGGATTACAGGGGTGTCAGGGAAGTTTCAAGGGAAACGAAGTGAAAACAAGGGAGATATGGCAAAAAAACATATATATATATTCAGAATGGATCTGCTATGGCACAGAAGGGATTTGAAACAGATGGATATCCAATGACGCGAAAGTGATCGGCAACAGATGGATCTAGAACGATGCCAAGTGGATCGAAAAAGGCTGGATCTGAAACGGATGGATTTGGAATGGCTTTCAGAATGGATCTGAAACGACGCAGAAGTGAACGGCAACAGTTCAGCTGAAAATAGATATGGACCCAAGGTATGTTCGGCTTCCTAACAGTTCATGGGTTTCACTTGGCCACCAATGCTGTCTGACGGCTTGCATATTGGGGCAATACCCCTCAATCCACGGCTCATGTAAAACTGATAACCACTTTTCCACAAACAACACCTCTTCGTTTACCTCATGGGTGGGAACTAGTCAATCAGGTAGGGGTCGTTTCCCTTTTCGCTGGCAGGTCCTCTCAATGGGCCAGCTACTTTGGGGTTCCTGTGGTACTCCTCACAATGAGTTTTAGGGCTTATGCCCAAGTACTTCCCACAATTAAGTGGATAGGGATTATTCCCAGATCTGAACTTGCAACAAATGTGAAATTTTTGTTTGGCAAAAATTCCACCCAGCGAGCCCAAGAAAGTGCTCTGATACCAGATGTGAAGAAACTGCAACAATTAATTAATGAAAATACACGAGATAGCAGAAACAACAGAACTTATAATCGCTTGTATTGATCACATGCCACTTTGAGGGGGCAACCTCCTTTGAGCAAGCTCAATACAAATAACTTCACGGTACCTTCATTGCTCTCAATAGAAACTTATATACTAAGTCTAGGCGCCAATACCATGGGTCAATACCATGTGTCAATACAAACCATGGGCCAATACAAACTATGGATCAACAATTAATATGGGACGACTTACAAAGCATATGGTCCAACAACAATAATACAACCTATGGATCAACAAATACTACAGGACGACTTACAAAGCATACGCGTCCAACAACAATATACTAACAAAGTAAATAGAAGGGTTGACATGGGTTCCTAACAGCTCACTAATTTAACAAGTGCTTAATGGTTATATTTTTCCATCTATGTGATATATGATGTTATGTGATCATATTTGCTCTTGCTAATTTTTTGAGTAAAATCAATCTTTGAATCTATGTGATATTATGTTTTATATTATAATGGCTTGGCATAATATTCTTGTCCTCTCTTATTAGGGTTTAGTTTCTTTATTATATATTATAGAGATTGTTTCTAGTTCTGTGTTGCTTGTCTCTAACATTCCTATATGGAAGCATTGGCATTTTTAGGCAATTCATCTCTAGCATGTTAACATGACAACAACAAGAAATTAACTCATGTTTACGACCTGGTTTCTTAATGACTAGTCATTTCATATTTTTATAAGTGATCATGATTTGATCATAATTTTCTATATGTTTATTATGTTAAACATTTTGATCTATTTTCATATATCATGTCATGTTTATTTTGATAATCGTTTACTTAATATTTATATGTTCTTGAGCAATCTCATATTATCATGTCATGAGCTTATCATGTTTATTATAGGATTTACTCTTGGAAGTTCTTTATGCAGATTAGCTCTCTGTTTATTTCATTTTCTATGTATTTGTGAAGAGTTGTGGGGAAACTTGGTTATTGAAATCCCTCCTATCTTAAGCATATGTTGTGATAATTATCCCTATTTTTCAACATTTTTCCTCGTTGATCAGCTTATCCTTGGTAGCAAAGTGTGATCCTATTTGCCTCTTTATCTCGGATATTTGAAATTGTCATTCAAGAGGAAATGTAATGTAATTGCGCCGAGAGGCGTTCTACAGCCCAGTATGGGGGAGATCTTGTGAGTCGAGCGTTTGTCGAGTTTGTCCAGTGTTTGTAGAGTAACAAAATAATACAAAGTAAACAAAAAATGAATAATACAAAGTAAAAAGTAATAGATATTATGTTTCCATAAACAAAAAAGAATAATACAAAGTAAAAAGTAAATATGAGACTTAAATTAGAGACTTTAGAGCTTAGGATTAGGTGGTAAATATTATGTCGGCCATAAACAAAAAAAAATAATACAAAGTAAAAAGTAAATATGAAACTTAAACTACAAACTTTACTTTTTACTTTTATTACAAAGTAAAAAATAAATATGAAACTTTAGAGTGTTTGTCCAATAACAAAATAATACAAAGTAAACAAAAAATAATAATATAAAGTAAAAAGTAATAAATATTATGTCGGCCATAAACAAAAAAGAATAATACAAAGTAAAAAGTAAATATGAGACTTAAATTGGAGACTTTAGAGCTTAGGATTAGGTGGTAAATATTATGTCAGCCATAAACAAAAAAGAATAATACAAAGTAAAAAGTAAATATGAAACTTAAACTACAAACTTTACTTTTTACTTTTAATACAAAGTAAAAAGTAAATATGAAACTTTAGAGTGTTTGTCCAATAACAAAATAATACAAAGTAAACAAAAAATAATAATACAAAGTAAAAAGTAATAAATATTATGTCGGCCATAAACAAAAAAGAATAATACAAAGTAAAAAGTAAATTTGAGACTTAAACTGGAGACTTTAGAGCTTAGGATTAGGTGTCGCAGGTATTGCACTCAAGGAGCTATTCAAGGAAAGATTTGCACCTTGGGAGATTTGATCCCTCTCGCTGCTTGATAGAGCCTAGGATTTGGATCTAGGATGGTTTAAATCACCTATTCCAGATATAATGTAATGAATCACTATCTTCTATTGTTAATGTCATGATGATTATTTGCACGATATCATTTTTCGATGATAGACCATTTGGGTATTGTATTTGTGATGAGATATATTGGAGAGTTTTATTGAATCTTTCAACTTGGTTATGAATATTTCCTACGCGATATCATTTTCGATGGTAGAACATTGGGTTCTTGTATTCGGGATGAGGTATTTTGCAAAATTATTTCAACTATTAGTTGATTTATGGTTGTGATGACTATTGTGGTGATCGGGCATTTTGCTCTTGGATCTAGTAGCCATGATGGCTTCTCTTTTAGATCTAGGAACTTTTTTGTTGGATCTCTTGCCACATGTTCTAGGAATTTTGTTGTTGGATCTAGTAGCCATTGAGGCTTCTCTTTATATCTAGGCATTCTGCAGTTGGAGCTTGTTGCCACGTGTTCTTTTGTATTGGCCCTGCACTATTGTGGTATTTTGCAAGCATTCATCATACAACTTGGTTCAGGTGCAATTTCATCATGGTTCAGTGAGAAGCAATTGTTATCTCCATCCACTCCATGAGGCGAAGTGTCTTTTTATTTGCAGCTTATGGCCATTTTGGAAGTTGCCATCAAGGGAGATGTTATGTAATACCATCTTCCTCCATTTTTTAATGATATATCCCAGTCATCATTAAGGGGGAGTGTTAGCATATGTAATGATGATTAATTGTATTTGGAAGGTAATAATGTCCACTCTTATGTAAAATAGTTATCCCACATGTATTATGTAATAATTTACTCTTGTTACTATTTATTATATAAAGAGGTGAAATTACATTTATCCCACATGTAAAAGATGGGCTGTAATTCCTCCTTACCTCTTGGTATATAATAGAGTCAAGAGCGTCTTATCAAGAAACAATGGAAACAATGAGAGACATCTAATGATCATCTTGTAGACACACTTTGTGGGAGCTCTCTATTGTAAGATTGGATAATATTGATGAATAAGAATATTTTTCCCTTCCTGTGGATGTTTCCCCATTTAGGGTTTTACCATGTATATTTGATGTTCTCTTGTATATTCTCTTCTCTCAATTTTTATTCATTTTCTTTTCTATTTGGTTATATAGAAGGTTAGAATAGATCATGCTACACATGTTTTGTATTGAGTATTTAAGATCTCAAGGAAGGTATTAGGTGCTATTAAGTCCACCTTTATTTCTTTCATCCCCCAAAAGGATTCCCTTGACTCTTTTGTCAATTTATTCCAATCCCCTACCTCATAACATTATTTACAAAATCATATGAAAGGTAATTTATAGAAGGCTCATATGTGTTATTTGAAAGGTGCTATATCATGTGTATATCATGAGCAATTTGGGTTCCTCTTCAATAGACACATCAATAATGCAATTGGGTTAACTCAAGAGGGTTTGCATTACATAAATACAAAGAAATAGGTATCCATGATGATAAAACTATTTCTCTGTAAGTATTTTGATAAAGTTTTATATCTAAGATTTATTTTTATCCATTGGGGTTTTAGTGTCTACTTCGTTAATTGGGATGAAGTTTGCATCTCATCTGCTTCCTTTTTTGTTTTAATTAATTTTTTATCTTCTTCTTGTTTAGGACCCGTCTGGGGCATAAGGTAAGTTTGTTCCCTCTCACCTTTTACCTTTCTTCATGTTTTTCAGGATATGAGAAGGCTGTTAGGATACCTTAAGGGATTAGTGAAAGGTTAAAAAGAATATCGATTATGAGAGATGTGTCTATTACTCATACACTTTTTGTGGATGTTGTTCTTGTTTCTAATCTTGGATTTATAACAAAAGAAGAAGTGTTGAAAGGAGCTCTTAATATTTATGTTAATAGAAATTTTTTGATAACTTGCCTTATCATGAGTCCCGTCGCCATTGTTTATCATTACCGACAATATCAACTCCATTTCCATCACTTCCATCTCCACATGACCTCAACAATGTGACTAACATTCAAATGAAATTCAAAGTTTGACTCTAACTATCACGTCACAGATTTTCCCTAAAATCAGACAATGTTGTGTTGCACTAAAATCCTCACAAATCATGATGGGTCCCAAAAGCATAATTTTGTTAATCATAATTGTTGTATGCTTCCAAAAAAGTGGTGGCCGAAAGTGGACAAACCCTAACCATTATGGTTAAAAATAGTTGTTAATTTGGTCTTCCAAACCCTAACTTCCCTACTTAGAAATCATCAATGACACGGGGATTGTTCACTTTGTTACTATATCTTACTATTTTTCACAATATTTCCTATAAGTACAACCATTGAGGTCCCCATTCCATATCCATACTTTGTAATATCCCTCTCTGACCTCTATTCCATTGTAATTGAAATACAAGATGTAAATGTAACTATATACCAGTTCCTGGAGAGGAGCTCAAGGCCAACGCCCCGCCAATGAAATTTGTAAGTATTGTTATGATTTCTTAAGTTCAACCAAGTAACAGTTAAAACATAGTGATGTAAATTGAAATCTAGACCTAGGAAACTGAATGTGTACCACAATGAAACGATAGGGATGATGGTATCCACTAGGGGGAGAAGTTGATGACTAGTGAAGTCTTAAGGATCTTAATGATGACTAGGTGTCATCATGGTACCTTTGGGTGCGGAAAGGAAACAAGTTGTGAATGATCGTTTTTTATCCTAGATCAAAATGTATGATTAGGAGTTTAACCTGTGAAACAAGGCATTTTCTTCTCGAAATGCAAATAAGTTAATTATAAGCTAGAAAAACTATTAATAATTATCACGAGAAATAATTTCAATGTCAACAATTATCAATACAAAAATGGAAATTGTAAATATACATTATAATATATATATATATATGAATAATATAATAAATATACATTATAATATATATATATGAATAATATAATATGAGTTATTATTATTATGAACTTTACAACCCATTAAAGAGTCTCCTATGAGGAGCTTAATATCATGAGCTCACTATTATTATTTGCTTATGAAAAATATTGAAGGGTTATTATTATTGAATGTATTTGACTCATCGATATTATTATTTGGCATAAATAAATTATTAGTTGAAAAGTTATTTATATACATGTACTATGAAAGTGTAGTGGAATGATACATGAAAAAGGAGGAGAAACTTTTGCCATTATTCACGTGGAGGCGCGAGCTCCATCGGTTAGGGTTTAAAGTGGAAGTTGTAACCAAATCCTCGGTTCTTTTCATGTTGTGGAGAAGATCTAGGTTGGGGGAAAGAAGTCTCAATTTTAGTTTTACGTAGAGTATGAATAAGGGGAGAAGGTGGGAAGGGTTCGAGGGGAGGAATACCTTTACGTGTCAAACGTTGCCTCGCGTAAGTAGTAGGGAATGACTTGGAGGTCGATTCCATCCTTTTTAATATAAGTGTTGTCCTTTTTAATATAAGTGTTGACTGACCCAATTGTAAGTTTAACTAGCTGTTGTAAAAAGGTCATACTTCTATTTGTTTGAGTTTATATAACGTGATTACTTCTTTATTTGAAGAGATCATCTTTCGATATCTTTTGGGAGCGTAACATTATGGCCGATTTTTTCTCTAGGCGTGGTCTTGTTGTGAATGTGAGCAAAATATTTTATGAAGTTTTAGAGGGTTCTCAAATCCCTTCTCGGGGTTTCTGGAACATTTTTGGTGCCTAATTTTTGCTGGTTTTCTGTGCGGCTATTTGTTTTTGTTTGGCTGGTTGACGTCGGCTGGTGTTTCCTTCTACTTTTTTCATCTTTGGCTTTCTTGGTTCATCATTTGGGGGATTGGTATATCCCGGTCACTCTTTTTGATGTTGGGGGACGGTTTTTCCTGTGATTCATGGTCTCTTTGGCTTGGAGGTCGTTGTGGTGGTTTTTTCAAGTGTATGTACTGTTCGGATATCTCTTTTGATCCTTTCTGGTTGTATAATTTCATACTTTTAATATAAGTATTGTCTTTTTCATGTGAAAAAGAAAAAAAAGAGAAGACGCCTCCAAAATATATATATTTTTACTTAGAACTCTTAATTGGAGAGGGTGCTTCTTCCTCTAAGAGAGGAGACAACTCTAGAATATGTTTGAATTAATGTAATCTTGTTTTAAGGCAATGACGGTCTATGTTGGAGAGAGCCTGATCATTTAAATCAGTGAATTTTAGTTGTTTATAGCTATATTTGTATTTACTATTGCGTTTGAATGCAATAGATATGGATGATCTTTGGTTCAAGATTCAATACAAGAATTGCACTTTACTTGTTTGCTGTAAAAACAAGGAGAGTGATCTTTAAAGAAGGGAATCAATCTTTAGCTTTTTATTTAAGTGTTATTGTGAATCGGGTGTAATGGGTTGAAAGTTTCTTTTATTTATTATGAACAAGGTTTGATTTCAAATGGGTGAAGCTCTATGGTGGTCATGGGCAGCCAAACCCTAAAAGTTTAGGAATCGAGTCTATGTATGAATCGAGCCCCGAGTTTTGGTTGTCAAAGGTCAAACTTAATGTTTGAGAGTCAAGCTTTTTTGCTTAAAACCAAACTCTAGTGTTTAATGATCGATCCCTTATTTAATTGTTGAGAGCTAATAAGAAGTTCATGTTACAACTATATTAAGATACCTAGTAAAGAGATTTATTTCCATCTTTACCTTGGTGGATACCTTTCCCAATTTGAGGGTGACAACAATGTTGAAATATTAACGAACATTGTTGTCTTATGATTGGGTGGAACATTACAACCATACATTCATTCAGTAGCATGGATCTACCTAAACAAGATAAATATTCATTAATTCAATTGCTCTTATGGTTGATCATGTTCAAGATGATAAATGTTCTTTAATGTGTAGCGATATCTTTCGTATTTGTTAATGATGGTGAACGTATTAAATTGGGTAAATGATTTTTATCTACTATGTTTCAAGCATGCTTTTCATATGATTAATTGGTTAATTTGGTTAGGTAAGCTATGGTTATAGTTTGGCCATTGTGATTGAAAAACGCGTAGCATAAAGTGAATAATACATGTATGCCAATGAGATATATCTTCATATAAATTAATAGCCTCAACCGTGGTAAATTCTATTCTTATGACAAATTGGATTAACTAGGTCGTGCTTATATTCTAACTATAAATAAAAAGTTTGATTCATAGCGGCAAACTGGGAAATCATATATTTGACTTATCATTATGTTTATGCTAAGCATTGCTTATGTATATAATGTATAAGTTGCCATGACTGGAGAGTATGATGTTTGTGAAGATCTATAAGAAATTACTTGTGTTTCTTAGACTAGATCATCAATCTAGAATTAATGTTAGTCCTTATAACCATTCACATTAATAGTAAACTTATAAGAATCGCTTATAACCATTCACATTAATAGTAAACTTATAAGAATCGCATGTATAAATGTTTGAAGGATTGAAAGAATGCTAGTGATACATCGGAGATGGGGTAATTGTCATGATTAAATGCAAATGATGGATTAGGTGAAATAGTTGAACATAAACACACAATTAATATGTTGGGCTGAATTCTACTTTGTTATATAGATAATGGTATTTAAAAAGCATGTTGCCACTTAGAAGAGTTTTTATCCAACGTATGACGTTAAGATATCTTGAAGTGTTTACATAAAAGTATGAAGCTAACTATTATGTTTGGAATCCTACTAGAAAGGATATATTAAACTTATACTATGTAGATATATTAATTACCTTAGAATCAATGCCTTGCATAAGTAAAGTGGTTGTTTGACTCATAAGGAGTTACTGTAGTGCATTAACCATACTCTTTATGCTTATATAAGTTAAGTATAAATAATAAACAAACTTTATATTATTTAACTATGTTTAATGAAGATGAGGTTATGATCATAAGACATTTTTATGATGTCAAATGATCATTGAGGCTAACATAATCGATTGTTTAGATAATGATTAAAAGGAGATTTTTATACCACATTTCCAAAATAGTTTATTGAATATTTTGGGTACATTACATACTAACAGTAATGTTATGTTACTAGAATTCCCATTGTGTTAACATTAAAAAAGTGCTCACTAACTCATCCCTTTGGACATACACCTTTGTTGACCAAATTTCCTACCAACGTCGCCTCCAAAACCCCATAAAACCCAAATGGATATTAAAAATATCCAAATTCCCTAAAAAACATACTAAAACCCCAAAAGAGGGTCAAAATCAAACAAATAGGGAATAAAACACAAAAGAAAATTAAAAAAGAAGAAGAGAAAATAAGGCAAAAACCCTAAAAAAGCTCTAAAACCCTAATCCAAGTTTATAGAAAGGGGTGGAGGCCCCTCATTTCATTATCCCCAATCACTCTACCCTCATGCTGCTGAATTTTTTCAAAGCCTTAAGCCATCCATCTTTGTGCCTTTTGGCCTCCCTTGAGATAAAAATTTTAGCCACCTTCCAAGCATTGGAGAGAAGAGTACCAAACTAAGGAGCTCCGGAGCACACCGCCATAACTCCACCAGCCTCATGTTTGAGGTAAATATATTTATTGCAATCCCTTTGCTTGCCCGTAATAAAAAAACAAAAGATTCTTTATTTTATAGTTTTTGCAAGTGTATCGTTTGTTGTTCCAAGTTATATTTTATTTCATGCACATGTTTAAGCTCAGGTTTACTGTTTATTGTCATTTGCTTCAATCATTTGTATTTAGTTTACTGTTGATTACTTCTACACTGTTGTTAAGGATTCCATAATCCTTAACAGGTGCTCACTTACATAGGTAGGGGATAAACCCCAGCCACAGTTTGGTGACTCCACTATCTGAACCCCTCTCCGACAAGTTAGTTTTATTGATATTTCCGTTTGCAGTCCTGTTTTCTATTTTTACTTGCTTAGTTTATTAGTTCTGCGGGTTTTCCTGTACGGTTGCAACCAGTTTGCAGTCGGGTAGAAAATCGCGTGTTTTCACTGATAATTGCGGTCCAAACCACAGATGTTCCTCACCTTCGTGCGGTTTGCACATCAGCTCCTTAGCCTTTTGCTGCGACCCAAAACACGAGTTTTCCTGATCTGTTCGCGATCCCCACCACGTCTGTTCCTCACCTTCGCGCGGTTTGCACATCGGCTCCTTAGCCTTTTGCTGCAACCCAAAACGCGAGTTTTCGTTATCTGTTAGCGGTCCACACCGTGTCTTTTCCTCATATTTGCGCAGTCTGCACATTGGCTTCTTAGCCTCTTGCTGCGACTTAAAACGCGACTGAGGCTTACCTGTTTGCGGTCTCAACCGCAGTTATTTGCCACTTTCATACGGACTGCACCACGTAAAGCCCCACTCCTGCTCACAGCAATCTTCCCGCAGCCTCATCCCCATGCCAGAGCGGCACCGCTCACTACCGCGACCTATACGCAGTCCGCACCGCAAACCAGACCAGCCACCAGTGCGGTTTCCACCACAGTAACCCCCACGTGAATTGCGCTGCAAAATGCAGCATCCCTTGCTATTTGCACACTACCACACCCCGCCTGCACTGTAAAAATCTCCACAAATAGTGCACTGCACACCACATCCTCCGACCCATAATTTGCCCTGCAAACCACGACTTTCTCGCTGGTACCCACGCTGCACCATGCCCAAATTCCTGAAAATTACACTATACACTGTAGCTTTCAATGCCATAGTCGTGCTGCACATCGCACCAAGCAGGCCCTTAGCCATGCTTCGATTTCCACTTTTTTCTCAATTTTAGTTGTTTTAAAAAAAAAATGTTTTAATTCTTTGAATTAGCATTCAATTTCTAGCATTTAAAAGCCATCTTTTTATTTGCTAGTTAACTGCCAACATTATCATTGCACACACTCTAACACCTAACTCAAGTGAGCCTTAAAAAACTACTTAACTCAACCAACTTTTAACCCCACTTGGGGAACATAGAAGAATTTGGTAGCTAGGTAGGGCAAGGGGGATAGGTATCCAAATAACACCCCTTTGCCGCTTACATCTGAGACATAGTTGTTGTCATCTAGGGTGCCAAAATACCTTAGTATTTTTTGACACGGTTACAACCATTTTATTGGAAAGGCCTCTCCCTTAGGAGGGTTGAAGTGGCAAGACTGGTTCCGGAGGCCTGAGTGGAATACCGCAATCCATTCAGTCACTGAAGGTTACCTATTCGTTAGTTCGCGTGTGGTGATTCCTTTCAGGCCCACACGGTGATAGGGCTGGAGCCGCAGATTCACCTTTCTGGACGTGTCATGAATGGGGTATCTTAGTTCTCTTTCTTCTAGGATTGTCTACTCGGTGTCCCTCCTGGTAGGGGGATATCATTGGCCTTTTATTCCACTTTTTGTATTATATGACCGGGATTTCATCACCCTGCAGAGGATACGTCGAGTTCAAATCAACATACCTTCTAGATTAGGTGTTTGCATGCTCCCTTACCTCCCCTGAGTCTAGTGAGTACACCTTTTTTTATCTTTTTAGGAGCCTTTGTCTGTTGGTATTCTGACCATTTTTTACCGCTCCGTGTGATTGCAGCACAGATGTTGCAACACATGTTTTGAGCATTGTTTTTGGCCTGAGTGCCGCCTTTTTTACGCTCTCCTTCTACACACACGGTTGCACTAGGTTTTTTTGAGATTTTCACTCATCACACCTCACTCGAAATACCCTCATCGTCATCATTGAGTCCCAAAGACAGTCCCGGCGCCAATAGGGCCAACCCCTGCAATACGGTCTACTTGGCTCTCCCCATCACAGACGTAGAGCCTCACTCCCTGATCCAGATGCCCCTTATACCACATCTGATTCAGAACCAGAACACACCACACAGTCGTCTCCATCTATCCCTTTAGCCGGCATGACGTCCAACCCCTTTTTCGGTGGGATGGTTGGTAGAGGACTCACCACTCATCTATCTACCACCTCAACAGTCACACAATCTACAGGCCTTATGCCTACCATTAACGCCACTACATCCATCCCAGTGGGTAGTGTCTTAGTCACTAGTACAAATCCAGCAATGACTAGTGTCATGCTTGGGGGCAGCACCTCCACCATGGCTGCTATGGCCCACACCGTAGCCCCACACATTGGGGGCAGCACCTCCACCATGGCTGCTATGGCCCACATCGTCGCCCCACACATTGGGGGAAACACCTCCACTATGGCCGCTATGGCTCACACCATTTCCCCACACATTGGGGCCAGTGGCCATACCATCGCCACTGCAGAAAACACACTTCCCCCACCATATCCAATGCATCTTCCTGCTAGTTTGCCATTCATAGCCAGTCTGAACCTCCCCGACTTGTCCAAGTTGACTAATGATCCAATATGACATGATCCTACATGGCCTCATATGCCCACCAAACTCCCCTCGGACATACCCAAATTCGAGGGAAAGGGAGGAGAAGACCCTCAAAATCATATCATGTCTTTCCACCTATGGTGTTCCTCTAACTCCATTGTGGACAATTCTATTCGCCTTTGACTACTATAGAGAACCCTTACTGGAGCTGCAGCCAAGTGGTATATTGACCAACCTCATGGGACCCACTCTACATTCACATCCCTTGGCTCCACTTTCCTGCAATTCTTCCAGCTACCCGTTCGTTATGATGCCAGTGTAGAGATCCTCTTGTCTTGCAGACAGAACACTGCCACACACATCACGGACCACATCCATGAATGGCGTAAACGACATATGTTATGCAAGATCAAGTTGGATGACCGTATCTTTTTAGATTGGTTCCTCAAATCTCTCATACCAACCATCCGAAGGATGTGGCATCCGAGCGACCCCAGTCTGAGGAAGAAGCAATTCTCAAAGCTCAACAGTTTGACCTCATCTATGCCTAGTCCGGTTATCTATATTCTATTTTACCTGATTCCCCCGTGCTGACTCAGCCCAGAGCGATGCGCCCGGGGCATTCCATGCTGTTGATGGTATCATTGGGCATGTGGCATCACGCTCTCAACCGTACACAACTATGCCTGCTACTAGTGGCCTCGACCTCTCATGCGCCACGTCCCATTCTAGAGTGACTACTTCATACGCCCTGGTCAATAGACCTCCCCATATCCATGGACCATCATGCCCACTGCATTGTTATGGCCATGCACCTCCACCTTATAATTCTCCTATGGGATAACCCACATTTTATCAACACCCAACTCCTCCCACCCATCACACCCCCAAGTCCAGCAAGCTTACTACCTCCCGCAAGCCCCAATTGTGAAACCACCATTTCCTCCAGTTTATCATCCACAACCGACCCCACCAGCTCTAGCCCAACCTCAAGCACATCCCGGTTACTACCCAACGTCGGCACCTTCACCACCTGCCCAACCACAGAATCCTCCCAATCCCTAAGGGCAAGTTTACGCCCAACAACACCCACAGCAAAATCATCCTGCTCAACGCAACCAACAAGGCTAACAGAATAGGGACAGAGGACGAAATAGGAGGAATAACCAACCTCAGGACCAGGGCGGTCAACAACCAAATCCCCCCAATAACAACAACGCCGCCCCACCCGACCAAAATCCCGACAGACCACTTCGTCAGGGCAAGAATCCCAACCTACGAATGAATCATCCTTGTTCCATATGTGGGGTATACGGCCATTATATGCACAATTGTCCGCATTTAGATCGTGCCCGTCAACTCTCGATGGACGATGCCCAACACCAAGGACAAACTACTCCCTCGACACAACCCAACCCCCAGCCACCCCCCATGGTGCTACAAAATCCCTTTCCCATGCAAGGAGTAGTAAACACTCAACCATTACCCCCTCCTCAAGGAACCGTACAACCACATCCGCAAATCACATATGCTACATAAACAAACCAACCCACGGATTCAGGTACTCACCATCTCCTAATGATGTCATCAACCGACGTCAACCTTCATACACGTTGAAATCAATACATACCTAATCCCGAAACCCCCCCCGTTGATACTGCTACCCCCACAGATCAGCCCTTACGCATACCCCCACCACACGACGATGGGGCCCCTAAAGCCCCTCATTTCCCACTACGACGGATCAACAACAATCCTAACGCTCGTGCCGCAGCAAATTATAATATCGTAGAAGATCTAGTGTAATCCCCCGTGGCTATGTCTGCATTTGAAGTCCTGAAAAACTGCCCTACAGAGAGGAAACTGTTGTTATCTGCCATCAGTGCGATAGACCCCAACGACTCTCGACTGATGGCATTTGACTTAGACCAAGCCGAACCATGTTTACCTTCAACATTAGCCTTCCAAGTCTCTGTATC
Organism: Larix kaempferi; assembly: GCA_027924585.1. Classification (NCBI taxonomy): domain Eukaryota; kingdom Viridiplantae; phylum Streptophyta; class Pinopsida; order Pinales; family Pinaceae; genus Larix; species Larix kaempferi. Next base: position 18,828,081 of record BSBM01000858.1, on the reverse strand, counting down.
AATTCAGAACTTAGTCATCCATCGATGCATCATCGATGAAGGTGCCTCCACCTGCGTTATGTCGACGTTTGTTTGGCAGAAGCTTAGATTCCCCACTCTACAACCATCAAAAACTGCATTAAGAGCTTACGATGGTTGTGCAGCCCAACCTCAGGGCCTTTTGACCAATGTTCCCATCCAGTTAACCGGCAAAACGGTCCTAATCGATATAGAGGTTATCAATGCACAACTTGATTACAACCTCTTACTTGGTTGTAGTTACATGTATGCTATGAAGGCCGTCGCTTCGTCCATCTTCCGCATCATGATGTTCCCACATGAGGGACATGTGGTCAAGATTAACCAATAACATACTATGATCCCAATGCCCCCATTGCTCCCGAGAATGTTCTCCCCATTATCGAGCAACCCGTGCACAATGATCCTACATCGTTAGTCTCCACAGTTGGACCCGGATTATACTTGGAGTCACCCATGACTTCCACGTTCCAATCCATTCCACCCCCTCTAAAGATAACTGAGATATCAGATCTTTGCACAATTTCCTCCAACCACACAGTGCCCAACCTGCAACCATCTTTACTACTGCAACCACCATTGGTACCAAATTACATTGGGGCGATGCCTATCCATACGATCTCGTTTTTATTTCCACCATCTGGAGTGATAAGTTCACCGGTGATGGTCACTTTAAACCTCCCTGGATTAACCCTGGGACTTCTCGTGTGGTACTTTCCCACCCCTAATCCTACACCAACACCACAGGTTGTTCTTCAACTAGTTCAACCTATTAACACTTCCAAGCGCCCACCACAAGGAGTGGTGAACATGCCCAACTATCCCCCTTCTAGTGCAGCATCCACATCTGCTACACAACCTCCACCACCACCACCAAAAAACACTGGGGGTAGAGGCCCGCAAAACTATACCTCCCCACCGGCAAGAAAACCAGTGGCACCCCAACCAACCCCACTAGCACCCCCTAAGTGCTCCTTGTGTCATGATATTGGCCACGCTACCCACAACTGTCCGCAGTTACCCAATCTCCAAAAACACATGCAGACCTTGGATGATGACCCCAACATCCCCGTGGTCATACTAAACCCCCCATCCCATCAGTGCAACAAGGCATTACATACTAATAGCGCTTGTGCCATCTGCTGAATATATGGTCACTACTCACACCATTGTCCCGACCTCCCGGATTACAGAGAATCCCTCTACGAGTTGAATAATGCCGACCTAGAGACATCCCCTCCTACCATTGAAGAAATTCACCCTCCAACATCTTCTCCCTCAGAAGAAGTCAATACCATATACATGATCTCTACGGTCGATAGGGACGACTCTCCTTCAACATCTACCCTTCCCTCATATGACTTGATCACTCAGCACTTCTACAGCGACAAGGAAATCCTCGAAGCCCTTATGGAACCAGACTACCCATGGGACGACATGCACCATCGATCATATTTCATCCCTGGTGAGTCCACCCCTATTGCATCCAACCAACTGGCAATTGAAACAAAAGACTTCCTCCCTAAGAAGGTCGATTGGTTTAAGAATCCTATTCCTGCCCTTAGCACCTTTGAGGAAGGAAACATGGCAAATATTTCTCCCATCAAACAAGTAGACATTGCTCCCCTAAGTGGCCAACCCGAGATCATCACCTTAGGGGCCACTTGTACGGAATACGAAATCAGGGAAGCCAAAAAACATTTTCAAGAGTTCCGTGATGTCTTTGCTTAGTCCTATACTGAGATGCCCGACCTAGATCCTACTATCGTAGAACACCACATCGACACATGGCCAGAGGTCCCACCTGTCCACCAGAAGCGAAGACCAATTCACCCCTCCAAACTCCCTGCAGTCAAAATTGAAATTGAGAAGCTCCAGAAAGCCGGATTCATCTATCCCATCGCTTACACCACCTGGGTGTCCAACCCTGTACCTGTCAACAAAAAACAGGGCACTCTCCGTGTTTGCACAGATTTTCGAGATCTCAATCAAGCATGTCCCGAAGACAACTTTCCCAAACCTTTCATCGACCAGCTCGTTTACGCTTGTGCCAGACATGAAGTCCTCTCCTTTATGGAAAGCTTTTCCTGTTGAAATATTGTAACTTCAAAGAATATTATATTTGTACTTTATTATTCTGGAGATGTTTCATTCCTCCGTGGAGATCTTATTGTATATTCGGAGATGTTTATTCCTCCGTTGGAATGTGGTAACTTGGGTTATTAGACTTCCCTAGTGGGGGTCGGCCTTGTATGTGTTATGTGGGTCAAAGGGTTGTTAGACCACCCTAGAGGGGTCAGCCCAGTCAATTGTAGTGGGGTGTTTAACCCAATGGTAAAGTTGGGGCCGACCTAGTTAATATATTGTACAAATCGGAGATGTGTATAAATAGAGGAGGTGAGCTCCTCATTTGACACACTTCTCTCACTTGAAATGTAGTGCACTTTTGAGAGAGAGGTCTGCTATGGAGGAGGAGGAGATCATGTCTTTGGTTTGCATCTTTTTATATTGCTGGTCATCTATATTGAGGAAACTTTGCTGGGTTTTCTACCCCATGAGGGTTTCCGAGGATAAATCTGTGTTTCTTGTATTTATGCTATGCTTGTTGTTTCTTCAGTGATCCTGTATATGCCATTATTGCGAAATGGAATGTAATGCTGATATTTTCTGTCTTAGCATATTAAATCGTAACATGGTATCAAAGCTAACATGAAGGAAGGCAATGTATGACACTTGCTTCACTTGCAACAATTTCAAGGTTTGGGTTTTGTATAGAAAAAACCAGTCATCATGGAACATTCACTATAAATCCATTTTGGCGAAGGTTCAGGATCTGAAACCTTTACAAGTCGTAGATAACATCCCCAGGTACCTTGTGTCCGAAGGAAACCCTCATATTCGTTGTACTTTGTGAGTTATGATCAGTACAAGTTAGGGTTTCTGCCTCTTCCAAATCTTAATCAAAATCAGGTGACCTGGGAAAAAAGGTCATAACTAGGGCTAGGAAGCTCCAAATGAAATTTCGTAAAATGGAACAGTTAGTACATAGACTGTACTATCTCAAGAAACGTTTTTAGAGTCCAAAGTTGAACCAATGACATGTGGCATGCCGTACAAGTTTGCTCTCCTGTTTTATCCCATAAACAAGTCACGTTGCGACACTTGGAATAACTCTCTCTCATAAAATCCAATTGAGGTCAGACCTATCGGGATGGAAATATGACATGTTAGGATACCATAGAAAATTTTTTCAGACCTTGTGGATTGAAAAGTTCGGAGTTACAGCAGAAACAATCAGGTACATATTTTTGTCAAAACATAATTATTTTTGGAGCACCTTCATTCATGGCTTCCGGAATTTAGGGTTTCAGAGAAAGTTAGAATTTTTGGAATCGGAGTCCACGGTTGAATGCTACTCAGGAAAATCGAAATTTCGAGACCAATATCGAATTTTTGGTTGGGTAGAAGACCGAGCTTGATCAAACCCCAGTTTGGGATTTTGATCGGAAAGATGGAAAATTAGGGCTCCAGCAAAAGTTGAAATTTTTGAAGTCTGTGACCACAGCTGGAAGCTCCTCAGAAAAATAAGAGTTTAGAGCCCTGGATTGAACCCTTTGATTGGGAAGAAGGGTGGGATTCATCAAACCCTAGTTCGGGATCCTATCCAGAAGATCCAGAAGTTTCGAAGGCAATTTTGAGGGGTCAAATTTTGGAGATTTCAAAATTGAAGTATGCTAGTTTGATCAGCTCAGCAAGACACATCCTTCCATCCATTCAGAAGTGTGAAAGTCAAAGATTGAATTTTTAGGGTTTCTCTAGCAAACCCTAATCAAGCTCCAGATCAAGTTTCAAGGGGAGTTGAGGCTAAGGCCTTACATAAGAAGACTACAAGAAGTCTCGACAGGTATGACTTAAGGAGGTTCAGGTATGTCTTGAAATCTGATTCCTGATTAAGTTCATAATATGTTTGTCTTCATATTATTTATTAGTACAATCCTGATTAATGTTAGAATTGTCTTCTCACCCTAGTAATAGTATGAATGCATGTGAATGATAGAATACATTAATTGATTAGGGCTATATGATTGTACTAATGCACTGTGGTGTTGTATGAGGTTGATGTTGTTTGCTAACAAGATACAGGTACATCACGAAAGACAAATCAAGTTGCATGACCATGACAACATGAAGACAAAGACTCATCCATAATCTTTGTTCTACTTATGAGGTATGTATGACTTTGTTATATTATTCTTAACCTATGATATATGCGGGTTCTAGCACAGGATCTCTAAATCATTGAAGAGAACAAAGAAGATATTGTTTAGGTATGTTAGCCATAACTAAGCAGGTATACTAATCCAGGTATGTTTTCCTATGTCAAGTTAGAATCTTACCTTGTGTTAGGATCCCTTATATAAGTATACTTGGTATGATTGGTTATGCTTATTCATAAAGCTAGTAATCAAGGGTTTATGCATATTATGTCTCTTATCTTGATTGATGATTTAACTAACTAGAAGAGTCCTATGATCAAACAAGAATATGCATGAGTAAAAGAAGACTTTCCTAAAACCTTGAATACTAATGTTTATTATCTATGATCATGACTATACATATTCAAGATTATTTAGAATTATAATGTTTTGATGATATTGAGAATATACTAATCAATGTATGTTTGTGTATGAGATCATGAGGATGACACTAGTGCACACTTGAGCATGCACAGTGGTACAAAATGAATAGAAGTTCAAAAGACATATATAAGATCAAGCAAGAGACAACCACACAAACATTAAAGATAAGTATTTGAGTTGTTATTTGAAATAGTAAATGGTATTGCTTGTAATAGTTGTATACACATTTGTATTCCTAGAATATATCATGTTGAGTGTAAACATTCATATATCATTGAACAGTATACTACTAATATGCATATGATTGGTAAATTGGACAAACATTCCATTGTTGCTTGTCTAGAATGAAACCTCTTTGTTGACATGCTGAGAGCTGTGCACACTCTCGATAGTATGTTTTGGTAGAGATGGAAGGAATCTAGATAGCCACTGTATGCATACAGGATATGGAAAAGTGTTGTGCCAAAGTATTGGTCAAGATAGTTGCATAACTATGTAAATGATATCTGTATGCATAATAGGTTATCATATCAATATGATTTGATGATTATGAAGTATTACTAATCATGTACTTAATTTTGATTTGTAGGAAAGATCATGACGAATGATGAACACTGAACAAGTGATGGATGTTCAACAAAAGGATTTACAAATCAAACACACTATATAAGGATCGTGGCTAGAAGATTCTCTTAGAAAGAGGAAGAGAATCATGATGAGATGTTTGCTCCAAGTGGCTAGATAAGACCATTATCTTAATAATGTAATTGAATAAAGCTCTGTTCGGGTACCCAGGATCGATAGTGATCACCATGGGTGATGTGGATCTCAACCTTTGCTACAAGGTTGAATATGGTTTCTATACATAGATGACATGGATGCAAGAAGGAACTAACCATAGAGTTCGAATGATGTTGAGGCTCATATCAGTAGACCCATCTGACGAGAGATGGCACAGATAGATGGCTACAGAAATGAAAATGAAAGATCTTAGATTGATGCATTACTTCCTAGGTCTGGAATTATGGAAAGGCTTAGAAGGAATCTTTCTCAACCAGGGAAAGTATGCCGAGAAATATTAAAAGGACTTGATATGTTGGAATGACCACTCTCATGGATTCCAACTTGAAGCTGTTAGAGAATGACTCATCAGAGTTAGTGTATATAACTCTGTACAGACAAATTATTGGGTCATTGATGTATCTAACAAATACTAGGTCAGATATATGCTTTGCTATGAACAACCTGAGTCAGTATCTAGTGGAAGCTATATGTGTTCACCTGATAGTTGCAAAGCATGTGATGAGGTACCTAAAGGATACGATAGACTTTGATCTATGCTATCTCAGAGATCATGACTTCAGATGGCTACATAGATGTTGATTGGGAAGAAAGTGTATCAGACAGGAAGAACACATTGAGAGGATGTTATTGTCTGGGATCAACCATGATCTCGTGGTTTAGCTGGAAGCAGTCTAGTGTGGCTCTCAGCACAAGCGGAATATATGGCTGGTTGCTCTACTAGTTGTGAAGCAGTATGGCTTTTGGATTGTTTGACTTAGAGATAGACCCAACTGTGATCCTATGTGAAAAACAGAGTTGTATCAAGATGGCAGAGAATCTAGTGTTCCATGATATGGTGCAGAAAGGAACTATAAAGTTCAAATTTGTAACAAGTTGCCGATGTACTAACCAAATCTCTACCTCAAGTGAACAAGTTACCGATGTACTAACCAAACCTCTACCTCAAGTGAACAAGTTACCGATGTACTAACCAAACCTCTACCTCAAGTAAAGTTTGAGTATTTTTCGAGACAAGCTTGGTAGGACCCTCCTCGAGAGGGGGAGTGATGTGGTCACTTATGATGAGATTGTGTAATGTCCCTTGTTAGGAATTTTATTAAAATTGCAATTTTCCACTTTTTTCCTTGGTTCGACCTTGGACTAGTTTCGATCTCTAGGTCCCAAATTTGCCCCAAATGATCCCAAATCTTCTGGGAAGGTATATGAATGATATTATAACATAAATATGTGTTTCAGGGATGCCTTTGTACCTTTAAAACACTTCTTCAAATACTCTTTCAATTCTGGTCAATGTAGGTAACTTTACTAGTGATTTCCCTTTGACTAGTATTGGTCTCTAGGTCTTAAATTGACTCCAAATGCCTTCAAATCTTCAAGGAAGGTTTATGAATGATATTAGGAATTGAATATGATGTTCAGGGATAACATATGGCCACCAAAAGACCTCTGCAAATTCTCTCAAGATTCTGGACCAAGTATGCAATTTTACTAGTAATTTGGGGTTCAAATCCCCCTGAGGTAAGTACTGAAAATGGCTTCCCAAATGCCTCCAAACCCACTCAAATTTATGAACAGAGGTATGTACTGTGTTAAGTATGTTATTAAGGTCTCATATGCACCATTAATGGTTTATTACAACTGTTCTCGCCCTCTCCCATTCAACTGCAAAAATCCCCAATTCGACCCTTGGGGAAATGACACTATTTCACCTCCCAATACAACTAAACGGAGTAAAAATGCTTCAAATGCTCAAGTACAGTACATGAAACTTGTAGAAGACATCCATGGCAGTATATTGATCACAAATATATCAGAGAATCATCCATTCATTCGAAATCATCATCAATACATTGGTTCACAACAAGGTAGTGGGGAAATGGCATTGTTCTTCCATTAAAAATGAGATTTATACATTTCTACTTGAAATTTCGACCTGAAACTTTCTGGAGATGAATAACAGAGTATTTACTTCATATTACAAAATAAATGGGGCATTAGAAGCTCCCCCAAAGAGTACAATAGCTCACCAAAAACGCCCTCCCTCAAGGATCAAGAATATGCCATCAAAACTGGAAATGGTTGAAGGAGTGAGCTGCAATAGAAGAAACCATGAGCTGCCCTGTAGCTTACACCTGCAAATAAAGACTCCATTAAAGCTCCAAATGAAAGGTCTGAATGGCCTTTCCAATTACCAACTTGGATGGGAATCTTTCACCCTCGAAATTGGCTAAGGCAAGAAACTAGTCATCCACTAGCTCTCCCTCTTCACAAATGCAATTGCAAATTCTACAAATGATCAAAAGCTGCTTTCATTCTTTGTTATTGACATTTATAAATTTCTAATGGCCTCCATGGGTCGAATTTTTTCCAAGAGACTCATGCCAACTCAAGTTGGGAAGAGATTCCAAAGAACGCCACTTGTACAACAATTCCTAGTCTCCCACTTCCACCAAATCACATGTGGAAGCATATTAGCTGCCCTAACACCCTTGAGTGCCCTCTTGGAGTATATTTTTAGCCCTGACATGTCATATATGTCATATGTCAGCCTTCAGGTCTGATTTGTGTCATAGGTGTCATAGCATCTTCATCATTGTTGTCATAGAGCTAGAGAATCTAGCCCAAGTGTCTCACTAGCTCCAAATTGCCTCTTCCTCTTCCATGGGAGTTACTCTTCCTCTATATTTCGACCTTGGATGAGTCATGCCATGAATAATACCTTTTGGACTCCCCCAAGTATGTTACCATTCACCTTGAATTCGAATTGGTGAGAGAATGAGGCCAAATGTAGTGGGGAAATCTAGCCATATGTGGGTCCCACTTCCTCCATGTGTCTTCATGATCAAATGCCACTTTGATTTTCACTTGTATATATTTATTTAGGTCCTTTATTAAATATTTATTCCATTCTAATGTTCAAACATCATTTATTATCTCCATTATTCCAAATCCCAAAGCTTCCACCCCAAACCTAGGAAACTAGTAATTTTCCTCCTTGGCAATTATTTGACCCTTAACATCAATTTTACAAACTCTAATGAATATGGCTAATGTGATTAGGCCATTGTGACCCAATTCCAAATTTGGGACATGACAAATCCTCCCTTCCCAATATTGCTTGTCCTCAAGCAATTTCAAACATGGGTGTTGAAGAACCTGCTTTCTGTATAATTCTTTGAAGTTGCCATTGAATTGCCAAACCTTGAGTCTTTGAGTTTCCATGAATATTTTAGAGAGGAACCACCATGCTTGCTGCTGCACTACTCTGATTAAAATCACTTTATTAAGTGGGGAATCCATCTCCCATACTGCTTGCTTCCCCCCAAAAAATGAAACCAATGAGACAAAAATTATTCCAGGGTCCCATTGCTTGTATTGCACCCCAACAATTAAGAGTGCTCTCCAACCTACACCATTAGATAAGAGGATTCCTGGATCCCATTTTCTTGTATGCATTCTTCCAAACATCATGAGTACCAAATATATATCATCAAAGTGCATAACAACATAATGAAAATGTACATCAAGGATATGCTTCATCAAAGAGTCATGAAAGTGCTTATACCTCCAAGCAAGTAGACCACCATTTTCCAAGTGCATACAAGCTTCAAGTGACCAATCAAATCTGCTCCAATGACATAGGTGAGGATCCCATGTCCTATAATGCTGCTCCAAAAGGATGTGATATGCATCAAAATATTCAGCCATGTATTCTTTCATCCAAGAAGTGAATGAAGAATCTCCACTAGAATCTGAACCAAATAATGAGCAGAAAAAACAAGGAGACTTCAAATGAATCAAAGAAGTCTCACCCATACATCCATGAATGTGAGAATCATAAAAATATAACAAAGTATGTGGCTGCCAACAAAAATGTTCTCCAATCATAAATCTATTCTCCCAAGTGTTGGATGAAGTTCCTCCAACATCAAATGAATCAAATGTTGAGCAAGAAAAACCATGAGTCTTCAAGTGACTCAAATGCATATCATAGGTGCATCCATGTAGATTTGCATCATCATAAAGTGACAAATAATGTTGCTGCAAATGTGAATAAGAATGTGCTCCAACCATATCATCATAAAAAGTAAATGTAGGAGTTCCATACTCCTCATGTGGCACCATCAAAAAGAACCCTTTCACCCATACTTCATTGAGACTAATGTTGCAAAACATGGAATTGTAGGATGTAGGAGAATGAACCAAATCACCCAAATGATCAAAAAGTACAGAAGTTTCATCATGGGAAGGATCCATATGGGTAGTATCATGCAGCTCCTTCAAAAGTGTGAACTCTTTGTCATAGTTTGGTTCCAATGTAGAGGAATCATGCTCTTCTTTAAAAATTGCATAACCTTCATCAAGAGGCAATTCAAATTCCTCTTCCACCACATCAAGTGTTTGGATCTCTTCAAGTTCATCTTCAAACACATCAAGAACATTCAAATTTTCACATTTCTCATGATCCACCATGTCATGAGAATCCTCCAAACAATCTACCATTTGACAATCTGAAACATAGGAGGAAAAACAAGTATCTTGCAACTTTTCAAGAAGTTGCTCATTTTGAATTGTGAGCTTATGAATATCCTCATTATTCTTTAAGTATGCATCATGTAACAATTCATTAAGCTCAAACAAATGGTTTCTATCAAAAAGCAAAGACATGAAATTACCTTTGATGTGGCACATTGCTCTTTGAATCTTCTCCATGTCTTCAAGGAAGGATGTTTCCTCCAATGAAGTAGCTCTCCAACAAGAATTTGACACCAATGCTTGAGTGTCATGGAGAATGCTGAGAGACTCTTGGATATTATTTTCATTCATCTTTAAGGACCCTTCAAGAAAATGAGGCTCTTGCAAATGAACCTCCTCATCTTCTTCAATTTTGCTTGGACCAACTTCATGAAGCTCAAGTGGTGATGGGGAAGTTGATCTTGGTTCTTCTTCAACCGCTACAAGTTCTTCATTATCATGCTTAATGAAACTTGTACTTGTAGAAACACTTTCAAAAGTGATCTCTATGTCACCAACATAGAGGTGTGAGCACCCATCAGTAGGTACTCCTTCATAGTTTAAGCATCCATCAGTAGATGCTCTTTGGTTCATGTCTAAGCTAGAAGGTGTCTCGAAATGATCTTCCATATTTTCAATAGAATCTTCTTCATGCTCTTGTGATGTCTCTTCCTTTTGCTCCTTAAAGCAAGCTGATGCATTTTGCCCCTTGTTTTCCTTAGGATCAATATATTTGGAATCTCTTCTTGAATAAATCTCAAAAGCTCTCCTCAAGGAGGACATCATTTCATGCACACATATATGATACTCGCTCCAAGGGTTTTTACACGAAGGGCATAAACCTTTCTTCACTAACTCCACATCTTCATGTTTGGGCCTATTTTCAAAAACATGTTCAGCAAAGTACTCAAAAGACATGGCATTTTTTGTATTTTTGCTAAAAGCCAAATATTCTTGATATTTTTGATATTGTTGGGGCAAGGTTTTATATTTTGCTTTCCATCTTTGGAACTCAGTCATAGAATTATCTTTGGTTGGTGTGACACACTCATATTCATCAGATTTAAAGTCATAAGAATAATCTTCATTTCTCTTGAAATTGTAAGAATTATTGCATGATGGCATCTCTTCCTCGTACCATTCACATTCTGCTTCATATTGCTCATAAGCATCTGCATATTCCTCATAAGAATTGTACTCATAGGATTCATCACAATAGTAAGACATGGCTGCCAATTATTCTTGAATGTATGTTCCTAATACACAGGTGCAAGGACCATGCTCTGATACCACTGTAATGTCCCTTGTTAGGAATTTTATTAAAATTGCAATTTTCCACTTTTTTCCTTGGTTCGACCTTGGACTAGTTTCGATCTCTAGGTCCCAAATTTGCCCCAAATGATCCCAAATCTTCTGGGAAGGTATATGAATGATATTATAACATAAATATGTGTTTCAGGGATGCCTTTGTACCTTTAAAACACTTCTGCAAATACTCTTTCAATTCTGGTCAATGTAGGTAACTTTACTAGTGATTTCCCTTTGACTAGTATTGGTCTCTAGGTCTTAAATTGACTCCAAATGCCTTCAAATATTCAAGGAAGGTTTATGAATGATATTAGGAATTGAATATGATGTTCAGGGATAACATATGGCCACCAAAAGACCTCTGCAAATTCTCTCAAGATTCTGGACCAAGTATGCAATTTTACTAGTAATTTGGGGTTCAAATCCCCCTGAGGTAAGTACTGAAAATGGCTTCCCAAATGCCTCCAAACCCACTCAAATTTATGAACAGAGGTATGTAATGTGTTAAGTATGTTATTAAGGTCTCATATGCACCATTAATGGTTTATTACAACTGTTCTCGCCCTCTCCCATTCAACTGCAAAAATCCCCAATTCGACCCTTGGGGAAATGACACTATTTCACCTCCCAATACAACTAAACGGAGTAAAAATGCTTCAAATGCTCAAGTACAGTACATGAAACTTTTATAAGACATCCATGGAAGTATATTGATCACAAATATATCAGAGAATCATCCATTCATTCGAAATCATCATCAATACATTGGTTCACAACAAGGTAGTGGGGAAATGGCATTGTTCTTCCATTAAAAATGAGATTTATACATTTCTACTTGAAATTTCGACCTGAAACTTTCTGGAGATGAATAAAAGAGTATTTAATTCATATTACAAAATAAATGGGGCATTAGAAGCTCCCCCAAAGAGTACAATAGCTCACCAAAAATGCCCTCCCTCAAGGATCAAGAATATGCCATCAAAACTGGAAATGGTTGAAGGAGTGAGCTGCAATAGAAGAAACCATGAGCTGCCCTGTAGCTTACACCTGCAAATAAAGACTCCATTAAAGCTCCAAATGAAAGGTCTGAATGGCCTTTCCAATTACCAACTTGGATGGGAATCTTTCACCCTCAAAATTGGCTAAGGCAAGAAACTAGTCATCCACTAGCTCTCCCTCTTCACAAATGCAATTGCAAATTCTACAAATGATCAAAAGTTGCTTTCATTCTTTGTTATTTACATTTATAAAGTTCTAATGGCCTCCATGGGTCGAATTCCTTCCAAGAGACTCATGCCAACTCAAGTTGGGAAGAGATTCCAAAGAACGCCACTTGTACAACAATTCCTAGTCTCCCACTTCCACCAAATCACATGTGGAAGCATCTTAGCTGCCCTAACACCCTTGTGTGCCCTCTTGGAGTCTATTTTTAGCCCTGACATGTCATATATGTCATATGTCAGCCTTCAGGTCTGATTTGTGTCATAGGTGTCATAGCATCTTCATCATTGTTGTCATAGAGCTAGAGAATCTAGCCCAAGTGTCTCACTAGCTCCAAATTGCCTCTTCCTCTTCCATGGGAGTTACTCTTCCTCTATATTTCGACCTTGGATGAGTCATGCCATGAATAATACCTTTTGGACTCCCCCAAGTATGTTACCATTCACCTTGAATTCGAATTGGTGAGAGAATGAGGCCAAATGTAGTGGGGAAATCTAGCCATATGTGGGTCCCACTTCCTCCATGTGTCTTCATGATCAAATGCCACTTTGATTTTCACTTGTATATATTTATTTAGGTCCTTTATTAAATATTTATTCCATTCTAATGTTCAAACATCATTTATTATCTCCATTATTCCAAATCCCAAAGCTTCCACCCCAAACCTAGGAAACTAGTAATTTTCCTCCTTGGCAATTATTTGACCCTTAACATCAATTTTACAAACTCTAATGAATATGGCTAATGTGATTAGGCCATTGTGACCCAATTCCAAATTTGAGACATGACAGATTGCTTGCATCGACAGTGAGGTCAATGATGTGGATACCTATATTGGTGATGCCGACAGATAGGTTGGTGGATGGTCCTTAGACAGGGTCTAAGTTGACGAGGGGATTCCATCATCTTTGAACACATGTTCTAAAAGGATCCATAGACATATGTCTCCAAGAAATAAGAGGGATTGAATCGTCCTTAAACACATGTTCTAAAAGGATCCGTAGACATATGTCTCCGAGAAAGAAGAGAGATTGCATCATCCTTGAACTCATGTTCTAAAAGGATCCGTAGACATATGTCTCCGAGAAAGAAGAGGGATTGCATCATCCTTCAACACATGTTCTAAATTGATCCGTAGACATATGTCTTCGAGAATGAAGTCCTTAGTGGGCATGTGGGGATTGGATCATCCCTGGACTTCAGTCATAAAGTGAGCTATAGACATATGTCTCTGAGAATGAAGTCCTTAGTGGACAAGTGGGGATTGTATCATCCCCAGACTTCGGTCCCGTGAATTGAGCCGTAGACGTATGGTCTCCGAGAATGAAGTCCTTAGTGGACAAGTGGGGATTGTATCGTCCCCAGACTTCGGCCCCTTGAATTGATCCGTAGACGTATGGTCTTCGAGAATGAAGTCCTTGATGGACATGTGTGGATTAAGTCATCCTTGGACATAGTCCTAAATGTACGGTGAGGATTAAGTCATCCTTGGACATAGTCCTAAATGTACGGTGAGGATTAAGTCATCCTTGGACATAGTCCTAAATGTACGGTGAGGATTAAGTCATCCTTGGACATTGTCCTAAACGTACGGTGAGGATTAAGTCATCCTTGGACATAGTCCTAAATGTACGGTGAGGATTAAGTCATCCTTGGAAATAGTCCTAAATGTACAATGGGGATTAAGTCATCCTTGGACATAGTCCTAAATGTACGGTGGGGATTAAATCATCATTGGACATAGTCCTAAATGAATGGTATGGATTAAATCATCCTTGGACATAGTCCTAAATGAATGGTGTGGATTAATCATCCTTAGACCGTAAATCCCGTAATTCCGAAAGGAAAAACATGATTGTGATAAGATTGATCCCGTAATTCCGAAAGGAAGGATCATGTGTATTGCAGAGTATGCTGCTATTGTGTATACTTGACTAATGAGGATACTTGTATTGATGAGGATACTTGTATTGATATTGATGATATGTATTGATGAGGATACTTGTATGTATACTTGTATTGATGATATGTATACTTGTATTGATGAGGATACTTGTATTGATGATGTGTATACTTGTATTGGTGTGGATACTAATACTGATGATCTAGATGACGATGCTGCTGATCGTGATGGTCTAGATGACGATGCTGCTAATCGTGATGATCTAGATGATGATGCTGCTGATCGTGATGGTCTAGATGACGATGCTGATGATCATGTGATGACGATGTTGATGATTGTATGATGGCGATGCTGATGATAATGTGATAATGATGCTGATGATCGTGTGATGATGATGCTGATGATCGTGTGATGACGATGCTGATGATTGTGAGGATCCAGATGTTGATGTTGATGTTGCTGTAGTTGTTCACGTGATGTAGAAGATAAAGACTCAGTACTAAAGATGTTGATGTTCTAGTATTGAAGATGTTCTAGTAACTGCTTGAGTTACCGATGATGTTGAGAAAGCTTCCAATGAATTATAGATGTACCATGTATGATGTTGATGACTCCTTGCTCATGCAGATGCTGTTATAATATCCTTTTCGTTAAGGGGGAGTGTTGAAATATTGTAACTTCAAAGAATATTATATTTGTACTTTATTATTCCAGAGATGTTTCATTCCTTCATGGAGATCTTCTTGTATATTCGGAGATGTTTATTCCTCCGTCGAAATGTGGTAACTTGGGTTATTAGACTTCCCTAGTGGGGGTCGGCCCTGTATGTGTTATGTGGGTCAAAGGGTTGTTAGACCACCCTAGAGGGGTCGGCCCAGTCAATTGTAGTGGGGTGTTTAACCCAATGGTAAAGTTGGGGCCGACCTAGTTAATATATTGTACAAGTCGGAGATGTGTATAAATAGAGGAGGTGAGCTCCTCATTTGACACACTTCCCTCACTTGAAATGTAGCGCACTTGTGAGAGAGAGGTCTACTGAGGAGGAGGAGATCATGTCTTTGGTTTGCATCTTTATATATTGCTGGTCATCTATATTGAGGAAGCTTTGCTGGGTTTTCTACCCCATAAGGGTTTCCCAGGATAAATCTGTGTCTCTTGTATTTATGTTGTGCTTGTTGTTTCTTCAGTGATCCTGTATATGCTATTATTGTGAAATGGAATGTAATGCTGATATTTTCTGTCTTAGCATATTAAATCTTAACATTTCTGGGTACAACCAAATACATATTCGGAAAGAAGACCAATATAAAACTGTGTTCATCACCCCATGGGGCACCTTTGCCTACTGGGTCATGCCATTTGGTCTAAAGAACGCGGGTGCCACTTTCCAATGAGCCACGACATACTGCTTTCATGACCTAACCCATATCATCCTAGTTTACCTAGATGAACTTACCGCTCGCTCCAAAGAACGATCTAACCACCTAAATGACCTCCGACAAGTTTTTCTCCGGTGCCATAAATACAGAATCCGCTTGAACCATCTCAAGTGTGTCTTTTTTGTCTCTGCAGGACGGTTACTAGGATTTATCATGTCACAGAAATGGATAACAGTCGACCCCTTAAAATTCCAAGCCATCTTGGAGCTACCCCCCCCCCCCGCACCGTACGTCAGTTACAAAGTCTACATGGGAGAGCCAACTTTCTCCGCCGCTTTGTTCCTGAATATGCCACGACGGTCCACGGCTTCCTCCGCTTACTCCGCACCCGCAACCCCTTTGTCTGGGACAAGCAAGCTCAAGCAACCTTTACAGCCCTCAAAACAACCCTAACTAATGCCCCTTTGATCTCCCCACTGGATTTCTCCAAGTATTTTATCCTATACGTTTCGGCATCTGAATATGCCATCTCGGGGGTGCTCGTCCAAGAAGATAGTGCACAGAAAGAACACGTAATCTAGTATGTGAGTCAAACCTTGTCTGTTCCACAGTTGCATTACCCTCTTGAAGAGAAGTTGGCCCTAATTGTCGTCTTCTTCGTACAAAAGCTCCGTCACTACATATTGTTAAGCACAACTACTGTAGTGTCCGACTCTAACCCTATGGTTTACCTACTGAGTCGTCATCTACTTCAAGGCTGTGTGGTTAAGTGGGTCGTTATTCTCCAAGAATATGACCTCACGTTTACAACACCAAAGAGCATCAAGCCCCTTGCTTTGACACAACTTATGACATACTTGCCATCATCATCCATTTCAACCCCCATTTAGACCAATCTCCTGGATGATCATTTATTTATCATTTCTTCACATGACCCTTGGTACGGCGATATCTTGGTGTACCTTTGCACTCAAAAATTTCGACCGGATCTTGACCGTGATGAGCGTCGACGCATACGTCATCACGCTTCACATTACCTTCTCCTAGGAGATGTGTTATACCGTCGCGGTATTAACACCATTTTATGTCACCGCCTCACCCAGGATGAGGCTGAACAAGTCATTAATTATTGCCACAGCGAAGCTTATGGCGGACATTTTTCAGGGATGGTCACCGTCCAAAAAATCATTCGTGCCAGATATTTTTGACCCTCCCTTTTCACCGAATGTATCACCACAGTAAAACATTGCCACAACTACCAACTCTTTGCACCTAAAGCAAGGACCCCACCCGCCCCCCTCCACCGAGTCGTCACTGTTGGCCCCTTTTGCAAATGGGCCATCGATTTCATAGAATGCAACCCAACCTCGGTAGGTGGCCATAAGTACATCGTTGTCGCTATGGATTACTTCACCAAATGGGTTGAAGCCATGCCCACATTCAACTGCAAAACCGACACTACAGATCGTTTCTTCTTTAATCATGTCATTACTCGGTTCGATGTCCCCCAACAACTGGTGTCTGACCACGACGACCACTTTGAAGACGCCATATGGAAGGAATTGTCCATCCTTCTTAAATTCAAGCATCAATACTCTTCCGCCTATTACCCTCAAGGGAATGGTCAGGTTGAGGCCATCAATAAAATACTGAAGACCATTCTTCAACGTACCGTAAATCGCCATAAGTCCAATTGGAAACATATGTTATTTCCAGCACTTTGGGCTTATCGCACTTCCACTAAGACCGCCACAGGGTTCACCCCTTTTCACTTGGTCCACGGCATCGAATCAGTTCTCCTTATAGAGTGCCAGATTCCCTCCCTGCACATAGCCGTAGAACTCCTTCCCGACACCTCCCCACTTGAGTAGTGCCTAATCCTTTTGGAACAGGCTAACGAGGATTGCCGGACGGCCCTTAAAACCATCGAAGCTGCAAAAAAATGCTCCAAAGCAGGTTATGATAAACACATTCACCCACGCAATTTCAGGGAAGGAGACCTTGTCCTAGACTATGACCAAGCACACGATAAGACCGGGAAAGGAAAATTTGAATCCATGTGGCAAGGACCATACATTCTGCATACCTGTTTGGGACATGGGGCATACATCCTCACCGATTATGAAGGGACCCCTTTGTGCATCCCTCAGAATGGGTTGTACCTTAAACGCTTCTACCCATAACACCTTTTTGAGGACCCACCAGTCCCCTTTTGTACAGTTTCATTCCCTTTTTGTTTCCCACCCTTTTTTATCTACAACCTTACATTTTGATTACCCTGCATGATCATAGATGGGCTCCCTCCCACTATAATACGTTGGTTTCACCGATGGCGCAAGTCTTTGGTCCCCGAACCTCGCCTCTGCAGCTTGGGTCTTATATTCCCCCTCACATGAGCTCATCCACCTTGATGGAGTGTGCATAGGTGCTTCTACCAACAACCATGCTGAGTACGATGCCGTGGCCGGTCTACTAACCGTTGCCCTCCATATGGGCATAAGTCACCTCAGTGTGTTTCTTGACTCCCAGTTGCTTGTCGCTCAACTCAACAACTGTTACCAGGTACGGGATCCCCGCCTTTTTAGAAAGTTCCCATGCACTAAACAAATGATTAGATAGTTTGAATCCATTACATTCACTCTTGTCCCACGCAATCAAAATAGTGTAGCAGACCAAATGGCTAATAATATTCTAGACTGGCACACAAATCACCATATGTAGGGCACCAATCATACATACCATCCACATGTACATAACAATATCATTTAAATATATCAAAAAAGAAAATCAACCATAAATGCATCCACGTGCATAACCATAAATTGCATCCATGTGGATATAGCACAAACATCATGCTAGGTGCATCCAAGTGCATAGAAAGCAAAACATCATCACAAAAGGCACCCAAGTGCCATCAATATATATATATATATATATATATCATCATGAAAATGTCATAAGTACCCACTGTAGCAAAATATACATATAAACACAGCAAGGAGCCCCAACAGTATCCTCCGTAAATATCATAAGCCATACATACAAAAACCCCACATGATCATCACAGTGGGGGCAGCCCTGTCAACTGCCTAGTCAGACTCCTCCTGGTAGTCCTCATCATAATCATCACCTACGGACCCCCTTTCCTCAGCGACAACAGCCGCAGCTGCCCGTGTTGCCTCCTCATCCTCTCCCAGCTCCTCCTTAGGCAGCCCCTCCTCAGGATCCTCCTCCTCAGGCTCCTCATCCTCCCCAAAATAAGGTACATCCCCTCGAGCAAACGCTCTCACAGTCTGCAAGGCCATTGCAATGCCTCGCATAATAGGCCTCCACTCCTGTGGAGCATCATAACAAATATCGATCAGCTCCTGATCTAAATGCTGCCAACCATCCCCTCCATTTGGGAATCAATCAACACACACTCTTAGGCTACAAACTTGGGCACAAAGGAGCAAGAATAACCCTCCCTTGGGTTAGATATAGATATGGAGGTCTGTAACCATCTACAATTAATACCAAGATGTTGTCATATCACTTCATTCTTTGTGTAATAATCACAAAATATTATTTACGTATGTTGCATCTTCTCTTTTAACTAGTTTTATGATTTGTAATGCATGCATGGTTATCACTTCATTCTTTGTGTAATAATAACAAAATATTATTTATGTGTGTTGCATCTTCTCTTTTAACTAGTTTTATGATTTGTGATGCATACATGGTTAATTATGTTATTAGTCCCTGCTATACGAATTGTTTTCTTGCTTTTGCATTAGTTTGGCACTATTACCAAAACGTTTTAGCCAAAGTTTTTTAGCATAAATTCTATTCTGGCCACTAAAATAACTGGGAGCCTTATTTGGCCTCAACCCGAGGCAAGGCTATTTTTTATTAGTCCCTTATTAATCTTGCCTCCTGTGCATTATTCTCCTGCGTCTGCAGTCTACCAAATGCCCTTGTGACGATGCCACGAACACAACCACCCTGCTGCACTTACACGTTTCATGCCGAGGGGAGCCCAACTTGATTTCAGCTAAACGTGTGTCGGGACGATGCCATGAACACAACCACCGTGTTGCACTTACACGTTTCATGCTGAGGGGAGCCCAACTCGATTTCAGCTAAACGTGTGTCCGGGTGCATGTTCATCCGCGGCTGCTAAGCACATAACATATAATTTCTCTGCCGTAGCCTTTGCTATGTGTGGGCCTTACTGGAGGCAGATGTGCAAGGTCTACGTTTTGCAGTTGCTGAGCTCGAGACTAATCGATTCCTTCAGGTTCATAAGAGAAGAGGAAGTCTCAACCATGCCCTCTTTTAAGGGTTTCAGTACTCCAAAGCCTGTTTTTTTTAGTTATGATTCTGAGTTTTTTCGAGTTATGATTTTCTTTAAAGAAATTGATGCCTCACAAATTGAAGGCTTTAAATTGAATGCAAAAGCCTGTTTTTTTTTTAGTTTTTTCGAGTTATGATTTTCTTTACAGAAACTGCTGCCTCACAAATTGAATGAAATGGCGTCTAGAGGCTGCAGGCGTATAGCGTGGGAGCTGGAGA
The DNA here is from genome assembly GCA_027924585.1 of Larix kaempferi. Taxonomy (NCBI): domain Eukaryota; kingdom Viridiplantae; phylum Streptophyta; class Pinopsida; order Pinales; family Pinaceae; genus Larix; species Larix kaempferi. The sequence continues at coordinate 18,807,739 of BSBM01000858.1, read as the reverse complement.
TATACCTAAGCAATAAGCAGGACACGCTATTGCACCCGGATCCTACAAGAAGCGATTTTCATGGGTTATTATCGATGGTTTCGCGGTCGATATAACGGCCAATCAGGTAACTGAACCCTAACCCTAATCTCAATGTAATCACAATGGTCAAGCTGCCTCTCGTTCCCTACATCTTGCTTGTCATTTTCATCCGTGAGAAAGTAGCTGCCCAAAAGACAATAGCAGTCATATTGCCACTGTCGATATTGATTTCATATGCCACCTCTTGATATGTCGATGATTCAGAGTAATTTGTATCTCAGTAAAGAGAATCGAACCCTCTGACAAGAACAAATCGCCTGCAGAGATCGCTCTAAGAAGGAAATAGAATAAACAAAATTTGTAGTCCTCGAGTGGAAAACACAAATAAAATATATTAAATATTCCCTGACTATAGTTATTTTAATGGCAAGATAATTATCCACAATTATCTTTATTTAGTAAAGGGAATTACTTTTTACAATTCGCTTTTTTATATATACAACACATGAATGCAAATACATAAATCTTCTAGCAAAGCAAATTTGTATGACAAAATTGGTACAATCTGACCAGGTAATTTTTCTCTTAAGGGTCTTAAATGCTTGTGTATAAATTACAAAATTATAGCCAGGTCTGTGTGATTTCCAAACATTTCCAGCTTGTGACCATATATGAAACGCATGGATGCCACGTTGGACAATCCCATGGCTGCTCCTATGGATGCCACACTATGGCGATGCATATATGCTCAATGTTTAAAACGAGTATATATTCCACTAATTTGGTGTGCCGTATTTTTACTTTTATTAGTACACTTTATTTACTTAGGCAAAAGACATTGCAAGTAGTTTATTTTGGTAGAGGTTGTAGCCTTGTCGGGTTTAATTTTCAACTAATTGTGGATTGATCAAAAATATTTTCAACGGATAGAATGGTTTCAACAAATTCAACATCATATCTTGCATATTTATTTTCAAACCTCCAAAGCACTGGGCTTGTAGTACATACTTTCAAATGGGGTTCTATGGGCATACCTTTTTAGCCAAATGTGCGTACTCAATGGTGAGCAAGGACACACAAAAGTAGGAATGGTGCCTTCATGAATAGTAGCCAGACAAGAGGAACTCAAAAGGTGAGTTAAAGTCTTGGTTGCCAGATATAGTTTCATTAGTTTCGTTGGTTACAGTGTATGAACTAGCTTCTGCTACTACAAAGCTTTCTTTTAATATGGAAAGTAGCTCTCAAATTGTATTTTCTTATATTCAACCAGTTGTCGAATAGCAGTATTTTAGTTTATTAGGATGAAAATGCCTATTGGAACACACATTGAGGTATTTTTCATTCCTCGGCAGTTTTTTTAGGTCAATGAAAACGAATTCAGTCCTTCCTTCATACGCTACAGTAGTAATCCAGGAAAAACCAACTTTCAAAGTTAAACGCATTTCTGTACACAAACATGAACGAAGAAACCCAATCGGTAGATATGAATCCAACGAAAAAACCAACTTTCAAAGTTAAACGCCTTCCTACATCTTCAAAATTATGAGTAATAGTTTATATTTTTAATACCCTTGTTTACGAAGAAGCCCTAACAGCCCGTCCGATCATTCAGTGCAAGCTTAATTTTGTTTGTATAAATGTAAATGTTAAAGGACAAACCATATGGTTTGCTTGAGCTCAGTATTGAGCTATTGATTTTTATTTTCAACTCTCACTGTTACCGTGAATAGTATTATGTATTTATTTACAATAACAAGGCTGTAGAAGAGCCTGACCGGCTCAACCATTCGTTGAATACAGTGAATATCTTTTGTTATTGAAAAATGGGCAGATCCCCAATGGATTTGATCGAATATCTATGTTATAAGTACATACTTTTATATGGTTATTTATTTTATAGGTTTGGACACATCTAAGAGACTCGAACCTTTTCATACCTTTTCAACAAAAAAATGACGATACTTTATACTGAAGTATGACCTAATTGTGTGTATTGCTTGTAAGTTGTCACATTTGATATCCTACCTCTGTATATATATATATATATATATGTATGCATAACGATTTATGCTCTGTATATATATATATATATATATATGTATGCATAACGATTTATGCTCTGTATGATTCTGTAATAGTTGGAAGAGGATTATTGTAGCATGGCCGTGAGACTCGACCATGAAAGTAGTTTGATTTTCATATATAAATTTAAATCTCATTTGTTTGAGATTTTATATAAAGTAATATATTTATATTTTTTAGATTAAAATATATTATATAATATGCATACATATGTCATTTGTTTGAGATTTTATATAAGGTAATATATTTATATTTTTTATATTATAATATATTATATAATATGTTTGAGATTTTATATAAAATAATATATTTTTATTTTTATATTATAATATATTATATAATATGCATATTTTATATAAGGTAATATATTTATATTTTTTATATTATAATATATTATATAATATGTTTGAGATTTTATATAAAATAATATATTTATATTTTTTATATTATATAATATGCATACAGGTTAAGGGTTAAATCCTTGGATTCAAAATCAAATCCCATCGTGTATGCATCATATATGTCATATTTATTATCATAGGTTTAACCTATGATAAAATGATTATATTTATTTAATAAATAGAAACACTTATTGTCTATGATTGAAGATTATAAATATGTTTTGTAACAAGTACTATGATAAAATGATTATATTTATTTAATAAATAGAAACACTTATTGTCTATGATTGAAGATTATAAATATGTTTTGTAACAAGTACTAGGAATATGTTCCACAATATATGAAGGTCTTGCACAATATATGAAGGTCTATGAACAAGAGGAAATTTATAAAGATGTAATATAGTTAAAACTAAGATGTAATATAGTTGAAGATTATAAATATGTTTTACAAGTAATAGGAATATGTCCCACCATATATGAAGGTCTATGAACAAGAGGAAATTTATAAAACTAAGATGTAATATAGTTGAAGATTATAAATATGTTTTACAAGTAATAGGAATATGTTCCACCATAAATGAAGGCCTATGAACAAAAGGAAATTTATAGAACTAAGATGTAATTTATTAGCTTCTATTCTAAACATTCTTCCAAGATAAATATATCATTACCAACTTAAAACAAAGAGAAACTTGGTTATTTGCCTATACTTATAACTATACTTATAAATGAAGGCCTATGAACAAAAGGAAATTTATAGAACTAAAGAGAAACTTGGTTATTTGCCTATACTTATAACTATACTTATAAATGAAGGCCTATGAACAAAAGGAAATTTATAGAACTAAGATGTAATTTATTAGCTTCTATTCTAAACATTCTTCCAAGATAAATATATCATTACCAACTTAAAACAAAGAGAAACTTGGTTATTTACCTATACTTATAGAAGAATAATAAATCTTTAATGACTTTAGGATTATAAAGCTCATCACATGTATATTATAGTCTAAGGGAAGAATCAATCTACTCTTATTTGTTATAATAATTTCATAGTCTAGGTATTTAAAGAACTAATCAAATCAAATTATCAGAATAAGAAAGAAAGTTCCCATGACTCTTAAAGATCATTATACATGAATTTACATAACTAATTTGGCCAGATAGCAAACTTAAAAGAAACATAACCAGAACTATAAATGAATTTTAAAAGAAACATAACCAGAACTATAAATGAATTTTAGATAACCTGTAAACTAGTATTGCTTGGGAAACACCATTAAAGATCCAATGACATCATTAATACTCGAGAAACTAACATCATAAAAGCTCAGAAGGAAGCTTCATCAATGGCAGAAAGATGCATGGGACATGCAGATTTTAGATGGTATATGGCATGGAAAGGTTATCGGATCGAATCCATTGGAGGGCAGAGAAGTGACTTGAATTCATTCTTCAAAAAAAAAATTACAATGCGACTAACTCTAATAAAGCTATTCAACGAGACGATGGCGTGAATGTGCTTCTGTACATTAATTTTTTACAAATTTCATCGACTTTACTTTGCCATGTCCACAAATTGATGACCACAAGATCCCTCGACAAATACATTCATTTACACATCAACGGGTGTGGCATTCTTGAACTGTTGAAAAGCTCTGAATGGGTCAAACTAAGGGTATCCAAAATCCAACAATTTAGTAATCCATGTTAAAATTGATCAATGTTAAAAATTGTAATGACAATAAGGATACAAGCCATTTTATTGAACACGCATATACAATTCTCTTAGTGGCATTGCAACTTTCTTGTATTTTGCTTTTAATTTTGATAGGGACTTGAAGCTCTGCTTCTATCTCCCTTGTTTTGGTTTAGTTTCCATTTACATTTTGATTTGTTACTTTTTAGAGAGCACAACCCTAAAGTAATTACTTTTGGTATGTGTGTGAGAAATCACCTACACCACTTTACAATGTTATTACAAGAATAAAGGTTAACCTGATTTTTACAAGCTCTCTTAATGCAACAAGATTTTGTTCTAAACGATAACTCCTATGGTTATCATGCATCATGTTAATTATTTTTTAAAAAATAGAAAATAATTTGTTATTGGTGTGCTTATTGTCTCTCCTTAGGGGGAAGGTTAACCTTTATAAAATACATTGTCAAAGTTACTTCAATATATTGGTATTCTTTTCAATAATGCTTTCTAGTAGGGACTCTTGAAAAAATTGTTCTAGAAAGACCATGAAAAAAATAATGCCACCGTCCTACTTAAATGGAGAAGGTTGGAAAGAGAAAAGATACTAGGGGTGGGGTCTAAAAGAATCCATTAATGTGATGAATATCTGGTTGTTAAGAGTCTGTAAAGATTGATACGTATGGATGTCGTATTATAAAGAGTGATATATCGTATTATAAAGAGTGATATATGACAAATATTTAAGTCCCCTATCATTCAAATATTTGATTAGGCACCCTAACAATTCCTTCTCTAAGGCAATCATAATTTGGAAATATCTTGTTAGGGATTTTCTCTTAGTCTTAGAATGGTTATTTGAATAGGCACCCTAACAATTCCTTCTCTAAGGCATTCATAATTTGGAAATATCTTGTTAGGGATTTTCCCTTAGTCTTAGAATGGTTATGCTAGAAAGTAGGAAATGGTAAAAGTCTTATATTAGGACTAAATGTAAAATATATTGTTAGGGATTTTCCCTTAGTCTTAGAATGGTTATGCTAGAAAGTAGGAAATGGTAAAAGTCTTATATTAGGACTAAATGTGAGGGGACTTACATACTTTCTAAGATACTAATTAATTTTCTTATGCTTCAAAAAATAGTTTCGTCGGTAGATGCAACATTGATTAGCTTTAGAATTTGGCATTAGGGTTGGATAAGTAGTGTCTTTCTTGATTCTCAAAGTATGCTGGTTGTAGAATGAAAATGCTTTCATTTAAGCGTTATAAAGAAATTTCATTAGACATAGTGAAGAGGAAGGATATTAATTTGGATTACAAATTATGTAGATGTTATACAAACTACCAAGTAGGGGTACAATGTTAGTTTTCTTATTGGTAAAATAGATCATGCTGGTGGTGGAAGCCACTTTGGAAGCTTCAAACCCCATTAAAGTACAAATACTCTTTTGTATTTCTTTATCTAGTAAAATTCTAACTTGGGATGCCTTCTTTAAATGGTTTGGAAAGGTCCATGCATTCATTATCTATGAAATAAAAATGAATAATATACTCAATGTGGTATTTATACTGTTCTTTCACACTAGAAGTTTGGAAAAATATCCTCTCCTTAACTAGAGGTAACTAAATGTGGTCTAGTCAAACTCCCATAGATACTTTCAAATATTGGTTGGAGAAAACTTCTATATTTGATCACAAATTTGTTCCATCTATTATAGGTTCATGTATTTGGCTAGATAGGAAGTCCATCCTCTTTGAGGATAAGCCTTACACTTCACTATAATATTTTCACTGAACTATATTTTACATTAACTTAAAGATTTCTCCATAACCAAAACATATGAGGTAGGTAGGGACTGTGATGGTGGATAAAATTCCCTCTAGGTTTTTTTTTAATGGTGCAAGTAAAGGAAACCCGAGAGACTATGGAGAGACTATGGAGTTTGTGATGTTTTATTTTTTACGAACTCTCACATTTTCTCTTTCAAAAGTTAGGTTTGGGACATGGTTTTAACAATTGACTTGAGTTGAGAGCTCTCCGTATTATTTTTCAGAATTACGTGGGAAAGGTATATTTTTTTCAAGTATTTAATGATTCAAAGATAAATATTGATTTGATAAATGGAAAGGAAATTTTAAATAATATATATCTTTAGCCTATTATAGATCAAGTCAAACCCTTGAAGAACAATTTCTCTATATATCCCTTGCTTATGTATCTACGGAACATGATGTACATGCCAGTGGCTCATCTAAGTAAGGGCTATATGTTTATTAGGGTTAGTTGGAAATAACTAAGTATATAGTGGATGGGGATTTTCCACATGCTCCCAGGCCTTGCCGTTTGATTTATATTTTTCTCATCATGGGGCATTTCTCATGAATATTTCCCTCTTTCCTCATTTATTACGAGAATATTTTTTGTGTATGGGTACCTAACATGGCTACAAATTGCCAGGGTCTACTTCTTTTTGCAATAGTTTCACAAAGTTAGGATTATGGGGGGGTGTTAGAGCATAATTACCCTGTCCATAGGTCTCATGATTACATCGGTCTATTTTTTTCTCCATTTGATCCATTGGAGAGATTCATCCCTAGATTCAACGGAATAATCTGATATTTCTGGACTATGGAAGTGATCCTCAAAGTATATTTCTAGCATGTGGGGGGACATTCCTTAAATTAGGGTCTCTTTCCCTAATTTTATGGTCCCACACTACATCTTTGAATTGTGAAGTGATTCTAGGGAGTTAAATCACTTATCAAGGACTACAAGAACCTTCCTTTGCTATTTTGAGCTATTAGTTCCCTCGTTGAGTGTTTTTAGAAAATCCCTCACATGCATGAGTTAATAATGTAGTTGCTCCTTACTTTTAGGTGTATACACCTCCACTTGTCCACACTTGTCCACCTAGATTAGTTATGATGTAGTTAACTTATCTATGAGAGATTGCATGGCTAATTAAGGGCATTCGAGCTCTAGTTAAGCCCCAACTAGGTTTTCGTGCACTAGATACCGGTTCAAATTTCCTATTTAAGTGATTCAAATTCCATATATGTAATAATTAATTAATTCTTTGTACAGTTTATGGAATACAATGGAATAATGTGTTGATGAAATAGATTTTGCACGTCTTTTTTGTTGTTGTTGATGAATGTCATGATTTTGTCACTTAATTAATCACTTGCAAACTATATTACTACTTTGATTAGTTTCTATATGTTTTGCTCCAAAATCTTATATTATTAAACATTATTGTATATTTATGATATTATTAATTGGGTCAATCTCCTATTATTTCTTAATAATAAATCTATAGTAATGCAACTAAGGAGCATAACTAATTCCAATAACAAATAATTAATATACACATTTCAAAAACAATTAAAATTAGATTCCTAAAATCTATTTGCATTTGTAATTTTGTTTATGTGAAAAGTGTAATGTACCTAGGGAGGATAATATGGGGTACCTAGGGAGGTATCCAAAGGATAATGTATAGAATGTGGTCATAAACTAACTTGGTAGTTGGTGGGTAATAAATAGGCCCACTATGTAGTTAGGATAAAGAATATAATAATAAGGGGTAGTTGGCATACACCCCCTAGGAGTACTCATAGGAAATTATAAATATACATCGGTATCATTGTATGATATATGTGGGGTGAATTATTTTGTAGCAAGCATGGGCTTGTAGAGTGATTCCTTCCATAACGAATAATTGATGGTGTTACCCTACCTTAAGGGTCATCTCTACGTTCTTGTGTTGTTTATGGTGTGAATGTATTTTAGTTATTTTTTATGTTTAAGGGTTCTATAGAATTGTTGTGATTTAATTTATGGGTTTAGGATCACTACAGGTGGAAGTCACTTGGCCATGGTAGGATGAAGAAACTTTCAAATGAAGAATATGAAAAGTTATTTTTATGTAGGTGTTCTAAAGCTGTGAACAAGGATAATGAGATCCATAAGGGGCTATTTTTATGCACACAATTCTCATTACAAGATTATGAATGTAGTCCACACAAAAAATTTATTATTTATATAAACCCTAGTAGTGAGTATAATCTCATAGATGTCAATTTGGATAAAAGGATGCAAGTCCCCATAAATCATATTCAAAGAACACATGTTGAGGGTGAAAATGTCCACATTTTTAAAGATTTAAAGATTACAATGGATAAATATGTGTTTCATCCATATTTTTATGCTACATATATGGATGTTGTGGATATTGTTTTGGTTTATCCTTGGATGGACTCAAGCTGGTACAGTTAATATTATTGTGCAAAACAAAATTTTGAATCTTTATTACAAGAAAAAGAAAATTACATTGCAAGATGTTTCTCTTATTATATAATAAAGGACCAAAGGGACACATGTAGAAGTGATCATGATTTATGTCTGAATAATATGAAAGAGCATATATAGAACCACATACACAAATATATTTCAAGGAACACACTGATACAATACACTTAGATTATATTAAATGAATGAAACCGAATGGACTGTAAAATAAAAGCATCTAGAATGGTGGCATCTTTATCTTTTAGAAGAGATGTGGTGTCTACGCTTATTCATGACATGGTGATTGCAAAAGAAGGTCGAAGGACCTTTTTATTATAATAATGAGGGAAAAAACCCTAAACATAAAAAAATAACCCTAGGATATTAACTATAAAAAGGCTTGCGGGCCTCGAGGTGGTTAGTTGAGGTGTTAACATATCGAGGGATAACTTTTGCATACAATCTATATTTAGGGTGCTTGGTAGCTAGTAGGAAAGGTCTAGCCAAGAAGTACACATTCCGCCCATCCATATTTCCTTGGGAAATGTTGGGATTGTGGCATCTCCAAAAACTGTTGTTTAGGGCCTCAAAACGCCCCCAGATGTTTTGGGCATGAAGATATGTAAAAAATTTCAAACTAGAAAAACTATCTTGAGCTCTTGGAATAGGTGGGTGGCCACTGATATCCATCTGGAGTAGTCGTATGACCCAAAAAACTAAAAAAATGGAAAACTGTTTTGAGCCAGTGGAATAGGTGGGTGACCATTGATAACCATCTGGATCAATCTTCCCCCCTTAAGAAGCAATGGTATCCATGGAATTTAGTCCCTCATCATATCGATAACTGTGTGTTTATTTGAGCTCCAGGTGAGGCTATTGCTGAGGTGAAGAAGATATTTTTCTTTGACAACTTGTTATAGTTGTAATTGTTGTTGATGGATGTCTTGGACTTGTTCAACAATTTTGGTTTCCCTATTATCTTTGGTTTGAACTAGTGTGCATGATTCCTTTCTAGATGAGCACCTTGAATGCTCGGTCTTGCACTGTAGAGGTACCCAGATAGGCAAGGAAACAATGCATCTATGTTCTTGTGGAGTAGATGGACCATGTTCATAGGTTGTGAATCATATAGAGCATGATGCTTCCACATATATCACTAGTACAAAATGAGAGATAAATTACCAAAATTGAGTGAGCCAACTAAAAATGATCAAGATAAATGAGCATTTTGGTCACGGGCTAAATATATGACCAGATAACAAGCAACTAAACTAAAAATGACCACTTAATAATAACATTAAGAATATGAATTGGTCATTTATTTGGTCAATTTTAGTTGTCACTCCAACAATGGAAAATTACAATTTTGACAATGAATTTGTACAATTTACTAAATTTTAACACCGTGAATGGATTCCAAGACCCATTTCTAGGGGATCTTTGAATCCATATGCAGTGTTAAAATTTAGTAAATTGCCTAAGCAACCACTAGTAGAAAAATGGGTAATTAGTGACTACGCGACCAAAATAGTAAGTCACGATAGGTAATTAGTGACTACGCGACCAAAAATGTTAGTCACAACAGTTTTTTTAAGCTAAATACTACCAAATTTGAGCAACTATAAGTGACACATATAAAAATGACTAACTTAAACTACTAATATAGTCCATAGATAAACAAACACAACTAGATAAAAACTATGTGAATATCAATTAGTAGTATTTCTTACTTATATATAATTGAGTTTTACTAATGTTTTCATTTTAGCCCACTTGATCATATTCATGTTTAGGATTTTTTATGTTGATTTCATTTTTGTAGTATTATTAGGAAATGAAGTCAATATCCTATAGCGTCCCCTCCCACGGACCCAATTCGAGGAAGGGAACATGATACCATTCTCTAGGGATTTTACATAAACTCATCCCATTCATTAGATTCATACAAATAAAAACAAAAGTGTGCGAATGCAAATCAAGCATGAACAGTGGAATAAAACAACACCCACACACATTTCATACTCATCCAGCATATCAAAATGATCATCGAATTAAACATTTCAGAAGGAAATACACATAGAGGATACTTATCTTCATTGTGCAATTGTCCCAAGCAACTAGCTATGTCACTGCAACGTTCCACCCAACCATAGGCCAGTTGTGTTCATCAATATCTCAACGCAACTTCCACCCCCGAGCTGGGCATGATTCTTGTTATCACACTAAATCTAGCTGCTAATAAAAGGTATCTCGTCCGAGATGGTAGAGGGTGAGCAGCCAGGTAGGTATAACTAGCAAACGCCAAGTCCACCGCTCAAGGAATGGTAGTCACACCAGAAAGGGAGTTTGTCACTTTAGACGAGGCAAGTAGCCAAGTCAAGGGGGAGAACCCGCTCAACCAGTGATGGTCAAGCAACAAAATAGACACCCAAACCCCCAAATGAAGATAAAAAGAAGGAAAACAAGAGGTGAGTGTCAATGAGATCCAGAGTTTGATTTCAGCCACCAGATGGACACAAGTATGGAATAAGTATGTGAATGAAACGTGACCAACAATCAAAAGTGATGAATGAAGTAGATTAGATCAGTGATTAAGTGGCTGAAAAACAATTAGGGAAGCAAACAAAACTAGAAGTGATAGGATGAAGTAAATCTTCCCAAGGAGAAGAATCCATTTCAATGGCTGAATGGACCTAGGGCAATGATAAATTAGCAATTATAATCACTTCCATCAAACGATAGCTTGATTTCTTATGTTAGAATGATGATTTAGACCCAAATCAAGACTACGCACAACCCCAAATTGACCCAACTAGACAAAAAAAGAAAAAAGCCCAAGGGGGGCATTTTTGACAAATGGACCAACACTAGTTCTAAGGGTAAATGGATTCGGAATTAACTAAAATTTTAGATGTAGGTGTTCAAGATTATTTCAGAAGCGGGTTTGGAAAGAAAAACAAGTTTTAATGGTTGCATTTTAAGATTTTAATTTTAAGGGTTTTATGTAAATTTCTCTCTAAAACCTTTCATAAATTGAAATGCAAGAGAAAGAAGTGAAACACCTACTTGGAACCACCTGATATCTTTGATTTGCTGAGGTTATGCGTCCCGAAGATCAAATAGAAGTGATTGTAGAAGTCTTCAAGTGAATTCGATTTTCTCAATCACACCAACTCGCCCTCCTTGCCTCCCAAAACAAATGGACATAAACAAAATGTGCATGACAAGTAAATGAGAGCTACAACAATACAAATAATAATGAGAAGAAATGCTTGGCGTAAATGGCAAAAACACTTCCCTTTTGAGATCGATCTTGGAGAGTGGAGCAACAATGGCAGCCAAGTGGTGCGCCCTCCTCCAAGAGTTTGTGTTTGCTGCAAACAATGGTGAGAAATAATATGCTGAAGGAAACTACAATCTATTCTAGTGCATCAAGATAGCAAGGCAATCAACAATATCAAAGAACATCACACAAGAACACAAGCAATGAGCTCCAAGTCGTTTTCTCTTCTATTCCAAGTCCAAAGTGCCAAGAGAGACATACAAATGGGTGAGTGTCTTCTCTCATAGAGAAAGACCACTCTCAACCCTATCTCCCTCCAAAAACAAGGGCTGAGATTGAATCTCTCAATGCCCAAATCGATGGAGGAGATCACTCTCAAGAGGGGGGGGCGAATTACCCTCTATAGCGCCCATGTGGATGATGGGGCCACTCGCGGGGCCCAATCGAACAATACAAATGGTGGTTGGGGGGTGCGTATGGGCTGTTTTAGCCCCCCATACCACTAAGCCATGGTTTCCATACAATAAAAGCACAAAAATATGATTTTTGCTAAGTGAAAAAATGCCCCCCATGGGAAAATTCATCCCACATGGTGAGCTGGCCAAAGTGAGGGCTCCACAACACAAGTAGAATGTCCAAACATAGTAAAAATACCTTATAAGTCCCCCTTGTATTAGCCAACCTTTGCATTTGCCATTTCTCCATAGTTACCTTTGCCATATTTGATTTTCCATTTAATTTATTGTTGGTTTTTATTGTTGAAGATGTAATTTGGGATTTTGACCCACTAATAATGCCCGAATTGACGAACCATCTACTGCAATGTGATCGTAGACCCCAAATATGGTATACATGGTCACTTGAACGAACTCGATCTATCAATTAGGCATTGTTTTCCCAAAATCCATGATTTTTAATTAAAACAGGTCCCTAATGGCCCATAATAATTAAAAATCTCCTCAACGCTTCAACTTTTTCAAATTCTAATACTTGGAGGCTCATATGAGACCACAAGAGATAACAAATGACCAAAATCGAAATCTTGATCGCAATATTTTTTGGGGCCCATTTTTGGCCTAGTCAACCTGGTTTGACCAAGTCAAATCTGGTCAAAATGGCAATGGCTGAAAACCTGTAAGCAACATGAAGCATCAAGGCTTCCTTATTTACGTTAGTACATTACTTAAAACAATATAATTCCAATATGGTGATCAAAACATAAATATCTCAAAAAATACAAGCCCCGGGTGAGGTGGGCCCACCACCTCCAACAAAGACTCAATGCTATGCACAACTTAAGATTTGATCACTTAGCTAACTTTGGGTGAGGTGGATAAACAAGGTGAAGGAAAAAAGAAGACGAGGACCAAGACCATGTGACCCCTCGGTTAGACAGGGAGAGCGGGACCCACTAACATAAGTATACCATGATAATACACAGGGAAGGGCGGTGCCTCACAAATGGGTGTAGTGTAGGGAAACCACCATTGATCATCTAAAATGAACCTTGCAACTCACATCCGTGCCTTCAAAAGACTCCATGAGGATCTTTTCTAGAGCCGTCATGATTGGGTGTCCAACAAACTGTAACTTGAGACTCTAGGGGACACTTAGAATTAGCTGTCCCTTACTCCATCTCACCTCCTTGCCCCGCAGGACTAGGTGAGGAAATAACCACTACAATGCTGATACATATGGTTGACCTGTGTCCATGTGTGTTCAAGAACACATTGCTTGGAATTTTACATTGACTTTCATACTTAGCCTTTTTGGATTCTTTTACATTTCATGGCCCTTTTTGGGCTACATACATATCTCAAAAGATATAATCAAGGTGCTCATACTGCAAAGTAATGGGGGCAAGTGAACATGCTTCGATGACCAATGGGGAACACTTGGTGAGTCTACACAATCCTATACTGCATTGCAACATCGGGGAAACCGACAAGAGCAAATCCCATCTTTGAGAATGCATCTCACACACTAAAGATCCGAGGCACCAAAGATGGGGAATCATGGCATACTTAGAGGTCAATGGGGAAGGGGATCCTCAAGGTCACAAATCGAGGTCCAAGTCGGGATAAATCAACATGAATGAGTCGGATGGATGGAAGGGAGTGACAGGTGGATCCAAATTTAGCTTCCTAGGAGGACAAAATGACCAAGTCTATACCAGTAACGGGGATGGGAACCATTGTGTATATACATGAGCCTACTAAATGAGGTGGAATGACATCACCAAGGGCTATACACATCATAATAAGCAATGAGATCACCATAATCAAACATCATATGTCAAGTCCGTGTACTATCATACATAAACAAGTCTAAACAACAACATGTGCAATAAACCATAAAGTGCTATACCTTCCATACCATATACCTACTGCTGAAGTTGTCTCTGAAACTGGATCTCTACTAAATCTGGGCAATAAGTGGCAAACTAGCAATACTCTGTAGTGCTCTCATCACAATATGGCTAAGTAACTATCTCAAATGGGATCATGCAAAGCCTGGCAAGGAAGGGTGACCCTGTAGGCAATGATGTATAACATGTCTGGACCAATACAAAACCATCTGTCCCCTCTGATATCTCTGCTCGGGGAAATTTGAATACAATGCATGCCCCCTCTGATATCTCTTCTCGGGGCAATCTGAATACAATGCATGCCCCCTCTGAAGGCATATGATCTTTGATCTAGAAAAAAAAATGTAGTATGGTCCCTGACCACACAATCTACACCATGGTAGCTCCAGCTAACATGGATGTGATAACATCTGGCTCTAGCTGGGACAAGTGCTCTAAGGGAGAGGGTGCTTGAGAACCAAAGAATATTTGGTCCATAGCACCCCTCTAATCATCATCAAAGCACATGCACATACATGCTATTTGCATCATCATCATAAGTGTACCTATCCCTGTAAAATGCAGACGCTATACCAATCTTTGCAGACCGCTCGTAAGGACATACAATATATATATAATCCAGCAAGAATATAAACAAAATGACAAATGCTGAAAGGGAAATGTATCAATAATGAAATGTACTATACAACATTTTAAAATTTTACTAAGCTGACACACAGGGTGTAAAACGGTGAAAAACAAAGAAAAGCAAACTAAGGTACAGACGCAAACTAGAAAAAGGGAACATGGTGTCAAAAAGTGAGAAAAGAAAAATAAAATAAAACAAAAAGGGAAACTGGTCGTTACACAAAGGTGGGATAGTCAAGGGTAAAGGACAACCGGCTGCTGCTCTCAAGAGCTTATTATCCGCAAAAAAAGGGGGAGCAACAGGATCGGGTCACTCATTGTCCATAAGTGGGAATTAATGTTTCAAGAACCTCCCATTTACAGGTAGTTCCAATTCCTCACCTTCCAGTGTCTTTAAATGTACAAACCCCTTTGCTGCTACTTCGACAACTCTGTATGGGCCCATCCATAGCCTATCCAACTTGCCATGTTTTCCAGGTTTCTCTTTATGTTTAACCCACAGCGAGACCACATCACCAACCTTGAAGTGTTCATTTCGGGTACTTTGATCAAAGGTCCCCTTTATCCTTTCTTGCTCTATGACAATCCTATCAAAAGCCTCTCTTCTCTTCTCATCAAGTTCGACTAATTTATTAATCCTTGCTTGGATTGCTTCTTGATCAGATCCGCATTGGTGCAACAACTCATAAACAAAGATCTGCAGGTTGATGGGGAGTCTGCAATCTTGTCCGTACACTAATTCAAATGGGGATTTACCTGTTAGCTTCTTCGCCGTAGTTCTATCTTCCCAAACAACATATTTCAGCTTGTTGTCCCCCACCATCCTTTTGAGGATCATGATAAGGTTCTTGTTACTTGATTCTGCTAACCCGTTCCCCTGGGGATAGTAGTTTGAAGAGTGGGATAACACTATGCCGTGATTGAGGCAGAAAATTGACATTTCCATTTTTCTAAATGCCTTGGCGTTATCCGTAGTGAGTTTGAGAGGACATCCGTACCTTGAGACAATATTTTCTTCTATAAAATTTACCACGACTGCGGCCGTGGCCTTCTTCGTGGGGATGGCCTCAACCCAACGGGTGAAATAGTTAGTGCAGGTGAGGATATACTTGTAACCATTACTTGAATTTACATCAAATGGTCCCACAAAGTCCATTCCCCATTGCTAGAAAGGGGCTTCTATTATCACAGGGTTTAGGGGTAAGGTAGGTAGTCTCGGTTTCCCGATGAAGAATTGGCATTCCTGGCATGTCTTTATGTATTTGTGGACATATCCGAACAATGTGGGCCAATAGTAACCTTCCCTCATGATCTTGGATGAAGTTTCTCTAGGGGCATAATGGCCAACACATAGCCCATAATGCATTTCTCTGATAATCACGTGTGACTCATCAGCCGCAACACACTTCAGGATAATCCCATCCGGGTTTCTCCACCCCAGGTCGTCTCGCGTAAGGACAAACCTTGAGGCCTTCAACCTGAGGGCCCTCCTTTGGTGATTAACTAGGTGATCGGGGCACGTTAGGTACTTCAAGTAGAAAACTACATCCCTATACCATTCGTGCTCTTCCATCCCATTAATGTTTATATCAACCTTCCCACTTTCGCCTACTTGATTCATCTAGACATCACTCTCCTTTTCGGTCAACAGTTGGGCTAATCCTTGTCCTTTCATGATTTTAATTGGATTAATTTCCAAGTTGTACTCCTGGATCCTGGAGATCCAGTTTCCCCTCACACCGATTCTGTCCGTTTGAGATAAAACATCTTTCACAGCTTGGTAGGGTACATAGGCTTTAATCGTGGAAAAACCCACATAAGTTCGAAAATATTTTAGATCCTTGACCAAAGCGTATGCTTGCTTCTTAGTGGTAGTGTAATTGAGTTCCACATCTCTGAGATTTTTTCTCATGAAAGCGATGGGTTGCTCATGATTGTCTTTGTTCTTTTGTAACAGAACTCATGCAATGGTGTTTTCAGAGGCATAGGAGTAAATCAGGAAATCCTTGTTGTAATCCGGGCAGATTAGGAAAGGGGAAGAGGATATGGCCTTCTTTAATTTAATGAATGTTGCCTCACACTCCTTATCCCATAAAAATCTGGCATCCTTCTGTAAAAGAGCATTTAAGGGATTTGCCAGCTCAGCGAGGTTGGGGATGAATCTTCATACAAAGTTGATCTTTCCAAAGAATGATCTAAGCGAGCTGACATTATGAGGGGGCGGGATGTCTTTGATAGCACGGATTCTCTCTGGGTCAATCCTAATTCCCTCCTTGGACATAATGTGTCCTAATAACTTTCCTTCATCAATCCCAAAATTTGACTTTCTTGGGTTAAGGGATATCCCAAACCTTCTGCATCTATCAAAGAACTTCCTCAAATGGTATACATGATCGTCCCTCTTTTTAGAGAACATGGTCAAGTCATCTTAGTAGATGACGATGATCTATGTTAAGATTGAATATGCTAAGACAGAAAATATCAGCATTACATTTCATTTCACAACAATAGCATATACGGAATCACTGAAGAAACAACAAGCACAACATAAACACAAGAGACACGGATTTATCCTGGGAAACCCTCATGGGGTAGAAAACCCAGCAAAGCTTCCTCAATATAGATGATCAGTAAATACAAATATGTAAACCAAATACATGATCTCCTCCTCCTCCATAGCAGACCTCTCTCACACAAGTGTGCCACTCACAAGTGAATGAATGAGTGAGATAAGTGAGGAACATCCTCCTCTACTTATACTTGTTCCCCGACTGACTTTTACACAAGCTAGGTTGGTCCAAACTTAATTACTGGGCTAAACACCCCATTACAACTAATTGGGCTGACCCCTCTAGGGTGGTCTAATAACCCTTTGACCCACATAACACATACAGGGCCGACCCCCACTAGGGAAGTCTAATAACCCAAGTTACCACAATCCGACGGAGAAATAAACATCTTCGGATATACAATAAGATCTTCACGGAGGAATGAAACATTTCCGGAATATAAAGTACAAATATAATATTCTTAGAAGTTACAATATATCAACACTCCCCCTTAATGAGAAGGATATTATAACAACATCTGCAGGAGCAAGGAGTCATCAACATTGTACATGATACATCTATAAATCATTGGAAGCTTTCTCAACATCATCAGTAACTCAAGCAGTTATTGGAACATCATCAATACTGGAACATCAACATATTCAGTACTAAGCCTTTATCTTCTGCAGCACTCGAACAGCTATAGAAACATCAACATTTGGATCCTCACGATCATCAACATCGTCATCACACGATCATCGGCATCGTCATCACACAATCATCAACATCGTCATCTAGACCATCACGATCAGCAACATCGTCATCTAGATCATCACAATTAACAGCATCGTCATCTAGACCATCACGGTCAACAACATCATCATCTAGATCATCACGAACAACAACATCGTCATCTAGATCATCACAATCAACAACATCGTCATCTAGATCATCACGATCAACAACATCATCATCTAGATCATCAGTATTAGTATCCACACCAATATAAGTATACACATAATCAATACAAGTATCCACAATAGCAGCATACCCTGCAACACACATGATCATATTATAGGATGATCAATCCCGCTCTCTTTAGGACATAGGTCCATGGATGATACAATCTAGATCAAGTTCCAGGATGATCAATCCTTATCATTTTAAGACAAGTCTCATGTCTAGGGATGATGCAATCCCATCGCGTACATTTTGAACCAAGAGTCCAGGGACAATACAGTCCTATCATCAATTCTCAGAGACAAATGTCTATGGATCAATTCTAGGACCAAAGTCCGAGGAGAATACAATCCCCTACCTGTTCATTCAGCACTTCATTCTCGGAGCCCCAGTCTACGGCTCAATTCTGGGACCGAAGTCCAGGGAAGATACAATCCCCTACCTGTTCATTCAGGACTTCATTCTCGGAGATCAAGTCTACAGCTCAATTCTGGGACCGAAGTCTGGGGAAGATACAATCTCCACCTTGTTCATTCAGGACTTCATTCTCGGAGACATCTTGTCTATAGATCAATTATGGGACCGAAGTCCGGGGAAGATACAATCTCCACCTTGTTCATTCAGGACTTCATTCTCAGAGAGATCTTGTCTACGGATCAATTCTAGGACCGAAGTCCGGGGAAGATACAATCCCCACCCTATTCATTCAGGACTTCATTCTCAGAGACATCTGTCTATAGATCAATTCTAGGATCGAAGTCCAGGGAAGATACAATCCCCACCTGTCCACTCAAGACTTCATTTTCAGAGACATCTGTCTACGGATCAATTCTGGGACCGAAGTCCGGGGAAGATACAATCCCCACCTGTCCACTCGGGACTTCATTTTCGGAGACATCTGTCTACGGATCAATTCTGGGACTGAAGTCCGGGGAAGATACAATCCCCATCTGTCCACTCTGGACTGCATTCTCAAAGACATCTGTCTACGGATCAATTTAGAACATGTGTTGAAGGATGATGCAATCCCCTTGTCAATTTATACCCTGTCTAAGGACCATCCAACAACCTCTCTGTCGGCATCAACAATATAGGTATCCGCATCATTGACCTCACTATCGATGCAGACAATCTCATCATGAGTGACCAAATCACTCCCCCTTTCGAGGAGGGTCCTTCTGAACTTCACAAAGCTTGTCTTGGAAATACTCAAACTTTACTCGAGGTAGAGGTTTGGTTAGTACATCGGTAACTTGTTCACTTGAGGTAGAGGTTTGGTTAGTGCATCGGTAACTTGTTCATCAGTGCCCACAAATTCGATCTTTATAATTCCTTTCTGCACCATATCTTGTATATCGAAATATCAAATCTCTATGTGCTTTGACTTATCATGGAACACTGGATTCTCTGCCATCTTGATACAACTCTGTTTCTCACACAAGATCACAGTGGGATCCATCTCTAAGTCAAATAATCCTGAAGCCATACTGCTTCACAACTAGCAGAGCAAGTAGCCATATATTCGCTTGTGCTGAGAGCCACACTAGACTACTTCCTGCTAAAGCACAAGATCATGGCAAATCCAAGACATTAACATCCGCTCGATGTACTATTCCTATTTGATACACTTCCTTAGCATCTGAGTAGCCATACAATCTAAAGTCATGATCTCCAAAATAATATAGACCAAAGTATATAGTACCCTTTAGGTACCTCATCAATTGCTTTGCAGCTATCAGGTGAACTCGTCTAGCTGGTTCCACTAGATACTGTCTTAAGGTGTTTCACAACAAATCATATATTCGGCCTGGTATACGTCAGATACATCAATGACCCAATAATCTATCTGTACAAAGTTACATTCACTAGCTCTAATGAGTCATCAGCTAACAACTTCAAGTCGAAACCCATGAGAGTGGCCATGGCTTCACATTCCAACATATCAATTCTTCTCAAGATTTCCATAGCATACTTTCCTAGGATGAGAAAGATTCCTTCTGAGCCTTGCCATACTAAGAGATCTTTCATTTTCATTTCTACAGCCATCTTCTTCTTTCTTTTCATGATCTATTTGTAAAAATAGATCATCCACATACAGTAATAGTATGACAGGTTCACCATTCGTAACAGATTAGCTTTACTTTTAGTAAAGCCCAAGCTTGTCAATAATCTATCAGTTCTCCCTCTGTGACTGAACATCATTCACACTATGCATTGAGTGATCTTCTGCATATCTATCTGTGCCATCTCTCGTCAGATGGGTCTACTGATATGAGCCTCAATATCATTCAAACTTTGTGGTGAGTTCCTTCTTGCATCCATGTCATCTGTGTATAGAAACCATATTCAACCTTGTAGCAAAGGTTGATATCCACACCACCCATGATGATCATTAAGCTCATCAATTGACTATCGATCCTAGGTACCCGAACAGAGATTTCTTCAATTGAATCCTTGATTCACAGTTCTTCTTCAATTACATTATTAAGATAATGGTCTTATCTAGCCATTTGGATCAAACATCTCGTCATGATTCTCTTCCTCTTTCTAAGAGAATCTTCTATCTACAAGCCTTCTATATTATGTTTGATTTGTAAATCTTCTTGTTGAACATCCATCACTTGTTCGGTGTTCATCATTCTTCATGATCTTTCCTACAAATCAAAATTAAGTACATGAATAGTAATACTTCGTAATCATCAAATCATGTTGACATGATAACCTATTATGCATATAGATATGATTTACATACTTTTGCAACTATCTTGACCAATACTTTGGCACAACACTTTTCCATATCCTATATGCATACAATGGCTATCTAGATGCCCTCTATCTCTACCAGAACATACTATCGAGAGTGTGCACAGCTCTCAGCATGTCAGCAAAGAGGTTTCATTCCAGACAAGCAACAATGGAATGTTTGTCCAACTTACCAATCATATGCATATTAGTAGTATACTGTTCAATGTTATATGAATGTTTACACTCAGGATGATATATTCTAGGAATACAAATATGCATACAACTATTACAAGCAATATCATTTACTATTTCAAATGACAACTCAAATACTTATCTTTTATGTTTGTGTGATTGCCTCCCGCTTGAGTTTCTATATGAATTTTGAACTTCTATTCATTCTATACCACTGTGCATGCTCAAGTGTGCACTAGTGTCATGCTCATGATCTCATACACAAACATACATTCATTAGTATATCAAAACATTATAATTCTAAATAATCTTGAATATGTATGATCATAGATAATAAACATTAGTATTCAAGGTTTCAAGGAAGTCTTCTTTTACTCATGCATATTCATATTTGATCATAGGACTCTTCTGGTTAGTTAAATCACCAATCAAGATAAGAGACATAATATGCATAAACCCTTGATTACTTACATTTCTAACTTTATGAATAAGCATAACCAATCATACCAAGTATACTTATATAAGGGATCTTAACACAAGGTAAGATTCTAACTTGATATAGGAAAACATACTTGGATTAGTATACCTACTTAGTTGTGTCTAACATACCTAAACAATATCTTCTTTGTTCTCTTCAATGATTTAGAGATCCTGTGCTAGAACCTGCATAACTCATAGGTTAAGCATAATAGAACAAATTCATACATACCTCATAAGTAGAACTTCTATGTGATCAAGGATTATGGATGAGTCTTTGTCTTCATGTTGTCATGGTCATGGAACTTGATTTGTCTTTCATGATGTATCTGTATCTTGTTAGCAGACAACATCAACCTCATACAACACCACAATGCATTAGTACAATCATATAGCCCTAATCAATGAATGTCTTCTGTCATTCACATTCTATTACTAGGGTGACAAGACAATTCTAACATTAATCAAGATTGTACTAATAAATAATATGAAGACAAACATATTATGAACTTAATCAAGAATCAGATTTCAATACATACCTGTATCTCCTTAAGTCATACCTGTCGAGGCTTCTTGTAGTATTCTTATGTAAGGCCTTAGCCTCATCTCCCCCTGAAATTGGATCTAGAGCTCGATTAGGGTTTGTCAGAGAAACCCTAAAAATTCAAACTTTGACTTTCACACTTCTGAATGTATGGAAGGATGTGTCTTACTGAGCTGATCAAACTATCATACTTCAATTTTGAAATCTCCAAAATTTGACCCCTAAAATTTCCTTCGAAACTTCTGGATCTTCTAGACAGGATCCCGAACTAGGGTTTGATAAAGCCCACCCTTCTTCCCAATCAAAAGGTTCGATCCAAGGCTCTAAACTCTTATTTTTCTGAGGAGCTTCCAGCCGTGGTCATAGACTTCAAGAATTTCAACTTTTGCTGAAGCCCTAATTTTTCACCTTTCCGATCAAAATCCCGAATTGGGGTTTGATCAAGCCCGGTATTCTACCCAACCAAAAAATTTGATCTTGGTCTCTAAATTTTGATTTTTCTATGTAGCATTCAGTCATGGACTCTGATTCCAAAAATTCTAACTTTCTCCGAAACCCTAAATTCTAGAAGCCATGAATGAAGGTGCTCCAAAAATAATTTTGTTTTCACAGAAATATGTACTTGATTGTTTCTGTTGTAACTCTGAACTTTTCGATCCATAGGGTCTGAAAACTTTTTTTGTTGTATCCTGACCTATCATATTTCCATCCCGATAGGTATGACTGCAATTGGATTTTCTGAGAGAGAGTTTATTCCAAGTGTCGCAACGTGACCTGTTTATGGGATAAAACAAGAGAGCTAACTTGTACGGCGTCCCACGTGTCACTGGTTCAACTTCGGCCTCTGAAAACGTTTCCTGAGATAGTACAGTCTATGTACTACCTTTCACTTTTTACTAAATTTCATTTGGATCTTCCTAGCCCAAGTTATGACCTTTTTTCCTAGGTCACCTGATTATGAATGAGATCTGGAAGAGGCAGAAACACTAACTTATATATGAGGGTTTCCTTTGGACACAGGGTACATGGGGATGTTATCTATGCCCTGTAAAATTTTCAAATCCTGAAACTTCACAAAAATGGATTTATAGAGAAAGTTCCACGATGACTGGTTTTTTCTATATAAAACCCAAACCTTCAAATTGTCGCAAGTGAAGCAAGTGTCGAAGTGCCATACATTGCCTTCCTTCAGTTTAGCTCTGATACCATGTTAAGATTCAATATGCTAAGACAGAAAATATCAGCATTACATTTCATTTCACAACAATAACATATACAGGATCACTGAAGAAACAACAAGCACAGCATAAACACAAGAGACACAGATTTATCCTAGGAAACCCTCATGGGTTAGAAAACCCAGCAAAGCTTCCTCAACATAGATGATCAGCAAATACAAAGATGTAAACCAAAGACATGAGATCCTCCTCCTCCATAGCATGCCTCTCTCACACAAGTGCTCCACTCACAAGTGAATGAATGAGTGAGATCAGTGAGGAACATCCTCCTCTACTTATACTTGTTCCCCAACTAACTTTTACACAAGCTAGGTCGGCCCCAACTTAATTACTGGGCTAAACACCCCATTACAACTGGCAGGGCCGACCCCTCTAGGGTGGTCTAATAACCCTTTGACCCACATAACACATATAGGTCCGACCCCCGCTAGGGAAGTCTAATAACCCAAGTTACCACAATCCGACGGAGGAATAAACATCTCCGGATATACAATAAGATCTTCGCGGAGGAATGAAACATTTCCGGATTATAAAGTACAAATATAATATTCTTAGAGGTTACAATATCTCAACAATCTACCCTATCAGGTCACTGAAATCCTGGTCCATAGCACTTTGGAAAGTGGATCCAACATTTATCAATCCAAAAGGCATGCGTATTTACTCATAGGTTCCCCACGGGGTGGTGAAGATTTCATGCTATTTCCCCCAAGGTCGAACTAGTGATTTTTGCTGCTGTTTGGGATAAGTTTAGAACATAATTAATAATTGATTAATGGTTCAAATGAGACCTAAAGAATTTCCCTTGGACATCCCCTACCCGTGTTCAGAATTTCGAGTGAGTTTGGAGGCATTTGGAGAGTCATTTTCAGTACTTACCTTTGGGGGATTTGAACCCCAAATTGCTAGTTAAATTCCATACTTTTTCAAGAATATTAAACAAGTTTGAAGAAGTATTTTGATGGTCATAAATCATCCATGAACATCATAATCAATTACAAATATCATCCATACACCTTCACTGAATATTTAGAGGCATTTGGAGCCAATTGGAGACCTAGAGACCAATACTAGTCAAAGGGAAATTACTAGTAAAGTTCCCTACATTGGCCAGAATTGAAAGAGGATTTTCAGAAGTATTTTAAAGGTCCAAAATCATCCATGAAACACATATTTATGTTCTAACATCATCCATATACATTCTCAAAATATTTGGGAGCATTTGGGGCAAATTGGAGACCTAGGCATCAAAACTAGTCAAAGGTCGAATTTGGGGAAAAAGTGAAAAACTGACCCTTTTAATAAAATTCTTAAAGAGGGACATTACACATACATTTACCAATGTTTAATATTTTTCAACATTGATTATTTATTTTATGTTATAAAAATTATTTTTTTATTAATTCATGTTTATCTCTATTTAAGTTATATGTAATGGTATATATGTTATTTGTTAGTAATATGCGTTGCATTCTTGTTGCAGTATGTTCTACCTCTAGCTCTACCTAATAGATTTGACAACAACATTAAGAAGGTTATTTATGATCTCTGCTAGTACATGAGGTATGTATAAAGTTATAGTTGAATTAATATTGATTGTATAGAGTGTCAATACTTTCTTTTATTGTCTTATATATTTGAATGTTGACACATAGAGTTTCATTGCATTTGTAGGTGGTTGTCATCTAAATAAATACATAAGGAATATATAAAGTATTGAGAAAGGAAAATTCCCCAACTTATGTGTTAGATGCAAAAGTATTTTCCTCCATCCTTTTTCAATGCATAGGAACACTACCTGATACACCTAGTAGAAGAGATTGAAATATGTGGACCCATGCAAACAAGGCCAATGTGGTTGGTGGAGAGGCACTTGAAAGCATTGAATTCCTTTATTAGACATAGATCACATCCAAAAGGATCGATGGTTGAAGGGTATATGCTATATCAATCCACTATATATTTTAGTGAGTACTTACCCCAAGTAGTGGTTGATATGGATGTGTCGCTCCTTTGGTACACTAGTTAGTAGCTTGGTTGTTTAAATAACACTCTTTTTGTCATTGTTATTGGTAGTACAGAGTGGGATGCAATTCATGTATACATTGAAAATAATCTTGATTTTATGAAGAGATGGACAAAACTATGTGAATAAGTTGATGGTGAATTAAGATGGAATGACTTGGCAGAGATGATTAGAAAGGCTTATTTGGATCATGACACAAGTTCAAGCTAGCAACAAATTGATTTAACATATGGTGTAAAAGATAGAAAGGTAAGCCATGCCTACCATACATAAATCACAACATTGTCTTTTTATTGAAATTATATTTTACATATACTTACCATTTCCTAACAAACCATTTATAACATATTGAGAGTACATGTGAAACATCATAAGGCAATGTAATGCAATGGAAAAAAATTTCACTCCAAAGAGTTGGATGACATGAGAAAAACTGTTGATGTATATGTAACTTAGGAATGTATTTCACCCATGCATTTCATATATTTATTTTGTACTCGTATAGAGATGGTATTATTCCTCTACATGGAAGTGTTTTTATTCCTATAGAGATGTTATTATTCCTCTATACGGAAGTGTCGTCATTTATATTGTAAGTGTCGTAACTTATACTTGATGGGTTATTAGACCACCTTGTTGGGGTCGGCCTTGTATAAGTCATGTGGGTTGAAGGGTTATTAGACCACCCTATTGGGGGCCGGCCATGTGGGTCAAAGGGTTATTAGACCACCAAGTGTGGGGTCGGCCTGGATTAAGTTAACCATGGGTTAAGCTAGACATGTAGGCCCCATTAGTTTATTGGGCATGACAGAACAAGTATAAATAGAGATTGGGAGATCAATATTTGATCATTCATTCACACACTTCTCTCATTCGAAAAGTGGCGCACTTGTGAGGAGGAGGCTCTCCTGCTAGGAGAAGACTATCTCTTGTATTCTGGTTGTATCATTGCTCTATCTATCTCTGAGGAAGTTATTGGGGTTTTTCACCTTTATGGTTTTCTCCAAGTAAACTCTGTGTCTCTTGTGTGCTTGCATTATTGTGTCCATGATTGATATGCTGTAGATTTGCCGTACATGTTGTTCTCTCAGTTAATATCCTAGATCAGATTGAAGTAAATTCTAAAAATTTAACATGGTATCAGAACTAGCCTGAAAGAAGGCATGATATGGCATGTATGACACTTGTTGCACTTACGATGCTAGGGCTTGATATAGAAAAAACCAATCATCATAGCACTTTCACTATAAATCCATTTTGGCAACATTTTCGGATCTAAAAGGACAACCTCTAATTCATTGTACTTTGTGATTTATGATCTGTACAATATAGGGTTTCTGCCTCTTCCAAATCTGAGTCGAAAAAAGGTGACCTTGGAAAAAAGGTCATAACTTGGGCTAGGAAGCTCCAAATGAAATTTCGTAAAAAGTGACAGGTAGTACATAGACTGTACTATCTTAGGAAATGTTTTTAGAGGCCTAAGTTGACCAAGTGACACGTGGCATGCCATACAAGTTCACTCTCCTATATTATCCCATAAACAGGTCACGTTGCGACACTTGGCATAACGCTCTCTCAGAACATCCAATTGAGGTCAGACCTATTAGGATGGAAATATGTCAGGTCAGGCTACCACAGAAAATGTTTTCAAACCCTGTGGATCGAAAAGTCCGGAGTTACACTAGAAACAATCAGGTACATATTTATGTCAAAACATAATTATTTTTTAGCACCTTCATTCATGGCTTCCAGAATTTAGGGTTTTAGAGAAAGTTGGAATTCTTGTAATCAGATACCACAGCTGAATGCTACTCATCAAAATAGAAATTTAGAGACCAAGATCATAATTTTTGGTTGGGTAGAAGACCGGGCTTGATTAGACCCTAGTTCGGGACTTTAATTGGAAAAGTGGAAAATTAGGGCTTCTGCAAAAATGAGATTTTTTTAAATCTGTGACCACGGCTGGAAGCTCCTCAGAAAAATAGAAGCTTAGAGATTTGGATCAAACCTTTTGATTGGGTAGAAGAGTGGGCTTCATCAAACCCCATTTCAGGGTCATGTCGAGTGAATCCAGAAGTTTCAAAGGCAAAATTGAGGAGTAAAACTTTGCAGTTTTCAAATTCTGAATATACCAGCTTGATCAACTCATCAAGGCGCATATTTCTATCCTTTCAGAAGTTTGAAATTCAAAGTTTGAATTTTTGGGGTTTCTCTGATAAACCCTAATACAACTCCAGATCCAGTTCCTGCAAATCAAGTGGATTGGTTTAATCCTAGAAGAGGATGGATTGGTCACCTACATAAGTGAAGAAGTTCCTGTTTCAGAGGGATATGAGGCTAAGGCCTTACATAAGAAGATTACAAGCAATCTCGACAGGTATGACTCATCTAGGTATGTCTCGATATTTGTTCATGATTAAGTTTATGATATGTTTGTCTTCATGTTATTACAGTTAGAACAATCTTGATTTTAGACTTGTCATATAACCTTAACAAAATTATGAATGCATGCATTAGGGTGTTGACACTTATACTAATGCATTATGGTGTGGTATGAGGTTTATGTTGTCCGCTAACATGAAAGGTACACCAAGAAAGATAAATCATGTTCTAGTTCAAGAACATATGATCATGATGACATGAGGACAAAGATTCATCCATTGTCATGGATCACATAGAAGATCCACTTTCGAGGTATGTATAACTTGGTTCTACAATGGTTAACTTATGAGACATGCAGGTTACTAGCACAAGTCACTGAAGAGAACCAGAAGACATTATGCGGGTATGTTAGACATAACTAGCTAGCATGCTAATCCAGGTATGTTTTTCCTATATCAAGCTAGAATCCTACCTTGTGTTAGGATCTTATACTATTGTGTTGTTGATAATGATTATTGATGAAGTCATAGGTTTGAATAGTCATGGTTGTATGCATATTATGTTTCTTACCATAATTGATGATATGACTAAACAAAAGAATCATGAAGGTATAGGTTTGAGTAATCACGGGTTTATGCATTGATGATTTAACTAATCAGAAGAGTCCTATGATCAAATAAGAATATGCATGAGTAAAAGAAGACTTCCCTGAAACCTTGAATACTAATGTTTATTATCTGTGAATGACCATGACTATACATGTTTAAGATTATTGTGTTTTGATAGTATTAAGATTATACTAATAAATGTGTGATTATGTATGAGACCTCAAGGATAACACAATGATGATACTCATAAGCATGCATAGTGGTTAAGGATGGATATAAGTTCAAGGACAGGTAATCTAGGAAGCAAAGATCAAGAGGGAGCACACTCCAGTTGTTCCTGCAAGAAAGCAAAGGAGCACACTTCAGTAGTTTTTGCAAGGATGTAGATATTCAGAGGGAGTTGACCACTTCTCACAATCCACATCAAAATGGAGTTGCAAAGATTCAAAGGGAGTCCACCCAGCAACCAAACAAAGATAAGTATTTGAATTGTCATTTCTTACATAATGTTATTCAATGATGTATATGCTTATGTTCCTAGAATTAGGTTGTGTATTATGCATATTAAAATAGTTGCATTGATTAACAGTATACTACTAATATACATGGGTAAGTGGCCTATGGCACTATGCAACATTCCATTGCTACTTATCTAGAATGAAACCTCTTTGCTGACATGTTAGGAGTTGTGCACACTCTTAACAATGTTTTAGTAGAGATTGGAAGGCATCTAGAAAGTTACGGAATATGGATAAATGTTGTATTCAAGCATTGGCTAAGATAATTGCATGACTATATGACATATTTCTTTATGTGTAAGAATTTGTTCTGAAAACTATGAGATGTTTTCTAATCATGCAATTTAAATTGTTGTGTAGGAAAGATCGTATACCATCACGTACCAAAGAAGGACTACAACATTTGTTCAACAACAAAGTTATCTATTGAAAATATTGAAGATATTGAAGTTCCCAGGATCTGGGAAGAATGCCATGATCGAGGAGTACCAGTTGATCATGAAGATGTTTGGGATGCAGTCCCAAGACCTGAAGGGGAGTCTGTAGTGACTTCCAATGGGATCTACAGATCAAGCATGCTGCAGGTGGTAGCATAGAGACTTTTTATCCTATAGCCAGATACACTTCCATTAGATTAGTACTTGCTCTGGCTGCAGTGATGAAGTGAAAGATACACCAGATGGATTTCAAGACAACCTTCTTGAATGGTGTAGTT
This sequence comes from Larix kaempferi, assembly GCA_027924585.1. Classification (NCBI taxonomy): domain Eukaryota; kingdom Viridiplantae; phylum Streptophyta; class Pinopsida; order Pinales; family Pinaceae; genus Larix; species Larix kaempferi. The sequence goes on along the minus strand of BSBM01000858.1, from coordinate 18,778,010 downwards.
GAAGAAGAAGTGTATGTGGAGAAGCCACTTGGTTCTGAGACACATGATAGGGAGTCATATATGTGCAGAACTTGGTATGGTAGGATAGACAGCTTTCTATCCAGTTTGGGATTTACCAAGAGTAAAGCAGATTCCAACCTTTACTACAAGGTTGAGGAAGCCAATCCAGTGATACTACCATTGTATGTGGATGACGTGTTTATAATAGGTGAGGATAGATTGATTGCCCACATGTAGCGGAAGCTTGCTGCCGATTTCGAGATGAAGAACTTGGGGATGATGCGCTATTTGTTTTTGGCATGGAGGTTTGGCAGAGTGCAGATGGAATCTTCCTTGGACAAGGGAAGTATGCAGTAGAGATCCTGAAGAGGTTCGGGATGATGGACTGCAAGGCCATGACCACACCTATGGCATCGAACCTGAAGCTTCTGTGTGATGCTTCATTTGATCCGGTTGATGTCACTGTGTATCATTAGATGATTGGGTCCTTGATGTACCTGACGAACACGAGACCAGATATTTGCTTTGTGGTGAACACATTGAGCCAGTTCCTGACAGATCCAAGGAGTGTTCACCTGGTTGATGTAAATCATATTCTGAGGTACCTGAAGGGTACAGTTGACTATAGGCTCAAGTATGACATGAATCAAAAGTTTAACCCGCAAGGTTATGTTGATTCAGAGTAGGCAGGCAGTGCTGCAGATAAGAATAGCACTCTTGGGTGTTGCTTCAGTATGGGATCAGGTGTGATCTCTTGGTTTAGCAGGAAGCAGGCCTGTGTAGCACTAAGTACATCCAAAGTAGAGTATGTTGCGACGGATGAGCAGTATGCAGATGTATTGACCAAGTCGTTGGCCAGAGTGCAGTTTGATTACTTTAAAGAGAGGCTTGGTGCACTTTAGATCGAGGTTCCTTTCAAAAGGAAGTGATGAGTCCAGAAGATGCAGATGCACGTGAGATTTTCTGACATGGTTGATGTGTTCTCCCATGGTCGTGATGTAATTGCTGAGCCATTCTCACATGGTGGTAGATGTGTTCTCCCATGGTGTAGATGTAAGGGCTGAAGCCATTTTTCACATGGTGGTAGATGTGTTCTCTCATGGTGCAAAACTAAGGGCTAGAGCCTTCCCCGAATGGTGGTAGATGTGTTCTCCCATGTCGGTGGTGTAAGTGTTGGATGATGTGCATCTGGGCTGTGCTTCATGGACGATGAGATGATTTGAAGAGGACGATGCTATGATGATCAGGAGGATCATGGATGATGACCATCAGGACGATGCTTCAGTTACTGCTCTATATATGTGTCAGGATGATGCTGGATATGATCAGTTGGATAATTTATTTGTATATGTATGTATGCATCACATTGGATGTTGGATATGATCAGTTGGATCATTTGTATGTATTTTTTATATGCATCATGTTGGATGCTTGGACCATGTATTTGTATATGTATCAGGTGGATACATTGTATGATCAGGAAGATAATGTATGTTGATATGTATCATGTATGATCAGGTGGATCATGTATTTGTATTTGTATCAGGTGGATGCACTGTATGATCAGGTGGATCATGTATTTGTATTTGTATCAGGTGGATACACTGTATGATCAGGTGGATCATGTATGATGATATGTATCAGGTAGATACTTGGTATGCATCAGGTGGATGCATTGTATGATCAGGATGATCATGATGATGAGCTTCAGGATGTTGCTCCAGATGATATGTACCAGGATGTTATAGTGATGATGATCAGTATGATCATGAGCATCAGGATGATGCTTCATGCAATGATGATCTGTTGGATCATGAGTATCAAATTGATACTTGGAGGTCAGAGATGATATGTGGCAGGTTGTGCAAATAACATGTAATCAATCCTGGGAGATCTTGTCGGTCGTGCTGTGGCACATAAATGTTCTTGGGATACTCTTTCCGGTATTGCTATGTAGTATGTAATCAGTCCTCGGATATCTGATAGGTTGAGTTGTGTGCTCGTAATCAATCCTGGGATGAGGTATTATTACGGAGACATGTAATCAGTCCTGGAGATCTGAGAGGTTGAGCTGTGTGCTCGTAATTAGTCCTGGGATGCTCTTTAGAGATCTTGTCGGTCGTGCTGCGGCACATAAATGTTCATGGGATGCTCTTTAAAGGTTTTGTCTATCCACATGTAATCAGTCCTGGAGATCCGAGAGGTTGAGCTATGTGCTCGTAATAAGTCCTGGGATGCTCTTTAGAGATCTTGCTGGTCGTGCTGCAGCACATAAATGTTCCTAGGATGCTATTTAAAGGTATTGTGGAGGAGATGCATGTAATCAGTCCTGGGAGATCTTGTCGGTCGTGCTTAGGCACATAAATGTTCCTGGGATGCTCTTTTCGGTATTGCATCCGCACATAAAATCAATCCTGAGAGACCACCTCTATCAGACCGTTCGCACAGATGATGAAGACCTGCAGGTGGTGGGCCTACATCTAGTATGAAAAAGGACTGGCTCTGTAGAACTTCCTATGACGAGTAGATTCAGAGATTGATTGAGATAGCAGCAGCAGTGACGATGACGATGATTCGAGGATGATGATTCACTGATGGTGATCCAGAGAAGAAGACTTGTGCTAGAAGACCTATGTCAAGAAATACCTTCCTAGTTAAGAGGGAGTGTTGATGTATATGTAACTTCGGAATGTATTTCAGCCATGTATTTCATATATGTATTTTGTACTCCTATAGAGATGGTATTATTCCTCTATAATGAAGTGTTTGTATTCCTATAGAGATGTTATTATTCCTCTATACGGAAGTGTCATCATTTATATTGTAAGTGTTGTAATTTATACTTGATGGGTTATTAGACCACCTTGTTGGGGTCGGCCCGGATTAAGTTAACCATGGGTTAAGCTAGACATGTAGGCCCCATTAGTTTATTGGGCAGGACAGAACAAGTATAAATAGAGATCGAAAGATATCTATTTGACCATTCAGTCACACACTTCTCTCATTCGGAAAGTGGCGTACTTGTGAGGAGGAGGCTCTGCTGCTAGGAGAAGACTATCTCTTGTATTCTGGTTGTATCATTGCTTTATCTATCTCTGAGGAAGTTATTGGGGTTTTTCACCTTTATGGTTTTCCCCAAGTAAACTCTATGTCTCTTGTGTGCTTGCATTATTGTGTCCATGATTGATATGCTGTAGATTTGTTGTACATGTTGTTCTCTCAGTTAAGATCCTAGATCAGATTGAAGTAAATTCTGAAAATTTAACAAAAACATGTGATAGTGGTATTATTGCCATTTTCCAGGTTACTAATATTTCCCACAAGGGTGATAGACATCCAATCACATAGGATTTGAGGTGTTATGGGTATTTGGAAGAAATATTGGATATAGACTTTAAATACTTCAAAGTGGTTCTCTTTAAGGTGAGGTGGTACATATTGTTGCTGCAAGGTGATGAAATGATGATTATTGATAATGACAATGGATTTACCATGATTAACGCTAATAGGGAAGAGTGGGATATTGTTCCATATGTATTTCCAAGTCAATGTGAGCATGTATTTTTTTCATAGGTAACAGGTAGAGTAGGTTGGTCATTTGTTGTTAATTTGATCCAAGAGGACAGCCCGTAAAGTATGATTTGCTTGAAGATAAATATGTTCAAGAAGAAAAATATGTGGTTGGAGATATTGAAGAATAAGTGGACTTACAAGAAGGGGGGAACTGTTATAATATTATAAAACCCATCTAAATTTAGGATATAATTTATTGTTCATTTTTTATAATTTCCTAGGTGTTAGACTAGGTTGTTGGCCCCGTGTTGCCTTATTAGGCTCACAACTTGTCATCATTAGCCACTTGATCACCCTCAGATAGATTCCTCCTTGTTTAATGACAGTCTAGAATGGTAAGTGCACACTTCTTGCTTTTACACATCTTTTCCTAATTTTTTTTTGCTTTTCAGTGGATAAGGATAATGTAGGGTGCCTTTATCGACTTGGAAAACTGTCTACTTTTTTTCCAACACATCCTCCATATTTTTCTCTACAAAATCCATAATATTACCTCCTTTTCATCACTCATTACATTCCATACCTGATTTAGCTAATTCATGAGGTCCTTGATTGATTTGGAAAGTGATGTTGCCACTATTGGGGGTTTTATGATTTTTAGTAAGCCTGCTTTTGTGAGCTACTCGAATTGCCTTTGTTTCATTTGAATTCTATATTTGAGATGTATTATTTTATGTACTATCATTATTCATTAATAAAATGAATGGATTTTTATCCTATTGAGTTTCTTTTGTTAAGTTAATTTTGCTGAAATTTTCTTCCTTCTCTACATTCTTGCAAAACTAATTGTGAGGTTTAATCAGTGAACTAGATTTAGGCTATGATGAATTCTCACATTGTATCAAAGCTATGTAGTACTGAATTTCCTCCTTAATGTTTTCTTTTGCATATTTTTTTGTAGGTACAACTTCATGGATTCGAATTCAATTCCTCTTTTATCTTCTTCAAACTATTCCGTTTATAAATTCAAGATATCAGAGCATCTAAAGAGATTGGATTTGTTCTATATGTCTATTGGAATTGTTACAAAACCAACATCCTTTGAAGAGAAAAATGGTTGGCTGAATAATAGTGATAGAGCCTTTGGAAATATGTGCTTGGCTATTCCTCCATGCATGTGCTACCTCATTGATACATCTAATCTCCCTAGTGATATTTGGAGCAATATAGATAGATAATTTGGCCAACAAGATGATGAGGAAGAGATAAGCTAGTTAGAGAGCGAGCCTATCAAAGACACCTCCTAATATTTTCTCACAGATGTCACTATTGTCTTGGACTCAAGATTCTTTGAAGAATTTGTTCATAAGAAGGATAAATTGTAGAAATTTCTTCAACACAGTCAATTTCTGTTGGAAACAATCTCCTTGATTCAAATGCTTCATGTCAAGAAGCATAAATTGAAGACAACACTTCTTTTGTGGCTCTAGATGATGAAGAAGATATTGGATCCTCTTCATATGATGTTGATGATGAATAAGGTTCAAATAACGGAGTTGTTTCCATTGTTGGGGAGACATAAGAACTCTCCTACCACCTCTCATCTTCGAATATGGATCATAAGATCCAAAATCCATATCTTTCACACCCTATGCATACTTCACTAGTTGTTGATGTGAAACCCTACGATTTCTTAGATGATTTCCCAGCTAGATCAAGTTTCATATGTGTTTTATCACTCCCTACTCTTGGTCTCATGCATCTTAGAAATTCCTATTTTGTTCCTGGCATCAATTATCAGAGCCTCCATGAAGATCCTGAACAGTTTTTCTCATATCATTCTTCATATTTTGATCTTAAGGTTGACAAGATAGTTGTTGATGATCATGTTCATACTTCACAAGATGATGGTGCACAATATGCAGATCAAATGGATGATTTGAAGGTTATACCATATTTCAATATTGCTCCATTTGCATTCACTGATTGTGGTCTCATACCTTCTACCTATTCCTACCAGATGACTAGCACACTTCCTCAGGGCTGCACTGAAGATGGAGGACACCACCACTTGGTTGAGATTAATTCTCAAGCTCATCAAGTCTCTTTTGGACCTAATATTAACTCACATGGTTCAATGTTCAATTTTGAAGAGAATTCACAACTGCTTGGGTTCAAGTCTCAAGCATATCATGGTACAATTGGTTTCAGAGAGCTTCCAGATTCGCTTGCATCCATTGGTGGATAATTCAAGCACATTTTTTGGGAGCATGATCCTCTTCTGTCAAAGAGGAATATACCTCCATAAATCAAATCAAGCATCACACCTACCTGAGTTTGGAGCAGCAAATTTTGGTGTGTTTCATGTCCATTCTTAAGGGAGGGTTTTGTTCCCATGAGGTTTTCCATGTTTACTCAGTTTACATGGACATATAATAATTGTAATGGGGTTACCATGACTTATTTTTGGGCCCTATATTTCTGATTTTTGTACTCACATAAAAGTCGGGATTAAGGGGTGGTGTTAGAATATTAGAAAACCATCTAGACTTAGGATATAAGTTATTATTCATTTTCGATACTTTCCTAGGTGTTAGACTAGGTTGTTGGCCCCATGTTGCCTTATGAGGCTCACAACTTGTCATCATTATCAACTTGAGTTCCCTCAGATAGATTCTTCCTACTTTTATGAAAATGCAAAATGGTAATAACACACTTATTTCTTTTACACAACTTTTCCTACTTTTCAGTGGATAAGGATAAAATATGGCACCTTCACAGAGTTGGAAAACTGTCTACTTTTTGGCCACCACATACTCCATATTTTTCTCTCCAAAATATATCATCTTACTTATTTTTCATCACTCATTAGCTTCCATATTTGATTTAGCTAATTTGCGAGGTTCTTGACAGAGTTGGACAGTGATGTTGCCACTATTGGTGGTTTTATGATTTTTAGTAAGCCTACTTTTGTGACTACCCATATTTCCTTTAGTTCATTTGAATTCTATAATAGAGATGTATTATTTAATGTACTATCATTTTTCATTAATAAAATGAATGGAGTTTTATCTTATTGAGTTTATTCTCTCAAGTTAATTCTGCTGAAATTTTCTTCCTTCTCTACATTCTTGCAAAACTAATTGTGAGGTTTCTTCATTGAACTAGATTCAACCTGTGATAAATTATCACAGGAACTAGGTTGACCAAATAGCCTCTGAGTCACATCTCTATGATGATGACTTAGAGATAGATGTTTCACAGGCTGTTTTGGACAATCCTTTCAATGATTTCGAAGGGTTGGATACAAATTATGATCTTCATGACTCTGATCTCGACTTGGACAATGTTCTAGATCAATCTAGTATGGAATTGTAACAAATGTTGTTCACTGGATATCTCTTTTTCAATTAGTATTGGGATAAATAAATTCACGAGAATTCTCTGTTATTGCATATGCAAATAGATCATCAATCTTATGGAACATTATTCTTTGGAATGTGTTGTAAATTGTATTTCATGCAATGCCAATTCAATTTTCTTTCCTTGATTTTGCATTTGATTTTATTTTTGTACATGAAACAAAATTTTGGATGCTATAAACCATTTTGAGTGTGAGTGGCCCAAGCAATTTGAGTGTGATTGTAAAACTGGTTCAAAAAAGACACATTTATACACATTTGTAGTCATGCACTTTGAAAACATCATGATTTTCAATAAAATATGTAAAGAGCATATAACACATATTCAATTATGTATGTGCTAAGTCATCGATCCCTCATTGACTAATCCTTAAAATTATGTACATATCTCTTTCTTAGGTAGAAATTGAGGGCCCGTGAAGTGGTCAAAGTCCCTATCCATGACCCATGAGTCATATAATTAGTAGTTATCTACTAAGAGACTAGTTTTTATGCCATGGCTACGCATTTATAACCATTCATCATGCAACAATACTTGAAATTGTGACCTTATCACATTAGCCCAATTAGGAGAAATGTTGAGTATAAGGTGGGGGATGGGTGCGGGGAGGGAGGTTTAGTGTTGGAAGTTACCCTTGGTGATGCCCAAATCTTATGCCCCTCCATCCATACAATAAAGTTTACAAAAATTGGAAAAATTGGGTAAAATTTCAAGAATTACAATCTATTGATTCTTGCCAAAAACTAATGGAATTGCAAAAGTATACATTTTTTTGAGTCAATTTTGCTACAAAACTACAAAAGCTAGAAAAACTTCTAACATTTGTATTTTTTCCCAAATTAATTTCCAAAACCATTTGAATTTTCCTTCCATGGACCCTCTTCCAATACAATCTCTGGTTTGCTTAAAACCTAGTGAAACAATTGCTGAGACTAGTGGATTTGTTTTCATATGGAACCCCAAGTGTGACATTGTTCCCACACAAAAGTTCAAAATTCTGCATATGTTGTCAAAAAAACAATAAAACAAATTTCCAATAGATCAACTAGTAGAATACTGAGTTGAATTGGTAAAATAATGTCAAAAGTGTGCTCACTAAGAAGATGGACCATTTGGACTAACAACAACATCAAAATGGGTTTCAAGGGAAGCTTATGCAAGCCAGCATGCCCATGTTATAGAAGAATATAATGACACAATAAAAAAAATTGAAACAACATCAAGCAATTCCTACTATCATTCCAATTTCCTAAAATCCATTCACGTTCGATACCAAAATTCCCATATTTGCTATGATGGCTTCTTCAATATAAAAGAAGTTGGATGCATGTATTGATGTAGTATTGAACCTTATTTGAAGACATAAGCCATCATTATCAATAATTATAAGATATTTATTGTTGAGGTTCTCATAAATCCTTCTCATGGTGCCATGTTGCACACAACAATTGGAAACATCCAATCCATCGATTTTCACCTAGTTAGATAATTTCAAGGACATTGTTCACAAAATATTTTATCCCCATAGCTACAAGGATGCCTTGGTTTCATAATGATTTTAGATTAAGTGGCTTATAATACAAATAAATCGACAACTCATCAAGTAGTTCAATTGGTTAGTGATACAAATTTAGGTACAAGGCTCAAACAATGATTTAAAATTTAAATTTATTTCCTACTTTAGAAAAGGAAATAGAAACTCTCCATGTCACTTCCTTAGAGCATGATTCATAGTTGTGATTCCCGAATACACCTTACCAATAGGACTACGAAGAAGAATTTGATGGTTATCATCAAGCTTAAAATATAAACAAGGATGATAAAAACAATGACATTCCACATCATTGATCAAATGAAGGTAGATAATAATGTGAGAATTTAGATTGCCTAGATCTAGATTCAATAAGACAACTTCACTTGGAATATTTTCAGAGAATATGAGAAGAAGAATATAGAAGCAATTTAAGAAAAACTCACTATGTATTATTCATCAATAAGTTTACAATATATAATACATCCTCAATAGATAATTTGAATGCCTTGGAGGCAAGTTTGAAATCTCACAAAAGGAAGGCTTACTAAAAGCTAAAAAACCCCATAGTAGCAAAATCACTTTCCAAATCACTCTAGAGGCTCACAAATTGGAAAAATCAATTATGGATGAATATGAGTGATGGAAAAGAAATCAAATCATGTATTTTGGAGAGAAAATCATGAAGGATGTGTTGGCCTAATAATATATTGCTTGCACAGTCAAACTAGCTTTATCCTTATCCACTAAAAGCAAAAAAAGGAGAATAAAATTGTCTAAAGAAGGAAGGCACACTTACTATTTCGGGATAGGAATAAAATCAGACAGAATTAGACAAAATCTTATCCAGAATCTATCCAAGTGCGCTCCTATGGATAATGATGGAAGTGGTGGCATAAGAATCCAAATTGAGGCCAACTACCTAGTCAACACCTAGGAAATTAACAAAAGATCATTAATAAATTATATCCTAAGTATGAAGTGGGTTTTTTATTTTCTAACAAATAATAATACGCTTCTTTATTTTGTTATTTAATCTCTTCTATATTCCTATATATTAGAATGCATCTTAAAAACCTAAGTGTATCTTTCACATTTGGGTCATACAACATGTTATTGATCTAATCCTAGGTTCTTCTTGAAGTATATGTAATCCATTGAAATTTTTGCTTCAAGTATTGAATTTGACATTTAAAAGTAATAATTTTTTTTCATTAAATATATATATATATATATAATGGAACCATGGTCAAAGTAGGTGAAATCATGAGCATTATTATATATTTTTACAAGCGTTGCTTAAGCGACATGTAACAGATGCCACTGCAATGTTATCAACATTTTTCAACGTCAATAGAAATGCATTGGCATTGGTTACATGTTGCTTAAGCAACATGTATCCAACTCCAATGCAATTTTATCGACATTTTATAGATATCAATATCATTCCTAGGGTGTGCTATGCAATTTGAATGGCATATGATTACTTTATGGAAGATTTTGCATATAGTTCCTCAACAAGTTCAATAATGAATTTCAACACTCAAGTGTGATTATTATTAAAATAGTGGTCATCTAATATTTCATACAAATATGGGTAGCATGTAGAATGGGAATCTTAAGCTTTGAATGGCCCAATTTAAATTTTGAAATATTCTTCTCCGTACTCATAATGGACCTCATATCTTCCATCCAAGGTTGTCTAACTAATACTTTGTAACTTTGTCCTTCAAGATAAATGACCTGAAATAAAGATTTTTTTACAAAATCTCCAACTTTCACAATAACAGTATTCAAAATACCTTTAAGCATCTTTAGTCTATCATCTCCCATAACCAAAAACCATTCAAGGGACACTAGTGAATGCCATTCAATATCTCTCAAAAATGTTGTACTGATAATAATATTATTGTAAATTTGATTTATATCCACATAAGAAACAAACATACCATTAAAGTAAATAGGAATCAAAGCATTAGATTTAATTACCTGGAAAAGTGTTCACTAACTAACCTTGGGGATATATTCTTTACATCTAAGACATAAATAATTTTCCTCAAGGAGAGACAACCAATATCCATCTCAACAAGGATATCAGCAAGTTGTTGAATAAGTCTGGAAATGCCATGTGGTTTGGGTCACATGAGCTTAACATTTCTTCTCAATTTGTGGCATCAAGACCTTTAATGTTGATGTGCATTAGAGGAAGTGCACATAATAGATCTAACATCCATGGAGCACGAGGAAAAGATATTGATCTCATTCACATATTTAATATTTGAACATCTCTTGATTATCTAGTATATCAACATTCATACATTTATCTTGTTGATTTAGTGGTGTGGGCGTTGTCATGGCATCACGAGGTCTATCTAGAAATTTGCAAATCCTTGTTGGTTTACACTTATGAAAATATGGACATGTGATTCAAGAATATTTTTTCACAAAGAAATGGAAAAACAAGTACACACTACACATGTAATTTCACATTTATATACTTTGCACAGCGAAATGAAAATAATTTAGTCATGAGGTCCAGGAAAGGCACATTGTCATCTAGACACTAAAAAAAGACATTCAATGAGGTGTAACCCCACATGGCACAATCAAAACACTTCACCAATGTCTTTCTACATTGAATAGGAAAACACTACTAAGTTCATCCCTAAGCTAATCACATACACATTTCCCAAAAATGGTAGTGCTACATTATGATATTGCAATGTAGGGTATTGTCCAAGCTATATAAGTGGTGGAAGCAAGAAAACGTATGGAGGTATGATAATATATGTCATACTGATAATATTGAGTGTAGGTTGTTATGTGGGGACACATATAATAGGATTTGGAAATGCAAGGGACTAGAGTAGCATAGAAAAACTCAAGGGTGTCTTTCTAACATTTATGTGAGGATGTTTTGTTGCATTGTGTGTGCGACAATTGCATTGATTATGACACCATGTATTATGAATATAGAAAAAAAATTAATGTGACTTATGACATGTTACATGATTATTGATATTTGGGTTAAAGCACAACATATTCAAACAATGTGGTAGACAACGGTTCGACAAATGATTATATTGGCAATATTAAAAAAATATCTCTTAGGATTCTAAATAAGAAGCTACTTAACCTATATTGTTGGTTTTATTGTGGATGCTTTTCAATTCCAAGGAAAGATGTAGGAGAGGATGCAATCGGATCTATCATTTCATCATAATACATTAAGCTATTTATTGTGAGACATGTTAAGGCTAGGAAAGAGTAGGGTAACCACTTGATAAGCTTGTCTTATGGAATATTTGTACCACTTTTTCAAAACCTCCTATCTATCGGAGATCAAAATAAACAAGGGGATCGCTAGGTTAGCTATAATTATGTTGGTAGGGAGCTAGATAATATCATTCCATTCTTGTAAATTTTATCCTTTTATTCTTAATGTAGTTGGTGATGGTTGTAAATGTTCTTTCCATTGAAGAGGATGTTTTCTCAAAGTACTATTAAACTAAGAAGAAATAAACTAATCTATCATTGTTCCTTGAGGAGTGATATCCCAAGACTTCTCTAGCATGTTAATATGTTCAATAATCCCTAAAACAAAATAAGCATGTACCAATGGGAGGTTTCCAAGACCAATAGTGGTCATCATCACCTCAACTATTCTAGTACCAAAAGTGGGGCATGTTTAAGGTCACAATTGTTTCTTCTCTACTGAAACAACAAAAGTGGATGTGCATGGGGGTACAAGGAAAAATGATTGTACAATTTAGATAAAATCCTCAATGGATGTTGTGTCACCAAGATCTAAGTGAGCATAGCAATACTCAAGTGTAGACTACAAATCATGGAATTATTCAAATTGAGCATGGATAGGATTAAGTTTAGGATTCAACAAGAAAAATATGTGTTTTGTAATCTATTTCCATTGTTGATGATGTGCAACCCTATATTTTGTAGGTGAGGAAGTTAATGAATAAGAGAGGATTTGGTAGGGAACTATTATGGCATACCATACATACCCAACTTTGAATGAAACAACATGATTTAGGAAACACATCTTCTATTTAGTGTGCTAGGGGCCCTTATTATCACATAATGGGGGTAATTCATTTTGATGCACACTATTACTTATTCAATACTTAGATGACATGAATAATAAAAAGCATAGTACATGTATGTACATGTCATTCTACATGAATATAAAACCATTTCACTATATTAATATACATGAAACACGACCCATAAATTTGGCACGTATATAACACTAGAATCTAATAGATGAAATCATCACTTTTTTTCGTAAAATTGTATTATATGTAATACAATATCTCACCTAGGATTCTCTTACAATAGAATTAATGTCTATGCATACATTATAAATGACTCAGTGTCTATTATCCAAGTCCATAAGCCATATCAGATCAATGCACTTCACATCAAAAAATACAATAAAAAATGCATATGAAGGGGAGTTAACAATTTTTAGGCCCAATGCTAATCTAGGATAAACATGAAGGAAGACAATGGTGGCTTTGGAGAGTGTCTATCCTAAAAAAATTCATTGGGGTATCCCAAGAAGAATGGGACTAGGGTGAATGGAGGGTAGTAACATCGCAATGATCTCATGTGGATGTGTGAGGATGGATAGGTTCAATGAATGGAGTGATCTAGCTATGGGAGGGAGGAAAAACTTCAATTTGGTACTATTTTTTTAACCATTTGAGGTGGTGAATGGAGGATTCTCCTCAATTATTAGTGTTGATACATAATGTATATTATCATCAACTTGAGGTGAGTGGACAATTGAGACAAGGAGGTAGTGGAAGGAGTAAGAGGGCATGTCTAGAATGCATCCTTTAGGTGATGGTTGGGGAATTAGGAAAGGTTAGTTCAATGAGGCTTGTAAGGTGCATGTCAATTTCACCTATAGGAGTTGGGATATGGGTAGAAGGCATGATTAAAATTATATATGTTTTTATTGATGTTCCACTCAAGTGAGTAGCACAGGAACTTCCTTAGACTTTTGGGAGGAGGAGAGGAAACATTGGCACTTTCCCACCCTATTCTAATTATGCTGGCCCTTCCACGTGTTAATATTTGGTTGAGATTTGATATTTAATTCTTTTAGATGTAGAGACTTGAAGCAATGAGACAATTCAATCCATGAAATTCAGACAACCATAAAACAATATATACCCTAGGGAAAATAATCAAAATTACGAGAACAAAAACCCCAACAATTCTTCTCAATATAATATAATGGATAGCAGAGAATGATTTCTTTTACAACATAGCAGATTTCTTTCGGAAGAAAATAGATCACCAAACAATCTTGACAAAGATACATAAGAAATAGAGAAGAGATATCAATCGGATGTGTTCCCGGCACAACAATAACAAGCATGAACAATACCCTGCACAAAGAGAAGTGCCTTTCCTTCAATGGAGAAGAGAATTCGCTTCACATTGAATTCATGAATCCTGTATAACATATTTATACATTATTCTCTTATATTTTTCACTTATAAATTCAGGATGAACTCGCATTCAAACTGGATGTATTAATATTGCATGTAGAGGTGCACCCCACTTCTCATGCAGTTCTTTATCTCACTGAGCTGTCACTTAGGATGAACCTGCCTCTTAACTTAAATATTTCCCACTTAGTTAGGTGGTTAAATTAAGTGTCACAACTCACGTGTCATATTTTAGTTTAACATAAGTGTGATCATGAAATAACACTTGGTTAACTATATCTTCTTTGTTGTCACTTAGTTAACTCTATTTAACTGAAGTGTCGGATTTTAGTTTAACTAAAGTGAAAACACTTTAGTTAACTAGTCCTTCTTATTTAACACTTAGTTAACTGAAATCATGCTAACTGATTTACTTGAAGTGACCACTATGATTTATTTAGGTAATTGAGGCATATATTTAACTGATGCTTTAACTGAAGCATTGATACTTAACTGAATCTTTATAACTAAAGCTTTAAATTTCAAGTTCTCTTTAATTAGCTTAAGTGTTTGCATGGGGAATTTTGAATTCTCTTGATCTCTATGCTTTATCTTTTATTTCTTTATCTTTTACTGCATGGTCAATATGTGATAAATTTAATTATCCATCGCATTACATTATACTAAGAAGAATTATCGGATGTTGTGATCATATTATATTATTTTGGACCAAATGATCATATGCTAAAGTAATTCACTTTAGAGGTGATCAATCTCTAAAGGAGACTTAATAACAATCCAGTGATCATGGTTAATAATACATCACACAACATTAAATTATTTTAACAAGTAAAGCATGACCTTTATATGGAAGGTCCACCTCTATACAGGAGGTCCATCTCATGGATACCTTTATACAGAAGTTTCACATGATAATGATGACTTGACACACAAGTTTAGAGTATTTTCCAATAATACTTTACAACATCATTACTTTGATCAAGTACCTCTATACTAGAGGAATAACCTTTACACGGAAGGCAACAAAAGTTCTCACCTCTATACGGGAGGATCAATCTTGGCTACATAAGATTGGTTTGGAGAATGTATCCTAGTGCTGTATATTTAACACCACACACTTCTGGAATTTGAGTAAGGAGGAGAAGGAGCACTGGCCCTTTCTCACCCTTCTATAGTTAGAGTGATGACCGGGGAGGTGGAGAAGGAGCATATGTTCTTTCTCAAACTTTTGGTATTTGGGTGAGGAACTGGCCCTGGTCCTTTCGCTTGTTTTGGTAATTATTGGGAGGAAGATTCAACCTTCCACACACATATGGAATTAAAGTTTGGAGGAGAAGGATCACTAACCCTTTCTCACCATATTCTAATTATGCTATCCCTTGTACACACTTTTGAAGTTTGAGTAAAAGGGAAAAGAACAATTTTCCCTTTCCCACCCTTCCATGGTTATAGTGATGAGGAGTGGGGAGATGGAGGAGCATGTTCCCTTTCTCACACTTTTGGTGTTCGAGTGAGGAACTCACGCTTTCCAAACATTAGCACTTTTCCAACTTATTGTAATTACACCCGCCCTTCCACACACTTTTTGAATTTGAGTAAGGAGGATAAGGAGCACTGTCCCTTTCTCACCCTTCTATGGTTAGAGTGATGAGGAGTGGGGAGGTGGCAAAGGAGCATATGCTCTTTCTCACACTTTTGGTATTTGGGTGAGGAACTGGCCCTTTCTCTCTCTTTGTTAATTCTTTGGAGGAAGAGTCGACCTTCCAAACACATCTGGAATTTAAGTTTGGAGGAGAAGGAGAACTGTCCCTTTCTCACCCTATTCTAATTATGTTGGCCCTTCCACACACTTTTGAACTTTCCCACCCTTCCATGGTTAGAGTGATGAAGAGTGGGGAGGTGGAGAAGGAGCATATTTTGTTTCTCACACTTATGGTATTTGACTGAGGAATTGCCCCTTTCTCTTGATCTGGTAATTCTTGGGAGGAAGATTCGTGGAGTACTGGTCCTTTCCTACACTTGTTCCACTCGAGTGAGTAGCATGGGAACTGAAATAGACTTTTAGGAGGAGGAGTGGAAACATGTTGATGCCTCGAAGATCTTAGCATCAAGCAGCAAGGGATTCTCCCCGGTAAGAAAGCCCAATTAGATCACTCACCGTTTGTTGTAGGGAATCCGTCCAGTTAACGGCCTGGCTACCGTGTAAGATGTAAAAAAAATTGTTTAAGTTTCACCGGTTGCGGCCCGATCCACCATTTATGTGATTTTATTTTAAAGATGATATGAAAATGATGTAATCTAAATGCAAACTACAAACAAATCTGATCTAATACAATATTAAGCAAATTTAATCTATCTTAACAAAATTTAACCTATCCCTGCAAGGAGCAAACTGAAGATATGAGCAATGAACTAGAGAAACAACTAAGGGTTTCACGAATAGCCATTCAACCATAAATATACTTCTCTAGCAGAAAATAAATGATTTCAAAGGTAGCTCTGATTCAATTTAAACATCCCAATTGCTCATTTGGAGTAAACATTTATTGCATAGAAAATATATGAGAACCTTTCATCACATTTAGAAGTAATTCACATATAGAAAGGAAAGATCTCACAAAACAGGTGTAAATGCAGCAAGATATAGCTTAGCAAATCGTTGACACATAATCTAGGAAAAAAATGCAGTCCTCCAAGCTTTCATTAGGAAAAAAGAACTCCACATACATGCAATAAAATCATCTACCGACAAGACAGAGAATGTCTTTCCAACCTGCCAAAAGTCCTTTCATTCTTTTCTATCTGTCTAGTTATAGATTTACAATGCTTTCCTTTTCCCAAAACCTAAACCTAGGAGGAAACAAAGTTTTGTCTTCTAGTGACTAATAAGACAAAACTAAAAATATAGCTGTCCTTTTACAAAATATGTAACAAAAACAAATTCCATCTTCGCTTGTCTCTTTATTTCATTTAAAATAAACTAAGGCCTAGATGTATCAAAAGCTTCTGGTAACTTTTCAACTTCTGCTGATCCGTTGATTTCAGCTTGGATGCTTGCTTGTGCTGGCTCTAAGACTCCCGATGGTTCCCCTACTTCGGCTTGCATGGGTGGCTTGACTAACTGGATATAACTGGCCCATTGAGCCATTTCTCTTAGTAGGGTCTTTCCCCGTGCTAAGGCTGTCACTTTGAGTTCTTTCTCGAATATGCACAACTCTGACTTGATGGTGGCCGACCCTGCAGCTACTGCTTGAGAAATATCTTCAAGGAAATATGTGTGTATAGCAATCTGATCAATGAACTATTGGAGATATTCAGGAGTAAGCATTTTCACCTTCCCTAGGTATTCTAATTTTGCATCCAAATTGGCCCGAAGTTCTGCTTTACGCACCTCTCTCTCAGGAAAATCATAGATAGTCTCCGGCAAAATCATGAGACACTTCCCATGGGATTCTCGAGTCTTTGAGTAGAGAGTTTGATAGGATTTGGCTGACTTATGGATATTTTGACTTAGTTTGTGGCCACAGTCCCTACAAAATTTGAGGACACCAACATCCAAGTCTAATTCCTTTTCTGTTTTGGCACGCAAGTTCTGGGGAAAACCAAATTTACCTTTTCTCCATTCGAATTGCTCTTTAATTTCTGTAACGTGGAGAGAAAATTTATTTTTTAGTCTAAGAGCTTCTAGTTCAATGGCCCACATCCTTGTGACCATCTCTTTTATGTTTCCAATTTCATCTGAGATTGAGACTAGCAACTGGTGTGTTTTCTCTTGTTGATCACATGCATACCTGTGGAATAGGGACAGGTGTTGCTTGTTGGCTTCAATTGATTCCAACTCTGCCACACGAGCCTGTAAGTGTTCATGCCCACCTTCAGCAAAAACCAACTGCATTTATAGTGAACTTTTTTCATTTCCGAGCTGCTGTATTGTCAGGATTGCCACTTCCTTTTCTTCTATAAGCTCTTTGCACTCTCTTTTTAATTCCTTTGCTTCCATTACCTCCCTTTTCTTGTCAGCTTTTATTTTGAAGCATAAATCACTATAATCATTCACCTCATTCATCAGACGATTAACATTGGCTTCGGTCTCCTAGGCTGAAGACATAGAACATGCTGCTGTGAACGCGGGGTCGATATCGGTTCCTTGGACCAATGTGGTTTCCGATATTCTGAGTTCTTAATGGTCTGGCCCAATTTCAATTTTCTTAACCGGTCTACCAATAATAGCCTTCTTCCTTTCATGAAAATAAATGGAATCCAGGTTGGCCGCTTAGCGTTGCTGCTTGGGGTTGTACGAAGTTAGTGCTAATTCATCAGTAGGAACAACTCCAATATTAGCTATCCCTGGTGGGTCTATCTTTGGCGGTTCTAAGTCCATGGGTTGCAGACTGGATGAACCTTGTTCTCTTGCTACCCTAGATTTTTCTTCTGCTTGCAACCTTGCTATTTATGCAATCTCTATTGCTTCCTCTTGTGCTTGCATCTTTGTCAACTCTGCCTTTTTAGCCACTTCTTTTTTAGCTTGCAGCCTTGCAGCCTTGCCACCTCTGCTAGTTCAGCTACTTCTTTTTCAGCTTGCAGCCTTGCCACCTCTGCTAGTTCAGCTGCTTTTTGTTCGGCTTTCTCCTTCATGTCTTGTAATCTCTTGGGTTCTTCTAGCTTGATCCTCTCAGCAGCTTCTGCCACTTCGATTCTCTCATCCTCCATTTTCTTGGCTTCTGCCTCTTGTTCTTGTTGAGCTCTAGCAACATTTGCCTCCTGTTTCTGTTTGGCTTCTTGTCCTGTTCTAAGCCTTTCTGCTTCTTGTACATATCGATCAGCTTCTTCCTTCAAATCCATTTCGGATCCTCCATATTGTTGGTTAGGATCATCTTGTAATTGATGATCATATTGCTGCTTTTGGGACACTTCTAATCTAATTGCTACGGCTTGCTGCTCCTTTTGGATCAAGCCGACAGGTTTAGGACCGGCACTGGTTTTGCTTGTCTTTCTGTAGCGTTTTCCCAGTTCAGTCATGTTCCTTGCACTCCAGAAAAACTCTTCCTTTTGGTCCATAAAATGTGCATAGCAAAAGAGGTTTGGACCTGAAGGTAGTGTTTGGCAACCTTTCCATCAAGATCATGTCTCCTGAGGGGCATAGTGCCGAAATGGAAAGCTTCTTAGCCCTGAGCAAAATTTTCACCATCGCTGGCCTTTGGGATGTTGTATGCTCCGATGGTGAAGGGCATGGGCGGTGCAGGCCTTTCTTTCTGTCTTCGAGGACCTTGCTGATTCCACCAGTGCCGAAGAGTTTCCTTAAGGATTCCTTGTGCACCACAAAGTCCGTCACATACCGGGGAAACAAATAAGGAGGCTGTGATCCTCCACTCATCTGGATGTAGATGCCATTAGAGGAGAAATAGTAATCTCTGAATTCCTTTATGATGGGCATGGAATTTTTGGACATGCAACTCAGTTCCTCCACAAAAATGAGCTAATATAGGGGCATTATGAGTTTCTCACAAATGTCTTTGTAGTGGTTGGTGTATTTGCTTGCCCATGTGGGTTGGTAAGCTATAAAGAGAGGTGTCTCTTTCCTATTCCATGTACAACCCAGGTCTGGGAAAGGGTGTTTACTCAACAGGAAATCCATCAAATAAGAAGACATGAAGAAGTCTGCCTTCTTCTGAGATAGTCCTCCTTGAGCAGCAGTTAACTGCGAGGCCAAACTGTCTGAAATCATATCTGCCCAATTGAATATAGTACCGGAAGTAGCCATGTGAAATATCACTGGTACCTAACCAAGCTTGAATATTTTTCCATTTGGCATGCCGAAGATCCGACTCAGCATCAATGCAATGAGTCGATAGGGGGTCCTTAGAAGATTGCTTTCATATTCATTGTTCTTCCTTCGTCTAATTTTCCTGTCACTTATCATCATTTTCCTGGTAGACTCCAGAGGGTCCATAGAATGCTTCATTATCCACTCGTCAGTTAACCAGGCTCTTGCCTTAGGCAACTTGTAGGTAGTGGTAATGAATTGGGGTGTAAAAGATGACAGATTCATACCATCCTTATTATTGATCAACCTCATATTAGTTTGGACATGAGCAATTATCTAGCCAATGACCTCAGAACACGGGAACAACTCAGGCCATGTCGTTGCTTTGTGGAGGAAGGATTTTTTGATGTTTGGATAAACCATGGAATCTTCGAGGGGAATTTGTGGATCGTTCTGATCCCTGATGAGTTTGTACAGATCACCCCATTCAAATTCTGGTGCAGAGCTTCCTGGGGACGCCTTGGTAACAGCCTGCGTGTCACTGAACATAGTTTCAAGAGATGTGTTGTAACATCTCGAATTTTCATAAAAATTTAAAACTTTTAAAAACAACATTAAATGTGATGATTACAGTTGCGGAAATAATAATTTCTTTATTAAGACGACAATGATTAAGAAGTCATTACATACTAAACATAATTTAATCACTGAGTTAACAACATTTTAGATAACAGTGACTAATCATACTTCTGACAACACGCTTACTACAATAATTGCTCAAGTTAACTGAAAGGTTAGAAATATGATGCAACAGATTTCTTTTTTGACAAGACACTGACGGTTTGTTTTCTTGATTTCCAAGGGTGTCCTATGAGGTACCCTGGAGTTTACTTAGCTGCAAAAGCTAAGGCATTTGGAATGTTTCTATGTGCAGACAACAGGTAAGAAGTTCTACGACCACATGTTTTAAGAGTTCGTGTGTCTTTCAATTCAACGTCGATGTAATAATAAAATGATAAGTACCTCATTGCGAAACAAGTTGCTGGAGGTATGAATTACTTAGTATTAAAACTAGCTCAAGTGTTGACTTGCAAACTCATCAATGTTTTATAAAAAAGCATCATCTATTTAATTCTTATGTTGCTAAGTTTGTTATCATGACTATCGTCATTAATGTTGAGTGACTTTACCATTGTCTTAAGGTAGTTCTACTTTTATGTTATAGATGTAGTATTCGTACTACTAATTCATCAATACTTTGCACTATAAAACTATTGTGTGATGTAAATAATATGATCATGGTTTTTATGCTAAATAATTAGCGTTAGTTAGCTTGAGAACAAAACACAAATCCTACCCTTTTCAATTATTTGCAATGTATGAAAAATATAAATAATATATTGCTAGCATTATAATTTGTATAAATAAAGAATCCTATCTACCTATAATCTCCAATTACCAACAATCGTCAAGGTTTGGCTATATACAAATGTATAAGCCTTACCTATGTGACTTGTACACAAGCCAAGGACTACGATGTAAACAATGTAACTTGACATAGCATAAACTCTAATACTATGAGGCATGAATATTAGCTTTGAAACTATACCAACTATACAGATTAAAATTATCAAGTTATATGATGCATGAATGCTAACTTTGCTACCATACAAAATATATATATATATTGATACTAACTTTGCATTGAATTTTGATTGACAGGAGTTTTGAGCCTTAGTGCTTGGCATGCATTTCAACCTAGCATTGATGGTGTCCCATCCCTGCATTAATGGATCAGACCAAACTTCGTAGTGGAAAGTGATGTTGGCACTTCACGTAATACCATCCATGTGAATGTGGTGGATTAAATGACTATAAATCTAACTATGCGTGGTTTCCACATCTATTCTCCTCCGTGCTGGATATGGTAATGATCCTTAGTAAGCAAAGCTGGCTCTGTCGTGGTTGTGTTAATTTATGAAGCAATAAATGTTATGGTTGCCCGACCTCCAATCTAGCTCGCTGGAAATCTCTTGCTCGTTGATTGTATTAGATCTGGATCATTGATTTGCTAACCCTAACATCTCGTTGTAAATGTTTGATGCAGAGTTCTTGGTCTTCCTTTTTACGCTGGTGTTTCGAGTGATGAGGCCGACAGGCTGCTGGAAAATAGGGTTTAGACAAAGTATCTTATATTTTTCGACCTTGAGACCTGTAGGTGTGATCTTAATAGTTGCAGGTTCACCCCGGTGTCATAGTGATACGATATAGTTAGTGTTTACTGTGTTAGGTTTTACTGTTGTTGATTTATGTATTTGTAGCTTGATTCCTTTAGTTAGTGGAAGAGAATCTTCTGTAAAAATCTCATAGCCTCGGTCCAAGCCATCAAGCTCGTCGTTTTTGCTGGTGTAATGTACAAAACTCAAAATCATTGATTCTAAAGGTAAGCACTCACCCAAAGAATATGTTACTGTGTTTAACTTTCATGCTTACATTTCTCTTGTCATTAAACTCTTGATTGTGTTTTTGGCGGGCACCATTTTTGAATGAAGTTCCTTGGCAAGGGTTTGGAAATGGAATGTATGCATCCAATTCTTGGTAAGCTCTGGTGGTCCTCAAACCCTCGTAGGTGCTTTTGGACTTGGTTTGATGATAGTTCTGTTGCCAAGAGGAAAAACTGTTCAACCTTGTTTTCGGCAATGGTCGTCTCTTGAGTTTTCTTTAAGGTCTTATGTTGACATAAAAATTGTACAGAGGGTAGCCCTTAAATGTTTATATTTTTATTTGACCGTTTTGATGCCTAGCTCATCATTGATAAGAGTTTTAACACTCATTTTTGTAATGTTAGATGTCAAGGGTTTAAATCTTTGTAGTTTTTGGATAATGTGATCTCGTCTGATGTTTGTTAATGAGCTTCTTCATACTGTTGGAACCTTGATAGGTCCGAAATGTGACCTCTATTGAGTTTTTGGTTATTTCTATTGAGTATGGAACTCAAAGCCGAGAGCTCGTTTATCTCTGTAAACCATGATTCGTTTCTTGAAATGGAAAAATATGTTTAAACAAAATCGAGGGGATCACTATGTAAAATGATTGTGAAAAATTTGTCGAGCCATGATATTTATCTTTGGCCAAGGGTTTATAGTGTATTAGGTTTTGATACTACTGAAATAAATAATTGATACATGAAATCAAATAGGAAATTAGTGAAGAAATACAATATGTGTAAAGATAAGAAAACTATATATTGATCAGTGCTTACAGCTGTTAAAATCCTTGGAAATAGTATTACTTGGAAAACATGATATGTATAATTTTAATTGCATTTGCTTGCTATCTTGATTGAATAGAGATAAGAGAAAAATATATGACTGTGCAGAAATTAGACTATATTTATATTTCATGAATTACAAAAGAATCCTATAACGCTGTCAATACTATACAATAAATTTTTACTATGTTTAGATATAGGACAGAATTGTAATCATAGCACTTACTGTAATTATTTATCTAATCAATGGAAATCTACCTATCTCTCATCTACCATTTAATTTGATTCTCTATACTAGAGTATGATGCAAATAGCAGCATGTGGAAAAATATAGAGATGATTATCTAATCAGATCTTTAACAAAGCTTATCATTCAGACTTAAACAAAGATCAGAAATAAATATATTTACAAAACATAGTTTGATGATTTCACTAAACAGAATTATTAAACTATAAACAAAATAGGAAACAACAAAACCTGGTTAATCTGTAGGGAAAAAAATAGTCCAAGGAGCCTGTTCCACCCAACCAATTCCTGAAGACACCCAAGTTACTTGCCTTAGGACCCCCGAGCCTGTTCATTGAACCACTAGGAGGAAGAAAATTAGAAGCTTAGGACCTCAACTTGCAGTATCATTAGTTATCCAGTCTTAAAGACTTAGCAGTCAAAGGGACCTACACCAGCACCTCTGGTTCTCCTTCTCAGAATAATTTGCAGACTTACAATGCACTTACATAGCCTCCCTATTCGAATCTCTCAGTCATCACCTGATGCACATGAGGAATATTTTTGCAGAAAATATTGTGTAAGAGCTGCCTGCTCAATTCCAATTTGCCTTATGTAGGCTACCTAGGCCTTTCAGTTGTTAACTGGTCATTAAATGAGCTGCTTGCTCACTCCCTCCACCTGGGGGATAATGCCACAATTGTAGGGGTATTTGTCCCATAACCAACAGCTAGTGGTGAAGTGCAATTGCTGCCATCTATCCCATGCCTTCTAACAACTTCCATTCCTCCTAGTGGGTCAGTGAACACTCAGTTAGTGGGTTAGTGAACACTCATTTAACAGTTCCCTTGGGTGTTTGTCTCCTACTTTAATTTATTAAATAATAATAATTCAGTAATTACATTCATCTTTGACCAAACTTGGTCATAATTACAAAACTTTGTAATTAAAAATTAACATAAAGTATTTTTCTAATAAAATAATAATTTCAGAATTTGGGTAGGTGACATGTGTCTAGCAAAACTTATACATCTGAGTCTGATTCCTTGAGCTTAGCTTTGTGCCAAGAAGATTTTCTATGCATGTCAAACCTGCAGTAGTGGAATAGCACAAATAAGGATTTCTACAAATTTTTAGAGCAACTACTAAATGTAATCCCTCCTATGAATCGCATTATTGCGTAAGAATTGAACATGCACAATATTGTCATTTAATAAAATGACTTCCAGGCATTCAACAATGTGTTTATAGATATTACTAGAACATGAGTTTTATAAAAAACTGAAAGCTTATTTGAAAATCATTAACCATTTATAATTTATCCATTGTTTCATTGTTGTCGGCTTTTGAAAGTAAGTGTACAATGATACAAAAAATGACTGATGTGGGATAAAGGGAGCTTTTCAATATGTCCACGGTTGTTTTGGCTTTAAAACACAGCTTTTATCGCGTGGAGCATGAATGCTTAAAATGGCGAGTATAGCTTGACGTTTTAGCTTCCAGCTAATATCTCCTATAAACCAGGGTGGACTTGAACACGCTAACGCAAATGTTGGCTATAACTGACCCAGAGGTTTTCTATAAGACCCAAGTTCTTCGCGATTTCCCTTTGACCAACAAAACCCCTTCGCACCGGCCCTTTCACCAACAACCTGTGAGCAGGCTGAGGTCTCACCCGAGGTGTTTCTATGGGGTACTGCAGAATCAGATTTCCATAGTAAGTGATAAGTTGCTTGGACGGACGTACTGCGCAGCACCACAGGGGATATGTGCTACGAGGTGATATTGCGCAGCGATGGGCACGCTGCGGTCCGCACCACTATGTTCTTCTGTCGTGGGACTTCTCCTGAAGCTGCGAACAAGGCAGCTTTATTCTATACTTGGATTACCTTAAGGACACTTAAGGCACTAAAACAAATATCACTCATCCACTCGTTTAGGCACTTAACAGATTGTTCCTCTTACATTCATTCGTTAAGTCGGGGTCCTACGATTTGAACATATACGACTATACAATCCAACTGTTAAGCATTCTTTTACTGCGTATAGGAAAGTGTTTAACTAAATGACTGATTCACCATCTTCAAACACAACGCTAAATATTCATCATTCATTCGTTCATACAGAACTTAACATATCATCTCCATACTTCTTCTAAAGGCAAATGCATATCAAAGTTCTCTCATAACAGCATGCAAGAAAACATCTAGACGTTCAATTATAGAAAATACAGACAAGCATTCATTCATAAAACACAGTCACACAACACGGGATTTAACGTGGTTCACTCCCCCGAATGGGAAGCTACGTCCACAAGAATGGTTGGTAATATATTTCTTTAAAAGGGATGGGGACAACCATTCTTAGTCTGCGTACTCAGCTGCAGACTCTCCTTCCTCTCGGATAGGTCTCTACGCACACAGCTGCAGAGCCTTTAAAATCTTCTTAGCTCAAAGAGATTTTACAATACAACCATCCAAAATTGTAACAGCAAAAGTAAGAGAGTAACCCCAAAATGTACCCCAAAACATAACCCCATCCCATACAAAATTGTCTTCTTAAATAGATCATGCCCCTAAGGTCATGTCTTTACAATGACAAAAACCTAAACCCAAAAAACCCTTAGGGTTTACAAAACTACGTCGGTTTTCCTAAACCAACTTGCTGGCTCTTGGTAGTGTCTGCTTCATCATGGTGGTTCTCCACGTCTTCATTCTGTCACCATCGGCCTCCCTATCGCATGCATGCCAGCAGGTCTCTTTAACTTAACCGTTCATCTCTAACGTTTTTTCCCTCCAGGCATGCTAAGATGTCTCTTTCCTTAACAAAATCATACGTTGGCCACCTTCCTGATTTGCTCGTGCCCTCCGCTCGGCACTCCTAGAGCTTCTTTCTAAAATTAGACCACTACTGGTCCATCTGATACCTGCACCTAATCCTTGTCCAACACTCCACTTTGTTGGCTCCACGTGGCCTGATTGCTTCGCAGCACTACTTCCTCGCAGCGTTGGTCTTCGCGGTGCTCCCAAAATTCAGATGCTGCGCACAGCTTCATAGCACCCTCAACACTTAGACAAAATTGCATCTTTGCCTGAGCTACGCCCAGCTCAACTTTTCCTACTTATCAAAAATATTACCAAAAATTTGTCCCAACCTGGGCCCAACAGCAAAACTTGCGGTCTCTTGTTAAAACAAACTGCGATGAGGGTTCCTAAGGATTATCCATTATGGACGAACGATTGTCGTGGGGAGAAACTCAATAAACGTGCTGAGGGTGAGCTTAAAGGGTTACGGCTAGGCCGGGAAAAATGTAGGTTTCGTTCCTTAAAGGGAGCTTTCCCATAGGAGAAAGATTTCCCTATATCTCGCAGGTCTAACGAAAAAAAAAAAAAAACTTAGTGTCTAATAGCTTTTTGACGAGGAATGCAACTTTGAACGGGTTTTTTACTTCAGCTGAAACAACGAGGAGGATAAAAGAATGCCTACCTGTTAGCCTTGGAGTGTATCCTGGTGATTGGCGGGAAAATCCTGACAGGTGATAGCTCCAACAACTCTTCACGACGAATGATAAGCTTTGCACTCCTTTGGTAATCACATAATGATCCAAAACTCCGCTCTATTCATTCATATAAGGGAAGCATTAAGCTCGCATGGGTGATGGTTGGAAAATTGATGAGCACGGGGCTCAACATGATGGGCATTTAACTCTACATAAGGTGATATTAATGACTTCACCAACGTCGTATCCGCACGCATGCCCAAAATATTGGCCACACTTCGGAGGCGAGCACGCTGTTAAGTTTCCACACAATAGGCAGTATCTTTGTGCTTAAAACCCATGATGCTGAGACGCGCCTTCGGATTAGGGCCCCGTCGAGAGTTTTGAAGTTAAAAGCAATGCAACGGGCGGCGGTCTCAGGCTTAAATTGTGCGCAAATTTTTTTCCCATGGGTCCGAGTTTCATCGATGATTGGGGAGGATACCACGAGTGGGCGTTTTAATCATATAAACTACGACCAAAAATATACGTCAGAAGGTGAGGCGCAACCATGTGGGCGATTGATTTAAGGGTAAGTAATGCGCAGCGGCAAAGGGTTTAGCCATAGAAGTTGTGCTAAATAAGTGTGCTAGCTAGCGCAAAGTTAAAGGATGAAAACGTAAAGGAGAAGCAAAAGAGATCAAGGGAGCCTCTCGTCGGTGAATTTAGTGTAAAAAATTGTGCCATAATCGGCCGAGTTATGAATAATATCCGCGCTATAATTGGCCAAGTTAAGCTTAAAACTTGCGCGAAAAGGAAGCCAGAATAAATCTTGAAAAATGCGCCAAAGGCGGCCAAATTATGGTTAAGTCAAGCGCCGAAAGTGGCAAAGCTATGGTTAAAACTTGCGCCAAAGGCTAAATATGACTTTTTCCGTAGTAAGAAACTTAATCAAGAGAAAACTTCTTTGAGAAACAAGAGTTAAAGGTTTCCAAGTTGGAGCAGGATAAGCTTCACAGAAAAAGGAACATTTGTTACAAAAAATGTATAAGGAGGGGGACCAATATTTACAAAATTTGGGGAAGGGTGTTGCAGCAACAACAAAACATTGGAACTTTCTCGCCCTTCTATGGTTAGAGTGATGAGGAGTGGGTAGGTGGAGAAGGAGCATGTTCCCTTTCTCACACTTTTGGTATTTGGGTGAGTAACTGACCCTTTATATTTATTTGGTGATTTTTTGGAATAAGTGTCAAGGAGAAACTGACATTTCCAACACTTTTTCCACTCGAGTGAGTAGCATGGGAATTTCCTTAGACTTTTGTGAGGAGGAGCGACATCATTGGCACTTTCCCACCCTATTCTAATTACGTTGGCCCTTCCACACACTTTTGGAATTTGATTAAGGAGGAGAAGGATCACTGGCACTTTCTCACCCTCCTATGATTAGAGTGATGAGGATTAGGGAGGTGGAGAAGGAGCATATGCTCTTTCTCACACTTTTGGTATTTGGGTGAGGAACTGGCCCTTTCTCTCACTTTGGTAATTCTTGGGACAAAGAGTCGAACTTACACACACATATGGAATTTAATTTTGTAGGATAATGAGCATTGGCCCTTTCTCACCCTATTCTAATTATGTTGGCCCTTCCAGACACTTTTGAAGTTTGATTCAGGGGGAAAAGGAGAACTGGCCCTTTTCCACCCTTCCATGGTTATAGTGATGAGGTGGAGAAGGAACATGTGCCATTTCTCACACTTTTGGAATTTGAGTGAGGAATTGGCCCTTTCTCTTTTGGTAATTCTTGGGATGAATAGTCTAGGAGAACTGATCCTTTCCTATAGTTATTCCACTCGAGTGAGTAGCATGGGAACTGCCTTAGAATTTTGGAAGGAGGAGCGGAAACATTGGAACTTTCTAACCCTATTCTAATTACACTGGCCCTTCCACACACTTATGGAATTTGAGTAAGGAGTAGAAGGAGCACTAGCACTTTATCACCCTTTTATGGTTATAATGATGAGGAGTGGGGAGGTGGAGAAGGATCATGTGCCCTTTCTCACACTTTTGGTATTTGAGCGAGGAACTGGCCCTTTCTCCCATTTTAGTGATTTTTTGGAAGAAGGGTCGAGGAGCACTGGACCTTTCCAACACTTGTTCCACCCGAGTGAGTAGCACAAGAACTTCCTCAGACTTGTGGGAGGAGTAGTGGAAACATTGGAAATTTCCCACCCTATTCTAATAACACTGGCCCTTTCTCACACTTCTGAAATCTAAGCAAGGAAGAGAAGGAGCAATGGCCCTTTCTCACCCTTCTATGCTTAGTTGACATGGAGGAGGTGGACTGGCCTCAATTTCCTACGAGCAAGTTTAGGACTTCGGAGGAAAAGAAACATGGGCCCATTCTCAAACTCCTGTAATTTGAGTGGGAAACTAGGCCTTTATCTTTCTCTGGGAAGAAAAGTCAAGGACCACTATACGTTTCCCACTAGCCCTTCCTCACACTTTTGAAATTTGAATAAAGGTGGAGGATTACTGGCCCTTTCTCACCCTTTTATGGTTAGAGTGTTGAGGAAGAGTGTTTAGTACATAGGAGACATAGAATGGGCGCTTGCTCAAACTCTTGTAATTTGAGTGGGCAGTTGGCTCTCCCTCTTGCTCTAGTAATCTTTGGGAGGAAGAGTCAAGGATCATTGGCCCTCTTCCACGCTTGTTCCAATAGGATGAGTAGCATGGGAAATACCATAGCCTTTGGGGAGGAGTACGATCATGGGCCATTTCACCAAATTTTGTAATTCGGGTGAGAAACTAACCCTTTTTCCCACTTTGGTAATCTTTGGGAGGAAGAGAAAAGGCTCAGTAATTGTTTTGCAAACTTGTTCCATATGAATGAGTATCATGGTAACTCCCTTAGAATTTTGGGATGAGGAGTAATACCACTATCTCTTTCTTTCCTTTGTGAAATTTGAGTGAGGAGAAGGAGGAATTTCCCTTTCTCACCCTTATGTGCTTATAGTGATGAGGATTAGGTGGAGTGGCCACAATTTCCTACGAGTGAGTAACTTTAGGACATTGGATGAGAAGGAGCATGGGCCCATTCACAAGAGATTGTAATTATATTTACATGGGGACCTTATGATTTTTGTATGTTAATGAGGTAAAATCAGATGGGAGGTCATTGTAAGGATGAGAAGGAGCACTAGCCCATTCCCACCCTTTTATGGACTTTTATGGTTAGAGTGATGAGGATGAAGTGGAGCGGCCTCATTTTACCACAAGCGATGTTCCCATTGGCGATGGCCTAGATGAAATTGCGTAGCTTGTCCAAAAAAATCTAGATTGTTATAAGCTTTAAGATATGCATCAAAGAAAATAACAAAATTTCCCACCAATGTCCCATATGCAATGGTGCATCTTCCCAGAATAAATTGTGACCATTGGAGACATTAGAAGCCGCAATGAAGATAAGAAAAGATACTCCCTACGAATGGACAAGATGAAACCACACATCTCGCCAAATAAAATATCAACCATCAGTGGATTGAAGACATATAGAAAAATTTAAAAAGGATCTCACTCCGTCCACGACTCAGATCAAAGCAAGCATCTTCCTAAGATAAATCTAATACATTGGTGATGGAATAAATGTGCAGTGAAACTAAAAGCGTTTTTTTTGGGTCAACGGATCATTTTAAACCTCTCATATTTTTGAAAGACCTTCATCGTCAGGGTATAAGAACACAATACAATATCAGATAAGGTACTTTGTCATCCACATCCAGAATTAGACTACGTGGATTTTCCAAAAAAAACCATGATTGTTAATAGCATTAGAGCACAGGCCAACAATAAGGAGGAATTCTTTCAATTGAAAATCAATTTGATATCACGCCGCCTTTATGAAATAAATGCACATCATCGATGGGGTTGCAGTAACTACCTTTTGCCACCTTGGGATAAATTAATTGGTCTGAGCGATCAAACAGTTGATCACCCGTGTGGATCCGTAACCAATTCAAATAAGGTGGTGCATAAATCTTGAGAGAATATTCCTATTGAATGCCACAACAATACTAGAATGACCGATCACCTATGTGAGGCTGCAGCCACTTCAAATCAATTGGTGTGTAAATCTTGAGAGAATCTACCTATTCATTATGCAGTGAGCTAAGCACAACGGCTTCACACAGGTGATCAACTGTTTGATCACTCAAACCTATTTTGGAAATAAATTCAGTTGAATTTTGGAAAGAAAATGATTTGGCCTAATGGGAGTAGTCCAAAAAGGATTTGTCTAAAAATTCTATGATTTGGCTAGATGGGGGCTTTCCATTGGAATTTGGCGTTTTTTATTTTGCAAAATATGAATTTAACTGTGTTTTAATTGTGATTTTGATGGTAGAAATGGATTCAACAACACCAAAAACCCTTGGGGCACCCGAAATTTCATAGATTGAGAGTTGTAACTAGACTTTTTAAAAACAATTGTTGAATTTTTTCAAAATCGTGCCAAAAAAATCAATTTTTTCCCTTTGAAATCATAAAAATTTTAGATTATGTGGTCCAAAAATGTCTCGTAATTAGATAACTCACACGTATAATTTCCCATCTGCACCGTATATTCCTCACGTTCCCCGAGGCAAGTGTCGAAGGTCCATTGGATGAGAACATCCAATGGCCCTCCCACACTTGCCTTAGGGAATGCAAGAAAAATATGTCTAGTGCATAATGTTCACCCTAACCCACGACACGTGAACGAATCTCGATGTCCACTTACATCTATATATGAACGCACATCCTTTGTTATTATTCTCAATTCTATACCTCGTTGACCTTATGGATCATCCTCCTATGTCTTGTCCTTATGTAAGCATGTAGATAGTTATGCCTATGCTAAGTATTTTCCCCTTGTTGTTTTATGATACGATGTCCCTCCACGAGATTGTTTTTAGTTGTTTCCATACAAAAAATCTCATTAATCGCTCACACCCACTACTCAATTACAGTGAGCTTTGTGAAGTTGGAACCTTGCTTGGAGATTCAGAGCCCGCTTACAGTGAACTTTGCGAAGAAACGCAATGTTCCTCTGGAAAATATGGGCTTTGATGTGCTTGCGACATCTCACTCTTTTGAGCCCCTTTCTGCTATGGATACATCCCATGGCCATATAAGAGACTGATTATTCACAGTTTTGGATGAATTCTCGGGGGGATTATACCTTCCGGTACTGGATAGCATATCCGCTGTTCAAGGAAATGGAATGGAATGGATCCAATGCAAATGATTCACCAGAAGTTAATGATCAATTTGGATATGAAACCCAAACAGTTAATGTTAAAGATCAAGATGATCTGACGACCAAAATGGCTGAGGTTTTGGCTGCATCTATGGAGTTTGTTTCATTTACAACCTCTACCAAACTATACATATTTCTTCTTACAATTGTCCTTATGAAGCACAACATCGGTTAATATCCACCTGTATCAAAATAAAAATGTTTACTGAATGATGTTGTTTAGTCACTAGATAGGGTACACCGATGTCATTCAATAGAAAATTTAGTTTCATCGTCCAACGACTCAATAGCAGGACGCATATGAACAAAAGACAACATATCGCTCATGTTGGTTGGTGAGATGTTCATGAAAATTATTTACTCTAACATCAAGAGAGGGATGTAGTTTCCTGCAGGAAGACAATAACTAGTAGATGAACTAAGGGCATAGTCAACATCTGCGAGCATACTTAAGCTCAACATGAAGAGTCGCAAAAGGAGATTCAGTCATTTCCAAGATTAGAAGTTTCCAATATTTGCAACATTAGGCTTGTTCTCTTCTTCTTTCCTCATTCTTCATTGTACATTGTATAAGATGGTAGAACTTCTAGTTTCATTTGAAAATAGACGATAAGGACCAAGACTATAGTGATGAATTAATCCCCCTGATTGTACTCTCATATAAATGAAATAAAATTGTTGGGAATTTTGGAAGCAGGACCGAGGCAATGATTCCACTGGTTTTTTGAATCAAAAGGATTTTTATATGGTGTTCAATGTTCTTTCAATACAGTAGACAAGTCTTCATCTAAGTTCCTAAGTCATATGGATCAAAACTTTTATCACGCTTGTGTGATTTTCCAATAGTTTTATTGTATGCATTTAAATGGACAGTGGATAATGCTTTGTTGTTGAATTGTATTTCATGATTGTTGTTCTTCTTTTCAAGAATCGGGTTATGATTTAGGTGCCCTTCCTGCCCTTGCGCCAAGATTGGTTTACTTTGGAAGTTATTGTTATAAAAAGTAATTCACTTTATCTCGATTATATTATTAGAAGTAAATCTAATTTCAGTTAAAGCATAAAGCGTGCACATAAAGCATAAAGATAGGTTAGGGTTTTAGCATGTAGAAGTGCTTAAATATAGACCTTCAAGGTCCATTGTAATCATGAAGTTTCATGTGAATAGAAGAGTAACAACTCGTTGCCATAAAATTCATCAATTATGATTTAGGTTCCTTGGTCTCTATTGCTTTCAACTTGTTTTATTTTGGAATAGTTGTGCCTCTTTTAAAAATTTAAACATTCACATTTACTTTCGCAATCAAGATTTTCCCCACGCACCTCATATTTCATTTGCAAATCCATTCAAATTTTATGCATATTTTAAAGGTACTTCCAGTGATAGACTAGGGTTTGTAACTTATACTTTTTAAGGGTTCTCTCCCTTGGTGAGCTATAGTTGGCACGAAAAAATAGAGAGATATCCTATCCAGTCGATGAACAACCTGAGGGACAACAATAACGAAAGGAAGGGTTGATCAACTTTATAAAAAAGAAATTCACATCAAATCTTAGTGAAAAAATAGCCATTACCACCTTTGATATAGTTCCGTTATAGATCAGTCTTCCAAGTACATATAAAGCAGTGTTGTAAATTTCTCAGACATAAAAATACAAAGCACTGACTAAATAGTAGTCACCCGGAACAAATTTTAATTCCCGACCAAAAGGCTATGTGCTGCAGGGAGGGGAGTTTTTGCATCATTTTTAGGAAGCACGATTTATAATGAGTCGCACTGATAAGTCCATTACATGGTTTGTGGAATTATCCATGGTGCTTTATGATATGTTTCTTTTCACTATTGTGCGCTTGGAAGACCGCGGTGGGCTGCGCTTTATTCCTACGGTAATGTATAGAACATTGCCTATTGTTTTGTATTTTCTCGAGGCTATGTGGAGTCGTTGGGTCCATGGGCCCATCATGGAATTATAAAATCCACCTTATAAAGTGACAATGGTTGACAAATTCAAGTGTTCTTTTCCAGTTTCTCTGTCATGTAGTGCTTTCCTGGCTCCCAGAATAATCTATGTATAAATTATTTTTGTTTAATGAAATCAAGTTAGGTTCTTGGACAATTCCCCCCTATGCTTCGCATCTTTTAAGACATATTTTAACAGAAAATAGTTTCCATCGATGCCAAAATAAGTTGTTGGGATTCATCTTCCAACGGGTTATAGTATGTATTTTATGTAAGTATTTCTAAACTTCCATGTAAATTTATTGTATTTATTGTTGTTGTAGCATTATATATTTATCATGTAATATTTGTACTAATTCGTATTAAAATCAAATTTACTATAGGATTTTCAATAACACACCTTGGATCCTCTTACATAATTGTACCTAGGCTTCGCCTCTCTTCGGAAAGTGTTTGTGAAGAGTCATATTTAAACTATTTTGTAGAGGTTGCAGAGCCAACGAATGGTTACCCAGACTTGTACATTCACACTGAGAGGGAGGATAGTGTGACATCCATAGGAATTGTTTTGAATTCAACAGTTCTGAATGATCACCAACTTATGATTCAATTTGAATCAACTGTAGATGCTAAAGAAAATGAGTCTAATGTTAAAGATTGCATTGTAGAACAATGCACCTTTAAGGAAATATTATATCAACAACACCTTATGCAAGCTTATGTGGAAATTAAAGATGTGTCGGCATACAGGTATGAGTGGAAGTTGGGTAACTATGGAAAGAATCCAAACATATTAATACATTCTAATGCAATACATAATGGGATTCAAACTGTTTTGAAATGTGTATACCTTCAAAAACAAACATCATCTATTGTGCACTACATGAATATTAGAAAGGAGCTAAATCCAAATTGCGGTGTGAACCTTACACACTGGAGGTGCAGGTATGCACACAGTTTGGACAAGGATATGAAAATGTCCCTTTTCAAATTGTTGCGACAGACTCTTGTTGATGCCAAGATGGAATTGGTAGAAAAAATATTTTAAAAAACAGGGGGTGAAAACAAATAAAATGCTTCCCCTTTCTTATTTGATGGCAAACTTTTCAAAATTGGTATCCATCTGTCACGTGCCACCTGAAGAGTACTAGTATAGATCAATCAATGATAATTGGGTGCCTGAATTGATACAGTTGATGGTAGCAAATCCAAACACCTTGCAAAGAGATGGATTATTGATTCCTTTTACAAAAGGGGATGCCGAGACATCATACAGCTTTGCAAAATTGGTAATAGAGGAAGATGTTTCAAGGGAAGATGTACATTTTTTATTCTTGATGGGAAACACAAAATAGAATTTTGTAAGGAAATATTGAAAAATAAAGTAAATAATAGATTCCATGATCAATTCATAGAGAATATGGCTAGAATTGTAGACCCTGCCACATATGTGACTACAACTCTTAGTATTTGCAAGCAACAAAATGAGGCAAACAAAACATGGGTTTAGAAAAAGTACATTGCACATATTTTGAAAGCTAGGTACCACTAGGAGAATTTTGGTTAGCCAAAGCATCTTAGGAGGGGCAATAAACCTTCTCCTGAATGGATAGTAAGTTTCTGTACTTGAATTGCATTGATTATAATATACTAGAAAAATTTATTTTTCCCATATTTATTATTTATTGTTTACCTTACAGGTGTTTGAGAGAAAATGTAAGAGCATATTAGAAAGAGAGAAGCCTATAAGTCACAAGAATAAGTTGACCTTAGTGTGTCTCCCTCGCCAAATATGGAATAAGTGGGTCAACATTTTTTACCTTTATAGAAATGGTGGTCTGGAATGTTCGCCTAAGAAGGCATCACAAGAAGACTTCACTCCCAACACCAGATCTAAATACACAACAAGATTTTTTAGGTGTACAAGGGGAATGGAGGATAAAGAGCTTGATGACTTAGTAGTTTCAATAATAGAAGTCATGGTATGTATAATTAATTCAGTCAAATAAGGGGTGGAAGCAAAGGGATTAAGTGGCTACTACAAGAGGATAAAAGCATAGAGGCATGTTTGTAGAGTTGCATCAAGATACATGGAAACTAATGATGTTTACAACCACATATATTTCAAAGTACACATAGGAAATGTACTAGAAATGTAAAGCATGAAACGACACCACATCATACAACTTGGTGATATCCTTAGTGATATGCAAGAAATAAATGATGACAATGAACCTGAAAAATCAAGTAAAAAGAAGAAAAAATAAAGGTTAATGGTGATTATCATAACATTCTGGAACTAGCTAAGGACATACTGGATATGCATATAGCACGAAGGAATGGTGTGGAAAGGGGATACTTTCCAAACTCCTATCACTTTTAATGTGTTTCATCCTATCCAAGTTCATTGAAGCATGCACTAGAAAGCTTACGACCAAATATGATGACATTGGAAATTGATTTATTGGTGGTATATTTATGGAATGTGGTCACTGATTGGTGTGGTGATGATTTGATATACTTGTTCAACATATTGGGCAGAAGTGGGGCTAGATGTGTTTGTGTCTTTCTAGTTGATCCAATAAAATTCCATTTGGTTATTACCGCGGTCAAGACGTCTTTCAAGAAGACAATGAGAGAATATTATTTTAAAGTTGAGGATGTAAGACAATTCAAAAAAAAAAACACATATGACAGATCAAATAACATCATTGTGTTGCATGGGCTATACCAGCAACAAAAAGGTGATGAAATCGAAATAAGTGAATCAATGGATATGTTTTATAACCAATGCGAAGATGATGAGAAAATGGATCCCTTTCCTTCATTTGAGGAAGTTGGTGTTCAAAGGAGGGTTAAATATCCATTCAAAAACGAAAGAAATATTTCCTTTTGGGACAATGTTACTAAAATTTTTGTAGAGGAAGGTGGAATGGCTCTCTTTGTTTATGGCGGAGGAAGAATTTTTCAATTTATAATGCGGCAACGAAAGTGTACATTGGCATGTGTTGTTGAGAATGTACATCAGGAAGAATACTTGAAGAAGTATTCTCAAAGACTTATCAGCACTCCAGGTTGGTAAAATTTGTCATGTTTATAAACCTATACAGTAATTACATTATTTTTTCCATCGTTCTGGTTTGTTGATAATTCAAATTAAAAATGCTAATTTTATGAAATTGTCCTCTTAAATCATGAAGATGCTCGACCTATGAATTTTGTAGAGACTCATCGACTTATAGACGAAGGTCCTATGTATTGTTTTTATGCATGTTAGAATACATTATCAATTGGTAAGTTCATATTTTGATGGGGGGCAGGGGAAATATATACCAAGACATTATGTTTGTTGTAAACCAAATTACACTAATTGATTTATTTTGTGGTATGAATTCAATGTAAAAACACATCTCAAACACCAGAAGTAGATGATCTGGTTGATCGATCACACATACCAGGTATATTATATACTATACTCGTGTTATAATTTTATACAATGACTTCAAATAATCACATCCTAAATTAAAGAGCCAGACTGTATGTCACAATACACTATCAACTGGTAAGTTCACATTCACGTGGAAAATATATATGAAGATAATGTTTATTATTAAAAAAATTATAGTAGTTAATCTATTTTGTGGTCTGAATCCAGATTCAAACACATCTCAAACAACAGTCTCAAGAGATGCAGATGCTAGCATAGTGGTTCGATCTCACACAGGTAGTTTCTCTATTCTCTATTATAATTTTCTTTCATATTTTCGACTTCAAATAGTCATAGTACTATCCCAAATATGGAACCTTCTAGTACATGCATATATAGAATACCGTGGTATTGCATAACCATCTCAATATTTACATTCTTATCATTCTTATAGAACCATCACAACCAAGGAATTATTTAAACACAATCGCATAATGGATCGGTTTTTCATGCTACTTTTAATGCTATCTATAACAAAAAAATACATTCTTATCAAATGAACGTAGACAAAAAATTAAGTATTACTTATCTTTTTTGGACAAAAGAATCAAACGTGGAAGTGATCAAGGAATC
This sequence comes from Larix kaempferi, assembly GCA_027924585.1. Classification (NCBI taxonomy): domain Eukaryota; kingdom Viridiplantae; phylum Streptophyta; class Pinopsida; order Pinales; family Pinaceae; genus Larix; species Larix kaempferi. The sequence continues at coordinate 18,740,010 of BSBM01000858.1, read as the reverse complement.
ATCCAGAATTGACCAAGGGTCCTTCTATACTCTACCCATGCCATAATTTGCTACCATATACTGGAATTCAATTATCATTATTGCTTCTCATGTAGAAAAGAATGTACCATTGGTAGTGCATATATATAAAAATGTGTTGTAATGGGTTCATTGCCATTACTAAGGTATGTCCTTCATACAATGAATAACACAAACATGGATTCTTTGTTTATTTAGAAAAGAAATTTAATTTTGTTTCGCAAACAGAAAAGGAAACTGCTGAAATGATGCGAGGCAATGGAACAAATTTGCAATGCACAATTTCTCTAGGTATTTATAGTAGAACACTAATCATTTTGCAATATATAGTATATGATATTTTTGTAATATATTATATGATATTAATATACACTGATATTGTTTTTTTGTAATGGTCCAAGAATTTGTTTTTATTGATTTTAGACCTACAATATTTCTTGTACAATCAAACCACAAAAAGGTCCAAACCATATCTGAAATTGAAGGGAAATCACTACATACTTTTGCCCAAAATATCTGAAATTTTCTTATTGGTCACAAGTGTATTTGAGGTTGCATTATAGGATGACAAGGAGAAGAAAGAAGTAACACAAATGGCTAAGCAAGTATTCAAAAAAATTCCACTTCCATCGAGCGGGTTGTTTTGTTTTTGTAGTGAAGATTTCAAAAAGGATTCCATGGGCTAGTTAACCAAGCCACTTGTGATGGTTTGGAGACGGTATAATAAAAAATATAATGAGAAAAATACAATACTTGTTTAAAAAAATGTTGTTTGGGAGATGAGAGATAATTGTAAAGCAGCTCCAGCCATTGGTTCAAAGGAAAATTGGCTAATGGAATTTTTGTTAGTTTTTCAAAATTTACTTCAATCTGGTGTAGGATCTTAACTGAGAGAACAACATGTACAACATATCTACAACATATCAATCATGGACATAATAATGCAACCACACAAGAGACAATAGACACACAGAGTTTCACTGGGGAAAACCATAAAGGTGAAAAACCCCACAACTTCGTCAAAGATAGATAGAGCAATGATACAACCCAAGCATAAGAGATAGTCTTCTCCTAGCAGCAGCTTCTCCTCCTCCACAAGTGCACCACTCTCCTATGAGAGTATGAGTGAGAAATTGAATGATCAAATAGAGATCTCCCGATCTCTATTTATACTTGTACTGTCCTGCCCAATAAACTAATGGGGCTGACTTGTCTAGCTTAGCCTAATAACCCATGGTTAACTTAATCCAGGCCAACCCCACACTTGGTGGTCTAATAACCCATTTACACACATGACTCATACAAGGCCGACCCCATCAAGGTGGTCTAATAACCCATCAAGTATAAGTTACGACACTTACAATATAAATGACGACACTTCCGTATAGAGGAATAATAACATCTCTATAGGAATACAAACACTTCCGTATAGAGGAATGATAACATCTCTATAGGAATACAATACACATGGGTAAAATACATTCCGAAGTTGCATATACATCAACACTCCCTCTTAACTAGGAAGGTATTTCTCGACAAAGATCTGCTAGCACAAGTCTTCTTCTCTGGATCATCATCAGCGAATCATCATCCTTGAATCATCGTCATCGTCACTGTTGCTGATATCTCAATCAATCTTTGAATCTACTTGTCATAGGAAGTTCTACAGAGCCAGTCCTTTTTCATACTGGATGTAGGCCCACCACCTGTAGGTCTTCATCATCACTGGCCATACTGTGGAATCCTCAGAACTTACTACGTGCATCACAAAACCTGGCTAAAGCATCCCAGGCTGTTATGAGCACACGGCTCTACCTGTCGGATCTCCCAGGAGCACATTACATGTGACCCCATCACAAAAACTGGCTGTAGCATCCCAGGTTGTTACAAGCACATAGCTCTACCTGTGGGATCTTCCAGGAGCACATTACATGTGATCTCACCACAAAACCTGGCTGTAGCATCCCAGGATGTTATGAGCACTCAGCTCTACCTGTCAGATCTACCAGGAGCATATTACATGTGGTCATGGAAAAACCTGGTTGTAGCATCCTAGGTTGTTACGAGAACTCAAATCTACCTGTTGGATCTCCCAGGAGCACATTACATGCCATAGGACAAAACCTCGAAGGAGCATCCTAGGTTGTTACGAGCACATAGCTCTACCTGTCGGATCTCCCAAGGCTGGATTATATGTCCTCCCAAAGCAAAACCTCAAAAGAGCATTTGCCAAAAATCCCAGGGCCACATTACATGCCATAGGAAAAACCTCGAAAGACTATTTGCAAACCTCCCAGGGTTGGATTATATGCTTATCTACACAACCTGGTCCACGGCCATAGAGTATCATCCTGATACTCACCATACATCATTTTGATGTATACATGATCATCCTAATCATCATCACCGCATCGTCCTGATGCATGTCATCTGGAGCAACATCTTGAAGCTCATCATCTATGATCATCCTAATCATACAATGCATCCATCTGATGCATACACAGTATCTTCCTAATACATATCATCATACATGATCTACCTGATCATACAATATATCCACCTAATACATATACAAACACATGATCCACCTGATAATACCTTATACATATCGACATACATGATCTACCTGATCATACAATGTATCCTCTTGATACATCTATAGATACATACACATGATCCAACTGATCATATCCAACATCCAATATGATGCATACATACATATATAAATGATCCAACTAATCATACAGAGCAGAAACTAGAACATCATCCTGATGCTCATCATCCAGCGCTTATATCCATAGCCATGGGAAGGATCCTCCTCTCACCATGCTTGGAATGGCTCCAGCAAATGTGTCCATCACTTCTTCCTCGAAGTGTCATCAATATGAAGAACACCAAGCCTCTCTCTGAGGTACTTGAACTTCACTCTCGCTAGTGGTTTCGTCAACACATCTGCAACCTGCTCATCCGTTGCAACATATAGGAGCTTCACTGCTCCTCTCTACACCATACCCATGATATAGTGATATTTGATCTCGATGTGCTTTGACCTATCGTGGAACACCGGGTTCTCAGATAGATTCACACAACTCTAGTTGTCACAAAAGATACTAGTAGCCTCCAACGGGAGATCAAATAACTCAGACAGTAGCTTCTGGAGCCATACTGCCTCACAACTAGCCGAACAAGCTGCAAAATACTCTACTTCGAGTGTACTCAGTGCTACGCATGACTGCTTCCTGCTAAAACAAGAGATCACACCTGATCCCATGCTAAAGCAGCACCGAGAAGTGCTCTTCCTATCTGTAGCATTGCCTTCCGAGTCCAAATCAACATAACCCTATAGGTTAAAATTTTGATTCGCATCATACTTGAGCCCATAGTCAATTGTACCCTTCAGGTACCTTAGAATATGCTTTATAGCAATCAGGTGAACAGCTCTGGGATCCGTCAGGAATTGGCTCAATATGTTCACCACAAAGCAAATATCTGGTCTAGTGTTTGTCAGGTACATCAAGGACCCAATCATTTGATGATACATAGTGACATCAACTGGATCATATGAAGCATCAAACAGAAGCTTCAGGTTCGATGTCATAGCCTCGCAGTCCATCATCCTGAACCTCTTCAAGATCTCTATTGTATACTTCCCTTGTCCAAGGAAGATTCCATCTGTAGTCTACCACACCTTCATACCAATAAAGTAGTGCGTCATACCCAAGTCCTTCATATTGAACTCGGTAGCAAGCTTCCTCTTCATGTCGGCAATCAATCTATCCTCACCTATTACAAACAGGTCATCCACATACAATAGTAGTATCACTGGATTGCCTTCCTCAAACTTGTAGTAAAGGCTGGAAACCACTTTACTCTTGGTAAAGCCCAAATTGGATAGAAAGGCATCTATCCTGCCATACCAGGTCCTGGCTTCCTATTTCAAACCATACAGGGCTTTCTTCAACCTGCACACATATGAATCTCTGTCATGTATCTCAAACACGAGCGGCTGCTCCACATACACTTCCTCTTCGACTACACCATTCAAGAATGCTGTCTTGAAATCCATCTGGTGTATCTTCTATTTCATCACTGCAGCCAAAGAAAGTATTGATCTGATGGAAGTGTGCCTGGCTATAGGTGTATAAGTGTCTTCATACTCAATGCCTCTTTCTGGGAGAAGCCACGAGCTACAAACCTCTCTTTGTATTTCTCCATGCTACCATCTGCAGCATGCTTGATCTTATAGATCCATTTGGAAGTCACAACAGGCTTCCCTTCAAGTCTTGGGACTGCATCCCAAACATCATTCTTCATGATTGACTGGTACTCCTTGATCATGGCATTCTTACCGAATCCTGGGAACTTCAATACATTCAATAGATAACTTTGTTGCTGAAACAAATGTTGTAGTCCTTCTTTTGTAGGTGCTCATATACGATATTTCCTACAAAACAACTTAAATTGCATGATTAGAAACTTCTCATAGTTTTTAGAACAAATTCTTACACATAAAGAAATATGTCATACAGTCATGCAATTATTTTAGCCAATGCTTCAATACAACATTCATCCATATCCTGTAACTTTCTAGATGCCTTCCAATCTCTACCAGAACATTGTTAAGATTTTTGCACTACTCTCAACATGTCAGCAAAGAGGTTTCATTCTAGATAAGTAGCAATGGAATGTTGTACAGTTCCATAGGCCACTTACCCATTACATGCATATTAGTAGTATGTTGTTCATTAATGCAATTATTCTAATATGCCAAAATACACAGCCTAATTCTAGGAACACCAGTATATACATCATTGAACAGTATTATTTAAACAATCAAATATGCAAGAAATGATAATTCAAATACTTATCTTTGTTTGTTTGTTGGGTTGACTCCCTCTTAGTCTTTGCTTCCTTTCTACAACTCCATTCTGATGTGGATTGTGAGAAGTGATCGACTCCCTCTGAATATCTGCATCATTGTAGAAATTACTGGAGTGTGCTCCCTCTTGATCTTTGCTTCCTGGATTACCTATCCTTGAACTTATATCCATGCATGCTTACAAGTATCATTATTGTGATATCCTCAAGATATCATACACAATCATACACTTATTAGTATAATCTCAATACTATCAGAAACACAATAATCTTAAACATGTATAGTAATGATCATTTTAAACACAGATAATAAACATTAGTATTCAAGGTTTATATAGGACTCTTTTGGCTAGTCATATCATCAATTAAAGTAAGAAACATAATATGCCTAAACCCATGATTACTCAAACCTATAACTTCATGAATAATCATAATCAATCATGCCAAGTATACTTATATAAGATATCCGAACACAAGGTAGGATTTTAACTTGATATAGGAAAAACATACCTGGATTAGCATGTTAGCTAGCTATGTCTAACATACCCACATGATGTCTTCTTGTTCTTCAATGACTTGTGCTAGTAACCTGCATATCTCATAAGTTAACCATTATATAACCAAGTTATACATACCTCGTAAGTAGATCTTCTATGTGATCCATGATAATGAATGAATCTTTGTCTTCATGTCTCCATGGTCATATGTTCTTGAACTAGAACATGATTTGTCTTTCTTTGATGTACCTTTCATGTTAGCGGACAACATCAACCTCATACAACACCACAAGGCATTAGTACAATCAAAAGTGTCAAAACCCTAATCAATGAATATCTGCATTCATAATTTTATTAAGGTGATACGACAAGTCTAAAGTTAATCAAGATTGTACTAACCTTAGTGAAAACAAACATACCATAAACTTAATCATGAACAAATCTTGAAACATACCTGGATAAGTCATACCTATCAAGATTGCTTGTAATCTTCTTATGTAAGGTCTTAATCTCATCTCCCTCTGAAACAGGAACTTCTTCGATTCTCTTCTAGGATTAATCCAATCCACTTGATTTGCAGAAACTGGATCTGGAGCTGGATTAGGCATTGTCAGAGAAACCCTAAAAATTCAAACTTTGAATTTCAAACTTCTGAAAGGATAAAAGGATGCGCCTTGATGAGTTGATCAAGCTGGTATACTCAGAATTTGAAAACTGCAAAGTTTCACCCCTCAAAATTGCCTTTGAAACTTTCAGATCTTCTAGACAGGATCCCGAACTAGGGTTTGATAAATCCCACCCTTCTACCCAACCAAAAGTTTCGATCCAAAGCTCTAAACTTCTATTTTTCTGAGGAGCTTCCAGCCGTGGTCACAGACTTCAAAACTTCCAACTTTTGCAGAAGCCCTAATTTTCCACTTTTCCGATCAAAGTCCCGAACTAGGGTTTGATCAAGCCCGGCCTTCTTCCCAACCAAAAAATTTGATCTTGCTCTCTAAATTTATATTTTAATGAGTATCATTCAGCCATGGTCTCTGATTACAAAAATTCTAACTTTCTCTAAAACCCTAACTCCCGAAGCCATGAAGGAAGGTGCTTAAAATCCAATTCTGTTTTGACATAAATATGTACCTGATTGTTTCTTGTTTAACTACGAAAATATGACTCCATAGTGTCTAAACTTTCTACCTGTTCTATCCCTACCTATCATCTTTCCAACCCCACAGGTCTGACCTCAATTGGATTCTCTAAGAGAGAGTTATGCCAAGTGTCGCAACGTTACCTGTTTATGGGATAAAACAGGAGATCGAACTTGTACGGAGTGCCACGTATCACTGGCTCACTTTCAACCTCTGAACCTTTGGCCTGTGAAATTAGAGTCTGTTCCCTACCTGTCACGTTTTACGAAATTTCATTTGGATCTTCCTAGCCCAATTTATGACCTTTTGTCCTAGGTCACCTGTTTATGACTCAAATCTGGAAGAGGCAGAAACCCTAGCGTGTACAGATCATAAAATACAAAGTACAACGAATTAGAAGTTGTGCTTCGGATACAAGGTACATGGGGATATTATCTTAGACCTGTAAGTGTTTCAGATATTGAAACCTTGCTGAAATGGATTTATAGAGAAAGTTCTACGATGACTAGTTTTTTCTATATCAAGCCCTAGCTTCGCAAGTGCAACAAGTGTCATAAATGCCATACCATGCCTTCTTTCAGGCTAGCTCTGATACCATGTTAGTTTTTCAAAATTTACTTCAATCTGATCTAGGATCTTAACCGAGATAGCAATATGTACAACATATCTACAGCATATCAATCATGGACGTAATAATGCAAGCACACAAGAGACAATAGACACACAAAGTTTCACTGGGGAAAACCATAAAAGTGAAAAACCCCACAACTTCCTCAGAGATAGATAGAGCAATGATATAACCCAAGCATAAGAGATATTCTTCTCCTAGCAGCAACGTCTCCTCCTCCACAAGTGCGCCACTCTCCGATGAGAGTATGAGTGAGAAAGTGAATGATCAAATAGAGATCTCCCGATCTCTATTTATACTTGTCCTGTCCTGCCCAATAAACTAATGGGGCCGACTTGTCTAGCTTAGCCTAATAACCCATGGTTAACTTAATCTAGGCTGACCCCACACTTGGTGGTCTAATAACCCATTTACCCACATGACTCATACAAGGCCGACCCCATCAAGGTAGTCTAATAACCCATCAAGTATAAGTTACGACACTTACAATATAAATGACGACACTTCCGTATAGAGGAATAATAACATCTCTATAGGAATACAAACACTTCCATATAAAGGAATAATAACATCTCTATAGGAATACAATACACATGGGTAAAATACATTCCGAAGTTACATATATATCAACAATTTTGGCAGAGTATTTCAGTTGTGGGTCAAGAAAACAATAATGATAATGTTGCAGATATTCTGAAATCTATAAGGTGAAATTTTTAGAAGATGAAACAGTGTCTTCAATCCATTTTACCAATTGTTGATAAATTTTTCTTCATGCTTGATTTTTACATGATTCTTATAATATGTTAAAAATAAACTATTGATTTTGAGATTTTTTTGCATAATTCATAAAGGGTTGACTTCACTTATTTCCATATAATGTCCACTTTTAGCTAATTTAATTTTAGTGGTACATCAATTGATTATATGGATAGAGTTTTTCAATCAGCATGTTGTAACCCCTTAACCAATAAGACTAGTACATAATGTGATATGTCATTTCACACGTAATTAAAACATGAATTATCATTAATGAATGCAAAACAATGTTTCTTGTCATAATTATCTTTTAATAGTTTAAATAAAAATGTATCTTGTTACTTGACTTTTATTTTCAAGTATTCCATTTACAAATTCAAAATCAATTTTCATATAATAGATTTCAGTTCAAAAGAAACTCATGATATTGGGAGTAGAAGGATTACTTTTTGGAGTACCAAGGTTTGTCAGCACAAAACCATAACACTTAAATCCTAATTTCAAATATGCTCCTTACAATTGCTATAAAATCAAGTTTAGTCCTTAGTTATGAAAATTTGCGAAGGAAGGTTTTGGCATTGTTCTATGGTTTACTTACTTGGAAAAAAAATTACATTGTTTTCTTCAGATGTTCAATTGGATGAAGGTTGCTAGATTTGTATTTGTTTGGGGTCAATCTCAATGTGAAATGAACAATTGCAAAAGAAGTCGGGCTGGAAATTTGTTACCTACCTACCAGAAGAACATATCTAAAGTGTTTGATATTTAGGAGGAAATATATGAGAAATAAAACACCTTGTTTATAGATGAAGCTAGGTATCATAGTGGGCATAATACAAAGGTAAATTGTTTTAAAATCATTCCTAGTTGGGAATATGACGGCTCTTTGGAGAGAGATGGACTTAAATGGTCCAACATTTGTAATTTTCTAAGCCATCCCACCAAAAATAGAAAATAGGCATGAAGAGATACATGAAAATGAAAATGCTTACAAAAATTGTTCCTCGTTATTCATTTTAGATACTTGGAAAATGATTTCATGGTTAAAGTTCTTGTTATGTAATACAATATTTTAATTATATTGTTGGTTTTTTTTGGTAATTATGTAAGCATATAAGGTGCAATATATGAAACCAATTTTGTTTTATTATATCGGGTATGAATGGTGTTCACTAAGCAATTTATCAACGAACAAATCAATGATATTTATCAACCCTCAATCAAAAGTTTGGATCATGCATAGAGCTCATTTTGATTGAAAGAGTATGGTTCTTGTCTCTGAATGGAAATTCAGATGATGACAATTATATGTTGGATTTGTATTAAATGGATGAGGAAATCCCTAACGGCCCAAGATTTATAATGATTTCAATAACAAACAAATTTTATTTATTATAATTGATATTTGATTTATAGTGATTTCTCAAATGAACAAAATTATCAATGATATTTCTAAACGCTCAATCAAAATTTTGGAGCATGCATAGATGTCATTTTGATTGGAAGTGTATGGTCCTTGTGGATGAATGGAAATTCAAATGATGATAATTATAATATTATGTTGGAATATATCCAAAAGTGAGATTATTTTTAGAAACATATATATCGATTTGTATTAAAAGACTGAGGAAATCCTTGACAACCCAAGATTTACAATGGTTTCAATAACAAAATTTATACCAAGATTTTCACAGAATCTTCCAAAAATACTTCATCCTTCGAGGACCATATTGCATACAAAATATCCGAAAACTTCCTACATCTATGCTTCCTACTAAATTGTCCTAGTAATACTATTAAAAAAATTTAAACAAGGAATATTTATGAAAATACATGGCCACTATGGCCTTCATCCATGAACTAGTCATTACGATCCTAAGCCTCGTCATGAGAACTTGGACCTTGACATTTCCTGATAGGAGTCTGTTGGGCAGTCTCCTCTTTTATTTCTTTTGAGTCCATACAGAATCCAGCACTAGACTAGATTCCTAGGGACAAGACGACTACCATATTGAAATGCATCTCTGAATCATTGGAAAAGTGAATTTGTTTAATTTGTTATGCCTATTCCTTGCCTTTGGCTTCAATCCGATCATGCTTTGTGTCCCATTATTCCATGTGGTTGTTGAAATGGACAATGGATTCCTTCAATACCTCTAGTTGAGAACTCAATCTCCTTAACGTTATCTCAATGTTCTTAATATCATCCAACTCAAATGTAGTAAATTGGTCTCCACAGGGGAGCAGGGAGAGCGATAAACGTAGACTTCTGCCCTCCAAACTGTATTGGACCACAGATTGAAGACACAGAACATGAATTTTACAAGGGATTAGAAACAGAGGACCATGAAAAGGAAACTTACTAGTTTCAGACACCCTAAAATTTATGGGATTGGTTTCCAGACAATGGTCTCTCATGATAACACTGAACACATCCCATTTCATGGCATCACAACAATCCCAAATGAATTCCCAATTCCAGAGTAGAGAGCCATAATACAAGCCTTGTAGGCGAAAAAAGAAAAGATGAAGGGTTTCTTGAAGAAAATTGAATTTAGGGCAAAGAATCAAATAAGGAAAAGGACAACGAAGGAAGGTTCACAGTGGGATTCCCTATGTTTGTCAAATTGCAATCATAAAGGGAACAAGTCTAAACATTTTGACCGCAATCCATCTATTTTTAAAAAAATCTGAATCATCTTAGGTAACCAAAATCATCGAGTGTTTAGGCTACACCTAATAAAGGGAGGTTCTATGATTCACATCACATCGATGATATTCAAATACAATAGACCAGCGGTTAAAAGTTAACCTCTGAACACTCAATATAGGGAAAAATCGCACTCAAAACCATATCATGTCTATTCATATAGTTTCATTTTCAACATTAGTATTTTATTAATAAAACATATGGTGATTTAGATAACTATATCTAGTACGATTGATAATTTCACTGCCACCATTAGTTTTTATTATTAAAACATCTGGTACTTCATAGCGTGTCAACATCAATTTAATTTTTGATGCTCTTCAGAAGTATGACAGTGCAGACCTAGATCGAGTTTCACACATGAAATTTGGAGTGCAGTCAAGTCCCTAAGCTAGATATCCCCTTTCGTACACATAAACTATATTATGGAGCTAAGTGTTGTGTACAACACTCATCATTGAATGCCAAATCTGAAATGTTTCATATGCCTCGAATTGAAACTTGTCAATTTGTTGTGAATTAAAATAACATTTAAATGTTAATTAGACATGCTAAATGTGTGATTATACTACCATGAGGATGTGTGACAATTATGAAATATATGGTTCAGGGCCGTAGACGGATCAATTCGGATCTGCTTGAACCATCTGCGAATCCATTTGCAGATTCATCTGCGACACTAAACAATAGTTGTAAAATCACAATCGCACCCATTAGTACGGTTAGTGGTGTTTATAAGGAATAGATCTACACGTAATAGATTGATGGTTGTTTTGCTGGTGGGGTCAAGTCAACATTGATTTCATATTTTCAACTCAACCCTCGATATTCAATCACAAATTCAAATGGCCACAAAATCATTTGGTGACCTGTCTCTAGAAGTAATGATGAAGCAACTTTCAATCTAGATGGATAGCATCAGAGGGTTTGTTGACTCTCTCAACATTAGACAGGATGATCATGGATAAAAGTAGAAGCACTTGCAGCGCTTGCGAATGAGTATAGAGAAAAAATAGACACTTTATCGCTTCAAATTGATGAGCATAAGAGAGCCATTGAAAGAATGAAACATTTGGCTCAGACTCTCGGGGCACCCACTGCGAGTGCAGGCTCCAGGGTGTCAGAAATATCGGTGCATCAAAAAGATGCACCACAAAGAGACGACAATCCTGGACCTAGTGCACATCGAAGATAAGCACCCAGGTTCAGAATAGATGTGACTAGGGGCTAGGGGATATCCAACAACCAATCTTTTCATATTGTTTTTATTTCATACAATACTTTGTTTGGCTATGTATTTTGTATGCATGTTTTTTGCAGACCTATAGTTTATGTATTTTGTTTGTATATTTTAAAATTGCATGGAATGAAAATTTCAAGTATAAATCTCTTAGAATTTTTTCTAATATATTGTATCACAAAATTTTCTTGTTATGTTTTATTTATTGGGGATGCCAAGGGATATGGATTAGTAAAGGGTGGGAAAAAATGGCCTAGAGAAACATAAAAATTTTCATTAAGAAAAAAAGTATACAATAAGATTTTCATGTTGGAAAGGCAATGCATGGAAGTATCTCCCGAAGGGATCGTCGACGCTTGTGATCCATTTTCGAATTAAGAAGTATATTTGATAAAATTCCAATGGGTCCGATAGACAATGGCCCAAGAATTACCTCAAACCAATAAAAACTTTGGGCTATGCACTATTCACCACAATCAACCACGTCGCAACACGTTGAGAGAAATTGATATCCGACATATCGTCATTCCTGACCTGTCCGAACACCATCGATGGCTCTTTACCCATAGTCTAAACATAGTGTTAGTTTTCAGTCGATTGTCAAATTAAGAAGTATATTTGATAAAATTTGAATGGCTCCAACAGACAACGGCTCAAGCATTACCTTGAACCATTGAAAACGTTTGGGCTATACACTATCCACCAAAATCAGCCACGTCACAACATGTTGGGAGAAATTGATCTCCAAAACTCTATCATTTTGGACTTGTTCGACCACAATCAATGGCTCTTTACCCATAGTGCTAGTTTTCGATTAGTTGTCAACTTAAGAAGTATATTTGATAAAATTCCATTGGGTTCAACTTGCAATGACTCAAGCATTACCTTGAACCACTAAAAAAGTTTGGGCTATGCACTATCCACCATAATTAGCCATGTCGCAACATGGTGGGATAAATTGATCTCCAACACTCTGTCATTCCCAACTTGTCTCACCACAAACAATGGATCTTTACCCATATTTTGAACATAGTGATAGTTTTTAGTCGGTATTCTCTCGTCAATTCCTAATATATTGTCTCCCATATTTAATGTGGTGCTTTGAAAATGTCTGATAATAATTCAACCAGCAAGAAGGTATGGAATCCTATTACAGCTACAACATATACATGATTTACAGACATATTAAATGACTTACAATTTTGATAAACATGCCTACTGGTCTCAGTTGGCATACAAAAAAACTTAAACTTAAATTGTTAATGTTTAAAAATATAGCGTATAGCCAGGAATTAAAATCTGGTGTGATAAAAGTAAAAAAATAAAATAATTTAAGCTGTTATTGTTTAAAAAAATGATGTATAGATGGGAATTACTATCTGAGTGCAAGAAAAGGCTAGTGCTCCTCCTCTTCGTCTCGGAAATGAGAATGACTAGTGTGTGGGAAAGGGTAGCGGCTCCTTCTCTTGCTTGCTTGAATTAGGGAACTTTTTATATTTGTCATACAGATATATTTTTTTTGGAAAATGACAAGTTAGATGACTAGTCACGTGTGAGAAAGGGAAACAACTCATTCTCTTCATAAGTAAGGGCATTCTTTTGCTCGCTTGAATTAGGGAACTTGTTTTTTTTCATATTATGGGTGGTAGCACTATTGGAAACTGATATATTATTTTTTGGAAACTGACAACTTACTAAGGTATTGGAAACTGACATCACAAGTATTGGAAACCAGTATATCACGTATTGGAAACCGATATATCAAGTATTGGAAACCAAGACTTCAAGAATTGGAAACCGGTATTCATGATAAATTTATGTTTGCTTAAATTGAGATTAGTTTAGATTTAATGAAATGAGGGTTTTACCATCAAATTCCATGGAGAAAGTTTGGAGGGAGATCCTTCTTTCTTTTTTTATTTCTTTTATTGAACTAGAATAGGTGAATTTCTTTATAATAAAAATGCCAAACAATAGAAACCAAATTATTACAAGCTTGTACCAGTCCCAAAATGCCCCATATAGTGTAGAGTGAAAACGCAAAATTGATCTTCAACATACATATATAATGTCGAATTCATTTCTTTCACAAAGTAACTATGCTATATTGTTTGAAAAACTATACTAATAAAATAGTGTAGGTAAAATACATATAAATATATAAAGCTGAGAGAAAATGTGATGACTATGGCCTTCTTCCAAATGATTTTCAACTTGAGCAGGTCCTTGAGTGCTCAACAGTTCCATGGTTTCCATTTCATTATGTTGAATGGTGTCTTCTTCCATCATCTTCAAACAAGAAGAATGACAAATATTAGACTAATCTCCCTCGGTAAATCCCAATATTATGTTGAAACACACCTTAGAATCACAAACAAGCCTATCAGTTTTTCTCCTTATTCCTTCATCATGTTTTCCATCTCAGCTTTCCATTTATCTTATTGAGCAATGTGAGAGAAAATGACAATCAATGGACTGCTTCAAACCTTCCATCCGTGAATTCATCATTTGCAACATCCTTCTGATATCACAAATTTCACTAAGGGTGTCCCCCCCAACTGCTTCCCATTTCAAGGGGCTCGCTATGCCAACATAGAGTTGATACCTTAATAGAATGAGACCACCCACCCAAATAAAAGGAGAAACCCATAATGGAGAGTCAAAATTCCACATCAAAGAACTACACAAGTATGATCTCACGACCTCACCTTCGTAATCCTTAAAAGACAGATATCCCTTGCATTGAATTATGTGGAAAGATAAATAGGGAGGGTCATTACCAGAGCTCTGTTGATGCCTCAGGTGTGCAGGTGTTGGAATGGTGTCCAAGGAAATCAACAGGGGATGAAAACCTAGCCAAAGGCTTCAAATAATCCTACGCAAGTATTACCCTATCCTCGAGTTGTTTGGTGTGGTTAACCCCCATGGATGCAAAGGCCTCCGCTGGTACTTGTGAGTATTTGATCCTAGAAAGGATTTGTCTTCCTATGAGGAAAACAAGAGGTTTACTAATCCTAAGAGTTAGTCTAACTTTGAAATAAATCTAATATAAGTCATGCTTATTCTAAAAGGAATGATTTGTTTGTGCATAGGACAACTTGATCTGAAAATTACCAAATCCTTTCACCAATTTAACAGACATGCAAAACTGGATCTTGACTCAGTAGATCAAGATATAATCAGTTAAAGACATTCAACCAATGATAGCTTAAGAATTAATTGCATACAATCTTATCCTATATCTGGAATGTTAATTGACAAATTAACATTAGCTTAATGCTTTTTGTGAATCATTTACAAAAATAGATAAAATGTTTTAGATAAAGACATTCATTTAAAACATCAATTACACAGATCATGAGTTGAGAGAAAACTAAACTATAGATCAATGCAGGTTACTGATTGCAAATAATAAACCGTATTAGTGAATGTGTTGAATAAAAAACACAATCCATCAAAGACATTTGACAAATTATAACAGAAGAGGTAGCTGAAGAAAAACTGGTTGTGTATTAAGGCTTGGAAAACATTACATAGTCTGCAACAACAGAGCATCTCTAGTCTCTTTTGGTGATTATGTCCCCTAACCATCCATCCCCCCAGCCTATGAGAGATCTACCCTTTAAATAATAATTACAAAATGATACAAAGAGTAAATTCCCATAAAACAGGGATTACAAAATTCGAACTAGACTAATGGCCAAGAAAATCTTGCCACTTGGCCCAAATTTGTAACAATTCATCTATATTTGGATAATTTGGAGACTCAATCCCCAGATGGGCATCACACGTAAAAATTTCCATCTCATTTTTAGCCAACTTATGCCAAATATGGATAAAAATGTGGATCTTGCCCTCCATGGCAACGAGTTTCCTGATTAACGGATCCACGTCTTCAATTTTGATATGCTCGAGGTGTTGAATCTTTTCTTTGGCCTCCACACATCGGCATTCAACCTATTCAACCATCAATTTAGGTGGACAAGTGCTTTCAATAAGATCCATGGTAGGGAAATGCAATGTTTCCATGATGTCATCAACATCATACCACCTCCTTCTGCAAATAGCTTGTGCTTTCTGAATAGTATCTACAACCATATCATTGAGATCGTGCCAAGCACACAACACAGTCATGATTTTCTTGAGCTGAAAACTACTAAGAACGGGAATGTCCTTTGGTCTCTCCTTAACATACCTTTTCCATTCCACAATATCATCATTGGCCTTAGAGGCTTGTTGTCTTTTAGCTATCTTCCCATCAAGAATAACATACATCTTTCCAAAAGCAATGTCAATCTCCCTAATAGCATCCAAAGTGTTCAGTGATTCAGTCAACAGTTTATAGTGTTCCTCATTGACCTGAATGGCCAAGTCTTTAAACTCCAGCTGGGAAAAACTAGAGAAGGAAGAGGAGGCTGCACTTGTAGTTGCATCCTCACATTTTTTTTCAAGCACAACTCTCCTTTGTGTATTGGTAGCATTCACAACTTGTGCATCATGTAATTGAACCTGGAGAGAGGTATTCTTCAGCTGCAAATCTTCAAACCTATCTTCAAATACCTTCCTGATATCACGAACATAAATCTCATGCTCCTCATTGGTTTTGGCCAATTTCTCTTCAAGCTTCTTCAATTCTTATTTCTTCAAATCAATCTCTCTATTCAGTGTTGTCACTAAATCAAAGTTTGCACCTGCAAATGCACCCATGGTTGCAGCTATATCCAATGCTTCTTTTTGGACATCATCAAATTGCTTAGCCCAAATTATTTTATTAGGGGTGTGTGCCTCCAATCCACCTTGATCCTTGCTCCTCTTCTTACCTTTTATTACCACTTCCTTAGATGCTTTACTGTAGAAATAATCCCCTAGAGGGACTACAATATCTTCTTCAAACTCAGCTACCAATTCAATAAATGATGTAATCACATTTACTGTTGAAACCAATGGGGATGTCTGAGTAACAACAGAACTGGGTAAAGACATAGTGACTTGGGAAGTAGTTGGGGAGAAAGGGATATTTTGAATGGCTGGTGGTAGAGAGATTGGGGAAGTAATTGAAGTGAAAGCTTCAAAAAGTGGAATATGGATGTCACCAGCTGGTGATGATGGAGGAGGAACTAGAGTTTGCTCATCAGTAGTTGGTGGTGATAAAATGGATGGATATGATTGCAGAGGGACAGTCGAAGACTATATCTCTGCTAAAGAAGATGGAAAAATGGGAAGTGGAACTAAGCTGGGTGGAAATGGGTTAGTGATGGAAGTTACTGTATGAAATAACTAGGATATGGAAGGTGGTATTATTACCCCAGATGATAAGGTTGAAAAAATTTGAATAAATGAAAGTAGAAGTATTGAGGTTGTGGTAACAGCATCGGAAATGGTTTCAAGGATCTGTTGGTCTAGAACAGAGTCATCCATTTAAATAGCATTCAATAAATCTGTAACTGTTTGTGAAGTTTCAGTTACTTCTTCAATCACAGACACAGAAGGGTGTACCTCATCTTCAACATCACAGTCAATAATGTTTAAGGAAGGGATTTGAGATGCAGAAGTTTGAGTTTTCTTCCTTTTAGCTGGTTTAGTCATAGCCACCACTTGATCATCACTAATCTGGCTAACTGCAGTAGTTTCCTGAATATCAACAGTAGGCTCAACAACTGCAACTACTTGGGTGTCCAACACTGAAGTCATCTATGCTAACTCCTGCTTTGATTACTGAGATGCTTGCATTAACAATTTGAATTGTTCAATAGTCTTTACCTATGGAGGGTCTTCAATGAGGATCTTGACTTTGTCCCCATCACTGTAGTTCAGCATTAATGGAACAACTGTTTTCTAAGCTTCATTTTCTTCTCTGTCCTTTCTTGTTTGCTCAGCGAGTTTTAGCTCCATTTCCCTGTAGCTCAAAACCTTGGTTTTAAGCTCCTGTTGATATTGCATGATATGGTTCTGTTCATCTCTTCTCTTAGCCCTCGCCAGGACTTTAGAAAAGGTATTTACTCCCTGATAAACAGATTTATCATGAACTTCTTCATGAACATAGCCCATCTTCATATGATTTTGTTTGAAATGAGAATCAAGAAATCCCTTAGGATCATGTCTTCTTTTGGAAACATATCCTAATTTCAAAGAAGCAATTTTGTCACCCAACACTGTAGCCCAAGTTGAAGTTGGGATATCCAATGGCCCACGGTTCAAGCAGAACTCAAGCCATCCCCTCCTTTTAGGATCGGTGAGCCTTTTATACACACCATCGGTGACAATTTGATAGGAAACTTCTTCAATGACCAACTTGTCTGGAACTATCCTAGGTAGTAGATGGATAGTGATGCTTCCCCAAACTCTGACATATGAGAAGGATTCACCCACATACCAGTCACCAATTGTGGTAATGAAGGTTCTGTCATCAACTGAGAAAGCAGGAGGTTGTTCTCTAAATATTTTAAGATAAATACTTCCCAAGAAGTGGTCACAAATATCATATATCAAAGGTATATAATTGCTCTCCCACAATGCAGAATGATAAATATGGACAGGAGGGTCTGATGGAGTCCAAATCCATCCCATGTTGGGATACTGAAATTCTGTACAAAATACATCAATGACAAAAGCTGAAAAGAAGAAATGTGGCTTTCTTAGAGTCGATGCTTGCTAATATGTTTGAATGGTTGTCTTGAGTTCAAAAGAAAAAATAGACGACCAAGGGAATGACTCACCAGTCGTTAGGACATGATGGGCTATAGGATCCCATTTAGCTTTAAATACCAAACAATTTGGGAGACCATACAGTCTACATAGCATGGCTGCCAATAGGGAATAAGGTTCTCTAAACTAGGAAACCGGGTATAGGTTATCAGCCCTAGGCATGAAACTGTTAGGTTTACTCATCCATAACTTTAGCATTTCACTAAAATTATACCTGGTCTTAGAATATTCTATGAATTCAGCATTAACGGGTTGCATGGCCGATTTAAGAGCATAGGATCTGATGAAAACCTCAGGGCAGAAAGTAGCCAATTGTGACCCTGCGCTGTCATTGAAAGACTGGTTTTTAGGGTTAGCGTGGTCCACAATCCATTTAACCACATCAGTATAAGGAAGGATAGGGGTTCTGGCAGCAATGGCATGAAGTTGGGAATCCCTAATTCTCTCAAATGCAAGCTAGTCATTCTGAATGTCCAAAAGGTTCTCATTATAAAAAATCGAGTAGATTTTGGACAAGTCAATCTGGTAGGTTTCAATAATCTTGTCACTAGTGTCTGAGAAGATACCAAAGTTTGGGTCTTTGGTCAATAGGTCTTTGTGAGCAGTCTTGGACCGAGTATTCCATGACATTTTGAAAGACTTGAACAATTCTGATAAATAGATACACACAAAATCAAAACTAATTCACAAACAACAAAAACCGTAAACAATAGAATGCGAAAATGACAGGAAAACCAACCTGAATTAATTGAAAAAAAATGCTGAAAATAACCCCTGGTGAAACTCGTAGTGAAAATCCACTCAGCAAGGTAAATATCCGAAAATGAAAATGATAAGAAATAATAGAAAAAACCATATATTTATCAATTTTTTACGAATAAAATCTAGGCCGTAGGATTTAAGACAAATCAACGGCTGAGATCAAATCTTGCGGGATGCGAGGTCAAGTTGCAGGAGTTTATTTTGCAACTATGTACATTCTTCCCACAATCCGAAGTTCGCAATTGCAGTTTGCGAGGTTGCAACTTAGAAAACCAACAAACAAAAAGTTTCCACAATCTGCAATCTGCAATTGAGGGTTGCGGGAACATAAACAACTCTTTTTTCAAAATAAAATAATCTTTTCACAATCTGCAATCCGCAATTGCAGGTTGCAGGTCGCGGAAACACACAACGTAATTTTATTATTCAAACCAATTTTCCGCAATCCGCAATTGCGGTTTGCGGAACAAAAAAGTTCAAAACCTATTTACAAGGTCTTCCCGCAATCCACAATTGCGGGATTGCGGGATGAAAGTGACTTTGTGGAAAAAATCAGAGCTTCCTACAACTCAGAAAAAAACAGTAAAAAAACTAGAAATTTTCAAAAAGGGAAAATCCTAATTAAGTCAAAACACTGCAAAGGCATACAACCATAATGAGCATTATGGAAAACCCCATAATGATAAAGGAATTTCGAACCATCACCTTTGCATTAAAAAAAACTTGGGGCTCCCATGTTCTAATGGAACATGGGATCTGTTGTACCTATAACAAATGGTGATTGACTAGGAAGAACCAGTTATCTCTGAAAATGAAATCTGTATTTGCGAGGAAAACATGTCAGTAAGTTTGATATTTTAACCTGTAATTCACAAAATGTTCTCATAAAACACAGTCAAAATAATGAAGTTAGTCATATGATTGATATATCCCCTTTCCCAAAATCAATTAATGATGATGTTTATATGAGAAAGTAGTTTAAGATGTAAACATAAATCCTTTACCATTATGCAGTCATAGGAAGGCAGTTTATGATGAGCCTTAGAACATACCTAGAGCCATTCTGGGTTACCAAATATTGAATCACCTTGACTTTATTGATTGTTTACAGAAATATATACACTTTCTTTCACCCCTTTTCCTTGTTTTTTTTTGTTTTTAAAGACATAAAATAAACCAACAAGACATTTGCTGATACAAGGCCATTACCCTGACTTGGTAATCAGAAACTGGAAACGCCATTCACAGACCTAATCTGGAAACTAAACAATCTAGCTCGTTAAGGAGACTCCCTATCTTCTAGCCTTTGAAACTAAAAGTAATTACCATGGCTTGGTGACCACAAGTGGGAATTTCAGTCCAGAACCAAACCCATGATCATGGTAGGGATGGCTTGTAATAAGACCCCCCATATCCTTATATACAACAAACTGTCTTACAAAGGAAAACAAAAATTTATTAATGCACAGATTACAAGACACTACCATGGCTTGGTAACCATATGACAATAATGTTATTCACCGATGTTTTGCAAATCATGATTGGACCAACTTGTGATAGGATCTTCCACCTTTCAGCCATGGTTGAAAGTCATCCCCCAAGTTTGGTGGCTTGATGTGGAGATGTCATTCCAATTAAACATCTATGAACATAATGGGTCAGCTTGTGATAAGACCCTTCATCTTGCAATCTATAATTATTAAGGCAAATTATGTTAAGGTGATCAGAATGGCATCCAGAATGGTTAAGGCTGGCAAAGCTATAAATATATGTTGCCATTCACTAATGAAACATAAGGCAAGAAAACTAATTGTTTCCGCAACTTGAATTAACCATACAAAACGTCTATAATGATGTTTGATTGAGATAAGGAGGTATCAATCAAGGCTTTGCAAAAATTGACTGTTTTAATTTCATGAAAAACATTTTCAACTACAAGTTAAGAGGAATAAAAGCTACCATGGTTTACCCCAAAAATAAGACTTAAATGATCCTGAGACATACTGATCAACCACCTTCACCAAAAGGTGTAGGCATTTATTTAAAAACCAACGTATAAAAGAGAAATAAAAATGAGAATAAAGCTTGAAAGGAAAACCAACCATACTTTACCAAAGATAATCAAAACTAATCCATTCTACCTCTAATCCTAAACTACTCTAAAAATTAAACACAACTAAGTATAATCAAATTTCCAATGGATCCAATCAAGTAACTTTAAACCTGCAGGAAAACACAAATGATGCATTAGCAATGAAAATCTTAAAAATAGAGATCCAAAAAGTGTTAAAACTGAACTAAGTTTCTTATTTACAAAGAAATGAAAATGACATGGAAAATGGTTCAAAAATAACTGTTCCAATCATTATTAAATTGGATCATAAAAAATAGGTGGGAACTTATTAAGATCATGATTCAAAAGAATTTCATCAGAATCAAGAATGGAGAATATTTCCCTTTTCAAAATATCATGGTTATTGCTTTGAAGGGAAAGATCACAATTTGAATTTTGTGAATGGTTGACTTTGTCTAGTTGATTTTTATTTAGTTGTTCATCCTTGTCAAGGGCATCGGATTTATTCACCTTCAAATTATCTGATCGAAATGACCTTTCATTTAGAATTTGATTTATGGAAAAGGTATATTTGGAACAAATATTCTTAAATTCACTCTCAATTTCAGCCAACTCATCTTCTAAAGACTTGTCAATCTCATCTTGTTGGTAAAAATCAGACTTGAAGGATGTAGGAAGAGAATTTTTAGACTTCACTAAACAAGCAACATCAACATGTTCTTCAAAACCTAAAGCATAATTAGCATCCTCAAAACTTTTGATTCTAAGGTCCATTATTCGGTTGAAAGATGAAGAATGAATCTCACTTGGGAAGGAAGGACCTTTAAAATCATCAAACATAGATGAGGAACCTTCTTCACAATAGTCAGGATCTTCATTTTCATTGATAATTGGATCGTTATAATCGAATTGAGAAAAAAGAAGATGTTCAAAATTTAATTGAACCAATTTCTCATTGCATAGATTTGGAGTAACAAAATTAGGGTTCTCTTCAACAGTTTCAGGTTGAGGTTCCAGACAATGAAGGGAAGATGTGAAACATTCATCATACTTGCAGCCATTTAAGAAAGAAACATCAGGGTCGGGATTTGCAGTTGATTTTATTCCTGAATTTAAGGAATATGGAATTTTGGATGCAAAAACTATTTGTTCCAAATCGTGTAAAGCATTTAGAATATTTATTTCCTCATTAGTGGTGAAATCTCTATTGAAATAATCATTAATTTGTTTATTTGATTGAATCATTTGTGAAACCATTGATTCTGCTTCAACAAATTAAACCTCATATGACATGGAAGGGTGAAAAAGATATAGAGGATATCTCTTCAAGTCTTTCTCAAGGTTCTGAGCCTCTTTACATGCTTTATTTAAATCTCTTATTCCTTCACGTAGTAGGAACAAAGCCATAGTCTTCGAAAGAGACCTAATATACCAGCAAAAAGTGAGCTGTGTTGGAGGCCTATGTTCTTCATGTAAGCTATAATAGAGTTGTCGAAAACATGTATTAAAATCTCTGATTGATTCCCCATCATGTACTTGCATTTAACCCAGATTTTGATGTATTTCAATTGCATCATAATCTTCAAAAGAATCTCTAAAAACATTCTTAAATTCTGACCAACTAGAAATTGAATTCAAAGGTAAAAAATGAAACCAAAGAGAAACCTTACCTTCGAAGGTGAATGGGAATAATCTACAAGAAACATCTTCATGTATGACATTAAATAAACGTAAAATAGATTCATACCTTCTAATATGCTCGGTGACAGAAACATTACCTTCGCCATCGAACTTCGGCAAGATCTTAACTTCCTTTTTAGGGAACTCATGCAAAGGCCCTTGTAGGCTTAACGCAGTATTGGACTCCCATGCAAGGATTTGGGAAAGAGCCAAGAAAACATCATAAAATAAGAAGTAGCTCTAATTAAGGGCAATGTGCCGGATCACGCCCTCCTTCTAGTGCCATTTGTTGATGCCTTGGGTGTGTAGGTGTTGGAATGGTGTCCAAGGCAATCAATAGGGGATGAAAACCCATCCAAAGGCTTTAGATAATCCTACGCAAGTATTACCCTATCCTTGAGCTATTTGGTGTGGTTAACACCCACTGATATAAAGGCCTCCACTGGCACTTGTGAGTATTTGATCCTAGAAAGGATCTATCTTCCTATGAGAAAAACAAGAGGTTTACTAATCCTAAGAGTTAGTCTAACTTTGAAAGAAATCTAATCCAAGTTAGGCTTATTCTAAAAGGAATGATTTGTTTGTGCATAGGACAACTTGATCTGAAAATTACTAAATCCTTTCACCAATTTAACAGACATGCAAAACTGGACCTTGACTTAGTATCAAAAGATATAATAAGTTAAAGACATTCAACCAACGATAGCTTAAGAATTAAGTGCATACAAGCTTATCCTATATCTGGAATGTTAATTGACAAATTAACATTAACTTAATGATTTCTGTGAATCATTTGCAGAAATAGATAAAATGTTTTAGATAAAGACATTCATTTAAAACATCAGTTACACAGATCATGAGTTGAGAGAAATCTAAACTATAGATCAATGTAGGTTACTTATTGCAAATAATAAACAGTATTAGTGAATGTGTTGAAGCAAAATCACAATCCATCAAAGACATTTTACAAATTATAACAGAAGAGGTAGCTGAGGAAAACTGACTGTGTATTAAGGCCTGCAAAACATTACACAGTCTGCAACAATAGAGCATCTCCAGTATCTTTTGGTGATTATGTCCCCTGACCATCCATCCCCCCAGCCTGCGAGAGATCTACCCTTTAAAAAATAATTACAAAATGATACAAAGAGTAAATTCCCATAAAATAGGGATTACAAAATTCGAACTAGGCTAATGGCCAAGAAAATCTTGCCACTTGGCCCAAATTTCTAACAATTCATCTATATTTGGATAATTTGGAGACTCAAGCCCTAGCTAGGAATCACACGTAAAACTTTCCATCTCGTTTTTAGCCAACTTATGCCAAATACAGATAAAAATGTGGATCTTGACCTCCATGGAAACGGGTTGCCTGATTAACTGATCCACATCTTCAATTTTGATATGCTCGAGGTGCTGAATCTTTTCTTTGGCCTCCTCACGTCAGCGTTCAACCTGTTCAACAATCAATTTAGGTGGACAAGCGCTTTCAATAAGATCCATGGTAGGGAACTACAGAGTTTCCATGATGTCGTCAACAACATACCACCTCCTTCCACAAATAGCATGTGCTTTTTGAATAGTATTTTCAACCATATCATTGAGATCGTGCCAAGCACGCAACACAGTTCTGATTTTCTTGAGCTGGAAACTACTAAGAACATGAATGTCCTATGTTCTCTCCTTAATATACCTTTTCCATTCTACAATATCATCATTGGCCTTAGAGGCTTCCTATCTTTTAGATATCTTCCCATCAAGAATAACAGACATCTTACCAAAAGCAATGTGAGTCTCCCTAATAGCATCCAAAGTGTTCATCAATTCAGTCAGTAGTTTATAGTGTTCCTCATTGACCTGAATGGCCAAGTCTTTAAACTCTAGCTAGGAAAACCTAGAGAAGGCAGAGGAGGCTGCACTTGCAGTTGCATCCTCACATTGTTTTTCAAGCACAACTATCATTTGTGTATTGGTAGCATTCACAACTTGTGCATCATGTAATTGAACCTTCAAAGAGGTATTATTCAGCTGCAAATATTCAAACCTATCTTCAAATACCTTCCTGAGATCACGAACATAAATCTCATGCTCCTCATTGGTTTTGGCCAACTGCTCTTCAAGCTTCTTCAATTCTTCTTTCTTCAAATCAATCTCCATATTCAGTGTTGTCACTGAATCAAAGTTTGCACCTGCAAATGTACCCATGGCTGCAGCTGTATCCAATGCTTTTTTTGTACATCATCATATTGCTTAGCCCAAATTATTTGATTAGGGGTGTGTGCCTCCAATCCACCTTGATCCTTGCTCCTCTTCTTACCTTTTCTTACCACTGCCTTAGATGCTTTACTGCAGAAATAATCCCCTAAAGGGACTACAATATCTTCTTCAAACTCAGCTACCAATTCAGTAAATGATGTAGTCACATTTGTTGAGATATTGTAACTTCTAAGAATATTATATTTGTACTTTATTATTCCGGAGATGTTTCAATCCTCCGTGAAGACCTTATTGTATATTCGGAGATGTTTTATTCCTCCATGGAGAATGTGGTAACTTGGGTTATTAGACTTCCCTAGTGGTGGTCGGCCCTGTATGAGTCATGTGGGTTAAAGGGTTATTATCCCACCCTAGTGGGGTCGGCCCTGTCACATTATGTAAAGTGGTTAAGTTGGGACGACCTAGTTAATGTAAAAGACAAGTCGGAGTAGTGTATAAATAGAGGAGGTGTGTTTTTCATTTATAACACTCACACATTATTCACTCACTTGTGATTAGCGCATAAGTGAGAGAGAGATTTTCTATGGAGGAGAAGGAGATCATGGTTGAGGATTACATCTTTGTATTTGCTGGTCATCTATATTGAGGAAGCTTTGCTGGGTTTTCTACCCCATGAGGGTTTCCTAGGATAAATCTGTCTCTTGTGTTTATGCTGTGCTTGTTGTTCTTTCAGTGATCCTATATATGCTATTATTGTTAAATGGAATGTAATGCTGATATTTTATGTCTTATCATATTGAATCTTAACATGGTATCAGAGCTAACCTGAAAGAAGGCAATGTATGTCACTTACGACACTTGCTTCACTTGCAACAATTTGAAGGTTAGGGTTTTATATAGCAAAAACCAGTCATCATGGAACTTTTGCTATAAATACATTTTGGACAAGGTTCAGGATCTAAAACCTTTATAGGTTGTATATAACATTCCCTTGTACCTTGTTTCCAAAGGACAGGCTCTAATTCATTGTACTTTGTGAGTTATGATCAGTACAAGTTAGGGTTTCTGCCTCTTCCAAATCTCAGTCATAAACAGGTGACCTAGGAAAAAAGGTCAAAACATGGGATAGGAAGCTCCAAATGAAATTTTGTAAAAAGTGATAGGTATAGAACAGATGGTAGTTTGTCAGGTAAGTTTTTCAGAGGCCTAAGCTGAACCAGTGACACGTGGCATGCCGTACAAGTTCACTATCCTGTTTTATCCCATAAACAGGTCACATTGTGACACTTGGAATAAATCTCTCTCAGAGAATCCAATTGAGGTCAGACCTATGGGGTTGGAAAGATGATAGGTCATGCTACCACAAACCAAAGCTTCAGACCCTTTGGAATTGTAATTTCAGAGATGCACCCAAACAATCAGGTGCATATTTCTGTCAAAACAGAATTGGATTTTGAGCACCTTCATTCTTAGCTTCTCATTGCTGTGGGAATTTAGGGCTTCAAAGAAAGTTGGAATTTGTGGAATCAGAGTCCGCGGCTGAATGCTCCTCATCAAAATCGAAATTTAGAGACCAAGATCAATTTTTTTGGTTGGGTAGAAGGTCGGGCTTGATCAAACCCTAGTTCGGGATTTTGATCGGAAAGGTGAAAAATTAGGGCTTTTGAAAAAGTTGGAATTTTTGAAATATGTGACCACGGCTGGAAGCTCCTCAGAAAAATCAAAGTTTAGAACACAAGATCGAATCTTTTGGATGGGCAGAAGACCGGGCTTTATCAAACCCTATTTTGGGATCCTGTCTAGAAGATCCAGAAGTTTCAAAGCCAATTTTGAGGGGTCAAATTTTGTAGTTTTCAAAATTGAAGTATACCAGCTTGATCAACTCAGCAAGCCACATATTTCCATCCATTCAGAATTTTGAAGTTCGAAGTTTGAATTTTTTAGGGTTTCTCTGACAAACCCTAATCCAACTCCATATCCAGTTTCAGCAAATCAAAGTGGATTGGGTTAATCCTAGAAGAGAATGAATTGGTCACTTGCATAATTGAAGAAGTTCTAGTTCTAGAGGGAGATAAGGATAAGGCCTTACATAAGAAGACTGCAAGAAATATCGATAGGTATGACTTGAGGAGATACAGGTATGTGTTGAACTCTATTCATGATATGTTTGTCTTCATAATATTGAGGTTAGTACAATCTTGATTAATCTTAGAATTGTCTTATCACCCTAGTAAAAGTATGAATGCATGTGAATGATAGAATACATTCATTGATTAGGGTTATATGATTGTACTAATGCACCTGTGGTGTTGTATGAGGATGATGTTGTCTGCTAACAAGATACAGGTACATCATGAAAGAAAAATCAAGTTCTATGACCATGATGACATGGAGACAAAGACTCATCCATAATCTTTGATCACATAGAAGCTCTACTTACGAGGTATGTATGACTTTGTTATACTATGCTTAACTTATGAGATATGCAGGTTCTAGCACAAGGTCTCTAAATCATTGAAGAGAACAAAGAAGATATTGTTTGGGTATGTTCAGACATAAACCAAGCATGATAATCCAAGTATGTTTTCCTATATCAAGTTAGAATCCTACTTTGTGTTAGGATCTTAGGTAAGTAAACCTATGTATGAAATGATCATGACCATACATATTTAAGCTTATTTAGAATCCTAATGTTTTGATAGTATTGAGACTATACTAACGAATGTATGTTTATGTACGCGATCATGAGGATGACACTAGTGCACACTTAAGCATGCATAGTGGTGCATAATTAATAGAAGTTCAAAGACATATAGAAGCGGGAGGAAACCACACAAACATAAAAGATAAGTATTTGAGTTGTTATTTGAATATCTGAAATAGTAAATGATATTGCTCGTAATAGTTGTATGCATATTTGTATATATCATGCATAGTGTAAGCATTCATATAGCATTGAATAGTATACTACTAATATGCATATGATGGGTAAGTTGGACAAACTTTCCATTGTTGTTTATCTAGAATGAAACCTCTCTACTGACATGCTGAGAGTTGTGCACACTCTTGATAGTATGTTCTGGTAGAGATGGAAGGCATCTAGATAGCCACTGTATGCATACAGGATATGGAAAAGTGTTGTGCCAAAGTATTGGTTAAGATAGTTCATAACTATGTGAATCACATCTATATGCATAATAGGTTATCATGTCAACATGATTTGATGATTATGAAGTATTACTAATCATGTAATTAACTTTGATTTCTAGGAAAGATCATGAATAATGATGATGAACACCAAATGAGTGATGGATGTTGAACAAGAAGACTTACAAATCAAACACGCTATAGAAGGCTCATGGCTAAAATATTCTCTTAGAAAGAGGAAGAGGATCATGACGAGATGTTTGCTCCAAGTGGCTAGATAAGACCATTCTCTTAATGGTGTAATTGAAGAAAGCTCTGTATAGGTACCCAGGATTGATAGTCATTTGATGAGCTTAATGATCACCATGGGTGATGTGGATTTCAACCTTTTCTACAAGGTTGAAGATGGTGTCTATATACAGATGACATTCTTCTCTTAGATGGATGCAAGAAGGAACTCACCACAGAGTTCGAATGATCTTGAAGCTCATATAGTAGACCCATCTGATGAGAGATGGCACAGATAGATATGCAAAGTGTGAATGATGTTCAATCACAGAGGGAGAATTGATAGCTTCTTGACAAGCTTGGGCTTTACCAAAATTAAAGTTGATACTAACCTTTACCTTAAGGTTATGGATGATGAACCTGTCATACTATTACTATATGTGGATGATGTCTTTTTGACAGGGAATGAGAAACAGATCATGGAAAGCAAGAAGAAGCTAGCTACAGAATTTGAGATGGAAGATCTCGGATTGATGCATTACTTCCTAGGTCTGGAAGTATGGCAAGGCTCAGAAGGAACCTTTTGATATGTTGGAATGTAAAGCCATGGCCACTTCCATGGATTCCAACTTGAAGATGTTAGCTGATGACTCATCAGATTTAGTGGATGTAACTCTGTACAGACATACTATTGGGTCATCTAATGAACACTAGGTCAGATATATGCTTTGTTGTGAACACCTTGAGGCAGTATCTAGTGGAACCTAGACATGTTCACTTAATAGCTGCAAAGCATGTGATGAGGTACCTGAAGAGTATGATCGAATTTGGTCTATATTGTCTTGGAGATCATGAATTCAGATTGTATGGCTACACACATGTTGATTGGGTAGGAAGTGTATCAGACAGGAAGAGCACATCGGGCGGATGTTATTGTCTGAGTTCTGCCATGATCTCGTTATTTAGCAAGAAGCAGTCAAGTGTGGTTCTAAGCACAGCTGAAGTAGAATATATATAGCTTCTATATATACCGCTTAATATGTTAAGACATATATAGCTGCTATATATCGCTTCGGAAGTTGTTATCAGGATTGTTTGACTTAGAGATGGAACCCACCGTGATCTTATGTGACAACCAGAGTTGTATCAAGATATCCAGTGTTCCATGATAAGTCAAAGCACATAGAGATCCGATATTTTTATATACAGGATATGGTGCAGAAAGGAGCTATCAAGCTCAAGTATGTGAGCACTTATGAACAAGTTGTTGATCTATTGACCAAACCTCTATCTCGAGTAAAGGTTGAGTATTTCTGAGACAAGCTTGGTGTAGTTCAGAACGACCCTCCTCGAAAGGGGGAGTGATATGGTCGATGATGATATTTGGATATTGGTATCACTGTGGATACCTGTATCGATGATGAGGATACTTGTATCAATGACGAGGATACTTGTATTGATGATGTGGATACTTGTATCAATGATGAGGATACTTGTATTGATGATGTGGATACTTGTATCGATGACGAGGATACTTGTATCAATGACGAGGATACTTGTATCGATGACGAGAATACTTGTATCGATGATGAGGTTACCTGTTCCGACGATGAGGTCGATGATGAGGTTACCGGTTCCAACAATGAGGTCGATATATGGTCCTTAGACTTTTTCTAAGTGGACGAGGATGGATTGTATCATCCTTAGACACATGTCCTAAAAGAGATCCGTAGACATATGTCTCCGAGAAAGTGGTCCCTAGTGGACGTGATAGGACTACATCGTCCCTAAGCGTTTGGTTCAAAATGTACATGATAGGACTGTATCGTCCTTGAGCATTTGGGTTCAAAATGTACGTGACAGGATTGCATCATCCTTGGACTCATGTCCTAAAGTGATAAGGACTAATCATCCTGTAAGTTGATTTGGGATTGCATCGTCCCTAGACATGGTGAGGTGTCTTAAAGTGATAAGGACTAATCATCCTGTAAGTTGATTCGGGATTGCATCATCCCTAGACATGGTGAGGTGTCTTAAAGTGATAAGTACTAATCATCCTGTAAGCTGATTCGGGATTGCATCGTCCCTAGACATGGTGAGGTGTCTTAAAGTGATAAGGACTAATCATCCTGTAAGATGATTCAGGATTGCATCATCCCTAGACATGGTGAGGTGTCTTAAAGTGATAAGGACTAATCATCCTGTAAGATGATTCGGGATTGCATTGTCCCTAGACATGGTGAGGTGTCTCAAAGTGATAAGGATTAATCATCATGTAAGTTGATTCAGGATTGCATCGTCCATAGACATGACAGATGTCTTAAATCAAGAGGGATTGATCATCCCGTAAGTGGATCAAGATTGTATCATCCTTGGACCTATGTCCTAAAGTGAGAGGGATTGATCATCCCGTAATAGGATCTTGTACATTGTAGAATATGCTTCTATGTTGATGTTGTTGATTGAGAGGATCCAGATGTTAATCATGATGATCTAGATGACAATGATGTTGATCGTGATGATCTAGATGATGGTGCTGCTGATCGTGATGGTCTACATGATGATGTTGTTGATCGTGATGGTATAGATGATGATGTTGCTGATCGTGATGGTCTAGATGACGATGTTGCTGATCGTGATGGTCTAGATCCCGATGCTGTTGATCGTGATGGTCTAGATGACGATGTTGTTGATCGAGATGGTCTAGATGATGATGCTGCTGATCATGATGGTCTAGATGATTGGTAGATCCAAACGATGAGGCTATTGATCGGGTGATCCAGATGATGATGATGCTATAGTTGATCGAGTGCTGTAGAAGATGAAGACTCAATACTGACGATGCTGATGTTCCAGTATTGATTATGTTCTAGTAATAGAATGAGTTACTGATGATGATGTATAAAGAAAGATTCTAATGATTTATAGATGTATCATGTATCATGTAGTTGATGACTCCTTGCTTGTACAGATGTTGTTATAATATCCTTCTCGTTAAGGGGGAGTGTTGAGATATTGTAACTTCTAATAATATTATATTTGTACTTTATTATTCTGGAGATGTTTCATTCCTCTGTGAAGACCTTATTGTATATCCGGAGATGTTTTATTCCTCCGTGGAGAATGTGGTAACTTGGGTTATTAGACTTCCCTAGTGGGGGTCGGCCCTATATGAGTCATGTGGGTTAAAGGGTTATTAGACCACCCTAGTGGGGTTGGCCCTGTCACATTATGTAAAGTGGTTAAGTTGGGTCGACCTAGTTAATGTAAAAGGCAAGTCCGAGTAGTGCATAAATAGAGGAGGTGTGTTCCTCATCTATAACACTCACACATTATTCACTCACTTGTGATTAGCGCATAAGTGAGAGAGAGATTTGTTATGGAGGAGAAGGAGATCATGGTTGAGGATTACATCTTTGTATTTGCTGGTCATCTATATTGAGGAAGTTTTGCTGGGTTTTCTACCCCATGAGGGTTTCCTAGGATAAATTTGTGTCTCTTGTGTTTATGTTGTGCTTGTTGTTCTTTCAGTGATCATGAATATTCTATTATTGTGAAATGGAATGTAATGCTGATATTTTATGTCTTAGCATATTGAATCTTAACAACATTTACTGTTGAAACCAATGGGGATGTCTGAGTAATAGTAGATCTGGGTAAAGACATAGTGACTTGGGAAGTAGTTGGGGAGGAAGGGATATTTTGAATGGATGGTGGTACAGAGATTGGGGAAGGAATTGAAGTGAAAGATTCAGAAAGTGGAATATGGATGTCACCAGCTAGTGATGACAGAGGAGGAACTGGAGTTTGCTCATCAGTAGCTGGTGGTGATAAAATGAATGGAGATGATTGCAGAGGGAAATTCGAAGACTGGATCTCTACTAAAGTAGATGGAAAAATGGGAAGTGGAACTGAGCTGGGTGGAAATGGGTCAGTGATGGAATTTACTATATGAAATAACTGGGATATGAAAGGTGGTATTATTACCCCAGATGATAAGGTTGAAAGAATTTGAATAGATGAAAGTAGAAGTGTTGAGGTTGTGGTAACATCATCAGAAATGGTTTCAAGGATCTGTTGGTCTCGGACAGAGTCATCCATTTCAATAGCATTTAATAAATCTGTAATTGTTTGTGAAGTTTCAATTACTTCTTCAATCACAGGCACAAAAGGGTGTGCCTCATCTTCAACATCACAGTCAATAATGTTTAAGGCAAGGATTTGAGATGCAGAAGTCTGGGTTTTCTGCCTTTTAGCTGGTTTAGTCATAGCCACCACTTAATCATCACTAATCTGGGTAACTGCAGGAGTCACCTAATATCAACAGTAGGCTCAACAACTACAACTACTTGGGTGTCCAACACTGAAGTCATTTGTGCTAACTCCTATTTTGATTCCTGAGATGCTTGCATTAACAATTTGAATTGTTCAACAATATTTACCTCTGAGGGTCTTCAATGAGGCCCTTGGCTTTGTCCCCATCACTGTAGGTCAGCATTAATGGAATAACTATTTTCTGAGCTTCCTTTTCTTCTCTGTATTTTCTTGTTTGCTCGGCGAGTTTTAGCTCCGTTGCCCTATAGCTCAAAACCTTTGTTTTAAGCTCCTGTTGATATTGCATTCCATGGTTCTGCTCATCTTTGCTCTTAGCCCTCGCCAAGACTTCATAAAAGGTATTTACTCCCTAATAAACGGAGTCGTCAAGAACTTCTTCATGAACATAGCCCATCTTCATATGATTTTGCTTGAAATGAGCATCAAGAAATCCCTTAGGATCGTGTCTTCTTTTGGCAGCATAGCCTAATTTCAAAGAAGCAATTTTGTCACCCAACAAGCTCTTACCTCTCTACAACTCTATGAAGTTCCAAGAAGCACCTCCATTATGATAGATTCCTAGTCCGATGTGCACCTCATCACCATATACATCCTTAACCCTAACTTCTTCAACTAGAGATATCCCACCAGTTTTCATGAGAACAGACTTAAGGCCATAAAAAATGCAATACACAAAAGGGGAAACAAAAAGATGAGGCATGCAAGAGCATGAGGGAGAGCTATGGCTCCCTCACTTGACATAAATTGGACTTGACACCTCGTATGAAGGGGAGGGTGGGTTTTCCAAGTGTGATGCATGCCTTTACTACCGATCCCCTCCATTGGATTATGAGTCAAATCCTTCATTAACTCTTGATCATAAATAAAATTATAGGGTAGCCACCACCACTCAGGGTGACCCCCATTTTGAACAAGAATTTTGTTATCCAACTTGACCACTTCATTAGTAAGTTGATCAACGACAAGGTTATAATGTCAATGGATATGCGTAATCTTTGCAATGTTTATCTATTGAAGTCTCTAGTTGATTCTCTCACATGTCCTACTTAGAATAGTACCTTAGTTGACAATTTTTTTTCTTATATATTTAATGACAAGAAGAGTAGATCCTAGAATTATAATATTCTATATCCAAAAGTGCCTAATTATTGTAGAACTCGGATACAAGGCAAACAACTCATCTTCGTTATTAGTCGCCCTACCCACACCCCATGAAAATGTCATTTCTATTTTTCCATAAGTATCTAAGAGGAACTTGCACCCACCCTCCACATCTATCACCCCATTAGAGGTATTTCCTTCTTAGGCCTTCAATATGACTATGTATAACTCAAAATCTTGTGTAAAAGAGTGTATAATATAAGCCATAAAATCTAAATTATGGAAGCTCCTATTTCAAACAATGATGCACATGCACTAATTTTATGTGGTTGTCCTATTTGGGTTTAGTCCTCTCAAGAGAACTTTGGAACAAATTTTAAGGAGTTTAGAAATAATCTTATTAGAAATATAAGAGTACAAGTATCTTACTCTTGATGTTAGTAAAAAATAGATTGGGATTATGTTATATTCAATCAAAATAAAGTGTATGGATACAAACACAAATTACCATACTAAAACAATGATTCATTATAAGGTGGAATGGATTATTTTATAGGTAATTGAAGAGGCAAATATCTATCAATGAAAGATTAGTATATAATAATCATCATTAATAACAAAAAAAATACTTGGAAGCTAAAATATTCATATATAAATTGTAGGTTTTATTGAGTAGGTAAAACATGGAAATGTTAATTAAGTTTAGTCTTAGTGATGGTAGAATGGAGGGTTATCTTGCCCACCTATATTCTATTTTTTAAATGATACTATTTTATTATAAAATAATAAATTACCATACATTTAATTTTACTAAATAAACAAAAATCAAATAAATGTTTTTTTAAAATAATCTGATTTTAAAAAAAGTGCCTCTATCTTACTACAAATTTGACCATAATCAAGAAAATTTCATATAATTAATACCTCCAACTTCAAGAAAATTTCATATAATTAATACCTCCAACTTCAACTAAAAAGTGCTTTGAGTTTATAAGGTTATGATACCTTTAAATTGAATATATTGTTTTTAATAAGCATTCTTCCATATCAATACTAAAAACAATTAACTTAATATTTAATACTTGAAAGATAAAATGTTAAAATTCACCTCCAACATGGCTAAATATTATCAATAAACATCACATGCTTGCCATGTCAATATGAAAAATAACACAACTGATAAAAAAAGAAAATCACTGCATACTTCCATGTCAATACTAAAAACTAAGACAATAAGACACTTGACGAGAAAATGTTTAAATTCACTTGATATCAACATAACATGGCTATAATGTTATCAATAAACATCCCTGCCATGTCAATACCAACATGAAAAATAACACAACTGAGCCAGAAAATATTAGAAATCACCTTTGTGAAACCATCTGTCCTTCCACATTAATAATCTCCTCCAACCTTCTTTTGTCAACGGCGATCTTCTTTGCACTAAACAATGCAGTATGCATTTCTCTTACAAACTTTACTACTATATTCGATCAAAGCTTTTCTAAAGGGGCACTTAAGAAGAAAAGAAGAAATGTGGCTCAAAGCCATCCTCACCTTGTACAAACTTCTCTATGATCTAAATATGATCATAGCATGAAATAGGAGATATACAGTCCATGAACGACAGCTTGCATTTTTCATTATGCCGATATAATCGGTTATAAACGAGAGCAGAAATTCCCTGTATCAGACTCCATTATTTTCCCTTGATCGACCGTGCAATCATGGATGAACAAGTCGCTGAACGTAAGTGTGGAGTGAGGTAACAGGACTAAAGGCCCATAAGCAATATCATGCATTTATACAAACGCACAGAAATATCAATATACTATTATAGAACTTGGGAGCCTAAATGGCTTCTCAGATCATATTGTTATGTGCAGACAGTTCATAATTTCGTCCTAAAGCAATCATGTTATCATTTTCTGGTAGTAAATCTCTCGGATACTAATAATTTGGTGCGTTCCAATGCAGTCCCGTTTGAAGGACTCTTTATGAAATGTAAATGTAGTAAGAAAAAGCGCGGATGAAATTTATTCAAAATTAGGTCAAATGTCAAGCCATTTTGAAGATAAGGGAAAGCGATGAAGAAATGGGAATGGGATCATATTCAAGGCCTGTCAAAAAGCGGTTTCAGCTTGATCATGGAGGCATCTAAGGTACAATTATTGTGGCCTTGAAATGAAAAGGCGTGAAAAAGAACGGTGGTACCTGTGTTCAACTTTTCAACCCTATGCCTCAGTTGACAACTTTGGCAGTTTTTCCAAATGAATCATCCATATTACATAAAATGGCAGTCTTTGGAGTCCTCCATACCATATCACGTCCTACACATTGAAATTGATACCTTGGCCTTGATATCTCTGCATGAACTGCATACTTTCCATTGGGCGCAAAACTTTTTAATATTAACCTATTAAGGCTGACGAAAACCATCTGACATTGCCATCTCAGTTTATTTATGTCACGACTAATCCTATCAAAACTTGATCACATTGAAGTGAGAAAGCTTAAAGCTTAATTCGAACTATTAAAAAAACAATGAAAAGAATATTTATGCCTGCTCAATCCATCAATAAGTTACCAAAGAGAAGATGATGAAGCTCATAAAGAAGACTGAAGGTTCAGCTTTATTCCTTTAAAATAGTACCTATGAACATTGACATAACCTATAAGGGAAAATAGTTGCTGATTCCCCTTTGGAAAGCTGGCAACTGATATGCCTTAATGCTGCAGCAGCTTATTGCGCAGATACAGTGTATGTAACCTCTGAGAGAATTTAAGAGGTAAAATCTGATAATACCATCAAGCTGTGTGTCCAGCAATAACATTTAATCATTTTGTATGATACAGCTCTTGAGCGAGAAAAAAACCTTACCATCAGCAGGAGGAATCA
The DNA here is from genome assembly GCA_027924585.1 of Larix kaempferi. NCBI lineage: Eukaryota > Viridiplantae > Streptophyta > Pinopsida > Pinales > Pinaceae > Larix > Larix kaempferi. The sequence continues at coordinate 18,702,990 of BSBM01000858.1, read as the reverse complement.
CTTTGATATGATGACTGTTAGTTGAACACAGAAGCTTGGCTTGTTTTGGTGTATTGGTCACATGCTGCTGCAGTAAATCTGATGTATTAGATTGAGCTGTAACAGTCTAGTCTTTTATCTGTACGCTCCCCCAAGCGAAGGCGTCCAGTAATCTGCACCATTGTCATTTGCAACGTGCAAGGTGCAAGATACGGGAACTAGGCACAGCCCTCTACTCCTCAGATCCTGCTTCGGCTCATCCGAATCCTTCTTATCAGACGATCCCCAACCTTTGTGATCTTGGCTCTGCATGCCAAAATTAACAAGATATCAGAATGTGTAATAAAAGTTACGGCATTACAGAAAATATGTGTACTTGGCTTCTTACACCCGGATTTGATGTGCCCCCACTCTTCAAATATGGCGTGCTCAGCACCTGCACCCATTTATTAAGCACAGCAAGCAACTCTTATAAGTACGCTATTTTTTCTAGCATTTAATGTGCCAATATAAATGGAAGAAAATATGATTCAGATTTCTACTCTTCATTTTCTGTGAGACATCACCTGCACTTGATCCTGAAGGAACTTAATATATCCGATGGCTTCCAGCAATACAGATGCAGTGTCAGTCTGTAATAAGAAAAAGTTAGTGGGTCTGAAAATACTAAAGCTAGCCCGTCCTATATGTTATGATGTTAACTTTAATTATACCTTGCCAAAAGGCGAAACGAGCTGTTGTAGGGCTGTAATTCGGTCCCCAAGTTTTTCCTTCCTCACCTGCAGATGAATTATCAGAAGTTCATTAGTTTTTAAGATTTATTCATTATTGACTTCTTCAGATCAAATATTAGAACGAAATCAATGAATTACCTTGAACGTAGGAAGCGTTGAGCCGGTATCTAGACGGGGCCTTTTAAATATTGCTTCGGCTGTGCTCTGATCAGGGCAGCCGTTGTTCCTCTTTGTGTCACCGCTTGAATCTCGAGCTTCCTCGCCATGGGGCTTCAGATCATTGGACAGAAAAGATAACTTGATTAATAAAAGATTTAAGCGCAGCTCCAAACGAGACATGTAATCTGATGATGGATAGTACGGGCTCACCATTGTTCGATGTTGCGCAGGGCCGTGAATTTGTTTACCATCAGGAAAATACTGTAGATTACAGTCTGTTTTCGAGGCATGTTGCGATTTTAAATGATCAGGTTTACAGGCAGAGAAATCTAAGACTTGCTTGTTCATGCTACCGAAATTAAGCACGCTTTGCTTGGACGGTGACGACGGCAGCATCTGAGACAGGCTACTAGTTGGTAGCCACCGCCCCGGATAATCATCCCCGGTAATGTGGCAGCCACGGGCAGCCATGGCCGGTTTAAGAAATGCCTTGGTGGTAGCGGATTCCCGAATGTTAGAAAAGCCCTCGTTTTTGAAATTGGGTTCTGCATGAATTCCAAATTCTGGAAGAAGATGTGTGTTCGAAGATAGTGAAACCCCTAGGTCGGGACTGGAGTAAGGCCCGGGGTATTCCTGCTTGATTATACTCAGATCGAACTGCGGGGTACTGCTAAATGCTGCGTTCAGAGCATTGTTTCGGGATAAACCGTGGCCCGGCTGTTTGGGTGGAGCTACGGACCATCTGCCTAAATCAGGCAATGCATGAGCGTTGCTGCTTTGAAGACGCTCATCTAAATTGTAAAGAAGAGGTGCTTGCTGCTGCGGATTCAAGTGAATCTCTTCGGCTTGGAAGCTGGATGCCATGTTTCGGAATTCCCATCCCTGCAAAGGCATCTCCTGTTGAATTTTTTTTAGTTGATCAGAAGGTTCAACAAGCTCCTGCCTCAACGCCCTAGAATACAACACCTCGTTGAGATTTGCCACAGGGCTGCTTTGCATGCCCTCGCTGCTTCCACTGCCAAGTACGCCAATAATCCCAAAGGGTAAAACACACACATAAATAACAAATAAAAATAGCCCTAAAAATCTATGAAAACAGGAAAACAAATTGAATGAGACGAAGACTCACAGAAGCATTTGGTTCCAAAGATTGTTATTGTCGGAGACGCCCTGAGCGAACTGGCCCAAAAGGGACCCGGAATCTACGAGCTCCTGGTGGCCTGAATCCATGCTCGTGAGACTTGAAGAAGTGTTGTTCGTTATGGAGCCGGAGAGATTATCCACGTCTTCTCCGTTGCCAGAATTGCGGATATGATGATTAGAAGAAGACGACCAGTTTAGATTTTGTATATCGGTTAATGCAGCCGAAGCACAGGGGGACGGCTGAAGTAGATTGATATTGCTCCACTCCGAGACTAAACTAGAACTCGATCCTGTACTTACTGCGTTCCACCAGTTCGCGCCCGATGAAACAGTCGCTGACGTTTCCGGTTCTTCCGCCATTGACCCTAAAAAAATAATCCTAAACCAACCCTAAACCTAATCAACGTCTGCTTCTCTAATATATTTTGTTGGCCCGGCTGAGTGAGGAAGAGGATTCAGTTTTGTAATTTTCCCTTCAACAAGAAGAAGCAGGTTTCTAGCCTTTGTGTTGACGCCGAATTCGATCCCAAGACCGATGACAAGAATTCGAGCAGTTGAAGAGCGTCGGGTGAGGGGGATCTTTCTGTGATGAAGTCGTACTGCTTCTGTTGGACCACTTTTATGCTCGAACCCTCTTACCAGGAAGTTCCCCCGTTGAAAAAGCAAAAAAAATGGTGCTCGAATACAGAGGAATATGATCCACGGCCCTTGACTTTGATTTATACTTTGTTGTTGCTTCCTTTCTCCTCCTCCAACTTTATCCGAGGGCTGACTGCATTCTCAACCCTTCTTCTTTAGCATTAGCATTGGATTATTATTAATAATCCAGCTTTAACCAAAGCAAAACCTCACGATTTCGGATACCCAGTCCCACGCAGCAGCAACGTCTTCTTTCTCCTCTGCAACTAGCCCGGTACAGACTCATCATAATCATAATCATAATAATGATGACGATGCCATCTATCTATCTAAATTCCGTTCATCCCAAGACTCGATGGAATAGTACATCATTCCTTCACTTAATAATATGATTCCATCTCCATGTTCCAGCAGCAACTGCTACAGGTTTAAGGAGAATCAATGTGAATGCCACTGTAGCAGGTACTATGCTTTTTGCAAACCTAGCGGTTTCCAAAAGAACGCTGCCATAACCTGTTATATTCCAGACCGTCACCATGCCTGTGGCTGGTAAGCTGTAACACAAAGAAAATTAAAAAACAAAAAAAGAGAAAAAGGTGGCGACGGAGGGATCCACCCAACAAAAGTAGAGATTAGATTAGGTTAAGCGGAGGCCCTGGCCGATCCATGTATGTATGGGAATGGAATGGAATGGGCATGGGCTATTTAACATACATCCACACGCTCTATGTGACTGTGTGGGAACTGGGAAGTGCCCGGTTATAACAGTCAACCGGTGGAAACGGACGGAACGGGTGTATCGTGGACGGCGGTAAGGGAACAAGGTGGGGCCGTCAACCGACTCCGTCACGCGCGCGTGCGTCCGGGAAAGAGATCCGGGCCCCTCCACAAGCCAAAGTCAAAACCGGTGGTGTAATCTGAACTCAACCCGACCCCGGGGTCACCTTCTGTTTATCCCGTGACGGCGCCGCTGTCTGCCGGCCGACACGAATATCTCGACCGTTGATCTCCTCGGACAGAATTAAATGCTTTCGTAATTCGAATATTTGGAAGTCGATAGCGCTCGTAACGCAATAACCTTTGATCGCCCTGGATTTGACACTAAATAAATGCACCCACACTGCCTTGAAATTCAGTTAATAGTAATTCTTACATTCATACCTTTCATCTTTTGAAATTTTGCCATCAGTTAATAGTAATTCTTACATTCATACCTTTCATATTTTGAAATTTTGCCATCAGAACGAACTACAATAACTGATTTTTATCGTACCACTGCCTTCACATTGGTCGAATACTCTTACCCCATAAACTAACTTAACTCATTTCTTTTATCTAATGAGTATAGAATAGGAAGATATTGCAAAATGTATAAATTTTTAATTTATCATATTTAATAAAGATGTTTTTTTCAAAAAAGCTAATATTTTATAAAATAATAATAATCTATTTTTACCTTCTTTTAGCTAATGAGTATAGAATAGGAAGATATTGCAAAATGTATAAATTTTTAATTTATCATATTTAAAAAGATATTTTTTTAAAAAGCTAAAATTTTATAAAATAAGAATAATCTAATTTTACCTTTTCTACATATGAACATATAATCTTTTACGAGGAAATACGTGTTCTTTATGAGTAGGCTTACTCAAACTATATTTACTGGAAATTTTATAAAACAATAATAATCTATTTCTACCTTTTCTCCAAATGAAACATATAACCTTATAAGAGGAAACATATGTTTTTAATCATTATACCCACTCAAGTTATATTTACTATTTGTATGAGATTTATTGAAAAAACAATCAATTAAATATGTTGTATAAGATCTTTTAAGAGGTGTTTTAGTTGAGAGATCTTTCATGGAGTGTTCTAGTTGAAGGCAATTATTTATGTTTCCTTATATATGTTTTTTTTTTAATTTCAACACACTATCTCATTTTGAAGGGCTTACTTAGGTAGCAATAACACTTTGTTGTTTTTAATTATCTTTGTTCCATGAAGATAATGGTTTGAAATCCACTTTAAGTGAAAGTTTAGGCCCTTGTGCATCGTAACATTGATTTTGTCTCAAAATGCACACCATTTCACATGTTTGTATGTTAAAGTGTATTATTAAATTAATGGCTTATTGTAAGTTCAACTTACTTTCTTCCCCCTTAAGACAACACTTTTCAACATTTGGAGATAGAATAACATAGTTTTGAATAACTCCTTGTGTGCTTTTAGCCACCTCATTAGGAAACAATTGAAATTCTTCGAGTAAGTTCCAGTTTTGGATATTGTACATATGCATGTGATTTTGAGTTTGTTTAGTTCAATCCTACTAAACGGTTTCCAAGGCACTATTAGGAAAGCATGTTTCAATGGAGGTTTTCGATGTTTTAAACACTAAGCAAATTTAAAAGAAACTTTGCCAAAGCCTATGTTGGTTAGTATAGAGCTTTTGCAAAGGTATTAATGAAGGTATCGTATAACTAAATTTCCCAAAGGGAGGAGATTATTTTTGAGGTTTTTTTGACATTCATGTGTTTCCATGTATGGTGCACTGTTAGTGTAGCATCATGGTTGATCAAGCATTAGTGCACATAGTACATATGAGCACATTGTTAAGGGGTTCAATGTCATGAATTATTGTTGCTCACGTTGGTACTTCTACTTTATAGGATTAGTATTTACTTCTACTTTATAGGATTAGTATTTCCAAGGTACATTAACACATTAGCAAATTGTAATGATGTGCATAATCATTCTCGGTGCACCAATACACATAAAATGTTAGTGTTCAAAGTTATTTTATGTACACCCTACTGCATAATAATTTTAGGTGAATCTGAGCATTGTTGTTGATAACTACATTGCTTGAGCTTCATTTAGAATTTTTTATTTCTTCATCTCTTGGGGGTGTCTTCTTTTATTGATTGTGATATTGGATTGTTCAACTTCATCCTCCTCTAAACACAAAAATTATCGAGGTTAATTATGAGTATCTCATTTACAATAAATTATAATCAAACCAACTACTATGAAAGTTTACGTGCTTTTACTAATATACTTATAGAATTCTTCATTATTTCAATAACTATTCTTCAAGTGGCACCACTCCATGCTTTGTCTCTCAATATTATACATTACAAAAAGTTTAGATAGAATAATTACTTCTTGTATCGATTATTAAATAGAGGATGCAAAATAATATGATCTACTTACAAACTCCTCATCAATCCTTTCATACTCCATCATATTAATATCAATCAAACACTTTCTTTATAGTTTTGGGAAACAACCATACATGTATGGTTAAATGTAAATTAATTATAATAAACAACTTTAGAACAAATATTAAATAGATACTAGTAAAATTAATACAATTCTTTATCATAAAGAGATTAACCATTTCTTCATTGTTGTCATGTCCTCAACTTTTTATATTAAATGAGTTTTTTTTATGTATTCCTTATAACACAAAAAAAATTGAAAATTATTATTTTATCCCTATATGTAGATAAAATATCAAATAAATAAACAAAAATCATACTCATTGCTCATGTGTATCCAAAAAAATTAGTGAATACATACTTTTTCTTCTTCTTCTCACTGGCTTAGCACTTCTACACATATTTTTCATGTATCTCATTGGAAATCCCCCTTCAAGGTGAGTATGCTTGGTGTTAGGAATCCCTCTCTTCTCCTCCATGCCAAAAAAATACTCCTGGCAAATTATTACCTAAAAAACTTACCAATAAAATAAGTTGAATATGCTTACTAATTCTATGTCATGGAATTGTTTCTATGACATAAAATCCTCTCTATAAAAAAATACATCTCTTGCATTGGTTGAGAAAATAGGTATGCCATCACATATAAGATCCAATATGTCATGATCCTTATGCCAACGAGTAAAACCACAAGGGAGTGGTGCTTCCTACTAACATTATGGTTGATTGCTTATAGGATGGGTATAATTGCTTGTCAAACTCTCACTCTTTGCCTATCACATATTTTCCTTAAAAATGCCTAGTAAAATAAGTCATGCTTTCCTTAAAATTTCTGAATATGTATAAGATACACTATGTCATGATCTTTATGCCAATGGGGGGAGTCACCCTCTTCCCTTTTCACATACTTTCTTAAAAAATGCCCAATAAAATATCCTGTGATTTCCTAAAAAGATGCCCAATATACTTGAGCTACAATATGCCATGATTCCTATGCCAATGTGAGTGGTGCTTCGAGTAATGATTGATGTTTTGTTGGGTGAGAATGTTTGTTGGGGTCACCTTTTTTTGAATCTTGTGATAACATTGTTTTTGGTTGACCAACAAAAATATCTTGACTATTGATTTCCTTGGACATAATTGAATTCTTTTGTAATTTCAATATTCCTAAGTTAATAGGGATAATAACACAGTGACCTTTGTAGTCTCTTTGATCACCCTATCTTTGATAAAAAAACAACACTCACATAGTGTCTTGAAATTAAGTTTGTCTTCTTTCCCATCAATATTAACTCTAACTCTTTGATTGTTTACCCATTAATTTAATACCTTCCATCTTTCAAATATTTGGAAACAAAATAAATTAACAACCAAACATACTTGATAACCATTTCTAGCACTGTTGACTTGATATTGGTTAAATAAACTTATTTCTTTTATCAATTGAGTGAAAACTTTATATCTACTATTTGTACAAGAGTTCATGGAAAAAAAACCAACTAGTTTTCATTAGTTATCTATCTTTGCTCCATAATCAATGAGGATACTCATATAAAATCACCTCACGAATACAAATGAGCCTAGTGTTGTATAAGAAGGCACACTATATTCTATAATGTATGTGTTTGTGTGTCACTTTGTGCTAGTGAATTAGTGACCTATAGAAATTTCAACTTGGATTCTTTTCCCTTAGGATTAGAATCCTACCCATATCTCTTTTAATATTCAAAATCCTAACCATGGCTCTTTTAATATTCAAAATCCTAACCATAGCTCTTTTAACATTCAGAGGAAGATTTTTTTTTTGAATAACTATTTTTGTGCCCTTATGTTAACACCTAAAAAGTGCTCACTAGCTCATTCCCTTATTCACATGACCCATTTGTCCACTTTTCCACCATCTGAGCCTCTGAAACCAACAAAAGGTCACCAAAAGACCTTAGTACACCCCTTTTTCCATTAAAAAAGATTATTTTTCCAAGAAAATCATAAAAAACCCTCAAAAATGGTCCAAATTCCCAAAAATATTAAAAAGGGAATTAAAATATTATTTTTATTCAAAAAAAAGGAAAAAGGAGGGAAAAGTACCTAAACCATGTTGGTCAATACTATTTGGTTTCCACAAAACCACAAATGGTATTCCCCACCACCAAAACCTATAAAAAGGTGGTAGGGGCTCCTCATTTCACATCCATCCATTATCTCATCCTTATGCTGCTGAAATCTCCCTTGAGCATTTTAGCTATTGCAAACCACATTGGAGAAGAGACCATTGGAGATTGGAGTTGCTCATCCTTGGAGCCATTCAACCTCACCATTAGAGGTATTGATTCCGCAAGCACTTGCTTGCCCCATTCTTTCAATACAAATTCATTATTTTACATTATCTTGTTCTTGATTTTAAATTATTTTTGTTATTTCCTTAATATCTTTGCATAGATCCATGGTTAGTCTTGTTTAATTAGTTTATTGTTATTTATTTACATTGAAACTGCTGCTACTAGTTAGCAGGTGCCCATAGCACTAAGCCTGGTTGCAAAACCGGGCCAACAGTTTTTGGCGACTCCGCTTTGGTTTGAACTATAGATCTCAATTTTTCTTTCAATCTTTGTTTTTTAGTAGTTTTTAACCTTTAGATCCATAGATCTGCCATCCTAGACAGCAGATCTATTGCTGCTCTAGCTTTTGGCCCCATAAATTGCCATTAACAGCCCGAAATTTTCAATTTTCGGGTTCGTTTCTCGGTTTCTGTGCACGGCTTCCGCCTCGCGGCTTTTTGCCAGACAGTCACGCGGTCCATCGCGACTTTTCTGCGTTTTTCCGCGCGGTCCATCGCGGCTTTTTGCCAGACAGTCGCGCGGTCCATCGCGACTTTTCTGCGTTTTTCCGCGCTGCACACCGCGGCTTCGCGGTCCATCGCGACTGTGCGGCCAAAACCCGTGCGGTCCATCGCGACTGTGCGGCCAAAACCCGCGCGGTCCATCACGACTGTGCGACAGAAACCCGCGCGGTCCATCGCGGTTTTTCTGTCAAAACCCGCGCGGCTGAAGTTTTCATTCGGCCATCCCGATTTTGAAAAAAAAATTTACTGTACTTTCTGCCCATAGCACATTTTTTACAGTATTAAATTCTGCATATTTGACAGCTTTGAAAAAAAATTTACTATTTAAAGTGCATATCTAGAAATCTTTTTAAAAATTTTCAAGAAAGTGAAAGAAAGACTCATTTTGCATTTTCATCTAGATTCAAATTTTTTCCTGTTTACTTCTTTAAAATCTTGCCCATAGCAATTTTTCTTGAACGAAGAAATCCATTTATTTTTTTTAAAAGAAGTCTATTATTTGCTTTCATAAATCCAAAAAATCCTTTGTTTTTTGAGTTATTTTTTGAAAAGCATTTAAATTCCTTTTAGTGAAAAAAGTCATAAATATTTGCTTTTTATTTTCGAAAAATCCTTTATTTTTTGAAAATTTCCTGTAAAGCATTTAATTTTTTCAAGTTCAGTTTACCATACCTCACGTGCACTCACTCGATCACTTAATTGAATTAAGCCTTAAAACGTACCCTAATTTGAACACACTTTTAACCCCACTTGGGGAACACTAAAAGAATTCTTGTAGCTAGGTAGTATTGGGGGGATAGGTGTTCCAACAACACCCCTCAGTTCTTACATCTGAGACATAGAAGTTGTCCAATTAGGGAGCTAAAATCTCTTAGTACTTTTTGGCGCGGTCACAACCGGTTTGTGGGAAGGCCTCTCCCTTAGGAGGGTTGAAGTCGCGAGGATGGTTCCGGAAGCCTGAGTGGAATACCGAAATCCATTCAGTAACCGAAGGGATACCATTCGCAGTTCTCGGGATATCCCTGTATTGGGATATTGCGATCAAAGGACCAAACGGCAGATTTACCTTTTCTCGACGCGTCATGAACGGAGTATCCTAGTAGCCTGTCTTTAGGATTGATTACCCGGTGTCCCTCCCGGTAGGGGGATATCTAGCCGTTGTCTCAACATTCATATTGTTTGACTTGGATTTCATCACCTTGCAGAGGATATCGTGTGTTTGAGTCACAATACTTTTAGTTAGGTGTTTGCATGATTCAACCCACCCTTGGTCTAGTTACACCTATTTTTTATAGAAGCCGTTTGCATGTTGGTATTCTGACCAGTTGTTGCATTCCTCCACTTATTGTAGCACAGCTGCTAGAATAAGTGCCCTTTTTTGAGGTTGATTTTTTGGCCTGAGAGCCTTCTTTTTTCACTCCCCTTCTTGCACCCTTGGTTGCATTAGGGTTTTGAGTCTTTTATATATATATCACCACCTGATACTTAAACAAATTTTTTACACAAAAAACATATTCTCACCATTGAGAATTTTAGACGCTCCCGTCGTCTACAGGGTGAACTCCCAGAGTGTAGTCCACTCGGCTCTCCACATCACGGACGCAGAGCCCTATCCCTTGATTCGACACATCGTCAATCAACTAGACAGTCATCCGATTCTGACACACCTCACTTCACATTTGATTGGGAGGTAGAATCCAAAAACCCCAAAGAGTTACCACCAACAGCCATTATGTCTGGAACACCATTTGATCCACTGTTTACCAGCACCATAGGTGAAACATCTACAGACCCTTCTGCGGTGGTGCCATCCATGGCAACTACCACCCCCCTGGGTATGCCCAATATGGGCAACACTCCACATTTAGGAATGCCCAACACAGGGCCATCTCCTGTTATAGGAATTCCCAACACAGGTCCACCACCTGTTATGGACATACCCAACATAGGGGTCACACCCCCTTTGGTTCCCACAAACCCTATCCCAGGAATCCCCACTGCTATTCCTACCCCAAGTGTAACCCATGTTGCACTTGGAGGCGCTGGCCCATACCAGACTACACCTATTGGAGGGCACATACCCTCCATACCTAGCATACCTTTAGGTGCTACTGGACCCCACACCACAATGACTAGGCATATCCCAGTTCCAGTCCCCACATCCGCTAGCTTACCATACATGGCGAGTCTGAACCTACCAGACTTAGCTAGGCTCACAAATGACCCCATCAGACATGATCCTGCGTGGCCTCACATGCCCACCAAACTCCCCTCTGACATCCCTAAGTTTGAGGGTAAGACGGGTGAAGACCCCCAGAATCATATCATGTCCTTCCATCTATGGTGTTCCTCCAACCCCATAGTGGACGACTCTGTCCGCCTCCGGCTCTTACAACGCACCTTCACTGGCTCTGCAGCCAAGTGGTATATCAAGCAGCCCCATGGGACGCATGCCACCTTTACCTCCCTGGCCTCGACCTTCCTACAGTTCTTTCAGTTACCTGTCCGCTATGATGCGGGCGTCGAGATCCTACTGTCTTGCAGACAGAATACGGCCACCCACATCACTGACCATATTCATGAGTGGCATCGACGCCGGAGCCTCTGCAAAATTAAGTTAGATGACCGTATCTTTTTAGATTGGTTTCTAAAATCCCTCCTCCCACTCATCGCGAAGGATGTGGCATCTGAAAGACCCCAGTCTGAAGAAGAGGCCATCCTCAAAGCCCAACAGTTTGATCTCATCTACGCCCAGTCAGGTTATCTATACACAATCATACCAGACGCCCCACGATGCGACTCTTCACGTAGCGACGCGCCGAGGGCATCTCATGCCGCCGATGGAATTATTGGCCAAATCACACCCCAAGCTAAACCTTTCAGCATGGTGAGTACCATGCCTGCCCCAGACCTCTCTAGGGCTACATCCGATTCCGGAGCGACAACTTCTTATGCTCCAACAAACCAGACCCATCACATTCATGGGCCCTCTTGTCCACAACATTGCTATGGGCAAGCGCCATCAGCATATGTACCTCCTACATATTATAATCAACCTACCACACATACCCCCATGCAGTTCCCACAACAGCAGATGCATTACCCACAACCGGCTGCACCAGCTAATATCGCACCTCTAACAGCTCAGGGGTACCAACAACCCCAACAGGCAGCTGGAGCACCTCTAGCTCCACCTGCATACTACCCACCGCAACCTGCTCCCGCACCTGCGGCTCCCCAGAATCCCCCCAATGCTCAAGGGCATGTGTACGCACAACAACATCAGCCCCAATACCAAAATAACCAACGCAACCAGGGTGGGAAACCAAACCACGGAAGAGGACGTAACCGTGGAAACAACCAAAACCATAACCAAGCTCCACAACCTACCCATCCTCCGCAAAACAATAATGCGGCGCCTGCTCATCAGAACCCTGATTGGCCACCTAAGCAAGCCAAAAATGCTAATTTACGAACAAACCATCCTTGCTCCATTTGCGGTGTCTATGGCCACTATACCCACGCTTGCCCACATCTGGAGCGAGCTCGACAACTATGGACAGATGACGCCCATCGTCAAGGGCAGGCGGCTCCTCAGCTGCCACCCAACCCTCCACCACCTCAACAACAGCCTTTGGTGCTACAAAACCCTTTTCCAACACAAGGGGTGGTGAACACTCAGCCGTTAGCCCCCCCACAGGGCAACGTACAACCACAGCAAATCACTTACGCCGCTCCTGATCAAACCATGTTTGATTCAGGGACTCACCACTTATTGATGATGTCCACTGCCGACGTCAATATCCAAACCCGCCGGAACCAGTATGGCCCTACCTCCGAAGCTCCCCCCGCCGACAAGGATACTAACGCTCATCCCACCGATCAGTCGTTACGGATACCACCTCTTCCACTTGATGGCGCATCTAAAGCACCTCGTTTCCCACTCCGCCGTATCAACAACAACCCCAATGCACGGGCTGCGTCAAATTACAACATCGTAGATGACTTAGCTCAATCTCCCGCAACCATGTCTGCGTTAGAAGTCTTGAAAAACTGTCCTACTCAGCGCAAGACTTTACTTTCCGCCATTGGGGTGATTGACCCAAATGATTCGAAATTGATGACCTTTGATTTAGACCAGTCTGAACCACGTCTGCCTTCCACCATAGCAGTCCAAGTTTCCGTTTCTATCCGGAATCTTGTCATCCATCGATGTATCATCGACGAGGGTGCCTCTACATGCGTCATGTCCACATTTGTTTGGTAGAAGTTGGGATCCCCTACTCTCCAGCAATCCACCACTGCATTGCGGGCCTACGATGGTCGGTCAGCTCAACCTCAAGGTTTACTACCCAAGGTCCCCGTCCAATTAGGTGGGAAAACTGTGCTCATTGACATATAGGTCATTAATGCCCAGCTCGATTATAACCTTTTACTCGGCCGCAGTTACATGTACGCCATGAAAGCAGTCACCTCATCCGTTTTTCGCACCATGATGTTCCCCCACGAGGGACGCGTGGTCAAAATCGACCAACTCACATACTATGATCCCAATGCCCCTGCAGCACCCGAAAATGTTCTTCCCATGATTGAACAACCAACTTCTAGTGCAACTACCTCCTTTGTCTCTTCTTTGGGACCCGGACTTTATTCAGATACACCAATGACCTCTACATTCCAGGCCATTCCACCACCGTCACCGGAGACCCAAGTCGCAAACCTCTGTACTCTTTCATAGAATACACAAACATCCGGTAGTCAACCACCATTGATCCCCAGTCACATTGGTGTTACACCCATCCACACCATCCCCTTCCTATTTCCTCCTTCGGGTGTAGTAAGCGCCCCGGTTATGGCTACCCTTAGTCTACCCGGGTTAACATTGGGATTACCCGTGTGGTATATTCCGCCTCCCGTTCGATCGCCGACACCAAACGTCATCCTCCAACCGGTACAACCTATTGTTACCACAAATCAACCTCCTCCTGGTGTCGCAATCCCTTCATCGTCAACGAATCCTCCCCCTCCTATCAAGCCCACTGGGGGCAGAGGTCCACAACCATACACTGCTATACCACCTCCTAAGGCAGTTAAACCCCCACCGGTGTTTCGAGCTCCCCCTAAATGCTCGTTGTGCGATGAGATAGGCCATCCAACTCATCAATTCCCACACTTACCGGCACTCCAAGAGCATATGAATATGTTGGACGATGACATCAACATCCCAGTAGTTAGACTAGAGCCACCTCTACAGCCTCGCGACAAATCACTGCGCACCAACCATCCTTGTGCTATATGCAGTGTTTACGGCCACTACTCTCACCATTGTCCTGATCTACCTGACTATAGAGCAGCGTTGTACGAGTTAAACAACGTCGACTTAGAGATATCTCCTCCCCTCATCGAGGAGATCCACCCCCCGCCATCATCCTCGTCGGAATAAGTCAATACGATATATATGATTTCAACAACCTTCAAAACAGAACCCCTTGATTTATGGTCTGACTACTTCAATACTGATGAGCAAATTTTGGAGACACTCACTGCACCCGACTACCCTTGGGATGATATGCATCATCGCTCGTACTTCCTCCCGGAAGCATCTACACCCACTGCATCCAACCAGCTATCGGTCGAATCGAAATATTTCATACCCACTAAGGTCGATTGGTTAAGGGACCCCATCCCAGCACCGGATGCCTTTGAAGAAGGGAACATGTCGAACATTTCCCCCACTATACAGATAGACATTTCCACAACACCAGGGAAACCTGAGCTCATCTCACTGGGTGCATCTTGCACTCAAGCAGAAACTCAGGCATACAAAAAGCTCTTTCAAGAGTTCCGTGATGTCTTTGCCTGGTCCTATACCGAGATGCCTGGTCTCGACCCCGCCATCATTGAACACCACATTGATACATGGCCTGAGGTACCCCCTGTTCGTCAGAAACAACGACCCATTCACCCTTCCAAGCTCCCCGCTGTTAAAGCTGAGGTCGAAAAACTTCACAAAGCAGGATTCATTTACCCTATTCTGTACACCACTTGGGTGTCGAACCCTGTTCCCGTCAACAAAAAGCAAGGCACCCTTAGAGTATGCACTGACTTCCGAGATTTAAACCACGCTTGTCCAAAAGACAATTTCCCCACGCCATTCATTGACCAACTCATTGATGAGTGTGCGGGCCATGAAGTCCTATCTTTCATGGACGGGTTTTCCGGATATAACCAGATTCACATCCGCAAGGAGGATCAGTACAAGACTGCTTTCACCACCCCATGGGGCACCTTTGCCTACCGCATCATGCCATTTGGGCTTAAAAATGCTGGTGCCACTTTCCCGCGAGCCATGACCTATTGCTTTCACGACTTGGTCCATATCCTGCGAGTCTATCTTGACGACCTCACAGGTCGTTCCCGAAAACGATCAGACCACCTTAACGACCTCCGACAAGTTTTCCTGCGTTGTCGCAAATATAAAATCCGCTTGAACCCACACAAGTGTGTCTTTTGCATCCCAGCAGGCCGCTTATTAGGTTTCATTGTCTCCCAAGATGGAATCACTGTCGATCCCCTGAAAGTCAAAGCCATCTTAGAACTTCCACCTCCTCGCACGCTCCGGCAACTCCAAAGTCTACAGGGGCGGTCCAATTTCCTTAGGCGCTTCGTTCCTGACTATGCAACCAAAGTTCACGGTTTCTTACGCTTACTCCGTACCCACATACCCTTTGTTTGGGATGAGCAAGCAGATACGGCATTCGAAGACCTCAAGAAAGCTCACACACAAGCCCCCTTGATATCCCCACCGGATTTCTCTCAAGACTTCACCCTTTACGTCTCGGCATCCGAACATGCTGTGTCCGGAGTTTTGGTCCAAGAAGATGCCTCACACCGAGAGCATGTTATTTATTACGTCAGCCAGACCTTGTCTGGCCCACCTCTACATTACCCATATGATGAAAGATTAGCCCTAGCTGTAGTATTTTCCGTACAAAAATTGCGACACTACATCCTACTCAGTCATACCACGGTCGTGGCCGACTCCAACCCCATGGTTTATCTCCTCACCCGGCGGCTCCTACAAGGTCGTGTTGCTAAATGGGTCATTATCCTCGAGGAATATGACCTCACTTTCAGAACTCCCAAAAGCACTAAAGCCCTCGCGCTCGCTCACCTCATCACGGACCTCCCATCCTCTTCAACATCACCCGTTATCCAAACGGACCTGATTGACGAGCATATCTTCATCATTTCGTCTGACGACCCTTGGTACGGAGACATTTTGACTTACCTTCGTACGCAAAAATTTCGACCACACATCGATCGTGATGGACGCCGTCGCATACGACACCACACCCCTCGATGCCTCCTGATATGGGATGTACTTTACCGACGCGGCATTGATACCATCCTACGCCGCTATCTATCCCATAGTGAAGCAGAACAAGTCCTCAATGATTGTCACAGCGGTGCCTGCGGAGGCCATTTCTCCGGCATGGCAACCGCCCAGAAAATCATTCGGGCCGGTTATTTTTGGCCATCATTGTTTACTGATTGCATCACCGCAGTCAAGCATTGCCAGAACTGCCAACTATTTGCCCCCAAAGCAAGAACCCCCCCCGCCCCCCTTCATCCAGTCATCACCGTTGGACCATTTTGCAAATGGGCCATCGACTTCCTCGACTGCAACCCCACGTCAGCCGGCGGTCACAAACACATCGTTGTGGCTGTAGATTATTTCACCAAGTGGGCAGAAGCCATGCCGACCTATAATTGCAAAGCCGACACTGCAGCACGGTTTTTCTTCAACCATGTTATCGCTCGTTTCGGAGTACCACAGCAACTAGTCTCTGACCACGGCTCTCACTTCGAAGATGCCGTCTGGAAGGAATTATCAACCATGTTGAAATTTGAACACCATTTCTCTTCCGCTTACTATCCCCAAGGAAACGGCCAAGTCGAAGCGATCAATAAAATTTTGAAGACCATTCTCCAACGTACCGTAGACAAGCACAAGTCCAATTGGCACCACATGCTCTTCCCGGCACTATGGGCCTACCGCACCTCAACCAAAATCGCCACCGGTTTTACCCCTTTCCATTTAGTTCACGGTGTCGAATCCGTCCTCCCTATTGAGTGCCAGATCCCAGCCTTACATATCGCCGTTGAACTCCTACCGGACACTTCCCCGATCGAGCAACGTTTACTACTCCTAGAACAGGCCGATGAAGATCGGCGCACAGCCATTCAAAACATGGAAGCAGCTAAACAACGATCGAAACTAAGTTACGACAAACACGTCCACCCGAGAACCTTTTCTGAGGGAGACCTTGTCCTTGCTTACGATCAAGCTCATGATAAAACCGGGAAGGGAAAGTTCATGTCTATGTGGCAAGGCCCCTACATCATACACACCTGCCTCGGGCAGGGGGCATACATTCTAACCGATTCAGAAGGCAATCCCCTACGCAGCCCACGCAATGGGTTGTACCTTAAACAATTTTACCCATAGAAAATCTGATGGACACCATCGTCCATTTTAGTATAGGCATACTTTCTTTGTTCACAAAAAATTCAAAAAACCTAAATATTTGTTTTTCTCTGCATGACCACAGATGGAGCCTCTTCCACTCTGCCATGTCGGTTTCGCTGATGGTGCAAGCCGTTGGTCTCCCAATCTCGCCTCTGCGGCTTGGGTAATATACTCCCCTTCACATGAGTTAATTCACATTGACGGAGTATGTTTAGGTGCCGCTACCAATAATCAAGCTAAATACGATGCCGTGACCGGTCTCCTGGCCGCTGCTCTCCAAATGAGCATACGTCACTTCAACGTTTACTTGGACTCACAGCTCCTAGTTTCCCAGCTCAATAATGATTACCAGGTACACGATCCTTGTCTTTTCAGAAAATTCCTGCGCACTAAACAAATGGTTAGACAATTTGCATCCATTTCATTCACACATGTCCCAAGACACCTCAATAGTGTAGCAGATAATATGGCCAACAATGTCCTCGACTGGCACACCAGTCACATCACGACATATCTATAAACAAAATGCATCCATGTGCATCACATGTGCCTCCACGGGCATAAAACAAACAACCAAATAATGCATCCACGTGCATAACATGTGCCTCCACGGGCATATATAAATCAACAAACATACTGCATCCACGTGCATAACAGGTGCCTCCACGGGCATATACAAGAGATAAAGGTGCATCCACGTGCATACACGACAATATATCCAAATATATATCCACATATATATATAAATCAAATAGTCAACATGTCATAAGTGCCCTCAGCACCCGATATACAAAAAATACATCTGTCATACAAAAAATGTTTCCCCATATGCTCATCAGCATTTGGGGGCAGATACAGTATCGTCTACTCAGCTGGATCCCGGGGATCCTCAGGCTCCTCCTCCGGCTCCTCCTCCGAATCCTCCGCCGCTGGCCCCGCCGGGTCATGACGAGCCCGAACTCTCCGCTCTGCCGGCCCCGCTGGATCGTCCCGCAGACGTATCCTCCCCTGGGCCGGCCCTGCCGGATCATCCCGTCTATCATCCCTGTGCCTCGCCACGAACACCGCTGTCCTCAATAGGAGCGACTGCCACTCAGGCGGCGCACCGAGACAACCCTGCAAAATACCCCGATCCAGGTCTCTCCAACCATCCTCGGGAAGCCCAGCTAGGATCTCCGCAAAAGTCTGTCGGACACCATCTATGGCGTCATCACGAGGGCCAACCCCTCGCCCACGAGCTGCAAATCCTCCACCACGCGGAGGAGGTACAGGTACAGGTGGATGGGCGACCACCATCGCCCGCCCCTGCCGAGCCACGTAGTCAGGCGGTGGTACTGGACCCACATCTGCACAAAGCAAGTAAGCCATCACATACTATGCAATAATAATCATCAATGATAAATCATACAGCATATGATACAATATCAAATAAAACACAAACATACCGTCTAAACTCCAGGCCTGTCCTGGGGCACGAGGCATCTCTGGGTCACCTCGGTAATCCATGCCGGCATAGGGATAGTCCTCAATCACCAGAGGCATCTGCTCCCACTGCTGATAAAAATCCTCCGTGAAGTAACCACGGACACCACCGCCGCCACGGGGCATCATCTGCCCCCACCTCATCATACGAGGCTCACTCGGAAGACCAACACGAATGGGTACCCATGGCCGCAAGGTCGGCACCCGCTCGAAGAAAAAACAACATAAAAACGAGGCATAACAAAACTCGCCTCCCTCTCTAATGGCCTTGTCCAGATCTCTCCGGACACCAGCCAGGAACATCTGCGCCCAGGCATAATAAGTACCCTGAAGAACGGAATCCACCATCATCGTCTGCCCCCCAGACATACGATGTGGTGCAGCAGCACCCAATATCCGTAGAACGCAATCCCCAACAGCTCGCATATCCCACTCACGCAAGGATCGCAGACTAATAGAGTTGTTTTGTAAAACAGCATCATTAGATCAAAAAGTCTGTAAAAGGTCCTCCATATCTATACCTGGAGGCAACCTCGGCATGATATCACCCACCTCACCCAAGCGAGGCAACCCAGTCAAAAAATAAACATTCATGAGAGTGATCTCTAACCTCTCACCACCAATGATGAATGCACCCTCCGCCGACACCCACCACTGCACAAGCTTGTTCAGGAGCCGTCTCACTGAACGTATAGGCGGGATCTGAGCGAACTTTAAAAGTCTGCTCATAGCCAGAGTCTGTCTCACCCCTGCATCAGTCTCAATCCTCAACATAAGATCACCATCGATCTCCCTCTCCCGCCACGAGGACTGTGCTCTCCTCAACATCCTGCCAGAAAGAACAGAAGAAATTTTTAGCCCCAGCATAAAAATTTTAGAAAAATCCCATCGCGGCTTTTACACAAAAAGCCGCGATGCCCATTGCGGCTTTTCCACAAAAAGCCGCGATGACCATCGCGGGATCCAAGAAAAAACCCGCGATGAACATCGCGGATTTTGGCCGGACAGTCGCGATGAACATCGCGACTATCCCCCATGAACTCGCGATGAACATCGCGGGTTCCGACCTCACAGTCGCGATGAACATCGCGACTGTGAGCCTAGAACCCGCGCGGTTCATCGCGGGTTTAGCCCCGAAACCCGCGCGGTTCCACGTTGGAGAGTCAACGTGGAATTTCGCGGCCTTCGGGGGCACGCCGCCAAACAAAAAAGACATAATTAACGAGGTTAAGGGAAATAGAGTTACCTGCAACTCGCTGAATCGAAAACCAACGGTGAAATCTCCCGGAAATCGAGAAAAAGCTCTGACAGCTCTATCAAACTCGCACGTAACAATGACAAGTCATTTGGGCCCCACCCCCTATTTATAGAAATTCCACCAATTTTCCAACAACCATTGCGGTATCATACGAAGTCCATTTCTCAAACCGTTGGTACCGTTGGAATCAGCACCGCGTGAACTTCATGCAGGTTCCTTCCTTTTTTCGTTTTCAAGGGGTCCATTTTTTGACCATTTTTTGGCCTCTCTCGTGGCCTCGGTTTGCGTGCAACATCGGCCGTTCTCCGTTTTGGGCGTGCCTTATATCACCGGATTCAGTTTTCCGCGCTCGTGATGACACTTGAGATCATTTCTCGCTGTCACGTCCCGATTTTTAGGGCATTTTTTCCATACCCCCTCGTCACCTCGGTTTGCGTGCCACATCGGCCGTTCTCCGTTTTGGGCGTGCCTTATATCACCGGATTCAGTTTTCCGCGCTCGTGATGATGCTTGAGATCATTTCTCGCTGTCACGTCCCGATTTTCAGAGCATTTTTCCCATACCCCCGTGTCACCTCGGTTTGCGTGCCACATCGGCCGTTCTCAGTTTGGGGTATGCCTTATATCGTCGGATCCAGTTTTCCGCGCTCGTGATGATGCTTGAGATCATTTCTCACTCTCACCTTTCGATTTTTCAGGCATTTTTTCCATGCCCGCCACATAGCCTCGGTTTGCGTGCCACATCGACCGTTCTCCGTTTTCGACAATCCTTATGTCACCGGATCCATTTTTCCGCACTGATGACGATGCTTGAGACCTTTTCTCGCCCTCATCAATCCATTTTTGTTCGGTATAAGTTTATCCCTTTTTCAGGCCGAGCGACCCCTTTTACGAAAAAGGCACTGAGGGAGTTTTCTGTTAAGCTCTTTTCTGACTCCTAAAACAATGAAAAGATCGTCGAGCAATCTTGCTTCCTTTCATGCTCGCTAAACGTATCTGAAAGGGCATCTACCTGGTATAAGTTTACCCCTTTTCCGGACCTCGTAGACTAATTACGAAAAAGGTATACTCTAGTCACATCGGCTAGAAGAGTTCTCCATCCGCATCATTTTATGCTTTTTCGGGCCTTGGAGACTAAACTTACGAAAAAGAAACACCAATAGAGTCCACTTACCGCTTTCAGACTCTCTAAACATGAAAGCAACCATGAGCATGAGCCGTCCTGGGCTCGCAAAATCCACAGGACCGTACCATTTCAGAGCACACTTTTATCCCTTCTTGAAGCTCATTAAAACTATGAAAAAGGAATCAATGGTGACCCTTGGCGCCACAACAGATCATGTCTACTCACACAGCAGCTTCCCCATTTCGGTCGCCTTTGTTCAGAGTATTCTGCAGTATGTCACTCTAAAACTCCCTCGACAGCTACCATCAGCTTCACCCCCCCCCCCCCCCCCCCCCCCGGAGTCAGTACATACCCTTCAGTCCCTAAAAAAGCTATGATCCCTACACCTACAAGTCAGTTCCATACGCTGCCAGGTCAGCCATGTCATCATGCTCTGAACAAAGGAAGTTTGAGTCTACCCATTTTTTGACCCATTAACTTCCCATTCCCACAAGTATGTCAGTCCTACCATCAGTACTACAACACTTCAGTTTTACACCTCGTGCTCCTATCAAGGAAACATCATTGCCTTGTTAGTTGCTGGTCTCCCTATGTCGACGACAACCACATTGATTCCAGAGGATAGACCTAGAGGTCCCTGTGTCTTGGACTCATTACCATTTATGATGAGTGCCTATGAATCATTTCGAGAGGAATCCTCAGTGCCTCTCCGAATGGTTGTTTCTCACATGCTCGACTTCAACACCTTGATCGCATCGTTGAGACTCGCACAGGGTATTGGTCCGTTCAGTTATTAGTCGAAGACCCCGGATACCACCTGAATCCTCCACATTTAAGAGTCTACCTTTGGAAACAACCAGTTACATTTTTTCTATAGGTATCCGGGTTGCGTATGGCGACAGTATTCAGATGTACCCCAGTTTTATGCTCCCTCGAGTATACAGATACAAATACTTCCCAAAGATGGCTCATAGTCATTGAGTCCATACAGATGTTGAACACCTTCAGTTTGAGCAGTTCAACAGTTATTCCAGTGTATCAGTTATTGAGATCAGCCATGATCATGAGTATATCCCACAATAATGTCCCCTCTGGACCATTATGATATACCACTATATTTTTTTACGTATTAGATCCCCCTTCTTGGGACTAATTGTTTTGTATATGTCTTGATACGAGCATGGGAATGCCCGCCTCGTCCTTCATCAGAGATTATACCTCATTCATTTTGAGGCCATGTAATATTTTTTGTTTTTTGCAGCTTCCAAGGGCCGTGGCTCCAGTCTCCAACCGGTCTCTTCTCTCCCCTAAACCCCAGAAAAAAGGACAAAAGAACTATGATGTCTATCGACCATACGATGAGCTCCTGCCCTCACACATCAGGGGGCAATCTGTTAACACCTAAAAAGTGCTCACTAGCTCATTCCCTTATTCACATGACCCATTTGTCCACTTTTCCACCATCTGAGCCTCTGAAACCAACAAAAGGTCACCAAAAGACCTTAGTACACCCCTTTTTCCATTAAAAAAGATTATTTTTCCAAGAAAATCATAAAAAACCCTCAAAAAGGGTCCAAATTCCCAAAAATATTAAAAAGGGAATTAAAATATTATTTTTATTCAAAAAAAAGGAAAAAGGAGGGAAAAGTACCTAAACCATGTTGGTCAATACTATTTGGTTTCCACAAAACCACAAATGGTATTCCCCACCACCAAAACCTATAAAAAGGTGGTAGGGGCTCCTCATTTCACATCCATCCATTATCTCATCCTTATGCTGCTGAAATCTCCCTTGAGCATTTTAGCTATTGCAAACCACATTGGAGAAGAGACCATTGGAGATTGGAGTTGCTCATCCTTGGAGCCATTCAACCTCACCATTAGAGGTATTGATTCCGCAAGCACTTGCTTGCCCCATTCTTTCAATACAAATTCATTATTTTACATTATCTTGTTCTTGATTTTAAATTATTTTTGTTATTTGCTTAATATCTTTGCATAGATCCATGGTTAGTCTTGTTTAATTAGTTTATTGTTATTTATTTACATTGAAACTGCTGCTACTAGTTAGCAGGTGCCCATAGCACTAAGCCTGGTTGCAAAACCGGGCCAACAGTTTTTAAAAAAACTGTTGGCCCGGTTTTGCAACCAGGCTTAGTGCTATGGGCACCTGCTAACTAGTAGCAGCAGTTTCAATGTAAATAAATAACAATAAACTAATTAAACAAGACTAACCATGGATCTATGCAAAGATATTAAGCAAATAACAAAAATAATTTAAAATCAAGAACAAGATAATGTAAAATAATGAATTTGTATTGAAAGAATGGGGCAAGCAAGTGCTTGCGGAATCAATACCTCTAATGGTGAGGTTGAATGGCTCCAAGGATGAGCAACTCCAATCTCCAATGGTCTCTTCTCCAATGTGGTTTGCAATAGCTAAAATGCTCAAGGGAGATTTCAGCAGCATAAGGATGAGATAATGGATGGATGTGAAATGAGGAGCCCCTACCACCTTTTTATAGGTTTTGGTGGTGGGGAATACCATTTGTGGTTTTGTGGAAACCAAATAGTATTGACCAACATGGTTTAGGTACTTTTCCCTCCTTTTTCCTTTTTTTTGAATAAAAATAATATTTTAATTCCCTTTTTAATATTTTTGGGAATTTGGACCCTTTTTGAGGGTTTTTTATGATTTTCTTGGAAAAATAATCTTTTTTAATGGAAAAAGGGGTGTGTACTAAGGTCTTTTGGTGACCTTTTGTTGGTTTCAGAGGCTCAGATGGTGGAAAAGTGGACAAATGGGTCATGTGAATAAGGGAATGAGCTAGTGAGCACTTTTTAGGTGTTAACACCTTAGCCATCTCATCAAGGGAAATCAAATTTGTTTATGAAAGTTAGTTTTTAGATTATACCCAAGTACATGATTTTGATCTTTTTTAATTCAATCCAACTAAAGAGTTACTTGGGAACTATTAGCAAAACATGTTTTAGTGGATATTTGAATCTTGGAGGACTAGGAAAATTAAAGAGAAACTTTGTAAAAACATATCTAAATAGTGTGGAGGTTTTTGTAGAGCCATTATTGAAGGTTTATTCTAATAAATTTTATCAAATGGGGAAGGTTTTCGTGGAGGTTTTTTGACATTGATGTGATTTCATATATGATGCACCATTAGGGGATTATGGCTAGTGCACTTTGTACATATAAGCACACCATAAGGGGTCCAAGGCCATGCACTATTTGTGTTCATGTTGATATTATAAAATTGTAGCATCAATGATTCTAATATAGAACAATGCATTGAGATAAGAGGAGTACATGCTAACCTCATATGTAGTAAATTGTAATAATGTGCATATTCATTCGCAATGAACTAATGTGCATAGAGTGTCAATGTTCAAACTTATTTTATGTGCACCCTAGCACATAATAATTTTAGGAACACCTATAATGTGATATCATTAACAACACAGTTGTTTGAGATTCATCTAGAGATTATTATTTCTCCATCCCTTGGGAATGTAGTTGTTGTAATAATTACAATATTCCATTGTTCAACTTCATCTCTCTCTCATGTCTAGTGTTCAAACATAGAAATGATCAAGGTTAAGTATGAGTATATCATTTATAATAGAAAATAACTAATTATGGAAATTTATATGCTTTTACTAATATACTTATGTAATTGTAAATTGTTTCAAGAATAAATCTTCAGGTGACTCCACTACATACTCAATTAATTGGGATTATATGCTACAACAAAGTATTGATATAATAGGTTGCTTCTTGTATTGATTATCAAGAAAACAACACAAAATAAAATCTAGTTACAAACTCTTCAAAAACCCTTTGATACGCTACCATATTATCATAAGCCATATTCAATCCAATGTCAATCAAATGATGTGATTCCTCTTATTTGTACTTTTGAGAAACTACAAAACATTTATGGCTAATTGTAAATTACTTATAATATATAAATCAAAACAAAAATTAAATAGAAAATAATAAAATTAATGAAGTATCTCTTAAAAAATTTGGTATCGACATATCCCTTTCTTGTTTTCATGTCTCATGACTTGTCATATCATGTCTTATGACTTATGAATTTTGAGATCAACATATCTCTAATCCTTTGACTATTTACCCATTACCTTCATACCTTCCATATTTCAAATATTTTCCAACAAAATAAACTAACAACCATAACATATTAGATAACCATTTCTAGCACTCTTAACTTGATATTGGTTAAATACTTTTACCACATAAACTAACTTATTTGTTTTAGCAATTGAGTGAAAAATTTATATCTACTATTTGTAGAAGAGTTAATGGAAAAACAACCAACTAGTTATCAGTAGTTATCTATCTTTATTCCATAATCAATGAGGATACTCGAATAAAATCAACTTGCCTTAGGACTACAAATGAAAGGTTAAGCCTCATGTATCTTAACATTGATTTGTATAAGAAGTCACACTATTTTCTATAATGCATTTGCTTGTATGTCACTTTGTGCTAGTGAAATGGTGAGCTATAGTAATTTCAACTTGTATTCTCCCCCCTTAGTATTATAATCCTAACCATACCTCTTTCGAGATTCAAAGCGATATTTTTGTTTTTTGAAGAACTCATCAGGACAATCGAAGTTGTTTATGAAATTTTGTTGTTTCTACATTGTTCTTAGGCACATGATTTTGATTTTGTTTAATTCAATCCAACTAAATATTTACTTAGGAACTATTAGCAAAACATGTTTTAGTGGATATTTTGAATGTTGGAAGACTAGGCCATTTGAAGAGAAACTATGCAAAAAAATCTCTAAGAAGTGTGGAGGTTTTTGTAAAGCCATTATTGAAGGTTTCTTATAACTAAAGTTTATCAAATGGTGGAGTTTTTTATAGAAGTTTTTTTGACATTGATGTGATTTCATAGATGGTTCGCCATTAGTGGATTATGGATAGTGCACATTGTACATACAAGCACACCATCAAGGGATCCAAGACTATGCACTATTTGTGTTCATGTTGATATTATAAGATTGTTGCATCAATGATTCTAAGATAGAACAATGCATTGTGATAAGAGTAGTACATGCTAACCTTAAATGTAGTAAATTGTAATAATGTGCATAATCATTTTCAATGCACTAACGTGAATAAAGTGTCAATGCTTAAATTTATTTTATGTGCACCCTCACACATAATAATTTAGGAACATCTATAATGTATAATGTGATATCATAAACAACACAATTGTTTGAGATTTATCTAGAGATTATTATTTCTCCATCCCTTGAGGATGTATTTTTTGTATTAATTGCAATATTCCAGTGTTCAACTTCATTCATCTCTCTCATGTCTGGTGTTCAAACATATAAATTATCAAGGTTTTGTATGATTATATATTTATAATAGAATATAACTGATTATGGAAATTTATATGTTTTTACTAATATACTTATGTAATTTTCAATTGTTTCAAGAACAATTCTTCAAGTGACTCAACTACATACTCAATTAATTGGGATTATATGCTACAACAAAGTCTGTGCGTGTGTGTGTGTGTAGTAGGCTATTTCTTGTATCGATTATCAAGCAAATGACACAAAATAAAGTTTATTTACAAACTATTCAAAAAACCTTTGATATTCTAGCATACAATCATAAGCCATATTCAATCCAATGTTTATCAAATGATGTGATGCCTCTTATTTGTACTTTCGAGAAACTACAAAACATATATAGTTGAATGTAAATTACTTATAATATAAATATTAAAAAAATAAATAAATAGATAATAGTTTTAAATTAGTGCAAAAATCTGTGAGATCGACATATCTTTTTCTTGTTATCATGTCAATATGACTTATCAAGCCATGTCTTATTAATTATAAAAGCCATGTCTTATGAATTATAAAAATTGAGATCGAAAAATCTTTAATCCTTTGATGGTTTACCCATTAGCTTCATACCTTCCATCTTTCAAATATTTTCCAACAAAATAAACTAACAACCATAACATATATTAGATAACCATTTCTATAACTCTTTACTTTATACTGGTTAAATACTTTTACCACATACACTAACTTATTTCTTTTAGCAATTGAATGAAAATGTTATATCTACTATTTGTAGAAGAGTTAATGGAAAAAAGCCATTCAGTTATCATTAGTTATCTATCTTCGTTCCATAATCAATGAGGATACTCGTATAAAAATGTATCTTTGTTCCATAATCAATGAAGATACTCGTATAAAATCACCTCACCTTAGGACGACAAATGAAGGGTTAAACCTCATGCATCTTAACATTGATTTGTCTAAGAAGGTGCACTATTTTCTATAATGCATGTGTTTGTATGTCATTTTGTGCTAGCGAACTGGTGAGTTAGAGTAATTTCAACTTGGCTTCTTCCCCTTTAGGAGAAAAATCCTAACCATAGCTTTTAACATCTAGAGCAATATTCTTTTTTTTAATAACTCATCTGGGACAGTCGAAGTTGTTTATGAAAATTCTTAGTTTTTAGATGGTACGCAGGAGCATGATTTTGATTTTGTTTAATTTAATCTAACTAGAACTATTAGCAAAAAAAAGGTTTTAGTGGAGAATTTGAATGTTGGACGACTAGGCCATTTCAAGAGAAACTCTCCAAAAACATCTCTAAATAATGTGGAGAGTTTTGTAGAGCCATTATTAACGGTTTCTTATAACTAAAGTTTATCAAATGAGAGAGGTTTTCAAGGAGAATTTTTTACATTGATGTGATTTCATATATGGTGTACCATTAGTGGATTATGGTTAGTGCACATTGTACATACAAGCAAACCATCAAGTGGTCCAAGGTCCCGCACTATTAGTGTTCATGTAGATATTATACAATTGCATAATCAATTACTCTAAAGTAGAACAATGCATTTTGATAAGAGTAGTCCATGCTAACCTCACATGTAGTCAATTGTAATAATGTGCATAATCATCGTCAATGCACTAGTGTGCATAAAGTGTCAATGATCAAATTTATTTTATGTACACCTTAGCACATAATAATTTTAGGCACACCTATAATGTGATATCATTAACAACACGGTTGTTTGAAAGTCATCTAGAGATTATTATTTCTCCATCTCTTGGGGATTTCATTTTTGTATTAATCGCAATATTTCATTGTTCAACTTCATTTATCTCTCTCATGTCTAGTGTTCAAACATAGAAATTATCAAGTTTAAGTACGCGTATATCATTTAAAATAGAATATACATGTTTATGGGAATTTATATGTTTTTACTAATATATTTATGTAATTTTATTCATTGTTTCAAGAACAAATCTTCAAGTGACTTCACTACATACTCAAGTAATTTGGATTATAAGATACAACAAATTATCAATACAATAAGCTACTTCTTGTATCGATTATCAAGAAAAGGGCGTAAAATAAAATCTATTTACAAACTCTTCGAAAAGTCTTTGATAATCTATCATATAACCATAAGCCATATTCAATACAATGTCAATCAAAGCATCTTATTTCTCCTTTTGAGAAATTACAAATCTTATTTCTACTTTTGAGAAACTACAAAACATGCATGGTTGATTGTAAATGACTTATAATATATAAATTAGAACAAAAATTAAATAAATAATAGTATTTAATTAATGCAAGTATCTTTCATAAATTTTGAGATCAACAAATTTTTTTGTTATGTCTTATGACTTTTTTATTAAATGAGTTATTTTTTCTACATATTCCTTGAGACATCAAAACAACTGAAAATAATTATTCGATGCACATGTAGGTAATATATCCAATAAATAAAAGTCATACTCATTAATTATGCATACCCAAAAAAATTAATGAATACATACTTTTTCTTCATCTTGTTATTAGGTTAGCTCTCCTCATGCATAAATTATTTACATCTCATTGAAAATATCCCTCTAACGTGAGTATGATTTATTCTATGCCTTCTAATCTTCTTCAACATGCCACAAAAAGAACACCCTTTCACATGCTTTCCCAAAATATGTCCAAGAAAATAAGCTGAAAGAACTTATACCAAATCGGTTGAGATATTTGGTGCATATTGACATATAAAATCCATATGTCATTTGGGGAATTCTAATGTCCCCACCCTTGGACCCAATGCAAGGAAGTGAACCTGATGCCATTCTATGGGATTTTTCATAAAAACTCAGCCAATTCATTAGATTTTAAAGTAAAGAAATACATATGTGCAGATGTAAATCAATGAAGCATGCACAGCGGAATGAAAACCTCATCCACATACATATTACATGAATGTTATTCAATTTAACAAAGTCAACAAATTAACACATTTGCAGAAGTAAATACACAATAAAATACTCATCTTGATGCAATGTTGTCCCGAACAACTAGCTATGTCGTTGCAATATTCCTTCCAGCCATGGAAAAAGGAGGAAAACACAAAAAATCAGTGGGGAAAAACGCCCAACAGCTCCCAACTCGTGAGAGAGACAAACTCCTGGGTGAATAATGGCTTAGGGTCAATTTCGTGGCTCTCCTCTTGCCCAAGAATCCAAGCATGATTTTCTAGGAAGGATGGCTTGCCGATACTCGAATTTGGACAGCCGTAACTCTCCAATCCCCAAGGCATTAACTGCCTCAACCAACTCTTGAATGATTAGGTACAAAGGTCAACATGGGTAGTTGAGGGTTGATTGGGTTCTCCCATTGACACTTGGCTTAGCTTGATTGGCTCCAAGGTTTGAATATTTCCCTCCCAATTCCTTGTAATATCATGCCCCCATCTCTTGTTGCATTTGCATAGCTAGTTGTGGGTATTTATATTAAAATGTATATTTACAATTCCCATGGCTCGCTAGCAAATGGGTTAAATAATGCCAAAATAAATTCCTCATCAAGATCGAGCGTTCACTAGCAGGGCCTTGGCCTTGAGCTCCACGCTAGGAATCATACAAAATATGCCTACAATATTTACATTATAGTCCAAATATTATAAGGGTCAAGAATGGGGGACATTACATTCCCCTCCCCTTGGAATAACATCGTCCTCGGTGTTCCAATACCTAGGAATACATACATGCTATAAACATGTCCAAAATTCACAAAATATGGTAGGTATGTCCCGCATTTCACCATTTTCTTGGGTTTTCGAGATCAAGTCCTTTGGTCTTCACAAAATGCTCCCATTGGCTGGGACCTTCTAGCTCTGCATGAGGGCATTGTTCCAAAACAATCCCTTCCCTTTCTTTACCTTCCCGCTGATCTACAAGTCAGGAAACTTTATGGCGGCTACCCTCTTGATGTTCCATTGTTGGGCAGTCACAGAGGCAATGATTTCCTCCACATCCCCAACATTTCATTGGTTGCTTTACCCTTTCCTGCTCAAATTCCTTTGAGTCTTCCCACCTGAAACGTTTCTTAATCGGCCCGATTGGATGAATGCTTCTTCATGGATCCACTTTCCTTTCCCTTATTGATTGCTCCCAGAATGCTTTTTACCTCTTTTTGCAGACGAATAGAGTCCTGCAAAACCTTGTGTTTCATCTCATTCTGTTGCCTCTGTAGCTTGAGCATCTCCCCAAGATTTTCTTGGGTCTTTGCAATTGTTCTAAGAAGACTTTCAGCCAACTCTAATAGCCCTTGGTCTACCGCCATGGTCAATGTGCAAAGCTGACCACACTTTACTTACTAGCAACACTTGCTTGTGTCAGTTGCAACCAATTGTTTCAATTTCTCACCTGTGAAATTTATCACTGAAACTCTTTGTTAGGACAAGCATAATATAAACATTAAAATTAGTCAATTATTTCCCAATTGACATGGAACGTCCATGCTTCACTCATGCGACTTCCAATTTTATTTTTTTTATGCTTTCCCAACATACACATGATCTCTTACATGTTCATCCTTTCACATTGAAATAACTATTTTAGCATTCAAAATTTAATTCAAGCAAATAAACACATTCTTCTTCTAGTCATGACATGCATTCAGCAATTCTTTGTTTTATAAATGCATCAATAAAAATGAAAGAGAAGAGTAACAGTTTCTCCCTCTTAGTCTTGCTTTATTACGAAGCTACACCATCACTGTGGTTTCATGCTCCTTAGTCTCTTTCACTTTAATGTGAATGCTTGAATTGCCCTTTATTGGCTATGACACTTAGTGTCTAAGGTCTGTCTAATGCTTTTCAACTTTGGTACCCCTTCCCATTATGCTTACAGAACCTTTGGTTGCTAGGACCCACTCACATTCACTAGCACCATCTTTTATTACTGCTCCTACTGAGCTCTTTAGGACGGTCATATGTCCATCTGCATCCCTATGATGCCTTCCTGGTCCTTGCTTCCAACAATACCTACACTCAAACATTGAATCAATTCACATGTTTAGTTTATTTCATAAGGTTTTTCTCTAAACAAGAGTTTGAGAAATCATAACCAAATCATATACACGCATATTTTCATAAGCAAGAAGCTGCAAGATAACCAAATACTTATCTGTATTGGATGTCTTCACTTTTTTCCACGGGATCCTTCCTTGCCTTACGAGCCTTGGATTTCCCGTGGATATAATTATGAATGTTGGGCCAGCATGTAGGCTACTCCACAATCATTCGAATAGGTAATGCCATGCCAGTATGCTAACTGGTTTTATCAATTGTTTAAGGGGTATTGGGCTAGCATACACGCTATTTCACAATATTAAGTGATTAATGCCCAACCAGTTACTCCCTGGATTTATCAATAATTTCATAGTGCCCACTCATTTACTCTCTGGATTTACTAGTAATTTTATAGAGCTTTCAGGGTCTTGCTTTCCTGCAATGACCAAGGTTTCCAACAAAGAAACAATAGTGTATCAGCTTAGCTGTTAGAAGACTTATACCTAAAATATTCATTATTCCAAACAAGACATAAATGAAACTGAATACTTATCTGTATTGTGTGTTTCCCCTCTGGTCCACAGGATCCTGCTTCACTTTGCAAGCCTTGGGATTTCCTATGGACTTGGATGTAGTTAATGCTTAACCATTACACCTCCTTATAAGCTGGATTTACCAAGCATTTGGTGGTGCCCAACCAGTCCCATACCTAGTTGGACCTCTTTAGTGCCGAACCAGCACATTCGTCTGGGTCATTGACCAATGGATGGAAACTGCGCCACCTGACCATTATAGGTCAAGGATATACTACGGAGCCACAGGCATCTAAGGGTTTTCAGTCAGTCTTGGCGCCCGCCCTCCTACTGCTGACCCAATAGAGATTTTATGTCTTCACCAATGTCGCCACACCTTCTTGCACCATAACCCTTCACACACACATCAACTCTTCATTCATACAAGGATGCCACTCCTATTGTGCAAATCGGTGGTTCCTTTTTGGAACGTTATAGGTGACTTTCTTGACTACAGGTTAACATGGCCCCACTCACATAAAGAGGATACCCCTTTTCACTACACAGCTCCCTGGGTTTGTCCATCCCTTCCAGTATTATTTAGTGTGAGCATAGAAAGGTTTCCAATTCCTATAGAGTCCTTCTGTGTACCCTTCTTCACTTTGCCTCTTAATGTGTAGTACCAATTGGCATCTTTGTAGGCTGACAACACAAGAAGGATAAGCAGGCTTATCAGTATTGCTTCTCAAAATCACAACCACATTCCATAACATTCACTATCAAGTATTGAAACACCAGGAATGCGTCCATTCCCTTAGGGTGTAGTCAATATTGACAACCCTATCATGACCCGCCACCATAAAAGGTGTGCACCCCCTTTCCAATGTGAGCCATGTAGGCCCTAATCATACTCAAGTAGTTTGAAATGATATATATAAATAAAGTAGAGCATGCTCTGCATATTAACCCTAATAATTTAGACATGCATGTTCTAGTCTAGGGTCACAGAATACTCATTCATTTTGCAGATGTATCTCACATTCCTTCTTGGCATAGATTTACCATCTCACTCTCATGGTTTACCGACATGCAGTTTGGCTGAGACATTATCAATGGCGTTTCACCCCGAAACCCATTTCCAAAGCATGGGGTCTTTCCCATCTAGTTTGGCTTTTACAGGCCATCACTCCTGGTCTTCCTGCAATGTGTCTTCCTGGCACATTTATCAAATAGCCAAACAGTTAGTAGCATTTAACAATAGATTTCAAATCTGATTTCTCTAATCATTCAATGGCATTAATAATTAAATTCAGGTATGAATTTGCAATTCTATCCTCTACATAAATTGATTTGCTTAGCCATGAGTCTGTTCTCATATCGTTTGGCTCTTGCTCACGGTAGATTCCAATCTTCATCATGGACTTACCCATATTTTCCATGCCCAAAACAATCTACCTGAAATCTGAAACTTCAATCAGCCAAATGCTTTGTAAGTCTCTATGCATATAATATTTCATTGCTGCCGCAGTCACTGGAGTATTTTCAGAATTATAACACTCCATAATTCAAACATTTCCAGTTGTTAACATCTTAAAATGTAATGAAATATATATATATATATATATATATATATCATTATCATAATGAAATTGCAAGACACAGTCACGTCATTTATGTAATTTAAATGAAGCTTTAGATACTCATTACTTCGTATCCATACAAATCCGTCCTTTCAACAGGGCACTCTTGGTAGCCCATCAACATGTCTACCTTCTTCATGCAATCATTCTGCTGCATTCACAGTAACTCATGAAATGGTGTCAAGATTAACAATAGTTCACCATTTCGTCTATTATCTAAGTGCAATGAAACATACACCACAACCATGCATTCCATAATGCATCTCAACATGTGCACCCATACCTATGCATACACATTACAATAATCACATAATCTTTTAATGTGCACCTACTCAATGCATAACCAAGAGATTGTACAAAATATTTTTAAGGCACATCCCCTCAATGCAACTTTGCATTAATTCATGAATATTATGCATTCAAACATATTATGGCTCAACCATGTCTTCCCCACATAGCATGCACTACCATGATAGGACCATAAGTCCTCACTTTCTTTGGTTATTTAAACTTATAATCTAGCATACATAAATGGCATGTTATAATTTCATATGAATGCATTGAGGTTTCTAAGAAACTATAGGGTGTAAGGCTCACTACCTTCACTTACCCACACCTCACCATACTTGGTAGGTTGACTTTCACATTCAGGCACTCAATACCACATGCAAACCAAATCAACGTAGTTTAATCATAGTTGAAGGGATCTTACCAAATCCTCTTTCGACATTCATGCACTTTAAGCACAAATAACCATTACCTGCATGGCTATCTTTAACATCTCTTGATGTTACCTGATCAGTTGGCCTCTCACCAAGGTTACACAGTCCTTTTTCCAACCTCATGATCATAGATTTGATGCACCATCCTTTCTTCATAAGGTTGTTGGTCCTATGCAACAACATCATCAACGTCTTTAGCCCTGCTTTGGTGGTCTTTGGTCCTACAACCAATGCAAGCACGCCTAATTATTAGCAACCACAATAATTATCTTAAGTGGCTCATTGCATATGTAAAACTTCACTATTTTACCAATATGCAATATCGTATACATGTACAAACATTTCCACATGCACTTATGCAATGTCTATTAGTATTCCAGCTAGTACATATTCACTTCATCTATCTATCCTCTTGCATTTTCAATCATGCTTCTATGGTATGATTCGTACAACCATTATCAACAACATTACTGGTGATCAACCTTAGGCAATACAATGGCATGTGTAACTTCACTACCTTTTTACCCATATGTAACATCATGCTCATGCATAAACACCTTCTTATGCACTATGCAATATCTATTAATGTGCCAACTAGTGCACATTTACTTCGTCTATACGATCCTTTGCATTTTCAGCATTCCTATGCCATAGTTTTTTTTTATGCATATAAAACTTGTAAAATACAAAAACAATAGTAAGAGAGGAGTTAAGGAATTCTCCCTTTCCAATTTCCTCATTGTAGCATGGGATTTCCTCTTCCACATCATAGTTGATCCAGTTTCATGGCTCTCTACCATGTGCACAAGCAATCATTAGCTATGATATTTGCACGAATTAGCAATTCAATATATATACGTGTATAACATTCATTTTTGCTATTTTCCAAACATGCAATTCTTATGCTATAACTAGAAATAGTTTAAGGTGAGGAATTTCCGTTTCATCCTCCATAATGGATATTACAACCCATTACTCTTGCTGAGAATTCCACCACCCTTTATGCAATCCGTGCTCCTCATCCCAAGAGTGCATTTCACACTTTCAACGACTGTCTCCGGGGGATGATGGGGGTCAAGGGGGCTTGCCCCCTTGTGGCTTCCCTGCGCCACTTCAGGGCGGGTCAAGGGCAGCGCCCTCATTTTTGTTTTTTTATCTTTCAATTTCGCGCAATCTGGCGCATAAGTTCACGGCCATTTTCAGCTTTTACCGCCTGAATTTCACCCTGGAAAGCCACTGAAATTTCCTATTTCGGCAGACTTTGAATTCTTTTCCGACCCATGTCAGACCAACTCACCAAGTTCTTCCGACCGTGCAGACCAACTTGCCGAGTTCTTCCGGTCGAAAACTCAGCTTTTTCTTCCAACAACTTCGGCGCAAACTCGCTAGTTCTTTCCATGATTTCAGCGAAAACTCGCTAACTCCTTCTGCAAATTCGAACCAACTTGTCGAGTTCTTCCGCTGTTTCGGCGAAAAACTCATAACTTTCTGCAGAAATTTTCTTTCTTTTTTCCGGCAAACTTATCAATTTTATGCCGATTCGTTGCAGAGAAACTGACCAGGTTTTGCCACTGTTGCAGACGAACTCACTCAGTTTCACCGCCGTTGTAGACGAACTCACCGAGTCTTGCCGCCATTGTGGACAAACTCAGCGAAATGGTTAGGAAAAACACTTCAAAATTTTGAATTTTTGGAAAATTTTCTTAATGGTCTATGTGGAACAGGAAGCATACTTACCTCTGCATGTTACCTGATTTGGCCCATTAGGCCCAATGCTGCAACCATCGCTCTGATACCAAATTGCAATGTCCCCACCCTTGGACCCAATGTAAGGAAGGGAACCTGATGCCATTCTATGGGAGTTTTCATAAAAACTCAGCCAATTCATTAGATTTTAAAGTAAAGAAATACATATGTGCAAATGTAGATCAATTAAACATGCACAGCGGAATGAAAACCTCATCCACACACATATTACATGAATGTTATTCAATTTAATATAGTCAACAAATTAACACATTTGCATAAGTAAATACATAATAAAATACTCATCTTGATGCAATGTTTTCCCGAACAACTAGCTATGTCGCTGCAACGTTCTTCCCAACCATGGCAAAAGGAGGAAAACACAGAAAATCAGTGGGGAAAAATGACCAGCATATCCCAACTCGTGAGAGAGACAAACTCCTAGGTGAATAATGGCTTAGGGTCAATTTCGTGGCTCTCCTCTTGCCCAAGAAGCCAAGCACAATTTTCTAGAAAGGATGGCTTGCCCATACTCGAATTTGGACAGCCATACCTCTCCAATCCTCAAGGCATTAACTGCCTCAACCAACTCTTGAATGATTGGGTACAAAGGTCAACATGGGTAGTTGAGGGTTGATTGGGTTCTCCCATTGACACTTGGCTTAGATTGATTGGCTCAAGGGTTTGAATATTTGCCTCCCAATTCCTTGTAATATCATGACCCCATCTCTTGTTGCATTGCATAGCTAGTTGTGAGTATTTATATTAAAATGCATATTTACAATTCCCATGGCTCGCTAGCACATAGGTTAAATAATGCCAACATACATTCCTCATCAAAATCAAGCATTCACTAGCGGGGCCTTGGCCTTGAGCTCCATGCTAGGAATCATACAAAATATGCCTACAATATTTACATTATAGTCCAAATATTATAAGGGTCAAGAATGGGGGACATTACAGGAATCCACAAGAGAGTGTTAATTCCTACTAACATAATGGTTGATTGCTTGCAAGGTGAATAAGCTTGTTATCAACCTCCATTCTTTGCTTAAATATAACTCAGATATACTTGCACCATATAATTGTTTCTATGACATAAACTCCAATATGCCATAATCCTTATGCTGGAATATTCTCTCCATCATTTTTCATATTTGCATGCATGCATGCATTTTGCATGCATGCATGCATTTTGCATGCATCCAGTCATCATGCATGCATTTGCATGCATCCAGTCATCATTTTGGTGGTCTCCCCAGCACCGAGAGCCTAATTTCAGCTCCCTAGAGCCTGTCTTTAGCCCCCAGTAGACCTCCTACCTACCTAATGCGCCTTGTTTTACTCACCTGCATGACATGTGCGCCTTTTTCACCTACCAAGAGCTAACAGTCAATTAGAGAATTGATTGAGCAGTTCTTCCACTGATTGCTCATCATAACTTCATGTAGCTCCCAGTTAGCTAGTTCTGGAGTGCCAGTTGACCTCCTGACAGCCTCATGCACCCTCCTTGGAGTCTCCATCCCCTAATTTTTGCCTAGATGGTTCTTTTAGACTTAGTTAGACTCATTTGAATGACCTTTAACCATTTATGACTGATACTGCTGATTGGATGATGTCTCCAATATTATCCAAGATAGACACTGAGGATTAATTCGAATGACCTCTAGCTTATTAGAATTCTCTTGACGGTTATTGTATTGTATTCAGTTTTCACAGCACCAGCTCACAGCTGATGTATGATTATACTGCTATTCTCCATTTTCTGTGTTCATGAGTGATTATTGACTACATTCTTATCTTCTTCTCTGCACTTCTTGAGTGAGTTTTGTGTGAGGTTTGTTTCAGCTGCTAGATCTCCTACATATTATCACATGGTATCAGAGCTTGCAGCAGCTATTCAAATTGCAGCCATTGCAACAGTTGCAGCATTTCATCGAGCAGTTGTCTTTCACTTGAGCACCAGAAGCCTCAGATTTTCCACAGCAAATCCTGGTGCTATTACCTTGAATTGACTGGAGCAATCCAGTGAGGTCTATCCGGGTGTGAATGACTTAGTCATATGTGCTCAGTTTCCTAAGGTAGTGTTCATTTGAATTGTATCAAATCTCCATCAACAAAATTCTTCTTGTTTTGCAGGTTTATTCATCCATTCGAATTACTCTTCAATTTGACCTCCACTGCTCCAGATGGATCTAAAACTCAATTCCTCCAACTATGTCGAATGTAAGGCCAAGATGGACATCTTCATGAATTCCAAGAGCCTCTCCAGGATATTGAATGGAACTATGGTCGAACCTCTCAGTGAAGTAGAGAAATCCAAGTACTTGGATAATCTTGATGAAGCAGTAGGCTTACTTCTTCTCTCAATTTCTGAAGATCTTCACTTCCATATCATTGATCTAACATCTCCAAAAGAGGTTTGGGACAAGCTCGAATCCCTCTTTTGGATAGAAAGATGATTTGAAAGGTCATAAATTGGAGAATGAACTCATCTCATTGAGTCTTGAAAACTTCGAATCCATCAATGCTTTCCTAACCAAGTTCAAAAGCTTGATTTCATAGTTGAATAGATATGAGATAGTGAAATAAGACAAACAACTCATACTTGCCATTCTCTCAATATTGGGGCCAAATTTCTCAGTTTTTGTCTCCACATTTCAGTCAACTAAGATGTCCATTCCAAAATGGAAGTTTCCTACACTTGATGACTTCATTCAATCTCTCACACAAGAGGAGGAGGATTTAATCTCCATGGGAATGATAAAACCAAAGTTGGATTCAGCCCTTACAGCTGTTGAGGCCAAAAGAGCGAATGCAAAAGGAAAGAAAAAGGTATTTGAAAAGAGAGTGAATGATATAAAGCCAAAAGATGTTCCATATCAATCAGATGGGGATTCAAATTCAAAGAAGACCAAGCAATCTTAGAAGGAGAGATCCAAGTGCACATATTGTCATCGAGGATTTCATACTAAGAGTTCTTGTATGAGGAAAACTATAGATTTGATGGCTCAGTTACTTGAGAAGAACAATCTCCCTGTACCTGCATGTGCAAGGAAGCAAGATACTGAACCCTCTAAATCTGAGGACAAAGAAAGATGCCATGCTCTCATGGCAAGTGCATCAAGAGAATCCTCATTCATCATAGATCCAGGAGCATCAAGACATATGTCTTCCTCCAAAGATGTCTTCTCCAACTTCGAATGCTCAGTTGGCCCTTCCATCATGTTGGGCAATGATTCTGAAGTATCCTATGAGGGAATTGGAAGGATCAATCTTGACCATGGATACTTCTTAAATGTGCTTTATGTTCCTTCTCTCACAGCAAATATACTTTCAGTGTACCAAATGACTCATATTGGAGAGCCCAAGAGAGTGATCTTCTCTCCAAATGAAGTTGAGATACAACACATGGTTTCAGGGAAAATCATTGCAAAGGGAGTTGCAAATCACACTTCAAAACTCTATGAGTTTTCTCATTTCCTTCCTCTCTCCAAACAGTCTACTCTCCATACTCATGCCAATGAAGAAAGCAGATTGTGGCATAAGAGATTTGGGCATCTCAACTACAAGCATTTGCAAGACATGCAAGCTCAAAATGTGGTTGAATGTCTTCCAAATGACAAGTTTGCTCAATTCACCTTCAAAGGTTGCTTCAAAGGAAAAGATACACCAAAGAAGATTGAGAAAAAGAGGACTCTTGAAGAAGTGTGAATACTAGATCCAGATCCACAAGAACCTGAAGATCTAACACCTATTGGTTCAAATCCTATTTCAAAGTGGGCCACCAATATTGCATCCACCAGTGATCTTGTTGAATATCCATCATCATCATGTCCTAGTTCTTTTGATAAAAATATCACCCATGTTGGTTCAAAGGATATATCAGAGAACTACATGCACATCCATGGAGCTGTTGATTCTACCTCATTTGGTTTGGATCACATGTTTTAGAATGATATTCACATTTTTGGATTTGTTCCCACCATGTTTGAGCGAGAGAGAAAAGCTCCATCACATGAGATTTCATATTCAGAGTTTGGAATTGATGATGAGCCAGATTCACTTGCTTCATCACATGAGATTTCAGATTGAGAGTTTGGAAGTGATGATGAGAAAGAGAGCAAACCTTCATCACATGAGATTTCAAATTCAGAATCTGGAGATGGAGATGATGAAGAGCGAATGCTAGACCCAGATATACAAGAACCTGAAGGTCTAGTAACTAATTTAGAAGATGAGCGAATAGGAGATCCAGTTCCACAAGAACCTGATGATCTCTCACCTGATGATCCTCCTATTACGAGATGGGAAACCATTACTCTTAGATGTGCTGGTGATTTGGTTGGTGATCCAACGGATCGACAAAGAACCATATCTGATTTTCAGAATGGAAGGTTTCATCCTTCTCACATTACTGATCCATTTCAGATCGATTGATCCTTCTTTAGAAAATAAATACACTTGCCTCCTTCTAGGGTGAGTGATGGCATGCTACATTAGCATCCTTTAGTCTATTTTGAGGGAGGGATTTCTTCCCACTGGGTTTTTCCTCTTTCCTCATTTATTACTTAGATTGTTATATGGGGTGACCTTTGGTCTTAGTCACCAGGGCCCTATTTTTCAATTTTCAGTTATTACCTCATAATATAGCTTGCAGGGGGGTGTTGAAATATTCTCTTAGTCATTTTTTATATTTGCATGCCTGCATGCATTTTGCATGCATCCAGTCTTCATGCATGCATTTGCATGCATCCAATCATCATTTTGGTGGTCTCCCCAACACCTAGAGCCTAATTTCAGCTCCCTAGAGCCTGTCTTCAGCCCCTAGTAGCCCTCCTACCTACCTGATGCGCCTTGTTTTACTCACCTGCATGACATGTGCGCCCTTTCTCACCTACCAGGAGTTAACAGTCAATTAGAGCATTGATTGAGCAGTTCTTCCATTGATTGCTCATCCTAACTGCTTGTAGCTCCCAATTTGTCACGTCCCCATCGACCTACCTAGCCACTGGAGACCATGATCCATTTTTTTACACCCAAAACATTGACTGAGTTCTCATACACACAGTCAGGAGATTTCGGATCCGCAATCCGCAACCCGCAGTTCGGAACCTGCAATCTGCAACCCGCAATTGCGGATGCGAAAATGCGGAATTCCAACTTCTGCAGGAGGTCACTCCTGCAACCCGCAACCTATAACAGTGGGTCTCGCAATCCGCAACCCGCAATTGTAGATGTAGGATTGTGGAATCCCAAAACACGTAATCCATAACTTGACGATCCTGCAAGCCGCAAAAGCTGATCCCGCAAACTGCATCCTGCAGTTGCGGGTGTGGAATTGCGGAGTCCCAAAACGCATACTTTTGAACTCGGCGATCCCGCAACTAGCAACCCGCAATTGTGGAACCATGCATCCAGAACCCTGCCTCTGTAAGGGCAACTTAATCAAATCTTCTAAGGGGGCAAGGTTGGTACCATTGGAAATATCTTGGAAAGCTCTATCCAATGCAAGAGTCCCCTGATCAAGTGAGGTATCTAACCTTCCCATTTTCTTCTCTGAAGTTTTGTTTATATCTCCACTTAAACACTTCCAATCTTCTTCCTTCCA
The DNA here is from genome assembly GCA_027924585.1 of Larix kaempferi. Classification (NCBI taxonomy): domain Eukaryota; kingdom Viridiplantae; phylum Streptophyta; class Pinopsida; order Pinales; family Pinaceae; genus Larix; species Larix kaempferi. The sequence goes on along the minus strand of BSBM01000858.1, from coordinate 18,661,241 downwards.
AGATCTTCCTTTCCATCTGACCATAGTGGTTTATGAAACCACTTCCAGGGCTTCCCTTCTTCCCCAGGGATCAAGTGTAAAGATACATCTCCTTCACAAGGTTAGTTATACATAAACATTCATCTCCAAACAATGAAACACTCATTATTACATATAAAATGCATTAAACAAGTTTAATCAACACATCTATCATATCATATGCAAGAATTACAAGGCATTAAAGTCATGAAATATAAGATATACATACAACAGTGAACTCAGCCTCTTACTCAGGCTTGTACATGACTTCATGTCAATCCCATTCATATACATACATTCCACAGTTCCATAATTATACACAAGCATTCATCACAAAACAATGAAACACCATCATTTACTATAACATGAATACTTATCTTTCAATTCTAAAGCAACTAGCTAAGTGAGAGTAACGTTCCACCCAACTTCAGATCTATGTCTAGCCTATACTATTTCAGTTGAGAGATCACCCCCCAGCTGGGTAGTGTATCCACTAAGGAGGGCTAATAGGTTCTCTCATAGTTAAGGCTCCATTCTCTTACTAAACCAGTATGTAGTTGGGTTTATCAAGCATTCCAGGGCTCCTACCCATGCTAAGCCAACCTACAGTGGTTTATCAAGCATTCAGGGACAACAAGGAAGGAATTTCTAAGCCAGTGAGCTCAACCACAGAGCTGCAGGCATCTCAGCATTCATTTGACCTAGTACCCACAATACCTACCACATCCAACACAAGGAAGACCTATTTCACTGTTACACAGTCCTTCAAGGCATCTTCCCTTCCAGTGCTATTCCAAGATGGCCATAGAAATTTCCACTCGCTCTCAGCCGACCTGGCACCCACAATACCTACCACATCCAACATAAGGAAGACCCTTTTGTTGCTGCACAGTCTCTCACAGTCCTTCCCTTCCAGTGCTATTCCAGGATGGGCATAGAAAGGTCCATTCACTAGTTCCTTGAGACTATAGCCTTCACTGGGTTTATCAAGCAACCCAACTCTCTCCCACAGTTCAACAACTGATTCGTTACCAGGCTCGGGGTTTCCTCACGACCGCTCTGCCAATACCACTCTGTAATATCTTTTTTCCAATACCACTCCGTCACTGTAACTGGGGTTTACACACAGGGTGTTACGGCTATCATCTCTCGAGCCTTTTCTAACACACAGGAAGCATGAATAACCTCAGGTTTCCCTCCCTGGATTGGTTCGATGTATACAGTAAGTGCATAAGCGAATTCTCTGTGAGGGTCGATGGTTCATGAATGGCGAGTGCGTGAATGGGTGAGTGAGTGAGGAATGAATGTCTCTATCTCCCCATCCCCCCGTATAGTCAAACAGGTTCAGCGAGTTCCCCCAGGAAATTGAGTGTTTTCTTGGACAAGTGATCAGAGCCATGCCCTGACATACGAAATTGCAGGCATGCTCCATACTCCATCGGCTTCAGCAATCAGGGTTCTGAACAACCCACTGCAATTGCATTAATGTCAGCAAGGAGTTCCAACGGGTTCTCAGTCAGACATGTGGTAATATGGGAAACCAATCCCAAACCCCCTCACCTCTCCCTAGTGGATACACATGACCCCTTCTCATTCGTTGCCTCCTTAGCCAGCTTCTTGGTTATTTTATTCATTCAGTAATAATTACATCATTTACATTTCCTTATGGCTTAATCAACCCATGAATAATCAAACTGTCCAAATACTTGCATAAGCAATAAACTGAAGCATCCACTAGTGGGGCCTTGGCCTTGAGCTCCACACTAGGGAAAATACACATACTATATATACACAGTATTTACATTGAAGCCAATAAACATCAAGGGAAAAATGGGGTATTACAACTCCCTCTCCCTTAAAATAACATCGTCCTCGATGTTCTCAAAACTGAACAAAAATGGGAATGCCTCTTTCATGGCATCCTCCAGCTCCCATGTGGCCTCTTCTAGACTAAGGTTCCTCCATTTCACCTTTACCTACCCTATGGCCTGGTTTCGGAGTAAGCTAACTTTCCTGCCGAGGATGCATGTAGGCTCCACCTGGAACTCTCCTTCTGGTTCCACCTGTATCACATGCCAATCAATGATATGATTAGGATCATGTACATATTTCTTAAGGAAAGATACATGGAAAACATTATGAGATTTCATGTTAGCAGACAATGCAATTCTATATGCAACTGGCCCTATCCTATCAAGGACTTCAAATGGCCCACAATATCTTGGTTCCAAATTGGCACAACTTCCCAATTTCATGGAACTCTTCCTGGGTCTCACTCTCAAGTAGACATGATCCCCAATCTAAAATTCCTTATGCATTCTCTTCAGATATGCATAACTCTTCTGCCTGTCATGTGTTGCCTTCAAATTCTACCCGATCTTAACAACTTCCTGTTCCATCTCCTCAATCATTTATGTTCCAAGAACTACTCTGTTCACTGGGTTTTCCTAGCTCACTGGAGTTCTGCATCCTTTTCCATACAACACTTCAAAAGGACTCATCTTCAACGATGCTTGATACCCATTGTTGTAAGCAATTCCACCAAGTGTAAATAGTTTTCCCGCTTAGATGGCTTATCCATCACATACATCCTTAACATATCTTCAAGGATATGATTCACTCTCTCAGTCTGACCATCTGTTTGAGGATGATAGGCTGTACTAAACTTCAATTGAGTTCCCAAATCTTGGAACAATCCTTTCCAAAAATTGGATGTGAACTTTGCGTCATGATCTGAAACTATTGCTTTGGGAAATCCATGCAGTCTGAATATCTCCCTCATGAAGATATTTGCAATGTCATTAACCTTGTGGGTGGACTTGACTTGAATAAAGTGAGCTACCTTTGATAGCTTGTCCACCACAACCATGATTGAATCATGCTTCTTCGCTGTCATGGGCAGACCTGTTATAAAATCCATAGAGATCACTTCCCACTTCCACTCTGGAATGGGTAAGGGATGTAACAATCCTGCTGGATGTTGGTGCTCTACCTTGACCTGTTGGCACTTCTGACATCTAGCAATGTACTCAACTATGTACTTATTCATGCCATGCCAAAAGTATTGTGTCCTCGATGTGGTTATAGTCTTCTGATATCCTGGGTGTCCTGAGTATGGTCTTTGGTGTATCTCATCCATCACCAACTTCTTCAAATTTGCACTTCTTGGAATGTACAGTCTGGTGTTCTGATAAATGAGAACATCATCCTCATCCAGCTGATATCTTGCATACTTCTCCTCTATAACATTCTGCTGCAATTTCTCTTTAATATGGAGATAGACTCCATCACTATATTAAGCCTCTAAAATTCTTTCCTTCAAGTCTGATTCACATCTACTTGTTGCTGCAATATGGAGTTTCCTGCTGAGTGCATCAGCAACCTTATTCTCTTTACCTTTGACATGCTTAATCTCCAAATCAAACTCACAAAGAAATGCCATCCATCTAGTTTTTCATATTTGGCTAGTCAAATAATTACTTTAAACTCATATGATCAGTTCTGAGCTCAAATCTCCTTCCCAAAAGATAATGCCTCCATCTCTTGAGAGCGTGAATTATGGTTGCTAGCTATAATTCATAGGTGGCATAGTTCCTTTCATGCTCTTTCATCTTTCTTGACTCATAACAAATTACATAGCCTTCTTGCATTATCACTCCACCGAGTCCCTCAATGCAAGCATTAGTGCATACCAAAAAATCCTTACTCGGATCTGTAATCTTCAAAACAAGTGCACTAGTAAGAAACTCCTTTAACTGTTGGAAACTCCTTTCACATTTCTCGAACCATGTGAATTTCATGTCCTTCCTATGCAATGAAGTAATTGGATGGGATATCTTGGAAAAGCCCTCAATGAACCTTCTGTAATAACCAGCAAGGCCCATAAAAGATCTAACATCTGCTGCATTCCTTGGAGTGGACCAATCCATGATGGCCTCAATCTTCTCTGCATCTACTGCGATGCCTTCTGATGATATAATATGACCCAAATATTGCACCTTCTCTTGATAGAATTTGCATTTACTTAGCTTAGCAGACAACTGGTTCTCTCTAAGGACTTGCAATACCATCCTCAAATTCTCATCATGCTCTTCTTCATTCTTGGAATACACAAGAATGTCATCCAGGAACACAATCAAAACTTATCCAAATACTTGTTGAAGACACTATTCATGAGACACATGAATGTAGCAGGTGCATTGGTAAGACCAAATGGCACCACTGTAAATTCATAATGACCATACCTAGTCATGAAGGTTGTCTTATGAATGTCTTCTTCCTTAATCCTTACCTGATGGTACCCAAACCTCAATTCAATCTTTGAAAACACTCTAGCTTCCTTCATTTGATCAATCAAGTCATCAATCCTTAGCAAGGGATACTTGTTCTTAACTGTCACTTTATTGAGCTGCTTGTAATCAATACACAGCCTCAATGTTCCATCCTTCTTAACAAACAACACTGGTGCACCCCATGGGGATACACTTGGTCTGACATATTCTTTGTCCATTAACTCCTGCAGCTACATCTTCAACTCTACCAATTATGGTGTGCTCATTCTATAAGGATCTTTGGAGATGGGTACTGCTCCTGGAACAAGATTAATGGAAAAGTCAATATCTCTCTTGGGTGGCAATCCTGGAACCTCATCTGGGAACACATCCTGAAACTCTTGCAATATCTGGAATTCTTTTATCCTGGGTCTCTTATCTTCTACTGAATATGATATATGTACAACATGTAACTGGCAACCCTTTTTATAAAACTTCCTTAATTGCAAAGCTGAAATCCGCCTCACTGAAACATGATTTGGAATCCCTTTAACTAACCTTGGTTGGCCTTCATCATCAAGGCATTCCAATGTTTTCTCATAGAATTCCACCTTGGCTCTATGCATTTCCAACCAATCCATGCAAATTAGGGCATCATACGATCCCAATGGAAAGATATTTATCTCAACATGTGTGAGGAGTCCATTCAATTCTATGAGACACTCCTCCACTACTTCACTTACCTTTCTCTTGGTACCGGTGGCTAATTGAACTAGCCAAGCCTTCTCGTGCTTTACTCTACCAAGAGAACAACTTTCAACTACCTTAGGAGATACATAATTATGAGTAGACCCCGGATCAATCAAAACAGAAATAGGCTGCTCAACAATCTTACCTGTAACCTCCACCACTGTTGATTGATGGTTTGCTTGGTGATCATCCAGTGCTGCATAAATCCTAGGTGTTGCTCTTTTCATGCCCCTACTATAGTTGCTCCCCTAAAATTGTGCAAACTCCTGGGGTTCTTCTTTGCAATTGGGAAATCTTGGAGCCTGTAGTTTTCCCCACAACCCCAACACTGAAGTGGCCCCATCGATGTTCTGTCCGCTACTACAGCTGGCTTGAATTCTCTTCTTTCTTGCTGGCCTTGTGGAAATCTCCTAGGTTGATTCCTGAATGGTGGCTTAGACTCACCTTTCTTCTTATCCAACCTTCCCTTGGGTTTACCTTTCCATGCTGGATGTGCTTGTGCTTTATCTTTATTCTGCTCATAGCAATTCTCTGCCATCCTGATAGCCTCATCCAATCTTGGTGGATTTACAAACTCTATCCTATCTCTGTAGCTTTGTGGTAGACTACCAAGGAAGCATTGAATCTTTACTCTTTCATCCTTGATGTAGTCCACATACCTTAGCAATTCCAGAAACTTATGAACATGCTCATCCATAGTGTTCTGTCCTAGTTTGAGTTCAATGAACTCTTTTCTTTTTCTATCATAATACCTAGCTGACATGTACTTCTCCTGAAAGTATCTTTGGAATCTACCCCAGCTAACTCTTCTTTCACTGATTCCTTCCACTTGCATGAGGTGATCCCACCAAATAGAAGCTCTTCCACTAAGGTTGTAGATAGCAACCTTAGCCTTTTCATTCTCTGAATATTCATGCATTCTAAAGTACTTCTTTATTCCAAGAAGCCATGCCTATGCATCTTGACCTTCTTTACTTTCACCATCAAAAGTGGGAGGCCTTTCCTTCCTAAATTCACCCTGTGGAATACCTCTGTGCTTCTTCCTGCCCTTACTCTTACTGGCAGTGCGTCTTGGGATCCTTGGAGAACCCTCAGAATCGGCTGACCTACTAGAAGAAAACTTAGGAGAAGGTGTCCTATGCCTTATGCCCACAGAACCTCTTCTAGGGCTTGGAGTTCTTCTCATGGAACGACCCCTAGACTGACTTTTTGCATTCTTTTCTTCTCGTCTCTCGTGGCTCGGGTTAAAACCACCGTTAATCCTTTGCTACAAGTCCGTAATACTCTGCAAAATGGCTGCATTGAGCTGATGTTGCTCTTCTTGCACTTTCATCATTCTCTCATTAAAGCTAACCATAGTCTCAACCAAGTTTGGGGGCATCACTTCCTCCCTTCTTCCATCAGACTCAGCTTCAGTATGTGCTTCTTGCAAATTCTCACCCAATACATCATCTTTTGGCCCGAACGGTTCCTGCGCATCATTCATAGTAACCATTCTTACACTGTTCTGTGCGTTTCCCTGTGATACGATTCGTCTTACAGTTGTTGCTATCTCTGTGCATATCAGATACATCCTATTAGACATCACAAGAATGCAATCAAGCTCTATCATACCCATTCAAACCAGGAATTATTCATTCGAACAATTAATCAATCAAATAAGTTCATTAAAATCACGCCATGGGCGCATTTCTCGACCAAAATTCATGCACAGTTCGGCCCAAACAGCTCCTAGTGCTGCAACTAAAGCTCTGATACCACTCTGTCATGTCCCCATCGACCTACCTGGCCACTGGAGACCGTTATCCATTTTTTTTCCTCCCAAAACATCGACTGAGTGCCTATACACAAAGTCAGGAGAATTCGGATCTGCAACCTGCAGTTGCGAACCTGCAACCTTCAATCCACAATAGTGGATCCCGTAATCCGCAACCCACAATTGTAGATGCGAAAATGCGAAATTCCAACTTTCACAAGAGGTCACTCCCGCAACCCGCAACCCACAACAGTGGGTCCCGCAATCCGCAACTCGCGATTACGGATCCAAGATTGCGGAAGCCCAAAACACGTAATCTCGAACTTGACGATCTTGCAAGCCGCAACAGTTGATTCTGCAACCCGCATCCCACAATTGCGGATGCAGAATTGCAAAGTCCCAAAATGCATACTTTTGAACTCGACGATTCCGCAACCCGCAATTGCAGAACCATGCATGCGGAACCCTGCCTCTGTAAGGGGAACTTCATCAAATCTTCTAAGGGGCATAACACCTTCCTCCAACATCCAAATGGGGCAAAGTTGGTACTATTGGAAAGCTCTTGGAAAGCTCTATCCAATGGTAGAGTACCCTGATTAGGTGAGGTATCTAACCTTCCCATTTTCTTCTCTGAAGTTATGTCTATATCTCCACTTAGACACTTCCAACTTTCTTCTTGCCAAGATCTTCCTTTCCATCTGACCACAGTGGTTTCTGAAACCACTTCTAGGGCTTCCCTTCTTCCCAAGGGATCAGGTGTAAAGATACATCTCCTTCACAAGTTTAGTTATACATAAACATTCATCTCCAAACAATGAAACACTATCATTCATTATTACATATAAAATGCATTAAACAAGTTTAATCAACACATCTATCATATCATATGCAAGAATTACAGGGCATTAAACTCATGCAACATAAGATATACATACAACAATGAACTCATCCTCTTAATTAGGGATGTACATGACTTCATGTCAATCCCATTCATATACGTACATTCCATAGTTCCATAATTATACACAAGCATTCATCACAAAACAATGAAACACCATCATTTACTATAACATGAATACTTATCTTTCAATTCTAAAGCAACTGGCTAAGTGAGAGCAACGTTCCACCCAACCTCAGATCTCTGTCCAGCCTATACTATTTCAGCTGAGAGATCACCCCCCAGCTGGGTAGTGTATCCACTAAGGAGGGCTAATAGGTTATCGCATAGTCAAGGCTCCATTCTCTTACTAAACCAGTCTTTAGTTTGGTTTATCAAGCATTCCAGGGCTCCTACCCATGCTAAGCCAACCTACAGTGGTTTATCAAGCATTCAGGGACAACAAGGAATGCATTGCTAAGCCAGTGAGCTCAACCACAAAGTTGCAGGCATCTCAACACTCAGTTGAACTAGCATGCACAATACCTACCACCTCCAACACAAGGAAGACCTACTTCACTATTACAAAGTCCTTCAAGGCATCTTTCCTTCCAGTGCTATTCCAAGATGGGCAATGAAAGGTCCAGTCGCTCTCAGCCGACCTGGCACCCACAATACCTACCTCATCCAACACAAGGAAGGCCCTTTTGCTATTGCACAGTCTCTCACGGTCCTTCCCTTCCAGTGCTATTCCAGGATGGGCATAGAAAGGTCCAGTCACTAGTTCCTTGAGACTATAGCCTTCAGTGGCCTTATCAAGCAACCCAACTCTCTCCCATAGTTCAACAACTGATTCGTTACTAGGCTTGGGGTTTCCTCACGACCGCTCTACCAATACCACTCTGTAATATCTTTCTGCCAATACCACTTCGTCACTGTAACTGGGGTTTACACACATGGTTTTACGGCTTTCATCTCTCAGGCCTTTTCTAACACACAAGAAGCACGAATAACCTCATATTTCCCTCCCCGGATGGGTTCGGTGTATACAGGAAGTGCATAGGAAAATTCTCTGTGAGGGTCGATGGTTCATGAATGGTGAGTGCGTGAATGGGCGAGTGAGTGAGGAGTGAATGTGTCTATATCCCCATCCCCCCAGATAATCAAACAATTTCAACGAGTTCCCCCAAGCGATTGAGTGTTTTCTTGGATAAGCGATCAGAGCCATGCCCTGCCATACGAAATCGCAGGCATGCTCCATACTCCATCGGCTTCAGCAACCAGGGTTCTCAACCACCCAATGCAATTGCATTAATGTCAGCAGGGATTTCCAATGGGCTCTCAGTCAGACATGTGGAAATATGGGAAACCAATCCCAAACCCCCTCACCTCTCCCTAGTGGATACACATGGACCCTTCTCATTCATTGCCTCCTTAGCTAGCTTCTTGGTTATTTTATTCATTCAGTAATAATTACATCATTTACATTTTCTCATGGCTTAATCAACCCATGAATAATCAAACTATTCAAATACTTGCCTAAGCAATTAACTGAAGCATCCACTAGTGGGGCCTTGGCCTTGAGCTCCACACTAGGGAAAATACACATATTGTATATACACAGTATTTACATTGAAGCCAATAAACATCAAGGGAAAAATGGGGTATTACACAGTTAGATAGTTCTAGAGTGCCACTTGACCTTCTAACAGCCTCATTCGCCCTCCTTGGAGTCTCCATCCCCTAATTTTTGCCTAGATGGTTATTTTAGACTTAGTTAGACTCATTTGAATGACCTTTGACCATTTATGATTGATACTGCTGATTGGATGATGTCTCCAATGTTATCCAATCTAGACACTGAGGATGAATTCGAATGACCTCTAGCTTATTCGAATTCTCTTGACAGTTATTGTATTGTATTCAGTTTTCACAGTACCAGCTCACAACTGATGTATGATTATACTGCTATTCTCCATTTTCTGTGTTCATGAGTGATTATTGACTACATTCTTCTCTTATTCTCTACACTTCTTGAGTTAGTTTTGTGTGAGGTTTGTTTTAGCTGTTAGATCTCCTGCATATTATCACACCTTATGCCAATAGGGATAGCAAACAAACTTCTCATGCATCCTTTCGTACTCCATCATATTAGAATAGCATGCGTTCATTTTAATATCAATCAAACAATTTATTTATAGTTTTGGGAAAGAACAAAACATGTATATTTGGTTGTAAATTAATTATAATAAACAACTTTAGAACAAATATTAAATAGATGCTAGTAAAATTCCCATGGGGGGAAGCTCAAGTGGTAAAGATGAGAAGTTGTAATCAGTTGTAAATGGAAGGTTATGTGTTCAAATCCCCCCAATCTTAACCATGCGCCATAGTTCAGGTCCTGTGGATGCACCTAGGGGTATATTCATAGAGAGATTGGATCCTCGGACCCCGTGTCCCCCAATTACCATCCCAAATCTAGTTGTTGATTCCCCTAGTACAAAAAAAATAGATACTAGTAAAATTAATACAATTCTTTCTCATAAAGATATTAACCATTTCTTCATTGTTGTCATTTCCTCGACTTTTTATATTAAATGAGTTTTTTTTCATATTCCTTACAACCAAAAAACCATTGAAAAGTATTATTTTATCCCTATATGTAGATAATATATGAAATAAATAAACAAAAGTTATACTCATTGATCATGTGTATCCAAAAAATTAGTGAATACATACTTTTTCTTCTTCTTCTCATTGGCTTAGCACTTCTACACAGATTTTTCATGTATCTCATTGGAAACCCCTTTCAAGGTGAGTATGCTTGGTGTTAGAATTCCTCTCTTCTCCTCGATGCCCAAAAAAATACTCCTTGAAAATTATTACTTAAAAAACTTACCATTAAAAAAGTCGAATATGCTTACTAATTCCATGTCATGGAATTGTTTCTATGACATAAAATCCTCTCTATAAAAAAATACTTCTCTCGCACTGGTTGAGAAAATAGGTATGCCAAAACATATAAGATCAAATATTTCATGATCCTTATGCCAACGAGGACAACCAAAAGGGATTGGTGCTTCCTACTAACATTATGGTTGATTGCTTATACGATGGCTATACTTGCTTGTCAAAATATCACTCTTTGCCTATCACATATTTTCCATAAAAATTCCTAGTAAAATAAGTCACGCTTTCCTTAAAGTTTTCCAATATGTATAAGATACACTATGTCATGATCCTTATGCCAATGGGGGGCAGCCACCCTCTTCCCTTTTCACATACTTTCTTAAACATTGCCCAATAAAATACCTCAATATTTCCTAAAAGGATTCCCAATATACTTGAGCTACAATATGCCATGATTCCTATGCCAATGTGAGTGGTGCTTCCAATAATGATTGATTTTTGGTTGGGTGAGAATGTTTATTGGGGTCACCTTTTGTTTATCTTGTGATAACATTGTTTTTGGTTGACCAACACAAATATTTTGACTATTGATCTCCTTGGACATTATTGAATTCTTTTTTAATTTCAATATTCCTAATTCAATAGGGCTCATAACACAATGATCTTCGTAGTCTCTTTGATCACCGTAGTTTTGATAACTAAACAATACCCACATAGTGCCTTGAAACTAAGTTGGTCTTCTTTCCCATCAATAATAACTCTAACTCTTTCATTGTTTACCCATTAATTTGATACCTTCCATCATTCAAATATTTGGCAACAAAATAAATTAACAACCATAACATATTTGATAACCATTTCTAGCACTATTGACTTGATATTGGTTAAATTTGCTTATTTCTTTTAGCAATTGAGTGAAAACTTTATATCTACTATTTGTACAAGATTTCATGGAAAAACAACCAACTAGTTATCATTGGTTATCTATTGTTTCTCCATAATCAATGAGGATACTCATATAAAATCACCTCATGAACACAAATGAGCCTAGTGTTGTCTAAGAAGGCACACTATATTCTATAATGTATGTGTTTGTGTGTCACTTTGTGCTAGTGAATTGGTGACCTATAGAAATTTCAACTTTGCTTCTTGCCCCTTAGGATTAGAATCCTACCCATAGCTCTTTCAATATTCAAAATCCTAACCATAGCTCTTTTAACATTCAGAGGAATTTTTTTTTGAATAACTCTTTTTATGCTCTTATCCATCTCATCAAGGGAAATCGAAGTTGTTTATGAAAGTTAGTTTTTAGATTGTACCTAGGTACATGATTTTGATATTTTTTAATTCAATCCAGATAAAGAGTTTATTGGGAACTAGTAGCAAAATATGTTTTAGTGGAGATTTGAATGTTGGAGGACTAGGAAAATTAAAGAGAAACTTTGTAAAAACATCTGTAAATAGTGTGGAGGTTTTTGTAGAGCCGTTATTGAAGGTTTATTCTAACTAAAGTTTATCAAATGGGCAAGGTTTTCATGGAGGTTTTTTGACATTGATGTGATTTCATATATGATGCACCATTAGTGGATTATGATTAGTGCACTTTGTACATATAAGCACACCATCAAGGGGTCCAAGGCTATGCACTATGGCCATGCACTATTTTTGTTCATGTTGATATTATAAAATTGTAGCATCAATGATTCTAAGGTAGAACAATTCATTGTGATAAGAGTAGTACATGCTAACCTCAGATGTAGTAAATTGTAATAATGTGCATATTCATTCGCAATGAACTAATGTGCATAGAATATCAATGTTCAAACTTATTTTATGTGCACCCTAGCACATAATAATTTTAGGCACACCTATAATGTGATATCATTAATAACACAATTGTTTGAGATTCATCTAGAGATTATCATTTCTCTATCCCTTGGGGATACTTTTTGTAATAATTGCAATATTCCATTGTTCAACTTCATCTATATCTCTCATGTCTAGTGTTTAAACATAGAAATTATCAAGGTTAAGTATGAGTATATCAATTATAATAGAATATAATTAATTATGGAAATTTATATGTTTTTACTAATATACTTATGTAATTGTCAATTGTTTGAAGAATAAATCTTTAGGTGACTCAACTACATACTCAATTAATTGGGATTATATGCTACAACAAAGTATTGATATAATAGGTTAATTCTTATATCGATTATCAAGAAAATGACACAAAATAAAATCTATTTACAAAGTCTTCAAGAAACCTTTGATACGCTACCATATAATCATAAGCCATATTCAATCCAATGTCAATCAAATGATGTAATCCCTCTTATTTGTATTTTTGAGAAACTACAAAAAAAATTATGGCTAATTGTAAATTACTTATCATATATAAATTAAAACAAAAATTAAATAGAAAATAGTAAAATTAATCTAAATATCTCTCAAAAAATTTGATATCGACATATCCCTTTCTTGTTGTCATGTCTCATGACTTGTCCTATCATATATTATGTTGTATGAATTTTGAGATCAACATATCTCTAATCCTTTGATTGTTTACCCATTACCTTCATACCTTCCATCTTTCAAATATTTTCCAACAACATAAACTAACAACCATAACATATTAGATAACCATTTCTAGCACTCTTGACTTGATATTGGTTAAATACTTTTACCACATAAACTAACTTATTTATTTTAGCAATTGAGTGAAAACATTATATCTACTATTTTAAGAAGAGTTAATGGAAAAACAACCAACTACTTATCCATATTTATCTATCTTTGTTCCATAATCAATACATATACTCATATAAAATCAACTTGCCTTAGAACTACAAATGAAAGGTTAAGCCTCATGCATCTTAACATTGATTTTTATAAGAAGTCACACTATTTTCTATAGTGCATTTGCTTGTATGTCACTTTTTTCTAGTGAAATGGTGAGCTATAGTAATTTCAACTTGTATCCCCCCCCTTAGGATTAGAATCCTAAGCATAGCTCTTTTGACATTTAGAGAAATATTTTTGTTATTTGAAGAACTCATTAGGGATAATCAAAGTTGTTTATGAAAATTTGTTGTTTTTACATTGTACTTAGGCACATGATTTTAATTTTGTTTAATTCAATCCAACTAAATATTTACTTGGGAACTATTAGCAAAACATGTTTTAATGGAAGATTTTGAATGTTGGAAGACTAGGGCATTTGAAGAGAAACTATGCAAAAATATCCCTAAGTAGTGTGGAGGTTTTTGTAGAGCCATTATTGAAGGTTTCTTATAAATAAATTTTATCAAATGGGGGAGTTTTCTTGTTGGTTACATATGAGCATATCGATTGAGATATGTTACCAATAGACGAGATTTATTGAGTTTTCATAGAGGTTTTTTTACATTAATGTGATTTCATAGATGGTGCACCATTAGTGGATTATGTCTAGTGCACATTGCACACACAAGCACACCATCAAGGTGTCCAAGGCTATGCACTATTTGTGTTCATGTTGATATTATAAAATTGTTGCATCAATGATTATAAGGTAGAACAATGCATTGTGATAAGAGTAGTACATGCTAACTTCAGATGTAGTAAATTGTAATAATGTGCATAATCATTCACAATGCACTAATGTGCATAAAGTGTCAATGCTCAAATTTATTTTATGTGCAACCTAACACATAGAAATTTAGGCACATCTATAATGTGATATCATAAACAACACAATTGTTTGAGATTCATCTAGAGATTATTATTTCTCCATCCCATGAGGGTGTAGTTTTTGTATTAATTGAAATATTCCAATGTTCAACTTCATTCATCTATCTCATGTCTAGTGTTCAAACATATAAATTATCAAGGTTTTGTCTGAGTATATATTTATAATATAATATAATTGATTATGGAAATTTATATGTTTTTAATAATACACTTATGTAATTGTCAATTGTTTCAAGAACAAATCTTCAAGTGACTCAACTACACAATCAATTAATTGGGATTATATGCTACAACAAAGTGTGTATGTCTATGTGTAATAGATTATTTATTGTATTGATTATCAATAAAATGATGCAAAATAAAGTCTATTTACAAACTCTTCAAAAAACATTTGGCATTCTATCATATAATCGTAATCCATATTCAATCCAATGTTAATCAAATGATGTGATGCCTCTTATTTGTACTTTTGAGAAACTACAAAACATATATAGTTGATTGTAAATTACTTAAAATATATAAATTAAAACAAAAAATAAATATATGATAGTAAAATTAGATATCTCTCACAAATTTTGAGATCGACATATCTCTTTCTTGTTATCATGTCATATGACTTGTCAAGCCATGTCTTATGAATTATAAAATTTGAGATCGAAAAATATTTAATCCTTTAATTGTTTACCCATTACCTTCATACCTTCCATCTTTCAAATATTTTCCAACAAAATAAACTAAGAACCATAACATATATTGGATAACCATTTCTAGAACTCTTTACTTAATATTGGTTAAATAATTTTACCACATATACTAACTTATTTCATTTATCATTTGACTGAAAAATTTATATCTACTATTTGTACAATAGTTAATGGAAAAAAACCATTTAGTCATCATTAATTATCTATCTTTGTTCCATAATCAATGAGGATACTCATATAAAATCTATCTTTGTTCCATAATCTATGAAGATACTCGTATAAAATCACCTCACCTTAGGACGACAAATGAAGGGTCAAACCTCATGCATATTAACATTGATTTGTCTAAGAAGGTGCACTATTTTCTATAATGCATGTGTTTGTATGTCATTTTGTGCTAGTGAAATGGTGAGTTATAGTAATTTCAACTTGGATTCTTCCCCCTTAGTATTAGAATCACAACCATAGATCTTTTAACATATAGAGCAAGATTCTTTTTTTTAATAACTCATCAGGGACAATCAAAGTTGTTTATAAATTCTTAGTTTTTAGATTGTATTTAGGAACATGATTTTGATTTAATTCAATCTAACTAAAGTGTTACTTGGGAACTATTAGCAAAAACATGTTTTAGTGGAGATTTTGAATGTTGGACGACTAGGCCATTTCAAGATAAACTTTGCAAAAAAACATCTCTAAATAATGTGGAGAGTTTTGTAGAGCCATTATTAAAGGTTTCTTATAACTAAAGTTTCTCAAATGTTAGAGAGGTTTTCATGGAGGATTTTTGACATTGATCTGATTTCATATATGGTGCACCATTAGCGGATTATGGTTAGTGCACATTGTACATACAAGAAAACCATCAAGGGGTCCAAGGCCATGCACTATTAGTGTTCATGTAGATATTATACAATTGTAGAATCAATTACTCTAAGGTAGAATGATGCATTTTGATAAGAGTAGTCCATGTTAACCACATATGTAATAAATTGTAATAATGCGCATAATCATCCTCAATGCACTAGTGTGCATAAAGTGTCAATGATCTAATTTATTTTATGTGCACCCTAGCACATAATAATGTTAGGCACACCTATAATGTTATATCATTAACAACACAGTTGCTTGAGATTCATCTAGAGATTATTATTTCTCCATCCCTTGGGGATTTCATTTTTGTATTAATTACAATATTTCATTGTTCAAGTTCATTTATCTCTCTGTTAGGAACCTATGTCAACCCTTCTCTTTACAATGTTGGTATATTGTTGTTGGACACATATGCTTTGTAAGTCGTCTCGTATTATTTGTTGATCCGTAGTTTATATTAGCCCATAGTATTGACCCATAGTATTGGACGCATATGCTTTGTAAGTCGTCCCGTAGTATTATATGTCTCATGGTTTTGACTCATAGTATTGGGCATAGACATAGTATATAAGTGTGTGTTGAGGTCATTGAAGGCACGGTGAAGTTAATTGTATTGAGCTTGCTCAAAGGAGGTTGCCCCCTCAAAGTGGCCCGTGATCAATATAAAAGTGATTCTGAGTTCTGTCATTTCTGCTATTTCACATATTCTTTATTAATTAATTGTTGCAGGTGCTTCACATCTAGTATCAGAGCACTTTCTTGGGCTCGTTAGGTGGAATTTCTGCCAAAAAACAATTTTCGCATCTATTGCAGCTTCGGATTTGGAAATAATCCCTATCCGCTTAACTGTGGGAAGTACTTGGGCATAAGCCCTAAAACTCATTGTGAGGAGTACCACAGGAACCCCAAAGTAGCTGGCCCATTGAGAGGACCTGCCAGCGAAAAGGGCAACGATCCCTACCTGAATGACTAGTTCCCACCCGTGAGGTAAACCAAGAGCTGTCGTTTGTGGCAAAGTAGTTATCAGTTTTACCTGAGCCGTGGAGTGAGGGGTACTGCCCCAATACGCAAGCCGTCAGACAACATTGGTGGTCGAGTGAAACACTTGAACTGTTAGGAAGCCATACATACCTGGGGTCCATATCTATTTTCAGTTGAACTGTTGCCGATCACTTCCGCTCTAGATCCAGCCGTTTCAGATCTATTATGAAAGTCGTTCCAGATCCAGTCGTCGTTTCAGATCCAGTCGTTTTCAATCCCTTCCGTGCCATTGCAGATCCATTTGTTGCAGATCCCTTCTACGCCATTGCAGATCCATCTGTTGTGTATCCCTTCCGTGCCGCTGTTACTGATCCATTTCTGGAAAAAAAAAAGTATAAAATTCAAAAAAAAAAGGTATAAAATTCAGTTTTTTCTCCATATCTCCCTTGTTTTCACTCTATTTCCCTTGAAAACTTTGGGGAACCCCTGTCATCCCATTCTCCATCTTTCATTCCTGAGGACCCTATCCCCAATTCCCCTTCCCAAAGCCCGAAATCCCACATTTGTCTATTTTTAGGGTTTTCCATAACAATCTCAGATTTCACCCAATCACCTTCAAATTTTACCACAGAGTTCCTTTCTGAATTCTGCTTCTTTGTCCCTCTCTGCCAAATTTTCTCATAATATCACCCCGCTTCTGAAATCCCCCTTTTTGCCTTCTTATCCTTTCGACAGTGTCCAAAATCTAGTCAAACCCCAATTACCCATCAGATTGTTTCCCCAATCCAAATTTCCCTTTACTAAATCAACTTCTGTTTGTGTTTTTCTACCCATTCCACCTAAAAAAAAAAAAAACCTGGTTAAGGTTTTCACCCGTGTAGGAGCACACACCATGGAGGAAGCACTTGCAGCCATCCAAACCAAACTCCAAGATCTGGATGAAAAATTTCTCAGCCTCCATCTTTAGCATTCAGCCATGAACAATACCAGACAACCATAATCTTTTGTAGCCACTGGGTTATCTTCCTCCAGCAATTTTCGTGGGCGGAAGTTTGATTTTCCTCGCTTCAATGGTACTGATTCGACTGGATGGATATATCGAGCAGAACAATATTTCGGTCTGCATAATACTTCTGATGCCCAGGAAGTTCCACTTGCATCCTTTCATTTGGAACAGGAAGCCCTTTAATGGTACCGTTGGTACATCAAAGCTCATCCTGAGCCAAACTAGACAGATTTTTGCCAACTCATTTTGCCACGATTTGGTCCTAGTGCTTTTGATGATTTCACAGGAGCACTCACTAAACTTCACCAAATTGGCACAGTGAGAGAGTATCAGACAGAATTTGAGAAATTGGCCAATCACACAGAAGGATTGTCTGATGAATTCTACAGGAGTTGTTTTATCAGTGGTCTCAAGGATGAAATCCGCTCAGAGGTCAAAATGTTATGTCCCAACACAATGATGGAAGTCCTAGGGTTGGCTAAGTTGGCGGAGGACAAGATCACAGCTCAACAACGCTCCAAACCCACCTATGTTCCCTTCACAAATATGGGTTCCCAATGACCTCCATTCACGCCTGCTCCTCAACCAACTCCTATCAAGAATTTGTCTGAAATAGAAATGCAGGCACGCCGAGAAAAAGGGCTTTGCTATAATTGTTATGAGAAATTCACTCAAGGACATAGATGTGTTCAACAAAAGCTCTATCTCTTGGATGTGGATTCTCCGCCTACCTTAGAACTTGGTGAAGAAGCTACAGATACAGTAGATTATCAGGTCGACATTCAACACCCGCCTGTTGACACCCCATCTCAGGACGACCCACCCGAGATCTCTCTCCATGCTGTAACTGGCGTCACCACCCCACAAACAATGCGGGTCAGGGGATACTTCAAGAAGCTCCCTCTTACCATACTCATTGATTCTGGTAGCACTCATAACTTCATTGACCCTCGAATTACCAAACAGGCTGATTGTTTTGTCCATCCTTGCTCCAACTTTGAAGTCATGGTTGCCAATGGGGGGACCTTACCTTGCAAGGAAAAGTGTCACAATGTGTGTATCTCTATGGGAGATTATAACCTACGCTCTGACATGTTTTCCTTATTCTTAGACGGATTTGATGTGGTTTTGGGCGTTCAATGGTTACGCACACTTGGCCCCATCTTATGGGATTTTGCTGAACTTTGGATGCAGTTTAAAGTCAATGGGGCACAACACAAATTTATGGGCTTACAACCAGGGTCTCTCTTCATCATCAGTTCACATCGCCTGGAAAAAATCCTCAAGAAGAATTCACATGGTGTCATCGCTCAGCTCAATTCCATTCAGATGCAACCATCAACAGTCTCCACTACTTCCTTGGATAGATATGTAGGTATCCTTGCTGAACCAATGCGCTTGCTTCCTTCAAGAGACCTTTCCGGTAAGAATTTAGCCACATCTACTTCTCAGCAGGAAATGATGGCTATTTTGCATGCAATATAGAAGTGGCAGCCATACCTATTAGGGAATTATTTCTGCATCAAAACTGATCTCCAGAGTCTGGAATTTTTTTTGGAACAATGGGTCTCCTCCCCAACACACCTGAAATGGGTTCTCCAACTCATGGGTTATCCCTATGTGATCACTTACAAGAAGGGTAAGGACAATATGGTGGAAGATGCTCCTTCTCGCACAATTGATGACGCAGTTTCTCTTACCACTCTTTCTCTGCTTGTTCCAAATTGGTTGCAATATGTTCAACAGGGCTATCTCTTCTATGAACTCCATGCTTCTTCATCAACAGGGCACTCTGGGTTCTACAAAATGTATGACCGGGAACAATGTAACTTCTTTTGGTAGGGACTAAAAATGACAATTCAACAGATGGTGGCTGACGATGATACTTTCCAAGTTAACAAGGGTGAAACGACACTCCTTTCGAGATTGCTCAAACCCTTGCCCATCCCTACACAGCTTTGGCCAACTATTTCTATGGATTTCCTAGTAGTTCTCTGGTGGTACAATACCACATCTCAAAGGACACCATATGAAGCAGTCTATGTAAAAACACCACCAGTTCTTCTTCCATACACCCTTAGCAGCTCCCCAGTTCAGGAAATTGACTCGGTTCTTTGAAACCGCGATCAGATTCTTCTCATTCTGCAGGACAATCTTCACATGGCCAGAATTCGCCTGAACCAACAAGCCGATCAGCACTGTTCTGAGCACATTTTCCACGCAGCTGACAAGGTTCTTCTTCATCTACATCCTTCCAAGCAATCCTCCTTGACACTCCAAAGGCATCAGTGGCCCGAAATGCAACCCGAGGATGCTACCGGGGAACCACTCCTTCAGATTCTGCAGCAATTTCTCCAACCAAAGCTTTGAGGACAAAGCTTTTTCTAAGGGAGAGGTGATGTTAGGAACCTATGTCAACCCTTCTCTTTACTATGTTAGTATATTGTTGTTGGACACATATGCTTTGTAAGTCATCCCGTAGTATTTGTTGATCCGTAGTTTATATTATCCCATAGTATTGACCCATAGTATTGGACGCATATGCTTTGTAAGTCGTCTCGTAGTATTATATGTCCCATGGTTTTGACTCATATTATTGGGCATAGACTTAGTATATAAGTGTGTGTTGAGGTCATTGAAGGCACGGTGAAGTTAATTGTATTGAGCTTGCTCAAAGGAGGTTGCCCCCTCGAAATGGCCCATGATCAATATAAAAGTGATTCTGAGTTCTGTCATTTCTACTATTTCGCATATTCTTTATTAATTAATTGTTGCAGGTGCTTCACACTCTCTCATGTCTAGTATTCAAACATAGAAATTATCAAGGATAAGTATACATATATCATTTAAAATCTACTTCTTGAATCCATTATTAAGAAAATGATGCAAAATAAAAATCTATTTACAAACTCTTCAAGAAGCCTTCGATAATCTATCATATAATCATAAACCATATTCAATACAATGTCAATCAAATGAAACACTCAATGCATCTTATTTCTACTTTTGTGAAACTACAAATCTTATTTCTACTTTCGAGAAACTACAAAACATGTATGGTTGATTGTAAATTACTTATAATATATAAGTTAGAAAAAATATTAAATACATAATAGTATTTAATTAATGCAAGTATCTCTCACAAATTTTGAGATCGACATTCTTTTGGTCATGTCTTATGAATTTTTTTATTAAATGAGTTATTTTTTCTACATATTCCCTGAGACATCAAAACCACTTAAAAAAATTATTTTCCAATAAATAAAAGTCATATTCATTAATTATGCATATTTAAAAAATTAATGAATACATACTTTTGTTTTTTCTTGTTATTGGGTTAGGTCTTCTCATGCATAAATTATTTACATCTCATTGAAAACATTCCTCTAACTTGAGTATGATTTCTTCTATGCCTTCCGATCTTCTTCAACATGCCACAAAAAGAACACCCTTTCACATGCTTTCCCAAAATATGTCCAAGAAAATAAGTTGGATATGTGTGCTACTTGTGTATCATGGAATTGCTACTATGACATAAGTGCATCTCAATATAAATGAATTTATACCAAATTGGTTGAGATATTTTCTTATGTGAAATTTCCCACATAAGATCCAAAGAGATGATGTAAACCTCACAATGAAAGAATTTAGGAATAATAGAAGAAGAGACAAGCAATAGAACTTAGATCCAAAGAAACTCTGATTGAGGCAGAATAATTACACATGTTACTATTAACAGAATAATGAACTGGTAAATATACAATGCTGAGTATGAGGATTCGAATTCACTAGGAGGAATTCGAATTGGCCTTCATGCACAGATCCATAATCAGTGGAGAGTCATCAATGCCTAACTAGGAGTCCACCTTCTCATCAATGAAGTCATCAATGCACAAGTAATGATCAACCGAGAGTCAAACTGAGTCTAACTGGCACATGGAAGCACTAATATAGTTAAGGAGGCTCAATGGAGAGTGCCATAGGAGTTAACTGGAGTTAGAATGGTCAATCTAGTCTCACTGGAGGTCCAACAGAGTGATAAACTCAATAAAGAGTCAGTTAAGCCTTAAATCAAGGGAATAACTGAAGATAACTCAATATAACTGGACTGGTAGGTGAAGAAGGCGCCCTTGTCATGCAGTGAAGCAAAGGAGGACGCAATAGTCACTGGGAGGCCTAGAAATGATTTGAAAGAAGCTCTGGGGGCTAGTTTGCTGAGGACTAGGTGCTAGGACTGATGACCTAGAATGCATGCAAACCCTAATTTTGCATGCATGACTAAAAATGAAAATGATTGAAAAGCTAGTAGGACTAGGATGGAGTATAGGAATATCCTAACACCCCCCCCTTAATCCATCCTGGGCCCTGGTAACTAGGACCAAAGGTCACCCATACAATAAATGAAATGATAATAAAATACATAACTATCCATAAACTGAGAAAATGGGGAAATCCTCATGGGAAAAATACCCCCCCTCAAAAGAACAATAAATAAATCAAATAACCATCATGCAGAAAAGAAAGAAGCTTTCATCAGTGAAAACTTTTGTAAAAGACTTGGCAAGCTGATCCCATGTAGGAAGGTCTCCCACTGTGTGGAGGATGAAGCAAGTCTTTCAGGAACTTTTTCTATATCTGGAGTGAATGGAACATGAGTAGTCTTCCAAAAACATGGAAGAGAGAATCCCATCATCATGCTACATCTCTTATGGAGAGATGGATGGCATAATGCAAGGTTAGCATGTTGTTGAAGTCTAGTAGTTATGTAAGCAAATAAATCATCAACTGTGTTCTCAGTAGTAGCAAGGACTATGTGAGAACATATTTCTCTTGAATCTGGATTGAGAATAGGTGTTGGTTCTGAATCTTCTTGAACCATGATCTCAACATCAAAATCTTGATCTTCTTCTTCACTAGAATAGGAGTCACTGGAAGAGAAGTCACTGTGATCTTCATCAGAATCTGAAGGAATAGTTGGAGAGAAGGCCATGAAATGTGAGAACTCATATGCCTTTGAGGTATGATTAGCAATTCCATTCGCTATAACCTTTCCAGTGGAGATTTCTGTAATCTCTACTTTGTTTGGACCAAAAATTACTTGTTTTGGAGATCCTGTATGAGTCATTTGATATACTGACAACAAATTAGCTATAAGAGAAGGAACAAATAAGACATTTTTGAACTTACCATGCTCCATATGAACTGTACCCAAACCTTTGGCAAAAATCTGAGAGTTGTCTCCCATGTGAATGGTAGGCCCATCTTGGAGATCCAAAGAGGAGAAGGATTCTTCTTATGCCATCATGTGGTTGGAAGCTCCAAAATCTATGAGGAGAGCTTTTGTCTTTGAAAAACCAGCCATCAATGCATGACAATCATCAGATCCACTTCCAGAATCAGACATCTTTGCTTCTTTTGGAACAACAATTTGGTTTTGTTCAAGAAGCTTGGTTAGAAGATCAATCTTCTTATGCATGCATGCATGCTCAGGATGGTTTCCTCTCTTGCAGTAGGTACAATTTGGTCTCTTTTGTTTGTCATTCTTGGATCTTGAAGGTTTCTTGCCTTTGCCTTTTTGTCCCCCCTTTGCATTTGCTCCACTTGATTCACCAGCTAAAAGAGCTAGATCTCTGGAGGCTTTGATGGCACCCATTTGAAACAGTTTGTTCTCTTCTTGAGTGAGAGCTTCAATAAAGTCACTTAAGGTGGGAAACTTCCATCCAGGGATGGACATTCGAACAGAATGAAAGGTAGATACAAAGACAGAAAATTGAGATCCAAGTTTGCTCAATATAGAGAGTATCAATTGCTCATCACTTTTAGTGATGCCACATTGCTTGGAATGCAAAACCAAATTCTGAAATTTGGAGAAGAAATCTTGGATGCTCTCGAAAATGCTAGGTTGAAGGGCAACCAATTCATTCTCAAGAATGTAGCCTCTTAGTTCATCTTGTTTTCCAAAAAGACTCCTCAATTTGATCCATAAATCATTTGGAGACTTCAATCCATCACTATGAAACAATAGATCATCAGATATATGAAGGCATATGTATCCAAAGGCTTCATCCATTTTGTTTAGGTGCTTGATTCTCTTTTTAGCTTGATGTTGTATGACATCTTTTTCCTCAACTATTCTAGTAAACCCTCTTGATTGCAAGAGTATTATCATCTTCCTCTGCCATTCGAAATAATTGAAAGGAGTGAGAAGTATAGAAGAAGGAGCATTCGAATTGCTCATCTTGACTGCTTGAACAAGTGCAAATAGAAAGCTGCTGCAACTGCTGGAACTTCAAAATAACTGCAAAAAACTCTCAAGAATGGAGGTAGAATGTACTCTCAAGGCTTTGATACCATGTGAAATTTCCCACATAAGATCCAAAGAGATGATGTAAACCTCACAATGAAAGAATTTAGGAATAATAGAAGAAGAGACAAGCAATAGAACTTAGATCCAAAGAAACTCTGATTGAGGCAGAATAATTACACATGTTACTATTAACAGAATAATGAACTGGTAAATATACAATGCTAAGTATGAGGATTCGAATTCACCAGGAGGAATTCGAATTGGCCTTCATGCACAGATCCATAATCAATGGAGAGTCATCAATGCCTAACTAGGAGTCCACCTTCTCATCAGTGAAGTCATCAATGCACAAGTAATGATCAACCGGGAGTCAAACTGAGTCTAACTGAATGTGGTTGGTGTAACTGGCACATGGAAGCACTAATATAGTGAAGGAGGCTCAGTGGAGGGCACCATAGGAGTTAACTGGAGTTAGAATGGTCAATCTAGTCTCACTAGAGGTCCAATAGAGTGATAAACTCAGTAAAGAGTCAGTTAAGCCTTAAATCAAGGGAATAACTGAAGATAACTCAATATAACTGAATATAACTGGACTGGTAGGTGAAGAAGGCACCCTTGTCATGCAGTGAAGCAAAGGAGGGCGCATTAGTCACTGGGAGGCCTAGAAATGATCTGAAAGAAGCTCCAGGGGCTAGTTTGCTAAGGACTAGGTGCTGGGACTGATGACCTAGAATGCATGCAAAATGCATGCAAACCCTAATTTTGCATGCATGACTAAAAATGAAAATGACTGGAAAGCTAGTAGGACTAGGATGGAGTATAGGAATATCCTAACATCTTAAATATAACTCAAATATACTTGTACCATGTAATTTTTTCTATGACATAAACTTCAATATGCCATAATCCTTATGCCAATAGAAGTAGTCAACCTACTTATGTTTTCATATACTTTTGTCTCCGACAAAAAATACTATATTTACACTTTATTAATAATCTACATTAACATATTCCACAAATAATATCCTTCTTCATTTTTACTATTTCTAATTTTCTTGAAAAACAAATATTTTTTTATAAAAAATATTTAAATAATTTATTATTAGCATAAGTTAAATATGAAAAAAAATGCATTCAAAACTACTAAGCATTCATTCTTACCTTTAGAATTTTAAGTATCCTTCTTCATCTTTAATATTTCTAATTTTCTTTAAAAGCAAATAATTTTTCTAAAAACAATTTAAATAATTTAATATTAATACAAGTTAAATATATAAAAAAAATACATTCAAAATTACTGCGAATTCATTCTTACCATTAAACGTTTTGGTATCTTACTTTAATTAGTTATAAAAATTTATCATAAAATGTGTTATACAAATTGATATCCCTTTTACTACGATGTACTTGAATATATAGTCTCTCTACGAAAATGATAAGTAAAGATTACTCGGTAAAGTTTTATTTTATTGGATTTATATTAATAACGAGGGAGATAGAAACATAGCTTTAAGTCCCTGTCAAAATTAAAAGAAAAACACGGGAAAGTTGCAATGCCGCTAACAGAATTGTATATGCGTGTAAAGAATTAAATCCCTGTCATAGATACCACACTTTATAAACGCTTAAGCACTATCCTTGCATACAAGTTCTTCTATATTTGAAGTGAAAAATGCATGGCATGAGCTCAACTCCCAGTTATCTTTCCATACAATACCTCAACACATTTTACCCGAATTTTTCCTGTGAATGTTAAAGCAAACAAAAGGTAACTGATGCGTTAAAAAGCTTGCATCTTCAATTATTGAAGATGGTCACAAAATCCTCGATGCATTGGGAGAACATGAGGCACATTAGATGTTGTGGGATTTTAATGTACAAATTCCAACAATGAAATTAGAAAAACAGAACATAGAAAACACGGTGTGCATTGCCAAACAAAATAATGTCCTTATGACCCAAATTTGCTTAAAAGAAACCAATTTTAAGCTCAAGGGTAGAACGAGCAAATTGCTCTGTAAAGACACTAAAAAGATGGAAATTATTTATTTTTTGTTACAACTATCACAACTTCCAACAAGCATACATTATTTTTTAAGTTGTTTACTTCACTCGTGCACTTGCCAAGCATATTACCCGCAGATGAGGGTGCAGCTCTGCGCGTGGCATGTATGAAGCTCCTTTTTAAAGTGTGTTTCCCTCTTGCTTTTGAGGCTTGGTCTAGACATGTAGATGGATGGTTATTCACAGTCTATCTCCACTGGCTATCATCACAACACTTGTCTAGACACTTTTACATACCCGGTGTTACCTATGGAAGACTCCAACGAATGGGAATGTATGCTTGCCACATGGTCCTTTATCTCCACCGGCTATCATCACAACACTTGTCTAGACACTTTTACATACCTGGTGTTACCTATGGAATACTCCAACGAATGGGAATGTATGCTTGCCACATGGTCCTTATTGCATGAACGGTTTTGTTCTTTGTGCTTCCATCTTCACTCGTGCACTTGTCAAGCATATTAACAGTGGATTCACTCGTGCACTTGTCGTCAAGCATATTAACAGTGGATTAAGGAGGTTGCAGCTCTGCGCGTGGAATGCATGAAGCTCCCTTTTAAAGTGTGTTTCCCTTTCGCTTTTGAGGCCTAGTCTAGACATGTAGATGGATGGTTATTTTGGAAAGCATATTAACAGTGGATTAAGGAGGGTGCAGCTCTGCGCGTGGAACCCATGAAGCTCCCTTTTAAAGTGTGTTTCCCTTTCGCTTTTGAGGCCTAGTCTAGACATGTAGATGGATGGTTGGTTATTTTGGCTTGCATAGATATATAATTACCAATTCAATGCCTAACCTTAGTTCAATGCTTAACCTTCCTTCGCTCCAGCTCCTGATGCAAGAGGGAACACTATCATTTGATAGTCCTCTAACAGTAGGTCACAATTCCACAAGATGGTTTGATCTTCGAAAGTAAACACTAGATCAAACTGAGTACCTGAATATGCGGGTTGATATTTCATTGTTTGCCATCCGCTCTAAAATGAGTGTTAATCAATCCTACAATGGTCATCGCCACTACATCAACTGTATCTGACCAAATTGTTTATGAAGAGGAAATGCAATTAACAAAGAAGCAGACGATTGGGTTGGTTGTAGCTGCTCAGGCTAATTTCATGAGAGTGATTGTGGAGAAGGCAGGAGATGAAAGAAGGTAAAGAAAACGAGACCGATGATAATGAAAGTCATTCAGGAAAGTTTGAAATATAGGCCATATTAATCACACATGAATGCACCTCTCTACACCACAGAATCCAGGGGTTTTAGTAGTGAATGCGAGCAGACCATACCGATCAGTAGTCATCGAATAGACTGTACCCATAAAAATCCTGTAAATCATAATGATAAAGAATTGCATAGGCCATAACCACACATGAAATAGGCCAAAACCACACATGAATGCACCACTATACACAACAGAACCACGCATGAATGCACTACTCTAAACAACAAAATCCAAGGTTTTTGAGAATGAATGCACTACTCTAAACAACAAAATCCAAGGTTTTTGAGATGGATTCAAACGGGCCATACCAACCAGTAGTCATTCAACAGGACATACCTATAAAAAGTATCAGTATAATGTAAATGGAAAATTGTCGAGATTAAAGGTTTCATGCTAAGAAAGGTAAGCCACGAATACAAATATGCCAGAATCATCTTATATGTTTATTCTATTTAAATTTCACATTTTTTTTTACCATTTCTTAAGATCAATTTGTTATAGTTATCCAATAAACATGTTATTAGATTTCTTGTTTGATTTTTGTTTATAAGTAAAAATTAAGTTGGTATTTTTTTCACCATTTATATTTTCTCGTTTTAGTAATTTGTATATATTTTTCACATATACTTTATTCTTATGAATGGGTGTCTTTCCTCAATGGTTCGACCTTCTTAGTCATCCACATCTATGTTGTTTTTCAATGAATGAATGTTAACAAATATTATTATAAATTTTAATAAATTATAGGAAAGAAAAATTTTCATGCTAATAAATTATAGGAAAGAAATTTTTTCATGCTAATACATTATGGGAAAGAAAATTTTTCATACCAATGACATGTTCATCTTCTTTCCCCTATTTATAACATTTTCTTAAAACATTGAGGCTGTTCATTAACTTTCACCTATTTATAACATTTTCTTAAAACATTGACGCTCTTCATTAAGAGGGTTTTAAAAATATGTTCATAGATTTTATAATACAATACTTATATATTTAAATGCTAAGCAAATTGTCTAATTTTTTTCTAATTTTCTCATGTTTTTAACATTGAGTTTCTTTCTAAATATAATACCTACAATTCAATTCATAAAACAAATATTACCTCCATGATAATATTTTCCTCAACTCAGTAAAGCAAATTATTTTATGTAAAAAACGTATTGTCACGAATTGTTGTGCTCTTATCTTTGTTGCACCAATGCGTTCTCCATTACCATTAGTGCCTCTATTATCCATTAATAGTAGTACTTATAGAAGTTCCAAAAAGCTATAGTGAATATACATATGGTTATTGTATTGAAGGACTTTCATTAACTCTCGAGTCTTTAAAGTAATAATCTATGATCCTTTACAGTACAAGTAACAAGTAATGATATACATTTCTTTGTAATTTTATAATTGTTCGCCATGATGTTCAACATGTACTGCACAAAATAATCTTTCTTTATAAATTTGAAGCATTTATATTTGCATAATTATGTAACATGGTTCTCCAACTTAGACCAAGTACATTGGTTTGCCTTAAAACTTAATTTCGGTACATCAATGAATTTGTTGTGGCTTAATTTTGACTAAATATTTACACGGAGTAGAGTTCAATAGAAGATGAACCCACAAAGTAGTAAAACTACAAATTCCTAAGTATGTGGTTCCACAGAAGACTAAGTACATAGAGTTAAGGAGTCATCTTGTATATCCTATACATTTAGTTTTCCATATATTATGCACAAGCCTCTAAACATGGAAAATATTTTGTAATATGTTTGTATAAGTGGTTTAAATTTGGTAGATACCATGGTAGTAGAATCTTAAGTTACCACTCCAGTTTCGTATATGTATGAGGCTTGTACTATACTTAGAGAGGTTTGAGAGATTCAATAAGTTTTTGTTGTTGTTATAAGGTGTTGGTTATCATTTTGCATGGAAGTGATGTAATATAATGGATTGTTGTTCTACTTACGGGTTTGTATTTGTCTTGTATCTGGATAATATTTATGTACTTGTTATTAATTTGAATGTTATTAGTTCTAATGACTAGAATGAATGTGAATGAATCTCATGGAAGTGATGTAATATAATGGATCGTTGTTCTACTTACTAGTTCGCATTTGGCTTATATTTGGATAATATTTATGTGCTTGTTATTAATTTGAATGTTATTAGTTCTAATGGTTGGAATGAATGTAAATGAATCCCTAACGAACATGACCCCCTCTAAATTTTTAACATTGTTTGCGGAAATTTCCCTTCTATAGACATAATGGATTTCACTTGGATCTCTTTCCCTAGATCCAAGGCAGATTGAGGGTAGACCTATATGTTTTTCACTCTAGATCCAATCATGATAGAATACAACATAGAAAGAGAGTATAGGAATATAACTCACCCTAGCATTAGTGATGTATGTTTATGTAGATCCCTATTGGTGTAGACATGATAGACTTTGCTCCATCCCTATGCACTTACTTCCTACAAAAAATTAAACAAACAATACCTTCCTTAATCCCTTTCAAGCATTAACACCAACACGATATAAATTATATCAAGGAAATCAAGATACAAACTAGATCTAATATGCTATATTCAAGGATAAATCAGATCATCCACACATGAAATATATAATCCTAAGCAATAACACAAATAATAATCCATACATGAAATGGAGGGGGGGGGAATGCATATGTCTATATAGAATCAATGGAATCATGCACATAAATTGAGTCATGATGCAATTCTTCTCCAAGATCCTTGTTCTAGTGACCAGATCTAATATGCTATATTAAAGGGTAAATTAGATCATCCACACATGACATATATAATCATAAGCAAGAATACAAATAATAATCCAGACATGAAATGGAGGGGGGGGATGCATATGTCTATAGAATCAATGAAATCATGCACATACCTTGAGTCATGATGCAATTCTTCTCCAAGCTCCTTGTTCTAATGCGTCATTGATCTCAACAAGATAAACAATGATCTCAATGAGAGCTATAGGGATTCACTATAAAATTCACAAGCATAACAATACTCTTTTCCATCTCATGTTTATCCCTTGAATTGCCTTCATTATATAGGTGTGTGGAGGAGGAAAATGAAATGATTCTAGACACCTAGGGGTTGTCACATTCAAGTTGGAGTTGTGAGTTCCCAAGCTCGTGACATGTCGATCCAAATCATCACAAAGATCTCCTCGAAACTAATAAAAAATTGAAGGTTATGAGACTATTTCTCTCTCCAATGGTGCAAGGAGGGATAGCGTCACTCTCTCTAGTGGTGCAAGGAGTGATAACAAGGAACTATTGCACCCTGCATACTAAATAGAGGGTGATAGCAATGATACTGATCATAATACTCAAAGTCAAAGGCGATAAAAATAGTGCCAATGTATAACAACCATCATGAGTCTCCTACATACTGCAAGGGTGGAAAATAATGGTATTACAAATGCTCTCTAAAGTGTGAGGTCAGAGAGAAAATGATGACCAAAAAAATTTACAATAATAAGCTCTCAAGGGAAGGAGTTGGAGAGAAAGGAACTATATAAGACTCACACTCAATCATCAACCAAGTATGTATATGTATCATCGCTGAGGTAGGCATACCCATTATTGGTAAAAAGAGAACGAAGCATGAATGCCAACACAATACACTGCAGATACATGCATAAGTTGCTATACCATGGCCACGAATAGGTACAAAGTGGATCCATGTTATAAAAATATCATGGGAACCAACAAATACAACGTGGGTCTATGTCATAGTGTATATTAGGAAGACATAATAGTCTCCATGGTACTTAAAAAATATACTCCATCGCAACTTGGGGTGTGTAGAATCAATGAGTGGTGTCATAACAAAACCCATGGTCTTTGTCTAAACCCCAATGTTATGAACCTACAGCATGCAAATAAATATACTGAGGTTAAGCATGTGAGAAACCATCTGATTACCAAGTAGTGAGGATATCGTTAATAGAAATGAGGGAACCCATCGATGATGATAATGGGCCCCAAGGTACCTATTACAATATAGTGAGTGTGAACAAAGGATTCACGAAAGGAGTTAATGTCGAACATTAGGAAACCTACCATTGAGGACTACAAGCTCCAAGGTACTAACTAGTACTAGATCCACTTCCTAGATAAGTAGTTGACATGGATAGGAAGGAATCTATCGAAGGAAGGCCTTAATGTATCCCCCATCAATTGACCTAACACATAGACTAAGAGTAAAGGTGAAGAGATAGTAACACTGAGCACAACTGACTTAGGGATGATTGACGTACGAGGTCAATAAGACTGTAGAATGGACAACTTAGGTTGGATTTCCTTTGAACATATGTCATGATGTATGAATGATTCAGAAACATAGACTCAAAAACACCCCATAGCAGCGAGGTATCCTCTATAACAATGATAAGAGTAACCAATCAAAGAGATGCCATGACTCCTGAAGATGTAAGATCCTGAAGCAAATGATAACCCTGCTGTAAGATGTTGATTCAAACCACTGTCATGTTCAAGGGAAACGTAATGGACTACTTCCATTTTCTCAAAGGATAAACAATGAATCCCCCTTTTAATTTTTTGGTGTCTCCTTAATGGTTTTACAAAGGTGAAAGAGAGATAAACTATTCTCAATAGAATATTTTTCGTAAAAGTTTTATGAGCCCAAAAAAGAGATAAAAATTTACTTAGAAGTATGTTTTTTTTTGTGAAAATTTAACAATCCCAAAAAAGAGGTAAAAGTGTACTCGATGAAGGTGCCCTTTTAATTTAGTTTTAATGAGCTTGGAAAAGGGAAAAAAGGATACTCAATATTAATGTGTCTTTTTCATGTCTTATGAGAGAAAAAAGAGATAAAAGTGTGCTCGTATGGAGAGAACGAGTGGTATAATGGGAATGCATGGTTCCATGCACACAGAACCAACTATATGATAAGTGACGCAATAGTGGAAAAAGGGGAAAAAGGGGACCACTCAATGCAATTGTTCTCTCCATGGATACAAGTAATGTTGTGTAATGGCAATGCAAGGTATCTAGTACTAGGTCTAGTGCAATAAAAGTGGATGAGGCGAGGTCGATAAAAACTATGTAAAAAGCAACACGACATATGCTACCGACCAAGCACAAAATGAGAATAAAAAATGTTTGGGAACCCCTTCGGGAAGGCTAGAACAATAAAGAAAAGGGAAAGAATGAGGCTCAATTTTCAATTCATGGCGGTACTAAAGAGGTTTCTTGAACCTATAAATTTGTGGCTTGGGCACCAAAACACAATTGGGGTGCTAATATAGGGTGCCCATGAAAGGTCGGCACTACCGTCTAAGTTATGACGTGAAAAAATAAGGAATGGATAATGTCGCAACTAGACGAGATCAACCCTATGGCATAACAATGGGAACAACATTGGTTAAAAAAATGGAATGAGCGAAAAAAATTAAAACTGACTATCGCTATATGCCAAAGTTATAAATTGCATACCTTAAGTGGATGCCGCCAATAAAATATGGTTATGGAGAGCTATTCTGCCATAAAATAGTCACAGGTATCCAAAAAAATCATTAAATAACCCATAAATCCCATAAAATAATGCTAAAAAATGAAATCGCATAGAAAATA
The DNA here is from genome assembly GCA_027924585.1 of Larix kaempferi. Classification (NCBI taxonomy): domain Eukaryota; kingdom Viridiplantae; phylum Streptophyta; class Pinopsida; order Pinales; family Pinaceae; genus Larix; species Larix kaempferi. The sequence continues at coordinate 18,628,136 of BSBM01000858.1, read as the reverse complement.
AAAATTCATAGTGTGAACCGAGCTATTATAAAACCAAGTTATTTTTAGCCCAAAAAAATGGTAAAAAGGATAAAATAGAGTCATTTTGGCATTTTTATCTTGGTAAATTTGAGAGCGAGCTTTGTAGAAGGGCCTCTTGTGACCAAATATTCATGTCAGCATTGTGGGATATCCAAGGTATCTTTCTCCATTCTGTCAGTTCCAGGTAATAGATAGGGAATAAATTTCCCTATTATTTTGTCATAGATTAGGTGATTTTTTGATTGATTGAGGAAAATATAGTGTTGCAAATTCAGCTATCACCTTACTCGAAATGGATCTGGGAGATCGTAAGGGGATATCACCCTCCTCGAAATGGATTTGGGAGATGGTAAGGGGCTATCGCTATGTCTCAGTGTGCACAAAGTGATAACATCGCTCTAACTCCCAAAGGAGAGAGTGATAGGCACGACAATGAATTGTTTTTGTTAGATCTATCTCAAATTTGAAATGAGTTTGCCCAATAATTGACATCAAATGTTTCCTATGTAGATTCCATTTTCCAAGATGTCAAAATGGAAGGAAAGAGAGAATGAAATGCATGATTTGATGTCTTTTCAATATTTGAACACCATGAATGCACTTTGAGAATGTGGATTACTGAAATTATTCATGATCCAAAATATGAGGACATAGGTGCCTCTCTTGGAGAGAATAATTGACATCAGGATGTGGACGACCAATTCTTCATAGTTGGTGGGAATGTGCTCATCATAGAAGTGGAAGATATTTATTTACTCTCTTAGATTTCAATGTGAGGTGCCCCTATTTCATTGATGGGTCCAAGAGGTGGAGTGGAGTATACTGATGAATCCATATCATTGCATTGTCATTGAGGAACCATGAAATCAAGCAACAAGTTTCTTATCAAGGAAGTGATAAATCTCCCACTGTGTACCATCCGCTTCTCCATAACTTGGGTGGTGTGGAGCACATGTCAACATTTAGCATCAAAGTCCCAAATGCAATATGCATTAGAATATTTGGAACCTCGAGTGTTCAATTGGTGTGGGGGACTTCTTTATTAAAATAAAAAAAGAAATTCATGCTCTGAGGCTAAGTTTGAATTTCGCTTGGAGCTATGATATAATCGTTTTGGATTATGTGATTAGGCTCAGTTGCTAGAGGATTGAATATGTATTCATGAATATCTTTAGATTTTCCATATATAATGTGATAGTATGCATGTGATAGCTTGAGTTGGATTGTTAAGCCTATGGGGTGAATACGCATTCTCATGTTGAAGGAAGAAGACATAGTCAATTATCCTAAAGAAGATGAGGGAGTTATTTTCATGTCGAAATAGGAACTTCTAATTCATTGGCATGAAGCTAGGGCATCAAACTCGAGGTCAAAATAGGTTTAGTTGTATGCTTTGGGAAAAATTGGTAGCAAATAGGTCTATTTATCTATTAAGGGGTCCCACACTAGCCTTGTGCAAACTATACAAAGTATAGAATATTGAAAAAAAAATTGAGGTTGAGGAGTCAAGGTAGCCTATTAGATCAAGCTTGAAGATAAAAGATGGTATAAGGGTATGAAGGAGTGTCCTAATTGGAAATATACATGATTCCAAGGAGGAATGATCCTATATAACTCAAGGGAGTTGTGTCAAGGTAGGTACCACATAAGCTAGTATCCATTTTGGTACATGAGAAAGAAGATAGAGCTCAAACCTACATATAAAGGCATTGAAGATCAATTTAGTGATATTATTAGAATTTTAAAGACCATGATACACTATAAAATCTACCTATCTATAAGTTCAAGGAAGGAATAATAATTAGAAAGGAAGATATAGTTTGGAAAACAGTCTAGGTCTAGGTGATCTGAGTGTTTGAGAGTTAGTTGGAGGAGATATGGGGTTGAATTCAAGAGTAAGTTCAAGGAAAGTATAGGTAAAGCGTTATCGAAGGAAGCACAAGTGTATCTATGTGAGAAAGGAGAGAATTAAGCTAGTGGAAGATGAGGAAGTGGAGATGTCATATGTTATGTATTAGGACTCTACATTACTTATGTTGAAGATATGGTTGCCTTGTTTTGATCCAAGGGTGTAAAATAGATTCACACAACGTATGTGGGAACAAATACTAGTCTTACCCATGGAATTCTTGAATAAATCAATATGTGAGGCAATTCAAAACATTATTGGTGTTTTTGTTGGCTTGGAACAAAATACCCTAACCAAATTTAGCAAGTTCGTAGTGAAAATGATGGTGGAAAATGATTTGAAAGGAGGACTACTGGACATAATGGAAATCAAGATAGGCACTCAAAAGTATAGTGAAATGTTGGATTTCTAGAAAATCCCTTTCAAGTACCACTAAATATGTCATGAGAAAGGGCATATGATAAGGGATTGCACTCAACTTGCAAGGAAATTGGATTAGAGAAAGGTGGAGAATAATTTTAAGGAAATTACATAGATTAGAGAATAACTGGAAATAAGGAAAATCATGGAAGGGTTAGAAAAGGTAATGAGGGCATTGAAATACATGTTTCTAAAAAAAAATCATTTCTTAGTATCAATAGAAGAAGGTATTGCACCGAGCTAGATCTTTTTTAAAGATAATGGCATTGAAATTACGTAAGGAAATGATTTTGTATGTGAAATGATGCACCTAGCAGAAGAAATACACTAAACAATTAAGAAAAAAATGTCTTAAGTACTCCACCTCTTTCTCATAGAACAATAACATTTCAAAGGAAAAAATGGAAATAGATCAAATTTGGTCAGTACAATGACCAAGCAACACCAAAACGAAATATTTACTCTTCTTCTATAATATGTGTGGAAGTGGATCTATAAAAAAGCCTCGTTAAGACACTACAAACTAATATGTATTTTTGGATCCACCAACAAGTAATAGATTGTGAGATGCTCCCCTTCAAGTGAAACACATGTCATGGATGTGAGCATTTTGCTAAAATTTGCGCAAAGTCAATAGGATCAATCTCTCTCAAGGAAACCTTCAAAACCCTCTAGTAAATTAGGGACATGCCCATTTAGGCTGGTAAATAGTAGGCATAGAAAATTGCGAACTAAGGGGTTATAGAAAACAAAAAATGTTTTGGTAGGATGGACTAAATCGATCATTAGAAAATTTGAATCCATTGAAAATCTAGAAGGCTCTAAGAAGGAAAGTGCAGAGGTACAGAAGCAAGAATTATAGGAAGAAGATAAAGAAGGAACAAAACCCCACAATATCCAATAGGATTTAGAGGTTGTTCCAAAAGGAATAGAAAAGGAGGTGGCGTGGAAAAAATCATAGGAATATTATGAATATGGAATAAACTCCCCAACTCTTTAGAGGTTCAAGAGGTTGGTCAGGAATACTAGGTAGCATATACCTACAAATTGGTAATTTCTCCCCCAATTCTCGATGCCACCTACATAAGAATTTTGATAAAGAAGGAATCACACCCACTCACAAGAGGGAGGAAAATCAATTGAGAACATCAAGAAATTGAAGTAGAAAAATAAAAGCATGAGGCACCCAAACTTTGATTCTTGTTCCTTATTTAGAATTTCAAAATTTATGAAGTAATGTATCAAGGAACATTCTCCTATAATCTATTACCAAGTTGTCTTTTATTAAATCAGTATGTATGGAAATATACTTACCATATATATAAGAATAGGGCTTGGGAAGGGTGGGTAGATCATTTTTTGGTTGTTTTGGAGTTTTATACCTACAAATTCTAGTCAAACTCATTTTAATTGTATTATCACACTATTTGGTTCACTCAATCTCATTCTAATACAAATGTTAAACACTATATATGTGTGTGTGTGTGTGTGTGTGTATAAGGAAGATAATGTCTTCATAAAACTAGCTGTAGCTTTTTGTGTTTTGGGGCTAATTTTGAATTTATCTTGGAGGTATGATATAATCATTTTGGATTTTGTGATTGGGGTCAATTGCCAAAGGATAGGATATGTATTCATGATACCTTTGTATTTTACATATATAAGGTGAAACTATGCATGTGATAGGTTGAATTGGATTGATACACATTTGGGGTGAATTTGAATTCTCATCATGAAGGAGGAAGACTTAGTCAATTATTATTAAGAAGAGGAGGGAGCTATTTTTAGGTCTAAATAAGAACCTCCAGTCCAATTTCATGAAGCTTGGGAATTAGACTCAGGATAAAAATGTGTTCAATCTTATGCTTTGGAAAAAATCTCTAGACATAATGTCTCTTTTTATCAAGGGGTCCCATGCTTCTGTTGTGCAGGCTCCACAAACTATGGAATGTGGTAAATGAATCGAGGTTGAGGAGTCAAGGACTTATTACTTAAATATTGAAGATAAATGATTGTACAAGGGTGTGAAGAAGGGTTGTAATTAACAATGGAAATGGTTCTAGGGAGTATCAGTCCCAAAGAACTTAATGGATTTGTGTCAATGAAGGTACATGACAAGCTAGTATCCATTTTGGTACATGCCAAGGAAGAAAGAGCTTAAACTTGAATTAAAAGCTTGAAGATAAATTTAGGGATACTATTAGAATTTCAAAGACCATGATAGACTACAAACTTTTCTTGTTTAGAATTTCAAGGAAGGAATAAGGCTTAGAAAGGAAGACATAGTTTCAAAAACAATCTAGGTCTAGGTGACCCAATTGTCTTAGAGTTAGTTGGAGTAGATATGGGTTGAATTCAACTGTAGGCTTAAGGAAAGAAAAGTTAAATCACTATAGAAGGAAGCATAAGTGTATTAGCATGAGGAAGGAGAGAATAGATCAAATTGGGTCAATACAATGACCAAGTAGAACCAAAAGGATATATATTGTCTTCTGCAAGAATAAGTGTGGAAGTGGATCTAGAGAAGGGCCTCCCTAAGACACTACAAGTCAATATGGATGGTTGGATATACCAACAAGTACTAGACTATGAGAAACTCCCCATCAAGTGCAACTCATGCCATGGATATGAGAATTTTGTTAAATAAATACCAAAGTCAATAGGATCAATTTATCTGAAGGTAACCTTTGAAACCCTAAAGTGAATTGGAAAAACCCATTTAGGGTGGTAAATAGTAGGCATATAAAACAACAAAGTAAGGGGTCATAGAAATCAAACAAAGTTCAGGAAGGGCTGACTAAAGAGAGCATTCTTAGCTTTGAATCCAGTGAAAATATAGAAGACTTGGAAAAATATCAAGAGGAGGTAGAGAGACATAAATTATAAGAAGAGCCTAAAGAAGGAACAAAACCCCCCAATACTCAAGAGGATATAAAGGTTGTTCCAAAGCAGCAAAAAATGAGGTAGAGTGGCAAAAATCATAAGAAGATCCTAAAGATACACATAACCCCTGGTATTTATAGGTCCAAGAGGTTGTTCCATAATCCCAGGTAGTAGAGGCCTACCAATTAGTAAGCTCTCCCCCAACTCTTGATGTCACCTACATAAGCTCATTGAGAAAGAAGGCATTTCCCACACTCATACGAGGGAAAAAAATGAATTGAGAACATCAAGAAATTGAATAGAAAAAAAAAGCACGAGGAACCCAAACTTTGCTTTTTGTTCCTTATTCAAACTTTCATAATTTATGAAGTAATGTATCAATGAAACTTCTCCTATAATGTACTAGCAAGTTGTTTTTTATTAAATAAGTATATAGGCTAATATACTTATCAAATATATAGGAATAGGACTTGGGAGGGTGGGCATATCATTTTTTTGTTGTTTTGGACTTTTATACTTGCAGGTTGCATTCAAACTCATTTTAATTGGTATTATCATGCTATTTGGTTTAGTCACGAGACCATTCTAAGACAAATATTAAATGTTACTGTTAAAATTGTGTGTGTGTGTGTGTGTGGAGGAGAATAACGTCTTCATAAAACTAACAATAGTTTTTCATGTTTGAAGGCTAAGTTTGAATTTTTCTTAGAGTTCTGCTATAATCATTTCAGATTATGTGATTAGGGTTAGCTATAAGAGGATTGAATATGTATTCATGAATATCTTTATCTTTTCCATATATAATGTGACACTATGCATGTGATCGATTGAATTGGATTGTTATGCTTATGGGGTGAATCTGAATTCTCATCGTGGAGAAGGAAGACTTAGTCAATTATCCTAAAGAAGAGGATGGATTTCATGTCAAAATAAAAACTTCTAATTCATTGGCATGAAGATAGGGCATCAGAATTAGGGTTAAAATGGGTTTAGTTGTATTCTTTGGGAAAATTGGTAGACAACATGTCTCTTTATCTATCAAGGAATCCAATTTTGGCCTTGTGCTAACTCTACAAAGTAAATAATATTAAAAAAAATTGAAGTTGAGGAGACTGTTGGTACATTTAAAAACCCATTCCATACTTAGGATATATTTGATTAGTCATCTAGATTAATTTTCCTAGGTGTATACTATGTAGTTGGCCTAGTTTTCTCTTTTATGACTGCATATGCCATCCCAAGTCACTAAAAATATTTTGGATAGATTTTGGATAATATTTCCTGAGATTATGTCTTATTTTATTCTATTCTCATATTAGAAAGGCGCCTTCCTACTTTAGACAGCTTTATCCTTCTTTTTCTGCTTTCTAGTGGATAAGGTAAAGCTAATTGTCTAGGAAACTGTCTCCACTTGGACAATTCGACCTCCACCTCTTTCTTCTATCCAAAAGTAATCATCAAATTCCATTTTCATCACTCATTATATGCCATACCCTATTTAGCTAATTCGTGAGCCTCTTGACTGATCTGGAAGGTGTTTTTTCTACCTAAGGGGTTTTTCTAGCTTTTAGTAAGCCTTCCTTTTTGTGCTTTACAACTTGCCTTCAAGGAATTCTATTTTCTCTCTTGATATGTATTGTATATTGTATTCAAATTATTGAATAATATAGAGATGATATTTTTGTCAATTGCGTTCCTTCTCTTATGTTTCTGTTTTAGTATTTCTTCTTATTCTTGCATATATTTGAATAATTCTTATGAGGACTTATTTGCTTCAAGATCCTTGGATGTTAGAATTCTTTCATGGTATTGATACTATATAGAATTAGCACATGGTATCAGAGCCATATAATTCTCACAGAGTCAAGGTAGCCAATGACATCAAGCTTGAAGATAAAATATGGTAAAAGGGTATGAAGGATTTTTCTAACTGGAAATGGAAATGGTTCCAATGAGGTATGATCCTATAGACTCAAGGGAGTTGTGTCAAGGTAGGTACCAAACAATATAGTATCCATTTTGGTACACGTGAAAGAATATAGAGCTAAAAAATGTTGAGATATTGTAACTTCAAAGAATATTATATTTGTACTTTATTATTCCGGAGATGTTTCATTCCTCCGTGAAGATCTTATTGTATATCCGGAGATGTTTATTCCTCCGTCGGAATGTGGTAACTCGGGTTATTAGACTTCCCTAGTAGGGGTCGGCCCTGTATATGTTATGTGGGTCAAAGGGTTATTAGACCACCCTAGAGGGGTCAGCCCAATCAGTTGTAGTGGGGTATTTAACCCATTGGTTAAATACGAGCCTACGTGTACCTGTGTAAAATACATGTCAGTGTAGTGTATAAATAGAGGAGGTGTGTTCCTCATTTGACACACACACTCACTTGAGAAAGGCGCACTTGTGGAGGAGAGGTCTGCTATGGTGGAGGAGGAGATCATATCTTTGGTTTGCATCTTTGTGTATTGATGGTCATCTATATTGAGGAAGCTTTACTGGGTTTTCTACCCCATGAGGGTTTCCCAGGATAAATCTGTGTCTCTTGTGTTTATGCTATGCTTGTTGTTTCTTCAGTGATCCTGTATATGCTATTATTGTGAAATGGAATGTAATGCTGCTATTTTCAGTCTTAGAATATTAAATATTAACATGGTATCATAGCTAACCTGAAGGAAGGCAAGGTATGGCACTTACGACACTTGCTTTACTTACGACAATTTGAAGGTTAGGGTTTTACATAGCAAAAACTAGTCATCGTGGAACTTTCGCTATAAATCCATTTATGAAAAGTTTCAGGGTCTGAAAAGTTTACAGGTCGAAGATAACATCCCCAGGTACCTTGTGTCCAAAGGGAACCCTCAGATTCGTTGTACTTTATGAGTTATGATCTGTACAAGTTAGGGTTTCTGCCTCTTCCAGATCTCAGTCAAAATCAGGTAACCTTGGCAAAAAGGTCATAACTTGGGCTAGGAAGCTCCAAATAAAATTTTGTAAAAAGTGACAGGTAGTACACAGACTGTAATATCTCAAGAAACTTTTTCAGAGGCCGAAGGTGAACCAGTGACACGTGGCACGCCGTACAAGTTCGCTCTCCTGTTTTATCCCATAAACAGGTGACGTTGCGACACTTGGAATAACTCTCTCTCAGAGAGTCCAATTGAGGTTAGACCTGTCAGGATAGAAATATAATAGGGCGAGCTATCTCAGGAAAATTTTTCAGAGGCCGAAGGTCAAACAGTGACACGTGGCATGCCGTACAAGTTCTCTCTCCTGTTTTATCCCATAAACAGGTCACGTTGCGACACTTGGCATAACTCTCTCTTAGAAAATCCAATTGAGGTCAGACCTATCAAGATGGAAAGATGACAGGTCAGGCTACTACAGAAAACGTTTTCAGACCCTGTGGAGCAAAAATTTCAGAGTTATAGTAGAAACAATCAGGTGCATATTTCTGTGAAAACAGAATTATTTTTGGAGCACCTTTATTCATGGCTTCCGAAATTTAGGGTTTCGGAGAAAGTTAGAATTTTTGGAATCATAATCCATGGCTGGAAGGTCCTCAGAAAAATAAGTGTTTAGAGCCTTGGATCAAACCTTTTGATTGAACAAAAGGGTGGGCTTCATCAAACCCTAGTTCGGGATCCTGTCAAGAATATCTAGAAGTTTGAAAGGCAATTTTGAGGGGTCAATTTTTGGAGATTTCAAAATTGAAGTATGCTAGTTTGATCAGCTCAGCAAGACACATCCTTCCATTCATTTGGAAGTGTGAAAGTCAAAGATTGAATTTTTAGGGTTTCTCTAGCAAACCCTAATCAAGCTCTAGATCAAGTTTCAGGGGGAGTTGAGGCTAAGGCCTTACATAAGAAGACTACAAGAAGTCTCGACAGGTATGACTTGAGGTTCAGGTATGTCTTGAAATCTGATTCTTGATTAAGTTCATAATGTGTTTGTCTTCATGTTATTTATTAGTACAATCTTGATTAATGTTAGAATTGTCTTATCACCCTAGTAATAGTATGAATGCATGTGAATGATCGAAGACATTCATTGATTAGGGCTATATGATTGTACTAATGTATTATGGTGTTGTATGAGGTTGATGTCATTTGCTAACAAGATACAGGTACATCACAAAAGACAAATCAAGCTCCTTAAAACATGACAACATGAAGACAAAGACTCATCCATAATCTTTGTTCTACTTACGAGGTATGTATGACTTTGTTATATTATGCTTAACCTATGAGACATGCAGGTTCTAGCTCAGGATCTCTAAATCATTGAAGAGATTGTTTAGGTATGTTGTACATAGCTAAGCAGGTATACTAATCCAGGTATGTTTTCCTATGACAAGTTAGAATCTTACCTTAGGATCCCTTATATAAGTATACTTGGTATGATTGGTTATGCTTATTCATAAAGTTAGTAATCAAGGGTTTATGCATATTATGTCTCTTATCTTGATGATCTAATTAACCAGAAGAGTACTATGATCAAACAAGAATATGCAGAAGTAAAAGAAGACTTCCTTGAAACCTTGAATATTATCTATAATCATGACTATACATTTTCAAAGATTATTTAGAACTAGAATGTTTTGATAATATTGAGAATATACTAATGAATGTATGTCTGTGTATGATGATGACACTAGTGCACACTTGAGCATGCACAGTGGTACAGAATGAATAGAAGTTCAAAATACATATAGAAGATCAAGCGGGAGGCAACCACACAAACATAAAAGATAAGTATTTGAGTTGTTATTTGAAATAGTAAATGATATTGCTTGTATGCATATTTGTATTCCTAGAATATATCATGCTGAGTGTAAACATTCATAGAGCATTGAACAGTATACTACTAATATGCATATGATTGGTAAGTTGGACAAACATTCCATTGTTGCTTGTCTAGAATGAAACCTCTTTGCTGACATGCTGAGAGATGTGCACACTCTCAATAGTATGTTCTGGTAGAGATGGAAGGCATCTAGATAGCCACTGTATGCATACAGGATATGGGAAAATGTTGTGCCAAAGTATTGGTCAAAATAGTTACATAACTATGTAAATGATATCTGTATGCATAATAGGTTATCATGTCAATATGATTTGATGATTATGAAGTATTACTAATCATGTACTTAATTTTTATTTGTAGGAAAGATCATGATGAATGATGAACACTGAACAAGCAATGGATGTTCAAACAAAAGGATTTACAAATCAAACACACTATAGAAGGCTTGTGAGAATCATGATAAGATGTTTGCTCCAAGTGGCTAGATAAGACCATTCTCTTAATGGTGTAATTAAAGAAGAAGTGTGAATCAGGTTCTATATGGGTACCCAGGATCAATAATCAATTGATGAGCTTAATGATCACCATGGGTGATGAGGATATCAACCTTTGCTACAAGGTTGAATATTGTTTCTATACACAGACGATATGGTGCAGAAAGGAACCAAAAGTTTGAATTTGTAACAATGTACTAACCAAACCTCTACCGAACCAATGTACTAACCAAACCTCTACCTCAAGTAAAGTTTTCTAAGACAAACTTAATATAGTTCAGAAGGACCCTCCTCGAAAGGGGGAGTGATGTGATAACTCATGATGAGATTGCCTGCATCGACAGTGAGGTCGATAATGAGGATACCTATATTAGTGATGCCGACAAAGAGGTTGGTGGATGGTCCTTAGATAGGGTCAAAGGTGACAAGGGGATTGCATCATCCTTGAACATATGTTCTAAAGAGAGCCGTAGACATATGTCTTCGAGAATGAAGTCCTTGGTGGACATGATAGGATTGCATCATCCTCAAGAGAGCCGTAGACGTATGTCTTCGAGAATGAAGTTCTTGGTGAACATGTGAGGGGATTGGATCATCCCTGGACTTCAGTCCTAAAGAAGAGCCGTAGACGTATGTCTTCGAGAATGAAGTCCTTGGTGGACATGATAGGATTGCATCATCCTCAAGAGAGCCGTAGACGTATGTCTTCGATAATGAAGTTCTTGGTGAACATGTGAGGGGATTGGATCATCCCTGGACTTCAGTCCTAAAGAAGAGCCGTAGACGTATGTCTTCGAGAATGAAGTTTTTGGTGAACATGTGAGGGGATTGGATCATCCCTGGACTTCAGTCCGAAAGAAGAGCCGTAGACGTATGTCTTCGAGAATGAAGTTCTTGGTGAACATGTGAGGGGATTGGATCATCCCTGGACTTCAGTCCGAAAGAAGAGCCGTAGATGTATGTCTTCGAGAATGAAGTCCTTGGTGGACGGTTGAGGATTAAGTCATCCTTGGATGTAGTCCTAAATGTACGGTTGAGGATTAAGTCATCCTTGGATGTAGTCCTAAATGTACAGTTGAGGATTAAGTCATCCTTGGACGTGGTCCTAAATGTACGGTTGAGGATTAAGTCATCCTTGGACGTAGGTCCTAAATGTACGGTTGAGGATTAAGTCATCCTTGGACGTAGGTCCTAAATGTACGGTTGAGGATTAAGTCATCCTTGGACGTGGTCCTAAATGTACGGTTGAGGATTAAGTCATCCTTGGACGTAGGTCCTAAATGTACGGTTGAGGATTAAGTCATCCTTGGACGTAGGTCCTAAATGTACGGTTGAGGATTAAGTCATCCTTGGACGTTGGTCCTAAATGTACGGTTGAGGATTAAGTCATCCTTGGACAGTAAATCCAGTAATTCCAAAAGGAAGGATAGTCCTAAATGAATTGAGTGGATTAAATCATCCTTGGACAGTAAATCTAGTAATTCCGAAAGGAAGGATAGTCCTAAATGAATTAAGTGGATTAAATCATCCTTGGACAGTAAATCCAGTAATTTCGAAAGGAAGGATAGTCCTAAATGAATTGAGTGGATTAAATCATCCTTGGATAGTAAATCCAGTAATTTCGAAAGGAAGGATAGTCCTAAATGAATTGAGTGGATTAAATCATCCTTGGACAGTAAATCCAGTAATTCCGAAAGGAAGGATAGTCCTAAATGAATTGAGTGGATTAAATCATCCTTGGATAGTAAATCCAGTAATTCCGAAAGGAAGGATAGTCCTAAATGAATTGAGTGGATTAAATCATCCTTGGACAGTAAATCCAGTAATTCCGAAAGGAAGGATAGTCCTAAATGAATTGAGTGGATTAAATCATTTTTGGACAGTAAATCCAGTAATTTTGAAAGGAAGGATAGTCCTAAATGAGATTGAGTGGACTAATCATCCTGTAAATAGATTGGGATTGCCTCATCCCTAGACATGGTGAGATGTCTTAAACTGATAAGGACTAATCATCCTGTAAATAGATTGGGATTGCCTCGTCCCTAGACATGGTGAGATGTCTTAAAGTGATAAGGACTAATCAACCTGTAAATAGGTTGGGATTGCCTCGTCCCTAAACATGGTGAGATGTCTTAAAGTGATAAGGACTAATCATCCTGTAAATAGATTGGGATTGCCTCGACATGGTGAGATGTCTTAAAGTGATAAGGACTAATCATCTAGTAAATAGATTGGGATTGCCTCGTCCCTAGACATGGTGAGGTGTCTTAAAGTGATAAGGATTGATAATCCTGTAAGTTGATCTGGATTGCATCATCCATGGACATGAGAGTTGTCTTAAATCGAGAGGGACTGATCATCCCGTAAGCGGATCAGGATTGTATCATCCTTGGACCTATGTCCTAAAGTGAGAGGGATTGATCATCCCGTAATTGGATCTTGTGTGTTGCAGGGTATGCTTCTATTGTGTATACTTGTATTGATGATATGTATACTTGTATTGATGAGGATACTTGTATTGATGATGTGTATACTTGTATTGATGAGGATACTTGTATTGATGATGTGTATACTTGTATTGATGAGGATACTTGTATTGATGATGTGTATACTTGTATTGATGAGGATACTTGTATTAATGATATTTATACTTGTATTGATGATGTTGTTGATCGTGATGATCTAGATGATGATGTTGTTGATCGTGATGATCTAGATGTGTGAGGCACCTGCAACAATTAATTAACAAGAATGCGCGAAATAGCAGAAATGACAGAACTCAGAATCACTTTTGTATTGATCACGGGCCACTTCGAGGGGGCAACCTCCTTTGAGCAAGCTCAATACAAATAACTTCACGGTGCCTTCATAGGTCTCAACACACACTTATATACTAATTCTAGGCGCCCATACTATGGGTCGAAACCATGGGCCGTTACAAACTATGGATCAACAATACTACGGGCGACTTACAAAGCATATGCGCCAACAAGAATAACACAAACTATTGATCAACAAATACTATGGGACGACTTACAAAGCATATGCGTCCAATAACAACATACTAACAAAGTAAAGACATGGGTTCCTAACATCCCCTCCCCCTTGAAAAAAGCTTTGTCCTCAAAGCTTTAGATGTGGAAATTGTTGTTGAATCTGAAGGAGTGGTTCCCATGTAGCATCCTCTGGTTGCATGCCGTGCCACTGAATTAAGACCTCTGTGATAGAGCGAGAGCGAAGCTGACGCGTGCGCCGATTGAGGATGGCCTCTGGATCCAAAAGGATGGATCCTTCATTATCCAGTTCGGGTAAAATCGTTTGGCCGCTGATGTTGGTGCCAAGAACTTTCTTCAGACAAGAGACATGAAAGACTGGATGAATGCGGGAAGAAGGAGGAAGTTCCAATTTATAAGCAACGGACCCAATCTTCTGAAGAATCCGATATGGCCCATAGAACTTTGGAGCGAGCTTATGACGTCCTTTGAGTTTCAAGGAGGACTGTTTGTACGGCTGGAGACGAAGAAAAACCATATCGCCGACTTGAAAGGTGCGCTCTGAACGGTGCTGATCAGCTTGTTGCTTCATGCGATTCCTTGCCATGTGAAGATTGTCCCGCAAAATGCGAAGAATCTGATCTCGGTTGCGAAGGACCCTGTCAACTTCCTGAACTGGTGAACTGGTGGGAGTGTATGGAAGAAGAGCTGGAGGTGCCTGACCATAGACTGCTTCATATGGGGTCATTTTGGAGGCAGTGTGGTAAGAGGTATTGTACCACCATTCAGCGAGGGGAAGCCACTTTGCCCACTGATGTTGTTGTTCCGAGGTGAAGCAACGAAGATAAGTTTCCAAGCATTTATTAACAATTTCAGTCTGACCATCTGTTTGTGGGTGATACCCTGAACTCATCTTCAGTTTGGTGCCAGTGTGACGAAATAGTTCTGTCCAAAAATGACTAGTGAAAGTCGCATCACGATCCGAGACAATGGAAGAAGGGATGCCATGAAGACGAAAGATCTGGTCCATAAAAATTTGAGCGACGGAGGAGGCTGTATAGGGATGGCTGAGAGCACAAAAATGACTATATTTGGAGAGACGATCAACCACAACGAGAATCACTGTTTTTCCGCCAGATTTAGGGAGCCCTTCGATGAAATCCATAGAAATATCTGTCCAAATCCGTGTAGGTATGGGCAAGGGTTCAAGCAATCCTGGAAGGAGTGTTGTTTCACCCTTATTGCGCTGGCAGGTATCACATTCGGCCACCATCTGTTGAATTGTCCTTTTCATGCCTTGCCAAAAGAAGTTACGCCGTGCTCGTTCATATGTTTTGAGGAACCCAGAGTGCCCGGCTGATGGAGAAGCATGGAGTTCATAGAAGACAGCCTGTTGAAGATCTGTGCTCTGGGGAAGCACCAGACGACCCTTGTATCGCAGAAAAGCACCATCCCAAGAGTAATGTGGGACCGCAGAAGGATTGTTGGTCAAGCGCTGGATGATCTGAGATAAGGAAGAGTCATTGACATAACCCTGTTGAACAGATTGCAACCAATTTGGAACAGGCATAGAAATAGCTGAAAGAGAACCTTGGGCATCAAATGTACGGGAAAGAGCATCTGCCACAATATTGTCTTTACCCTTCTTGTAAGTGATCTCATAGTCATAACCCATGAGTTTGCTAACCCATTTCTGTTGTGCCGGGGAGGAGACACGCTGGTCCAAGAAATATTTCAAACTCTGGTGATCAGTCTTGATGCAGAAATGATTCCCTAATAGGTATGGACGCCACTTCTGTACTGCATGCAAAATAGCCATCATTTCCTTCTCATAGGTAGAGGCAGCTAAATTCTTACCGGAAAGGGCTTTGCTGGTGAATGCAATGGGGTGTTCATCTTGAAGGAGAACAGCACCAAGTCCATTGCCGCAAGCATCACTCTCAATCGTGAAGGGCTTGGAAAAATCGGGCATAGCTAGCACAGGTGTAGTACACATAGCCTGTTTTAGTTTGTCAAATGCACACTGAGCAGCAGGTGTCCATGTAAAAGCATCTTTTTTCAATAGGGCAGTTAATGGAGCTGCAATCTTCCCATAATCCTTGACAAACTTGCGGTAGTAGCCAGTCAACCCCAAAAAACCACGAAGGCTCTTGAGTGTCTGAGGATGTGGCCAATTGTTCATGGCATCGATTTTGGCAGGATCCACGCGAACCCCTTGTGCTGAGATAATGTGCCCGAGATACTCAACTTCCTTTTGTCCAAAAACACATTTAGACTGCTTGGCATGGAGATGATGGTCAGAGAAAAGTTGCATGACAAGATCCAGATGCTGGAGATGTTCATCCCATGTTTTACTGTAGATGAGGATATCATCAAAGAATACCAGAATGAATTTCCGCAAGTAGGGTCGAAATATTTTATTCATTAAGGCCTGGAATGTGGAAGGAGCATTAGTGAGGCCAAAGGGCATGACCAAAAACTCATAATGGCCATCATGTGTGCGGAAAGCTGTTTTAGGAATATCCTCCTCATGAACCCGAATTTGATGATACCCAGAACGAAGATCCAACTTGGAGAAAAAGTGAGCCCCATGAAGCTCATCAAGAAGCTCATCAACAACAGGAATTGGAAACTTATCCTTGATGGTGAGGTGATTAAGTGCTCGAAAGTCAATGCAGAGGCGCCATGACCCATCTTTTTTGCGGACAAGAATAACTGGAGAAGAAAAGGAACTAGTGCTTGGGCGAATAATACCTTGCTTCAATAAGTCCCGCACGAGCATTTCAATCTCTGTTTTTTGGTGAAATGGGTAGCGATATGGCCTGATGTTGGGAGGAACGCTGCCAGGAAGGAGCTGAATACGATGGTCTTCTGGCCTGGAAGGTGGTAATCCCACTGGTTCAGCAAAGACACCTGTATATCGATTCAGAATTTGTTGTAGATCCAAATGAGTAGTGGAGACCGCGGATGGTTGCATCTGGATGGAACTGATCTGAGCGATGACACCATGTGAACTCTTCTTGAGGAGTTTCTCCATGCGATGTGAACTGATGATGCTGAGAGAACCTGGTTGTAATCCTGTCAATGTGTGTTTGTGTCCATTGAGGGAAAACTGCATCCAAAGTTCGGCAAAATCCCATAAGATAGGGCCGAGTGTGCGTAGCCATTGAGCGCCCAAAACCACATCACATCCGCCTAAGGGCAAGGCAAACATGTCAGAGCGCAGGATATAATCTCCCATAGAGATACGCACATTTCGACACTTCCCTTTGCAAGGTAGAGTGCCCCCATTGGCAATCATGACTTCAAAGTTGGAGCAAGGATGGATAAAACAATCAGCTTGTTTGGCGATCCGAGGGTCGATGAAATTATGAGTGCTACCAGAATCAATGAGGATTGTAAGAGGAAGCTTCTTGAAGTAACCCCTGACCCGCATTGTTTGGGGGGTGGTGATTCCCGCTAAAGCATGGAGAGATATCTCTGGCTGGTCATCCTGAGACGGAGGATCAATAGGCGGTTCCTGAATATCGACCGGGGCATCCAGTGTTTCTGGATCTTCGTCACCCATTTCGGAGGCAGGCGGAGACTCCACATCCAGGAGATAGAGCTTTTGTTGAACACATCTATGTCCCCGAGTGAATTTCTCATCACAATTATAGCAAAGACCCTTTTCTCTGCGTGCTTGCATCTCTGTTTCAGACAAACGCTTGATAGGAGTCGGTCGAGGAGCCTGCGGTATAGGTGGTCGCTGTGACCCCATATTTCGGAATGGAACAAAAGGGGGCTTGAAGCGTTGTTGAGCTGCAATCTTGTCTTCTGCCAATTTAGCCAACCCGAGTGCTTCCATCATTGTGTTGGGACAGAACATTTTGACCTCAGAGCGGATGGCGTCCTTTAGACCACTGATAAAACAACTCCGGTAAAATTCATCAGACAATCCTTCGGTGTGGTTGGCTAGATTCTCAAATTCGGTTTGATACTCTCTCACAGTGCCAGTTTGGCGAAGTTTAGTGAGGGCTCCTGTGAAGTCATCAAAAGCACTAGGACCAAATCGTTGCAAAAGGAGCTGGCAAAAGTTTGGCCAGTTGGGCTCTGGATGAGCCTTGATGTACCAACGGTACCATTGAAGAGCTTCCTGTTCCAAATGAAAGGATGCCAACGGAACTTTGTTGACATCAAAAGTATTATGCAGACTGAAATACTGTTCTGCCCGATAGATCCATCCAGTTGGATCGGTACCATTGAAGCGAGGAAAATCAAGCTTCGGCCCACGGAAATTGCTGGAAGAAGAGAACCCATTGTCTACTGAAGACTCGGACTGCCGTTTGTTGTTCATAGCTGAATGTTCAAGATGGAGACCAAGAAATTTTTCATCAAGATCCTGGAGTTTGGCTTGGATGGCTGCAAGGGCTTCCTCCATGGTTTTTGCTCCTGCACGGGTGACAACCATAACCAGGGATTTTTTTTTTTTTTTTTTTTTTTTTTTGGACTGGGTAGGAAAACACAAACAGGAACTACTTCAGTAAAGGAAAATTTGGATTTGGGAAAAAATCAGAAGGGTAATTGGGGTTTGACTCGTTTTTTGGACACTGTTGGATAGACAGGGAAGCAAAAATGAGGATTTCAGAAGCGGGGTGAAAGGAGGGGAAAATTTGGCAGAGGGGAACAAAGAAGCAGAATTCAAAAAGGAACTCTGTGGTAAAAATTGAAGGTGATTGGGTGAAATCTGAGGAAGTTATGGCAAACCCTAAAAATAGACAAATGTGAGATTTCGGGTTGTAGGAAGGGGAATTGAGGATAGGGTCCTCAGGGATGAAATATGCAGAATGGAATGACAGGGGTTCCCTGAAATTTTCAAGGAAAACAGAGGTAAAACAAGGGAGATATGGAGAAAAAACTGAATTTTTTTTTTTTTTTTTTTTTTTTTTTTTTTTTTTTTTTTTTTTTTTTTTTTTTTTTTTTTTTTTTTTACAGACTGGAGCGGCTACGGCTCAGAAGGAATCTGGAACAACGCCGACCTGCTGGATCTGGAACGGCTTGCAAAATGGATCTGAAACGGCGCAGCAGTGATCGACAATAGTTCAACTGAAAGTAGATATGGACCCCAGGTATGTGCGGCTTCCTAACAGTTCAGGGTTTTCACTTGGCCACCAATGCTGTCTGACGGCTTGCGTATTGGGGCAATACCCCTCACTCCACGGCTCAGGTAAAACTGATAACCGCTTTGCCACAAACGACAGCTCTTGGTTTACCTCACGGGTGGGAACTAGTCAATCAGGTAGGGGTCGTTGCCCTTTTCGCTGGCAGGTCCTCTCAATGGGCCAGCTACTTCGGGGTTCCTGTGGTACTCCTCACAATGAGTTTTAGGGCTTATGCCCAAGTACTTCCCACAGTTAAGCGGATAGGGATTATTCCCAAATCCGAACCTGCAACAGATGCGGAAAAAAAAATTTTGGCAGAAATTTCACCCAGCGAGCCCAAGAAAGTGCTCTGATACCAGATGTGAGGCACCTGCAACAATTAATTAACAAGAATGCGCGAAATAGCAGAAATGACAGAACTCAGAATCACTTTTGTATTGATCACGGGCCACTTCGAGGGGGCAACCTCCTTTGAGCAAGCTCAATACAAATAACTTCACGGTGCCTTCATAGGTCTCAACACACACTTATATACTAATTCTATGCGCCCATACTATGGGTCGAAACCATGGGCCGTTACAAACTATGGATCAACAATACTACGGGCGACTTACAAAGCATATGCGCCAACAAGAATAACACAAACTATTGATCAACAAATACTATGGGACGACTTACAAAGCATATGCGTCCAATAACAACATACTAACAAAGTAAAAACATGGGTTCCTAACAAGATGACGATGCTGCTGATCGTGATGATCTAGATGACGATGTTGCTGATCATGTGATGACGATGCTGATGATCGTGTGATGACGATGCTGATGATCGTGTGATGACGATGCTGATGATCGTGAGATGACGATGCTGATGATAGTGAGATGACGATGCTGATGATCGTGTGATGACGATGCTGATGATCGTGTGATGACGATGCTGATGATCGTGTGATGACGATGCTGATGATCGTGTGATGATGATGCTGATGATCGTGAGATGACAATGCTGATGATCGTGAGATGATGATGCTGATGATCGTGTGATGACGATGCTGATGATCGTGAGATGACGATGCTGATGATCGTGTGATGACGATAATCGTGAGGATCCAGATGATGATATTGTTGTAGCTGTTCAAGTGCTACAGAAGATAAAGACTCAATACTGAAGATGTCGATGTTCCAGTATTGAAGATGTTCCAGTAACTGCTTGAGTTACTGATGATGTTGAGAAAGCTTCCAGTGATTTATAGATGTATCATGTATGATGTTGATGACTCCTTTCTCATGCAGATGTTGTTATAATATCCTTCTCGTTAAGGGGGAGTGTTGAGATTTTGTAACTTCAAAGAATATTATATTTGTACTTTATTATTCCGGAGATGTTTCATTCCTCCGTGAAGATCTTATTGTATATCCGGAGATGTTTATTCCTCCGTTGGAATGTGGTAACTCGGGTTATTAGACTTCCCTAGTGGGGGTCGGCCCTGTATATGTTATGTGGGTCAAAGGGTTATTAGACCACCCTAGAGGGGTCGGCCCAATCAGTTGTAGTGGGGTATTTAACCCATTGGTTAAATACGAGCCTACGTGTACCTGTGTAAAATACATGTCAGTGTAGTGTATAAATAGAGGAGGTGTGTTCCTCATTTGACACACACACTCACTTGAGAAAGGCGCACTTGTGGAGGAGAGGTCTGCTATGGTGGAGGAGGAGATCATATCTTTGGTTTGCATCTTTGTGTATTGCTGGTCATCTATATTGAGGAAGCTTTACTGGGTTTTCTACTCCATGAGGGTTTCCCAGGATAAATCTGTGTCTCTTGTGTTTATGCTATGCTTGTTGTTTCTTCAGTGATCCTGTATATGCTATTATTGTGAAATGGAATGTAATGCTACTATTTTCAGTCTTAGTATATTAAATATTAACAAAAAATACTCTCAACGACATTGAAGATCAATTTAGGGATATTATTATAATTTCAAAAGCCATGGGACACTATAAACTAAACCTATTTATAATTTCAAGGAAGGAATAAGGTTTAGAAAGGAATATATAGTTTCGAAAATAGTCTAGGTATAGGTGAATTGAGTGTCTCAGAGTTAGTTGGAGGATATCTTGGGTTAATGAATTCAAAAGCAAGCTCAAGGAAAGTAGAGGTAATTCACTATCAAAGGAAGCAGAAGTGTATTAGCATGAGAAATGAGAGAATTTATCTAGTGTAAGGTGAGGAGATGGAGATGTCATATGTTATGTATTAGGAATCTAATTACTTATGTTGAAGAGATGGTGGGATTGTTTTGATCCAAGAGTGGAAAAGAGATTCACGCAACGTATTTGGGAAAAAATACTAGGCCTACCCATGGAATTCTTGAATAAATCAATATGGGAGAAAATTCAAAGCATTATTGGTGTTTTTATTGGCTTGGAACAAAATAACCTAACCAAAATTACCAAGTTTGTAGTGAAAATGACATGGAAATTGATTTGAAAGGAGGACTACTGGACATAATGAAAATTGAGATAAGGACTCAAAAGTATAGTCAAATGTTGAATTTCTAGAAAATACCTTTGAAGTACCACTAAATATGTTATGAGAAAAGACATATGATGAGGGATTTCATGCAACCTGCAAGGAAATGGGAATGGAGAAAGGTAACATGGTATTAGAAGACATGTTTCTGAAATACAAAGCATGTCTTAGTATCAATAGAAGAAGGTATTGTACCTAGCTAGGTCTTTATCGAGGATAATGGAATCACAATTGTGCAAGGAGATGATTTTATATGCAAAACGATGCACATAGCAGAAGAAATACACTCAAACATTAAGAAAAAATGTCTTAACTATTGAACCCCTTTCTCATAGAACAATAAATTTTCAAAGGAAAAAAGGGAAATAGAACAAAGTGGGTCAGTACAATGGCCAAGTAGAACCAAAAGTAAATATGTACTCTTATCGTGAAATATGTATGTAAATGGATCGATAGAACGACTTCCAAAAGACACTACAAATTAATATGGACAGTTACATCCACCAGCAAGAAATAGACTGTGAGCAACTCCCCTTCAAGTGTAATTCATGTCATTGGTGTGAGCCTTTTTCTAAAATCCCAAAGTCAATAGGATCAATCTCTCTCAATGAAACCTTCAAAACCCTATAGTAAATTGGGGCAAAGCCCATTTAGGATGGTAAATAGTAGACATAGAAAATTGGAAACTAAGGGGTCATTTAAATAAAAGAATGTTTAGGGAGGATTGACTAAATTGAGCATTACCAACTTTGAATCCCTTGAAAATATAGAAGACTTTGAGAAGGAAAGTGAGGAGGTAGAGAGATATGAATTACAGGAAGAAGCTAAAGAAGGAACAAAACCTCACAATACCCAATAGGATCTAAATGTTGTTCCAAAAGAAGAAGAAAAGGAGGTAGAGTGGAAACAATCATAGGAATATTACGAACATGGAATAAAATACCTAACTCTTTAGAGGTCCAATATGTAGGTGTAGAATACTAGGTAGAAGAGACCTACAAATTAGTAATTTATCCCACAATTATTCATTCCTTCTACATAATAATGTTGATAAATAAGGAATCTCCCCCACTAATAGGAGGGAGGAAAATAATTTGAGAACATCAAGAAATTGAAGTATTAAAAGAAAAGAATGAGTCACCCAAACTTTGCTTGTTGTTCCTTGTATAGACTCTCAAATATATGTAATGTATCAAGTAACCTCTCCTAGAATCTATTCCAAGTTCTCTTTTATTAAATCAATATGTATGGCGATATACTTACTATATATATAGGAATAGGACATGGGAAGGGTGGGTAGATCAATTTTATGTTTTTCTAGAGTTTTATACCTACAAATTGTTGTCAAAATCATTTTAATTTGTATTTTCACACTATTTGGTTTAGTCAAAACCTTGTTCTAATACAAATTTTAAACATTATATATATATAGATATGGAGGAAGATAATGTATTCATAAAACTAATTGTAGTTTTTCATGTTTTGAATCTAATTTAGAATTTACCTTGGAGTTAAGATATAACCATTTTGGATTTTTTGATTGGGGTAGTTACCAAAGGATTTAATTTGTATTTATGATACCTTTTGATTTGCCATATATAATGTGATACTATGCATTTGATAGGTTGAATTGGATTGTTACACATTTGGGGTGAATTTGAATTATCATCATGAAGTAGGAAGGATTAGTCAATATTATAAAGAAGATGAGAGATCTATTTTAGGTCGAAATAGGAGCTTTTAGTCCACTAGCATGAAGATATGGAATTAGAATCAGGGTTAAAATAGGTACAATGTTATGCTTTGGAAAGAAACCCTAGACAAAATGTCTTTGTTTATCAAGGTGTCCCATGTTTACCTTGTGCAGGCTCCACAAACTATATAACGTGGAAAAGAATTGTTGTCGAGGAGTCAAGGAAACCTATGAATTCAATCTTGAAGATAAAGGATTGTACAAGCATGCGAAGAAGGGTACTAATTGATAATGGAAATGGACCCAAGGATTTTCGATCCCATAGAACTTAATGAATTTGTGTTAAGGCAAGTACCTGACAAGGTAGTATCCATTTTGGTACATGTTAAGGAAGAAAGAGCTCAAACGTGAATTAAATTTTGAAGATAAATTTAGGGATACTATTATAATTTCAAAGAACATGGAGACTACAAACCCTTCATGTTTAGAAGTTCATGGAAGGAATAAGGTTTAGCAAGTAAGACAAAGTTTGGAAAAAAATCTAGGTTTAGGTGAGCTAATTGCCTTAGATTTAGTTGGAGCACATCACAGCTGAATTCAAAAGTAGCCCTAAGGAAAGTAGAGTTAAAGCATTAATGAAGGAAGCACAAGTGTATTAGCATGAGAAAGGAGAGAATTAAGCTAGTTTCAGGTGAATATGTGGATATGGCGTATATTATGCATTAGGACTCTACATCACTTATGTTTAAGAGATGGCCTACTTGTTTTTATCCAAGGGTGGTGAAGAGCTTCGCACAAGCTTTTTGCATAAAATTACTAGGATTACCCATGGAATATTAATATAATTCAATATGGGAGGAAATTTATAACATTATTAGTATTTTATTGACTTGGAATAAAATACAATAACTAAGGTTAGCAAGTTCATAGATAAAATGATGGTGGAAGATGACTTGAGGGGAGGACTACTATGCATTATGGAAATCGAGATAGGGACTCAAAAGTAAAGTCAAATGCTAGATTTCAAGAAAATCCATTTCTATTACACCTTAATATGTTGTGAACAAGGGAAGAATATGAGGGATTGCACTCAACTTGCAAGGAAATGTCAATGGAGAAAGGTGGAGAGAAGTTCTAAGGAAATTATATAGAACAGAGAACACTTGGAAAGAAAGGAAAACATAGAAGGGTTAGAAAAGGTAATGGGGGTATTAGAAGACATGTTTCTAAAATATAGATCATGCATTAGAATCAATCGAATAAGGTAGTGTACCAAGAAAGGTCTCTATCAAAGATAATGTCATTGAAGTTTCACAAGAGATAATTTTGTATGTGAAGAGTGTTGATATAATTGAAACTTCGGGATGTATTTCACCCATGTATATTGTACCCCTATAGAGATGTTATTATTCCTCTATACGGAAGTGTCGTCATTTATATTGTAACTGTCGTAACTTATACTTGATGGGTTATTAGACCACCTTGATGGGGTCGAACCTATATGATTCATGTGGGTAAAAGGGTTATTATACCACCCTATTGGGGGTCGGCCCTGTCAGCATTAGGTTATGTGGTTAAGTTAAGTCCGACCTAGTAAAGGTTATTAGGCAAGTCAAGTCAAGTATAAATATAGTGCGGGAGGCACTCTATTTGATCATTCACTTTCTCACTCACACAGTCATTAGAGAGTGGTGCACTAGTGGAGGAGGAGAAGTTGCTACTAGGAGGACTATCTCTTGTACTTGGGTTGTATCATTTCTCTATCTATCTTTGATAAAGTTGCGGGGTTTTTCACCTGCTTGGTTTTCCCCGGTGAAACTCTGTGTCTCTTATGTGCTTGCATTATTGTGTCCATGTTTGATATGCTGTAGATATGTTGTACATATTGTTCTCTCAGTTAAGATCCTAGATCAGATTGAAGTAAATTCTGAAAAACTAACATGGTATCAGAGCTAGCCTGAAAGAAGGCATGATATGGCATTTATGACACTTGTTGCACTTGCGAAGCTAGGGCTTGATATAGAAAAAACCTGTCATTGTAAAAATTTCACTATAAATCCATTTTGGAGAAGGTTCAGGATCTGAAACCTTTATAGGTCGTAGATAACGTCCCTATGTACCTTTTTTCAGAAGCACAACTTCTAATTCATTGTACTTTGTGGGTTATGATCTGTACAATCTAGGGTTTCTGCCTCTTCTAGATCTCAGTCATAAACAGGTGACCTAGGAAAAAAGGTCATAACTTGGGCTAGGAAGCTCCAAATGAAATTTCATAAAAAGTGACAGGTAGAAAACGGACTGTAATTTATCAAGTAAGTTTTTTCAGAGGCCGAAACTGAACCAGTGACAGGTGGCATGCCATACAAGTTTGCTCTCCTGTTTTATCCCATAAACATGTCACATTGCGACACTTGGAATAACTCTCTCTCTCAGAGAATGAAATTGAGGTCAGACCTATGGGGTTTGAAATATAGTAGGTCAAGATACCACAGGAATAATTTTCAGACCCCATAGATCTAAAATTTCAGAGTTACAGTAGAAACAATTAGTTGCATATTTCAATCAAAACAGAATTGGATTTTGAGCACCTTCATTCATGGATCCGGGAATTTAGGGTTTCGGAGAATGTTGGAATTTTTGTATCGGAGACCATGGATGGATGCTCCTCATCAAAATAAAAATTTAGAGATCAAGATCGATTTTTTTGGTTGGGTAGAAGGACGGGCTTGATCAAACCCTAGTTCAGGACTTTGATCAGAAAGGTGAAAAATTAGAGCTTCTGCAAAAGTTGAAATTTTTGAAGTCTGTGACCACGGCTGGAAGCTCCTCAGAAAAATCAAAGTTTAGAGCTTTGGATCGAACTTTTTTGGTTGGGAAGAAGGGTGGGCTTTATCAAACCCTAGTTCGGGATTCTATCTAGAAGATCTGAAAGTTTCAAAGGCAATTTCAAGGGGTGAAACTTTGCAGTTTTCAAATTCTGAGTATACCAGCTTGACCAGCTCAGAAAGGTGCATCTTTCTATTCTTTCAGAAGTTTGAAATTCAAAGTTTGATTTTTTAGGGTTTTTGGGGCAAACCCTAATCCAACTCCAGATCCAGTTTCTGCATTTCAAGTTGATTTGGTCAATCCTAGAAGAGAATGGATTGGCCACCTGCATAAGTGAAGAAGTTCCTGTTTTAGAGGGAGGTAAGGATAAGGCCTTACATAAGAAGATTACAAGCAATCTTGACAGGTATGAATTATCTAGGTATGTTTCAAGATCTATTCATGATTAAGTTTATGGTATGCTTGTCTTCATTAAGGTTAGTACAATCTTGATTAACTTTAGACTTGTCGTATTGCCTTAATAAAATTATAAATGCAAATATTAATTGATTAGGGTTTTGACACTTAAGATTGTACTAATGCATTGTGGTGTTGTATGAGGTTGATGTTGTCTGCTAACATGAAAGGTACATCAAGAAAGACAAATCATGTTCTAGTTCAATAACGCATGACCATGTTGACAAGAAGACAAAGATTCATCCATTGTCATGGATCACATAGAATATCTACTTACAAGGTATGTATAACTGGGTTCTATAATGATTAACTTATGAGATATGCAGGTTACTAGCACAATTCATTAAAGAGAACAAGAAGACATTGCTAGACATAACTAGCAAATATGAAAACTAGGTATGTTTTTCATATATCAAGTTAGAATCCTACCTTGTGTTAGGATCTTATACTTTTGTATGGTTGATAAAGATTATTCATGAAGTTAGAAATATAAGTAATGAAGGGTTTATGCATATTTTGTCTCTCACCTTGATTGATGATATGACTAACCAGAAAAGTCCTTTGGTCAAATATGAATATGCATGATTAAGAGAAGTCTTCCCTAAAACATTGAATTCTAATGCTTATTATCTGTGTTTGAAATGATCATGACTATACATGTTTAAGATTATTGTGTTTTGATAATATTGATATTATACTAATGAATATATGATTATGTATGAGATATCGAGGGTAACACAATGATGATACTAGTAAGCATGCATAGTGATCGAGGATGGATATAAGTTCAAGGACAGGTAATCCAGGAAGCAAAGATCAAGAGGGAGCACACTCCAGTAGTTTCTGCAAGGATGTAGACATTCAGAGGGATTTGACCACTTCTCACAATCCATATCAGAATGGAGTTGCAGAAAGGAAGCAAAGACTGAGAGGGAGTCAACCCAGCAACAACAAACAAAGATAAGTATTTAAATTTTCATTTCTTGTATATTTGATTAATATTGTTCAATGATGTATACACTTATGTTCCTAGACTTAGGTTGTGTATTATGCATATTAGAATAATTGCATTAATGATCAGTATACTACTAATATGCATCTGATGGGTAAGTGACCTATGGCACTGTACAACATTCCATTGCTACTTATCTAGAATGAAACCTCTTTGCTAACATGTTGGGAGTTGTGCACACTCTTAACAATGTTCTGGTAGAGATTGGAAGGCATCTAGAAAGTTACGGTATATGGATAAATGTTGTATTGAAGCATTGGATAAGAAAATTGCATGACTGTATGACATATTTATTTATGTGTAAGAAATTGTTTTGAAAACTATGAGATGTTTTCTAATCATGCAATTTAACTCGTTTTGTAGGAAAGATCATATACCATCACCTACAAAAGAAGGACTACAACATTTGTTCAACAACAAAGTTATCTATTGAAGATATTGAAGTTCCCAAGAGTCGGGAAGAACACCATGATCGAGGAGTACCAGTTGATCATGAAGAATGATTTATGGGATGCAGTCCCAAGACCTGAGGGAAGTCTGTTGTGACTTCCAAATGGATCTACAAGATCAAGCATGCTACAGATGGTAGCATAGAGAAATACAAAGCGAGACTTGTAGCTCGTGGCTTCTCCCAGAAAGAGAGGATAGACTATGAAGAGACTTTTGCTCCTGTAGCCAGGTACACTTCCATCAGATTAGTACTTGCCCTGGTTGTAGTGATGAAATGGAAGATACACTAGATTGATGTCAAGACAGCTTTCTTGAATGGTGTAGTCGAAGAGGAAGTGTATGTGGAGCAGCCACTTGGTTTTGAGACACATGATAGGGAGTCATATGTGTGCAGACTGAAGAAATCCTTGTATGGCTTGAATCAAGCTCCTAGGACTTGGTATGGTAGGATAGATAGCTTTCTATCTACTTTGTGCTTTACCAAGAGTAAAGCAGATGCCAACCTTTACTACAAGGTTGAGGAAGGAAATCCCGTGATACTACTTTTGTATGTGGATGATCTGTTTGTAACAGGTGAGGATGGGTTGATTGCCGATACCAAGAGGAAGCTTGCTACCGAGTTCGAGATAAAGGACTTGGGGATGATGCACTATTTTATAGGCATGGAGGTGTGGCAGAGTGCAGATGGAATCTTCCTTGGACAAGGGAAGTATGCAGTAGAGATCCTGAATAGGTTCAAGATGATGGACTGCAAGGCCATGGAAACACCTATGGAATCGAACCTGAAGCTTTTGTGTGATGCTTCATCTGATCCGGTTGATGTCACTGTGTATAGTCAGATGATTGGGTCCTTGATGTACCTAACAAACACTAGACCATATATTTGCTTTGTGGTGAACACATTGATCTAGTTCTTGACGGATCCCAGAGGTGTTCACCTGGTTGATGTAAAGCATATTCTAAGGTACCTGAAGGGTATAATTGATTATGGGCTCAAGTATGATGTGAATCAAAAGTTTAACATGCAGGGTTATGTTGCTTCAGACTGGGCAGGCAGTGCTGCAGCTAGGAAGAGCACATTTGGGTGCTGCTTTAGTATGGGATCAGGTGTGATCTCTTGGTTTAGCAGGAAGCAATCCTACGTAGCACTGAGTACAACCGAGGTAGAGTATGTTGCAGTATGTTCGGCTAGATGTGAGATAGTATGGCTCCGAAAGATACTATCTGAGTTATTTGATCTCTCGCTGGAGGCTACTAGTATCTTTTGTGACAACCAGAGTTGTGTGAAGCTGTTTGAGAACCCGGTGTTCCATGACAGGTTGAAGCACATTGAGATCAAATATCACTATATTAGAGATATGGTGCAAATAGGAGTAGTGAAGCTCCTGTATGTTGCAACAGATGAGAAGATTGCAGATGTGTTGACGAAACCACTAGCCAAAGTGAAGTTTGAGTACTTCAGAGAGAGGATTGGTGTTCTTCAGATTGACGACACTTTGAGGAAGAAGTGATGGACACATTTGCAAGAGCCATTCCAAGCATGGTGAGAGGAGGATCCTTCCCATGGCTATGGATGTAAGAGCTAGATGATGAGCATCAGGACAATGCTCCAGTTACTGCTCTATATGCATCGTGTTGGATGCATGGATTATGTATGTGTATATGCATCATGTTGGATGCTTGTTATGATCAGTTGGATCATGTATATGTATATGCATCATGTTGGATGCTTGTTATGATCAATTGGATCATGTATATGTATATGCATCATGTTGGATGCTTGATATGATCAGTTGGATCATGGATTTATATATGTATCAGGTGGATACATTGTATGATCAGGTGGATCATGTATTTGTATATGCATTAGGTGGATACATTGTATGATTAGGTGGATAATGTATTTGTCTATGTATCAGGTGGATACATTGTATGATCAGGTGGATCATGTATGATGATATGCATCAAGATGATGCTATGATGATGATCAGGATGATCATGGATGACGAGCTTCAGGATATTGCTCCAGATGATATGCATCAGGATGATGCTATGATGATGATCAGGTTGATCATGTGATGATGTACATCAGGATGATGTATGGTGAGTATCAGGTTGATACTCTGTGGCCGTGGACAGGTTCTGTAAGGGTAGCATGTAATACGTCCTGGAGATTTGGACAGGTTTTGCTAGTCACATAAAAGGCCTCAGATGCTCTTTAGAGATCTTGCTTGGCAAGACACTCTTTTAAGGTTTTGCTAGACCACATGTAATACGTCCTAGAGATATGGACAGGTTGTGCTAGTCACGTAAAAGGCCTCAGATGCTCTTTATAGATCTTGCTCGGCAAGACACTCTTTTAAGGTTTTGTGGGGACCACATGTAATAAGTCCTGGAGATCTGGACAGGTTGTGCTAGTCACGTAAAAGGCCTCAGATGCTCTTTAGAGATCTTGCTTGGAAAGACACTCTTTTAAGGTTTTGTGGTAGGGGTCACATGTAATAAGTCCTGGAGATTCGGACAGGTTGTGCTAGACACGTAAAAGGCCTTGGATGCTCTTTAGAGATCTTGCTGGGCAAGACACTCTTTTGAGGTTTTGTGACAGTCGCATGTAAAACGATCTTGGGAGATACGATAGGTTGAGCTGTGTGCTCGTAAAATGCCTGGGATGCTCTTTCGAGGTTTTGTTGATGCACGTAATCAGTCCTGAGGATTCCATAGTATGGCCAATGATTATGAAGACTTACAAGTGGTGGGCCTACATCCAGTATGAAAAAACACTGACTCTGTAGAACTTCCTATGACGAGTAGATCAGAGATTGATTGAGATAGGAGTAGCAGTGACGATGACAATTATTCGATGACGATGATCCAGTGATGATGATCCAAAGAAGAAGACTTGTGCTAGCAGATCTATGTCGAGAAATACCTTCCTAGTTAAGAGGGAGTGTTGATGTAATTGTAATTTTGGAATGTATTTCACCCATGTATTTTGTACTCCTATATAGATGTTATTATTCCTCTATATGGAAATGTTTGTATTCCTATAGAGATGTTATTATTCCTCTATACAGAAGTGTCGTCATTTATATTGTAAGTGTCGTAACTTATACTTGATGGGTTATTAGACCACCTTGATGGGGTCGGACCTGTATGATTCAAGTGGGTAAAAGGGTTATTAGACCACCCTATTGGGGGTTGTCTCTGTCAGCATTAGGTTATGTGGTTAAGTTAAGGTCGACCTAGTAAAGGTTATTACGCAAGTCAAGTCAAGTATAAATAGAGTGCGAGAGGCACTCTATTTGATCATTCACTTTATCACTCACACATTCATTGGAGAGTGGTGCACTAGTGGAGGAGAAGAAGCTGCTGCTAGGAGGACTATCTCTTGTACTTGGGTTGTATCATTGCTATATCTATCTCTGAGGAAGTTGCAGGATTTTTCACCTTCTTGGTTTTCCCCGATGAAACTCTGTGTCTCTTATTTTCTTGCATTATTGTGTCCATGTTTGATATGTTGTAGATATGTATACATGTTGTTCTCTCAGTTAAGATCCTAGTTTAGATTGAAGTAAATTCTAAAAAACTAACAAAGAGATGTAAGTACCAAAAGTACTACACTAAAAAGTTAAGAAAAAATGTGTTAAGTCATCAAACCTTTTATTGTAGAACAATAAAATCTCAAAGAAAAAAAGGGAAATCGATCAATTAATAGGTTAAAAGGTAATAAAATCCCCATTCTCTCATTTACCACAAAATTCAAATATATCAATTCCATGAAAAATATAAGTCCTAACTCTATCAAAAGCCCTATATCAAGGTTTATTGATTAACAAAGACTCGGGGATCAAGAAAAAAATAGTTAAAGGATAATTTTCTATAGCTATTAGCCAAATTTTTCACAATCCAATCCTAAATGACACATTCTCCTTAGTTTTGTTCAAAGAATGCAGTTTTTGGTGAAAACTTTTGAATCAATAACACACTTCTTAGTCCTCATAAAAAAAATCCCTTTGTAGATATCTTGGAAAATATATCAAGTAGTTTGTAGAAATGAAAATAAGAAAAAATAGGGGGAGTTAAGTCCCTTTTCTGCCTACTATCAACCAAATAGTTTTAACCAAGGTCAACATACATAATAAAGATAAAGGGAAGTTGCAAAAATGGAGGTTTGAGGAACTAAACTCTTTAATATTCATATCAACACTTGTTCTTTTTCATCTTATGGAAGTTCAGAGTATCATTTTATTGACAACAAAGATGGAGCATGATATCATATATAGGATTAATTCAATCTTGTGTTTGGGTGTAGCCCTAATGTATTGTTTCAATATAGTTTTGTTGAGAATGGAAGTTCCAATCATAATATTTTGTTTAGGTTTCCTTCTTATCATTAGGATCCATTATAATTGCAAAGTTCTCTCTTTGATTCTAGATTTCATAGGGCTCATCCTTGCTTTTAATATATTGGGATTTTTTTAGTAAAATTAATCTCTTTTGTGGTGGAGTTTTGATTTGAGTAGAGACAATGGATAATCAATTTTATCCAAACTAGTGTGCTTTGTGTGAAATATAAAACATGTGAAGAGGATTGCACCACTATGAGATAGACATAGAGGAAATGAAAGAGTGCCATGGTATTAAATAGTAAGGAATTTGGATAACTGAAAAAAATGGGAGAGAGGACAAGATTAGGAAAAATATTCATGGAATCAACAAATGAAGTTGAATCTCACTTGGAAAGTCTTATCTTATGCATCATAGAACTAAATTTGTATAAGGGAATAATAAAATCAGTTTAGAAGATATTGAGGAGAAGCTAAAGGTATTTATGGAGAGAGTGGAACAACTAGAAACAAGGAGGAAGGTGGCAACGAAAGAAACACATATGTACTCTCCTCCTCCACCTGATTTTCATGGATTCTATGAGACATGGTAGTGGAAAGAAATAGAAGAATATATAGGGAAGAAAACAACACATCAAGATAACCCAATCAGAGGAGGCCAAAGCATCAAAGGTTGGTGGAAAGACCCATTATGGGAAAATCCCTTCTTAAATTTCATTGTTAATTTATGATTTGCAAATATTGTTTGCTAGTAGGATAATATGTAAGGAATTCACATGCCATTTTGAATGTAGTAGGTATAACATTGTTTATTTAGCTTGAGAAAATAGAAGAATATACATCCTTTTGGACATTTTTTTTTAAAGTAAGAACATTTTTCTACATTTTTTGTATTATCAAGTTCGATGGTTCAGTCATCGCTCTCTCTCTCTCTCTCTCTCTCACACACACACACACACAAAGATCCAAGGGTTATCTCAAGTGGTCATGAGCCAGACATGATATCTCTCCCCCCAAAGTTTAGAATGTCACGATTTCAACTCTCTTGATCCCCTCAAGGTTAGGATTTGTAATAAGGGCTTGTAGTTTACCCTGTTTCCTATCCATGAATCATGGGGAAGTACTCTGAGGGTTTTTTGTAATATTTTTCCTTGTTTATATATATGTATGTATGTATGTATGTATGTATGTATGTATCTACATATGTACACACCCACATACATAGATACATATGTGTGTGTGTATTAACTATTAAGAAAGAGAAATGGAAGAGACTCATAAGGAATCTCTTGCAAGTGGGGTTTAACGCATTCACTACAATATGATATTTCCAATATCATGAGCTAGGTAAGATCATGCTTATTGTTTGTATATAACCCTTGCTACTATGAGATTACTATTGGGATAGAAGTTAGTGCATCAATATGTAGTGTTTTTTTTCACATGAATAATTGTCATGGTGACTAAGATAGCATGGATTGGTGGGCATGATCAAGTAAGAGTCTTAAATTATGATATGGAAGCATTTATGTCCTTGTTTATCTCATGAGATATAACCAAAGCAAATTAGATTTTGCAAAATAGATTCATGAAAAGGTTAGATACCATCCTTGGGTTGGAGTGTTCATCCTCATTGCCAAGAAAAAATCCCTCATTATGTTTTAGTATGCCTTGATTTGAAGTATATGGGTATCTAACCTAGCCCTTGAACTAAAGAGACATGGGTAGTAGAGAAATAGGCACCCAATATTTGAGGTCGGTTATTTCATTTGCAAGTGGTTGAGGATATTTTATATTTATATTTCAAAATAGAGAGGATCAAGACCTATTTTTTCTCTCCAAACCCTATTTCAATGGATATAGAAGAATGACTTTAGCTCATTGTTCTCTTGACTTCAAACCCAAAGATGAGATCACATACCCCATGTGGGTTAGCTTGCCTCATCTTCCTTCAATGATCTTGGGTGACATCACTTGAACAACCACTAGGGACAAACTAGGTCAAAAAATAACCAAGCATAACAAAATGAAATGTGTACTCTTATGCTAGAATGTTCAAATATTCACCAATATTGAGAGACGAGGGGGTGAATCAATATTGAGAAATTTTTATGATATTTAACCTTAAGAAGATAATGTAAAAATTAACCATTAACAATGTCATTCATCATCACATAAAACCATACACAGTGCACAAGATATTTTTACATGGAAATCCAAATGGGAGAAAACTACAGAATGTGTTTCTTATATCATTTAAAGATTACATTCATAGGAAGCACCAACATATAATATTATTTAGAACCAATTGGAAGGAGGTACAAACCCCCTAGTTTAAACGCTCCAACTTGAAGGAATCTCCAACTCCCTGATTTACAGAACCAATTGGAAGGAGGCACCAACCCCCTAATGTATAGGCTCCAACCTGAAGGAAGCTCCAACTTCCTGATTTACCAACACCTATTGGAAGGAGGATCCAACCCCCTGAGATCATATACAACAAGTAGATTCCCTAGCACCACCCTACCACCCTAATATGAGTAATATTATCAACCTATCACTGTCACCGACTTCAAAGAGTCACTATCATTATCTTCAAATTGTAACTGTCTTCACACAATCATTATCATTATCTTCACATTATCACTGTCATTGTCTTAATACTGTCACTTATATTCACACTGTCACTATCACTATTGTCACTTGTCTGAACAATGTCACTATCACTGTGTTCATACTATCATTGTCACTATCTTTGTATTATCATCATCACTACTATCACTTGTCTTCATACTATAAAAAAACCCTCACCTCCAAAGGGCATATCTATGAAACTATAGTAAACTAGTATTTGAAACTTGTACCCCAAGTACATCAAGATTTCTAGTTCATCTCATCCAAGGTTCACTATATGAAACATCTTATAAGAAAATCTATATAGAAAATACCAAACTAACTTGTTTAAAGTTGATTTCAGGATCATTCAGAAACCCTAACTTCTTGAGGTCGTATCTATGAAAATATACCATACCAACATTTGAAGCTTGTACCAAAGTTTATTCAATGAATCTACTTTATATCCTCCTATGGGATCTGTAAGAATCATTTTAGAACAAATTATACAACAAAAATCCCAAACTATCATGTTTAAATATGATTTCCAGATCATTCAGACAACCCAACTAAAATTGTAGGTAAACCTTTCCAAGATCTTGAACATGTCAGCCATAGAAGAAGAGGGAGCTTGTGATCCAACTATAGTGATGATTCAGACAGTGAAGAAGAATCCAACTTTGTGATAAAATTATAAAAGGGAACCAACAAGTACAAAGGTAATCTTCCCTTCAAATGTTTTAATTGTGGTAAAATTGGTCATGTTGCTTCCAAATGTCCTTATGCAAAGTGCTCAAATAGTGACGAAGAAGAATTTCCCATAGAAACAAAAGGAAAGCAATACAAGAATATTTTTGAAAAATAAAAGTACGTACTCAAAAGAGGGTAGTTCCTCATCCAATGAATATGATGATAATGATATGAATCAGGAAGAGTTCTCTTCATGGCATTAGAGAAAACTTACAAAGATAATGAGGAAGACCATGAAGAGTCATAATTGACAATGGAAATTATTCCAAGGATTTGTATCCCCATAGAACTTAATGAATTTGTGATAATGCAAGTACATGCCAAGATAGTTTGCATTTTGGAACCTTTGAAGGAAGAAAGATCTCAAACTTGAATAAAAATTTTGAAGATAAATTTAGGGATATTATTAGAATTTCAAAGACCATGATAGACTACAAACTCTGCTTGTTTAGAATTTCAAGGAAGGAATAAGGCTTAGAAAGGAAGACATAGTTTGAAAAATAATCTAGGTCTAGGTGACCCAATTGTATGAGAGTTAGTTGGATCAGATTTGGGATGAATTCAAGAGTAGGATTATGGAAAGAAAATTTAAAGAATTATAGAAGGAAGCACAAGTGTATTAGCATGAGAAAGGAGAGAATTAAGCTAACTTGTTAGGTGAGGATGTGGAGATGGAATATGTTATGTTGGAAACAATTCAATGCTAAGAGGGGTGGGGGTGAATTAGTATTAGCACCATTATCATTAGTTTTTAACTTATTTAACATATTAGCCTTTACTTAATCTTTATCTT
This sequence comes from Larix kaempferi, assembly GCA_027924585.1. NCBI lineage: Eukaryota > Viridiplantae > Streptophyta > Pinopsida > Pinales > Pinaceae > Larix > Larix kaempferi. The sequence goes on along the minus strand of BSBM01000858.1, from coordinate 18,591,993 downwards.
TAGTTATGCATCAGTAAATAAAAATACACACATATATGCACCAACATAAACAACACATAACACATATGATTTTTACCTAGAAACCCAAGCAGGAGAAAACCACATAATGATTCTTTATAATGAGAAAGAATACATTCAAGGAAGCACCAAATTCCTGTGTTTACCAGCACCAAATCCCTAGTTTTATAGGCTCCATCTTGAAGGAAGCTACAAATCCCTATGTTTCTCCAACACCAATTGGAAGGAGGAATCAAACCCTTGTCTCCTTTTTATTTTACAGGAACCAACATGGATGAATCTCCAACTCCATGTCTCCTTGCCCCGTCCGACCGCCCTGATGTCCAATGTATGGTTCTGTCGAACTTCAATGTCGCACACCTTTTTGATCTTCTGATAATAATTCTATTGTGTGGTACCTTCATATACAGTTGATACTCTGTCACTGAGCTGTATACATCAGTTGAGTTCTCATTCCTCTCAAATCACACTTCTGCTGATGACTTACTTCATGTTTTGTGTTCTCCAGGGTATTTTTTAAGGATTCTAATATTATACTTAAGTATGGTATCCAAGGCGATTAGTTTGGATTGAAAAAAATATGTATATAGATAGGTAGGAAAATATTAAATATGAAACATACAATTTACTACTGAAATGTGTAAATTTTGGCGAATATTATGATACAAAAAAATATTTTATGTAAATATAGGTCATATTAGAGACTAAAAATGACCAAATAGAGAATTTTGTTTTTGAAAAAAAGGCCAAAAAATAGCCAATTAGCTAAATTTTGTAGTTAAAAATTACCCTGGGGTGCTCGTTGATACTATAGTTTGTGTCACTGGTGATCTCATCATTTTTCTACTTGTGTGACTTCAATGACCAACTGATACTATGCTTTCAATTGATATTTGTTGTTCTGAAATAAAGCACTAGTAACAGATGGAACTGCACGCTTATTGATGGGTTCATTCTGTTTAAGTGCTACAATTTTTTGACAATATCTGATGTCTTTTGCATCAAATGATTCATAATGCACTTCTCTTGGATCATCTACATCATAATGCCCACACTGGATCCTGCTGATGTTATGTTGTCGTGCATTAGATGATATTCTCAACTTCGCACACTTTCACTTATATTCATATGCATCAGCATAACATCTGCACATTATCTGATAAATAGTGGTTCTATCTCTTCTCTTTTGTCTTAACAACATCTGTGACTAATGGTATGTTGATGTAATGTTGTCCTTCGAAACATCAAGCACTTGCGCATACTTCAATATTTCTTCCTTTTAGTACTTCTGCATCCATCACAGATCTACAACATCTTTTTATGCAACATTAAAACTTCATTCAACTGCATGTGTGCATTCAGATCCTCGCTAGATCATATTTTTTTGTCCTTGAGCCCTTTGATGCCTCGAATATCAAACTTCAACAAACACTTGAAGATGTTATGCTCTCTTCATCAATCTTACTTCAATTCTCCAACTTGCATCTCTATTTATACATGTCCTGCATAGATTGTATGTTCACAAGTTGGTCATGGAATCCATTCTTCTATACTTCACGGATTGTGCATACACCACGTGTCATCTTCTGCGTTGTTGATGTGTCATTGATTAGGTGTCAAGCGCCTTCATGGTCCACAACATAGTGGGACTTTACACCTTAGTGATATACCTCTGTTCCCTCGATGTACCATTTCATTTGAGGTATGTGTGCATTCATACTCTTTATCTTGATGAGTCTATAACCTTTGATGTACCATCCGTTGTGGGTATTGCGCCCTTGCAATATTAATTCTTTGCATATTTTGCGCATACTCCAAATTCTACTTGGTGGGATTATGACCCTTTCCTTGTCATCACTTGTGAAAGTTGCACACCTATTGTACCACCGGCTGTGGAATTTTCTCATAGACTTGCTTCAACTGATGTACCTTTCTAGGAAATTTTGCACATTCCACTAACTGAAAGAATATTCACATTGGCTAGGCTTGCGTGCTTTCAGGACTATCCAACTATTTGTTGGTTCTTACTGCATGCACACTTACGACCATCAACTAAGCATTGCTTAGACTTGCTTCCACACTCGTACCATTTGTTCAACCAAATCCTTGGCTACTTGTTGTTGATGTATATGTAACTTCGGAATGTATTTCACATATATGTATATTGTATTCCTATAGAGATGTTATTATTCCTCTATATGGAAGTGTCGTCATTTATATTGTAAGTGTCGTAACTTATACTTGATGGGTTATTAGACCACCTTGTTAGGGTCGGCCCTGTATAAGTCATGTGGGTCGAAGGGTTATTAGACCACCCTATTGGGGGTCGGCCATGTGGGTCAAAGGGTTATTAGACCACCCTATTGGGGGTCGGCCCAGTCAGCATTATGTTATGTGGTTAAGTTCGAGCCTACATGAGTTAGGTAAAAAGGCAAGTCAAGTCAAGTATAAATAGAGTGCGGGAGGAACTCTATTTACGCACTCACTTCTCACACATGCACTCAAGGAGGAGTGGCGCACTTATGGAGGAGGAGGATCTACTGCTAGGTTATGGCTATCTCTCTTGGTTGGTTGTATCATTGCTCTATCTATCTCTGAGGAAGTTATTGGGGTTTTTCACCTTTATGGTTTTCCCCAAGTAAATCTTTGTGTCTCTTGTGTGCTTGCATTATTGTCTCCATGATTGATATGCTGTAGATATGCTGTACATGTTGTTCTCTCATTTAAGATCCTAGATCAGATTGAAGTAAATTCTGAAAATCTAACATGGTATCAGAGCTAGCCTGAAAGAAGGCATGATATGGCATGTATGACACTTGTTGCATTTACGATGCTAGAGCTTGATATAGCAAAAACCAGTCATCATAGCACTTTCGCTATAAATCCATTTTGGAGAAGTTTTCGGATCTGAAATTGTTACAGGACGAATATAAGATCCCCATGTACCTTGTGTCCAAAGGACAACCTCTAATTCGTTGTACTTTGTGATTTATGATCTGTACAATATAGGGTTTCTGCCTCTTCCAGATCTAAGTCAAAATCAGGTGACCTTGGGAAAAAGGTCATAACCTGGGCTAGGAAGCTCCAAATGAAATTTCGTAAAAAGTGACAGGTAGTAAACAGACTGTACTATCTTAGGAAACTTTTTCAGAGGCCGAATTTGAACCAGTGACACGTGCCACTCTGTACAAGTTCGCTCTCCTGTATTATCCCATAAACAGGTCACGTTGCGACACTTGGCATAACTCTCTCTCAGAAAGTCCAATTGAGGTCAGACCTGTCAGGATGGAAAGATAACAGGCAGAGATATCTCAGAAATTTTTTTCAGAGGCCGAAGTTCAAACAGTGACATGTGGCACGCCGTACAAGTTTGCTCTCCTGTTTTATCCTAAAACAGGTCACGTTGCAACATTTGGCATAAATATCTCTCAGAGAATCCAATTGAGGTCAGACCTGTCAGGATGGAAATATAACAGGTCAGGCTATCTCAGAAAACGTTTTCAGACCCTGTGGATCAAATAGTTCAGAGTTACACCAGAAACAATCAGGTACATATTTCTGTCAAAACAAAATTATTTTTAGTACCTTCATTCATGGCTTCCGGAATTTAGGGCTTTGGAGAAAGTTGGAATTTTTGTAATCGGAGACCAAGGCTGGATGCTACTCATCAAAATAGAAATTTAGAGACCAAGATCAGAATTTTTGGTTGGGTAGAAGGCCGGGCTTGATTAGACCCTAGTTCGGGACTTTGATCAGAAAAGTGGAAAATTAGGGCTTCTGTAAAAATGGGAATTTTTGAAATCTGTGACCACGGTTGGAAGCTCCTCAGAAAAATAGAAGCTTAGAGCTTTGGATCAAACATTTTGATTGGGCAGAAGAGTGGGCTTCATCAAAACCCAGTTCAGGGTCACGTCCAGTGAATCCGGAAGTTTCAAAGGCAAAATTGAGGAGTGAAACTTTGCAGTTTTCAAATTCTGAATATACCAGCTTGATCAGCTCATCAAGGCACATATTTCTATCCTATCAGAAGTTTAAAATTCAAAGTTTGAATTTTTGGGGTTTCTCTGACAAACCCATATCTAGCTCCAGGTCCAGTTCTTGCAATCAAGTGGATTGGGTTAATCCTAGAAGAAGATGGATTGATCATCTGCATGAGTGAAGAAGTTCCTGTTTCAGAGGGAGATGAAGCTAAGGCCTTACATGAGAAGATTACAAGGGATCTCGACAGGTATGACTCATCGAGGTATGTTTCGATATTTATTCATGATTAAGTTTATGGTATGCTTGTCTTCATGTTATTACGGTTAGTACAATCTTGATTTTAGACTTGTCATATCACCTTAATAAAATTATGAATGCACGATAGAAAATATTCATTGATTAGGGTGTTGAAACTTATGATTGTACTAATGCATTATGGTGTTGTATGAGGTTTATGTTGTCTACTAACATGAAAGGTACACCAAGAAAGACAAATCATGTTCTGGTACAAGAACATATGATCATGATAACATGAGGACAAAGATTCATCCATTGTCATGGATCTCATAGAAGATCCATTTATGAGGTATGTATAACTTGATTTTGTAATAGTTAACCTATGAGATATACAGGTTACTAGCACAAGTCATTGAAGAAGAACAAGAAGACATCATGTCAGTATGTTAGACATAAATAGCTAGCATGCTAATCCAGGTATGTTTTTCCTATATCAAGATATAATCCTACCTTGTGTTAGGATCTTATACTGTTGTGTTGTTTGATAATGATTATTCATGAAGTCATAGGTTTGAATAAGTCATGACTGTATGCATATTATATTTCTTACCATAATTTATGATATGACTAACCAGAAGAATCATGAAGGTATAGGTTTGAATAATCACAGGTTTTATGCATATTATATCTCTTATCTTGATTGATGATTCAACTAACCTGAAGAGTCATATGTTTGAGTAATTACAGGTTTAGACATGTTATGTTTCTTATGATTTGACTAACCATAAGAATCCTACATAAACCTTGAATGCTAATGCTTATTATTTTCTGTTTGAAATGATCATGACTATACATGCTTAAGATTATTGTGTTTTAATAGTATACTAATGAATGTATGATTTTATATGAGTTCACAAGGATAACACAATCATGATACTAATAAGCATGCATAGGGACCAAGGATGAATGTAAGTTCAAGGACAGGTAATCCAAGAAGCAAATATCAAGAGGGAGCACACTCCAGTTGTTCCTGCAAGAAAGCAAAGGAACACACTTCAGTAGTTTCTGCAAGGATGCAGATACTCAGAGGGAGTTGACCATCTTTCCATAATAGAAAGGTGTAGAAGAAGCTACTTCAGATTAGGACTCCAGCAGCTCCTGTAAGGAAGCAAAGACTCAGAGGGAGTCCACCCAACGAACAAGCAAAGATAAGTATTTTAATTTCTTGCATATTTGTTTGTTTAAATAAAATTGTTCAATGATGTATATGCTCATGTTCCTAGACTTAGGATATGTATTGTGCATATTAGAATAGTTGCATTGATGAACAGTATACTACTAATATACATGGGTAAGTGGCCTATGGCACCGTACAACATTCCATTGCTACTTATCTAGAATGAAACCTCTTTGCTGACATGTTGGGAGTTGTGCACACTCTTAACAATGTTCTGGTAGAGATTGGAAGGCATCTAGAAAGTTACGGGATATGGATAAATGTTGTATTGAAGCATTGGCTAAGATAATTGCATGGATGTATGACATATTTCTTTATGTGTAAGAATTTGTTCTGAAAATTATGAGATGTTTCTAATCATGCAATTTAACTTGTTTTGTAGGAAAGACCGTATATCTTCACCTACAAAAGGACTACAACATTTGTTCCAGCAACAAAGATATCTATTGAAGATATTGAAGTTCCCAGGATCTGGGATGAAGAAATGGAATGCCATGATCCGTCAATCATGAAGAATGATGTTTCGGATGTAGTCCCAAGACCTGAAGGGAAGTTTGTTATGACTTCCATATGGAACTATCAGATCAAGCATGTTGCAGATGGCAGCATTGAGAAATATAAAAATGATGAAATAGAAGATGCACCAGATGGATTTCAAGATAGCATGGTGTAGTCATATATGTGTGCAGAACTTGGTATGGTAGGATAGACAACTTTCTATCCAGTTTGGGCTTTACCAAGAGTAAAGTGGATTCCAACCTTTACTACAAGGTTGAGGAAGACAATCCAGTGATACTACTTTTGTATGCGGATAACCTGTTTGTTACAGGTGAAAATAGATTGATTGCCGACACGCAGTGGAAGCTTACTACCAAGCTCGAGATGAAAAACTTGGGGATGATGCACTATTTGTTTTTGGCATGGAGGTGTGGCAGAGTGCAGATGGAATCTTCCTTGGACAAGGGAAGTATGCAGTAGAGATCCTGAAGAGGTTCAGAATGATGGATTGCAAGGCCATGGCCACACCTATGGCATCAAATCTGAAGCTTCTATATGCTTCATCTGAGTTGGTTGATGTCTCCATGTATCGTCAGATGATTGGGTCCTTGATGTACCTGACGAACATGAGACCAGACATTTGCTTTGTTGTGAACACATTGAGCCAGTTCCTGACGGATTTGAGGAGTGTTCACCTGGTTGCTATAAAGCATGTTCTGAGGTACCTGAAGGGTATATTGGATTATGGGCTCAGGTATGAGGTGAATCAAAAGTTTAACCTGTGGGGTTATGTTGATTCAGATTGGGCTGGCAGTGCTGCAGATAGGAAGAGCACATCTGGGTGTTGCTTCAGTATGGGATCAGGTGTGATCTCTTGGTTTAGCAGGAAGCAGTCCTGCGTAGCACTGAGTACAGCTGATGCAGAGTATGTTGCATCCTGTTCAGCTAGTTGTGAGGTAGTATGGCTATGAAAGCTACTGTCTGAATTATTTGATCTCCCGTTGGAGGCTACTGGTATCTTCTGTGATAACCAGAGTTGTGTGAAGCTGTCCGAGAACCCAGTGTTTCATGACAGGTCGAAACACATAGAGATCAAATATCACTATATACGGGATATGGTGCAGAGAGGAGCTGTGAAGCTCTTGTATGTTGCGACGGACGAGCAGATTGCAGATGTGTTGACGAAGCCACTAGCCAGGGTGAAGTTCGAGTACTTCAGAGAGAGGGTTGGCATTCTTCAGATCGAGGACACTTCGAGGAAGAAGTGATGGACACATTTGCTGAAGCCATTCCAAGCATGTTGGAAGGAGGATCCTTCACATGGCTATGGATGTAAGTGCTAGATGATGAGCATCAGGATGATGTTCTGGTTTCTGCTTGGATATGATCAATTGGATCATTTTATGTATGTATGTACGCATCATGTTGGATGCCGGATATGATCAGTTGGATCATTTTTATGTATGTATGTACGCATCATGTTGGATGCTGGATATGATCAGTTGGATCATTTTTATGTATGTATGTACGCATCATGTGGATGCTGGATATGATCAGTTGGATCATTTTATGTATGTATGTATGCATCATGTTGGATGCTTGGACCATGTATTTGTATATGTATCAGGTGGATACATTGTATGATCAAGTGGATCATGTATGGTGATATGTATCATGTATTTGTATCAGGTGGATACATCAATGATCAGGAGGATCATGTATGATGATATGTATCAGGTAGATACTTGGTATGCATCAGGTAGATGCATTGATGATTAGGTGGATCAGGTATGATGAGATGCAGCAGGATGTTGCAGTGATGATCAGGATGATCATAGATGATGAGCTTCAAGATGTTGCTCTAGATGACATGCAGCAGGATGTTGCAGTGATGATCAGGATGATCATAGATGACGAGCTTCAGGATGTTGCTCCAGATGACATGCAACAGGATGTTACAGTGATGATTAGGATGATCATAGATGACAAGCTTCAGGATGTTGCTCCAGATGACATGCAGCAGGACGTTGCTGTGATGATGATCATGATGATCATGGATACATCAGGATGATGTATGGTGAGTATCAGGTTGATACTCTGTGGCCGTGGATCAGGTTGTGCAGATGAGCATGTAATCCGGTGCCCTGGGAGATTTGCAGATGGTCTTTCGAGGTTTTTCCTATGGCATGTAATTCGGTGCCCTGGGACATCTGGAAAATGCTCTTTCGAGGTTTTGCTCTGGGAGCACATGTAATTCGGTGCCCCGGGAGATCTGCAGATAGTCTTTTGAGGTTTTGCCTATGGCATGTAATAGCGCCCTGGGATATCTGGCAGATTCTCTTGCGAGGTTTTGTCCTATGGCATGTAATAGCGCCCTGGGATATCCGATAGGTTGGGCTATGTGCCCGTAATCAGTCCTAGGATGCTCTTGCGAGGTTTTGCCATGACCACATATATTAGCGCCCTGGGAGATCCTACAGGTTGGAGTTGTGTACCCGTAACATCCTGGGATTCTCTTTCAAGGTTTTGTGGTGGGGTCACATGTAATAGCACCCTGGGAGATCCTATAGGTAGAGCTGTGTGCTCGTAACAACCTGGGATGCTCTTTCGAGGTTTTGTAACGCACGTAATAAGTCCTGAGGATTCCACAGTATGGCTAGTGATGACGAAGACCTGCAGGTGGTGGGCCTACATCCAGTATGACAAAGGACTGGCTCTGTAGAACTTCCTATGACGAGTAGATTCAGAGATTGATTGAGATAGCAGCAGCAGTGACGATGATGATGACTCGATGACGATTATCCAGTGACGATGATCCAGAGAAGATGACTTGTGCTAGAAGAACTGTGCTGAGAAATACCTTCCTAGTTAAGAGGGAGTGTTGATGTATATGTAACTTCGGAATGTATTTCACATATATGTATATTGTATTCCTATAGAGATGTTATTATTCCTCTATACGGAAGTGTCGTCATTTATATTGTAAGTGTCGTAACTTATACTTGATGGGTTATTAGACCACCTTGTTAGGGTCAACCCTGTATAAGTCATGTGGGTCGAAGGGTTATTATACCACCCTATTGGGGGTCGGCCATGTGGGTCAAAGGGTTATTAGACCACCCTATTGGGGGTCGGCCCAGTCAGCATTATGTTATGTGGTTAAGTTCAAGCCTACATGAGTTAGGTAAAAAGGCAAGTCAAGTCAAGTATAAATAGAGTGCGGGAGGAACTCTATTTACTCACTCACTTCTCACACATGCACTCAAGGAGGAGTGGCGCACTTATGGAGGAGGAGGATCTGCTGCTAGGTTATGGCTATCTCTCTTGGTTGGTTGTATCATTGCTCTATCTATCTCTGAGGAAGTTATTGGGGTTTTTCACCTTTATGGTTTTCCCCAAGTAAATCTTTGTGTCTCTTGTGTGCTTGCATTATTGTCTCCATGATTGATATGTTGTACATGTTGTTCTCTCAGTTAAGATCCTAGATTAGATTGAAGTAAATTCTGAAAATTTAACACTTGTGTAGATGTACCACTGTCCAACCAACTCCTTGGATTCTTGTGCACATGTACCATTTGTTCAACCAACTACTTGGATTCTTGTGCATATGTACCACTATACAACCAACTCCTTGGATGCTTGTGCACCTGTAATACTATCCAACCAGCTCCTTTGATTGTTACAATGAGATATTATGACTTGGCGGACTTGATATCTCCGCAAATATCACATGTAGAAGGATACATTAGTTGTGTTCTTCTTTGAACTAGATCTGCATGAGGTATCTTCCTTATGTATTTATTCAAACTCATCATACATGATGTATCCTTGGACACACTTATTTAGAATTAATGCAATTCTGGATATACTTCATTAAACTAACATCCATGTCTGTCACCTTCACTATCTTGCATTTGTACTTTTGGAATTCATGTTCTTCTTCATATTCCACATATACTACTTCAAAGTGGCTTGCATATACTTCTTCACACTGCTGTAGGAATGTTGTATCCACTTTGGCATTAGTTGATATCAATGAATCATAGGGAATAAATTGGCATCCTCTTTAACATTAGTTAACATCAATGACAACAAAATTTCAACAATATCCCCCTTTGGAATTTATGTCAATACCTTATGAAGCTATGACTAATATTATTTGGATTGTATGCTTCATCTGTACGTGGTGCAGTGCTCCCCCTATGTATATGCTCCCTTGAGTTCTTTGGGCCATTGGCTACTCCACCTTTTGTTGTTTGTTTTTCTGCTACTTCTACGTGAACCATGTTGCTTTCTGTTACTTCTACGCAGACCATGTCTGCTGTATCTTCATGCTATATTAACTACTCCGCCTTTTGTTGTTTTTTTTTCTGCTACTTCTACGTGAACCATGTATGTTGTAGCTTCATGCTATATTATTTTGTGTTTTCATTTCTCCCAATTTCATGCTATACTATTAACTTCATGCATCTCTCTATGTCTCAACTTCATGTCAGCTTCATGGCGTGAATTTTATGCCTCAGCTTCATGCATCTCTCCCCCTTTGACATCAATGGAAAATAGGTGTCATTACCTACATAATTTTCATTCTTCTATTTGTTTTGCACTGGCCTCATCATTAACTGTTTTCAAGGATAACGCGCCTTGCCTTCGTGCTTCATTTCTTTGCAGAACTCTTGTACTCGTACCTTTTCATAATTATCTTTGATTTCCTTCTTGATATGGATGTTTCTCTGTTCCTTCATATTGATCTCCTATTCATGTCACAATACTTCATCATTCCTTGCGTAGTGAACCATACAGACTTCCTTACTTGTCAACTATGTAGAGTCAAAGTCAGTCTTCCACTTTATGTGATCGAATTCTTCATATGTCACATTTACTGCATTGTCACAGGGCCTTGTCACATTTAATATTGTCACATACTTTTCCAAGACAACCAAAGTGTTATAGGTCAAACTTGCACCTCTCCGTCCATGATCACCCTAAGCTACTGATCACACAAAAGGACAACTTGGATGGAGGAGCATGTTGACGTTTGATGATATGTCAACTCATTCCATTTCCTGAAAATACTGGAAAACCCCAAAAAATATCATTTTGAGATATGAGCGCTACTCTACTTAAAGAGACTAGTTCCCATACGCTACTCCACTGTATAATAGTAGCGCCCATATCCAAGTATACGATACTCCAGTGTAGCATAGTAGCGCTCACAATTTAAAATCGATTGAGTGCTAGTTGTTAAACACTAGGGTAGCGCCCTATACGCTACTCCACTGAATAAGAGTCGCGTACATCTTAAAAGATGATTAAAAAATAAATTAATTCATCGAGGAGGATTAGTTGATGGTAGTTTCCTAACTCCCCCAACTTCCTTCATAACTACATATCGACCTGAACTACTTCTTTAATCCTATAAATACCAAGAAGGTTAAAGGAGAAGGGTTAGAAATTGGAGTTAGTGAGAGGATTAATGGAAAAACTTTGAAGAAGCTTGCATTGGAGGAGTTGATGCTGAAGACATCCAAGCCAGAGAAGAGCCAGAGCCCAGAATCTAGTTGCAGGAGCCTGTTTCATGATCAGGAATACTTGTACATCATTCTACTTTTGACAAATAAAGGTTGAAGTGTTTTTCTTGTTCCAATTTGAATGTGTTATGAAATGGCACCTTAAGTTGGATTTATTTTGGTCAATGTTGAATGTTAAACATTGTTTTTTTTTTCTTTCAAGCTTTATATATTGCCCAAAATGTTTTGAGAAAGGTATTGTTGTTGCAGGTTTGCTGAAGGAAAAGTAGATTTGGAAGATGAACACGAGATCAAGTCAAGGCCAGGATCAGACTTTGGTTAAAAGGTGTGTTCCCTAAATCTACAACTTATTTCTTTTTGTAAATGTTTCTGTAATAGCATCAATACACTTACGTATCACCCCAACCAAGTTGATAGCATTAGTTTCCTTGCTATAGGGTAGAAATACCCGCCAACACAAAGATATGGCACAATTTTCATTTATTGGCCAACTCGACATAAAATTGGATATGACACTCAGTTCGTGTGGTAACATTAACGTGTCGCTTCTGGATTCGAACCTTTTAAGGAAACATTCTTCATCGTATGGTGCAATGAATTGAATTTCCTCCTTTTCATATTGTTTCCAAAAACTCATTAAATCCAACATTTACTTTTGGAAACTCCAACACCTTCTTCGACTTGTGCGACATTGAATACATTTCTCATAAAATTAATTCCATTCTCGCAAACATATTTTAATCAAATCTATAATATTTTTGTGAACAATTCTTGGCTCATCACCTCTTTCATCCTTCCATTTCCGTGTCACAATGCTTTCTGATCCTTCCTCTGATTCTCCTTTTTCCTTTCCAATGGCCTCCTTCTAGCAAAGAATAAAAAATTCCCTTCATAATTTTCGTCATGCCATCCAGACTCAATAGAATGAGTTTTTTTGTTAGATTACTAATATGGGTTCCTAGTAGAAATAAATGTAGGACAACCAAAATCTTCATCAATACTCTCAGTCATAGTTGAACCATAGACATTCCAAGCAACTGATCCTTCTAACTTGTCTGGTTGATAATTTGGAGCATCAATAGAAACAAATTGTGGATGAATTATCTCGTCTTTAGCCTCATCATGCTGAACCATCATTGTCTTCCACTTTGCAGCTTCTACCACTATGTCCTCCTTCTGAATATACAACACTAGTTTCGGTGTATTTGGAGTTACGTCTTGGGAACCAAATAGACACAGAGATTGATATCGAACTGCAGCTGCAAATTTTTCTTAATTTTGCTCCTTTATCATCCTTCTTGTATAAGCCATTCTTGGCTTCGGCATGGATTCATGATTCATGCAAATTTGTAATCATGCCCAATTTTGAATATAATGAAAAGATCCATTTTGCACAATCTCAGATCTTTCAAGAATGTTTGATTATTCATGTAAATATTTTTTGTTTGTATACTGAATTCAATCTGATACTCTATGTTCTATAATATATCATAAGTAGAGTAAATATACAACCACTTAATGTATGCATGCACTTCCCTTTTTCTGCTATATTATCAACTTAACATAATGAACACATTCTAGCCTCAAAGATATTGTAACCACACATTCTGACTAACATCACACATTCATAACCAAACACCTAAATAACATCCCCTTTAAATCCTTAATATGCATCGTGTTGAAATCAACAGTCTCCCATAGTCCTTATGGGACTAGCCAGAGAGGAAACAATTGCTTATTGCATTAGATTCACCTAGATTGTATGCATCTTCAACGCACTTCTGAGGAGATTTCCTTACCCAATCCGTGTTGTGCATGCTTCTATTTTGATTCTATTCCAAAGATTTCCCACTGAAGTCTCTTTGAGTGTGATAGCTTTTGTGCAACAAATATTCATCCTGATAACTTACTAATTTTCGATAGTACATGGCCTTGTGTCCAAAACTATCGTATGCATAGCATCTCATAGTTTGACAATATTTTTCAACATGGCCAAAACGATTGCATATTCCGCACTTCACCCTATTGATCCTTCTTCGACTGGTGTATTGAAAAGAGTTATAGATGAAGGAATTATCATACCTGAAGGACTTATCATGATTTGGGCAATGGTCTTTGTCGGGCACCTTCCTTGGTGTCTTTACATAACCAAGACCTGTTTTATCTTCTGGTGGTATTTGAATATTCTGAATCCTATTAAGTATTGTCGTGATGTCTTTTAACCTATTTTTCACTTCATCTTCATATTCTGTCTTGTCACTTTCCGATTGTGAAAAGATAGGATCGCTACTTGCAACTTGCTTCTTGCACTTTATCTCAGTCAACTAGTCTTCTAGACAAGATATCTCTTTATCCTTTTCTTCAAGTTGATTTGTCATCATCCTGATTTTCTGCACCAATTCCTCCAGTGAGGATCTCAATGCATATTTCTCTTTCTCAAGTACTTGAACCTTTTCATGTTTGCAACTCAGTTGAATTTCATAGCTAGTTATCATTTCACGGATATCTGCGTCAATGGATGGTCTGTCCTGTTCTTCATACTTTGAAAATTGATCATGCAAGAGTTTATTCTTCTTCTTTGACTTATTTAAATCCTCCAAGGAACTAATCAATTCACCTTCCCAGTCAATGTCCGCAGTGTCTTCATCATCATATTGAGTGTCAATATTGAATTATACAACATGTTTTGTAGGTGTGGTTGTCTTTGGAGGTGTTTTGAATGATCCAATGAAGAAATAATTATCTAGTGAACCTAGCTTGCTTTTCACAATTGGAGTGTTCTTCGAATTGGTCCTCTTCTTTTCATATTTTCTCTCTTCTACTACATGGGCCATGAAGAGTACTTCTTTAGGATCTTCTTCACAGTCACTTCCTTCTTCGGTGTACAGACTCTTTCTCTGTTTTGGAATTCTCATTATATTATCAGATCTAAGTTGTGCATAATGGTGCGATTATACGAACTAGATTCCTCATCACTGTCACTATCTCCAATTTCATTGAAAGGACACTTCGAGGCATAATGACCTAATCCTCCACATCTGAATCATTTGAAGGGTAACTTGTTCTTGTACTTACCTCATCCTCTTTTTAGCTTCTTGAAAAAGTTTGATTCGTCATCATCCAACTCATCACAAAAATATTTGTCATGATCATGCTTATTCTTTCTTGTGGCTTTAAAATCAGCTTCCTTTCTGATGGGAGTCTCTTTCTCATTTCTCATCTCATATGCAGTGACAAATGAAAATTATCTGAAGCTCATCCTTCGTCAAGTCTTCAATATTAGCTTGATATTCTAGCACATACACTTTTGCATTGAAATTTGAGGAAAAATTCTCAATATCTTCTGTACCACTAATTCTTCTTCCAGATTGACCCCACGACTCTTGATAGCATTAATTATCTCATATAATCTTAAGAAGTAAGATGTAATGCTATCTTCATCTTTCAGTCTCAGAGACTCAAACTGCCCAAAGTAGTTTTGCAACTTCTCTTTCTTTACCTTATCGTCTCCTTGATGTATACCTCTAAGTTTTTTCCAAAATTCCTTAGCTGATGCGTAGTGCATAAATTTGACGAATTCATCACCCGTTAAGACACATATTAGAGCATTTATGTTTCTAACATTGCTTTCATAGATTCTCCTTTGCGTTGGATTAATTGGTACAACTGCTGTGTGATAATCTGTAGGGATCTAGCAACTGTAACAAACTCACAATCTAACTCTCAAGATTATTTGCAAAGAAGAAGAAGCATGCATTCAATAATCACTCACAAACACAGAATAATGGACAATGTCAATATCATACAATGAATACTGAATGTAGAGAATGTGTTACAATGATCAATGATGAGGCATCATATAGGATTCGAATGAGCCAAGTAGGGCATTCAAATATGAGCTCAAAGTCTAACTATGGAGACATCATCTAGTTGATAGTATCAGTCACAACTGGTAAGAGTTAGTCAAGTGTGACCAACTAAGTCTAATAGAACCATCTAGCCATAAATCAAGGAATGGAGACTCCAAGGTGGGTGCATGAGGCTGTCTAAATCAAAGTCTAACTTGGATAACAATGGAGACATAATCCAGTCAATAGTATCAGTCATAAATGGTAACAACCAGTCAAGTGTGTCTAACTGAGTCTAATAGAACCATCTAGGCATATATCAAGGAATGGAGACTCCAAGGGGGGTGCATGAGGTTGTCAAATAGTCAAGTGGAACTCCAGAACTAGCTAACTAGATGCTACAAGCAGTCAACATGAGAAATCAGTGGAAGAACTACTCAATCAATGCACTAACTGAATGATAACTCCCGGTAGGTGAGATAAGGAACCCTAACTGAGTGATAACTGGTGGTAGGTAAGCAAGGGAACCCAAACTAGCTGTGGTAGGTGGGAAAGGTACACTTTCCATGCAAAGAAGTCAAGGAGGGTGCATTGGGTAGGTAGGAGGCCATTTGAGGGTTGTAGACAGGCTCTAGAGAGATATAAGCAAGCTCTAGGTGTTGCGAGATGACCATGATGATGAGTGGATGCATGCAGTGGCATGCAAAACATGCAGATTTGCATGCAGGGAAAGATAGGCTCTGGAGATCCAGAAGGAAGCTCTAGGTGCTAGGGAGACCACCATGGTGATGACTGGATGCATGTAGTGTCATGGAAAGCATGCAGATTTTCATGCAAGCATGCAAAATATAAAATGATGGTGTGAATATTCGAACACCCCCTCGCAAGCTATAATATGAGTTAGTAACTAAAATCTAAAAAATAGGGCCTTGGTGACTAAGATCAAAGGTCACCCCGTACAATCAATCTAAATAAACAAAGTGAGGAAAGAGGGAAAACCTAGTGGGAAGAAATCCCTCCCTCAAAATAGACTGAAGGATGCTAAAGTAGCATATCATCTCTCACCCCTAAAGGAGGTAAGTGTCCTTCTTTTCCGAAGAAGGCTTGATCGATCTGAAATGGTACAACAGTGTGAGAAGGATGAAACCTTCCATTCTGAAAATATGATCTGATTCTTCTATGATCATGTGGATCACAAACCAAATCATCGGTAGATTGGAGTGTAGTGGTTTCCCATCGAGGAATAGGAGGAATATCAGGTGAGAGATCTTCAGGTTCTTGTGGATCTAGATCTCCCATTCCCTCATCTTCATCATTAGTTGCTAGACCTTTAGGTTCTTGTGGATCTGGGTCTAGCATTCTCCCATCTTCATCTTCAAATTCTGAATCTGAAATATTATGTGAAGATGCATCTATAGCTGGCTCATCATCATATCCAAACTCTGAATCTGAAATCTCATGTGATGATGCTTCACTCTCTTGATCATCAATCAAAGGAGGAGGTATATTCCTTTTGGGAAGAAGTGGATCATGCTGCAAAAACATAATATGAATATCATCATGAAGCATGTGATTCAAACCAACTGAGGTAGAATCAAAACCATGAATGTGTAGATAGTTCCTTGATATCTCCTTCGAATCAACATAGGTGAGATCATAACCAAAGAAACTATGACATGATGCTAGTAGATATTCAACAAGATCACCAGTGAATGCAACAGTGGTGGTGGCCCATGAACCAATAGGTGCTAGATATTCAGGTTCTTGTGATCTGGATCTAGAATTCTCTTAAAAATAGTTATCTTCCTCTTGGGAAGAAATGAATCATGCTTCAAAAACATGTGCTTGATTTCTCCAACAGTGGATGCAAGCAAATTAGGTCCAAGACTTAGAAAATGGTTTCTCATGATCTCCTTTGAACCAACAGGGGTGAAATCAAAACCAAAATCACAAACATGTGCATGAGTCATGAACTCAAGTGAATTATAGAGTCTTCCATCATCAATGAAACTCTGAAAACATGTGCTAATGACCAAGTAGGAAATCAAAGAAAGCATATGATGAGGAAGAGTGAATACATTACCTTCCAAAGCTATTTTTTTCTTCAAAAAACTCAGTAGGCCATCATCTTGCACATCAACAGGTGCATCAACTCCATGAAAGTGTATGTGGTTCTTTGGTATCTTCTTTGAACCAGCATGGGTGAGATCAGAACCAAATGAGCCATATAATGGTGATGGCTTGAAATTAAAATCAGATCCAAGATTTTGAGGATGGTTTCTTATGATCTTCTTTGAACCAAGAGTGGTGAGATCAAAACCAAAATCACAAGGATATGCATGAGACTTGATTCCAAGCGAATGGTGTTAACACCTAAAAAGTGCTCACTAGCTCATTCCCTGATTCACATGACCCATTTGTCCACTTTTCCACCATCTGAGCCTCTGAAACCAACAAAAGGTCACCAAAAGACCTGAGTACACCCCTTTTTCCATTAAAAAAGATTATTTTTTCCTGAAAAGCATAAAAAACCCTAAAAAAGGGTCCATATTCCCAAAAATATTAAAAAGGGAATTAAAATATTAATTTTATTCAAAAAAGGAAAAAGGAGGGAAAAGTACCTAAACCATGTTGGTCAATACCATTTGGTTTACACAAAACCACAAATGGTATTCCCCACCACCAAAGCCTATAAAAAGGTGGTAGGGGCTCCTCATTTCACATCCACTCATATTCCTATCCTCATGCTGCCAAAATCTCCCTTGAGTATTTGGCCACTGTAGCAAGCCTTGGAGAAAGGACCCATTGGAGATGGAGCTGCTCACCATTGGAGCCTTTCAACAAACCTTCATCACTTGGAGGTATTGTACTTGCAAGCATTTGCTTGCCCCATTATCAATACAAAAATTCTTTAATATTTTCTTGTTCTTGTTTTTAAAATATTTCCATTATTTGCTTATATTCTTGCATAGATCCATGATTAGTTTAGTTTAGATTTAATTTATTATTATTTGCTTTACATTGAAACTGCTGCTACTAGTTAGCAGGTGCCCATAGCACTAAGCCTGGTTGCAAAACCGGGCCAACAGTTTTTTGGCGACTCCGCTGGATTTGAACAATAGATCTCAAGTTTTGCTTTCAATCTTAATTTTTTATTAGTTTTTAGCCTTTAGATCCATAGATCTGCCATTCTAGACAATAGATCCATTGATGTTCTAGTTTTTGGCCCATCTATTGCCATTAACAGCCCGAAATTCTCAATTTTCGGGTTCGTTTTTCGCTTTCTGTGCACGGCTTTCGCCTCGCGGTTTTTAGCCTGACAGTCGCACGGTCCATCGTGAATTTTCGACTTTTTTTCCGCGCGGTTCACCACGACTTTTTGGATTTTTTCCGTGCGGTTCACCGCAGCTTCGCGGCCTGTTTCCGCACTGCACATCGCGGCTGCGTGGCCATTTTCCGCGCGGATCCCCGAGGCCTCGCGGCCTATTTGCGTGCTGCACATCGCGGCTTTGCGGACATTTTTCGTGTTGCACATCGTGACAGTGCGCCTAAATCCCGCGCGGTCCATCGCGACTATGCGACAGAAACCCGCGCGGTCCATCGCGACTGTGCGACAGAAACCCGCGCGGTTCATCGTGGCTTTTCTGTCAAAAGCCGCGCTGCTAATTTTTTCATTCGGCCATTCCAATTCAAAAAATTAATTTCTTACTGTACTTTTTGCCCATACAGCACATTTTCCAGTATTAGAAATCCTGCTTATTTTACAGCCATCAAATTTTTATTTTTTTATTTTTTTTATTTTTATTTTATTTTTATTATTTAGAATGCACATGTGAAAGCAGTCTTTTAAAAAAAAATTTCATCAATTGAAAGAAAGATATATTTTTGCATTTTATCTAGACTTACATTTTGCTTCTTTAAAAATTTTTGCCCATAGCAATTAAAGACAACGAAATCCATTTATTTCGAAACAAAGGTATATTATTTGCTTTCTTGTTTGAAAAATCCTCTGTTTTTTCGAATAGTTGAAAAGCATTTAATTTCCTTTTATTGAAGAAGTCATCAAATTTGTTTTTATTTTTGAAAGATCCTTTATTTTTTGAAAATTTCCTATAAAGCATTTAATTTTTTCAATTTTCAGTTTAAAATACCACACGTGCACCCAATGTAACACTAATTTTAAATTGAGCCTTAAAACTTACCCTAATTTCAACACATTTTTAACCTCACTTGAGGAACACTAAAAGAACTTTGTAGCTAGGTAGTATTGGGGGGATAGGTGTTCCAATAACACCCCTCAGTTATTACATCTGAGACATAGTTGTTGTCCTTTAGGGAGCTAAAACCTCTTAGTATTTATTGGCGCGGTCACAACCGGTTTGTGGGAAGGCCTCTCCCCTAGGAGGGTTGAAGTCGCGAGGATGGTTCCGGAAGCCTGAGTGGAATACCGAAATCCATTCAGTAACCGAAGGGATACCATTCGCAGTTCTCGGGATATCCCTGTATTGGGATATTGCGATCAAAGGACCAAATGGCAGATTTACCTTTTCTCGATGCGTCATGAACAGAGTATCCTAGTAGCCTTTCTTTAGGATTGATTACCTGGTGTCCCTCCCGGTAGGGGGATATCTAGCCGTTGTCTCAACACTCATATTGTCTGACTTGGATTTCATCACCTTGCTGAGGATATCGTTTGTTGAGTCACAATACTTTTAGTTAGGTGTTTGCATGATTCAGCCCACCTTTGGTCTAGTTACACCTATTTTTTTTCTAGGAATTGTTTGCATGTTGGTATTCTGACCATTTGTTGCATCCCTCCACTTATTGTAGCACAGCTGCTAGAATAAGTCCCTTTTTTGAGGTTGATTTTTTGGCCTGAGAGCCTTCATTTTCACTCCCCTTCTTGCACCCTTGGTTGCATTAGGGTTTTGAGTTTTTTATATATATATCACCACCTGATACTTAAAACAGTTTTTTTCCACAAAAACTTATTTTCTCACCATTGAGAATTTTAGACGTTCTCGTCGTCTACAGGGCGAACTCCCAGAGTTCAGTCTACTTGGTTCACCACGTCACCGACGCCGAGCCTTATCCCTTGACTCGACACATCATCAGTCAACTAGACAGTCATCCGATTCTGACACGCCTCACTTCAATTCTGATTCTGAGGCAGAATCCGAAAACCCCACTCTGTTATTTCCAACCAACCTTATGGATGGAACACATTTTGACCCACTCTTTACCAACACCATAGGAGAGACGTCTACAGACCCTTCTACTGCGGTGCCATCCATGGAAACACCTACCCCCCTAAGTATGCCTAATATGGCGGACACTCCACATTTAGGAATGCCCAACACAGGGCCACCTCCTGTTATAGGAATCCCCAACACAGGTCCACCACCTGTTATGGGTATGCCCAACATAGGGGTCACACCCCCTCTGATTCCCACAACCCAGATTCCAGGAATCGCCACTACTATTCCTAACCCAAGTGTAACCCATGTTGCACTTGGAGGCGCTGGCCCATACCAGAACACACCTATTGCAGGAGATATACCTACAATACCTAGCATACCTTTAGGCGCTACTGGACCCCTACATCATACCACCATGACTAGGCATGTCCCAGTCCCAGTCACCACATCTACTAGCTTACCGTATATGGCGAGTCTGAACTTGCCAGATTTATCCAGGCTCACAAATGACCCTATCAGACACGATCCTGCGTGGACTCACATGCCCACCAAACTACCCTCCGACATCCCTAAGTTTGAGGGCAAGGCAGGTGAGGACCCCCAGAACCATATCATGTCCTTCCATCTATGGTGTTCCTCCAACTCCATAGTGGACGACTCTGTCCGCCTCCGTCTATTACAACGCACCTTCACTGGACTTGCAGCCAAGTGGTATATCGAGCAGCCACATGGGATGCATGCCACCTTTACCTCCCTTACCTCGACCTTCCTGCAGTTCTTTTAGTTACCTGTCCGCTATGATGTGGGCGTCGAGATCCTACTGTCTTGCAGACAGAACACGGCCACCCACATCACTGACCACATTCATGAGTGGCGTCGACGCCGAAGCCTCTGCAAAATCAAATTAGACGACCGTATCTTCCTAGATTGGTTTCTAAAATCCATTCTCCCTCTCATTGCGAAGGATGTGGCATCCGAAAGACCCCAGTCTGAAGAAGAGGCCATCCTCAAATCCCAACAGTTTGATCTCATTTACTCCCAATCGGGTTATCTGTATACCATTATTCCAGACGCCCCTCGGGGTGAGTCATCCCAACATGATGCGCCGGGGGCATCCCATGCTGCTGATGGCATTATTGGTCATATGGCCTCGCATCCCCAACCCTTTTCCATTACACATCCAAGCCATGGCCCCGACCTTTCGTGGGCTACATCTCAGTCTGGAGCAACCAGTTCATATGCTCCCATGGCACATCACCATCATACCCATGGACCTTCATGTCCACCTCAGTGTTTTGTTCATGCACCACTTGCATACGCCCCCCCAGCTGCACCTCAACCAGTGTACTATCCACAGCATGATGCGGAAGCTAACCCAACACCTCCAATAGCTCAGGGTTACCAATAACCCCAGTAGGCAAATGGACCACCTCCAGCCCCACAGGCTTATTATCCACCACAACCTGCTCCCGCACCTGCGGCGAACCAAAATCATCCCACTGCTCAAGGGCAAGTGTATACACAGCACAACCAGCCCCAGAACCAAAACAACCAGCACAACCAAGGTGCGCAACAGAACCATGGTGGAGGTCGCAACCGCGGTAATAACCAACAACAATAGCAAGGTCCTCCACCTCCCAATCCTCCGTAGAATAACAATGCTGCTCCTCCCAACTGCAATCCGGATCGGAATCCTAAGCAGCCTAGAAATAATAACCTCAGAACAAACCACCCTTGTTCTATCTGCGGGGTCTATGGTCATTACACGCATTCTTGCCCACACTTGGAACGAGCTCGGCAACTCTGGACCGACGATGCACATCGTCAAGGGCAAGCAGCTCCTCAGCCGCCACCCAACCCTCCACCACCTCAACATCAACCCTTGGTGCTGTAAAACCCCTTTCCAAACCAGGGTGTAGTGAACACTCAGCCATTAGCCCCCCCTCAGGGCAACGTGCCACCACAGCAGATCACTTATGCAGCCCCTGATCAACCCATGTTCGATTCAGGTACTCACCATTTGTTGATGATGTCAACTGCCGATGCCAACCTCCAAACCCATCGGAACCAATATGGATCCATGTCTGAATCCCCTCCCACCGATAAGAACACTAACGTCAATCCCACAGATCAAACGTTACGTATACCTCCGGCTCCACTTGATGGCGCTTCCAAAGCACCTCGCTTCCCACTTTGTCGCATCAATAGTAATCCCAATGCTCACGCTGCGTCGAATTACAACATTGTCGACGACTTAGCCCAGTCTCCGACAGCCATGTATGCTTTAGAAGATTTGAAAAACTGTCCTTCACAACGCAAGACTTTACTCTCTACCATTGGCGCCATTGACCCCAATGATTCACAGCTGATCGCATTCGATTCAGACCAGTCTGAACCACGCCTGCCTTCCTCTTTAGCATTCCAAGTTTCCGTTTCTATTCGAAATCTTGTTATCCATCGGTGCATTATCGATGAAGGGGCCTCTACATGCGTCATGTCCACATTCGTTTGGAAGAAGTTGTGATCCCCTACTCTCCAGCAGTCCACCACTGCATTACGAGCCTACGACGGCCATTTGGCTCAACCCCAAGGTCTTTTAGCCAATGTCCCTGTCCAGCTGGCGGGTAAAACCGTGCTCATTGACATTGAGGTCATCAATGCCCAACTAGACTATAACCTTTTACTTGGTCGTAGCTACATGTATGCCATGCGGGTTGTTGCCTCATCCATATTTCGCACCATGCAGTTCCCCCATGAGGGACGCGTGGTCAAGGTTGACCAGCTCACCTATTACGATCCCAAGGCCCCCGCCACACCTGAAAATGTTCTCCCCATGGTTTAACAATCTGTTTGTGGTGCAACTACCTCATTCATTTCCTCAGTAGGACCCGAACTTTACTCTGAGGCGTTGATGACCTCTACTTTACAGGCCATTCCACCACCGTCACCAGAGACCCACGTCGCTAACCTCTGCACTCTTTCACAAACACCTGGTAATCAACCCTCCTTGTTACCCAAACCACCATTAGTCCCTAGTCACATTGGGGTTACACCCATCCACACAATCCCCTTTCTATTCCCTCCTTCGGGCGTAGTAAGCGCTCCGGTTATGGCTACCCTTAGTCTCCCCGGGTTAACATTGGGATTACCCGTGTGGTATATTACGCCTCCCATTCCTCCGTCGACACGAAATGTCATCCTGTAACCGGTGCAACCCATTGTTACTTCTACCCAACCACCCCCGGTATCACGACTCCTTCGTCGTCGACGAATCCCCCTCCACTCGTCAGACCCACTGGGGGTAGAGGCCCGCAAACATACACTGCGGTACCCCCACCCAAGGCAGTTAAACCTGCCCCCGTGTTTTGTGCTCCTCCCAAATGCTCGTTATGTGATGAGTGAGGCCATCCAACCCATCAGTGTCCACAGTTACCTGCATTACAGGAACACATGCAAATGCTTGACGACGACCCCAACATCCCGGTTGTCAAAATCGACTCAAACCCCAAACCTCGTGATAAATCATTATGCACAAACCATCCTTGTGCAGTATGCGGAATCTACGGCCATTATTCACATCACTGCCCTGACCTCCCAGATTACAGAGCAGCACTGTACGAGTTGAATAATGTCGACCTAGAGATATCCCCTCTTCTCATTGAGGAAATTCATCCCCCACCATCTTCCTCCTCGGAAGAAATTAACACCATTTACACGATTTCCACTGGATACCCCTCTGTCTGGTCAGCCCCTTCCATTGATCCCTTTGACACATAGGTTCAACCCTTTCAAATCGACCAGGAAACCACATGTCCACAACATGGGGGCAGGCCTAAAACCTTGCCTACTCATCATCATCGTGATCCTCGTCAGAGATACTGGGGGCACCCAGCCCACAAAGGGAATCCCCCATCATCATATCATCACTTCAGTATGCCACCATAGCCCACAGCCTCATGGTATAACACCCCGCTAGCAGTTACTCAATTCCCTATTGATCTCTCTCTGAGACAACATGTGCACCACATTGACACCTCTAAGTTAGGGGGCATAATAGATTACCTCGACCCCGGGATAGGGGGCATGATCAATCATTTTGAACCTTCCCCATCATCTCTATCTCAACACCTCAATGAGCCCATCGTTCAATCCAACACACATGTGATCCACAATCACAAACCCCATGCACATAACATGGGGGGTAGGTCATTAACCCTGCTCACTTTTTCATATTCGTGATCTCAACCTTTTTTGAGGTCACGTGTCACTTGTATATTTGAGTTGATACACATAGTATTCCCCCCCGCGGGTCATCATTTCTCCCCACCACTGCATCATTGGCTTGGTGGGCTCACCTTTATTTGTAGCAATTTTTTAACCTAGTTATTTGCTTTGACCATTCTGAAGTCCTTACGTCGTCTATTTTTCACGAACCTTATATCGCTGGATCCAGTTTTCAGTTCTTGTGATGATGCTTGAGATCATTTCTCGCTCTCGCCTCCAGATTTTTAGGGCATTTTTCCATGCCCCCTCGTCGCCTCGGTTTGCATGCCACATCGGCCGTCGTCCGTTTCTAGCGAGTCTTATATCACCGGATTCAATTTCCCGCGCTTGTGATGATGCTTGAGATCATTTCTCGCTCTCATGCCTAGATTTTTTGGGCATTTTTTTCCCATGTCCCCCCCGTCACCTCAGTTTGCGTGCCACATCCACCATTCTCCGTTTTTGACAGTCTTTATATCGTCGAATTCAGTTTTCCGTGCTCATGATGATGCTTGAGATAATTTCTCACTCTCACGCCCATACTTTTCGGCCATTTTTTCAAAATGCCCTCTCATTGCCTTGGTTTGCGTGCCACAACGGTCGTAGCCCCCTTGTGACAATCTTTGTCACCGGATCTAGTATCCCACACACATGGTGACGCTTGAGACCTTTTCTTGCTCCCATCTATCCATTTTTGTTCGGTATAATTTTATCCCTTTTTCGGGCCGAGCAATCCCTTTTTACGAAAAAGACACTTAGGGAGTTTCTGTTAAGCTCTTTTCTGACTCCTAAAACAATGAAAAGATCGCCGAGCAACCTTGCTTCCTTTCATGCTCGTTAAACGTATCTGAAAGGGCGTCTACCTGGTATAAGTTTACCCCTTTTCCGGACCTCGTAGACTAATTACGAAAAAGGTATACTCTAGTCACATCGGCTAGAAGAGTTCTCCATCCGCATCATTTTATGCTTTTTCGGGCCTTGGAGACTAAACTTACAAAAAAGAACACCAATGGAGTCCCCTTACCGCTTTTAGACTCTCTAAACATGAAAGCGACCACGAGCAATCACCATCCTGGACTTGTAAAACCAATAGGACAGTAGTCATAACCACTGCAGATTCTTCTTATCGCTTTCAGATTCCTTAAAAATGAAAGCACCAATGAGCACGAACAGTCCTGGGCTCACAAATCCACAGGACAATACCATTTTAGAGCACACTTTTATCCCTTCTTGGAGCTCATTAAAACTACGAAGAAGGACCCAATGGTGCTTCTCGGTGCCACAACAGATCACGTCTACTCATATGATAGCTTCCCCATTTTGGTCACCTTTGTTCAGAGTATTCTGCAGTATGTCACCCTAAGAACCCCTCGACAGCACCCATCAGCTTGATTCCCCACCAGAGTCATACATACCCTTCAGTCCTTAAAAGCTATGATCCTCAAAACTACAAGTCAGTTCCCTACACTGCTAGGTCAACCATGTCATCATGCTCTGAACAAAGGAAGTTTGAGTCTACCCACTTTTTGACCCAGATATTTCCCATCCCCACAAGTATGTCAGTCCTACCATCAGTACTACAATACTTCAGTTATACACCTCGTGCTCCTATCAAGGAAAAATCTTTGCCTTGTTAGTTGCTGGTCTCCCTCTGTCAACGACAACCAAATTTACTCCAGAGGATAGACCTAGAGGTCCCTGTGTCTTGGACTCATCACCATTTATGATGAGTTCCTACGAATCATTTCGAGAAGAGTCCTGAGTGCCTCTCCAAATGGTTGTTTCTCACATGCTCGACTTCAACACCTTGATCGCATCGTTGAGAATCGCACAAGGCATTGATCCTTTCAGTTATTAGTCGAAGACCCTGGATACCTTCTGACTCCTCCACATTTGAGAGTCTACCTATGGATACAACCAGTTACACTGTTCCTATAGATATCCGGGTTGCGTATTGCGACAGTATTCAAATGTACCCCAGTTTTATACTCCCTCGAGTATACAGTTACAGATACTTCCCAAAGATGGCTCACAGTCATTACGTCCCTACAGATGTTGGACACCTTCAATTCCAACAGTTCATCAGTTATTCCATTGTATCAGTTATTGAGATCAGCCATGTCATGATCATGAGTACATCCCAAAATAATGTACCCTCTGGACCATTATGATGTACCAGTATATTTTTTATGTATTAGATCCCCCTTCTTGGGACTAATTGTTATGTATATGTCTTGATACGAGCATGGGAATGCCCGCCTCGTCCATTATCAGAGATTATACCTCATTCATATTGAGGCCATGTAATATGTTTTGTTTTTGCAGCTTCCAAGGGCCGTGGCTCCAGTCTCCAACCGGTCTCTTCTCTCCCTAAACCCCAGGAAAAAGACAAAAGAACTATGATGTCTATCGTCCATACGATGAGCTCCTGCCCTCACACATCAGGGGGCAATCTGTTAACACCTAAAAAGTGCTCACTCATTCCCTGATTCACATGACCCATTTGTCCACTTTTCCACCATCTGAGCCTCTGAAACCAACAAAAGGTCACCAAAAGACCTGAGTACACCCCTTTTTCCATTAAAAAATATTTTTTTTTCCTGAAAAGCATAAAAAACCCTCAAAAAGGGTCCATATTCCCAAAAATATTAAAAAGGGAATTAAAATATTAATTTTATTCAAAAAAGGAAAAAGGAGGGAAAAGTACCTAAACCATGTTGGTCAATACCATTTGGTTTCCATAAAACCACAAATGGTATTCCCCACCACCAAAACCTATAAAAAGGTGGTAGGGGCTCCTCATTTCACATCCACTCATATTCCTATCCTCATGCTGCCAAAATCTCCCTTGAGTATTTGGCCATTGTAGCAAGCCTTGGAGAAAGGACCCATTGGAGATTGGAGCTGCTCACCATTGGAGCCATTCAACAAACCTTCATCACTTGGAGGTATTGTACTTGCAAGCATTTGCTTGCCCCATTATCAATACAAAAATTCTTTAATATTTTCTTGTTCTTGTTTTTAAAATATTTCCATTATTTGCTTATATTCTTGCATAGATCCATGATTAGTTTAGTTTAGATTTAATTTATTGTTATTTGCTTTACATTGAAACTGCTGCTACTAAACTAAATCTAAACTAAGCTAATCATGGATCTATGCAAGAATATAAGCAAATAATGGAAATATTTTAAAAACAAGAACAAGAAAATATTAAGGAATTTTTGTATTGATAATGGGGCAAGCAAATGCTTGCAAGTACAATACCTCCAAGTGATGAAGGTTTGTTGAATGGCTCCAATGGTGAGCAGCTCCAATCTCCAATGGGTCCTTTCTCCAAGGCTTGCTACAATGGCCAAATACTCAAGGGAGATTTTGGCAGCATGAGGATATGAATATGAGTGGATGTGAAATGAGGAGCCCCTACCACCTTTTTATAGGTTTTGGTGGTGGGGAATACCATTTGTGGTTTTGTGGAAACCAAATGGTATTGACCAACATGGTTTAGGTACTTTTCCCTCCTTTTTCTTTTTTTGAATAAAATTAATATTTTAATTCCCTTTTTAATATTTTTGGGAATATGGACCCTTTTTGAGGGTTTTTTATGCTTTTCAGGAAAAAATAATCTTTTTTAATGGAAAAAGGGGTGTACTCAGGTCTTTTGGTGACCTTTTGTTGGTTTCAGAGGCTCAGATGGTGGAAAAGTGGACAAATGAGTCATGTGAATCAGGGAATGAGCTAGTGAGCACTTTTTAGGTGTTAACAAATGGTAGAGTCTTCTATCTTCGTTGAAGTTCTGAAATTTTTTGCCAATGACCAAATAGGAGTCCATAGGAATATTTTGATCAAGGAGGGAAAATGCATTGCCTCCCAAATCTTCCCAGATGCTCAATAGTTCATTATTTCGCACATCAACAAGCTCACGGGAAGTAGAGATTTCAAAGATCTCTTCAACTTCTAGAGTAGTAGCTGACATCTTTTGCTCAGAAATCAGATAGGAAGATGGAACAACTAAAACCATGTGTTGTTCTTTGACTTCTTTCACCTCATATATTTTCAATGGTGATATCAAGCTTTGGAACTTGGGAAAGGCATTGATTGTCTCGAAGTTGTCTGAACTCACTGTCTCCAATTTGTGACCTTTCATATCATCTGTCGGTCCAAAACGAGATTCGATCTTGTCCCAAACCTCTTTAGGAGATGTAAGATCGATGACATGGAAGTGTATATCTTCAGAAATTGAGAGAAGGAGGAGGCCAATAGCTTTATCAAGCCTATCAAAGTACTTGGAATTTTCAACTACACTGAGAGGTTCTACCATCATTCCGTTGAGTATTCAAGTGAAGACCTTGGATCTCATGAATAGAGCCATATTGGCTTTCCACTCGACATAGTTGGAATATGTGAGCTTTAGATCCATCTGAAACAGAGAAAGTCGAATAGTTGAAGAAGATTCCGAACGAGTGAATAAACCTGTAAAACAAGAAGAGTTGTGCTGATGGAGAATGCTACACTTTGACTGAACACTACCTTAAGAACACTTGGCACATAGAATAATTCATTCATACCTGGCTAGACCTCACTGGATTTATCCAATAAATACAAGTAATAGCACCAGGATTTGCTGTGGAAACTCAGAGGCTTCTGGTGCACAAGTGAAAGATAGCTACTCAAAGAAATGATTCAACTGCTGCAATGGTTGCAATTCGAGTAGTTGCTTATTGCTCTGATACCATGTGATAATCTGCAGGGATCTAGCAATTGTAACAAACTCCTAATCTAAATCTCAAGATTATTTGCAAAGAAGAAGAAGCATGCATTCAATAATCACTCACAAACATAGAATAATGGAGAATGTCAATATCATACAATGAATAATGAATGTAGAGAATGTGTTACAATGATCAATGATGATGCATCATATACGATTCGAATTAGACAATTTGGGCATTTGAATATGAGCTCAAAGTCTAACTATGGAGACATCATCTAGTCGGTAGTATCAGTCACAACTGGTAAGACTCAGTCAAGTGTGACCAACTAAGTGTAACATAACCATCTAGCCATAAATTAGGGAATCAATACTCCAAGGTGGGTGCGTGAGGCTGTCTTACTCAAAGTCTAACTTGGATAACAATGGAGACATAATCCAGTCAGTAGTATCAATCATAAATGGTAACAGTCAGTCAAGTGTGTCTAACTGAGTCTAACAGAACCATATACGCATAAATCAAGGAATGGAGACTCCAAGGGGGGCACATGAGGCTGTCAAATAGTCGAGTGGAACTCCATAACTAGCTAACTAGAAGCTACAAGCAGTCATCATGTGAAATCAGTGGAAGAACTATTCAATCAATGCACTAACTAGATGATAACTCTTGGTAGGTGAGATAAGGTTCCCTAACTGAGTGATAACTAGTGGTAGGTAAGCAAGGGTGCCCAAAATGGCTGTGGTAGGTGGTAAAGGCGCACTTGCCATGTAGAGAAGTCAAGGAGGGTGCATTAGGTAGGTAGGAGGCCAATTGAGGGTTGTAGACAGGCTCTGGAGAGCTAGAAGCAAGCTCTAGGTGATGGGAGACCACCATGATGATGACTGGATGCATGCAGTGGCATGCAGATTTGCATGCAGGGAAATATAGGCTCTGGAGAGCCAAAAGGAAGCTCTAGGTGCTGGGGAGACCACCATGATGATGATTGGATGCATGCAATGGCATGCAAATTTGCATGCAAGCATGCAAAATATAAAATGACGGTGTGAATATTCCAACATGCTGGGACATCATAACCATCAACGATAGATTTCCAAACATATGCTCCCAACGATTGCAAATAAACTTCCATACATACCTTCTAGAAAATATATTTGGTTCCATCAAATATTGATGCTATGTTGGTTGAAAGTCCTTCCCTCTTATCCATTTCTGCACAATGATCTATCTTCCATATGTTAATCTATTACTGAATGCACCCACTCTGATACCGATTGTTGGAATGTATTTAATACTGAGAGGGGGGTGAATTAGTACTAGCGCATTTATCACCAATTTTTAACTTCTTTAATATATTAGACTTTACTAAATCTTTTTATTTAGTTATGCATCAGTAAATAAAAATCCACACATATATGCACCAACATAAAAAAATGCATAACAGATAGGATTTTTACATGGAAACCCAAACAGGAGAAAACCACAAAATGTTTCTTTATAATGAGAAAGAATACATTCAAGGAAGCACCAAATTCCTATGTTTACCAACACTAACTTGAAAGAGGCACCAACCCCTTAGTTTTATAGGATCCATCCTGAATGAATCTACAACTCCCTTTGTTTCTCCAGCACCAATTGGAAGGAGGCACTGACCCCCTATCTCCTTGTTGTTTTATAGGCACCAAACTGAAGGGAGCTCCAACTCCTTGTCTCCTTTCCCCATTCGATTTCCCTAATGTACAATGTATGATTCTGTCGAACTTCAACCTAGCGCAACCTTATGATCATTTGATAACAAGTCTGTTCTGTGCTACCATAGTATCTAGTCGATAATCTATCATTGATATGCATAAATCACTTGACTTCTGATTCCTCTCAATTCACACTCTGCTGATGAATTGCTTCATGTTCTGTGTGCTCGCTGATACTGCAGTCCACGTCACTGATTATCTCATCGTTTTCTAATTGTGTGACAATAATGACCAACTGATACTGTTCTTTCAATTGATAGTTTGTTGTTCCAAAATAAAGCACTAGTAATAGATGGAACTACACACTTACTAATGGGTCCATTCTGTTTAAGTGCTATAGTTTTTAGACAATCTACAACATCCAATGCATAAAAAATTCATATGTTCTATTGAAAGCACTTGTCTTAGATCATATGTATCACAATGCACACGCTGGATCCTGCCGGGCTTATGTCATCCCACACCAGATGGTATTCTCAACTTTTCACACTTTCACTTATGCTCATATGCATCAGCAAGACATTTGCGAATTATATGATGAAATTAAGTTCTATCTCTACGCTTCTATCTTTACAACATATATGACTAATTTCGTGCTGACTATAACAATGTCCTTCGAAACATCAAGCACTTGCGCATACTTCAATATTTATTCCTTTTAGTACATCCACATACATTATAGATCTACAACTGTTAATTTTTTAGCATTAACTCAATATACTCTAGGATCTTTACTGAGAGAATAACATGTACAACATATCAAGTATAACAATGCATATCAATCACACCAAGCAATCACATGAGACAATAGACACACAGAGTTTCACTAGGGAAAACCATAAAGGTGAAAAACTCCACAACTTCCTCAGAGATAAAAAGAGCAATAATACTACCAAAGTACACAGAGAAAGTCCTCCTAGCAGCTGAACCTCCTCCTCAACTAGTGCACCACTTTTCGAGTAGTGTAGAAGTGAATAATGAGATGATCAATTAGAGTGCCTCCCGCACTCTATTTATACATGACCTGACCTTCCTAATAACCTAGCAGGGCTGACTTGTCAAACTCAATATGATAACCCATGGTTTTACTAATCAGGGCCGACCCCACACTCGGTGGTCTAATAACCCATCACAACAAGTTAGGACACTTGTGACACTTATCAATACAAATGACGACACTTCCGTATAGAGGAATAATAACATCTCTATAGAAGTACAATATACATAGGTGAAATACATTATGAAGTTACATATACATCAACACTCCCTCTTAACTAGGAAGGTTTTTCTCGACACAGATCTGCTAGCACAAGTCTTCTTCTCTGGATCATCATCACTGGATCATCATCGTCGAATCCTCGTCATCGTCACTGCTACTGCTATCTCAATCAATCTCCGATCTACTCTTCATAGGAAGTTCTACAAAGCCAGTCCTTTTTCATACTAGATGTAGAACCACCACCTGTAGGTCTTTATCATCATTGGCCATACTGTGGAATCCTCAGGACTTATTACGTGCGTCACAATGCCTTGAAAGAGTATCCTAGGACCATTTATGTGCCGAAGCATGACCGACAAGATATCCCAGGTCCACTTACATGTGAATGTCACAAAACGTTAAAAGAGTGTCTTGAATAGAAAGAACTCTAAAGAGCATCCGAGGCCTTTTACGTGACTAGCACAACCTGTCTGGATCTCCCGGACATATTACATGTGACTCCCACCACAATGCCTCAAAAGAGCCTCCCAGGACTTATTACGGGAACACAGCCCAACCTATCGGATCTCCTAGGTCTACTTACATGTGGTCATGGCAATGCCTCGAAAGAGAATCCCAGGACTTATTACGGGAACACAGCCTAACCTATCGGATCTCCTAGGTATACTTATATGCCATATGACAATGCCTCGAAAGAGCATCCCATAACTTATTATGGGCACACAACCCAACCTATCGGATCTCCCAAGTCTACTTATTAGTCCTCCCAGAGCAATGCCTCGAAAGAGAATCCTAGGACTGACTACGGGCGCACATCCCAACCTATCGGATCTCCCAGGTCTACTTATATGCTCATCTGCATAACTTGTCCACAACCACAGAGTATCAACCTGATACTCACCATACATCGTCCTGATGTACATGATCATCCTGATCATCATCATAGCATCATTCTGATGCATATCATCCAGAGTATCATCCTGATACACATAATCATCCTGATCACCGTCACTGCATCGTCCTGATGCATGTCATCTAGAGCATCATCCTGATACTCATCACATATGATCATCTTGATCATCGTCACTGCATCGAACTGATGTATGTCATTTGGAGCAACATCATGAAGCTCATCATCCATGATCATCTTGATCATACAATGCATCCACCTGATACATACCAAGTATCTACGTGATACATATCATCATACATGATCTACCTGATCATAAAATGTATCCACCTGATACATATCATCATACATGATCCAACTGATCATATCCAACATCCAACATGATGCATATACATATACATGATCCAACTGATCATAACAAGCATCCAACATGATGCATATACATATACGTGAATCAACTGATCATAACAAGCATCCAACATGATGCATATACATATACGTGATCCAACTGATCATAACAAGCATACAACATGATGCATATACATATACATGATCCAACTGATCATAACAAGCATCCAACATGATGCATATACATATACATGATCCAACTGATCATAACAGGCATCCAACATGATGCATATACATATACATGATCCAACTGATCATAACAAGCATCCAACATGATGCATATACAAAGAAGTAACTGAAGCATCGTCCTGATGCTCATCATCCATCGCTTACATCCATAGCCATGGGAAGGATGCTCCTCTCGCCATGCTTGGAATGGATTCAAAAAATGTGTCCATCACTTCTTCCTCGAAGTGTCATCAATCTGAAGAACACCAAGCCTCTCTTTGAAGTGTCATCAATCTGAAGAACACCATCCCTTGTAGGTATTGCACCCTTTCAATATTAATTATTTTCATATTCTTCACATACTTCAACTTCTACTTGGTGCGATTATGACCCTTGCCTTGTCATCACTTGTGAAACTTTAACAGCTGTTGTACCGTCGACTGTGGAATTTTTTCATAGACATGATTCAACTGCTGTACCTTTGTAGGACCTTGTGCATGTTCCACTAACTGAAATCGTCTTCTCATTAGCTAGGCTTGCGTGCTTTCAAGATTGTCCAACCATTTGCTGGTTCTTACTGCATGCGCACTTCCGACCATCAACAAAGCAATGCTTATACTTTATTGCACACTCATACCATTTGTTCAACCAAATCCTTGGCTACTTGTGCACATGTACCACTGTCCAACCAACTCCTTGGCTTCTTGTGCACCCATACCATTTTTTCAACCAACTCCTGGGCTTCTTGTGCACATGTACCACTATCTAACCAACTCCTTGGCTACTTGTGCACCTGTACCATTGTCCAACCAACTCCTTTGATTGTTACAATGAGTGAGTATGACTTGGTGGACTTGATACCTATGCAAGGATCGCATGTAGAAGGATACATTACTTGTGTTCTTCTTTGAACTAGATCTACATGATGTATCTTCATTATGTATTTATTAAAACTCATCATACATGATGTATCCTTGGAGACGCCCCTTTAGGCTGAATGCACTTCTGGATATACTTCATTAAACTAACATCCATGTATATCACCTTAACTATCTTGCGCATGTACTTCTGGCATCCATGTTCTTCTTAATCTTGCACATATACTACTTGAAAGTGGCTTCCATATACTTCTTTACATTGCTGTAGGAATGTTGTATCCACTTTGACATCAGGTGATATAAATGACTCATACTGAATCAGTTGACATCCTATTTGACATTAGTTTACGTCAATGAAAAAAAAATTTCAACATGTTACGCATTAGGACTCTACATTAGTCATGTTTAAGATATGGATTGTTTGTTTTGATACAAGGGTGGTGAAGAGCTTCGCACAACCAATATGGGTAAAACTACTAGACTTACCCATGGAATTCTTGAAAAAATCAATATGGGAGGAATTTTAGAACATTATTGGTATTTTATTGACTTGGAATAAATTACACTAACTAAGTTTAGCAAGTTCATAACAAAATGATAAAGGAAATTGTTTTGAGGGGAGGACTACCTGACATAATGGAAATTGATATAGGTACTCAAAAGTACAATCAAATGCTATATTTCTAGAAAATCCCTTTCTAGTACAACTTAATATATTGTGAACAAGGGAAAAAGATGACGGATTTCACACAACTCACAAGGAAACATGAATGGAGAATGGTGGAGAGGAGTTCTAATGAAATTACATAAATTATAAAACACTTGGAAATAAAGGAAATCGTGGAAGGGTTAGAAATGGTAATGGGGGTATTAGAAGACATGTTTCTAAAATATAGATCATGCCTTAATATCAATAGAATAAGGTAGTGTACCAAGCAAGGTCTCCGTCAAACATAATGGCATCGAAGTTGCACAAGAGATAATTTTGTATGCAAAGTGATACAACTAGCAAAAAAAATACACTAAAAAATTACGAAAAAAATATGTTAAGTCCTCCACACTTTTCTTGTAGAACAATAAAATATCAAAGAAAAAAAAGGGAAATATATCAATTAATAGGTTAAAAAGGTAAATAAAATATCCATTCTCTAATTCCCCACAAAATTCAAGAATAGAAAGTCCATCAAAAACAAGTCCTAACTCTAGCAAAATCCCTATATCAAGGTCTCCTGATTGCCAATGACTTGGAGATCAAGAAAATACTAGTTAGTGGGGATTTTTATTTAGATATTCGCCAATTTTTTCACAATCAAAGCATGGCATCAAAGATGCACAAGTGATGGTTTTGTATGGAAAGAGATGCACCTAGGAGAAGAACTACACTGAAAATTAAGAAAAAATGTTTTAAGTCCTCCACCCCTTTCTCATAGAACAATAAAATCTCATATGGAAAAAAATATATATATTAAATTGGGTCAATATAATGGCCAAGTAGAACCAAACGGAAACGTGGATGGTTGGATCCACCAACAAGTAATAGACTATTGGAAACTCCCCATCAAGTGCAATTCATGCCATGGATATGAGCATTTTGCTAAAAATTACCCAAAGTCAATAGGATCAATTTCTCTGAAGGTCACTTTTGAAACCCTAAAGTAAACTGGAAAAACTCATTTAGGGTCGTAAATAGTAAGCATATAAAGCCACAAACTAAGGGGTCATAGAAATAAAAAAAAATCAGGAATGGATTGTTGGAATTCTTAATGATACTGAGAGGGGGGGTGAATCAATGTCATGCACAGATTAAACAAATTTTCACTTTAAAAATTATGCACCAATTTCTACTTAAATCACAACAATAAAAGACAATTGTGCATAGAGTATTTCGAACGTAACTTTATATATATATATATATATATATATATATATATATATATATATATACACAAAAAAAATAAAAATTGGATTACATATATAGATGGGAGACACCAATATCCAATTATGTGAGTAGAAAATCACTCAGAAACCAATATTGTTGGGACACCAATACCACATACAAGCACCATCTCGCTGATTACAGGCTCCAACCTATGAGGACACAAATCCTTTGCACAAACACTAACTTGTTGACTACATGATCCAACATGTGAGGACACAAATCCTCTATGCAAGCATGAAATTGCGGTGTTCAGGAACCAACCAAAGAGAGGATTGAAATATCCTTTCCTTGCCCTATCCTACCTCCCTTAGATAGATGCATATGTTCTTCTGTCACAATGTCTTCTTATTTTTGCACATAGCTTCACACTTGTCTTATTCATTGCTTCATGTTCTTTTGTGTGCACTTATGTGCTCTACTTCAGTTCAATGCAACTGCTATGCTTCACTGTATATTCTATGCATTGATCCACTTATTGTGTATTCTGATTTGGTTTTTCACATTGGTTCTCTTCCTATATTTTCTTCTTCAATTATATGCACTTCTTTGATCCTCCACACTAATCTAATTTTGCGGACTTCTTGAATATGTACACTTCTATGGTTCTATGCATTGTCTGCTATTATGCTTTTCTACTCTACACAATCGAATCTCTGTTGTTTCTTTCTTCTGGATCAACAAGCCATTGATACCCAAATAAACAGAAACTCCCAAATATATAATACTTTTACATCTCCATTGTGTGCTCACCCTTTCTTCACCTCAATATTTGGTTTAATTATATCACTACTTGTTTCCTTGATTAAACTGATTTTTCCACAAGCAGGGACTTCTTTTTGTTGGCTACCTTTTGTTATGGATAAATATTCCCTACAGATAGGTAGGACCTCCCTTGAGTGTGCCCAACACCCAAGAAATACAGTAGGATGTTAGCCAACAATTTTCCCTTTCAATTATGCAAAATATGACTAAGGATGAGGCATACCTTGCTACCAGATGGTTGTCCTTCATAGATCCAAGTTGGTGTAATCCTTAGAGATCTTATGATCGAGCCTCTAAACACCTGCTATCCTTCATACAATGGAACAAATGCAATAAAATTCTTCCAATATTTCATCAATGCATAGGTTAGATCCAATCATATAATATAATAACTAGATTGAACATGAAACATGAGACAATATGAATAGGGGGAAAACCATCAACATGTATATCAATCATAGATCAATTTACAATTTCACTTTGACCCATGATAGATGACTTTTCCTTGGTTCCTTGATCCAATACCCTCCTTGACCTGTATCACCAAAGGTTGGGATTTCACAATGATGATGGATGAAGGAAGGAAGAGAGTCTCACTGAAATTGGGCAATAGGATACTCATGGGAACCCTCGCTAGGTAAGGCCAACAGGAAAAGCATAAAGAGAAGATGAGGTTCCATCAAGGTAAAAATGAGCCTAAATAGGATTCCCGCATGTATGGAAAGAAACAACATGGGCATGAAACAACAAGGAGGTGCTACTCTAGGGAACCCATGGAAGGAAGGCTCTACCGCACAAGTTACAATGTGCAATGAAACAAAGGGGTAATATCGCAACTTGACGGGAGGGACCCTAAGGCATGATGATGGTAAAAATGGAGGCTAAGAATGAAATGGATATATGCGGGAAATAAACTACCCATATATGCTAGTTTCAAAATCATACCTAAAGGAAAAAGGATGGTAATGACCCATGTATCGATCATCAAACCCTAAAAAAATAGCTTACAAAAGGTCTAAAACACACGTTAAAAATTTAGAAAATGGTATCATCAAAAGAAACAATTGTCAATTTTTGACATTTTAAAACTTTTACGGGTTTTTTAGCACTTATGATTTTTTGTTTTTATAAGAAGTATTTTGGGACGAATCAAGACAAAACACACACACGAAAAAGGAAAATGCACACCACACCAATATATGGTACATAATGTACAAAGAACCACATGACAATGTGGCATATGTGTAATAGTCTTTGTGAGAACACCCATTCCATACTTGCCTAGGATTCCCACAAATAACGTCACTTCCGACATGATTGGAAGTAGCCAGTTTTTCCTTCCCAACATGATATCCAGAGGTTGGTGAGATGCCCCAGCATGACTCATAGAGGCTAGTGGCTTTCCCCCAGTAGTATTACTATAGTCTAATGGTGTGACCCTACCAATATTAGTAGAGGCTAATGGTGTTCCTCCACTAGGATTAGCAGAGGATAATGGCTTGCCTCTAGTAGGATTACCAGAGGCTAGTGACTTTCCCCCACTAGGATTAGTAGAGGCTAATGGTTCTCTCCTTCATTTTGATTTCTTATTCCTACCCCTACACTTCTTATTGAACTTGGAAATGTTTCCCAAGCTCCCGATTGAAAGCACTTCATGTTAAGATTTAATATGCTAAGACAGAAAATAGCAGCATTACATTCCATTTCACAATAATAGCATATACAGGATCACTGAAGAAACAACAAGCACATCATAAACACAAGAGACAGAGATTTATCCTGGGAAACCCTCATGGGGTAGAAAACCCAGCAAAGCTTCCTCAATATAGATGACCAGCAATATACAAAGATGAAACCCTGAGACATGATCTCCTCCTCCACAATAGCAGACCTCTCCTCCACAAGTGCGCCATCCTCAAGTGAGTGAGTGTGTCAAATGAGGAACACACCTCCTCTATTTATACACTACACTGACATGTATTTTACATAGGTACACGTAGGCTCGTATTTAACCAATGGGTTAAATACCCCACTACAACTAACTGGGCCGACCCCTCTAGGGTGGTCTAATAACCCTTTGACCCACATGACACATACAGGGCCTACCCCCACTAGGGAAGTCTAATAACCCGAGTTACCACATTCTGACGGAGGAATAAACATCTCCGGATATACAATAAGATCTTCGCGGAGGAATGAAACATCTCTGGAATAATAAAGTACAAATATAATATTCTTTGAAGTTACAATATCTCAACACTCCCCCTTAATGAGAAGGATATTATAACAGCATCTGCACGAGCAAGGAGTCATCAACATCATACATGATACATCTATAAATCATTGGAATCTTTCTCAACATCATCAGTAACTCAAGCAGTTACTGGAACATCTTCAATACTGGAACATCGACATCTTCAGTATTGAGTCTTTATCTTCTGTAGCACTTGAACAACTACAACAATATCATCATCTGGATCCTCATGATTATCGTCATCACACGATCATCAGCATCGTCATCTCACGATCATTAGCATCATCATCACACGATCATCAGCATCGTCATCTCACGATCATCAGCATCGTCATCACACGATCATCAGCATCGTCATCTCACGATCATTAGCATCGTCATCACACAATCATCAGCATCGTCATCTCACGATCATCAGCATCGTCATCTCACGATCATCAGCATCGTCATCAATACAGGTATCCATAGCAATACAAGTATCCACATCATTAGTACAAGTATTCATGCCAATACAAGTATACATATCATCAATACAAGTATCCATACTGATACAAGTAACCATGTCATCAATACATGTATCCTATCGATACAGGTAACCACATCATCAATACAAGTATCCTACCGATACAAGTAACTACATCATCAATACAAGTATCCTACCGATACAAGTAACCACATCATCAATACAAGTATCCATACCGATACAAGTAACTACATAATCAATACAAGTATCCTACCGATACAAGTAACCACATCATCAATACAAGTATCCATACCGATACAAGTAACTACATCATCAATACAAGTATCCTACCGATACAAGTAACCACATCATCAATACAAGTATCCATACCGATACAAGTAACCATGTCATCATAAAAAAAATTACTTTCTCGGAGACCATTCGTCTACGGATCAATTCAGGGACCAAAGTCCGGGGATGATACAATCCCCACTTCTCGGAGACCACACGTCTACGGATCAATTCAGGGACCGAAGTTCGGGGATGATACAATCCCCACTTCTCGGAGACCACACGTCTACGGATCAATTCAGGGACCGAAGTCCGGGGATGATACAATCCCCACTTCTCAGAGACCACACGTCTACGGATCAATTCAGGGACCACAGTTCGGGGATGGTACAATCCCCACTTCTCGGAGACCTCACGTCTACGGATCAATTCAGGGACCGCAGTCCGGGGATGATACAATCCCCACTTCTCGGAGACCTCACGTCTACGGATCAATTCAGGGACCTAAGTCTGGGGATGATACAATCCCCACTTCTCGGAGACCTCACGTCTACGGATCAATTCAGGGACCTAAGTCCAGGGATGATACAATCCCCTTAACTGTCCACTAAGGACTTCATTCTCAGAGACCTCACGTCTACGGCTCTCTTTAGGACTGAAGGTCCAGGGATGATCCAATCCCCTCAACTGTCCACTAAGGACTTCATTCTCAGAGACCTCACGTCTACAGCTCTCTTTAGGACTGAAAGTCCAGGGATGATCCAATCCCCTCAACTGTCCACTAAGGACTTCATTCTCTGAGACCTCACATCTACGGCTCTCTTTAGGACTGAAAGTTCAGGGATGATCCAACCCCCTCAACTGCCCACTAAGGACTTCATTCTCGGAGACCTCACGTCTACAGCTCTCTTTAGGACTGAAAGTCTAGGGATGATCCAATCCCCTCAACTATCCACTAAGGACTTCATTCTCGGAGACCTCACGTCTACGGCTCTCTTTAGGACTGAAAGTCCAGGGATGATCCAATCCCCTCAACTGTCCACTAAGGACTTCATTCTCGGAGACCTCACGTCTACGGCTCTCTTTAGGACTGAAAGTCCAGGGATGATCCAATCCCCTCAACTGTCCACTAAGGACTTCATTCTCGGAGACCTCACGTCTACGGCTCTCTTTAGGACTGAAAGTCCAGGGATGATCCAATCCCCACATGTATTCTGATCAGTACAAGTATCCTCAACCATACAAGTACATTAATCAATACATGTATCATCAAAAGTATGTATTCTTACCAATACATCTTATCATCAAAAGCATGTATTCTCACCAATACATCTATCATCAAAAGCATGTATTCTTACTAATACATCTAACATCAAAAGCATGTATAAGTAAAACTAAGTATTCCAAGTATAAGAGTCCTAAATCTAAATATTTCTAAGTATCTAGGTGTAGAGAACAGGTTACCTCATCATCGACCTTGTTTTTCGATGAGACAATCTCATCATCAGTGACTATACTACTCCCCCTTTCGAGGAGGGTCCTTTTGAACTACACCAAGCTTGTCTCGGAAGTATTCAAATTTCACTCGAGACAAAGGTTTGGTTGGTAACTTCTTCACTTGAGGTAGAGGTTTGGTTAGTACAATGGTAACCTGTTACAAATTCAAACTTTATAGTTCCTTTCCGTGTCATATCTTGTTAGTTCCCTATGATCTTTGACTTATCATGGAACACTAGATTCTATGTCATCTTGATACAACTCTATTTATCACATAGGATCACAGTTGGTTCTATCTCTAAGTCAAACAATCCTGAAGTCAAACTTCTTCACAACAAGTAGAGCAAGCAGCCATATATTCCGCTTGTGCTGAGAGCCACACTAGACTGCTTCCAGCTAAACCACGAGATCATAGCTAATCCCAGACAATAACATCCTCTTGATGTGTTCTTCCTGTCTGCTACACTTTCTTCCCAATCAGCATCTGAGTAGCCATCTTAAGTCATGATCTCCAAGATAGCATAGATCAAAGTCTGTCGTATCCTTTATGTGCCTCATCACATGCTTTGCAACTCTCGGGTGAACACATCTAGTTTCCACTAGATACTGACTCAAGGTGTTCACAACAAAGCATATATCTAACCTAGTATATGTTAGATACATCAATGACCCAATAATTTGACTATACAGAGTTATATCCACTAAGTCTGATGAGTCATCTCCTAACAGCTTCAAGTTGGAATCCATAAGAGTGGCCATTCCAACATATCAAGTCTTCTCAAGATTTCTCAGCATACTTTCTCTGGTTGAGAAAGATTCCTTCTAAGCCTTGCCATACTTCGAGACTTAGGAAGTAATGCATCAATCTGAGATCTTTCATTTTTCATTTCTGCAGCCATCTTCTTCTTTCTTTTCATGATCTGTTTATCATTCCCTATAAGAAAGATATCATAATAATAGTATGATCCATAGCCTTGAGGTAAAGGATAGGAACAACTTTAATTTTTTTTGTAAAGCCCAAGCTTATCAAGAAACTGTCAATTCTCCCTTTGTGACTGAATATCATTCACACTCTGCATTGAATGATTTTCTGCATATCTATCTGTGCCATCTCTCGATAGATGGGTCTACTGATATGAGCCTCAATATTATTTAAAATTTGTGGTGAGTTCCTTCTTGCATCCATGTCATCTGTGTATAAAAACCATATTCAACTTTGTAGCAAAAGTTGAGATCCACATCACCCGTGGTGATCATTAAGCTCATCAATTGATTATCGATCCTGGGTACCCATATAGAACCTGATTCACACTTCTTCTTTAATTACACCATTAAGAGAATGGTTTTATCTATCCACTTGGAACAAACATCTCATCATGATTCTCTTTCTCTTTTCTAAGAGAATCTTCTAGCCACAAGCCTTCTATAGTGTGTTTGATTTGTAAATCCTTTTGTTGAACATCCATCGCTTGTTCATCATTCATCATGATTTTTCCTACAAATCAAAATTAGGTACATGATTAGTAATACTTCATAATCATCAAATCACATTGTCATGATAACCTATTATGCATACAGATATCATTTACATAGTTATGCAACTAATTTGACTAATACTTTGGCACAACACTTTCCCATATCCTGTATGCATACAGTGGCTATCTAGATGCCTTCCATCTCTACCAGAACATACTATCGAGAGTG
Source organism: Larix kaempferi (assembly GCA_027924585.1). Lineage (NCBI taxonomy): Eukaryota > Viridiplantae > Streptophyta > Pinopsida > Pinales > Pinaceae > Larix > Larix kaempferi. The sequence continues at coordinate 18,548,229 of BSBM01000858.1, read as the reverse complement.
TGCACAGCTCTCAGCATGTCAGCAAAGAGGTTTCATTCTAGACAAGCAACAATGGAATGTTTGTCCAACTTACCAATCATATGCACATTAGTAGTATACTGTTCAATGCTCTATGAATGTTTACACTCAGCATCATATATTCTAGGAATACAAATATGCATACAACCTATTACAGGCAATATCATTACTATTTCAAATAACAACTCAAATACTTATCTTTTATATTTGTGTGGTTGCCTCCCGCTTGATCTTCTGTATATCTTTTGAACTTCTATTCATTTTGTACCACTGTGCATGTTCAAGTGTCATCCTCATGATCTCATACACAAACATACACCCATTAGTATGTTCTAAATGTTATCAAAACATTATATTCTTGAAAATGTATAGTCATGATTATAGTTAATAAACATTAGTATTCAAGATTTCAGGGAAGTCTTCTTTTACTCATGCATATCATCAATCAAGATAAAAGATATAATATGCATAATCCCTTGATTACTAACTTTATGAATAAGCATAACCAATCATTCCAAGTATACTTATATAAGGGATCCTAACACAAGGTAAGATTCATGGGAAACATACCTGGATTAGTATACCTACTTGGTTATGTACAACATACCTAAACAATCTCTTCAATGATTTAGAGATCTTGAGCTAGAACCTGCATGTCTCATAGGTTAAGCATAATATAACAAAGTCATACATACCTCGTAAGTAGAACAAAGATTATGGATGAGTCTTTGTCTTCATGTTTTCATGGTCATGGAACCTGATTTGTCTTTTGTGATGTACCTGTATCTTGTTAGCAGACAACATCAACCTCACACAACATCATAATGCATTAGTACAATCATAAGTGTCAACACCCTAACCAATGAATATCTTCTATCATGCATTCATAATTTTGTCAAGGTGATACAACAAATCTAAAATCAAGATTGTACTAACCATAATAACATGAAGACAAACATACCATAAACTTAATCATGAACAAATCTCAAAACATACCTCGATGAGTCATACCTATCGAGATTGCTTGTAATCTCCTTATGTAAAGCTTTAGCCTCATCTCCCTCTGAAACAGGAACTCCTTCACTTATGCAGGTGACCAATCCATCTTCTTCTAGGATTAACCTTATCCACTTGATTTGGAAGAACTGGACCTGGAGCTGGATATGGGTTTGTCAGAGAAACCCCAAAAATTCAAACTTTGAATTTCAAACTTCTGAAAGGATAGAAATATGCGCCTTGATGAGCTGATCAAACTGATATATTCAGAATTTGAACACTGCAAAGTTTCACTCCTCAACTTTGCCTTTGAAACTTCCGGATTCACTGGACGTGACCCTGAACTGGGGTTTGATGAATCCCACTCTTCTACCCAATCAAAATGTTTGATCCAAAGCTCTAAGCTTCTATTTTTCTTAGGAGCTTCCAGCCGTGGTTACAGACTTCAAAAATTCCAACTTTTGCTGAAGCCCTAATTTTCCATCTTTCCGATCAAAATCCCGAACTGGGGTTTGATCAAGCCCAGTCTTCCACCCAACCAAAAAATTCGATCTTGGTCTCTAAATTTCGATTTTCCCGAGTAGCATTCAGCCGTGGAATCCGATTCCAAAAATTCTAACTTTCTCCGAAACCCTAAATTCCGGAAGCCATGAATAAAGGTGCTCCAAAAATAATTCTGTTTTGATAGAAATATGCACCTGATTGTTTCTGCTATAAATCTGAAATTTTTGCTCCACAGGGTCTGAAACCCTTTTTCTGCAGTAGCCTGACCTTTCATCTTTCCATCCTGACAGGTCTGACCTCAATTGGGTTTTCTGAGAGAAAGTTATGCCAAGTGTCGCAACGTGACCTGTTTATGGGATAAAACAAGAGAGCGAACTTGTACAGCATGCCACGTGTCACTGTTTGAACTTCGGCCTCTGAAAACTTTTCCTGAGATAACTCGACCTGTTATCTTTCCATCCTGACAGGTCTGATCTCAATTGGACTCTCTGAGAGAGAGTTATACCAAGTGTCGCAACGTGACCTGTTTATGGGATAAAACAGGAGAGCGCACTTGTACGGCGTGCCACGTGTCACTGGTTCACCTTCGACCTCTGAAAACGTTTTCTGAGATATTACAGTCTATGTAATACCTGTCAATTTTGACGAAATTTCATTTGGAGCTTCCTAGCCCAATTTATGACCTTTTTCCCAAGGTCACCTGATTTTGACTCAGATCTAGAAGAGGCAGAAACCCTATATTGTACAGATCATAAATCACAAAGTACAATGAATTAGAGGTTGTCCTTTGGACACAAGGTACCTAGAGATTTAATATTTGTCCTGTAACAATTTCAGATCCGAAAACTTTTCCAAAACAGATTTATAGCGAAAGTGCTACGATGACTGGTTTTTGCTATGTAAAACCCTAACCTTCAAATTGTCGTAAGTAAAGGAAGTGTCGTTAGTGCCATACCTTGTCTTCCTTCAGGTTAGCTCTGATAACATGTTACGATTTAATATTCTAAGACAGAAAATAGCAGAATTACATTCCATTTCACAATAATAGCATATACAGGATCACTGAAGAAACAACAAGCACAGCATAAACACAAGAGACAGAGATTTATCCTGGGAAACCCTCATGGGGTAGAAAACCCAGCAAAGCTTCCTCAATATAGATGACCAGCAATATACAAAGATGAAACCCTGAGACATGATCTCCTCCTCCACAATAGCAGACCTCTCCTCCACAAGTGCTCCATCCTCAAGTGAGTGAGTGTGTCAAATGAGGAACACACCTCCTCTATTTATACACTACACTGACATGTATTTTACATAGGTACACGTAGGCTCGTATTTAACCAATGGGTTAAATACCCCACTACAACTAACTGGGCCGACCCCTCTAGGGTGGTCTAATAACCCTTTGACCCACATGACACATACAGGGCCGACCCCCACTAGGGAAGTCTAATAACCCGAGTTACCACATTCTGACGGAGGAATAAACATCTCCGGATATACAATAAGATCTTCACGGAGGAATGAAACATCTCCGGAATAATAAAGTACAAATATAATATTCTTTGAAGTTAAAATATCTCAACACTTCATGTGTCGTAATGGGAACATGGTCGCAATGAGATGGTATACGGTCACAACATGGAAGCTAATCATGAGTGGATGAGGAAGGAGGAGTAGAATCATTTGTATGCTCCATGGATGATGATCCCATAGGTATCAATGAGCCTATAGAGACTGAGGATGAGGACACATAGAAAAGTGTTAGGGGAAGGTTGAATGGTCCTAGCAACGTGGAATATTTAAATATCCTAAGCCCCACACTTGTCATGGTCGAGTTGGGGGAACTGAAAAGGGGTATGTTTTGACAATTGGACACCCTTGGATCAGTAGTGAAATATTGTACTTGATCAATAGTAACCACCTTTCCTTGATGGGGAAAATAAATGAGTATAAATACAGAGGAAACTACGGCATGCATGATATAACACAAACTCTGTCCTAGCAAGATATTGTAATCCAAAGGTGAATCAACAACCTCAACATCTACATTCACAATTTTACCAGATAATTCTACTGATAGTCCCACAATCAATCCCTTGTGTTGAAAAGTGTGACCATCAAAGGATTGTAACTTTGTAGGAGAAGAGATTAACATGGGAGATCCTAAATCCTTCCAACATGACACATACATAACATAGGTGTAGGCTCCTTCATCAATGATAGTATGGTAAATGGTAACCTTGTGTGACTTAACTTGAATTTGAAAAGACACTTGGTGGGGGGCCTGAATGTAAGATGGTAAAGGTTGAAGGTAATGGTATGGGAATCAGCTGGATCAATGCCACCAATGACATTCAACATGACCTTCTTCTGCCCAGGAAAAATTTGGAGCACTTCTAAGGCTTGTTGGAATATTTAAAACCCACATCCATGTCATTTAATATCTTAGTAGCATTAATTAATCATTTTATGATTAATTCCTATGTATTAGACTAGGTAGTTGGCTAAAACACCATTGTGTGGACCACAAGTCATCATTGTGTTGACCACAAGATTCCTAAACCCACTAGAGTGAATTCCTGGAGATCCTGGATTAGATTCTAACTATTTTTAGACAATTCCGGATTAGAAATGTGCACTAGCTGCTTTTACTGTTTTTTACCACTTTTTGGTGAAAGGTAAAAGCTAGTTGATTAGTAGAAATTGTTTTTTGGCCAACTCATCCTCCATGATGTTTCTTCCTTCCAAATTCTGTATTTGGCATGCTTTTCCATAACACATCACTATCTGATCACCAAATCAGAAATTTGTGAGCCTTTGGAGTGACTTGGAGAAAACACTTACCACCTAGGGGGGTTTTGCATTATTTTAGTAAGTTTGCTTTTGTGAATTTGAATTGATCCTTATGCATTCGAATATCTGATGTATTTCTATATATTGAAAGCCTATTACTTTCCCAAGGTTGGATGATGTATCATTATTCATGAGAGTAATTCTGTTTGCATCATATGTGAGCGTTTTTCAGTGTTCTTGACTAGTTGTGTGAGAATTACTTGTGAGAGTTGTAATTTCTTGATTATATCTTGGTGTGAACTAAATTTAACATTGCATCAGAGCTATCAAGGTATTCTTTTCTCTAGTGATTGTCTTGTAGGATCCAACCAGTCTCGAGGAGGGTGCATTCAGTCATCTACAGGGTGCATTCAATCACCTAGAGGGAGCAACAAATCATCTTTGGGCACGCCCAAACAACTCTAAAATATATTTAAGAGAATCCATGGACCATTCAAGTCAAATCATCCTCAATCCATTCAATTATTTTGACTGGAAAGCGCAGATGGAGATCATGTTGAGGAGTAAAGGCCTCTACAAGGCGACTAAGGCAACTGAACCCGAGCCAACCTCAGCAATTGAGAAATCAAAGTGGCATAATCGAATAGATGAAGCATATGGTTTACTGTGTCTCACTACATCCAGGGATATTTTATTCCATCTTGATGGTCTTACCTCTCCCAATGAATTAAGAGGCCACCAACTGGATAATGAACTTGTTTCATTGAGTCCATTGAATTTCGATAACCTCCAGGATTTATTCCTAAAATTCAAGTCACTTGTTCTATAGTTGAAGCAATGTGGAATTGATAAAATGGATGAGCAACTAATCTTGGCCATTCTCTCCAAGCTTGGCCCTGATTACTCAGTCTTTCTTTCGACCTTCCACTCCACAAGGAAGGTAGTTCGAAATTGGAAGAGCCCAACACTCTTAGAATTCATGGAGTCTCTTACACAAGAACAAGACAAGTTGGTCTTGATGGGAGCCATAAAAAATCCATCAAAATATCACTATTTGAATGTTGGATATTCAAAGGGTTCGAAAGGGAAGAAGAAGGGAAATTTCAAGAAGCCCACTGATTAGAGGAAGGACAAGTAGAAATTCCATGAAGACTCCTCAAATTTCAAGAGAAATCCAAATAAGAAGAATGAGAAACAAAGTGCAATTATTGCAGTAGGGGCTTTCATCATGAAATCTCTTGCATGAATATTACCATTGATCAAATGGCTCAACTCCTGGAGAAATCCAACATTCCTCTTCCTGAGAGCGCAAGGAGGAACGATGGAGGACAAAATTCTGAAGATAAGGAGTGAGTGCATGCAATGATGGAAAGCACATAAAATCCTACCTCATTCATCATTGACTCAAGAGCTTCAAGGAACATGGTGTCCACAAGAGAAATATTCTCATCTATTGATTCTTCCAGTGGTCCAACCATTGTGTTGGGTGATGATTCTGAAACTTCAAACAAAGGTAAAGGAAACACTGATCTAGATTTTGGTACATTCACTAATGTTTTGTATGTTCCAGGACTTGTTGCTAACCTTTTGTCAGTATACCAGATGACTCACACAGGATCACCCAAAAAGGTGATCTTCACACCTAATGATGTTTAAATATGTGAAATGTCAACATGACAAATTGTTGCCTTAGTTTCTGCTGACCATAGCTCAAAAATCTATAGGTTTTCTCATTTTGTGCCATTTCCCTCACCTTCTGCTCTATTAACCCATGAAAATGAGTCAAGCAAATTATTGCATGAAATATTTGGTCACCTAAATTATAAATACCTTTCCCAACTTCATGAGAAAGAAATGGTTATAGGGCTTTCCAATATGAAGTTTTCCAAAGGTTTATGTCAAAGCTTCATCTTAGGAAAGAACCTAGAGCATAAATTTTAGAGAGCCAAAACTGAGCAAACCTTAGCACCCCTGGAGCTTCTTCATAGTGTCATATCATGTCCATTTCCCCATGAGTCTTTGAACCATCCCAAATACATCCTTACCTTCATAGATGACTTTACTCGGTACTGTTGGATTTTTTCATCAGGCTAAATATGAAGTGTTTTGTTTGTTCAAGCTTTTCAAGGCCTCAGTTGAGAACTAGTATGGTAGACATATCGATATCCTTAAATATGATAATGGTGGGGAGTACATCAATATCAATATCCTCTTCAGGAATACAAATGCAACACACTGTTCCATACACACCTCAACGGAATGGTGTTGCTGATAGGAAGAACAAATCATTGAAGGAGATGGCCACACGCATGCTTGTGGCAAAGTCTTTATCTCCAAGGATTTGGGATGAGGCAATAAATTGTGCCACATACATTAAAAATAAAGTGCCTCACAAATATCTCAAAGGAATCACTCCTTTTGAGGCTTGGACCGGGCACAAACCTGATATTTATCATTTCACGATTTTTGGCTCCAAGGATTGGGTTAGAATTCCACTTGAGAAGAGGAGGGCTATGCAGCCCCAAAGCCTGTTAAATTTTGAGCATTAATTCACAATACACTAGGATCTTCACTGAGAGAATAACATATATATTATATCAATGCATAACAATCACAATAAGCATGATAAGCATCACAAGAATCAAAAGCATGAGAGACAAGAGACACTGAGTTTCCATGGGGAAAACCCTAAGGTGAAAAACACCACAACTTCCTCAGAGATAGAGAGAGCAATGGCTCAACCAAAGTACATTAAAAATACACTTGAGATAGCCTCCTAGAAGCAAATGATCCTCCTCCTCACTAGTGCGCCACTTTCTGAGTGAGAGAGAGATGACTTTCCGAATGATCTAAATAGATATCTCCTGATCTCTATTTATACTAACCTGTTTTCCTAGTGACCTTATGGCGCCAACTTGTCTAGCTAAGTACATCCACAATATAATATATATTTCAGGGCCGACCCCACACATGGTGGTCTAATAACCCATCAACAAGTACACACACTTGCGACACTTGTCAATCCACATGACGACACTTCCTTATAGAGGAATAACACATCTCTAATAAGGGTACAATAAATATATATGAAATACATTCCGAAGTTACATATACATCAACACTCCCTCTTAACTAGGAAGGTATTTATAGACATAAATATGCTAGACAAGTCTTCTTCTCGGGATCATCGTCATCATCATTGTCACTGCTACTGCTATCTCAACCAATCTATGACTCTACTCGTCATAGGAAGTTCTATAGAGACAATCCATTTTCATACTGGATGTAGGCCCACCACTCGTAGGTCTTCATCATCACTGGCCATACTGTGAAAATCTCAGGACTTATTACGTGCGTCACAAAACCTTAAAAGAGTCTCTTAACTAGCAAGAACCCTAAAGAGCATCTGAGGCCTTTTTCATCCTGTCCAAATCTCCAGGACTTATTACATGTGACCCCACCACAAAACCTCGAAAGAGAATCCCAAGACTGATTACGAGCACAAGGATCAACCTATCGGATCTCCCAGGGCACAAATTACATGTGGTCACCACAAAACCTCGAAAGAGCATCCCAGGACTGATTACGAGCACAAGGATCAACCTATTGGATCTCCCAAGGCACAAATCACACGTGGTCATGGCAAAGCCTCGAAAGAGCATCCCAGGACTAATTACGATCACACGGCTCAACCTATCAGATCTCCCAGGGCACAAATTACATGCCATAGGACAAAACCTCGAAAGAGCATCTTCCAGATATCCCAGGGCACAAATTACATGCCATAGGAAAAACCTCGAAAGATTTTATGCAGATCTCACAGGGCACAAATTATATGTCCTCCCAAGCAAAACCTCGAAAGGGCATTTGCCAGATATCCCAGGGTATAAATTACATGCCGTAGGCAAAACCTTGAAAGACTATCTGCAAATCTCCTAGGGCACAAATTACATGCTTATCTGCACAACCTGTTCCACGGCCACAAATTATCAACCTGATACTCACCATACATCATCCTGATGTCCACATGATCATCCTGATCATCATCACTGCAACATCCTGTTGCATGTCATCTAGAGAAACATCCTAAAGCTCGTCATCCATGATCATCATGATCATACAATGCATCTACCTGATGCATACCAAGTATCTACCTGATACATATCATCATACATGATCCACCTGATCATACAGTGTATCCACCTGATACAAATACAAATACATGATACATATCAACATACATGATCTACCTGATCATATAATGTATCCACCTGATACATATACAGATACATGGTCCAAGCATCCAACATGATGCATATACAAAATACATACACATGATCCAACCGATCATATCCAACATCCAACATGATGCATACATACATATAAATGATCCAACTGATCATATTCAACATCCAACATGATGCATACATACATATACATACAAATGATCCAACTGATCATATCCAGCATCCAACATGATGCATACATACATACATATAAAAATGATCCAACTGATCATATAAAGCAGAAACCAAAACATCATCCTGATGCTCATCATCCAACGCTTACATCCACAGCCAAGTGAAGGATCCTCCTTCCAACATGCTTGGAATGGCTTCAGCAAATGTGTCCATCACTTCTTCCTCGAAGTGTGATCAATCTGAAGAACACCAAGCCTCTCCTTGAAGTACTCGAACTTCACCCTGGCTAGTGGCTTTGTCAGCACATCTGCAATCTGCTCGTCCGTCGCAACATACAGGAGCTTCACAGCTCCTCTTTGCACCATATCCCTTATATAGTGATATTTGATCTCTATGTGTTTCGACCTATCATGAAACACTGGGTTCTTGGACAGCTTCACACAACTCTAGTTATCATAGAAGATACCAGTAGCATCCAACGGGAGATCAAATAATTCATATAGTAATTTCCGTAGCCATACTGCCTCACAACTAGTTGAACAGGCTGCAACATACTCTGCCTCAGCTGTACTCAGTGCTACATAGGACTGCTTTCTGCTAAACCAAGAGATCACACCTGATCCCATACCGAAGCAACACCCAGATGTGCTCTTCCTATCTGCAGTACTGCCAACCCAATCTGAATCAACATAACCCTGCAGGTTAAACTTTTGATTCGCTTCATACTTGAGCCCATAATCCACTGTACCCTTCAGGTACCTCAGAACATGCTTTATAGAAACCAGGTGAACACTCCTCGGATCCATTAGGAACTGGCTCAAGGTGTTCACCGCAAAGAAAATATCTGGTCTCGTGTTCGTCAGGCACATCAAGGACCCAATCATTTGACGATACATAGAGACATCAACTGGCTCAGATGAAGAATCACATAGAAGCGTTAGATTCGATGCCATAGGTGTGGTCATGGCCTTGCAATCTATCATCCCAAATCTCTTTGGGATATCTACTGTGTAATTACCTTGACCAAGGAAGATCCCACATGGACTCTGCCACACCTCCATAACTAGTAAATAATGCATCATTTCCAAATATTTCATATCGAATTTGGCAGCAAGCTTCCTCTTTGTATCACACCAAGTTCTGGGAGCTTACTACAAGCCATACAAGGCTTTCTACAATCTGCACACATGTGACTCCCTGTCAGGTCTTGGGACTGCATCCCAAACATCTTCTTCATGATCGACGGATCATGGAATTCCATTTCTTCATCCCAGATCCTGGGAACTTCAATATCTTCAATAGATATCTTCGTTGCTGGAACAAATGTTGTAGTCCTTTTGTAGGTGAAGATATATGGTCTTTCCTACAAAACAAGTTAAATTACATGATTAGAAACATCTCATAATTTTCAGAACAAATTCTTTACACATAAAGAAATATGTCATGCATTCATGCAGTTATCTTAGCCAATGCTTCAATACAACATTTATCCATGTTCCACAACTTTCTAGATGCCTTCTAGTCTCTACCAGAACATTTTTAAGAGTTTGCACTACTCCCAACATGTCAGCAAAGAGGTTTCATTCTAGATAAGTAGCATTGGAATGTTGTACAGTGCCATAGGCCACTTACCCATCACATGCATATTAGTAGTATACTGTTCATTAATGCAACCATTCTAATATGCACAATACATCTTCTAAGTCTAGGAACATAAGCATAATATTATTTAAACAAAATAGGCACTGCTGAAGCTGCCTCCCTCTGAGTCTTTTCTTCTTGGCAGGAGCTGCTAAAGTAGCTTCTTCTACACCTTTCTGTTGTGGAATGCAGGAAGATGGTCAACTCCCTCTAAAAATCCATATCATTGCAGGAGCTGCTGGAGTATGCTCCCTCTTGATCTTTGCTTCCTGGATTTCCTGTCCTTGAACTTATATTCATCCTTGCTGACATCAATCTTCTTGAACCCTGGAAAGTATAATCTGTAAGCCTTCGATCTTTCACTGTAACCCACAAAGATACCCTTCTCTCTTGAAGGATCTAGTTTAGTCCTCTTTTCCTTTGGGACATGAGTGTATACTAGACAACCGAATATTCTGAGATGGCTGACTTCTGGTTTCTTACCAGAAAAAGACCTCTTGTGGTGTCTTGTTGTCCAATATCTTGTGGGGTGTTCTGTTCTGCACATATATAGATGTTCTAGCTGCTTCTGCCCATAGATGCATAGGTAGATCCTGGTCATGCAGCATTGCCCTTGTTGCTTCGATGATTGTTCTGTTCTTCCTTTCTGCAACTCCATTCTGTTGAGGATTATAAGGAGTAGTCAACTCCCTCTTAATCCCTGAATCACTACAAATCTTCTTGAAGTCACCTGAGGTGAATTCTCCACCATTGTCGGATCTGAATGTTTTGATCTTCTTGTCAGTTTGATTCTCCATCAAGGTTTTGAATTCCTTGAATTTATCAAACACCTCATCTTTGCTCTTCAAGAAGTATACCCAATTCTTCCTGGAGAAGTCATCAATAAATGAGACATAGTAAACATACCCACTCAGAGAACTGGATGACATAGGACCACATACATCTAAGTGGATGATTTCCAGGATGTCTTTTGCCTTGCTTTCAGTGCTTGGGAAAGCCTTCTTAATGTTCTTACCTTTTGCACATCCTTTGCAAACACCTTCATGTTTGGTCTTGATCTCAGGAAGGCCCTCTACAACCTTGCTTGCAATTGGAAGTGCCCTATAGTGCATATGAGCAAGTCTTCTATGCCAAAGTTCACTTGGCTCCATGGATTCATGTACCATGGCATGTTTAGATTGTCCCTTCAATTTATACAAACCTCCCTCTTGCTCTCCAATCACTACTGCATCATCTATGTTCTTTCCCCTTGGCCACATTAGGACTTGGCCATCCACAAATGCAACCCTCATACCTTTTGCATCCAATGCAGAGATGGAGAGTAAGTTCTTCTTGAGCCCAGGAACATAAAGGACTTCTTTCATCTTCAAAGATTTTCTAGAATCTAGGTTGTAGGAGGATTCACCACTTCCTTTGATTGGGTATTGATAATCATCCCCCAGTTTCACCTTATGGGGTGATTCATGTTCAGATAGATTCACAAAAGATTCCTTAAACACATTCATGTGTTTGGAAGCCCCACTATCAATCAACCAATCATTACAACCATGGGAGATAGTACCTCTGAGAGCAGAAATTAGAACATATTCTTCTTCACTTGACGAGTCATCATCACTATCACTTTCTGCCCTAGCCTTCTTCTTTGGGGGTTCATCATCTTCAGCAGCATGATCATGATATCTTCTTTTGTTATTCTTCTTCTTCTTATTTAAGTTGTTGTTGTTGTCTTTCTTCTTCTTAAGACAATCTGAAGCAAAGTGTCCTTTCTCATTGCAATCGAAGCATCTGAGATCTTTCTTATCTTTATGATAATGGTGGTGTGAGAATCTTCTGTTATGAGATGATTCCTTCTTGGACTTTCCTTTCATGGCATGTGCTGTGAGAGCTTGATCTTCATTTCCCATCTTTTCTTCTCGGGCCACAAGCCTAGCTTCTTCTTGAGAGCATTCTTCCTGCAATCTGTTGAAGGATATCAACTTCTTCCTTGCATAGATTCCTTGAATAAAGGAATCCCATGACCTGGGTAGGCCATTTAGAGTGGTCATCACCACTTCACCATTCTCCACCATTTCATCCACTGCTTCTAGTTGTTCCTTGATCTGGGAGACCCTTGAAAAATAAGATTGAATTGTTTCTCCATTCTGAAACTTTACTCCTTTCAATTGGTTCCGCAAGGTAATCTTCTGATTTATGTTCTTCCCTTCAAATAGCTTGGTCAAAGAGTCAAACATCTCCTTGGGTGTCTTTAGATAAGACACATGGGGTATGAGATGGTCTTTGGTAGAATCAGCAATGATTCTCTTTGCCTTGACCAAGTTTTTCTTATGCAATACCTTAGCCTCTTCATCCTCTGGGATAGGGATGTCTTCTTTTACATATGAGTCCAACTTATGCTCTTCCAGGATTAACCCAATCCTATACTTCCAAGCTCGGAACTTATTAGCTCCTTCAAGCTTATCCTCAAGCTTGGTGTGATGAGACATCTTAAAGAGTAATTCAAATGGAAATAGAAAAGATTTAGGTCTTACCACTTGAAATAATGAAAACTGGATATGGTCCCGGATTAGGGTTTGTCGAAAAAACCCTAAAAATTCAAAATGTGAATTTCAATTTTCTGAAAGGATAGAAAGATGCGTCTTTATGAGATGATCAGCCTGGTGTATTCAGAATTTGAGATCAGCAAAGCTTTACCCTTCAGATTTTCCTTTTTGTCCTCCCGGGTTCACTAGGGAGAGCCCTGAATTAGGTTTTGAGTTTCCCGGAGATCTACCCAGCCAAAAATCTTGATCCAAAGCTCTAAAATTCGATTTTTGCAAGGATCTTCCAGCTATGTCTTCAGATTTCAGAAATTCCTATTTTTGTGGAAACCCTAATGTTTAGGGCCAAGTCTGAAAATGCTTAGAATTGAATTCTGATTGGACAGATAGATTCTCCTTGATGAGTAGAGTCAATCTACTATACGGCTTTTCCAAAATCTGTGGAGAGAAACCCAATAAACAAGAAACTCAAGTTTTCGTCACTGCAAAATGACTTCTTCTTAGGTTAGCTCTGATACCATGTTAAATTTTGAGCATTAATTCACAATACTCGAGGATATTCACTGAGAGAGTAACATATACAGTATATCAATGCATAACAATCACAATAAGCATGACAAGCATCACAAGAATCAAAAGCATGAGAGACAAGAGACACAAAGTTTTGGTGGGGAAAACCATAAGGTGAAAAACCCCACAACTTCCTCAGAGATAGAGAGAGCAATGGATCAACCAAAGTACAACCAAAATACACTTCAGATAGTCTCCTAGAAGCAGATGATCCTCCTCCTCACTAGTGCTCCACTTTCTGAGTGAGAGAGAGATGACTTTCCGAATGATCTAAATAGAGATCTTTTGATCTCTATTTATACTAACTTGTTTTCCTAGTGACCTTATGGGGCTGACTTGTCTAGATAGGTACATCCACAATATAATATATATTTCAGGGCCGGCCCCACACATGGTGGTCTAATAACCCATCGACAAGTACACACACTTGCGACACTTGTCAATCCACATGACGACACTTCCTTATAGAGGAATAACACATCTCTAATAAGGGTACAATAAATATATATGAAATACATTCCAAAGTTACATATACATCAACAAAGCCAACCTTGTATTTTTGTTGGCTATTCATAGGAATCCAAAGGCTATAATTTTCTGAACATGGCTACTCAAAAATCCTTCATTGAAATAAGTGTTCAATTCGAAGAAGAGCCCTCTCAGAATGTCGAATTGGAGAGCCATTCACACCACCACCTGAAGATGTAAGTGCGATTCCTATTGAATTTTTTTATTATGATATTTATGATTGTGAGGACAATTTTATTATAGATCCTAATTCACCAACAAGGACAAAGTGGGATTCTAAGACTCTTCAAGCAACTAGTGAACTAGTGGTAAATCCTTAGGACACAAGGAGGACTAGATCACAATTTAAGAATGCTCTCAATGTGAATGATCCTTACTTATATGAGAGATGTTATTTGATGGTGGATTCTGATCCTCCTACATATTAGAAAGCCTCACATGACCCAATATGGAAGGATTATATGGATGAGGAGTTTCATTCATTGCAAAAGAATGAGACAACGGAGCTAGTCAAGCTCCCTCCAAGCAGAAAATTGGTAAGGTGTAAGTGGATATTCAAGAACAAGTATGCAAATCATGGTGAAAAAGTGAAATATACGGCTAGGATGGTATAAAATGGCTTCTCTGAAGTCCATGGCCTTGACTACAATGAGACTTTTTCACCAGCTGCACAGAAGGATTCGATAAGACTAGTTCTCGCAATTTTTGTTGCCAAGCACTAGGAAGTACATCACATGGATGTCAAAAGTGCCTTCCTCCATGGATATCTTGAGGAATATATTTATATGAAGAATCCATAAGGTTATACATCTGATCCTAGCTATGTGTGCAGGTTGAGGAAGTCCTTATATGGGATTAAGCAATCCCCTAGGGCTTGGTATGCCAAAATGGACAACTTTCTCTTGCCAGATGCAAATCTGATCCAAATTTTTACATGAAGATGATTGATGGTTCAATTCTGATTATTGTGTTATATGTTGATGACCTACTAATCACAGGTATCTCTATTGATCAAATTGATTCATTAAAGACTGCTTTGCATCAATTGTTTTCCATGACTGACTTGGGAATTCTTAAGCAATTTTTGGGGCTTGATATTTCTCAAACTGAGAATGGAACTAAGGTATCTCAGTCCAAATATGCATCTGAACTTATAAAGAAGTTCAATATGGCTGTTTGCAAGGCTTCAAAGACTCCTTTCCTTTCAGGAGTTAGACTTGAAGAAGTAGAATCTACACCTTTGGTTGACAACACCTTGTATAGGAAGCTTGCTGGAAGCTTGTTATACTTGACTCATACTCGACCTGATATTGCATATGCAGTGAGTGTGGTATCAAGATACATGGAGAAGCCACATGAGCTCCATTGGAGGGATGCAAAAAGAATCTTGCATTATGTGCAAGGCACCGAGATTGATGGGATTCAGTATGTTGTATATTCTAGCCTAGATCTTCTTGGCTTTACCGACTTAGATTGGGCTGGTGATAGCCTTGAAAGAAAATCCATATATAGATTTTTATTCATGCTTGGAGGTGGTCCTATTTTTTGGTATAGCAAGAAACATAGTGAAATTGCACTATCTTCAACAGAGGCCAAGTACAAAGGAGCAGTGAATGCTGCTACTCAGTGTGTGTGGTTGCAGGGTATTCTTTTAGAGTTTGAGATTTCCTTTAATACTCCTACTATCATGTTTTGTGACAATCATAGTGTTATAATGGTCTCAAGTGATCCAATATAAAGACATAGGACCAAGCATATTGAGATCCATATGCACTACATCAGGAGTTTAGTGCATGACCAGATCATTGATTTGCAGTATTGCCCAATAGGTGAGCAAACTGCAGACATCTTCACCAAAGCTTTCACTGAGAATACTTTTAGCTATCTTAGATCACTGCTTGGGATGGTTGAACATGTGGTGGAGTGAAGGATTGATCATCAATATTTCAATTTTTATTATGTCCATTTTTAAGGGGATGTTTTTCCCATGAGGTTTTCCTTCTTTCCTTGTTTCATGGACAAGGCAATATTGTACAGGGTGACCATGTCTTGTTACTGGGCCCTAGTTATTTTTACTTCTGATTTTTAGCACATAAAGTCAGACTTATGGGGGTGTGTTAGAATATTTAAAACCCACATCTATGTCATTTAATACCTTAGTAGCATTAATTAATCATTTTATGATTAATTCCTATGTATTAGACTAGGTAGTTGGCTACAACACCATTGTGTGGACCACAATATTCCTAAACCATTTAGAGCGCATTCCTAGAGATCCTGGATTAGATTCTGGCAATTTTTAGACAATTCTGGATTAGAAAGGTGCACTAGCTGCTTTTACTGCTTTTTACCACTTTTTGGTGAAAGGTAAAAGCTAGTTGACTAGCGGAAACTATTTTTTGGCCAACTCATCCTCCATGATGTTTATTCCTTCCAAATTATGGAATTGACATCATTTTCCATCACACATCACTATCTGATCACTAAATCAGAAATTCGTGAGCCTTTGGAGTGACTTGGAGAACACACTTTCCACCTAGGGGGGTTTTGCATTATTTTAGTAATTCTGCTTTTGTGAGGTTTCAAATGGAATCCTTATGCATTCGAATATCTAATGTATTTCTATATATTGAAAGCCTATTAATTTCCCAAGGTTGGCTGATGTATAATTATTAATGAGAGTAATTCTATTTGCATCATATGTGACTGTTTTTCAGTGTTCTTGCCTACCTGTGTGAGAATTACTTGTGAGAGTTGTAATTTCTTGATCAGATCTTGGTGTGAACTAAATTTCACAAGGCTAACATGTCACAAGGATATTGTTCCAAGTATTTAACAATTTTGTAATGTTGGGTAGCTCTTGGAAGCATATTGCACTTATTCACCAAGTCGTTGGGTAGCTGAGGTGGATTACTGAGAGGTGGTTTCTCTATGTGGAGAGAACCATCAGGTTGAGTAGGAAGCACTTCATCGATGACTATTTTTTTTTTAGAAGCATCGTATTTCTTAGAGTAGGTACTTTAGAGATGGACATCTTGGTCACACAAGAAAATAGATGCATTAGATGATGACCCCCAGTCTTTTGGTGATCATGAGTGCCCCCTTGCGAGGGTGTAGAAGTTGTAATTAGCATTTGTTGCTGGTTTTGAGGGAAGGGATGGGTAATAAAAAAAAGTGGATTTGGATTACCATGTTGTTCCAAATACTTGTGAACATCCTCCATGAGAGGTAATAGGTGAGTAGGATGATCACCCTTTCAAATAGAGCATGGGTAATGATTCTTCTTCTTTCCCCCTTCCTCATCGGAAGGAGAGGAGGCATATTGTGTATTTGTCCCTTATCCATTAGTGTACTTTTTTCGGTGATTTTTTTTCTTTTTACCCCCTGATGAGGAGCATTACCAGTTTGAGCAGGTTGGATGCCACTAACTTGGGTGGTTTGGGTAGGGACAAGGGGCGCAGGATCCACAAGTTGTGAAACAACTAGAGGTGTATTTGTTGAAATTTTACTCATTTTCTCAACTAGGGGACTCACTAAACTGGTGGAGACAACCCCAATCACACCATCATCATGGGGACTAGGAGGAGTTCATTAAGGATCCATGGAAGGATGAGGCACATGAGGTATTATGTCATACAATGTGCTAGATTGAGAGTAAATCAAATATAGTTGTTGATATTTAAGGATTAATTGGTCTTTAGTGATTACACCTGACATGGAAACATCTTTGGAAATAGGTGGTAATAAGGAATTCACGAACCAATCCACTAATAATTGGTATAGGATTTCGGCATGAATCAAGCACTGCCTCCATTTCCATTCATGGAGATGATCAGATATGTGGGTGGAGGCACTATGACGTAAGGATGTCAATATTTTTGTACCAATCTCATCGCGTACATACAATTGGAAGTGTGCAAGGAAATCTATAGCCAAATAACTAAACTCATAGTAAGATGCACTAGGTAACTCAATGTACCATTTGGATGTCGTGTCAATCAAAGTGCGTTGGAATAACCTTAATCGAACATTGTCATCCACAAGGAAATTAGATGAGCACCACAAGTGAAATGTCATCACATGGTTTTGTAGGTCCTGTCCAGGTTTACCATCAAACTTAGGAATGTCTGATGGCATATTGGCTAGTATGTATGGCCAATGGGGCTAGTCACAAATGGGATCATTCATCAACCTGGAGAGGTCAGGTAAATTTAAAGTAGCCAAGAATGGTAATCTTGTGTTGGAAAAGGAATTCTAGGAATGGAATGAATTATTTTGAAATCCCTGTTGATGTATGGATTAACCGACATTAGCACTAGGAGCAGAACGATAAGCTCTAGGTTCCATGCCGCCTAGTAATTGGCCTGAACTAGTGGATGGGCCACTAGTTGATAGAAAATTCCACCCAAGAGAGAAATATACATTGGGGGAAATCGAAGGACCAATAGGAGGTTGAGACAAAACATGCCCCCCCAGATATTAGCACCAGTAGGTAAGTTCCAATTTCAAGGAAAAATCACTAAGGGGTTAATAGAACTTGGGATAAACCTTGATTGTATGGTAGTCCCAATATTGGGAGGATTCGTTTGTCCAAATTCAAAAAAAGGATTTGGCAAAGTGGTATGGATCATAGTCATGGTAGTAGGTAGAGCCGATGATGAAAATAATGATGGGAGTTGTGTAATAGAACTATGAGGTGTCGTAGGAAAACTCACGAATGGGTTGATGATCATGAGAGGTAAAGAGGGTGACACTAGTGTGATAGCCACGATTATAGAAGGAGAGTTACCTATGTTTTTCCTCCATGAATACGTAAGAATAGGTGTGGACCCCCTAGGACTAGAGGGAAAACCCATGCCCGACATCTTTTGGTATGATTTGGTTCTGATTATTGGTTCTTAAAAAGGTAATCTCTCTAGTTGAAATAAGAATGGACCACATAGATATGTCAAAGGAGGGTTGTAATGGAAGTTTTGGCCTTCTTCAATTATTTCAATTTCAGGTGGAGTGAAGTTGTCAAGTGGTGGAAAGTGGGTGTGCGGGAGAAACCAGATTAACTTCAAACTCAGCGGTAGTGGACCCTCAAACGCAGGAGAATCCCCTCGTAACCGTCAGGAACATCGTGCAGGTTGGTTAGCCATAATGACCAATAGAAAAATAACCCACCCTATATCCTTGTAAACAAAGAACACAATAAATGCTTACTCATTTAAGGAAACAAGCAAACATGTGGATAGGTGGGATAATAGCTGGTTCCTCATAGGTGTGTCAAGTTATCACAACTCACAATATACCATAGGGTCCAACAGTAATACTCATCCCAATATTTCATAGCACTAAGTAAGGAGTATTAGGAATGTACCCTTGACTGTATTACCCGACTACCTGTTAGTACGTGCATAGTAATCTCCCCGAGTGCTATTCTCGGTGTATTGCAACGACAAGACGACCAAAAGGTTAACTTGATTGGTTTTAGGATTCTATGGGAGTCTCCCGATATACTCAAGGTACATGTGAGATCAAATCCGTAGTAGTGTTTTCTCATGCGCAACCGTTTGAAAGGGCCCTTCTGATATATTATAGGTACATGGAGGAACCACACAAACCCTGGGTTGTAGCACTGACAAGTAAAGACAACTCCTACGCTTAACGATGTTGAAACACGTCTCTATCCTATCACACAATGTTGCTAAAATATTTAATTAACTATGTGCTTTATTTTATCTTAAGATGGTTAAGCAAACAAAGTGGTGTTTTGACTTGACCCAAAACCATGCATGAGAACGAAGATTTTTCTTTTTCTCTTTGATGAACAATATCTAAAGAAAAGGAAGAGATATTTTTCACACAGACTATAGCAATGGAATGCAAAACACACTCAACAATGCTAAAAATGCACCTCTACTTCACTCCCAATATGCAAATATGCTCTATTTTTGTATTTTTTCTTGGTTCTTTTTTTTCTTTCTATTTTTATGATGAAAAAAAATACAAACAATCAATGCAATTGAATCACAACCAAGAAAATTGAAAAATTAAAAACTACTTGATGCTTGCACTCTTTTTTTTTTATAACAAATGTCAAAAACTAAATTAAAAAGGAGAACAAAAACAAGGTAGCAAAAATCAGATCAATTTCTGTACCTTTCTAATCATAATTTCGAGAAACAAATTAAATATCCAAATTCCTCTAAAACAAATACATGATTTGAAAAAAAAATCAATCAAAACTGATCCTGGGAAGCAAAGATGTCTTCATTTCAAATCTGCACTTTTTCAGGAATTTTCTGCATGGATGGAAATACTGCAGAGAGGATATCATTTTACTAGATGATCAGATTTAAACCAGACTAGTGCCATTGGATACGAAATTTCTGAGGGTTTTATTTGCTATATTATATGTCATATTTCCCGTTAATAGCATGAACACTATATCCATTACAAAAAGACCCTCAAAATCCCAGAAAAATGAAGGTAGGGAAAGCCCACATCTAAAATTAGATTTAGATCCAAACGATATCTGAGAGATCTAGCAGATACCACTACTCATATGTCTAGAGAGAATGCAGGAAAGGAAGATCAAGGCCCAATCTGAAGAAAAGATAAAAAATAAACCAAGAAAATTATACAATAAATAAATGTCCTCAATATGGTCTTGAATTTTGTTATGGGGAAGTCTTCCCTATGGATATGTAAGACCTCCCTTGACTGTAACCAACACCCAAGACATACAATAGGATGTTATTCCAACAAAGTTTCCTTTCAATTATGCAAAATATGACTAAGGATGAATCATACATTGCTACTGGATAGTTGTCCTTTGTATATCTAAGCTAGTGTAGTCCCTAGAGATCTTGTTCCAACCTCTAAACACCTGCTATCTTGCACGCAAAGGAACAAAGGCAATAAACTTATTCCAAGATTTCATCAATGCATAGGTTAGATCCAATCATATAATATAATAACTAGATTGAACATGAAACATAAGACAATATGAATAGGGGAAAAACCATCAACATGTATATTAATGATAGATCAATTTACAATTTCACCTTGACCCATGATAGAGGAATTTTCCTTGGTTCCTTGATCCAATATCCTCCTTGACCTCTATCACCAAAGGTTGGGCTTTCACAATTATGATGGATGAAGGAAGAGAGTCTCACTGAAATTGGGAAGCATTTGTTCGCTATCTTTTCTTCTTCTTTTTCCTCCCTTGGAAGACCTTCATTATATAGGTGGCTGGTGAAGGTAGAGGGGATAAATATGGACACCTAAAGCTTATAAATGTTAGCTCATAACATGTAGGATCCAAATCATGAATCTAATCTCTTCACAACTCACCAATGGTTCTAGAAAGTGTATTTTTCCAATGGAGAAAATAATGAACTTTCTAAATAACTTAATAAATTATTATTATTGAGTAATAATAAGTTATGAGAAAATAAAAGTGTTTCAACAACTTAAAGTTGCTAAAGGTTCCTAGTGATCCCAAGGGGGTGGTAAATAATGGTATAACACATTTTTCTTCATGGTCAACTTTATCCAGCACAATGCACTTGAGGTGACTAAGTAGGGTCTTCTTTGTGTCGACTACCTCTTTCTTGTTGGTCAAGTCTACCCAACACAGTGCGCTTGAGATAGATAAGTCTTTTCTACTCACTTTGATATTCTTGCTTATTGCGCAAGAGCCCAGTATATGTGTGACATGTACCCATCCATATTGCATGAATAGGTAAGATAATAGTATATGTGTGACATGTACCCATCCATATTGCATGGATAGGTAGACCTGTTTTGTATATACTTCTTCAAACTAGCATCAAGGCTTCATACTTCTATATTGACATCAACATCTCTCTTTTTTGACACCAATGACAACAACAAAGCTCAACAATATCCCCCTTTGGAATTGATGTCAACACCAATCAAAATTGATCCCCCCCTGAGTATGAGCTCTTCTTTTCTATGTGGAACGCACTCCCCTTGTATTCATGTCATGTAATTCTTTTTGTGTAAACTGCAATTTAACACTTATCTGCAAAACCTTTTACCTAGTATATTTCCCCCTTTGACATCAATGGAAAAGGGATTCTCCCCCTAGATTCATGCTTCCATTTATTTCTCTTGTCAGTTCTACTGTGTCGTGTCGAGTTCTTGTCATGTCGTAGATGCTTCAAATTAATGTGGAGTGGGAAATACTCCTAATTTCTATTTGAGATACTCAAAGTATCTCTTGGAAATGACTTTATAAATATATCTACAATCCGTTCCTTGGTGTGCACATAATCCCTTGGATTATTTGCTCACCAAGGATAGGGATATGCTTGGTTTTGGAATGCATTACAGGATTCATAGAGATGCTGATTGTGCTTGTGTTGCCACATAGAATCAATATAGGATGATCAAATTCCACTTGAACATCCTTCAAATTTTGTTTCAACCATAGAAATTGTGCACAATAGGATTTTGTTGCAATGCATTATGCTTCTATTGTATATAGCAATACCAAAGGGTTTTTCTTGCTCAACCATGATACTAAGAAGTTTCCTCGGAAAAATGTTGATCCGCTTGTACTTCTTCTATCATTGATACTTCCCTCCTAGTCTATGTCTTTATATGCTACCAAGGTCAAGTCATTACTTCATGCATAACATAAACAAAAATACAAAGTTCCTTTCAGATATTTGAAAATCCTTTTTACACCTTGAACATGTATCTCCTTAGGTGTTGCTTGAAACCTTGCAACTAGTCCTAGAAGTTGCATTATATCTGGTCTTGAGGCCGTTACATATAACAAGCTTCCAATCATTCATCTGTAAAGCTTTTCATATATTTCCTCTGCTTCATCTTCTTTGCTCAATTTTCAACCAGTAATCATAGGTGTACATACTAGCTTGCAATATTCCATGTTAAATATTTTCAACATTTCTTTTACATACTTTTTTTGAGAAATAAATATACCATCCTTAAGTTGAGATATTTGAAGTCCTAGAAAGAAAGATAGTTCTCCGAGAATAGACATTTCAAAATTCTTCTGCATGTTCTTAGAAAATTTATGGCTTAAACTGTTATCTTTACTTCCAAAGATGATATCATCTACATATAGCTCAACAATGATCATATTTCCATTCTCCACTTTTATATATAGATTACTATCTACATTACCTTGTCTGAAGTTGAACCCTAATTGTTGCTAGTACTTGTCTAGTATTGAATACCAAGGTCTAGGAGATTACTTTAGTCCATACAAATCTTTCTTTAATTTGCAAACACGCTCCATATCATCTAAAAGAGAGAAACCTTCTAGTTATTCTATACACACCTCTTCTTCTATTTTTCCATTTAAAAATGCTGATTTTACATCCATTTGATATACAATGATATTTTTAGAGCAAGTATAGGACAAACATAATTCTGATTGCTTCTATTTGTACTACAGGGGAAAAGGTTTCTTCAAAGTCTATTCCTTTAACCTGCACATATTCCTTGCACACAAACATTGCTTTAATTATAACTACATTTCCTTCCTCATTTAATTTGTTCCTGAAAACCCATTTGGTACCAATAACATTTTTAGCTTTGGGTCTTGGAACAAGTTCCCAAGTCTGATTTTTCTCAATCTGATTTAATTCTTCCTTCATGGATTCAATCCAGTGTTCATTAGTCCTGATTCCATCAAAGCATTTTGGTTCTATTTTGAACAATAAGGAGAAATGTACTTCTTCAAGAGTTTTTTTAGGTACTTCCTTCTTGTTTCTACACCAACATTTTTATGTCTGGTAATAAAATCCTCAAAATAATTATTTTGAACATATCTGGAAGGAGTCTTTGTATCTAGTCTTTTTTCTTCTTCTGGTTATTCTTGATGTGCTTCTTCTTGTTGTTCTCTTGGCTCCTCCTCCTCTAGTAGGTATTCTGATGATTGTTCTAATGCTATTTGATCATCACCATCCTCTAGTATTTTTTGCATGAGTGCTTCATCTACCTTCACATCTTGATTTTGCACC
Organism: Larix kaempferi; assembly: GCA_027924585.1. Classification (NCBI taxonomy): domain Eukaryota; kingdom Viridiplantae; phylum Streptophyta; class Pinopsida; order Pinales; family Pinaceae; genus Larix; species Larix kaempferi. Next base: position 18,524,205 of record BSBM01000858.1, on the reverse strand, counting down.
ATCCTTTTTAGTCTTAGGTTGTAACATTTGTATGCCTTGATTCTTGTTGCATACCCAAGAAGGATTCCTTCATTAGATATACAATCAAAATTTCCCAGGTTTTCATCATTTCTTTTGATATATCACGTGCTCCCATGTTGGTTGTGGAGCCAGATCTTCTAGTCTCATAGATGATATTGTATTAGCCGTGTTTGTACCCCAATTCTATATGATGTGTAGGTGGACTGTACACTCACCCCAGCGGGGGGGTGTGGGGGGGCATCGCCCCCCCATGGGGTATTTTCCCATTGTATTTCCCTTATAAAAGAAAGACATTGTAATACGGCTAGGGTTGATGTATTAGGTTTTTATGCATTGTAAAGATATTTGAGATCTGGAGAAAGACTGTAAAACAGAGAAGAGGAAGTGCAGCGGTTGTGCTGCAGGTTGTATCCCTTCGACTTGCTGGACGGTAATAATAATAAGGACTGGAAAATTCAGTGTGAACGTAGCCCAAGTTGGGTGAACCACGATATATCTGTGTCTCTCTTGTAATGTGTATGTGTGATTATATTTGCATTTTTGTTTATCGTTATTGCTCTGCGATCCTGTTTTTCTAACAATTGGTATCGGAGCCAAAGGTCTATTTGGCAGTTAAACCCGCAGGAAGCTAGGGTTTCTGGTTCGAGTGGGAGCAATGGCAGAAGAAGGAAAGTTTAAGGTCGAGAAGTTTAATGGCCAAAACTTCGGGTTATGGAAGATGCAAATGGAGGATTATCTGTACCAGAAGGATCTATTCTTACCGTTGGGAGGAAAAGCAAAGCAGCCGATGACTATGAAGGACGAAGAATGGGTGGTTCTTGACAGAAAGGCTCTGGGAACAATACGGTTGAGCCTGGCTTCGTCGGTGGCTTTCAATATCTCAAAAGAAACGACAACAGAGGGTTTGATGAAAGCATTGGGTAAGCTGTATGAAAAATCCTCGGCTTCCAACAAGGTATTTCTAATGAAGCGTTTATTTAATATGAAGATGTCTGAAGGTGGATCTGTTACTGATCATTTAAATGAGTTTAATACGGTTACAAATCAACTAATTTCTGTAAGTGTGAACTTTGATGATGAGGTTAGGGCTCTTCTAATCTTGTGTTCATTGCTAGAAAGCTGGAATAGCTTGGTCATGGCTGTAAGTAACTCTGTCTCTAGTTCAAACACCTTGAAATTTGATGATGTTATTGGTGTTATTCTTAGCAAGGAAATGCGAAGAAAAAGCACAGGTGAGACATCAGGTAATGCGTTGACCATGGAGAGAAGAGGAAGACAAAAGGAGAGAGGAAAGAGCCAAGGTAATCGTGGAAAGTCTAAAATGGGCAGATCTAAGTCTAGACTGGGAAAGATAGAGTGCTGGAACTATGGAAAGAAAGGACATCTGAAGAAAGACTGCAAATCTCTAAAGAAGAAAGGAGATGCACAGAAGAAAACTACCCAGGAAGCAAATGTAGCAGGTGATGTGTTACAAGATGATTTGATTCTTGCATTAGATAATACTAGTGATTATTGGGTAGTAGATTCAGGAGCTTCATGTCATGCTACACCCCATAGGAAATACTTTCATGAGTATGTTCCTGGCAATTTTGGACATGTTTTATTGGGTGATGATGAACCATGTAAAATTGTTGGAATGGGTAAGGTATGGATAAAAGTTAAGAATGGAATTGATTGGTTGTTGAAAGATGTTAGGCATATTCCTGCTATGAAAAGAAATCTGATCTCAACAGGGCAGTTGGGAGATGGCGGCTGTCTATCTATGTTCGGAGAAAAGTGGTGGAATATCACTAAAGGATCAATGGTGATAGCAAAATGAGACAGAGTAGGTACGTTGTATTTATGTCCTCATAATACTGACCATTCTATCTCTTTAGCTTCCACAGGAACATATACAGAATTGTGGCATCATAGGCTTGGCCACATGAGTGAGAAGGGGATGCAGATTCTCCACTCAAGGAAGTTGCTGCCGGATTTGAAGTAGGTAAGTTTGGAATTTTGTGAAAACTATGTTTATGGAAAACAGAAGAGAGTCAGATTTCTCAGGGTTGGGAAACATAAGAAGAATGAAAAATTAGAGCTTGTGCATACAGATGTATGGGGACCGGCTCAGGTACAATCTCTTGGTGGCTCTCATTATTATGTTACATTTATTGATGATGCAACTAGAAAAACTTGGGTTTATTGCATTAGACATAAATCTGATGTGTTTGCTACTTTTAAGAAGTGGAAAGATTTGGTTGAGAATGAGACAGGAAAAAGGTTGAAGTGTCTCAGATCTGATAATGGAGGTGAGTACTGTGGCAAGGAGTTTGATAGTTACTGTTCATACCATGGGATTCGTAGAGAGAAGACAGTCCTAGGAACACCACAGGAAAATGGTGTGTCAGAAAGGATGAACGGAACGATCATGGAGTGTGCAAGGTGTATGTGACTGCATGCAGGGTTTCCCTTACAGTTTTGGGCGGATGCTGTAAATACTGCTGTTTATTTAATAAACAGAGGACCTTCAAGTGCTTTGGATGGTGGTATTCCAGAGGAAGCATGGACAGATAAAAAGGTAAACTACTCATTTCTGAGAACGTTTGGTTGTGAAGCATTTGTCCATATTGATAAAGAAAACAGAACAAAGCTTGAAGCTAAATCCAAGAAATGTACCTTTATTGGATATGGGGTTGATGAATTTGGTTATCCTTTATGGGATTATGAAAATAACAAAATCATCAGGAGTAGAGATGTGATATTCAATGAAAAGGTCATGTATAAAGATCAGTTGTAGGGAAAGAAACAGGAAAAGGAAAGCACAGAGTACATAGTGCTTGATGAAGTTAAAGAAAATGAAGTTCCGAAGGTGCCAGAAAATCAAGAGCAGCAACAAGTACCTGAAACTCCTGCAACTGTAAGAAGATCTACCAGGTTAAGTAGACTCCCTGAACGATACTCTCCTTCAATGTATTATTTATTGATGACTGATTCTGGTGAACCAGAATGTTATGAAGAAGCAATGCAGGTGGAAACTAGAAAGAAGTGGGAGCAAGGCATGAATGAGGAGATGGACTCATTGGTAGGAAACCAGACTTGGGATTTGGTTAAGTTGCCTGCTGGTAAAAGAGCATTGCAAAACAAATGGATTTACAGGTTGAAGGAAGAAGAAGGAGGTAAGAAGCGGTACAAGGCCAGACTTGTTGTAAAGGGGTTTGCACAGAAGAAAGGTATAGATTTTGATGAAATATTTTCTCCTGTTGTAAAGATGACTTCAATTAGGACTATCTTAAGTCTAGTGGCGGTAGAAGATTTGCATCTTGAACAATTAGATGTAAAAACAGCTTTCCTCCATGGGGATTTGGAGGAAGAAATATATATGCATCATCCACAAGGGTATGAAGTCAAAGGTAAGGAGGATCTGGTATGCAGGTTTAAAAAGAGCTTGTATGGCTTGAAGCAAGCTCCAACGTAATGGTATCTAAAGTTTGACAGGTTTATGACAGAACAAGGTTATAGTAGATGTCATTCTGACCACTGTGTTTATTTCAAGAAGCTAGACAATGGAAGATATATTATCTTGTTATTGTATGTGGATGACATGCTTGTTGCAGGGTCTAACATGCAGGATATAAATGTACTCAAAAGGAAGCTAGCTAATTCATTTGTGATGAAGGATTTGGGTGCTGCAAAGCAAATCCTTGGTATGAGAATAATGAGAGACAGGAAAAATCGCAAATTGACATTGTCTCAAAGTGAGTATATACAAAAGGTGTTGGAGAGGTTCAGAATGCAAAATGCAAAACCTGTAAGTACACCTTTGGCTAGCCATTTCAGTCTAAGTAAGGAAATGTGTCCCAAGACACAAGAAGAGATAGATTACATGTCCAAGGTTCCCTATCAATCAGCAGTTGGCAGCTTGATGTATGCCATGGTGTGCACAAGACCAGATATTGCACATGCAGTGGGAGTTGTGAGCAGATATATGAACAATCCAGGTAAAGAACATTGGAAGGAAGTACAGTGGATTCTCAGGTATTTGAGAGGTACTACCACTGAGGCATTATGTTTTGGAGGTTCAGACACTGTTCTACAGGGATATGTTGATGCAGATATGGCAGGTGACAAGGATAGCAGGAGGAGTACCACAGGGTATGTGTTTACTGTAGGTGGAACAACAGTAAGCTGGATTTCGAAACTAGAGAAGGTTGTTGCACTTTCAACAACAGAAGCAGAGTATGTTGCCATTACAGAGGCTAGTAAAAAGATGATTTGGTTGCAGAGGTTTATGGAGGAAGTGGGTAAGAAGCAGAAGGATAGCAGACTGTATAGTGATAGCCAGAGTGCCATTCATCTTGCAAAGAACTCAGCATTCCATTCTAGGACTAAACATATACAGCTCAAGTACCATTTCATACGCTCTGTTCTGGAAGATGAACTGTTAAATTTGGAAAAGATACATACTAGCCAGAATCCTACAAACATGTTCACAAAGGTAGTGACCAGAGAGAAACTGAGTTCGTGCTCGGTTTCAGTTGGCCTTCTAGCATGAAGGTAAAGAGGAGAAATTTGCCAAGTCCAAGTCCAGCAAGTGCAGCAGCGGTGGAGTTGTTGTGATCAGTCTCCAAGTGGGAGATTGTTGGTTGTGGAGCCAGATCTTCTAGTCTCATAGATGATATTGTATTAGCTGTGTTTGTACCCCAGTTCTATATGATGTGTAGGTGGACTGTACACTCACCCCAGCGGGGGGGTGTGGGGGGGCATCACCCCCCCACGGGGTATTTTCCCATTGTATTTCCCTTATAAAAGAAAGACATTGTAATACGGCTAGGGTTGATGTATTAGGTTTTTATGCATTGTAAAGATCTTTGAGATCTGGAGAGAGACTGTAAAACAGAGAAGAGGAAGTGCAGCGGTTGTGCTGCAGGTTGTATCCCTTCGACTTGCTGGACGGTAATAATAATAAGGACTGGAAAATTCAGTGTGGACGTAGCCCAAGTTGGGTGAACCACGATATATCTGTGTCTCTCTTGTAATGTGTATGTGTGATTAAATTTGCATTTCTGTGTATTGTTATTGCTCTGCGATCCTGTTTTTCTAACACTCCCAAATATTTTGAAACTCTTAACTATTGCTGGTATGCTTTTCCAGAGTTCATAGAGAGTCATGCCACTATCAATTATGATTTGTCCTCTGTTTAAAATATGAATGGAAGTATGGATATCTTGGGTCAAAAAAAGTCATATAATTTAGAATCATTTAAGATTGTTCTAGCCATCTCCTATAGAGTCCTATTTTTTCTTTCTGCTACTTCATTTTGTTGTGGAGTCCTGGAGGCTGAGAAATGCCTCCCTTTTCCATGTTTCTCACAAAACCCCTCAAATTCATTTGAGATGTACTCACCTCCATTATCTAATATTAGACACTTAATATTCAATTCAGTTGCATTTTAAACTACTTCTTTAAAATTTTTGAAGCACTCAAACGTCTCTAATTTTCTCCTAAGGAAAAAGACCCATGCCATTCTAGTGTAATAATCAATGAAGAGAAGGAAGTAGGATTCACCATTTAGGCATTTGGTTCTCATTGGGCCACAAATATTAGTATGGAATAGCTCCAATGGTTTTGCTGTAGAATATTATTTTGTTTTAAGACTTACTCATGTTTTCTTTCCATGTAGTCAATCCTTGCACACATAATTTAAGGGCTTTGTGATTTTTGGAATGTATCTCAGTGCTTATATTTTGCTAAGCCTTATCATATTCTCAAAATTTATATGTCCCATTCTTCTGTTCTAGAGCCAATTTTCATCTATTTGTCCAATGCAACATATTTATTCTTTTCTTTTATCTAATATGTATACATTATTTGGGGTTTTGGATGCCATTGCTACCAATTTTCCTATATCCCTTTTCCTTATTTTACATTTCTTGGAGTCAACAGTGAGAATATGTTCGTCATCACATCTTTTGATTACACTAAGAATAATGTGCTTCATTTTTTAAACAAGTAATACATTGTTTTCTTTATCTTGCTTATCCCCAAGACTTAATATACCCTTTCCAAGAATCTTAGTAGAACCATCATCTCCAAAATGAACATTGCCTCCCTTTTCTTCTTTGAATTTCAAGAAAATGTCTTTATTCCCTGTCATATGCTTGGAACATCGACTATCAATATACTAGTGACATCTTTTACTCTGCGCATTGTTGTAGGTACAACAAATCCCATGTTTCATTAAAACATGGGAGCCCCAAAGTTTTTGTATGCAAAGGTAATGCTTAAATTCCTTAGAAATTTTGGGTTTTTTTTTCATTACACTTATTAAGTTTTTATGCCTTTGTCATGATTTGATTTAATTGCTTATTTTACTTTGAAAATTGCTTGCATTTTTGTGTATTTTGTGAGTTTCGAAAAGCATAGGTTTTTCCAAAAAGTCAGTCCGTTCTGCAACCTGCAATTCCACAATCCGCATTGGCTTGGTTTTCGGTTGTGAAATGTTCGGTTTCCACAATGCTGATTGCGGATGCGGAAAAGGTTTTCCAATAATTGTGGTTTTGTATCCGCCACCCGCAACCTGCAACCCACAATTGTGGACTGCGGGAAGAGTCTTGTAAGTAGCTTTGTGCTTTGCGTTTCCGCAACTCGCAACCTGTAATTGCAGATTGCAGAAAGAAAGTGTGTGAATAATAAATTTGCAACATGAATTTCCGCAACTCGCAACCCGTAGGTGCAGATTGCGGATTGTGGAAACTTTGGTTTGTCATAATTTTGAGTTGCGACCCCGCAACCCACAATGGCGGATTGCAGGAAGAATGTATTTATTTTCAAAATAAACTCCCGCAACTCGACTTAGGCATCCCACAAGATTAGATCTTAGCCGTCGATCTGTCTTGATCCTACGACCTAGATTTTACCCAACGAAATTAATAAATATGTGGATTTTTCTATTTTCCTTTATCGTTTTTCAATTTCAAAAATTACCTAATGCGTGAATTTTTACTGTGAATATTTATGAGGGGTCATTTTATTCCATTTCTTAGTTAAAAAAGGTTGGTTTCACGTCATTTTCGTATTTGATTGTTTACGGTTTTTGTCATGTTGAATTATTTTTTTATTTTTGTTCATTTATTTATCAGAAATTTACAGTTTTTCAAACATGTCACGCAACACTCGCTCCAAAACGGCTCAGAAAGACTTGTTGAAAAAAGACCCAAATTTCGGCATCCTTGCCGATACTAGTGACGAGGTTTCTGAGACTTACCAAATTGATTGGTCCAAAAGTTATGCTATATTTGACAACAACGACCTATCTGATATCCAGAACGAACGGCCTGCCTATGAAAAAATTCGGGATTCACATCTCCATGCCATAGCTACTAGACCTGCTATTCTCCCTTACAGATATGTACTTAAATTGATTATCACCCATGCCAACCCTAAGGACCTCTCTTTCAATGATAATGCAGGGTCTCAATTGACCACTTTTCGTCCTAAGGTTTTCGCTAGAGCATATGCCCTTAAACCGATCGTTCAACCTCTTAATGCTACATTCCTGGATTCTGCAAAGACTAGGTATAATTTTAATGAAATGGTGAAATCTTGGATGAACAAAACAACCAATTTCATGCCCAGGGCTGATAAATCATACCCGATTTCGTGGTTCAAGGAACCCTACTCCCTTCTGGAAGCCATGTTATGTAGGCTTTATGGTCTTCCAAACTATTCAGTGTTCAAAGCTGAATGGGAATCTATCTCGCATCATATCCTTACAATTGGGGATTAATTCCCCTAGGCATTCATCTTGTCAACAGAATTAAAGACTTTTATTGAAAGATATCAGAAAACACCAAAGAAGCCCCATTTCTTCTACTCTGCCAATGTGATTGATGTCTTCTGTTCAGAGTTCCAATACCCTTCCATGGGGTGGAATTGGACCTTATCTTCACCTCCAGTCCATATTTACTACTCAGCCTTATGGGAAAGCAAATTTGTCCCTTTGATATATGATATCTGTGACCATTTTTTTGGTGCAATCTATCAATAGATTTTTAGGGAAGATGCCCCTTATTTTTCCCCCGATGCCAAGAATCTCATCCCTACACTTGGTGGTTGGTATGTGGGGGAATATTTTGGTTACATCAGAGTTTGGGGAAGCAGCACAGTGAATCTTCTACCCAGAGTGGTCCCAGACAGAATGCTACTTGAGGACATATCTTACTGGACTATTACATATGGGGTTTACCTTAAGCTCAATGGACCTAAGAAATAGGGATGGCCTAAATTCCCTTTGAACCTTGGGAATTTTGTTATCCCAACTTCAAATTGGGCTACAGTGCTTGGAGACAAGATTGCTACTTTGAGATTGGGATATGCTCCCAAAAGAATGCATGACCCTAAAGCATTTCTCGATGCTCACTTCAAACAGGAGCACATGAAGATTGGATATACCCATCAAGATATTCCTAATGAGTCCATTTACCAAGGAGTTAATGTTTTCTCTAAAGTCCCGGTGAGGACCAAAAGCAAAGAAGAACAAAGCCATATTCTTCAGTACCAACAGGAACTCAAAACTAAGGTTTTGAGCTATAGAAAAATGGAACTCAACCTTGAAGAGCAGGGAAGAAAAGACAGGGAAGAAAACGAAGCACAGAAAGCAAGTGCTCCACTGATGTTGAGCTACCTTGAGGGAGACAAAGGCAAAGGCCTTATGGAGGACCCTCTGAAGTTGAAAACTGCTTTAGAATTAAAAGTGTTAATTCAGAAATCTCACCTATTGAAGAAGAAACTAGCCTAGATGGATTCGGTGCTTGATACCCAAGTGGTTACAGTAGTCAAACTAACTAGTGAGATTCAAGTGATTACTATGAGTAATCCAACTAAATGACAGAAAATTCAAACTCCTGCTTCTCAAATTCCTACTCTTCATATTGAAGATAGTGATGTTGAAGGTGAAACACTTCCTTTTGCTGTGCTCGTTGTACACGAAGTTACAAAGACCTGCCAGGATGTTATAGATTTACTTAACAACATAACAATGGATGACTCTGTCCCAGATGAACATTTTTCAAAAGTTACTACTGTTGTTGATACAATGACTTCTGCACTCTCACTTTCCTCTGTTGAAGTTCTTTCCACTTTATCTTCTGAGGCTACACCACCATCCACCATATCACAATTATTTGATGCATTGAATTCCATCACTGCTTTATTCCCAACCTTGTCAGTTTCACTTCCCATTTAACCATCAATAGTTGCAGAGATCCAGTCTCCAACTGTCTCTCTGCAACCACTACCATCTATTACATTATCACCAACCATTGATGTCCTAAGCCCAGTTTCTCCTTCCTCACCATTAGTTGCTAATACCCCTATTTCAGTTCCTGAAGTTCTCACTTCAACTACTTTTCCAACCCCTGTACCATCAGTTGCTGAAATCATCCCTTCATCCCCAACCACTTCTCAGATCACTATGTCAATACCTAACTCCACTGTTACCCATACAGCCCCATTAGTTGCAACAAGAGATGTGGTTACATCTTCCACTGAGTTGGTGGCTACTTATGAGGAGGATATTGTAGTCTCCCTTGGAGATTATATCTATAGCAAATCATCTAAAGCAGTGGTGAAGAAAGGTGACAAAAGGAGCAAAGATCAAGGTGTGTTGCAAGCTCCTTTTCCTAATCAGGTTATTTGGGCTAAGCAATCAGATGATATACAACAAAAAGAATTGGATACTACTGCTGCCATGGGTGCATTTTCAGGGGAAAACCTTGATTCAATGACATCATTGAATAAAGAAATTGATGTGAAAAAGGAGGATTTGAATAAACTTCAAGAGCAGTTGGTTAAGACCAATCAAGAGCAGTTGGTTAAGACCAATCAAGAGCATGAATCTTATGTTCATGAATTGAGAAATGAATTTGAAAATAAGCTTGAAGACCTTAAGGAAAGAAATTCTTCTCTTCATGTCCAATTGCATGATGTTGAAGTCTTGAATATTGTTAATGCAGAAAGCATAGTCGTGCTAGAAAAGCAACTTGAGGATGCAACTGCAAGTACATCCTCCTCTTCCTTCTCTAAGTTTTCTCAACAAGAGTTTAAAGACTTGGCTAGTCAGGTGAATGAGGAGCATCACAAGCTTCTACCTGAAATGTTTAGTGCCCTCAATGAAATTTAGGAGACTAAAAATGCTTTTGAAAAGATGTCTGTCATCCTTAACCAACAGATAGATAAAATACAACAGGCTTCCAAGGCCATAGATGACATTGTCAATTGGTAGAGGTACATCCAAGAAATATTGGATGACATCCCAGTGTTGGTCAGTTTCAAATTCAGAAGGGTCAGGACTTCTTTGAATTCCTAGCAGAATATCCTTGACATGGTGGATGAAACAATAAAAAAGGCATAGGCCATCTGTACTAGAAGGCGGTATGCTGTGGATAGTATTATGGTCACCCTGGAATTTCCTACTATGGATCTTATTGAAGAAGCCTCTCCACCAAAGTTAATGATCGAACAAGTTGAGAGCATATGTGAGGAAGTCAAGGGAAAGATCTAGCAGCTCGAGCACATCCAGATCGTAGAAGTGGACCTGTTCATTAAGCAACCTATCAGTCAAGAAAGCAAGATCCACATTTTCTTGCATACTTGGCATAAGCTGGCCAAGAATGAGATGGAAATATTCACGTGTGACACTCAGCTAGGGCTCGATTCAGCCAACTATACACATGTTGATGAATTGTTAGAAGTTAGAACCAAGTGGAAAAAAGCCCTTGGTTATACTTAGATTAGTTGATTTTGTAAATCCCTGTTTTCATGGGAAGGTTGTCCTTTGTAACCATTTTGTAATTATTATTTAAAGGGTATAGGTCTCATGGGGAAAAAGGGGGGCAGAGAAAATCGCCAGAGAAGGACTGGAGAAACACTGTTTCACTTGAGATCTTGTAATTTTTTGCAGAGCCGATGAATCAAAGTTAGTTTCTTTTGGCATCTTCTTTGTCTATGTTTTCAAATTTCTTTGATGATATCTGATTTCTTCACCTTAATCATTGAATGAATACTGTTTAATTCTTTGCAATTATTATTTATACATTGATCACTAGTTTAGATTTCTCTTAACTTATGGTCTGTGTATCATATGTTTTAACTGAATTTATTTAATTAAAACATTTATCTATTTCTGCAAATGATTAACATAAATTAATTAATATATGTTAATTTTTCGATGAGCATTTCAGTTACAGGGTAAACTTTCATGTGCCTAATCCTTAAACTATTATCAATTCATTTTAATTTGATAATCATATTTTGGGTTAATAAGTAACAGATCCATTTTCACATTTCTGTTAAGCTGGTGAAAGGGACTTATTAAAATTCAAATCCAAGTTATCCTACACACAAACAAAACACTTCCTTTAGATTAGATTTGACTTAGTTTAGATTTCCTTTAAGGTAGATTTGTTCTAGTTTTAGATCCATTTATAAGAGTTTGAACACTTTTTTCTTCCCTCATAGGAAGACATATCCTTTTGGATCAAAACCCACAAGTGCCAATAGAGGCCTTTGTATCCGTGGGAGTTAACTACACCAAATAGGCTGGGGATAGAACTGCTCTTGCATAGAGCCTTTTGAAGCCATTTAGTCTGAGTTTTCACCCTCTGTTGTGAGCCTTGGACAATATTCCAACAACCTACACACCCACAGTGTTAGAAAAATAGGATCGCAGAGCAATAACAATAAACAGAAATGCAAATATAATCACACATACACATTACAAGAGAGACACAGATATATCGTGGTTCACCCAACTTGGGATACGTCCACACTGAAATTGCCAGACCTTATTATTATTTCGTCCAACAAAGTGAAGGGATACAACCTGCAACACAACCACTGCACTTCCTCTTCACTGTCTCACAGTCTCTCATCTGATCTCAGATATCTTTACAATGGATAAAACCTAATACATCAACCCTATCCGTGTTACAATGTCTTTCTTTTATAAGGGAAATACAATGGGAAAAATACCACGGGTTACCCAAAACCATGGGCCCAAAAAATAAGGCATGAGTGTACAGTCTTCTGGGGTGCACGGTTGAGACAATATCATCTATGAGATTGGAAGATCTGGCTCCATAGCCAACAATCTCCCACTTGGAGACTGATCACAACAACTCCATCGCTGCTGCACTTACTGGACTTGGACTTGGAAACTTTCTCCTCTTCACCTTCATGCTACCAGGCCAACTGAAACCGAGCAAGAACTCAGTTTCTCTCTGGTCACTACCTTTGTGAACATGTCTGCAGGATTCTGGCTAGTGTGTATCTTTTCCAGCTTCAATAGTTCATATTCCAGAACAGAGCGTATGAAATGGTACTTGAGCTGTATATGTTTAGTCCTAGAATTGAATGATGAGTTCTTTGCAAGATGAATGGCACTCTGGCTGTCACTGTACAACCTACTATTCTTTTGCTTCTTACCCAATTCCTCCATAAACCTCTACAACCAAATCATCTCTTTACTAGCCTCTATAACACCAACATACTCTGCTTCCGTTGTTGAAAGTGCAACAAGCTTCTACAGTTTCGAAATCCAACTTGTTGCTATTCCACCTACAATAAACACATACCCTATGGTGCTCCTCCTTCTATCCTTATCACCTGCCATATCTACATCAACATATCCCTGTAGAACAATGTCTGAACCTCCAAAACATAATTCCTGAGTGGTACTACCTCTCAAATACCTAAGAATCCATTGTACTTCCTTCCAATGTTCTTTACCTGGATTGTTCATATATCTACTCACAACTCCCACTGCTTGTGCTATATCTGGTCTTGTGCACACCATGTGTAATACCCCCAATTCGACCCTTAGGGTATATTAGCCTTTAATGTAAATAATGTGTACATGTGATGTATGTTTTCCTAGCGTGGAGCTCAAGGCCAAGGCCCCGCTAGTAAAAGCCTGAATTTTTATTTAAAGGGCAAGTATTTGATATTTTGATACCATGTGCTCTTAAGCCATGGAAATTGTAATAGGATGTAAATTAGACATCATGTAATATAAAATACCAAAGCTGGCTACGGAGGCAACGAATGAGAAGGGGCCACGTGTATCCACTAGGGAGTGGTGAGGGGGCTATGGGAGTGACCCATAGGTTTCCATTTGTCGTTATGTGAACCCATTGACTTCCTTAGGTGACATTAATGCCAATTGTAAGGAAGTGGTTGAGATTTTAGCCCATGACTTTGATGGAGTATGGGCAGCCCTGAAATTCATATGGGAAGGTATGGGCTCTTTTGACTTGTCCCACAAGTCACTCTACATCTTGGGGGTTGCTCCATCCTTATCCCCATTCCATTGTGGAAGTATGGGACATGATTCTCCATCCAAAAACGAGCTCCCAACAGTGAAAAAACCGAAAATCGCGATTGTGAGAGAACCCACGTTTTGGGAAGCCAAAAACGTCCCGATTTGGTATTGGACAGAGAAATCCAATGGGGGATCCATTGGTAGGAACCTTGGGGCGAATTTGGGAGCAATAGCTACCCCAAAAGCCATGGGAAAACCCAGTTTTAATGGCCCAGAAAATCAGTGATGGATTTGGGTTGTTTGTGACAGATTTGTGAGAAATCCGATTGTGGATGTATGAATAGAGGATGGGATTGCTGAGTCTAGCTTGAAGGGTATGTGGCTCTGGGATTGAGCTCAGTGGACTAGCATCCTCCTCCATCTCCTATTGCATGCTTGAGAAACCCAACCGTGTGTTGGCTTAGCATGGCTGTTTGAGTGAAACCCTGACTGTGAGTGAGCCATCTAGTTCCTCCTTAGTGGATACACAGCCCAGCTCGGGGGTGATCTCTCAGCTGAAAGAATACAGGCTGGACAGAGGTCTATGGTTGGGTGGAACATTGCTCTCACGTAGCCAGTCGTTTGGACCATTACAATTCGAGATAAGTATTATTGCAATTGAATTATGTAATTCTATGCCCTGCAAGCATTTTAAATAATGACTGCTGTTTATATGTTGAATGCATGATGAAACTGTGTGCCTATGTAATGTTTAAATTCCGCTGCGTTTATATTGAATTGAATCTGCATACGTAAGTTTCAAAATTAAGGAATTTATGTGCAAAAATATTGGGGCTAAATTTACAAAATCCCGGTATGTTGTTAATGTTTCCTTCCCTGTTGTTCTATGGACAAGGGGACGTTACACCATGGCATACATCAAGCTGCCAATTGCTGATTGATAGGGAATCTTGGACATGTAGTCTGTCTCTTCCTGTGTCTTGGGACACATTTCCTTACTTAGACTGAAATGACTGGCCAAAGGTGTACTTACTGGTTTTGCATTCTGCATTCTGAACCTCTCCAACACCTTTTGTATGTACTCACTCTGAGACAATGTCAATTTGCGATTTTTTCTGTCTCTCGTTATTCTCATACCAAGGAATTGCTTTGCAGCACCCAAATCCTTCATCGCAAATGAATTAGCTAGCTTCCTTTTGAGTACATTTATATCCTGCATGTTAGACCCTGCAACAAGCATGTCATCCACATACAATAACAACATAATATATCTTTCATTATCTAGCTTCTTGAAATAAACATAGTGGTCAAAATGACATCTACTATAACCTTGTTCTGTCATAAACCTGTCAAATTTTAAATAGCACTGCCTTGGAGCTTGCTTCAAGCCATACAAACTCTTTTTCAACCTGCATACGAAGTTCTCCTTACCTTTGACCTCATACCCTTGTGGTTGCTGCATATATATCTCTTCCTCCAAATCCTCATGGAAAAAGGTTGTTTTTACATCTAACTGTTAAGGATGCAAATCTTCTACCTCCACTAGAGTTAAGATAGTCCTAATTGAAGTCATCTTAACAATAGGAGAAAATATTTCATCAAAATCTATACCTTTCTTCTATGCAAACCCCTTTACAGCAAGTCTGGCCTTGTACTGCTTCTTGCCTCCTTCTTCTTCCTTCAACCTGTAAATCCATTTGTTTTGCAATGTTGTTTTACCAGCAGGTAACTGAACCAAATCCCAAGTTTGGTTTTCTACCAATGAGTCCATCTCTTCATTCATGCCTTGCTCCCACTTCTTTCTAGTTTCTACCTGCATTGCTTCTTCATAAAATTCTGGTTCACCAACATTAGTCATCAACAAATAATACATTGAAGGAGAGTATCGTTCAGGGAGTCTACTTAACCTGGTAGATCTTCTTACAGTTGCAGGAGTTTTAGGCACTTGCTGGTATTCTTGATTTTTTGGCACCTTTAGAACTTCATTTTCTGTAATTTCATCAAGTATTGTGTACTTTTTGTTTTGCTTTTCATGTTTCTTTCCCTGCAACTGATCTTTATAAATGACCTTTTCATTGAATATGACATCTCTACTTCTAATGATTTTTTTCTTTTCATAATCCCATAAACGATAACCAAAATCATCAACCCCATATCTAATAAATGTACATTTCTTTGATTTAGCTTCAAGCTTTGTTCTAATTTCTTTATCAATATGGACAAATTCTTCACAATCAAACGTTCTAAAAAATGAGTAGTACCTTTTTATCTGTCCATGCCTCCTCTGGAATACCACCATCCAAAGCACTTGAAGGTCCTCTATTTATTAAATAAACAACAATATTTATAGCATCCACCCAAAACTATAAGGGCAACCCTGCATGCAGTCTCATACTCCTTGCACCCTCCATGATCATTCTGTTCATCCTTTCTGACACACCATTTTCTTGTGGTGTTCCTGGGACTGTCTTCTCTCTATAAATTCCATGGTATGAACAGTAACTATCAAACTCCTTGCCACAGTACTCACCTCCATTATCAGATCTAAAACACTTCAACCTTTTTCCTATCTCATTCTCAACCAAAGCTTTCCACTTCTTAAAAGTAACAAACACATCAGATTTCTGTCTAATGAAATAAACCCAAGTTTTCCTAGTTGCATCATCAATCAATGTAACATAATAATGAGATCCACCAAGAGATTGTACCTGAGCTGGTCCCCATACATTTGTATGCACAAGCTCTAACTTTCATTCTTCTTCTATTTCCCAACCCTGAGAAATCTGACTCTCTTCTGTTTTCCATAAACACAGTTTTCACAGAATTCCAAACTTACCTACTTCAAATCTAGCAGTAACTTCCTTGAGTGGAGAATCTGCATCCCCTTCTCACTCATGTGGCCAAGCCTATGATGCCACAATGCTATATTTGTTCCTGTGGAAGCTAAAGAGATAGAATGGTCAGTATTATGAGGACATAAATACAATGTACCTACCCTGTCTCCTTTTGCTATCACCATTGATCCTTTAGTGATCTTCCACCACTTTTATCCAAATGTATATAGACATCCTCCATCTCTCAACTGCCCTGTTGAGATTAGATTTCTTTTCATAGCAGGAATATGCCTAACATCTTTCAACAACCAATCAGTTCCATTCTTAACTTTTATCCATACCTTACCCATTCCAACAATTTTACATGGCTCATCATCACCCAATAAAACATGTCCAAAATCACCTGGAACATAATCATGAAAATATTTCCTATGGGGTGTAGCATGACATGAAGCCCCTGAATCTACTACCCAATAATCACTTGTATTATCTAATGCAAGAATCAAAGCATCTTGTAACACATCACCTACTACATTTGCTTCCTGGGTAGTTTCCTTCTCTCCATCTCCTTTCTTCTTTAGAGATCTGCAGTCTTTCTTCAAATGTCCTTTCTTTCCACAGTTCCAACACTCTATTTTTCCCAATCTGGACTTGGATCTGCCCTTTTTAAAGTTGCTGCGATTACCTTGGCTCTTTCGTCTCTCCTTTTGTCTTCCCCTAGTCTTCGTGGTCAACGCATTACCTGATGTCTCACCTATGCTTTTTCTTCACATTTCCTCACTAAGAATAATACCAATAACATGATCAAATTTCAAGGTGTTTGAACCAGAGATAGAGTTACTCACAGCCATGACCAAGCTATTCCATCTTTCTAGTAATGAATACAATATTAGAAGAGCCTAACCTCATCATCAAAGTTCACACTTACAGAACTTGGTTGATTTGTAACCGTATTAAACTCATTTAAATGATCAGTAACAGATCCACCGTCAGACATCTTCATATTAAATAAATGCTTCATTAGAAATACCTTGTTGGAGGCCGAAGGTTTTTCATACAGCTTACCTAATGCGCTCATCAAACCCTCCGTTGTCGTTTCTTTTGAGATATTGAAAGCCATCGACGAATCCAGGCTCAACCGTATTGTTCCTAGAGCCTTTATGTCAAGAACCTCCCATTCTTCGTCCTTCAAAGCCGTCGACTTCTTTGCTCTTCCTCCCAATGGTAGGAATAGATCCTTCTGGTACAGATAGTCCTCCATTTGCATCTTCCATAGCTGGAAGTTTTGGCCGTTAAAATTATTGAACTTAAACTTTCCTTCTTCTTCCATTGCTCCCACTCGAACCAGTAACCCTATTTTCCTACGGGTTTAACTGCCAAATAGGCCTTTGGCTCTGATACCAATTGTTAGAAAAACAGGATCGCAGAGCAATAACAATAAACAGAAATGCAAATATAATCACACATACACATTACAAGAGAGACAAAGATATATCATGGTTCACCCAACTTGGGCTATGTCCACACTGAAGTTGCCAGTCCTTATTATTATTCCGTCTAGCAAAGTGAAGGAATACAACCTGCAGCATAATCACTGCACTTCCTCTTCACTGTCTCACAGTCTCTCATCTGATCTCAGAGATATTTAAAATGCATAAAACCTAATACATCAACCCTTTCCATGTTACAATGTCTTTCTTTTATAAGGGAAATACAATGGGAAAAATACCACGGGTTACCCAAAACCATGGGCCCAAGGTTGGGGCATGAGTGTACAGTCCTTTGGGGTGCACGGCTGAGACAATATCATCTATGAGACTGGAATATCTGGCTCCACAACCAACACGCGGCCTCAACACACATGTAAATCCAATCTCCATCCTTCTTGATTCTATTAATCTGTCTTTTTTTGCCAGAATTTTGTAGAGTCTCTTTTACTAAAAATGATCTTGGTTTAAAAAAAATTGATTCTTGCAATCCTAAACTTCATGACCATAATTGAAACATTTATAGCATTCAATAACTAAATTTAAGAGGCCAAAGGAATTAAAATTTTCTTTCAAGGTTTCATCTAGCCTTCTCATATCATCCTTTCTAGATTCATGGTAAATACAATTCTTCTTAACATTTTCTTTTGTAGACGCTTTACAATTTACTACATTATGGCCAAAATGGTTACAGAAATAGCAATCTCCTAAGAAAAGAGTTTGATACCTTGTTGTTAACACCCAAAAATTGTTCACTAGCTCATCCCCCTAGTCACATAACCCACCTATCAATTTTTCCTACATTTTTGGCCACCAAAACTTTAAATTGGTAACCAAATGGGAAGAAAATGATTATTCCCGTAAAAATAACTAAATCCCTTAAAAAAAGGTCAAAAACCCACAAAAGGGTCCAAAAAATACCCAAAAAAGAAAAGAAAAAGGGGAAAAAGTCAATAAAATAAAAAAGAAGGAAATGTCGTTCATGAAGATGTACTTTGTAGATTTTTTCCCTATACCTTCCAGGGAAAAGCATCCACCTGGTACTTTGCCCTGGAAGCTAGATCCATATATTCTAGGGATGAATTTGAAAAAATGTTTATCCATAAATTTGGAGATGACAAGACTCCATAGGACTCTGTTATAGATTTATCTTATATGAAAATCAGAGGTAAATAAAGAGTTAAAGACTATAATCAAAGGTTTTCATACTTGAAGAATAGAATCCATACCACAGTTCTTCCTGCAAAAGAACTTTTGGTTTCCTATTATGTCAAAGGTTTACCCCTTCCCATTTATATGTGGGTTAAAAGAGCACGAAAATATAACTTGTAGGAGGACTTTGCTGAGGCTATCCAAGTTGAAAAAGATATATTTTGTTTGAAGGATAATCCTAATGCTCCATCAGATCAACCTTCCACCTCTCGCAAGAAACAAAATAACCCTCCAAAAACCAGTGTACAGAATAAAGACCCTTTTGAAATGAATGATATGAAGAAATTTCTTCAAAAGATTTCCAACGAAATGGTTGACCTAAAAAAGACTAATACAAAAAACCAGAACAATAATAGGGGATTCAAGAGACAGCCTTTTAGAAGACCTTACCAACCTCCCCAAAAACAAGTTCCTCCCAATCCTAATGAAGGATTGAACTTTGAAGAAATTCTTTCTATCTTTAAGGCTTTGGTTTCAGAATCTCATAGTTCTCCTGATCATCTAGATTAAAACTTACCAGAGAATCAAGATCCTAAACCACCAGATGAAGTAGAATATCAACAGATAAACACTATCAGTTTTTTCTCAGAACTTCCTATGGCTAAGGAGGAAGATGAGCTTGAGGCTGTCTTCAATGTCCAACATCCTTATAACACAAAGAGCAAAGGATAGCCTACACAGGAACCTTCCACTTCAAATCCTACCCCAATCAAAGGTAAATCATTAGTACAAAAGGACATTCTCATTCCCAAAACAGAATACAGCCTGATTGAGGATTTGAAAAGGGTCAAAGACAATATTTCTCTATTTGAGATTTTGAATATCCCTACCATGAGAGACAGTCTTCCAAAAAGCATGATTGTGAACAAACCCAGAGAGACTCAGAACAACAACCTAGAGACATACCCTAAACCTGGAAACCAAAAACTAGGTAGCAAAAAAACACCTCCTTTCTTGCTTACTTTTGAAGTCTTCAATAGGAATGTTCACAATTGTATGATAGATTCAGGGGATTCATCCAATGTGATGCCTCTATCTATTGCAATAAGTTAAATGCCTCTTTGGAACCTTGACCCACTAAAATTGTTCAACTTGATAGATCCAAGGTTAGGGTAGTAGGGGAACTACAAAATGTACTGTTAACACTGTCTGCTGATCCCAGAATCCACCAGACTATGGATATTATTGTAGCTGACATCCCTAAAATGTATGGAATGTGGTTGAGTAGAGATTGGTCAGAAAATCTCCAAGGCTACTTTGCTACTGACTGGTCTCACTTATGGCTTCCTTATAATGGGAGGCCAAACAAAATAAAAATCAGTAGGGAACCTTACATGAAGCAAACTATTACAGATTTAAATGATCCTAGCGAACATGTTGCATATTTTAGCTCCCATGTGGAACATTAAACTTTCGATACATTTTTTGGTGATCTACCTGTGGATTTGTCACCCATTGAGAATGCACAGAACCAGTCCCAAATTGTAAATTTTACTACTGTACCATTCTTAGGTTCTATTGTACATAATGTATACAATGTAAATACTAATTTCAGAATAGATTGGCATGTATGGACTCTGTTTTTTGATGGCTCTAGATATAAAGATGGAGCTGGTGTAGGTTGTGTCTTAATTTACCCAAGATGAACCAAAACAATGATTTCCTACAGGCTTGAATTTGAATGTACTAACAACATTGATGAGTATGAAGCCTTAGTTCAAGGACTCAAGAAAGCATTTGACATGGGTGCCCAAGTAATTGAGTGCTACAGAGATTCTGAGATTATAGTGAAACAAGTGAGAAACAAAATTCATTGTTTATCTCCTCATTTGATCAACTATAAGAAATTGGTAAGGGACTTAACTAATTCTTTTTTCTGCCTTTAATATTAAGTCAGTCCCAAGGTCTCATAATTTTGATGCAAACCTGCTTGCCAATATTGCATCTAGGTTGATTCCTTTTGAAGGTTTGTCACCTAACACTTTTTCAATTGAACTTATATATAGAACTTCTATTCCTGATAATGTGACTAATTGGAAATTATTCGATTATGACCAGCAAATCTTATATTTTCTCACAGCTCAGGACACTTTTCAGGATGTGGCAATAGATGAAGCAGAGCATGAGAAATCTATGTTTGATCCCCCCTACCCTTCCAATTTGATTCCTAAGTCAGTTATCAACCTTGAAAAGTTTTATGATTTGCAAGACAAGTTCAAGCAAAAGACCAATTGTAAAACTCAGAGTTCCTCCCTCAATTATGATCTTGTCAACCTAGGAATTGAGCAAAACCATCAGTTAATCAATCTAGGGGTTGACTGTTCTCCTGAAGAAAAGAGAGATTTCATCAAACTGTGCAAAGAGTTCAAGGATGTATTTACCTATACTTATGATGAACTTAAAATTTTTGACACCAATGTCATGCACCATAACATAACTATGAAACCTGAGGTTAAACCCTATCAGGAAATGTTAAGGAAAATGCACCCTAGTCTCGAACCTTCTGTTAAAAAGGGGCTTGAAAAACTGCTTGCAGTAAGGATTTCTTTTCTTGTCAAACATACTCAATGGATTGCAAATTTGGTACCTGTTTGGAAGGACAATGGGGAAATCAGACTGTGTGTTGATTTCAGGAACTGGAACAAAGCTTCCGAGAAAGATAATTACCTTGTTCCTCCCATGGAACAAATTTTACAGAAAGTAGCAGGAGCTGAGTTGTTTTCTCTCCTTGATGTCTTTTCAAGATATAACCAAGTACTAGTTGCCCCTGCTGATCAACTGAAAAAAAAAAATTCAAAACCCCTTGGGGAACCTTTGCTTACAGGCGAATGCCTTTTGGGATGATAAATGCAGGTGCCACGTTCCAGAGAGCTATGGATATAGATTTTAGAGGTTTAATGCACAATTTGGTCTTTGTTTATTTAGATGATATCACTATTTATTCTAAAAAATGACATGAACATTTGTCTGCTTTGAAACAGGTGTTTGAGCACTACAGGAAGTACGAAATTTCACTGAACCCCAAGAAGTCAATCTTTGCAGTTACTAAAAGTAAGCTGTTAGGTTTTATAGTTTCAAAAGAAGGCATGATTATTGATCCATAATGCACATAAGCCATTGCGAAAATCGGCCTACCCAGTTCACGTAAATCCATGCATTCTTTTCTAGGTAAGATAAATTTTGTTTGTAGGTTTGTTCCAAATTTTGCTCAAATTGTTAAGCCACTATAGCAACTGATTAAGAAGGATGCCCAATATAAGTGGTATGATGAACAAATAAATGTCTTTGTTTAAATCCAGAAGGCTATTACGGAAGCACCCATTCTGATGTCGCTTGAATTTAGCAAAGATTTTATTTTATACACTTTTGCCACTGATTTCTCTTATGCAGCTGTTCTTACGCAGAAGCATCCAGATGATCTTGAAATTCCTATTTCATTCATGAGTTCCACGTTCAAAGGGGCTGAACTCAATTACTCCCAGATTGATAAACAAGCTTACGCAGTCTGCAAATCAGTAAAACATTTTAGACCATATCTATTGAAATCTTGGACTAAAGTGATTGTCCCCTATGTAGCAATTAGGCATGTTCTAGTTCAGAAAGAGCTAGGTGATAAGAGAGGTCACTGGATGACTACTCTGCAAGAATACGACCTGGAGATTAGACCAGGGAAAATTGTCAAAGGCCAAGGCTTGTGTTTGCTCGCCTCTCAATCTAATGATCCTGTACAATATCAAACCAAGTGGGAGCAAGAGGAAAGTACAACAATAGGTTCTGTCAATGTTATTACCACTCAAACATCTGAATGGTATGATGACATTAAGTTTTTCCTAACTCATGGGTTTGCTCCTGAAACCCTAGACTTAAAAAAACATAGAGATTTAAGGTTGAAAGCTACACCATATCAATTTATAAATGGCATTTTGCTTAGGAAAAACTATGATGGAATTTTTCTTAGATGTTTAGAGGAAGCTGAAACTGATAATATTCTTTTGGAATTCCATGCAGGACCTGTTGGAGGGAAATTCTCAGGAGAGACCACAACTCACAAGATTCTGAGGGCAGGCTACTATTGGCCTACTTTGTTCAAGGATGCATATTCTTATGTCAGAAGATGTGAATCATGTCAAAAGTGTGCTAGGAAAATGAAAAAAACATGCATTTCCCTTGCAACCAGTAACAGTTTAGTTTCCATTCTAGCAATGGGGCCTGGATTTTGTTGGACCCATTAACCCTCCTTCCTCCTTGCAACACAAGTAGATCTTGACAGCCACGAACTACTTTACCATATGGGTAGAAACAGTCCCTCTCAGACAAGCCAACACAAACCAAGTGATATCCTTCCATGAAAGTCATATAGTCACTAGGTTTGGTGCACTTGAATTCTTAGTGTTTGACAATGCCTCTTATTTCTCCTCAATTGACTTAATGCAGTATGCCCTTGAAAAGGGGATAAAGCTGAATTTTTCTGCCAATTACTATCCTCAAGGTAATGGGCTAGCAGAGTCTTCCAATAAAAACTTGATCAATATCCTAAAGAAGACAGTAGCAACACACCACAAAGATTGGCATACCCAACTGTACAATGCTCTGCGGGAAGACCGTGTCACCCCAAAGGAAGCCATATGAAACTCCCCTTACTGTCTAGTTTATGGTAAGGAGGCCATCTTACCATCCAACCTTTTGATTCCTTCATTACTACTGACTCATTCAATACAGGAAGATGATTATTCCTCACTTCAGCAAAGAATAGATACATTACTTAAGCTGGAGGAAGACATGGAAAGATCCAAAAACAAGTTGTATCAACATCAGCAGCTGGTAGAGAGGTGGTTTGATGAGAAGTCCTCATCTGATAGGGATTTTACTTTGGGGGACCTCGTGAAAAAGTAGGATAAGCCACACAAAGACAAGAATGATTACACCAAGTTCCAACGCTTATGGCTAGGACCATTCATTGTTACAGAAAAGATTGGTCCTAGTACTATCCGGTTGCAGACACTAGAAGGTATTTCAGAAACCTATTTGGTGAATGTCCAACTGCTTAAGAAGTACTTTATCTAAGAGGAGTTATGTGGGCTCATTTGTACATATGTGGTTTGTTTCTTTTCCTTCTTTGTTTTTGATTGATTTTTCTTTTACATTTTTTGTTATTCTATTGAATAATGTCCACACCTTTGGAAAACACTGTTGATCAGTGTGTCTCAAAGCTAATACAGCCTGAAGTTTTCAGGATGTAATGTTAGTTGTATTTTTTCTCAGCCTATGCCTGAAAATGTTTTTCATCAAATTAACAGTCAATATTTGCAGAGCTTTGATTGATACCTTCCGACCTGGATCACTATCTTTATATATGTCTTATTTGGTTAATTAAGGTTATGGAAGTGATTACGATTTCTTATCTTCTGTTTCATTAGGGACAAGAAGCATATCCTATAATCTGGTCAGCCTTGATCTACTTTGGATCCCATTATAGTCACCTTGAAAATAATTTATCTTAATAATTGTAGATTACAAGATGGGGGGTCTTATCACAATCCAACCCATTAGGTTCATGGATTTTTAGTGGAATGACATCTCCACATCTGGTCACCAGGCTAGGGAGATGACATTCAGTTGCTACTGGAAGGTGGAAAATCCTATCACAGGTCGGTCCACTCATGATCTGTAAAACATCAGTGAGTAACACTACTAACATATGGTCACCAAGCCATGGTAGTGTGTTGTAATTTACACACCAATAAATCTTTGTTTTCTTTTTATAAGAAAATTGTTGTATATGAGGATAGGGGGGTCTTATCACAAGCCATCCCTATCATGATCATGGAGTTGATTTTAGACTGGAATTATCACTTTATGGTTACCAAGCCATGGTAATTGCTTTCGGTGTCTAAAGCTGAAAGACAAGGAGTCTCCTTACCGAGCTAGGTTGTTTAGTTTCTAGATCAGGTTTGTGAATGGCATTACCAACATTTGATCACCAAGTCAGGGAAGTGGCCTTATATCAACAAGGTCTTATGTGCATATTTTCATTCTGTTTAAAAAAAAAAAAGTATATTTTCAGTAATGCATCTGTACATAAATAAAGTAATTAATAAAGTCAACGGTGATTCATAATTTGGATATCCATAATGGTTCTAAGATTGTTCCCAGGTTCAACTCAAGCTGCCCTCTTATGACTGCATAATGGTAATGAATTCCTATTCACTTCTAGATTTCCTTATCATATTTACATCATCATTAATTGATTTTGGATGGGAATATATCAATCATGTGACTAAGTCTATTGTTTTGGTTGTGCTTTGTAAGAACATTTTCTAAATTTCAAGTTGAAACATCAGTTTGCTGACATGTTTTCCTTTTAACTCAAGATTCTATCCACAGAGATAAATGGTTCTTCCCAGCCAGTCGCCATTTGTTGTAGGTACAACAGATACCATGTTTCATTAAAACATGGGAGCCCCAAATATTTTGTATGCAAAGATAATGTTTAAATTCCTTAGTCATTTTGGGGTTTTTTTTTCATTATGATTATTAAGTTTTTATGGCTTTGTTATGATTTGATTTAATTGCTTATTTTTCTTTGAAAATTGCTTGCATTTTTGTGTGTTTTGTGAGTTGCGGAAAGCATAGGTTTTTCCAAAAATCTAGTCCGTTCCGCAACCCGCAATTCTACAATCCGCAATGCGGATTGCGGAAGCTTGGTTTTTGGTTTTGAAATGTTTGCTTTCTGCAACCCACAATCCGCAATGCGGATTGCAGATGCGGAAAAGGTTTTCCAATAATTGTGGTTTTGTACCCGCAACCCGCAATTGCGTACTGCGGGAAGAGTCTTGTAAGTACCTTTGTGCTTTGCGTTTCTGCAACTCGCAACCCACAATTGTGGATTGCCTATTGTGGAAAGCATGTGAATAATAAATTTGCGACATGGATTTCCGCAACCCGCAACCCACAAGTGTGGATTGCGGATTGCGAAAAATTTGGTTTGTTATTATTTTGAGTTGCGATCCCGCAACCCTCAACCCGCAATTGCGGATTGTGGATTGAGGGAAGAATGTATATATTTTAAAAATAAACTCCTGCAACTCGTCTTCCGCATCCCACAAGATTAGATCTTAGCCATCGATCTATCTTGATCCTGCGGCCCATATTTTACCCGACGGAATTGATAAATATGTGGATTTTCTATTTTCCTTTATGGTTTTTCAATTTCGAAAATTACCTATTGCATGGATTTTTACTGTGAATATTTACCAGGGGTCGTTTTCTTCCATTTCTTAGTCAACACAAGTTGGTTTCACGTCATTTTCGTATTTGATTGTTTACGATTTTTGTCATGTTGAATTATTTTTTATTTTTGTTCATTTATTTAACAGAAATTTCCATTTTTTCAAACATGTCACGCAACACTCGCTCCAAAACAGCTCAGAAAGACTTGTTGAACAAAGACCCAAATTTTGACATCCTTGCCGATACCAGTGACAAGGTTTCTGAGACTTACCATATTGATTGGTCCAAAATTTATGCTATATTTGATAACAACGACCTATCTGATATCAATAATGACCGACCTTCCTATGAAACAATTAGGGATTCACAGCTCCATACCATAACTGCTAGACCTTCTATTATCCCTTACAAAGACGCAGTTAAATGGATTATCACCCATACCAACTCTAAGGACCCCTCTTTCAACGATAGCACACGGTCTCAATTGGCCACTTTTCAGCCCGAGCTTTTCGCTAGAGCATACGCCCTTAAACTGTTGTCCAACCTCTTAATGCTACATTCCTAGATTTCACAAAGACCAGGTATAATTTTAATGAAATGGTGAAATCTTGGATGAACAAACCATCCAATTTCATGCCTAGGGATGATAATTCATACCCAGTTTTTTGGTTCAAGGAACCCTACTCCCTTCTAGCAGCCATGTTATGCTGGATTTATGGTCTTCCAAAACTGTTCAGTGTTGAAAGCTGAATGGGAACCTGTCGCCCATCACGTCCTTACAACTGGGGATTCACTCCTCTGGGCATTCATCTTATCAACATAATTAAATACTTCCATTGAAAGATATTAGAAAACACCAAAGAAGCCCCATTTCTTCTACTCTACCTATGTGATTGATGTATTATGTTCAGAGTTCCAATACCCTTCCATGGGGTGGAATTGGACCTTATCTTCACCTCCAGTCCATATTTACTGCTCAGACTTATGGGAAAGCAACTTTATCCCTTTGATATATGATATATGTGACCATTGTTTTGGTGCAATCTACCAAGATATTTCAAGGAAGATGCCCCTGTTTTTTCCCCCGATGCCAAGAATCGCATCCCTACACTTGGTGATTGGTATGTGGGGGAGGGTTTTGCTTACATCATATTTTGGGGAAGCAGCACAGTGCATCTGCTACTCAGAGTGGTCCCAGGAAAAATGCTACTTGAGGAGATATCTTACCAGATTCTTACAGATGGGGTTTACCTTAAGCGCATTGGACCTAAAAGATTGCTACAGTGCTTGGAGACAAGATTGCTGCTATGAGATTGGGATATGCTCCCAAAAGAATGCATGACCCTAAAGCATTTATGGATGCTCACTTCAAAAAGGAGCACATGAAGATTGGCTATACCCATTAAGATATTCCTGATGACTCCATTTACTAGGGAGTTAATGTTTTCTCTAAAGTCCTGATGAGGGCCAAAAGAAATGAAGAACAAATCCATATTCTTCAGTACCAATAGGAGCTCAAAACTAAGGTTTTGAGCTATAGAAAAATGGAACTCAACCTTGAAGAGTAGACAAGAAAATATAGGGAAGAAAAGGAAGCACATAAAGCAATTGCCCCACTAATGTTGACCTACCCTTATAGAGACAAAGGAAAAGGCCTTATGGAGGACCCACCGAAGTTGAAAACTACTTCAGAATTAACAGTGTTAATTTAGACATCTCACCTATTGAAGAAGAAAATAGCATAGATGACTTTGGTGCTTGATCCCCAAGTGGTTATAGCAGTCAAACCAACTAGTGAGATTCACGTGATTGCTGTGAGTAATCCAACTAAAATACAGAAAATTCAAACACCTGATTCTCAAATTCCTACTCTTCATATTGAAGACAATGATGTTGAGGATGAAACACTTCCTTCTGCTGTGCCTATTGTATAGGAAGTTACAGAGACCTCCCAGGCTATTATAGATTTACTTAATAGCATAAAAATGGATGACTCTGTCCCATATGAAATTTTTTTTTAAGTTACTACTATTGTTGATACAATGAATTCTGCACTCTCACTTTCCTCTATTGAATTTCTTTCCACTTGATCTTCTGAGGCTAAACCACCATCCACCATATCACAATTATTGTATGCATTGCATTCCATCACTACTTCATTCCAAACCTTGTCAGTTCCACTTCCCATTTCACCATCAATAGTTGCAGAGATCGAGTCTCCAACTGTCTCTCTACAACCACTACCATCTTGTTGTTGCAGCAACACCCCCCCCCAAATTTTTTGTGCATATTGGGGCCCCTCCTTTCATTTTGTAGAAATACTACCTTAATGAGTCATTCTCAGCTTTTTCCTTTGTTTTTAATAGAAAATTCTGGTCATGAGAAACTCCAAGTCTGCCTGAAGATTTTGGTTCTCAGACAGAAAATATTTCATGAAGTCTTCTTCGAAATCGCGGAACGATTTGCTAAAAACCCCGCAGTGGCGGAAGCCTTCCGCTTAAGCTTTCCGAAAAGAACTTAGATTGATTTTTGAAAAGTTGCGGAACACCCCAAGGAAACTGTACGAAATCATTCAGCTTATGTTCCCGAAACCGCGGAAGCTATCGGGCTATCCTTCCGAAACGGCGGAGGCCAATCACATAAACCACCCATCTAAGCTTTCCGAAATAAGACTTAGGAAACTTTTCGATTTTTGTTTTTGCGGAACAACTCAAGTTTTCCTCCCGAAACGATTGTTAAAGGATTGCAAAAAATTGCTTCTGAAACTGCGGAGCCATTCAAGCTTTTTCCCCGAAACAGTGGAAGCATTCGTCATAAGTTTTTCGAAAAGGGAGTTAGGTTTCGTTGAAACTTTGTGGAACGCGCCAGGAGAACTCTGCGGAACCTCTCATCATTGTCTCCCGAAATGGCGGAAGCTTTCGCCGTGTCATCCCGCAGTGGCGGAAGCCGCTTGCTTAAAACTCGTGAAAAGAACTCAGAAACTTTTCCAAAATATCGCGGAAGAACTCGAAGAAGCTGCCCGAAACGTGCGGGAGCCATCCGTTTACCTTCCCCGGAGCCGCTGAGCGTCTAAGTTTTGAAAATTCGTGAAGTCTTGAAAGTCGCAGAAGGCATTCGCCAAAGCCCTTCGCAACCGCGGAAACCTTCACAGAACCATCCTGAAACGTCACTGAAACAAACTTTGCGGAACCTTGGGTTTTCTCTTCCCGAAACAGCGGAGGTTGAGGGCATAAGCTTTCTGAAATTACCTTCTGAAACCCCGTGAGACTTAGAAACTTTTCGATTTGCGGAAGCTATTGGCAATTAACTCCCGAAACAGCGGAAGCTTCCGCGTTATCCTTCCGAAAGACTTAAAACCTTTGCGGAACACCTTGGCTTTCTCTTCCGCGACGCGGGATTCTTTTGCGGAAGGCTTCGAGTTTTCCTTCCGTGACGCGCCCCGAAACTGTGGAAGCTTTCCCTGTATCCTTCCGCAACGGCGGATGCAATTCATGAGATGGTCCCGTGAATGGCGGTCGCACACGGATTGAAATATGTTGACATGACCTCGATGTACGACGTATTTAAGCTGCATTGTAAATGCGCCAACAACCAATTTGAATGCCGCACGTGCCTGGCCCATTTAAATAATCGACGGGGGTACGAGCCAGCCCATTGTCATTTTGTTTATTGGCAAAACCATTGGACGCCGCGCGACCGTTCCAGCTCATCTTGCGCAACCACATTCGCGGCCACCTCAGTTAGCATTTCTCGTCGGTGCCAGGTAGGATCGTAACCTTACATTTGTCCCTTCTACACGTGATATTGCTATTGGGTTATCTTTCTTTTGAAAATGATAGGCATGGGTTGAATGTCGACGGGCAAAATGCCCGTCATGGGATGTTTTTTCCCGTCGAATGCGGTCTAAATTCGTATTTCCTGTCATTGGTGTATTGATTAAGAAAAAATGATAATTGTCTTCCCAATTTCCTACCGAAGCCCCATAGACTTTTGTGTCCCCAGCCGTAAGCTAAAAACGTAGCCACGGGCTTCTATAAACCTCGGTCCCGGCATAGCCGCTACCCATTTTTAAACTAGAGAAGGGCGCCATCGCCCCTAATCAAACCAGTGGTAGGATGACCCTTTCAATGTTATGAATAACGATGGCGTTGGGGCTGAAACCCCCTGCTTATGTGTCAATGCAGGAGCTCCTCCCTGGTCTCGTAGTTAAGCTTGTTATGTCACCCTGAAACTATGGCCGCCCAAGCCTTGTCGTCAGTCTTTCTCCGGCGCCATCACTCTCTCTCGAACTCAAACCTCCCCTAGAACACCTTGGCAGGTGCCGTAAAATGACAATGGCGTTCGAAGCCCTCGCCGGGTCGTAAGTACGAAAGTGGCTTCCTATTTCGTCACAGGGTGATTTCTCCCAAACTTCCCCGCCACTAGCCTTTTAAAAAAACACCATGACGAGAGTTACCCTCTTCCCTAGAGCTAAACCGAAAGCAGGTTGCTTCCGCAGCACGCTTATTCTCACAGGAACATTCCAAACTGTCCCCTTTAAAGAATTAGGATGGCTAAAAATTTATAATTATGTTCCTGATAAAACAAAGATCACCATTTCTCTTAGGGCCAGCCCGAGAGTGGGTTGTTCCACGACATCCCTATCCTCTCGGGAACATTCCAAATTCATCCCTTTAAAAGATTCAAATGTTTTAATTTGTATTTTAGATTGAAATGGTGTATTTTGCTTCCTAAACATACAGCTTCGCATTGCTTTTTATCTCATTCACATATTAAAACAATGATGCTCTCTGTTAAAATCTAACAGTATGTTGCTCAAGTTCATGATGACTTGTATATGGGTGCTATCAAGGATAAGTCAAGATGCCAAAATTCGGTAAGAAGAAGGCTAAGATGACAGAAAAGAAGCTTGCGCCACTTAAAACAGAGACCTCACTCCAGGATACTAGGTGCACCACTGGTGTTCCTCCAGAAATCAGATGGGGTGACATCTACAGAATGATCCGAGACCAAGAGATCCCAGATATGTTTCTAGAGGAAGGGCCAATTTATCTCAATATCAGAGCCTCAGGCATAACTAGAGCCGCTACCCGCCCTGAGCTGTTCCCCTGTGCTGAAGTGATTGGATGGATACTCCAACATGCCGACGCTGAAGGGAGAGTGATAAATGATAGCGGGAAAGTGGCTATTGCCTCATTTCAAGCCGCGTATCTTGCGGCAGCCTACAAATTTCCCCGTGTCCAACAAGCTCTGACTGATGAATGGTTGAGCCAGATGAACAACGTCGAGATGGCCAAGAAGCTGCTAATGGCAGGAAAACATTTGAGAAAGAAAGGAAGTGATGAATATGACGTGCAGAATCTGAGAGCTCCTTTTAGATTGATCGCTTTAATGCTGTGCAGAATCTTCGGCATGCCTGATGGCACAGTGTATAAGATTCAGTGGGTCCCTATTATCCACTACGTGGCATTCAAGGGAACTGTGTTTGACTGGGCCACTCTCCTATCAGATAGTTTGGCCTCGATGATAGTTGCTGCTAAAGAAGGACTAGCCTTGAAGAAGGCTGAATTTTTCATGTCTTCATATCTGATTGATTGTATTTTAGCCAAGATAGACTTCCCCAAATTGGGCTGCACATGGGATAAGGCCACTACCCCGGTCTATATCACTTTTAGGATGTTGTGGGCTCAGAATTACAAGCCTAGTTACAAAATCATCTGTGAGGGGTTCATCATGCCCCTATATGAGAAATTGTTCAGGGAGGAGCCCAACTGCCTGTCATAGAACACTGTGGAAGTCCTTGAGGATTACGGGGATTTTTACTTTTCAGAACAAGGTACCTACCTCAGAATGTTTGGAGGGACTAAGCCCCCATACATTTTGCCGTAGTCTACCACGGATTATGTGGTCCTCAAGGAGGCAGGCAGTAAGACAAATCTTCCTGGATGGAATTGGAGCAATTCTCCACAAGCAGCATAAGGCTTCCTTTCCCCCTCTACCTTTCTGCATAGGTGCTTACAAGTTCTCGGGGGTTGCCTCGGCCGACGAATTTGTTCAAGAGCTGAAAGCCTTCCACTTCGGTGAGGTAATCTTCCACAAGAATGACAGAAAGGGACGAGTTGCTGAGCATTGTAAGGAGATTTATGCTCACTTCGAGTACTCTCACTATCCTGATGCCGAGGAAGAGGCATTCAGAGGTATCAACAACATGGCTGAGCTACGGGTCTGTCGCCAAAGCACTGGAGCAAGCTCTAGGTCAACCAAGGCCCAGAAGACCAGCCAGCAGAAAGAGAAAGAAGCTGAGGATGCCCGAGCTCAAGAAGAGTTCATATTAAGAGAAGAAGCCAGGTTACTCCAGGAAGCTGAGGAAGCCAAGCTGCAGCGGGAAGCAGAAGAAGCCAGGTGGCAGCAGGAAGCTGAAATGGCAAGAAGGCAGCAGGAAGCTGAAAATGAAAGCCTGCGGAAAGAGGCTCAGGAAGCCCAAAAGCAGAAAGAGGCTGAAGCTGAGCAAGCTGAGGCAGAAAGGAAGGCAGAAGAAGAGTTGAAAGCAAGGGAAGATGCTCAAGCCAGTGGGTCCGGTGTCCAAGACATGGATATAGACACATCTCAAGCAGGAGGCTTTGGTACCCAAAAGAAGGGCGTGGATCCAGCTCAGGAAGTCCGGACCCCACCTGCTGAGGAAGACATAGACATCATAAACCGACCAATTGTCCCGTACACGCCATCAGGAAAGCGTACAGTGTCCAGGTGGAATGAGTTTGTCTACGACAAGAAGAGGAAAGCAATGGTCCTCAAATAAGAAGAGAGGGTCAAAAGTCCCTTCCATGAAGACATCGTTACCCATCGAGAGGTAACTGTAATGAAAAATACAGATAAGGATCCCTTTGCTATGGTATCCGTAGTTGTAGAAACAACAAGAGCATCGTTGGACAATGTGGGTGTGATAGTTAGGAAAAATGTTTTGACAAAGAAGAGAGCTCGTTTGCTACAATAGACTGTGGCTAATGAGCAAGCCCAAAGGGATCTGGTAGTAAACAAGTATAATTGCCTATATGTTGAGCATAAAGAGCTAACATGTAAGTATAACCAGCTGGAAGAGGAAAAGGACCAACTGACACTCCAAATGATGATTGTGGAGGCAGAGAAGAATAGAGCAGAAGATAAAGCATCCCAGCTAGAAGCAGACAAGCGGACATTAGCTGAGCAGTTAGAGCAAGCCGAGGGTAGAACAATGGACATGTCTCCTTTCCATGAGCTGTCATGCAACATCCTGAAGCAGGTGTATGACACTCAGGAGCTAATCACTGATGAGGTTTGCAAGCTCAAGGCCATGGTGGTCAAGTTAAAAGAAATTAATGCGGAATCTCATAGGCTCAAAGCAAAGAATACCCGTTTCAAGGAAAATATCATCAGTCAGATGGCGTGGAGAGAAGGAAAAGGGGGTTTCCCCACACACCTCCCATTTAAATATGTGGATAGTTTTAATGAGGACATAGCCCTTTTGGAGTTTGGAAGGAACTGTGCCAGTAAGCTGATAACCAGTGTGCAAAGAACAACAGATAAAATTAGCAATCTATACCAAAGGCTCCAAGGGGTACATGACAAATGCACATTGAGTTTCCCTTAGAGCCTGGAGGACTTTCCAGAAAAGGAGCAGTGTTTGTCTCAGCTAAAGGAAGAGCTAGACGTTCAAACGGAGTATGTGAAAAGGATTGATGTTCTGGCTATTGATGACCTCCAACATTATGTTGGATTGTCATCCCTCCACAACCATCTGCTGAAGGAAGTGCATCAAGCGGCTGTAGTGGAAGTTCAAAGCCTTGGAGCAGAGCTCGGGAAGAATGTAGCTTCTCAAAAAATCTTGTTTCCTGCTGCAGCAAACATAGTCATAAGGGACACAGATGTGTGGTATAGCTACATAACGGAAGAGGAAAAGACATGAGCAGATCCAGAATCTTCTCTCTCAGCAGCCACTCCAGCAACCACAATGGGCTCGGTACCCTCTTCCCCAGCAGTGGCAGAAGTTCCAGTAAGCTCAATCCCTTCTTCCCAAGAAGAAGCAACAGCAACATTAGGTTCGAGTGTTTCTTCCCAAGCAGCATCAGCAGCAATTAACTTGGGTGATCCTCTGCCAGTAGAAGCTCACGCACAGGAGTGAACTTGCTGATTTCAAAGCACTATTTCTGTCAATTTTGTTTTTTGACTCTCAAATGTGTAATACGTAGAGGCTATAGGACAACTGTCCCTATTTTCTGTTAAATAATTTCTGTAAAAGAAAGGGAATCGCATTTTGTCTATTATAGGGGAGAATTTTCTGTAAATGACAAGTGGAAGGTGCTAGGTGGCAGCCCAAAGGGCAGATTTGTAATTATAAATAGAAGCTAGGAAGAATAGAGAAGGACTTTTGGCAGGGAAGGAAATTTTGAAACCTTTACGAGCTATCTTGTATCGTTTCTGCAAAATTGAATTTTCTAATAAAAACCACGGGATATGGATGTTTTGCATGGGATGTTGGACGGATGTATGTTGGACTATTCTAATGACTGCTGTTCTGTAATGTGAGATCATTCTTACCATCTGAACTATTTCTTTGTATCAATGATTTTGCTCCTTCCTGTGCATGCGCCTTTCTCTATTCTGTGAACAACGAATGCATTTCATAGTGAATCAGGAGCTACCTGCTGATATATTTACCATTGCTGTAGAATTCTCTTTTTGATTAAACGGCTAACTGTTCTTTCTTCAAGATAATTCGAATGGATCATTGTTCATGCCTTTAATTTGCTCCTTGCAGGGATCTTTAATTTAATTTCAGTTTGTTTACATTTAGATCTGTTTCTGCGTTCTTGCTATTTAGATTAGATATTTTCGCTTCTTTTCTGTTTCGTGAGCAATAGATGCATTTTACATTAAACTAGAAGCTATCTTCTAAGATCCTTTTATCTGGCTGTAGCTTTACCTGTAAGAATTGACAGCTACCTGTTCTTTCTTTATGTTATCTATTACAGACCATTGCTCATCCTTAAAATGTGTTCCCTGCAGGGATAGGTAGATTTATTTCACTTTCTATCCTTAGATCTGTTTTAGTTGCATCTAGATCAAATATTACTAGGCATCTGCATCTCATTTAAAAAAATAAAATCCAAAAGAAAGGTGGATCGGGCCATAACCGGTAGAATCGGATTTAAACTCCAAACCCACGGTTGACGGAACCACTAACCGGATGGATTCCCTACACCAAACGGGAGATTGTCTAATTGGGAACATCTCTCGGGGAGAATCCCTTTCTGATTGATGCTACGATATCTGAGGCATCAACAGTTTTTGGCGCTAGAAGGAGGGCCTGAAAGTGCATGGCTGATAGAGAAAAATATCCCACTACCATAGAGGACATTGAAAACCCGCTGAAAGACAGCATTTAAAACAACCCAGATCTTGGATTAACAAATCAAGAACACCTCATTTCTGACCCTGAGATTCAAGAATCTTTGTACGCTGTCCCTTTTACAGAAGTAGAGGATTTAAGAAGACACACAAGATCCTACGTTAGGCAGTTAGGTGGTTTAAACGCTGTCAATTTCCTCCCTAAGAAAACTACCCCTAGAAAGGAGCCACAATACACCCGAGATTCGATTCTTGTTCAAAGTTTCGAAGAACTTGTGAATCTGACTTTGGAAGAAATTTCAGGCACTCTTAACAAGGTAGATCTGGACAACTCAGACAAAATTTCAGACCAAGAAAACCTTGAAGAAATTACCACTCCCAAAAGTACTCCACAGAATTCACCTTACAATTCTCCACCCGGGTCTCCACATCCAAACATGGTTGTACCTGCTTGGAGAGCAAGGGGAGCACTGAACTTAGCTGGACCATTCCATAATCTCCCTAAAAACCCAGAAAAGGTCTTGCCTAAGTACGATCCAGGGAAATCCATTTCGGCGGAAGATCACCTCAAGATTTTTTACTTAGCTCTGAACCTTTTGAATGTACAACATGAAGACGTAGTCTGCAGGTTGTTTCCGTACACATTCGAGCCAAAGGTATCATCTTGGTACTTTAGCCTACAACCCAGTTCAATCTCTAGTTGGGATGAATTCGAAAAGTGTTTCTTAAAGAAATACGGAAACCAAAAGACTGTGGCCACACTTATGAAAGAACTCTTATCCATGAGAATGGAAAAGAAGGAAAAGGTTCAAGACTTTAATCAAAGATTCACAATGCTTTTAAATAACTTCAGTGAAGCTAATAAACCAGCAGAGGAATCTCTGATTGAATACTACACTACAGCTCTTGAAGGACCAATAACAATTTTCGTAAAAAGATCCAAGAAAACTACCTTGATAGAGAACTTTGAGGAAGCTAGAAAGGTAGAAGAAGAAGCTGATAGCATTGCTAAACATGCCTTAGATGTAGAACCAAAACCAGCAGCTAGCAAAAAACCTTTGCTTCTCACTAGAGGTAAAGAAGAGCGATCTACGGACATGGAAAATGTAGTCAAAATGATGCAGAAATTATCTAACAAAATCGTAGATCTCGAGAAAGACAAGGCTGCTAGCACATCTAGGAAACCTTTCAAGCCATTTTATAAAAGAAGGGAAGATGGGGAACAGACTCATCCACCAATGAACGCTGCCCCTGTTTTAAAATTGAATGAGATTGGGATGGAAAATTTCTGCACTTTTCACCAAGAACCGCATTCGGAAAAGAGCTGCCCGCAATGGATTAATTCCATGAGCTTAGTCATGAACCAAATGCTAGATTCTCAGATCCCAGACCAAGATGATCCTCCAGAAGAGTCGAGCCCTATGTTAGAGGAACCAACCCCGGACACTACTATGGTGTTGTGGGATTGGGTACCTATGACTGAATTAGTAGAAGAAGATCACATAGATAGCTCTCCCTCTACCATAAATGTGGCTACTCGCAGCAAAGGCCCAATTGCGGATCCTGTGTCGGCCACAGTTCCCCATAAGCCTAAAGTTTCAAAAGAACCGCCTAGGAGGCATATAACAGTTATCCCACCACAACCCAAAGTTATCCAAACAGTGACCAAATAGCCAAACACTGACATGATAATTCAGCCACCTAAGGTCACAACGAGCAAAACAGATCAGCAAGCTCGAATTGGAAACGAATCTGACATAGGATACGATATTATTGAAGACATCAAGAAAGTCAAAGCGAATGTGTCAATATTTGACATGTGTAGCTTGCCCCATCAACGAGACAAACTGCTGCATGTTCTGCAACCTCAGACCAGCACTTCATTAATAGATTCTCAAAACAGTCCCGAAATTAATGAGGCTAGTATCGGTGGGAAGTCTAAATATCAAACTTTACCATTCCTATTGACTTTTGAAATTTTCAACCATAATGTTCACAACTGTTTGGTAGATTCTGGAGCATCCTCAAACGTTATGCCACTGTCAATTTGTAAAAATATTAATGGGCAGCCTGTTCCATCTCCAGCTCAAATTATCCAATTAGATAGGATTGCTGTCAAGGTTATTGGGGAGATGAAAGATGTTCTAATTAGACTGTCAGCTGACCCTAGAGTCTGTCAATTCATTGACATAATAGTGGTCGATATTCCTGAAGCCTATGGGCTGATTTTGAGTAGGGATTGGTCTACCAAGCTAAGTGGCTACTTTGCTACTGATTGGTCCCACCTATGGCTGCCTTATCAGAACAGGCAGAATCAGATTAAAGCTCTTAGGGAACCTCATATGAAGCAAAACATAACTCAATTAGAAGAAAAGAATGAGGCCATAGCCTTCTCATCCTCGGTTCTGGGGAATTATTTCTTAGAAATGGATCCGGGTAATTATCAATCTAAAACCATTAGCCATGAATCAGATAAACAGTCCGATCTCCTTCATTTCTCTTGGACTGGTGATGTTGATTGTAACATAGTCAATTTAGTTACTGACATAGATCACAAAGAAACTAACTTAGTTGAATCTAAAGATACTTTCTGGACATTATACTTTGATGGTTCTAAAACTCTGGAAGGATCCGGAGCCGGTTGTGTTCTAATGGATCCAAAAAGAAACAAGTATTTTTTGTCTTGTAGATTAGAATTCGATTGTACTAATAACACCGCTGAATATGAAGCTTTGGTGCATGGATTAAAGAAGGCCATTGGCTTAAATGTTAAGTACCTGAAGGTCTTTGGTGACTCCGAGATAGTTGTAAGACAGGTAAGGGACACCATTCATTGTCTCTCACCTCACTTGAAGGGTTATCAGGCTGAGGTATGGGATTTAATTATGCATTTTGATGCTTTCAATATAAAATCAATTCCTAGATTGCAAAATTCTGCTGCTGATTTGTTAGCAAAATCTACTTCTAGATTGGTGCCATCAAATAATAAATGCTCAATTGAATTTATTTTTAGGCCTTCCGTTCTCGATAACATCACGAACTTCAGAGTCTTCGATGATGATGAACAAATTATCATCTTCCTAGCAAACGAAGATAGCTTTCAAGGAGATGCAATAGATGAGGAAGAACATGATGCTGATTTGATGAAGAAGGATGAGGAGAAAGGAAATTTCATGCCCAAGGGGGTAAGGTCCCTCGAAATGCTGTTCGATCTTCAAAATAAGTTCAAAAGGCCAGCCAATACCAAAACTAATAGCTCATCAATGCAACATGAGTTAGTTAATTTGGGTACCGAGGTAGAACCAAGATTTGTCAACCTTGGCAAATGTTGTTCACCAGGAGAGAGAGAAAGGTTCATTAAATTGTTCAAACAATACAAGGATGTTTTTGCATGGACCTATGAAAATCTGAAAACATATGACGTCCGCATTATTCAGCATGTTATACCAATGAAAGCGGGCATCAAACCATTTCAGCAGCAGTTAAGAAGAATGCATCCCACTCTAGAACCGCTGATCCAAAAGGAATTAAAGAAGCTCCTGGACGCTAAGATAATTTTCAAAGTTCGGCATTCTGAGTGGGTTGCAAACTTGGTTCCCGTAAGGAAGAAGTCGGGAGAGATAAGGCTATGTGTAGATTTCATAAATTTAAACAAAGCCTCGGATAAAGACAACTACCCCGTACCTTCAATGGAGCAAATCCTACAAATGGTGTCAGGATCCAAACTGTTTTCTCTCCTCGACGGTTTCTCTGGCTACAATCAAGTGTTAGTAGCCGAAGAAGATCACCTTAAGACTACTTTCAGAACTAAGTGGGGAACTTTCGCCTACAGAAGAATTCCATTTGGTCTGATAAATGCAGGAGCTACATTCCAAAGGGCGATGGATATTGCCTTCTGAGGATTGGGGGGGCAATGCGTGGTTGTATACTTGGATGATGTGACAGTCTTTTCGAAGAAAAGGGAAGATCATGTCGTGCATTTAAAGCATATTTTTGATCGCTGCCGAAAATATGGTATTTCTTTGAATCCCAAGAAGAGCGTGTTCGCTGTTCCCGAAGGTAAGCTCTTGGGTCATATCATCTCCAAAGGGGGAGTGTCAATTGAATCAAGAAAGAGTCCAAGCTATTGATAAGATTCAAATGCCTCACAATAAGAAATCTATGCAGTCTTTTATGGGCACCATCAATTTTGTCCACAGATTTGTTCTGAATTTCGCACAAATTGTTAAGCCATTGCAACAGATGGTTAAACAAAGCATGCAATTCAAGTGGAAAGACTTGGAGAAGGACGCATTTAGAGATATCAAGGCAGCTGTAGCTAAGGCTCCTTCCTTAAGAAGCCCAGATTTTGATAAGGATTTCATCTTGTATACCTTTGCTTCGGATGACTCTCTCGCAGCTGTACTCACGCAAAAGGTGGAGTTGGGGGATGAATACCCAATTTCGTTTATGAGCACTGGTTTGCAGGGAGTTGAGCTGAATTATCCCGTGGTTGACAAGCATGCATATGCGGTCTTCAAAGCAGTCAAGCAGTTTAGGCCATACATTCTGAAGAACAGAACTAAGGTCATGGTTCCCCACCCAGCTGTTAGATCCCTTTTCGTTCAAAAGGAATTAGGAGAAAGGAGAGGGAACTGGGTCACAGCTCTTCAGGAATATGATTTGGAATTTAAACCAGCCATGATCATCAAAGGACAATGCCTGTGCAAGTTACTTGCGGGAAACTCAACTGATGAAGAACAACATTGGAAAAATGAAGTGGAGCTCAATTCGGTTGAAGTGTGTCATATCTTCGTAACTCCCCAGTCATGGTATAGAGATCTGGTACAGTATTTACAACAGGGATATCTACCTGAGCATTGGAACTCTAAGCAGAGAAGGGCACTCCACTTGAAATCAGCACCTTATCAAATCATTGATGGGATTCTTTTCAGGAAGAATTATGATGGAGTTCTCCTTAGATGTTTGGAAAAGGAAGATGCAAACAAAGTTGTCAAAGAATTGCATGATGGCCCCGCAAGCGGACATTATTCAGGAGAGACAACGTCACACAAGATATTAAGAGCTGGTTATTATTGGCCCTCTCTGTTCCGAGATGCCCACACATATGCACGAAACTGTGATGTATGCCAGAGAAGTGCTGGGAAGTTACCTAATGCAGCAGGACCATTGCAGCCGGTCATCATCTCTGAACATTTTGAGCAATGGGGTATAGATTTTATCGGAGAAATAAATCCAAATTCTTCGTTGCAACATCGATACATCCTGACGGCTACCGACTACTTCACTAGGTGGACGGAGGCTATCCCTGTGCGCAAGATCAACGAAGATGCGGTCATCAGCTTCTTGAAGGAGAACATCATAACCAGGTTTGGGGTTCCAATTTCCCTTGTTTTTGATAATGCTACTTATTTTTCATCTTGCAAGATAAATGAATTTGTTTACGAATGGGGAATTAAGTTGCATTATTCAGCCAATTATTATCCCGAGGGGAACGGATTAGCTGAATCCTCAAACAAGAATTTGATTCGAATCCTTAAGAAAACTGTGATAGAAAACCAGAGAAGTTGGCATGTGGTTCTCCCAAACGCCTTATGGGAAGATAGGGTAACCCCGAAGAACGCTCTAGGTGTCTCCCCTTTCGATCTTGTATATGGCAAGGAAGCCATTCTTCCCCCAAACATCTTGCTCCCATCCTTACAATTATCCCAAGCCTCTCGGGGTTCTAGTAGACAAGCCTTACAAGCTAGGATCAATATCTGGCTTCAACTTTAAGAAGCCCGACAAAAGGCTAAAGACCGATTTCATCAACACCAGGACATAGTTAAGAGATGGTTCGATAAGAGGAAATCCGGTAAAAGAGATTTTGAAGTTGGGGATTTAGTCCTGAAATGGGACCATAATCACGAAGGCAAAGGAATGCATACGGAATTCCAACATCTATGGGTAGGTCCGTACCAAATTTCTGCAAAATTAGGCCCATCCACTTATAAATTGACAAATCTCGAGGGAGAAGAAGTAACCCTTCCTCTCAACAGCCTCGCTCTGAAGCAATACTTCTCATAGTCTCGCTGAGACTTTCTGTACATAAATAAAAGTTTCTTTTATTTTGCTTTAGCCTTTGTTTGTTTTATTTTTTCGGTCGTTTTTATTTCTTTCATTGTCGTTTGAACCTTTGCTACGAGCTCTTGTTTTCTGAAAACCCTTCTGGTTGGGTTCCCCGTCGAGGATAGCTCTCCCAA
Source organism: Larix kaempferi (assembly GCA_027924585.1). Classification (NCBI taxonomy): domain Eukaryota; kingdom Viridiplantae; phylum Streptophyta; class Pinopsida; order Pinales; family Pinaceae; genus Larix; species Larix kaempferi. Next base: position 18,482,495 of record BSBM01000858.1, on the reverse strand, counting down.
AGAAATCTCGCAACCCATGAGTCTGGAACTATGCTCGAATATTCTGTCTATTGTGCTCTCGCTGAAATGTCCAGAAGGAAGGAAGCCTACTCTGCTAGTCAAACTAATCCTGTTCAAAATAGCATAGACCTATGACCATCTCCACTACTATCATTGGGCTCCACCCACTCTCACACGTTAAAGGCATCTCAAGAAGGGTTATTAAAGTTGGACCCACGGAAAGTAGCACGCCTCGAAGACATAGGGTATTGAAATGACTCCAAGCTGCAAATCTAATAGCCAAAATGGCATGTACTCAAGAGTCTGGTTTCTAGAGACTCTCGCCTCAATTAAAGCACGCCTGAGACAAAAGCAAAAGACATGTAAAATCAAGAAAGTTGTCCAAAAGGCTCAACTCAAAATGGGCTCCTCTCCATCCGTGGGGCTTGATCAAATAAATAAATTTTCTAACTCACACAAAAGGGCATTATGGATTGAGGAGCCTAAAATCAAAGATCATGTCCAAAGAAAATATCTCTGGAAGGCTCAAACAGCTAAGCTGTCCAAAGTACAAACATCCAAAAGGATGCAAGCCGCATGGGAATGAGGAACAAGAGCAATAATGTCCGTGAGGAAGTGTTGTGAATCCTGTGGAGTCCGGAAATAGTGACCATCTAAAAGATGACCCTCCTAAAATGAATATCATATATTGGCCCTTTGAGAGAAGTGAAGATGCCTCGGGCAAAGCTCCCCTTTCCCCAAAAACTGGCAGGTAAAGTGCCTCCTTCCCCTCACATGAATATGCTCAGATAAGTAGTGCACCTAAGATGGATGTCTTCGATGAGGTTTCGAACCATGAAGAGGATTTTTTCAGAGATCTGTGTTCGCCAGCGACTCTCCATTGTTGTTGCAGCAACACCCCCCCCCAAATATTTTGTGCATATTGGGGCCCCTCCTTTCATTTTTGTAGAAAGACTACCTTAATGAATCATTCTCAGCTTTTTCCTTTGTTTTTAACAGAAAATTATGGTCATGAGAAACTCCAAGTCTGCCATAATATTTTGGTTCTAGGACAGAAAATATTTCATGAAGTCTTCTTCGAAAACGCGGAACGATTTGCTAAAAACCCCGCAGTGGCGGAAGCCTTCAGCTTAAGCTTTCCAAAAAGAACTTAGATTATTTTTTGAAAAGTTGCGGAACACCCCAAGGAAACTGTGTAGAATCATTCAGCTTATGTTCCCGAAACCGCGGAAGCTCTCGGGCTATCCTTCCGAAACGGTGGAGGCCAATCACATAAACCACCCGTCTAAGCTTTCCAAAATAAGACTTAGGAAACTTTTCGATTTTTGATTTTGCGGAACAACTCAAGTTTTCCTCCCGAAACGATTGTTAAAGGATTGCCAAAAATTTCTTCCGAAACGGCGGAGCCATTCAAGCTTTTTCCCCGAAACAGCGGAAGCGTTCGTCATAAGTTTTCCGAAAAGGGATTTAGGTTTCGTTGAAACTTTGTGGAACATGCTAGGAGAAATCTGCGGATCCTTTCATCATTGTCTCCCGAAATGGCGGAAGCTTTCGCCGTGTCGTCCCACAGTGGTGGAAGCCGCTTGCTTAAAACTCGTGAAAAGAACTCGGAAAATTTTCCAAAATATTGCGGAAGAACTCGAAGAAGCTGCCTGAAACGTGCGGGAGCCATCCGTTTACCTTCCCCAGAGCCGCTGAGCGTCTAAGTTTTGAAAATTCGTGAAGTCTCGAAAGTCACGGAAGGCATTCGCTAAAGCCTTCCGCAACCGCGGAAACCTTCACAGAACCATCCCAAAACGTCAGTGAAACAAACTTTGCGGAACCTTTGGTTTTCTCTTCCCAAAACAGCGGAGGCTGAGGGCATAAGCTTTCCGAAATTACCTTCCGAAACCCCGCGAGACTTAGAAACTTTTTGATTTGCGGAAGCTATTGGCGAGTAACTCCCGAAACAGCGGAAGCTTCCGCATTATCCTTCCGAAAGACTTAAAACCTTTGCGGAACGCCTTGGCTTTCTCTTCCGCGACGCGGGATTCTTTTGCAGAAGGCTTCGAGTTTTCCTTCCGCGATGCACCTCGAAACGGCGGAAGCTTTCCCTGTATCCTTCCGCAATGGCAGATGCGATTCATAAGATGGTCCCGCGAATGGTGGTCGCACGCGGATCGAAATATGTTGACATGACCTCGGTGTAGGACGTATTCAAGCCGCATTGTAAATGCACCAACAACCAATTTGAATGTCGCACGTGCCTGGCCCATTTAAATAATCGATGGGGGTACGAGCCAACCCATTGTCATTTTGTTTATTGGCAAAACCATGGGACGCCGCGCGACCGTTCCATCTCATCTTGCTCAACCATGTTCGCGGCCACCTCAGTTAGCATTTCTCGTTAGTGGCAAGTAGGATCTTAACCTTACATTTGTCCCTTCTACACGTCATATTGCTATTGGGTTATCTTTCTTTTGAAAACGATAGGCATGGGTTGAATGTTGACGGGAAAAATGCCCGTCATGGGCTGTTTTTGCCCGTCGAGTGCGGTCTAAATTCGTATTTCCTGTTGTTGGTGTATTGATTAAGAAAAAATGATAATTGTCTTCCCAAGTTCCTGCCGAAGCCCCATAGAATTTTGTGTCCCCAGTCGTAAGCTAAAAATGTAGCCATGGGCTTCTATAAACCTCGGTCCCGGCGTAGCCACTACCCATTTTTAAACTAGAGAAGGGCACCATCGCCCCTGACCAAACCAGCCGTAGTATGCCCCTTTAAATGTTATGAATAACGACAGCGTTGGGGCTGAAACCCCCCGCTTATGTGTCAATGCAGGAGCTCCTCCCTGGTCTCATAGTTAAGCTTGTTATGTCACCCCGAAACTATGGCCGCCCAAGCCTTGTCGTCAGTCTTTCTCCGGCGCCATCACTCTCGCTCGAACTCAAACCTCCCCTAGAACACCTCTACAGGTGCCGTAAAATGACAATGGCATTCGAAGCCGTCGCCGGGTCGTAAGTACGAAAGTGGCTTCCTATTTCGTCACAGGGTGATTTCACCCAGACTTCCCCGCCACTAGCCTTTTAAAAAAGCACCATGCCGAGAGTTACCCTCTTCCCCAGAGCTAAACCGAAAGCAGGTTGCTTCCGCAGCACGCTTATTCTCACAGGAACATTCCAAACCGGCCCCTTTAAAGAATTAGGATGGCTAAAAATTTATAATTATGTTCCTGATAAAACAAAGATCACCATTTCTCTTAGGGCCATCTCGAGAGCGGGTTGTTCCGCGACATCCCTATCCTCTCGGGAACATTCCAAATTCATCCCTTTAAAAGATTCAAATGTTTTAATTTGTATTTTAGATTGAAATGGTGTATTTTTCTTCCTAAACATACAGCTTCACATTGCTTTGTATCTCATTCACATATTAAAACAATGATGCTCTCTGTTAAAATCTCACAGTATGTTGCTCAAGTTCATGATGACTTGTATATGGGTTCGATCAGGGATAAGTCAAGATGCCAAAAGCCGGTAAGAAGAAGGCTGAGATGACAGAAAAGAAGTCTGCGCTACTTAAAACAGAGACCTCACTCCAGGATACTGGGTGCACCACTAGTGTTCCTCCAGAAATCAGATGGGGTGACATATACAGAATGATCCGAGACCAAGAGATCCCAGATATGTTTCTAGAGGAAGGGCCGATTTATCTCAATATCAGAGCCTTAGGAATAACTAGAGCCGCTACTCGCCCTGAGCTGTTCCCCTGTGCTGAAGTGATCAGATGGATACTCCAACATGCCGATGCTGAAGGGAGAGTAATAAATGATAGCGGGAAAGTGGCTATTGCCTCATTTCAACTCGCGTATCTTGCGGTAGCCTACAAATTTCCCCGTGTCCAACAAGCTCGGACTGATGAATGGTTGAGCCAGATGAACAACGTCGAGATGGCCAAGAAGCTGCTAATGGCAGGAAAACATTTGAGAAAGAAAGGAAGTGATGAATATGACGTGCAGAATCTGAGAGCTCCTTTCAGATTGATCGCTTAAATGCTGTGCAGAATCTTCGGCATGCCTGACGGCACAGCGTATAAGATTCAGTGGGTCCCTATTATCCACTACGTGGCATTCAAGGGAACTATGTTTGACTGGGCCACTCTCCTATCAGATAGTTTTGCCTCGATGATAGTTGCTGCTAAAGAAGGACTAGCCTTGAAGAAGGCTGAATTTTTCATGTCTTCATATCTGATTGATTGTATTTTAGCCAAGATAGAATTCCCCAAATTGGGCTGCACATGGGATAAGGCCACTACCTCGGTCTATATCACTTTTAGGATGTTGTGGGCTCAGAATTACAAGCCTAGTGACAAACTCATCTGTGAGGGATTCATCATGCCCCTATATGAGAAATTGTTCAGGGAGGAGCTCAACTGCCTGTCAGAGAACGCTGTGGAAGTCCTGTAGGATTACGAGGATTTTTACTTTTCAGAACAAGGTACCTACCTCAGAATGTTTGGAGGGACTAATCCCCCATGCATTTTGCCGCAGTATGCCATGGATTATGTGGTCCTCAAGGAGGCAGTAAGACAAATATTCCTGGATGGAATTGGAGCAATGCTTCACAAGAAGCATAAGGCTTCCTTTCCCCCTCTACCTTTCTGCATAGGTGCTTACAAGTTCTCGGGGGTTGCCTCGGCCGACGAATTTGTTCAAGAGCTGAAAGCCTTCCACTTCGGTGAGGTAATCTTCCACAGGAATGACAGAAAGGGAAGAGTTGTTGAGCACTGTAAGGATATTTATGCTCACTTCGAGTACTCTCACTATCCTGATGTCGAGGAAGAGGAATTCAGAGGTATCAGCAACATGAATGAGCTACGAGTTTGTCGCCAAAGCACTGGAGCAAGCTCTAGCTCAACCAAGGCCCAGAAGACCAGCCAGCAGAAAGAGAAAGAAGCTGAGGATGCCCGAGCTCAGGAAGAGCTCAGATTAAGAGAAGAAGCCAGGTTACTCCAGGAAGCTGAGGAAGCCAAACTGCAGCGGGAAGCAGAAGAAGCCAGGTGGCAGTAGGAAGCTAAAATGGAAAGAAGGCAGTAGGAAGCTGAAAATGAAATCCTGCGGAAAGAGGCTGAGGAAGCCCAAAAGCAGAAAGAGGATGAAGCTGAGCAAGTTGAGGCAGAAAGGAAGGCAGAAGAAGAGTTGAAAGCAAGGGAAGATGCTCAAGCCAGTGGGTCCGGTGTCCAAGACATGGATATAGACACATCTCAAGCAGGAGGCTCTGGTACCCAAAAGAAGGGCGTGGATCTAGCTCAGGAAGTCCGGACCCCACCTGCTGAGGAATACATAGACATCATAAACTGACCAATTGTCCCGTACACGCCATTGGGAAAGCGTACAGTGTCTAGGTGGAATGAGTTTGTCTACGACAAGAAGAGGAAAGCAATGGTCCTCAAATCAGAAGAGTGGGTCAAAAGTCCCTTCCATGAAGACATCGTTACCCACCGAGAGGTCACTGTAATGAAAAATACAGATAAGGATCGCTTTGCTATGGCATCCGCAGTTGTAGAAACAGCAAGAGCATCGCTGGGCAATGTGGGTGTGATAGTTAGGGAAAATGTTTTGACAAAGAAGAGAGCTCGTTCGCTACAACAGACTGTGGCTAATGAGCAATCCCAAAGGGATCTGGTAGTAAACAAGTATAATTGCCTATATGCTGAGCATAAAGAGCTAACAGGTAAGTATAACCAGCTGGAAGAGGAAAAGGACCAACTGACACTCCAAATGATGATTGTGGAGGCAGAGAAGAATAGAGCGGAAGATAAAGCATCCCAGCTAGAAGCAGACAAGTAGACATTAGCCGAGCAGTTAGAGCAAGACGAGGGTAGAACAATGGACATGTCTCCTTTCCATGAGCTGTCATGCAACATCCTGAAGCAGGTGTATGACACTAAGGAGCTAATCACTGATGAGGTTTGCAAGCTTAAGGCCATGGTGGTCAGGTTAAAAGAAATTAATGCAGAAGCTCATAGGCTCAAAGCAAAGAATACCTGTGTCAAGGAAAATATCATCAGTCAGATGGCGTGGAGAGAAGGAAAAGGGGGTTTCCCCACACACCTCCCATTTAAATCTGTGGATAGTTTTAATGAGGAAATAGCCCTTTTGGAGTTTGGAAGGAACTGTGCCAGTAAGCTGATAACCAGTGTGCAAAGAACAACAGATAAAATTAGCAATCTATACCAAAGGCTCCAAGGGGTACATGACAAATGCACATTGAGTTTCCCTCAGACCCTGGAGGACTTTCCGGAAAAGGAGCAGCGTTTGTCTCAGCTAAAGGAAGAGCTAGGCGTTCAAACAGAGTATGTGAAAAGGATTGATGTTCTGGCTATTGATGACCTCCAACATTATGTTGGATTGTCATCCCTCCACAACCATCTGCTGAAGAAAGTGCATCAAGCGGCTGTAGTGGAAGTTCAAAGCCTTGGAGCAGAGCTCGGGAAGAATGTAAGTTCTCAAAAAATCTTGTTTCCTGCTGCAGCAAACATAGTCATAAAGGACACAGGTGTGTGGTATAGCTACATAATGGAAGAGGAAAAGAAAGCTGCAGCAATAGCAGGGACATGAGCAGATCCGGAATCTTTTCTCCTAGCAGCCACTCCAGCAACCACAATGGGCTCGGTACCCTCTTCCCCAACAGTGGCAGAAGTTCCAGTAAGCTCAATCCCTTCTTCCCAAGAAGAAGTAACAGCAGCATTAGGTTCGAGTGTTTCTTCCCAAGCAGCATCAGTAGCAATTAACTTGGGCGATCCTCTGCCAGCAGAAGCTCACGCACAGGAGTGAACTCGCTGATTTCAAAGCACTATTTCTGTCAATTTTGTTTTTTGAATCTCAAATGTGTAATACGTAGAGGCTATGGGATAGCTGTCCCTATTTTCTGTTAAATAATTTCTGTAAAAGAAAGGGAATCGCATTTTGTCTATTATAGGGGAGAATTTTCTGTAAATGACAAGTGGAAGGTGCTAGGTGGCAGCCCAAAGGGCAGATTTGTAATTATAAATAGAAGCTAGGAAGAATAGAGAAGGACTTTTGGCAGGGAAGGAAATTTTGAAACCTTTACGAGCTATCTTGTATCATTTCTGCAAAATTGAATTTTCTAATAAAAACCATGGGATATGGACGTTTTGCATGGGATGTTGGACGTATGTATGTTGGACTATTCTAATGACTGCTATTCTGTAATGTGAGATCATTCTTACCATCTGAACTATTTCTTTGTATCAATGATTTTGCTCCTTCCTCTGCATGCGACTTTCTCTATTCTGTAAACAATGAATGCGTTTCATAGTGAATCAGGAGCTACCTGCTGATATATTTACCATTGCTGTAGAATTCTCTTTTTGATTAAACAGCTAACTGTTCTTTCTTCAAGATAATTCGAATGGATCATTGTTCATGCCTTTAATTTGCTCCTTGCAGGGATCTTTAAATTTAATTTCAGTTTGTTTACATTTAGATCTGTTTCTGCGTTCTTGCTATTTAGATTAGATATTTTCGCTTCTTTTCTGTTTCGTGAGCAATAGATGCGTTTTACATTAAACTAGAAGCTATCTTCTAAGATCCTTTTATCTGGCTGTAGCTTTACCTGTAAGAATTGACAGCTACCTGTTCTTTCTTTATGTTATCTATTACAGACCATTGCTCATCCTTAAAACGTGTTCCCTGCAGGGATAGGTAGATTTATTTCACTTTCTATCCTTAGATCTGTTTTAGTTGCATCTAGATCAAATATTACTAGGCATCTGCATCTCATTTAAAAAAATAAAATCCAAAAGAAAGGTGGATCGGGCCATAACCGGTAGAATCGGATTTAAAATCCAAACCCACGGTTGCTGGAACCACTAACCGGACGGATTCCCTACACCAAACGGGAGATAGTCTAATTGGGACCATCTCTCGGGGAGAATCCCTTTCTGATTGATGCTACGATATCTGAGGCATCAACAATTTTTTGCGCTAGAAGGAGGGCCTGAAAGTGCATGGCTGATAGAGGAAAATATCCCACTGCCATAGAGGACACTGAAAACCCGCTGAAAGACAGCATTTCAAACTTCCCATATCTTCGATTAACAAATCAAGAACACCTCATTTCTGTCCCTGAGATTCAAGAATCTTTGTACGCTGTCCCTTTTACAGAAGTAGAGGATTTAAGAAGACAGACAAGATCCTACGTTAGGCAGCTAGGTGGTTTAAACGCTGTCAATTTCCTCCCTAAGAAAACTACCCCTAGAAAGGAGCCACAATACACCCGAGATTCGATTCTTGTTCAAAGTTTCGAAGAACTTGTGAATCTGACTTTGGAAGAAATTTCAGGCACTCTTAACAAGGCAGATCTGGACAACTCAGACAAAATTTCAGACCAAGAAAACCTTGAAGAAATTACCACTCCCAAAAGTACTCCACAGAATTCACCTTACAATTCTCCACCCGGGTCTCCACATCCAAACATGGTTGTACCTGCTTGGAGAGCAAGGGGAGCGCTGAACTTAGCTGGACCATTCCATAATCTCCCTAAAAACCCAGAAAAGGTCTTGCCTAAGTACGATCCAAGGAAAGCCATTTCGGCGGAAGATCACCTCAAGAGTTTTTACTTAGCTCTGAACCTTTTGAATGTACAACATGAAGACGTAGTCTGCAGGTTGTTTTCGTACACATTCGAGCGAAAGGTATCATCTTGGTACTTTAGCCTACAACCCAGTTCAATCTCTAGTTGGGATGAATTCGAAAAGTGTTTCTTAAAGAAATACGGAAACCAAAAGACTGTGGCCACACTTATGAAAGAACTCTTATCCATGAGAATGGAAAAGAAGGAAAAGGTTCAAGACTTTAATCAAAGATTCACAACGCTGTTAAATAACTTCAGTGAAGCTAATAAACCAGCGGAGGAATCTCTGATTGAATACTACACTACAGCTCTTGAAGGACCAATAACAATGTTCGTAAAAAGATCCAAGAAAAGTACCTTGATAGAGAACTTTGGGGAAGCTAGAGAGGTAGAAGAAGAAGCTGATAGCATTGCTAAACATGCCTTAGATGTAGAACCAAAACCAGCAGCTAGCAAAAAACCTTTGCTGCTCACTAGAGGTAAAGAAGAGCCATCTACGGACATGGAAAATGTAGTCAAAATGATGCAGAAATTATCTAACAAAATCGTAGATCTCGAGAAAGACAAGGCTGCTAGCACATCTAGGAAACCTTTCAAGCCATTTTATAAAAGAAGGGAAGACGGGGAACAGACTCATCCACCAATGAATGCTGCCCCTGTTTTAAACTTGAATGAGATTGGGATGGAAAATTTTTGCACTTTTCACCAAGAACTGCATTCGGAAAAGAGCTGCCCGCAATGGATTAATTCCATGAGCTTAGTCATGAACCAAATGCTAGATTCTCAGATCCCAGACCAAGATGATCCTCCAGAAGAGTCGAGCCCTAAGTTAGAGGAACCAACCCCAGACACTACTGTGGTGTTGTGGGATTGGGTAGCTATGACTGAATTAGTAGAAGAAGATCACATAGATAGCTCTCCCTCTACCATAAATGTGGCTACTCGCAGCAAAGGCCCAATTGCGGATCCTGTGCCGGCCACAATTCCCCATAAGCCTAAAGTTTCAAAAGAACCGCCTAGGAGGCATATAACCGTTATCCCACCACAACCCAAAGTTAGCCAAACAGTGACCAAACAGCCAAACACTGACACGATAATTCAGCCACCTAAGGTCACAACGAGAAAAACAGATCAGCAAGCTCGAATTGGAAACGAATCTGACATAGGATACGATATTATCGAAGACATCAAGAAAGTAAAAGCGAATGTATCAATATTTGACATGTGTAGCTTGCCCCATCAACGAGACAAACTGCTGGATGTTCTGCAACCTCAGACCAGCAATTCATTAACAGATTCTCAAAACAGTCCCGAAATTAATGATGCTAGTATCGGTGGGAAGTCTAAATCTCAAACTTTACCATTCCTATTGACTTTTGAAATTTTCAACCATAATGTTCACAACTGTTTGGTAGATTCTGGAGCATCCTCAAACGTTATGCCACTGTCAATTTGTAAAAAGATTAATGGGTAGCCTGTTCCATCTCCAGCTCAAATTATCCAATTAGATAGGATTGTTGTCAACGTTATTGGGCAGATGAAAGATGTTCTAATTAGACTGTCAGCTGACCCTAGAGTCTGTCAACTCATTGACATAATGGTGGTCGATATTCCTGAAGCCTATGGGCTTATTTTGAGTAGGGATTGGTCTACCAAGCTAAGTGGCTACTTTGCTACTGATTGGTCCCACCTATGGCTGCCTTATCAGAACAGGTAGAATCAGATTAAAGTTCTTAGGGAACCTCATATGAAGCAAAACGTAACTCAGTTAGAAGAAAAGAATGAGGCCGTAGCCTTCTCATCCTCGGTTCTGGGGAATTATTTCTTAGAAATGGATCCGGGTAATTATCAATCTAAAACCATTAGCCATGAATCAGATAAACAGTCTGATCTCCTTCATTTCTCTCGGACTGATGATGTTGATTGTAACATAGTCAATTTAGTTACTGACATAGATCACAAAGAAACTAACTTAGTTGAATCTAAAGATACTTTTTGGACATTATACTTTGATGGTTCTAAAACTCTGGAAGGATCCGGAGCCGGTTATGTTCTAATGGATCCAAAAAGAAACAAGTATTTTTTGTCTTGTAGATTAGAATTCGATTGTACTAATAACACCGCTGAATATGAAGCTTTGGTGCATGGATTAAAGAAGGCCATTGGCTTAAATGTTAAGTACCTGAAGGTCTTTGGTGACTACGAGATAGTTGTAAGACAGGTAAGGGACACGATTCATTGTCTCTCACCTCACTTGCAGGGTTATCAGGATGAGGTATGGGATTTAACTATGCATTTTGACGCTTTCAATATAAAATCAATTCCTAGATTGCAAAATTCTACTGTTGATTCGTTAGCAACATCTACTTCTAGATTGGTGCCATCAAATAATAAATGCTCAATTGAATTGATTTTCAGGCCTTCCGTTCCCGATAACATCACGAACTTCAGAGTCTTCGATGATGATGAACAAAATATTAACTTCCTAGCAAATGAAGATAGCTTTCAAGGAGCTGCAATAGATGAGGAAGAACATGATGCTGATTTGATGAAGAAGGATGAGGAGAAAGGAAATTTCATGCCCAAGGGGGTAAGGTCCCTCGAAATGCTGTTCGATCTTCAAAATAAGTTCAAAAGGCCAGCCAATACCAAAACTAATAGCTCATCAATGCAACATGAGTTAGTTAATTTGGGTATCGAGGCAGAACCAAGATTTTTCAACCTTGGAAAATGTTGTTCACCAGGAGAGAGAGAAAGGTTCATTAAATTGTTCAAACAATACAAGGATGTTTTTGCATGGACCTATGAAGATCTGAAAACATATGACGTCCACATTATTCAGCATGTTATACCAATGAAAGCGGGCGTCAAACCATTTCAGCAGCAGTTAAGAAGAATGCATCCCACTCTAGAACCACTGATCCAAAAGGAATTAAAGAAGCTCCTGGACGCTAAGATAATTTTCAAAGTTCGGCATTCTGAGTGGGTTGCAAACTTGGTTCCTATAAGGAAGAAGTCGGGAGAGATAAGGCTATGTGTAGATTTCATAAATTTAAACAAATCCTCGGATAAAGACAACTACCCCGTACCTTCAATGGAGAAAATCCTACAAATGGTGTCAGGATCCAAACTGTTTTCTCTCCTCGACGGTTTCTCTGGCTACAATCAAGTGTTAGTAGCCGAAGAAGATCGCCTTAAGACTACTTTCAGAACTAAGTGGGGAACTTTCGACTACAGAAGAATGCCATTTGGTCTGATAAATGCAGGAGCTACATTCCGAAGGGCGATGGATATTGCCTTCCGAGGATTGGGGGGGCAATGCGTGGTTGTATACTTGGATGATGTGACAGTCTTTTCGAAGAAAAGGGAAGATCATGTCGTGCGTTTAAAGCATATTTTTTATCGCTGCCGAAAATATGGTATTTCTTTGAATTCCAAGAAGAGCGTGTTCGCTGTTCCCGAAGGTAAGCTCTTGGGTCATATCATCTCCAAAGGGGGAGTGTCAATTGATCAAGAAAGAGTCCAAGCTATTAATAAGATTCCAATGCCTCACAATAAGAAATCTATGCAGTCTTTTATGGGCACCATCAATTTTGTCCGCATATTTGTTCTGGATTTTGCACAAATTGTTAAGCCATTGCAACAGATGGTTAAACAAAGCATACAATTCAAGTGGACAGATTTGGAGAAGGACGCATTTAGAGATATCAAGGTAGCTGTAGCTAAGGCTCCTTCCTTAAGAAGCCCAGATTTTGATAAGGATTTCATCTTGTATACCTTTGCTTCGGATGACTCTCTCGCAGCTGTACTCATGCAAAAGGTGGAGTTGGGGGATGAATACCCAATTTCGTTTATGAGGACTGGTTTGCATGGAGCTGAGATGAATTATCCCGTGGTTGAAAAGCATGCATATGCGGTCTTCAAAGCAGTCAAGCAGTTTAGGCCATACATTCTGAAGAACAGGACTAAGGTCATGGTTCCCCACCCAGCTGTTAGATCCCTTTTCGTTCAAAAGGAATTAGGAGAAAGGAGAGGGAACTGGGTCACAGCTCTTCAGGAATATGATTTGGAATTTAAACCAGCCATGATCATCAAAGGACAAGGCTTGTGCAAGTTACTTGCAGGAAACTCAACTGATTAAGAACAACATTGGGAAAATGAAGCTGAGCTCAATTCGGTTGAAGTGTGTCATATCTTCGCAGCTCCCCAGTCATGGTATAGAGATCTGGTACACTATTTACAACAGGGATATCTACCTGAGCATTGGAACTCTAAGCAGAGAAGGGCACTCCGCTTGAAATCAACACCTTATCAAATCATTGATGGGATTCTTTTCAGGAAGAATTATGATGGAGTTCTCCTTAGATGTTTGGAAAAGGAAGATGCAAACAAAGTTGTCAAAGAATTGCATGATGGCCCCGCAAGCGGACATTATTCAGGAGAGACAACGGCACACAAGATGCTGAGAGCTGGTTATTATTGGCCCACTCTATTCCGAGATGCCCACACATATGCATGAAACTGTGATGTATGCCAGAGAAGTGCTGGGAAGTTACCTAAGGCAGCAGGACCATTGCAGCTGGTCATCATATCTGAACCTTTTGAGCAATGGGGTATAGATGTTATTGGAGAAATAAATCCAAATTCTTCGTTGCAACATCGATACATCCTGACGGCTACCGACTACTTCACTAGGTGGACGGAGGCTATCCCTGTGCGCAAGATCGACGAAGATGCGGTCATCAGCTTCTTGAAGGAGAACATCATAACCAGGTTTGGGGTTCCAATTTCCCTTGTTTTTTATAATGCTACTTATTTTTCATCTTGCAAGATAAATGAATTTGTTTACGAATGGAGAATTAAGTTACATTATTCAGCCAATTATTATCCCGAGGGGAACGGATTAGCTGAATCCTCAAACAAGAATCTGATTCGAATCCTTAAGAAAACTGTGATAGAAAACCAGAGAAGTTGGCATGTGGCTTTCCCAAACGCCTTATGGGCATATAGGGTAACCCCGAAGAACGCTCTAGGTGTCTCCCCTTTCGATCTTGTATATGGCAAGGAAGCCATTCTTCCCCCAAACATCTTGCTCCCATCCTTACAATTATCCCAATCCTCTCGGGGTTCTGGTAGCCAAGCCTTACAAGCTAGGATCAATACCCTGCTTCAACTTGAAGAAGCCCGACAAAAGGCTAAAGACCGATTTCATCAACACCAGGACATAGTTAAGAGATGGTTCGATAAGAGGAAATCCGGTAAAAGAGATTTTGAAGTTGGGGATTTAGTCCTGAAATGGGACCATAATCACGAAGGAAAAGGAATGCATACGAAATTCCAACATATATGGGTAGGTCCGTACCAAATTTCCGCAAAATTAGGCCCACCCACTTATAAATTGACAAATCTCAAGGGAGAAGAAGTAACCCTTCCTCTCAACAGCCTCGCTCTGAAGCAATACTTCGCATAGTCTCGCTGAGACTTTCTGTACATAAATAAAAGTTTCTTTTATTTTGCTTTAGCCTTTGTTTGTTTTATTTTTTCGTCCGTTTTTATTTCTTTCATTGTCGTTTGAACCTTTGCTACGAGCTCTTGTTTTCTGAAAACCCTTCTGGTTGGGTTCCCCGTCGAGGATAGCTCTCCCAAAGAAATCTCGCAACCCATGAGTCCGGAACTATGCTCGAATGAATTCTGTCTATTGTGCTCTCGCTGAAATGTCCAGAAGGAAGGAAGCCTACTCTGCTAGTCAAACTAATCTTGTTCAAAATAGCATAGATCTATGACCATCTCCACTACTATCGTTGGGCTCCACCCACTCTCACACGTTAAAGGCATCTCAAGAAGGGTTATTAAAGTTGGACCCACGGAAAGTAGCACGCCTCGAAGACATAGGGTATTGAAATGACTCCATGCTGCAAATCTAATAGCCAAAATGGCATGTACTCAAGAGTCTGGTTTCCAGAGACTCTCGCCTCAATTAAAGCACGGCTGAGACAAAAGCAAAAGACATGTAAAATCAAGAAAGTTATCCAAAAGGCTCAGCTCAAAATGGGCTCCTCTCCGTCCGTGAGATAGTCTAATTGGGACCATCTCTCGGGGAGAATCCCTTTCTGATTGATGCTACGATATCTGAGGCATCAACACATCTATTACATTATCACCAACCACTGATGTCCTGAGCCCAGTTGCTCCTTCCTCACAATTAGTTGATGATACCCCTATTTCAGTTCCTGAATTTCTCACTTCAACTACTTCTCCAACCCCTGTACCATCAGTTGCTGAAATCATCGCTTCATCCCCAACCACTTCTCAGATCACTATGTCAATACCTACACAGTTACCCAGAAAACTCCATTAGTTGCAACAGGATATGTGGCTACATATTCCACTGAGTTGGTGGCTGCTTATGAGGAGGATATTGTAGTCTTGCTTGGAGATTATTTCTATAGCAAATCATCTAAAGCAGTGGTGAAGAAAGGTAACAAAAGTACCAGATATCAAGGTGTGTTGTAGGATCCTTTTCCTAGTCAGGTTATTTGGGCTAAGCAATCAGATGATATACAACAAGAAGCATTGGATACTGCTGATGCCATGGGTGCATTTGTAGGGCACACTTTGATTCAGTGACATCACTAAATAAAGAAATTTATGTGAGAAAGGAGGAGTTAAATAAAATTCAAGAGCAGCTGGTTAAGACAAATGAAGAACATGAATCTTATGTTCATGAATTGAGAAAGGCATTTGAAAATAAGCTTGAAGAACTTTAGGAACATGATGCTTCTCTTCAGGTCCAATTGTAGGATGTTGAAGCCTTGAATGATGTTAATGCATAAAAGATAGTTGTGATAGAAAAGCAACTTGAGGATGCAATTGCAAGTGTAGCCTCCTCTTCCTTCTCTAAGTTTTCTCAACAAGAGTTTAAAGACTTGGCTAGTCAGGCGAATGAGGAGCATCACAAGCTTCTGGATGAACTGTTTAGTGCCCTCAATTAAATTTAGGAGAGTAACAATGATTTTGAAAAGATTTATGTCATCCTTAACCATTAGATAGATAAAAGACAATGGCTTCCAAGGCTATAGATGACATTGTCGATTGACAAAGGTACATCCAATAAAGACCGGATGACATACCGACGTTGGACAGTTTCAAATTCAGAAGGGTCAGGACTTCTTTGAATGCCTGGCAGAATATCCTTGACATGGTGGATGAAATAATAAAAAGGCATAGGCCATATGTACTAGAAGGTGGTATGTTGTGGACAGTATTATGGTAAGCCTGGAATTTCCTACTATGGACCTTATTGAAGAAGCCCATCCACCAAAGTTAATGATCGAACAAGTTGAGAGCAGATGTGAGGAAGTCAAGGGAAATATCTAGCAACTCGAACACATAAGATCGCAGAAGTGGACCAGTTCATCAAGCAACCTATTAGTCTAGAAGGAAAGATCCACATTTTCTTGCGTACTTGGCATAAGCCGGCCAAGAATGAGATGGAAATCTTCACGTGTGATACTCAGCTGGGGCTCGAGTCATCCAACTATCCACATGTTGATGAATTGTTAGAAGTTAGGACCAAGTGGCAAAAATCCCTTGGTTATCCTAAGATTAGTTGATTTTGTAAATCCCTATTTTCATGGGAAGGCTATCCTTTTTAACCATTTTGTAATTATTTTTTAAAGGGTAGAGGTCTCATGGGGAAAAAGTGGGGCGGAGAAAATCACCAGAGAAGGACTGGAGAAACGATGTTTCACTTGAGATCTTGTAAATGTTTGCATACCTTATGAATCAAAGTTAGTTTATTTTGGCATCTTCTTTGTCTATGTTGTCAAATTTCTTTGATGATATATGATTTCTTCACCTTAATAATTGAATGACTAATGTTTAATTCTTTGCAATTATTTTTTATACATTGATCACTAGTTTAGATTTCTCTTAACTCATGGTCTGTGTATCATATGTTTTAAATGAATTTATTTAATTAAAACATTTATCTATTTCTGCAAATGATTAACATAAATGAATTAATATATGTTAATTTTTCAATTAGCATTTCAGTTACAGGGTAAAATTGCATGTGCCTAATCCTTAAACCATTATCAGTTGATTTTAATTTGTTGATCGTATTTTTGGTTAATGAGTAACAGATCCATTTTCACATTTCTGTTAAGCTGGTGAAAGGGACTTTTTACAATTCAGATCCAAGTTATCCTGCACACAAACAAAACACTTCCTTTAGATTAGATCCGACTTAGTTTAGATTTCCTTTAACATAGATTTGTTCTAGGTTTAGATCCATTTATAAGAGTTTGAACAATTTGTTCTTCTCTGACAGGAAGACAGAACCTTTTGGATCAAAACCCACAAGTTCTAGTGGAGGCCTTTGTATCTATGGGAGTTAACTACACCAAACATGATGGGGATAGAACTACTCTTGCGCAGAGCCTTTTGAATCCTTTCAGTCTGGGATTTCATCCTCTATTGTGAGCCTTGGACAACATTCTAGCAACGTACACACCTGGGGCATCAACACGCATGTAAATCCAAGCTCCATCCTTCTTGATTAATGTAATCTGGTTGTTTATGCAAGAATTTTTTAGAATCTCTTTTACTAAAAATGATTTTGGTTTCAACAATAAATGATTCTTGCAGTCCTAAACTTAATGACCATAAATGCAACATTTATCGCATTCAATAACTAAATTTAAGGGTCCAAAGGAATTAAAATTTTCTTTCAAGGTTTCATCTGGCCTTCTCATATCATCCTTTCTAGATTCATGATAAATACAATTCTTCTTAAAATTTTATTTTGTAGATGCTTTACAATTACTATGTTATGGCCAAAATTGTTACAAAAATAACAATTTCCTAAGAAAAGAGTTTGATACCTTGTTGTTAACACCCAAAAATTGTTCACTAGCTCATCTCCCTAGTCACATAACCCATTTGTCCACTTTTCCTACATTGTTTTCCTCCAAAAATTTAAATTGGTAACCAAATGGGAAGAAAATCATTATTCCCCTAAAAAAATAACTAAATCCCTTCAAAAAAGGTCAAAAACCCACAAAAGGGTCCAAAAATCCCCAAAATAGAAAAGAAAAAGGGGAAAAAGTCAATAAAATAAAAAAGAAGGACAATATCAAAAACCACTAGCCAATACTACTAGTCTCCCAAAACCATGGGCCAACACTCCACCACCAAACAATTGCTATAAAAAGGTGATCGAGGCCTCCCATTTCATCACTAATCACTCTTCATACCCTTATGCTGCTGAATTCCCAACAACATTCTGGCCTACCCATTAGGGATTTTGTGACCACTTAGTTAGATCTTGGCCAACCCATTGAGCATTTGGAGAAGAGAAAAGAACTCAGGAGACCCGACACACTACTCTTGTATTGCTGCAAGGGCCCCCATTACCTCATATTTGGAGGTAACCACTTTTGTGAACCCTAGTTTGCAATAAAATACAAAATTTTTCATGGGTTCTAATCTATCAGTTATGTTTTACTGTTGTAATTAGTTAGATTTACTTTTTGTTGTCATTGGCACTCATACATAGTAGTTTTTATTTATGTATTTTTTATCCATATTTTGAATTTGCCACTCAGGGTTTCCTAACCCTTAGTAGGTCCCAATTTTTATAGGCTGGTGTGAAAACACCAGCTACAGATTTTGATACTCCACTAGGTTGATTCCCATCGATCTGTGGTTTAGTTTTGTTTTTTAGTGTTTATGATTGTTATTTTCTTGCATTTTATACTTTTGGGCTACTCCTTTTTCCACATACTTGCCGATTTGGCCCTTTCTTCTACAGTTCCCTACTTCAGCTCCATTTTTACAGCCTGGACTGCAACTTTCTGCCATCTACCTACAGCTCGAGTGCGACTTTCAGCCCGAAACCCATGCCCCCAAGGTGACTTTCGGCCCACAATGTGGGCCTAGAGCACGCATTTATGCCCATTTACCACACCCTCAACATGTCTTTTACTCCAGTAGTTGTGTGTTTCGCACGCCGTACGACCGAAAAGTCATGCTTGACATGCACTTTCTGCGCTACTAGGCGTGCGTTTCGCGTGTCGTACGACCTGAAATCCGCGTGTTTCACGCATCATCGGGCGTGAAAAGATCATCGTCTGCGGGAAGAATATCCCAGAAGTCGCACCCTGCACGTGCTTTCCCTCCTGAAAAACGCGCCCTTTGCGAGCCTATTTCTTGAAAACCTATGCCCTCGGTGCACTTCTGAGCCTGAAACTTGTGCCCTGGTGGCGCCCTTTCTGCCTAGATCCATGTCCTTTTTTCCTGTTTTCTATTTCTACGCATTTTTTCTGCAGTCTACCGCACCCAGAACACAACTTTTCACCTCACAACCGCACTCTGCACCTATTTTTTCTTTTTTTCTTGACCTTGGCTGCCCCCACAAACCCCTTTTTTCCTGCACCCATTTGCACTTATTTTTTCTGCTATTTTTCTTGTTGTAGCATTAGAGACATTTTAGTGTGCAGGAATCCTTCCTGCATTGCTATATCTTTCATCATAGTTCAGCAAGTTTATTTACCACATACCTGTTATAGCATTTGTATATTTTATTTTTGAAAAGTAAAAGAAAAAAAACTTTATTTTCAGTCTCAATTGTTTCTTTCAAGCATTTACGATGTGACGATGTTGGGTTCACACCACTTGTGCACACACATTCTCCCATAATTCAAAGAGAGACTTAAAATTGAATTAATTAAAACCACCTTAACTCCACTTGGTTAACAACAAATAATCTTGTAGCTATGTAGGACATTGGGGTTAGGCATCTAAACAACACCCCCTTTGTCATTTACATTTGAGACATAATTGTTGTATTTTAGGGAACCAAAATCCCCTATTACTTATTGGTACAGTTGACATCGATTTGTCGAAGGGCCTCTCCCTTAGGAGGGGAATTAGCAATATTGGTTCTGGAATTCTAAGTGGAATGCCGCACTCCATTCTGTACTGAAGGACACCAACTCGTTGTTCTCATCATGCACATCGGCGCCAATACTGGGTGTGTGACAAACAAAGAATTGAAGCTGCGGGACACCTTTCTGGACGTGCCATGAACGGGGTAGATTATTTTCCATTCTTCTAGGACTCTTTTACCTGGAGTCCCTTTTTGTAGATGGATATCCTTTATCTATTTGGTTAAACATTTCGTATTGCTTGACTGCAGATTTCATCACCCTACAGGGGATATGATTTTTGTGAGATTCCATATCTCTTAAATAGGTGCTTTCATGCTCCTATAGACCCATTAGATTAGTGAGGCTACCTTTTTATTTCTAGGAGTGATTCTTGTTGGTATTCTGACCATTTCATTGGTCGCTCTGCTTGTTGTAGCATGCTGTTGCAGCAAGTGTTTTTGAGCATTGTTGTTGACCTGAGTGCCATCTTTTTTTAGCTCTCCTTTTGCACACACGGTTGCACTAAGATTTTGTATCATTTTATCCACCATATCCCCTCATCTGTTTTACACCTATCACCATTGATTCACCGAGAAACTCTCGTTTCCTATGGGGGATATCCCTATAGCATAGTTCACTTGACTGTACCCATCACAAACGCACAGGCTCGTCGCAATATATTCATATTGATGCCCCTTATTTTACCTTTGATCCGAGTCAGAGTTACCCATATACATAGATCTGTCTAGCCCCATGGCCGATGTGAATCCCAACCCCTTTTACGATGGGATTATTGGCAGTGGTTCCACCACTAGCCTAGCTACCACTTTAGTATCCATCCTTGCTATACCATCCACAGGACCTACACCTAGAATTCCAGTCACTACTTCCATACCCATCAGTAGTGAGTTAGTTTCAACTACCATCCCTTTTGTCACCAACAGTACACTTGGGGTCACTGGCCCTTCTTACACGATCCCCCCACCATTTACAATGGTCCCTCAATCCCCGTTATGACTCACACTATTTCTCCACCCCTCGGTGGAGGTGGCTCCACACTCGCCACCATGGCTAGCATGCAAGCCCCTGTGACCATGTCACATCCTTTTTCTACTTTTCCATTTATGTCTAGTGTCAACCTCCCTGATCTGGCCCGATTGACCAACGATCCGATCTGACATGACCCCAAATGGCCTCCCACGCCTACCAAACTCCCTTCGGACATCCCCAAGTTTGAAGGGAAAGGTAGTGAGGACCCTCAAAACCATATCATGTCCTTCCACTTATGGTGTTCCTCCAACTCCATTTTGGATGACTCGATCTGCCTTCGCCTTTTACAACGGACCCTCACTGGCTCTGCAACTAAATGGTATATTGAACAACCACATGGAGCACATTCCACCTTTACATCCCTTGCTTCGAATTTCCTGTAGTTCTTCCACTTACCCGTCCGTTATGATGTTGGTGTTGAGATTTTACTATCTTGTAGACAGAACACAGCTAACCATATCACTGACCATATTCATGAATGGCGTAGATGCCATAGTTTGTGTAAGATCAAGTTAGATGACCACATATTTTTAGATTGGTTCTTGAAATCCATCATACTAGTTATCACAAAGATGTGGCATCCGAATGACCCCAAACCGAAGAAGAAGACATTCTTAAAGCCCAACAGTTTGACCTCATCTATGCACAGTCAGGATACCTCTACTCCATTTTACTTGATGCTCCTCACGACGATTCCTCTAGGAAGGATGCACCAAGGGAATCCCATGCTACCGACAGCATTATCAGACACGTTGTGTCTCATAACAAACCATAGGTCCATATGCCCCCTGCCACTACGCCATCATATAACCCAACACATAATGCCGCCATGAGTGGTCCTGACCTTTCGCGCTCCACAACGCATTCAGGAGAAACACATTCATATGTTCCCATGTCCCAATCCCCTCAAGTACATGGACCTTCGTGTCCAACACATTTCTATGGACACACCCGGTAGCATATGCCCCCCCTACTGCACCTCTGGCCTACTACCATCAACTGGATGCACCTGCACCCACACAAACTCAATCCGCTCCAGCTTATTATCTACCGCAGACTGCCCCAACACCTACTCAACTAGAGAACCCCCCTGCTCCCCAAAGGAAATTTTATTCTCATCAAAACCATGAGAAAAACCAACCTTCCCAACAGAACCAACAAGGAAAAAAAAATAGGGGACAAGGCTATACCCGAGGGAAAAACCAACCTTCGGGTAGAGGCAGTCCACCACCAAACCCTCCAAACAATAATGGTGCGGCCCGAGCTAACCAAAATCCTGATCGACCACCTCGGTAAGGAAAAAAATACAACTTATGCACAAAACACCCATGCTCTATTTGCGGGGTATATGGCCACTACACACATAAATTTTCCCATTTGGAGCGAGCTCGTCAACTTTGGATTGACGATGCCCAACGCCAATTACATGCTGCACCTCCATCACCACCTAACCCCCTGCAACCCAACACACAACCTATGGTGTTGCAGAACCCCCTACCCACACAAGGGGTAGTAGCCACCCAACCTTTGGCTCCCTCTCAAGGGGCTGCAACACTACAACAACAAGATACCTATGCAACTCATGGAAACAAACATGTTGACATCAATACCCACCATTGTTTAATGATTTCTTCGACTGATATCAACCTTCAAACCCACCGTAACTAGTATGGTTCCACCATAGAAACCATCCCTACGGATAAGGTTGCTAACACTCTTCCCAAAGCACCATTTGATGGGGATCCCAAAGCTCCCTGATTCCCTCTACGGCACATCAATAACAACCCTAATGCTCGTGCTTCCCCCAACTATAATATTTTGGATGACTTAGCCCAGTCCCCTATTGTTATGTCAGACCTAGAAGTTTTAAATAAATTCCCAACGCAACTTAAAACACGGTTGTCCTCCATAGGTGCAATAGACCCTTCTAATTCATGGATAATGGCATTCGATTTAGACCAACTTGAACAACGCATGACTTCCACATTAGCATTTCAAGTATCTGTATTAGTTCAGAATCTTGTTATCCATTGGTGTATCATCGATGAGGGTGCCTCTACATGTGTTATGTCTACATTTGTGTGGAAGAATCTTATATCCCCTACCCTACAACCATCCACAACCTCCTTATGAGCTTATGATGGCCGTTTAGCTCAACCACAAGGAATTCTAGCTAATGTCCCAATCCGACTAGCTAGAAAAATTGTCATGATTAACATCGAAGTTGTAAATGCACAACTCGACTACAACCTACTCCTAGGATGAAGCTACATGTATGCCATGAAGGCTATCACGTCATTGGTGTTCCACATCATGATGTTCCCCCATGAGGTACGGGTTTTCAAAATAAACCAATTCACTTATTACGACCTGAACGCGCCCTCTACTCTTGAGAATGTTCTTCCCATGGTTGAACAACCGGTTTGTGGTGCACCCACCTCTTTGGTTTCCACTGTTGGTCCTAGACTTTATTAAGAGACTCTAATGGTCTCCAATTTTTTATTTTTTCCATCCCCCCGTCGACTGTTCATATATCTGATTTGTGCACCATTTCTTCAAAACAATCAGTGCCTCCCCCTCAATCCCCACTATTACCTCAACCGTCATTGGTCCCTAGCCACGTTGGAGCCACATCAATCCACACAATTTCATTCTTGTTCCCACCCTTAATACTAGTAAGTGTGCCCGTAATGGCCACACTAAATATCCCTGGGTTAACACTAGGACTTCCCGTGTGGTACTTACTTGCTCCTAATCCCACTCGGACACCCCACGTCATCCTCCAACTGTTTCAACCAATTACCACTTCCAATTGTCCACCCCCCAGTGTGGCGACAATGTTTTCATCCAACAACACTGAGGAAAGGGCCACACACACTCATACATAACCACATGTTACTAAAAACGTGAACCCCCCCCCCCCTACATTCTGTGCACCTCCTAAGTGTTCCTTGTGCGATGATTTGAGCCACGCTTCCCATAATTGTCTGCAATTACCAAACCTCCAAGAACACATGAAGACATTGGACGACGACCCCAATATTCTGGTTGTCGAACTACAACCCACACCCCACCCATGTAGCAAATCATTGCGCACCAGCCACCCCTATGTTGGAATATTCTCACCATCATCATTTCTATTTTCATGGATTGCATGCATCCAGTCTTCAGTATGGTAGTCTCCCAGCACCTAGTCCTTATTTTTGAGCCCCCTTGAGCCTGTTTTTAGCCATCACTAGCCCTCCTACCTACCTAGTGCGCATTGTTTCCATCATCTGGATACTAATGTGCCATACTACACACTTCTAGGATTTCATTATTCAGTTCATGCATTGATCATTCAGTTCATGCATTGATTGCTCAATTAACTGACTGTAGCTTCTAGTTGTCTGTATTGGAGTGCCATTTGACTACTGATAGTTTGTCATGCGCCCTTGGAGTCTCCTTCCCTTGATTAGTGCTCACATGCATCAGTTAGACTCATTTATACTCACATTTGACTGACCTTTGACAATCGGTAGCCACTACCGCTGATTGGGTGATGTCTCCAATGTAGTCCAAGCCACACCTTAAGGACAATTCAAATCACCTTTGGGGTAATCGAATTCATTCTATTGTACTCTCATATTTTTTCCAGCTTACAGCTGATGAATGATATTACAGTAGGTTTCCACATTCTTTTTGTTTCATGTGTGAATATGGATTCTATTCTATCTCTTCTTCTCTGCAATTCTTGAGTGAAATTGTAAGGTTTGTTCAAGATAAAGTGATATTCACTTGTAGAATTTCACATGGTATCATATATTGTTATAGCTTTTCATGTTGCAGCAATTTATTGAACAACTGTTTTTCAGTAGAGCACCAGAAGCCTATGGATTTCCGAAGAAAATCCTGGTGCCATTGCATTGAATTCACTGGAGAAATCCAGTGGGGTCTAGCCAGGTGTGAAGGATCCGGTCAAAAGTGATCACTTTCCTAAAGTAGTGTTCTGTATATTTTGCAACAAATATCCAACAAAATTTCATTTGTTTTATGGGTTTATTCCATCATTTAGATTCGAATTTAGCAGCTACCATGGATCTAAAACTCATCTCCTTCAACTATTTTGAATGGAAAGAAAAGATGGACATCTTCATGAAGTCCAAAATACTTTATAGAGTGTTGAATGGTACAACAGTTGAACCCACTGGTGCTACTGAGAAATCAAAGTATCTTGATAGACTTGATGAAGTAGTTGGACTCCTACTCCTCAGTATTTCCTATGATCTACATTTTCATGTCATTGATCTCAAAAATACTATAGAAGTTTGGGACAAGCTCGAAACTCTATTTGGTCATAAAGATGACTTGAAGGGTCACCAATTGGAAAATGAGATTATCTCTCTGAGCCCCAGTATTTTCGACTCAATCAATGAGTTCTTCACAAGGTTTAAAAATTTGGTTTCTCAGCTAAAATCTTATGGAATTGAGAAAGAAGAGAAGCAGCTTATCCTTGCCACTTTGTCAAAATTGGGTCCTGATTACTCATGTTTTTCTCCACCTTCCAATCAACGAAACTATTCATTCCAAATTGGAAAATGCCACTCTTGCGGCATTCATTATGTCTCTCTCTCAAGAGAAGGAAAAACTAGTGCAAATAGGAGTGATCAAACCAAGAATGGATTCATCTATTGTAGCTACAAAAGGGAAGAATGTGAATTCCAAAGGGAATGAAAGAGGAAAAGAAAGAAATTCGAATGATCATAAGCCAAGAGAGGCTCCATATTAGTCAGAATGGGATTCAAATTCTAAGAGAGGCAAGCAAACTTAAAGAGAGAAGATGAAATGCCCCTATTGCAACAAGGGATTCCATCCTTAGAGTGCTTGTATGAAGAAGACAATAGATCTAATGGCACAACCACTGGAGAGAAATAATATTCCAGTACCAATGAATTCTAGAAGAAAATTGGATTTAAAATATGAGGACAAGGAGAGGTGTCATGCACTCATGGAAGGAACTTTGAATGACTCCTCCTTCATCATTGATTCTGGAGCATGAAGACACATGCCTTCTTGTAAGAATCTATTCTCTGATTTAGAATCCATAGTTGGCCCTTCAATCTTGATGGGAAATGATTCTGAGTTCTCCTCTGAGGGGATTGAAAGGATCAACATTCTGCATGGGTATTTCAGTGATGTACTCTATGTTCCTACTCTTGCAACAAATCTACTTTTTGTCTGTCAAATGAATCATACAGGAGTACCCAAGAAGGTCATCTTCACTCCTAATGAGTTCGAGATCCAAGAGATCTCAACTGGAAACATCATTGCAAAAGGTATTGTTGATCATCATTCGAAACTCTATGAGTTTTCTCACTTCCTACCTTACTCAAAACCAAATGCATTGCTCACACATGCAAATGAAGAGAGTAGACTTTGGCATGAGAGATTTGGGCATCTCAACTATAAGTATTTGCACAAAATGCAAAATCAAAAAATGGTTGAAGGACTACCCAACATCAAACTTGCTATAGGAACCTATAAAATTTGCTTGATTGGCAAGCATCCAAAGCATAAGGTTGAGAAAGGGAAGACTCCCAGTAAAGATCGAATGCTAGATCCAAATCCACAAGAACCTAACTATATAGAACCTAAAGATCTAGTTCCTCTTGCTATATGGGATACCACCACTCCTGCATCAACTAATGATCTTATTGGAGATTCACTAGATCTAAGAAAAACTAGATCTGATTTTCAAGATACAAGGATTGTACTCTCACACACAGATCTAAAAACTTTCTTTGAGGCCCCCCAAGATCCGAGCTAAATAGCAACTATGGATGAAGAGTATCAATCTCTTCAAACAAATGAGACTTGGGAGCTTGTTTCTCTCCCTCCTAAGAGGAATCTTGTTTAATGCAAGTGGATATATAGAACAAAGATGGACTCAGATGGGGTCACAAGAAAATACAAGGCTTGATTGGTTGCAAAGGGTTTCTCCCAAGTTCATGGGATTGACTATTCTGATACATTCACTCCTGTTGCTAAGATGGATTCCATCTGTCTTGTTCTTGCTCTTGCTGCATCCAAGCACTGGGAAGTGCATCACATCGATGTCAAGAGTGCATTTCTTCATGGATATCTAGAGAAGGAGATCTACATGAAGCAACCTGAAGGGTATATTGATGATCCTTCACTTGTGTGCAGATTGAGGAAGTCCTTGTATGGGCTCAAGCAAGCTCCCCAAGCTTGGTATGCAAAGATGCACTCCTTCTTACTGTCACAAGATTTTCAGAGGTGAAAATATGATTCGAATGTCTGCATGAGACATGATGGTAAATCCCTACTCCTTATTGTTCTTTATGTTGATGATTTGATGATAATAGGGAGAAACTCTTCATGCATCAGATCTATCAAAACTACTTTGCACAAATCCTTCTCTATGTCAGATCTGGGACTGCTAAAGCAGTTTCTTGGTCTTGAAGTCACTTAGAGTGATTCAAGAATAAAAGTTGCACAGTCCAAATATGCATTAGATCTACTTGATAGGTTTCATATGAGTGAATGCAAGCCAACAAAATTTCCTTTTCTTTCAGGGATCAGCCTTGAGGATGGTTCTTCCACACCTTTGTTGGATAGTACTTCGTATTGACAGTCGATTAGGAGTCTTTTGTTTCTTAAACAAACTCGCCCTGATATATCTTATGCAATGTGTGGTATCTCTAGATACATGCAGGATCCTCATGAGATTTACTGGAAGGGAACACAGAGTATATTGCATTATGTGCAAGGGACGAAGACCCATGGTATTCACTGTGCAGCTCGGTCTCCTTAGAACCTAGTTGGGTACACACACTCTGATTGGGTTAGAGATAGCTCAGATCGAAAGTCTACGTACAGCTTTGTTTTCATGAGTGGATCTAGACCTATTTATTGGTCGAGCAAAAAACAGACTGCTTTATCTCTTTATTCAACTGAGGCCAAGTACATAGGTGCAATGAATGTAGCCGCACAATTCATTTGGTTGTGGGGAATCTTGTCAGAGTTTGCGATTCACTTCAGTACTCCACCAATCATCTATTGTGACAATCAGAGTGCTATCAGGATTTCTACAGATCCAGTTTTGAGACAAAGAGCCAAACATATTGAGATACACATGCATTACATCTGAGGATTGGTGCATGATAGTACCATCACACTACTCTACTGTCCTACGGAAGAGAAAATTGCAGATATCTTCACTAAGTATTTCTCGGTGAAGAAGTTCACTTACCTCTGATCCCTTCTTGGGGTGAGTGCTGCACATGCTTGATTAGATTTTTATAGTCTATCTTGAGGGGGGGCTTTCTTCCCACTTGGTTTTCCCTCTTTCCTCACAGTTTTATTTAGATTGTTGTACAGGGTGACCTTTGGTCTCAGTTATCGGGGCCCTTTTTTTCAGTTTTACTTCCTCATAGTCTGACTTGCAGGGGTGTTGGAATATTCTCACCACCATCATTTGTATTTGCATGCATTCTGCATGCATCCAGTCATGAGTATGGTAGTGTCCCAGCACCTAGTCCTTATTTTGATCCCCCTGGAGCCTGTTTTTAGCCATCACTATCCCTCCTACCTACCTAATGCACATTTTTTTTATCATTTGGATACTAATGCACCCTACTACACACTTCTAGGATTTCATCAGTCAGTTCATGCATTCATCAGTCAGTTCATGCATTCATCAGTCAGTTCATGCATTAATTTATCAGTTAACTAACTGTATCTTCCAGTTGTCTGTATCGGAGTGCCACTTGACTACTGACAGTCTATCATGCGCCCTTGGAGTATCCTTCCCTTGATTATTGCTCACATGCATCAGTTAGACTCAGTTAGACTCACATTTGAATGACCTTTGACTATCGGTGGCCACTACCACTAATTGGGTGATGTCTCCAATGCAGTCCAAGACACACCTTGAGGACAATTTGAATCACCTTTGGGGTACTCAAATTCATTATGTTTTACTCTCATATTTTTTCCAGCTTACAGTTGATGAATGATATTACAAAATATTTCCAATTTCATTGAGTTTCATGTGTGAATATTGCTTCTATTCTATCTCTTCTTCTCTGCAAATCTTGAGTGAAATTGTGAGGTTTGTTCAAGCTAAAGTGATCTTCACCTGCAGAATTTCACACGCTGTGCCATATGAGGAATCTACGGACACTACTCACATCATTGTCCTGACTTACCTGAGTATCGATTGGTTCTCCATGAGCTAAATTAGTCCTCTTGAGAGTAATCCATTACTACCATCGAGGAAATTCATCCACCTGAATCCTCCTCCTCGGGAGAGATTAACACCATCATATGATCTCCACAAGTGGCGAACCAAATTTTTCCACGACCTCCACCTTTCCCTCTTCCGATCTGTCCACACAACGATTTCACAGTGATGAAGAAATCCTTGAAGAATTAACCATGCCTGACTTCCCTTGGGATGATATGCATCATTGATCCTACTTCATTCCTGAGGAGTTTACCGTTGTTGAGTACAACCAACTTTCGGTCGAGTCAAAAGAATTCATCCATAGCCAAGTGGACTAGTTTAAGAACCCCATCCCAGCTCCTGATGCCTTCAAGGAAGGTAACATTGTTAACATCTTGCCTATTATTCAGGTCGATATTTCCATCACACCTGGTATAGTTGAGAACATTACTTTAGGCACTTCCTGTACTCTAGATGAAGTCAATGCCTATAAGAAGCTCTTCCAAGAGTTCCGTGATGTTTTTCTTGGTCATATACTGAGATTCCTATTCTTGAACCCGCCATTGTTGAGCACCGTATTGGCCTAACATCTCACCCATCCACCAAAAGCAACAACCCATTCACCCCTCTAAACTACCAGTAGTGAAGGATGAAATCGAAAATATATGCCCAGCTGGGTTCATTTATCCCATTGCTTACACCACATGGGTGTCCAATCCTCTGCCAGTTAACAAAAACTAGGGTAGCATTCGTGTCTATACCGATTTTCTTGATCTGAATTTAGTGTGTCGCAAAGACAACTTTCCTACGCCCTTCATTGATTAGCTTATTGTTGCATGTGTGGGTCCCGAGATTCTATCCTTCATGGGCAGTTTCTCTGGCTACAATCACATTTAAATTCTCAAATAAGATCAATACAAGATGACCTTCACTACTTCGTGGGGAACCTTTTCCTATCGAGTCATGTCTGTTAACACCCAAAAGTTGTCCACTAGATCATCTCCCTAGTCACATAACTCAGTTTTCCACTTTTCCTACCCTTTTGGCCTCCAAAAACTTAAAAAACCCTCAAATGGTTACCCAAAAGGCACAAAATCAACATTTCCCTCCTCAAATAAATAAAATTCCTTCAAAAATTTCAAAAAACCCTCAAAAGGGGTACAAAATTCCCAAAAATAAAAATAAAAAGGAAATAAGTCAAAATAATTTCAAAAATGGAAAAGGAGGGAAAAAAGAGGGCAAAACCCTAAATCCATTGACCTAAACCATTTGGTGCCCAAAACCATGGGTCAATACTCCACAACCCAAAATATCTATAAAAAGGTGATGGAGGCCCCCCATTTCACATCCATTATCCACTCTAACCTTATGCTGTCAAAATTACCACTGAACCCTAGCACACCATTTGTGCTTGACTTCTCCACTTTAGGTTAATCCTTGGCCACCATCGAATCATTTGGAGAAGATAAGGAAACATTGGAGCACTGGTGCAATACCTATGTACGGATGCAAAGGCTCCATCAACCTCAACATTTGAGGTAAAAAACTCATGCAAACCCTTGTTTTCTATTAATTAAAAAACATAAATATTATTTACCAAAATCTCATGCAAACCCAGAGCGCAGCTTTCGACCCGACAACCGTGCCCCAGAGCACTGCCTTTGTCCCGAAAACTGCGCTCCAGAGCACTGCCTTCAGCCCGACAGCTGCGCCACAGAGCATAGCTCTCAGCCCACTAGCAACGATCCAGAGCGCCACCTTCATCTCGCCCCAGAGAACAGGCTTCGGCCTGCCAGCAACACCCTAGAGTGCTGACCTCGACCCACCAGCCGCTCCCCAGAGCGCTTGTTTCAGCCTGACAGTCGCGCCCCAGAGCGCAGCTTTCGGCCTGACAACCGCACCCGAGAGCGCAGCTTTCTTCCTGACACCCACGCCCGAGAGCGCAGCTTTCTTCCTGACAGCCGCGCTCGAGAGTGCACATTTCATCCCAATAGCTGCGCCCCAGAGCGTAGGTTTTTGCCAGATAGGCGTGCCCCAGAGCGCGTTTTCCCTCCCTTCAACCACGCCCTGTTTTATGCTCTTTACAGCCATTTTCAGCCCAGTTTTTCTGCAGTTTTCCTTACCCTGCAGCCAGTTTTTCCTATTTTCTTTGCCCTAACAACTCTCTTTTTTTCTTGCATCCCCTTTTTCAGCTGTATTTTTCTACTATAAACTTGCTGTACCATTCAATTTTTTATTTTTTTTCAATGTTTACATTTCAACAAGTTTATCGAAGTTTTACATAGCAGTTAATACTTGTATTTACATTTCTAGTTAGTTTATTGCCACAAATTGGAATTTGTTGGGTACATAATATCTTTTGCACACACTCGGTCACCTTAACTCAAGGGAGCCCTAAAATTTACTTAACTCAACCAACTTTTAACCCCATTTGGGGAACATAAAATAAATTTGTATTTAGGAATGACACCGGGGATAAGAATCCAAACAACACCCCTTTATCACGTACACTTGAGACATAGCAGTTGACCATTAGGGTACCAAAATACCCTATTACTTGTTGACATGGTTAAAAATTGATTTGTCGGAAAATGCCTCTCCCTTAGGAGGGAAAGTCGTGAGACTAGTTCCAGAGGACTACGTGGACTGCCGCTCTCCACTTAGTTCCGAAGGACACCTACTCATTGTCCTCGTTGCACTTCCATACCAGCGGTGTAGCGACCAAAGGACTGACACGGAGATTGATTTTTCTGGACGTGCCATGAACAGGGTATCCTAGTTTCCATTCTCCTAGGGATCTTTTACTCGGGATCCCTCTTGGTAGAGGGATATCTCCCACCTACTTGGTTCTCCATTTCGTATCGTATGACTATAGTTTTCATCACCCTGTAGAGGATACGATTTGCATGAGCTTCCATATCTTCTAGTTAGGTGTTTGCGTGCTCCTATACCCCCATTGGATTAGCGAGTCTATCTTTTTTCTTTTTTAGGAACCCTGCTTATTGGTATTCTGACCACCTTTCTTGTCGCTTCGCTTGTTGTAGCACAACTGTTACAACAAGTGTTTTGAGATTGTTGTTGTCTTGAGTGCCATATTTTTTGCACTCTCCTTTTGCACACACGGTTGCATTAGGATTCTTGATCTTTTCACCCACCACAACCCATTCATTTTATTCCCGTTGTCACCACTAAGTCTCCGAGACATTCTTGGTGCCTATGGGGCCAGTACACACACCACGATTCACTTGACACCAGTCGTCACAAGCGTAGAGCCTTGTCACCAGACCCTGATGCCCCTTATTTCACATTTGACTCTAAATCAGAAAATCCCATATTCACAGCTCCGTCTAGCCTCATGGATGGCATGACTCCCACACCCTTTTTTGGCGGGAGTGTTTCTGGTTGGTCCACCACCAACCCAACTACCACTTCAGAAACTATCCCTGTCATACCATCTATAGGACCTACTCCTAGTATTCCTGTCACTACTTCCATGCCTATGGTTAGTGGACATGTTCCAACTACAGTCCCGTTGATGACCCATGCCACACTCGGGGGCGCAGGCCCTTCATACACGATTCCCACACCTATGACCTGAGGTCCCGAGATTCCCATCGTGACTCATACCTTTTATCCACACATTTTTGGCAGTGGCCCCACTATCAAAACTACCACTAGAACATATGCCCCTGTGATCATGTCCAATCCTTCTGCCAGTTTTCCATTCATGGCTAGCCTCAACCTCCTTGACCTGGCCAGATTGACCAACGATCCGATTTGACATGACCCCACTTGGCCTCACATGCCTACCAAAATCCCTTTGGATATCCCTAAATTTGAAGGAAAGGTGGGTGAGGTCCCCCAAAACCACATCATGTCCTTCCATTTATGGTGTTCCTCCAACTCCATAGTGTATGTCCGTCTTCGCCTTTTACAATGGACCCTCACTGGTTCTGCATTTAAGTGGTACATCGAACAACCTCATGGGACCCACTCCACCTTCACATCCCTCGCTTCTACCTTCCTAGATCTTTTAGTTACCATTATGTTATGAAGCTGGTGTAGAGATCCTACTGTGTTACAGACATAACACAACTACCCACATCGATGATCACATTCATGAGTAGCATACACGTTGAAGTTTATGCAAGATTACGTTAGACGATCGCATCTTCCTAGATTGGTTTTTGAAATCTATTATACTAGTTATTGCCAAGGATGTGGCATTTGAACGGCTTCAATCCGAAGAAGAGGCCATCCTAAAATCCCAAAAATTTGACTTCATCTATGCTCAGTCTGGGTACTTATATTCCATTTTGCTTGATGCTCCCCACAGTGACTACTCCCGGAACAATGCATTATCGTACACGTTGCATCACATAGTCAACCTTATACTACTATTCCCACTGATAGTGGCCCTGATCTTTCACGTGCCACAACCCATTATGGAGAAACGACCTCGTATGATCCCATGGTCCACACCCATCATGTCCACCACAGTGCTACGGTCATGCACCACCAACGTACACCCCTCCAGCTGCACCTACTTGATATTACCATCAACAGGATACACCTACACCTACCCAACCTCAAGCCCCTTCTACTTACTATCCCACGCAGGAAGCACTTGCGCAACATCAAGTCCATCCGGCTTACTATCCACTGCAGGAAGCACTAGTAGCTGCACAACTGGAGGCCCCTCATGTTTACTATCCACCGCAAGTAGCACCAACAACTGCTCTGTTGTAGAGATTTCTTTCTACAGATAGAGAGAAGCCCTCTTAGGTTAACGCAAGATGAACTGACTCTAATCTAAGACAAAGGTGAAACAAATTCTACCTTGAATCCTAGATCAAACAAGCATTTCAAGATTTTAGTATTGAAGAATAGGAGAGAAAATAACTGACCTTTCACTCTGATGTTTGTCCCGCTTGTAGTCTAGGTCTCGAAGTCCTCATGATGAACCTATTAATACCAGACAAGATACAAGCATATACATTTCTCCAAGTACCTTGAATTACAAGTTAGAATCTAAATCTAGATAGATACAAATCATGTAATTGAATCATAATCAACATACACAAATTGGGAAACAATACAAGTTATCTTTATTAGAAACATGATAATGCTTGCAATGGTTGCTTGATGTCCAAGCCAACTTTCCGCTCCAAGTTCCTCCTCTAGCTATCTCTACAAAAGTCTCAAGATCATAGGTTGGATGCCCCAAAAGTACTCCCTTTGTCTCATGGAAGGATTCTGCTTTATAGTGCTTGGAAGGGGTAACCATAAGGCTCGAGTAAGATGGATCTAATGAGTGTTTGGTGGATCATCCAACCTAAAAAGGGAGAGGGGGTTGGGATCAAATCAGGGCAGATAATCCCAAAAAAACATCTCAAAGGATGAGATCTATGATCCATGCAAAAATGCTAAAAATGGATTTTTGTGGCCCCAGGTCTAAGCATAACTCGATAATAATATCGATTATCGCACCCTATGGTCTGAGCATAGCGCAAAAAGCCTAATTTTCACTACCCAGTAGATGTGCAAGGTGCAAAAATTTATGCAGGTAGGGTCAACTAATGTGACACGTGGTAGATAAGGTGATGTCTTTGGCATTCAATCAATGGATTTTTCTCATAGCCATCCAGATGAGACCAAAGAGGGAGCCAATAATGTATCATGATCATTAGGGAGAAATGTCACTAGGTCATATGGTACAAAGATGTGACTCTAGGATTTGGAGTGTAACTTTGAGGTATAACAGAGGCTCCCTAAAGTATGAGGTCAAAAGAGACTGATGGCCGAATGACTTTCCAAATAATTTTCATCGAGATAGTGTCGAGGGAAGCAATGAGGAGCTGAAAAAGAAAACAATATGTAAAAAATACCACTGAGGCGGGCATACCCATGCTCGGAATAACTGACTCAAATCATGGCTGCTGACTAATACATTGCAGATCCATGAGTACTGAGATGATATATACCGTAGACAAATCATGGCTACTATGAACAATCGTAGATCCATGAGACAATAATGACATAGCCACAACCAATACATAAGTGGATCTGTGTGACAATACAATAGTGAGTTCATCCACGTAATGACTATGTGGAAACCTACTAAAAAATCGCCGTCACAACCTGAACGTAGACAATATGAAAGTGTGTCTAGGGTCTTCTACCCGATCCCAAAACAATATGAATCTAGCCATGTGATTACAAGGTGTTGAAGTTGAACATGGTAGAGACCACTTGATTACCAGCCAATTATGTGAACCGTTAACAAGTGCAAGGGAAATCACCAATGATGATAATGATCCCCAAGGTATCCCTAGTACATCTCAATGAAATGCGAATAGATGAGTTGATGTTGAGCATTCATGAGATAATTCGATCAGAGGTCCAATATGATAACCTACTATCGAACATGAGGTAACCTCCCATTGAGGCATGTAGGTACCAAGGTACTGATGGTTGACTCCTAAGCCTAATTCATGGATAATGATTTGGTGTCGACAGGAATAGACTTATCAAAGGTGGGCCATGATGAATCCCACATCATCGACATGAAATCGGTATGAGAAAGGTGTGTAGCAATGAAAATAAAAGGACATGTACTGACACAATGGAAAGTTTGACACAAAGAAGAGGCTGACTCGATAGCAATAACCCTTTGAAAATATAACGGCATGAAGTGAAATTTGGCAACAGGGGATACTTGAACAGACAAAACAAGTGGAGGCGTGAACTCATAGCGGAGATGAGGATGCATAACCATGATGATGACTCTATCAACAAGACTAACTACCCGAAACGAACAAGGTGAGGATGCACGCCATGTTCAAAGGTGACGACTGACAACCTGCCAACAAGGTAAACTTGACTCATTTCCCATTTTTCCCTAACATGATGGACGAGTACCTCTTTGTTTTTTTACGAGCTTGAAGAGGATAACAGATGCTCGATATAGCTCATCTGCCAAATGAGTCCGATCTCACATGTTTTACGAACATGAGAAAGGAGGGGTTCATCCCAAATTGGGCCCTTCGATGTTAAATTTTAACAAGTCCAAGGAAGGAAAGCTCAACAATTTTTCATATTTAGAGAGTCTGAAAAACTTAAAGAAGGCTCCAAAATGTACTTTTTCGTATGTTTAGTCCCCCAGTCCCGAAAAAGTGTAAAACATTTTTTTAGAGAACTCTCCCAGTCAAAGGTTGACTGAGGTATGCCTTTCTCGTAAATAGTCTAGACGGGCCGAAAACGGGGTAACCTATCAGCAAATAGACGTCCTTTCAAATACTTTTACAAGTGTGAAAGAGACAAGTGCACTTGGAAATCTTTTCGCAACGAAGGAGCCTGAAAAGAGCTTAAAGAGAACTCAAATGGTCTTTTTTCATAATTTGGAATCACTTTGGCACAAAAAAACAATAAAATAAAACCAAAATGATACTTTCCTCATCGTTTTATGAGCACGAGTAAAGTCGACTAAGATCGACACCGTTTTTCTAGGTTTTAAGAAGCACGACTAAGGTGTGAAAAGCACTTGGAATATTTTTCATGTTTGGATCCATAGCACGAAAAAGGAAAAAGTAAGCTCAAAATGAAGGTCAAAATGTCTCAACATCGGTGTGTATAACTTAAAAGATCCTGCTAAACAATTGGTCAATTACCTTGGAAAACAAAACATTAGTAATATGGAAAAATTGACTCAACAATGGCTTTTATAATAAAATAATAATAAAAATGACTCTTCAGATGCATAAAAGAAGGGTAAAAGCGGAAATTACTCATTTTACCTTGGCTATTTGACCCAAAGAGGAAAATTACCTTGGAGAGGGCAAATCTTCCAGCAGAGATATCCGGAGATCCAGGGCACCGTTTCGACCACCGTCTGGACTAGGTAACTGCTCTTGTTCTTCTCTATCATTTCATGTCAACATTTATCAATTTCAGGGCCTTTTTCTTTTGATTTTAAAGCATGATAAACTGACTCTAATCTAAGACAAAAGTGAAGCAAATGCTACCTTGAATCCTAGATCAAACAAGCATTCCAATATTTCAGTATTGAAGAATAGGAGTGTTGTGGGGAAAAAACACCTATAGTTCAGGGGAGAAACTACCAACTTACGGTGATAAAGATAGACTTACAAGCATTCTGCAAGTACAACAAATAAATGAAGAGATTAGGGTTTAGAGATGTAGGCACCTTATTCAGAAGGTTGATCCTAGCTTTGCCTCCCTTGCTCTTCAGTGCTTATCCAGTGTTGCAATGCCCAGACCTGCAAAACAACTTGATACCTTTCTCAAATACATTTGACTACACATATAAGACTGATACTCATAATAGAAAGAGACATCAAACTATAATCAAACAGTAATCAAATCTGAGACACATTAATAAGTCATATTTGGAAAGAGAAGAACGTCTGATCTTTATTAATGAATGAAAGCAAGTACATAAAGTTATACCTTCCTTCAAGCTTGGCACTTCACGAAACCTAGATTCAAGGTCTCCTGCTTCCGTTCTCCAAGGATCCCAACCTCTAGGCAATTGTACTAGGGTTTACCAAAACTGAAGCACAAGAGAGGGGGATGAGGGTCTCCATTCCTCCAGCATAACTTTGTAATTGGGCTTAGTCCTCTCACATGACCCTTCTACCCTCCTTATATAATCAATGAGGAAGAGGAAAATAAGTTACAACCACTCAAGAGGTTTCCCAACCAACTTAACTTACTCGAATTTCGAGATTTTGACCAAAACATGTGTGTACTCTACTCTATAGTAGACAAAGTCGCGTACACATGGCAATGGGTGCTACTTTGAATGAGACAAAGTCGCGTACACACGCTACTATTATAACAGTGGAGTCGCGCTCATGTTGAAAAATGGCCAAAAACAGGCTTTTCTGCTCATTTTCAGGAGATGGTTTGGTCTGGAAAAATGTTCCTAAGGGTCATATACATCAAATGGGTCAAGAATGAGGTGATTTCAACCATTTTTAGTGTCCCAAATGACTCCTCCATCCACAAATGTCCTGTTGTGTGACTGAACTTGATCTCAAGAAGTGTCGTCATGCGACCAAGGGAAGCAAGTGTCGTCACGGACGGAGAGGTGTCATTTCAAACTATAACAGATGCCCCCTAATGTATGAGGTCAGAGGGAGTGTGGGAAAAGATGGCTGAATTAAATTATAAATAAAAAAGAGTTGAATCATGGAGGAACGGAGAAACCAAGAATCATAGGCTCAAATGAAGTACCTGAAAGCAAAGGCAAAGTCAGACAAACTTATCCATGGGGTAACTGTCCATGTTCAAATGGTGGAACATGATCTCCAAGAGGATACAATAATGATCCAAATACTGATGCATATATCATGGCCACTAAAATACAAGCGTGGATCCATGAGGAACATACGTGTAAACATAGCCACATAAATACAAGGTGGATCTATGTCAAAACTGGAGAACATAGCCATAGAGAACAAGCTGGATCTATGTCTCATCAAGAGCCCAAAAAAGAGTGTGGCTCAGTCTTGCGCAACTTGGGCGATAACATAAATGAGGTGATGCTATCGAGTATCCCAAGGTCTTCATCCAAAAACAACCCAAGGTACAAACCTATCCATGCGAATAAATGAGTTGATGTCGAACATGGGAGGTATCGTTTGATTACCGGTCATTGATGTATACCGTTAACAAACGCGAGGGTGTCCACCAATAATGAAAATGGAACCCAAGGTACCTAGTACATTCAAGCAAGTGCGAATAAGTGGTCGTGCCGTCGAACACTTGAAGAATCCATCGGATAGGAGACATTGATGTATTCCCATCTATCCAATAGCAAGGGAAATTGCCACTAATGACTGCAATCCCCAAAGGTACTAACCGAAACTCTAAACTTCATTCCCAGAGCACAATGAGCTGAAGTCGATGGGAAGAAGTCCGTTGGAAGGGAGGCCTTAATGCATCCTCCATCATCCAACATGAGGGACACTCAAAAGGTATGAGCTGATTTGGAGTAGGACTAAACACATGATGAAACATACTGACACCAAGGAATGGCCGACACATGAGGTCAAGGCAACTGCAGAATGGCCGACACAGGTTATATCCTTGAACAGTGAGCACGACACAAGAGTGACTGAGGCAACTTTTAACACAAAGAGACCACGATACAAATCTGCAATGTAAGATACATTAACAGATTCTCCAAATGATTGGAAGACTAACCAAACGGAGGAGTAGGAACTCTGAGATCAGGTTTACCCTAAGGCCAACGCTAGAACCCAACTTGTTTGAGAGACTCAAAACAGGTGCTTTGTTCAAGGAGATAGTTGACTTGCTGCCATCATATTGAAAGATATTTTAACATTCTTCCCTTCCCTTTCTTTTTTCGTTTTTTAATGAGCTCGACAAAGAACTAAAGCATGCTCGATGGTATTTTCATATTTAAGGAGTCTGAAAAACCTAGAAGAAAACTCCATACACCTATCCGTGGATTTTATATCGAGCCCGGATTGGTCTGTGCTCGGCGGTGTTTTCTTGCTTATAGAGTTGAAAAACTTAAACAGTCCTCTACTTACCCTCTCGTGGATTTCACATCGAGCCCGAGTAGGTGAATGCTCGCTTGGTATTTTCATATTTAGAGTGTCTGAAAACCCTAAAGAGAGACTCCAGAAGGTCCTTTTTCGTAAAGTTAGTCTCCTTCGCCGAAAAAGTGTAAAATGATGGAAGAAGAACTCTTCTAGCGCATACAAGAGTATACCTAGAGTATACCTTTTCCGTAAATTATCCACCAAGGCCTGGAAAAGGGGTAATTCTATACCTAAGTGGATGTCGGTTCAGTTATTTTAACAAGCCCGAAAAGACAACTATGCTCGGCAAACTTTTCCTATTTAAGGAGTCTGAAAAGGGCTTA
This sequence comes from Larix kaempferi, assembly GCA_027924585.1. NCBI lineage: Eukaryota > Viridiplantae > Streptophyta > Pinopsida > Pinales > Pinaceae > Larix > Larix kaempferi. Next base: position 18,442,739 of record BSBM01000858.1, on the reverse strand, counting down.
AAAGAACTCCATAGGGATCTTTTCCATAAAGCTTTAACGAGTCTGGAAAAGTAAACTCATGACCTCCTTACTGTTTTTTAATGAGCTCAAAGGAGATAGGAAAATGCTCATAACTTCCTTACTGTTTTTAACGAGCTCGAAGTGAAGATGAAAGAAATGCTCATAGCCTCCTTACTGTTTTTAACGAGCTCGAAGGCAAGGTGGAAGAAATGCTCGTAACCCACTTACTGTTTTTAACGAGCTCGAAGTAAAAGAAGAATGCTTGAAACCTACTTACTGTTTTTAACGAGCTCAAAGTAAAAGAAGAATGCTCGAAATGGGAGGAGACGAGTGTCAGGGACATGCAAAACTAGCTCCAAGCGCATGGAACAAAGCTATGCATAATGCAAGGAACATGAGCAAGATAAGTACACTCAGGGTGTGTCTCCTCCAGGTAAAAGGTGTCAAATTGTGAGGGCAAAATGATACAGGGCTTAGCGTAAATGAGATCAGAGATGGAGGCTTATACAACGGGCTAAAAGCGTGGAAGCCGGCTTCAAGCTCATTAGCGCAAGCGGGATCATAACAGATGCATATGCAATTTGAACACAAATATGGGAGCCTCATCAGGTATGGCCAGAAATATATGAGGAAGAAAGATATGAGGCTTCTTCTCAAAGTCATGGTAAATCTAAAAAAGCTCCCAAGCCTATGAGAAAAACTCAGCATGGGAACCAGAATGGCGTAAGGGTGCTGACTAGGGTGACCCATGTTAGGTAGGCTCTGCTGTCGGACTGGTGCACAATGCATAAAGAGATGGCTAACATACCAATTTCCAACAGGTTCGACCCTATGGCGAATTCGGATGGCAAAAGGTTCAAATGCAACATAACAGCGGGGAAGCCTAAACCTATATGCAAGGTTCCGAATATACCTGACATGGTTGCACAAGGTGTCGAAAAGGACCAGTAAGCAAGTATACATCCAGCTTAGAATCCTGTCTCCAAGAAACATTAGTACCAGGATCATATCTAAAACATATGTAAGGAAAGACCCGATACAAGTCACTGTGGTAGAAATACTTTCAACTTCACTATCATCAACAACAGGCATAAACAAGGCAGAGTTTTCAAATGAAGACTCTATGGTACCCAAGCCTGAGGACTTATAATCAACAAGATCAACTTCAGGATGAAGATCAAAGTTGAAAGACATGATGGAATCTGTAGAAACAAATTCATCATCATGGGAGTTGAAAAATCTAGAAGCAAAATCAAACTCAACAGGAACACCGATTTGCGGATCTATAGGAGAGTCCAAAGACTCAACAGTAGGAAGATCAGACTTTAAGGTCAAACCGGGGCTGGACATAACTGCAACTAGATCAACATCCAAATGAATGGCAGACTGTACTATGGACTCTAGGAAAATTCCATCGGAAGGAAGTATATCATCCTAGATAGAACACATATCTAAACATTCAGATGGAGATGTCACTTGGTCAAAAGCTGGGACCAAGTCCCGAGAAGGTAAGCATGAACTCAGAGACTTCTTCTCAGTAGCAATTGAACTCAAGGAACAATATGCCACATAAGGCTCATGTGACATAGTAGTGCCTAATGACGAGGGATCAGACTGGTCTTCAGTTGGGTAATAAGGAGGATCAACGAATGCAAGCTGGTCGATGGTGACAATGTTTTCATTATGAGGGAAATGCATCACACGAAAAACTGAAGACACCACAGCATGCATAGCATAAATGTAATCACGCCCAAGGATCATATCAAAGTCCACAGGGTCCTTTAGAACCATAAAATCAACTAAGATTGTTTTTCCACCCAAGGTAACAGGTGCCTGACGGAGGAATCCGATCGGTTCACTAGGTCTTCTATCGAAGGTCAACGGCCAATTAACAGCTAGAATAACATTAGGGAAACCCAAATCTCTCCAAGCATAAGCGGATAAGATACTAACAGAAGCACCTTCATCAACAATGCATCGATCAACCGTATGGTTCCCGATATCAACCTTTATCTGGAAAGGTGTCGAAGAAGGAAGACGAGGCTCGGCTAGACTAGTCCAATCAAAGGAAACAATCCTAGGGCTTGGTAGGGGTTCACATGGCACAGATGAAGTGCCCCCTTTTTCAGGAACATCCAAACTGGTAATGCAGAAGAATTCAGTAGTAGGTGCATCAATCTCCGAAGGACTGATGGGATCGGTCGAAGATTCCATCGATTCGATCACTTCACTCTCCGAAGGAAGAGTGGGGTCGACCAAATATTGCATTGGTTCAACCACTTTATCAACCAAAGGTTGATCTGACTGCAGGGAATCTATAGACAACTCAGGAACAGAGGTTCCTTCAGACATGGACCACACTCTTCGTGCCTCTGGAATGGCAGGGCATCGGTGAGTAAGGTGATCTCCCTTACAAAGTTTACAAGGGAACTTTGGTTTCCGTCCTATAGGTTTAGACTCCTTTACAACGTCAGTATTCTCAGCATGACTAGCATTGGCTGATAGCTTGCCCCCAGCATGACTCACAGAGGCTGGTTGCTCAGAAGCAGAAGACTTTTTAACTAAGGACCACACTTTTTGCACTTCTGGAAGTACAGGGCACAAGTAAGTAAGGTGATCTCCCTCGCAAAACTTACAAGGGAAATTAAGCTTCTGTTTGTTGGGTTTGTCGACAATGTCAACTCCCTCAGCATGACTTGTAGTGGCTAATCTAGTGTCTCTAGTATGACTCACAGGAACTGGTGACTTGTCATTAATATGACTAGCAGTGATCAATGACGTGTCTTCAACATGACTGACAGTGGTTGAAGACAAACTTTCAGTATGATTTTCAGTGACTAAAAGTTTTCTCCCAGCATGACCTCCAGAGGCTAGGTAGGTGCCCCCTGCATGATTTGCATAGGCAGGGTGCTTGCCCCCAGCATGATTCACAGAGGCTGGGTTGTTGCCCCCTTGTTTTGGCATCTTCTTCCCATTATTCCTCCGTATATTCCTTTTAGACTGCTGGTTACTAGTATTGCTACTTTCGCCACATGAGGTAGAAGGAGGAGGAGAAGATGTTACTGGAAAAGAAGGCCCAGGGTTCTGATGCTCTTGATTTGAGGTGCTCACAAAAGAAGCGTCAGGAGCATGCAAGGCATTCAGAGTGGAAAACAACCAAACCGACAGCCCAATAGTGAATCCAGGAAGATTCAGAGTAGCCATTAAGGGAGTACCAATGTTTCCAATGAATGGAACAGCACAAGAATCCCCCGGAACAGGGGTACCTTGATTGGCACTCGCCGGAATGCTAGACATAGTTTCCTGCTCAAATGAACAAGAAGTTCTCTAAGGCAAACTAAAAAAAAAGTAGCACAAAGAGCACACCACTAAAAAAAGGTCCTAAGTAAATCAAACCAGGCAAACAGATGCCTTCCGGAGAAGAGTCTGGGATGATGAGGGCCCAGAACAGATCAACGAAGGATGAAGGACAGTTACCCGGGGTCCACAATACAATGAATAAGGGTGCAAGCGCTGGAATCACCCAACCGCCGTCCCAAAGACCTGCAAGGGATTTCCTCCCACGTCTGTCCTAGGTACAGCAGATATACCCTCCGCTGTCACCTGTATATGAACCTAGAGTCTGATACTAAGGATACCACAACACCGAAAAATCCTGGGGGAACAGTCACCGGTCGAATTAGAAAGCATGGGCAGGGTAGCTAAGCCTGAAACTCGAAAGAGTCCCCAATACGCAATCCGATCTTGGCGTATGCTCGAACAGCAAGTAGGAGGAGTATTCCCACAAACTGATCTCGCAATGACCTACTGCATATATCCCAGGCAAGTTTTGAGTGAGGTGGGTTTACCTGATGATAGTCTCACTACGATTTTTGCGCAATGTGTGATCTTGGGTGGTTTAAGGTGTTTTAAACCCAAGATCCTAACCAAAACTAGTTGGTGTAGTGTAACCTAGAAAAGAAAATGTTGCTAGTTCATTTTATTATGGTTCATTTTAAAGGTTACTTGATTACTCAAAAAGGTAGTGGGTGTGTGAGAGTGGTTATAAGAGTACTGAAAATGAAATATTTACCACCAAACAAATCTTTTTCTTTTTAATGCAAGTCTTAAAATTCTGATCTAGAATGCATGTGCAAATGCAGTTTTTAATATTTCGAATGCAAAAAGGGTAAAAATAAAGTCTAAATAAACCTAAGAATGCAGCTACTCAAGCAAATATGTATGCAAAAGAAAACTTGTTCTTTTTGATGCAAAGCACTCTAAAATCTTTTAAACCACTTGCAAGGTACTCTATTCAGAAGATAAATCAAAATTCTTTATGCTTTTCAAAGGTAAGAAACAAAAACTGAAACTACCCTACTATCAAAGCAAAGCAAATAAACTTTCAGATTCTCTTTATGAAACAGTAAAAGCTACCAAATATGACTTTCAAATTCTTATTGATGTAAGCATGCTAAACATTGGGAAAAGAGTACAAAAACTACTTTTAGACCCAAACGAAGCAAATAACCTACAAAGAAGTATGGTTTGGTAAAGTCAGGTCTGCACATAACAATGCAAACAAGGTCTTGAACAACAGCCAAAACACTTGAGCTTTCACTACAAAAGAAAACTAAAAGCATAAGGGAGGATAAGAAACCAACCTAAAAGAGAAATTTCACTCAAATAGATACAAACAGGGTCAAGAAGACTCAAGAGGTTTCAAATCTAGTGGAAATGGGGCAAGCAATTTCAATCAGACTCAAATTAGGGTACAAAACACCAAACAGGTCCACAACCCCCCAACTTGGGTCAACAAACCCCAAAACTTTCCAAACAAGCCCAAAATGATCAAAAGAGGTTCAAATCATGAATGTAGGATCAGTACAAGGATGGGAGACCATTTACAGTGGTTTAACTCAGACCTAGGGTCATCAGGGACCCCAAAAAATGCAGCCACAGCCCCCAGATTTGGGTCCACAACCCAAAAAACTCAAAAAATCAAACCCAAATTTTGAGCGCTACTGTGTATGAAGGAAACTAGCGCTCATAGCAGTATGGGCTCTACTGTGCAGAGGAAAAGTAGCGTATGGGCGCTACTGTGTGGTACAAACAGTAGCGTACAAGAAAAAAAGTCTAAAAAACGGGGTTAAAACCCCCAAACTGGGTCCACAAAGGTTTGCAAGGGCTGGGAAGGGTCTGTAAAAAGCCAAGGAGGGTCAAACAGAGCCTACTAACTGATCCTAATCAAGAAAATGAGCAAGGACCATCAAACAAGACTGAAGAAATGACCTTGGATACCCCTAAGCAGTTAGGCTTTCCCCAGTGGAGTCGCCATTCTGTTGTGGGGAAAAAGCACCTATAGTTCAGGGGAGAAACTACCAACTTACGGTTATAACTATAGACTTACAAGCATTCTGCAAGTACAACAAATAAATGAAGAGATTAGGGTTTAGAGATGTAGGCACCTTATTCAGAAGGTTGATCCTAGCTTTGCCTCCCTCGCTCTTCAGTGCTTATCCAGTGTTGCAATGCCCATACCTGCAAAACAACTTGATACCTTTCTCAAATACATTTGACTACACATATAAGACTGATACTCATAATAGAAAGAGACATCAAACTATAATCAAACAGTAATCAAATATGAGACACATTAATAAGTCATATTTGGAAAGAGAAGAACGTCTGATCTTTATTAATGAATGAAAGCAAGTACATAAAGTTATACCTTCCTTCAAGCTTGGCACTTCACGAAACCTAGATTCAAGGTCTCCTGCTTCCGTTCTCCAAAGATCCCAGCCTCTAAGCAATTGTACTAGGGTTTACCAAAACTGAAGCACAAGAGAGGGGGATGAGGGTCTCCATTCCTCCAGCATAACTTTGTAATTGGGCTTAGTCCTCTCACATGACCCTTCTACCCTCCTTATATAATCAATGAGGAAGAGGAAAAGAAGTTACAACCACTCAAGAGGTTTCCCAACCAACTTAACTTACTCAAATTTCGAGATTTTGACCAAAACATGTGTGTACTCTACTCTATAGTAGACAAAGTCGCGTACACATGGCAATGGACGCTACTTTGAATGAGACAAAGTCGCGTACACACGCTACTATTATAACAGTGGAGTCGCGCTCATGTTGAAAAATGGCCAAAAATAGGCTTTTCTGCTCATTTTCAGGAGATGGTTTGGTCTGGAAAAATGTTCCTAAGGGTCATATACATCAAATGGGTCAAGAATGAGGTAATTTCAACCAGTTTTAGTGTCCCAAATGACTCCTCCATCCACAAATGTCCTGTTGTGTGACTGAACTTGATCTCAAGAAGTGTCGTCATGCGACCAAGGGAAGCAAGTGTCATCACGGACGGAGAGGTGTCATTTCAAACTATAACAAGGAGAGAAAATAACTGACCTTTCACTCTGAAGCTTGTCCCGCTTGTAGTCCAGGTCTCAAATTACTCACGATGAACCTGTTAAGACCAGACAAGATACAAGCCCATACCATTCTCCAAGTACCTTGAATTACAAGTTAGAATCTAAATATAGCTAGATACAAATCATGTGATTCAATCATAATCAACATACACAAATTGGGAAACAAGACAAGTTATCTTTATTGGAAACTTGATAATGCTTACAATGGTAGCTTGATGTCTAGACCAACTTTCAGCTCCAAGTTCCTTGTCTAGCTATCTCTGCAAAATTCTCAAGATCATAGGTTGGATGCCCCAAAATTCCTCCCTTTAGCTCATGGAAGGATTCTCCTTTATAGTGCTTGGAAGGGATAACCATAAGGCCCGAGTAAGATGGATCTAGTGAGTGTTTGGTGGATCAACCAACCTAAACAGGGAGAGGGGGTTGGGATCGAATCAGGGCTGATAATCCCAAGAAAATATCTCGAAGGATGAGATCCATGATCCATGGAAAAAGGATAAAAATGGTTTTTCACACCCCCATGTCTAAGGATAACAATAATATCGATTATCACGCCCTCGGGTCTGAGCATAGCATGAAAACCATCATTTTTGCTACCTAGCAGATGTGGAAGGCACAAAAATCGATGCATATAGGGTCAACTAATGTGACACATGGCAGATAAGGTGATGTCTTTGGCATTCAATCAATGGATTTTTCTCATAGGTATCTAGATGAGACCAAAGAGGGAGCCAATAATGCATGATGATCATTAGGGAGAAATGTCGCTAGGTCACATGGTACAAGGATGCGACACTAAGGTTTGGAGTGTAACTTTGAGGTATAAAACATGCCTCGTAAAGTATGAGGTCAGAAGAGAATGATGGCTAAAAGAATTTACAAATAATTTTCACGGAGATAGCGTCAAGGGAAGCAACGGGGAGCTAAAAAAGAAAACAATATGTCAAAAATAGCACCGAGGTGGGCATACCCATGCTCAGAATAGCTGACTCAAAGCATGGATTCCGACCAATACATTGGAGATCCATGAGTACTGAGATGATATAAATTGTAGACAAATCATGGCTGCTATGAACAATCATAGATCCATGAGACAATAATGACACAACCACGACCAATACATAAGTGGATCTGTGTGACAATACAATAGTGAGTTCATCCACGTACTTACTATGTGGAAACCTACTAAAAAATCATCATCGCAACCTGGACGTAGACAATATGAAAGTGTGTCCAGGGTCTTCTACTCGATCCCAAAATGATACGAATCTAGCCATGTGATTACAAGGTGTTGAAGTCAAACATGGTAGAGACCACTTGATTACCGGCCAATGATGTGAACCGTTAATAAGTGCGAGGGAAATCACCAATGATGATAATGATCCCTAAGGTATCCCTAGTACATATCAATGAAATGTGAATATATGAGTTGATGTCGAGCATTCGTGAGAGCATTCGATCATAGGTCAATGATGAAAACCTACTATCGAACACGGGGTAACCTCCATTGAGGCATGCAGGTACCAAGGTATTGATGGTTGATTCCTAATCCTAATTCATGGATAATGATTTGGTGTCGACATGAATAGACTCGTCGAAGGTGGGCCATGATGAATCCCACATCATCGACACAAAATCAGTATGCGAAAGGTGTGTAGCAATGAAAATAAAAAGACGTTTACTGACACAATGGAAAGTTTGACACAAAGCAGACGCTAACTCGATAGCAATGACCCTTTGAACATATAACGGCATGAAGTGAAATTTGGCAGCAGGCGATACTTGAACAGACAAAACAAGTGGAGGCATGAACTCTAGCGGAGATGAGGACGCATAACCATGATGATGACTTTATCAGCAAGACTGACTACCCAAAATAGACAAGGTGACGATGCATGCCATGTTCTAAGGTGACGACTAACAAGCTGCCAATAAGGTAAACTTGACTCATTTCCTATTTTTCCCCGACATGATGGATGAGTACCTCTTTGTTGTTTTACGAGCTTAAAGAGGATAACAAATGCTCGGTATAGCTCATCTGATAGATGAGTCCGATATCACATCTTTTACAGAGATGAGAAAGGAGGGGTTCGTCCCGAAGTGGGCCCTTTAATGTTAAATTTTAACGAGTCCAAGGAAGGAAATCTCGACAGTTTTTCATATTTAGAGAGTCTGAAAAACTTAAAGAAGGCTCCAAAATGTACTTTTTCGTATGTTTAGTCGCCTAGTCCCGAAAAAGTGTAAGACAATTTCTGAGAGAACTCTCCCTGTCAAAGGTTGACTGAGGAATTCCTTTCTCATAAATAGTCTATACGGGCCGAAAAAGGGGTAACCTATCACCGAATAGACGTCCTTTCAAATAATTTTACAAGTGTGAGAGAGACAAGTGCACTTGGAAATCTTTTCGCAACAAGGGAGCCTGAAAAGAGCTTAAAGAGAACTCCAATGGCCTTTTTTCGTAATTTGTAATCACTTTGGCCTGAAAAAATAATAAAATAAAACCAAAATGATACTTTCCTCATCGTTTTACGAGCACACGTAAAGTCGACTAAGCTTGACACCGTTTTTATAGGTTTTAACAAGCACGACTAAGGTGTGAAAAGCGCTTGGAATCTTTTTCATGTTTGGATCTAGAGCACAAAAAAGGAAAAAGTAAGCTCAAAATGAAGGTCAAAATGTCTCAACATCAGTGCGAACAACTTAAGAGATCCCTTTAAACAATTGGTCAATTACCTTGGAAAACAAAACATTAGTAATATGGAAAAATTGACTCAACAATGGCTTTTATAATAAAATAATAATAAAAATGACTCTTCAGATGTATAAAAGAAGGGTAAAAGAGGAAATTACTCATTTTACCTTAGCTATTTGACCCAAAGAGGAAAATTACCTTGGAGAGGGAAAATCTTCCAGCAGAGATATCTTGAGATCCAAGGCACCGTTTTGACCACCATCTGGACCAGGTAACTGCTCTTGTTCTTCTCTTTCATTTCATGTCAGCATTTATCAATTTCAGAGCCTTTTTATTTTTCTGGGAAAGAACCAAGTGCATCATTTTCGCCCTCTGAAATTTTTGCACTATCCCCATGTTGGGAAGTGCGATAAACTACAGATTATCGCGTGGCGTGGTCAGGCTGAAGCAAGATAATTACTAGTTATCGCGCAGTGCCGAGCCTGTGCAGTGCGAAAATCGACAGAAAAGGAAAATGCCCGAGTGTTTTTCAGTTGATGAAGGTGAAATCAAGTTTCCATCTTTGAATAAATGCTTTGTTTGACCTTCTCAAGGTTTTACAGCTTGTTTGAGGAAAGATGGTTGATTGGAAAGAGAGGGAGCATGAAGAGGATGATCGATTGGATGCAAATGACCAAATGACACTAACCACACTGCGGGAATGTGGGTTATTGAAATTTTTCAAGACCAGAGGTGTTCAGAAGCAAGGAAAGCTTTTAAATTACATAATCCAAATGTGGGATAGTGATATACAGACTTTCCGCATCGGGGAACACACCCTCAAGATTGAGCTCAAGGAAATCTACTTTCTCACTGGCCTCTCTAAGAGATAGGCTAGGGTTAACCTGTGTGGGCATAGGGCCTAGGAAAAGAGTACAAGTGACTTGATTGTACATTACTGTAGACAGGGTTCTTCGAAGAAAAGTGGGAAAGTTCCCATCAAAGACATGATAGATCTTTCGATGAGAACTGTCTTGTTTTCCAAAACAAGAGCAATGGGTAGTGTGGGTCCTCACCATGCAACATGAGGGAAAATGACTCTTGCTGTAGAGTGCATGGAACCAAATCTATTCAACTGGTGTGAAGGGGTCTTAACCAACCTCAAAGAACAAGTTACCAAGTGAAGGAATGGGGACACTCACCAGTTTGGGTATGGGAGTATCCTAGTCACCTTCTTCCTAGAGAGGGTGCCATTGTTGCGTCCTCAAGTATCCATGCCCATTCGTCCTCTAACTGAGCCTCGAAGGGGGCGATGGAGTGATTATGCAGGACGGCTCAGTGGGCCACAAGTCTTGGCATTTGGCAAAGATTTTTTCTCATGGCTCGAGGAGCAGATCATCATGATCGAGGACTACCCCTATCAAGGGGTGGAATTTCATGAGGACATTGACTTGGCACTACCTGAGGATGTATACTGGGACAACTCAGGTATATGACCTTCACCACTTGTGTTTTTAATTTTTTTTTAATATATAAGTTTTAGTTATTTTTCAATGTGTAGAAAGATCTAACATATGTACATGTGCATGTCGCAGATTGCGGGCCAAGGAGACCAGCGGGATACTCGCCGCTACACTGAGGAGGCACTCAACAATGCGCCATGTATGTGGACGAGGAATAGGAAGAAGAAGTAGGAGGGATCCACGATGTAGAGCGGAACCTTCAAGGTTTGACCATGGGGGTTCCTACTATGAGGATGGTTGATATCCCTCTTCATCTACAGAGGCATATTGTAGGGGTGGTAGGACATATTGGTCAACTGCTTCATCGGGTAGCCAGTGTTGAAATATTGTAACTTCAAAGAATATTATATTTGTATATTATTTATTCCGGAGATGTTTCATATCTCCGATGTGATTATACTATAAATCTGGAGATGTTTATTCCTCCGAGTTAGGTGTGGTAACTAGGGTTATTAGACCCACCATGTGGGGGTCGGCCCAGTTAGTTATAATGGGGTATTTAACCTAATGGTTAAATACGAGCCTACATGTACTTGTGTAAAATACATATCAGAGTAGTGTATAAATAGAGGAGGTGTGTTCCTCATTTGATACACTCACTCACTTGAGGATAGAGCACTTGTGGAGGAGAGGTCTACTATTGTGGAGGAGGAGATCATGTCTCAGGGTTTCATGTTTGTATATTGCTGGTCATCTATATTGAGGAAGCTTTGCTGGGTTTTCTACCCCATGAGGGTTTCCCAGGATAAATCTCTGTCTCTTGTGTTTATGCTGTGTTTGTTGTTTCTTCAGTGATCCTATATATGCTATTATTGTGAAATGGAATGTAATGCTGCTATTTTCTGTCTTAGCATATTAAATCTTAACATGGTATTAGAGCTAACCTGAAGGAAGACAAGGTATGGCACTTACGACACTTGCTTTACTTACGATAATTTGAAGGTTAGGGTTTTACTAGCAAAAACCAGTCTTCGTGGAACTTTCGCTATAAATCCATTTCTGCGAAGGTTCAGGGTCTGAAACGTTTACAGGTAGAAGATAACATCCCCAGGTACCTTGTGTCCAAAGGGCACCCTCAGATTCATTGTACTTTATGAGTTATGATCAGTACAAGTTAGGGTTTCTGCCTCTTCCAGATCTTAGTCAAAATCAGGTAACCTTGGAAAAAAGGTCATAACTTGGGCTAGGAAGCTCCAAATGAAATTGCATAAAAAGTGACAGGTAGTACACAGATTGTAATATCTCAGGAAACTTTTTCAGAGGCCAAATATGAGCCAGTGACACGTGGCATGCCGTACAAGTTAGCTCTCCTGTTTTATCCCATAAACAGGTCACGTTGCGACACTTGGCATAACTCTCTCTCAGAGAGTCCAATTGAGGTCAGACCTATCAATATGGAAAGATAACAGGGCAAGCTATCTCAAGAAAATTTTTCAGAGGCCGAAGTTCAAACAGTGACACGTGGCACACCGTACAAGTTCGCTCTACTGTTTTATCCCATAAACAGGTCACGTTGCGACACTTGGCATAACTCTCTCTCTGAAAATCCAATTGAGGTCAGACCTGTTAGGATGGAAAGATGACAGGTTAGGATACTGCAAAAAAAGGGTTTCAGACCCTGTGGAGCAAAAATTTCAGAGTTATAGCAGAAACAATCAGGTGCATATTTCTGTCAAAACAGAATTATTTTTCGAGCACCTTTATTCATGGCTTCCGGAATTTAGGGTTTCAGAAAAAGTTAGAATTTTTGGAATTGGAGTCCACGGATGAATGCTACTCAGGAAAATCGAAATTTAGAGACCAAGATCGAATTTTTTGGTTGGGTGGAAGACCGGGCTTGATCAAACCCCAGTTCGGGATTTTGATCGGAAAGATGGAAAATTAGGGCTTCAGCAAAAGTTGGAATTTTTGAAGTCTGTAACCACGGCTGGAAACTCCTAAGAAAAATAAGAGTTTAGAGCCTTGGATCGAACCTTTTGTTTGGGCAGAAGGGTGGGCTTCATCAAACCCTAGTTCGGGATCCTGTCCAGAAGATCCATAAGTTTCAAAGGCAATTTTGAGGGGTCAAATTTTGGAAATTCCAAAATTGAAGTATGCTAGTTTGATCAGCTCAGCAAGACATATTCTTTCATCCATTCAGAAGTGTGAAAGTCAAAGATTGAATTTTTAGGGTTTCTCTAGAAAACCCTAATCAAGCTCCAGATCAAGTTTCAGGGGGAGTTGAGGCTAAGGCCTTACATAAGAAGACTACAAGAAGTCTCGACAGGTATGGCTTAAGGAGGTTCAGGTATGTCTTGAAATCTGATTCTTGATTAAGTTCATAATGTGTTTTGTCTTCATGTTATTTATTAGTACAATCTTGATTAATGTTAGAATTGTCTTATCACCCTAGTAACAGTATGAATGCATGTGAATGATCGAAGACATTCATTGATTAGGGCTATATGATTGTACTAATGCATTATGGTGTTGTGTGAGGTTGATGTTGTCTGCTAACAAGATACAGGTACATCACAAAAGACAAATCAAGTTCCATGACCATGACCACATGAATACAAAGACTCATCCATAATCTTTGTTCTACTTATGAGGTATGTATGAACTTGTTATATTATGCTTAACCTATGAGACATGCAGGTTCTAGCTCAGGATATCTAAATCAATGAAGAGATTGTTTAGGTATGTTGCACATAACTAAGCAGGTATACTAATCCAGGTATGTTTTCCTATGTCATGTTAGAATCTTACCTTGTGATTAGGATCCCTTATATAAGTATACTTGGTATGATTGGTTATGCTTATTCATAAAGTTAGTAATCAAGGGTTTATGCATATCATGTCTCTTATCTTGGTTGATTATTTAACTAACTAGATCAAACAAGAATATGCATAAGTAAAGGAAGACTTCCCTGAAACCTTGAATATTATCTATAATCATGATTATACATTTTCAAGATTATTTAGAACTATAATGTTTTGATAACATTGAGATTATACTAATGAATGTATGTTTGTGTATGAGATCATGATGATGACACTAGTGCACATTTGAGCATGCACAGTGGTACAGAATGAATAGAAGTTCAAAAGACATACAGAAGATCAAGTGGGAGGCAACCACACAAACATAAAAGATAAGTATTTGAGTTGTTATTTGAAATAGTAAATGATATTGCCTGTAATAGATTGTATGCATATTTGTATTCCTATAATATATCATGGTGAGTGTAAATATTCATAGAACATTGAACAGTATACTACTAATATGCATATGATTGGTAAGTTGGACAAACATTCCATTGTTGCTTGTCTAGAATGAAACCTCTTTGCTGACATGCTGAGAGTTGTGCACACTCTCGATAGTATGTTCTGGTAGAGATGGAAGGCATCTAGATAGCCACTGTATGCATACAGGATATGGGAAAGTGTTGTGCCAAAGTATTGGTCAAAATAGTTGCATCACTATGTAAATGATATCTGTATGCATAATAGGTTATCATGTCAATATGATTTGATGATTATGAAGTATTACTAATCATGTACTTAATTTTGATTTGTAGGAAAGGTCATGAAGAATGATGGACACCGTACAAGTGGTGGATGTTCAAACAAGAAGATTTACAAATCAAACAAAATATAGAAGGCTCATGGCTAGAATATTCTCTTAGAAAGGGGAAGAGAATCATGACAAGATGTTTGCTCCAAGTATGGTGTAATTAAATAAGAAGTGTGAATCAGGTTCTGTATAGGTACCTAGGATCGATAATAAATTGATAAGCTTAATGATCACCATGGGTGATGTGGATCTCAACCTTTGCTACAAGGTTGAATATGATTTCTATACACATATGACATGGATGCAAGAAGGAACTCACCATAGAGTTCGAATGATATTAAGGTTCATATCAGTAGACCCATCTAACGAGAGATGGCACAGATAGATATGCAGAAGATCATTCAATGCAGAAATGAAAATGAAAGATCTCAAATTGATGCTTTACTTCCTAGGTCTGGAAGTATGGCAAGGCTCAGAAGAAATATTTCTCAACCAGGGAAAGTATGATGAGAAATATGACTTGAGGTGTTGGAATGGCCACTCTTATGGATTCCAACTTGAAGCTGTTAGGGGATAACTCATCAGAGTTAGTGGATATAACTCTGTACAGTCAAATTATTGGGTCATTGATGTATCTAACATATACTAGATTAGATATATGCTTTGTTGTGAACACCTTGAGTCAGTATCTAGTGGAAACTAGATGTGTTCACCTGATAGTTGCAAAGCATGTGATGAGGCACATAAAGGACACGATAGAATTTGATCTATGCTATCTTGAAGATCATGACTTCAGATGGTTATTCAGATTCTGATTGGGTAGGAAGTGTATCAGACAGGAAGAACACATCGAGAGGATGTTATTGTCTGGGATTAGCCATGATCTCATGGTTTAACTGGAAGCAGTCTAGTGTGGCTCTCAGCACAATCATAATATATGGATGCTTGCTCTGCTAGTTGTGAAGAAGTTTGGCTTCAGGATTGCTTGACTTAGAGATAGAACCAACTGTGATCCTATGTGACAAATAGAGTTGTATCAAGATGACATATAATCCAGTGTTCCATGATAAGTCAAAGATCATAGGGATCTAACAAGATATGACACAGAAAGGAACTATAAAGTTTGAATTTGTAACAAGTTACCGATGTACTAACCAAACCTCTACCTCAAGTGAAGAAGTTACCAACATACTAACCAAGCCTCTGTCTCGAGTGAAATTTGAATACTTTCGAGACAAGCTTGGTGTAGCTCAAAAGGACCCTCCTCGAAAGGGGGAGTAGTATAGTCACTGATGATGAAGATTGTCTCATCGAACAACAAGGTCGATGATGAGGTAACCTGTTCTCTACACCTAGATACTTAGAAATATTTAGATTTAGGACTCGTATACTTAGAATACTTAGTTTTACTGATACATGCTTTTGATGTTATATGTATTAGTAAGAATACATGCTTTTGATGATAGATGTATTGGTGAGAATACATGCTTTTGATGATAAGATGTATTGGTAAGAATACATACTTTTGATGATACATGTATTGATTAATGTACTTGTATGGTTGAGGATACTTGTACTTGTGTTGATGAGAATACATGTGAGGATTGTATCATCCTTGAACACTTGTTCTAAAGTGAGCCGTAGACAGGTGTCTCCAAGAAAGAAGAGGGATTGTATCATCCCTGGACTTCAGTTCCTGAATTGATCCGTAGACGTATGGTCTCCAAAAATGAAGTCCTTAGTGGACAGATAGGGATTGTATCATCCCTGGACCTTGGTCCCTGAATTGAGCCGTAGATGTGAGGTCTCCGAGAATGAAGTCCTTAGTGGACTGTTGAGGGGATTGGATCATCCCTGGAATTTCAGTCCTAAAGAGAGCCGTAGATGTGAGGTCTTTGAGAATGAAGTCCTTAGTGGACAGTTGAGGGGATTGGATCATCCCTGGAATTTCAGTCCTAAAGAGAGCCGTAGACGTAAGGTCTCCGAGAATGAAGTCCTTAGCGGATAGTTGAGGGGATTGGATCATCCCTGGACTTTCAGTCCTAAAGAGAGCCGTAGACATGAGGTCTCCGAGAATGAAGTCCTTAGTGGACAGTTGAGGGGATTGGATCATCCCTGGACTTTCAGTCCTAAAGAGAGCCGTAGACGTGAGGTCTCTGAGAATGAAGTCCTTAGTGGACAGTTGAGGGGATTGGATCATCCCTAGACTTTCAGTCCTAAAGAGAGCCATAGACATATGGTATCCGAGAAGTGGGGATTGTATCATCCCCGGACTTCGGTCCCTGAATTGATTTGTAGACGTGTGGTCTCTGAGAAGTGGGGATTGTATCATCCCTGGACTTCGGTCCCTGAATTGATCCGTAGACGTGTGGTCTCCGAGAAGTGGGGATTGTATCATCCCCAGACTTCGGTCCCTGAATTGATCCGTAGACGTGTGGTCTCCGAGAAGTGGGGATTGTATCATCCCCGGACTTCGGTCCCTGAATTGATCCGTAGACGTGTGGTCTCCGAGAAGTGGGGATTGTATCATCCCTGGACTTCGGTCCCTGAATTGATCCATAGACGTGTGGTCTCCAAGAAGTGGGGATTGTATCATCCCCGGACTTCGGTCCCTGAATTGATCCGTAGACGTGTGGTCTCTTAGAAGTGGGGATTGTATCATCCCCAGACTTTGGTCCCTGAATTGATCCGTAGACGAATGGTCTCCGAGAAAGTGATTTTTTTTTGTGGTTACTTGTATTGGTAGGATACTTGTATTAATGATGTGGTTACTTGTATCGGTAGGATACTTGTATTGATGATGTGGTTACTTGTATTGGTAGGATACTAGTATTGATGACGTGGTTACTTGTATCGGTATGGATACTTGTATTGATGATGTGGTTACTTGTATCGGTAGGATACATGTATTGATGACATGATTACTTGTATCAGTATGGATACTTGTATTGATGATATGTATACTTGTATTGGCATGAATACTTGTATTAATGATGTGGATACTTGTATTGTTATGGATACCTGTGTTGATGATGATGCTGACGATCGTGTGATGACGATGCTGATGATCGTGTGATGACGATGCTGATGATCGTGAGATGACGATGCTGATGATCGTGTGATGACGATGCTGATGATCGTGAGATGACGATGCTGATGATCGTGTGATGACGATGCTGATGATCGTGTGATGACGATGCTGATGATCGTGTGATGACGATGCTAATGATCGTGAGGTGACGATACTGATGATCATGAGGATCCAGATGTTGATGTTGTTGTAGCTGTTCGAGTGCTGCAGAAGATAAAGACTAAGTACTGAAGATGTTGATGTTCCAGTATTGAAGATGTTCCAGTAACTGCTTGAGTTACTGATGATGTTGAGAAAGCTTCCAATGATTTATAGATGTATCATGTATGATGTTGATGACTCCTTGCTCGTGCAGATACTGTTATAATATCCTTCTCGTTAAGGGGGAGTGTTGAAATATTGTAACTTCAAAGAATATTATATTTGTATATTATTTATTCCGGATATGTTCCATACCTCCGATGTGATTATACTATAAATCCAGAGATGTTTATTCCTCCGAGTTGGGTGTGGTAACTAGGGTTATTAGACCCACCATGTGAGGGTCGGCCTAGTTAGTTATAATGGGGTATTTAACCTAATGGTTAAATACGAGCCTACATGTACTTGTGTAAAATACATATCAGAGTAGTGTATAAATAGAGGAGGTGTGTTCCTCATTTGATACACTCACTCACTTGAGGATAGCGCACTTGTGGAGGAGAGGTCTGCTATTGTGGAGGAGGAGATCATGTCTCAGGGTTTCATCTTTGTATATTGCTGGTCATCTATATTGAGGAAGCTTTGCTGGGTTTTCTACCCCATGAGGGTTTCCCAGGATAAATCTCTGTCTCTTGTGTTTATGCTATGCTTGTTGTTTCTTCAGTGATCCTATATATGCTATTATTGTGAAATGGAATGTAATGCTGCTATTTTTTATCTTAGCATATTAAATCTTAACAGCCAGAGTAGTGGTGTGCTACCATGAGCATGGCGAAGATAATGATTAGTCTTTTCGATAGCAATATTTACTTTTAGCGGCATGTACACGATATGTAGGCCAAAGAGCCCAATTTTGTATGGGACAAGATCCCAAATTTTGTCTTTGGACACATCTTATTATATGTATTCAACAAGAAACATTTTATATGTGATTATTTACATGTGGATCTATTTCTATGACTTGTTTATTTACAGTGGCTTGTGTGTTTGTTTATGATGTATGTTATGTATGAGTTAGATGCCAATCCAATATGTAGTTAGCCAATGAGTCAGCTACAACATTGAATTCTCTTGGTACATGTTGATATGAAATATAATAAAATGATCGTTCCAAGAAGCATACCCTTCTAAATAGGCGAAGTAATGTAGGATCGCAAACAATGTAAACACAGTTCAGATGGGATACCACGAGTCGGGAATCCAAGTAGACTGAAAAGGTGCAGATTCCAAGGGAAGCAACTTCAGTTAAGAGTCTGGTGACTGCATGGTACTCTGCAATATTGTTGGTTGCGGGGCCCAAACAATTGACCGTCTGAGGATAACAACTCGCTAGCAGGAGAATAGATTACCCATGCTATGGAAGCAAGGTTCCGGGTATGTCAGCTAGCGCTGTCTACGAATCCGTAGTATGTTGACATCTACAAATAAAAGCACAATTCAAGGTAAGTAAAGGTACATGAAACAAGATCCATGGAGACACACACAAAAAGAAATAAAACTGAAAACAAGCTAACAACACTATGTACAAGGTATCTCACGTAGGATAAGCCTACGTGTAGAACTGTTTTAGGAACAACCCATTGCAGGGCCGCTCCAAAGGTGTACCATCACAATCGACGAGCTTGTAAGCTCCTTTTTCCAATACACATTTTACAATGAAGGGACCGTACCACATCGACTCTAGCTTTCCTTTTCCGAGCTTGTCATGCATTTGGTCATATGTGAGTACAAGGTCTCCCTCGTTAACAATATGAGGTTGAACGGATTTGTCATACTATGCTTTGACGCATTTCTTGTGGGATTCATCAGCTATAGCAGCATCGCAGGGGGTCTCATTTAGCTTGGCTAGATACAGAAACCGTTCTTCCTCAGAGGTTGTATTGGGAGGTAGCTCAATGGATATCTTCAGTGATGGAATTTCACATTCAATCAGTAAAATAGCTTCCAGGCCATACGCAAGCTGAAATGGTGTGAACCCAGTTGCACTTTTCATTGAGGTTCGATAGGCCCACAAAGCCGAAAAGAGAGCCAAGTGCCAATTTGATTTCTGGGTACCTATAGTATGCTGAATCATGAGTTTCAAGACCTTGTTTATGGCCTCTACTTGGACGTTCACCTGTGGGTAGTAGGGGGTTGAATTTTCATGATGCAAACCCAACTTTGCACTCAATTCTTCAATCATATGGTTCCTAAAATGGGAACCATGATTGGTCAAAATAGATTGTGGAACTCCAAATGTAGCCTAGCTATAATATGGTTGAATATGAACTGCGTTGTTATTTTAACATCTTCTGCAAAGGTAGGCATTGCTTTAGCCCATTTTGTGAAATAATCTACAGCTACTATGACATAGACATGCCCCTCGGCTAAAGTGGGTTTACAATGCATGAAATCAATGCCCCATTTAGAAAAGGGGCCGAAAACAACAACAGGATGAAGTGGAGCAGGATGCGAGCATTTTTTGCTATGGAAGAATTGGCAGGGTGGACACTTCTTGACCGTTTCAATGCAATCCTTGAAAATCGAGGACCAGAGATATCCCGGTCGTAAAATCTTCTGGGCCGTAGCCAATCCAGAGAGGTGACCACCACATGCTCCAGAGTGACTGTCATTGAGAACGTGTCTGGCCTTATCTAAAGTTAGACAACATCAAAGAATGGTATCGACACCACGGTGATAAAGGGTATCACTAATGATAAGATAGTACTTGGAATGATGTTGGATGCGAAGACATTCATCCTAATTGAGTTCGGGTCAAAAACATTGGGTTTGGATATATAGAATGATATCCCCATACCACAGATCAGACGCGCTAATGAGAAACAAAGATTCGTCTAGGAGAGAATCGATGAGCTCCAGTTGCTTAGTGACATGGGACCAAGACCAAATATTTCTTGGGTTTTGCCTTGGCGAATTCCAAGTCAAACTCTTGAAGGACAACAATCCAACAAGAATATTTTCCCCCAAGCATTTGGCGTGTGAGGATGTAGTACATTGGATTGAAGTTAGCTATGATAGTGGTCTGGAGAAGCAGAATGTAAAGGGGGAACCTCTGGACAACGAAAACTGTGGCTAGAGCCAGCTTTTCAACATGCGAGTAGCGGGTTTCAAAGTTGAAAACACTCTTACTAATATAAAAGGCTACATGTTCTATGTCATTGGCATCTTCCTAAACTAACACCATGCCGATGGTGGAAGTGGAAGCTAGGAGATATAATATGTAATCCCGTGTGTAGTTGGGGGGTTGGATTATGGGATCCTTAGTGAGGGTTGCCTTTAGATTGTCAAAGGATCATTGGGATTTGTCGTCCCAGATGAAAGGGATGTCCTTTTTCAAAAGCCTCATATCGCCTTTTGTGATCTCAGCAAAATTGCAAACGAAACAACGTAGAAAGTTTACATGCCCTTGCAAACTTTGAAGTGCTGGTATGTCAGTGGGTGAAGACAGAGCTAGAATGGATTCTACCTTCGCTGGGTCTATGCATATGCCATCCTTGGAGATTATGAATCCCAATAGTTTTCTGGCTTCAACAAAAAAGACACACTTGTGTGGATTTAAATGAATATTGTATTGGCAACACCTTGAAAATATGGCGCTCAAATGGTCTGTATGATCATCCCGAGCCTGATAATGGGCAGGAAAGTCATCGAGTTATGGTTCCACAATATGCTTAACGTCGTGAAATGCATATGACATCTCCCGTTGGAAAGTTGCCTCAACGTTCTTAAAGCCAAAGGGTAGATTTTGGTATGCAAAGGTCCCCCAAGGACAAATGAAGGCTGTCTTACGCTGGTCTGTGGGGAGTATATCTATCTGATTGTAGCCAAAAAAGCAATCCATGAATGAAAAGATGACACTCCTGGCACAATTATCGATAATCTGGTCAATAAACGGAGTTGGATAGTTGTCTTTTAGACAAGCTTTGTTCAAATATTAGTAATCGATGCAGAATCTAATCGTGCCTTATTTTTTTGCCACAGGAATGATGTTAGACACCTATTTTGTCAACGGGAAAGGATAGATAAAACCAACACGTAGAAGTTTTAAAATTTCTGCCTTGATAGTCGCTACTTTATGGGGATGAATGGACTGGAGTTTCTGCCGAACTGGTCGGGCACCAGGAAAAGTTTTCATTTCGTGGACTATGATGGATGGGTCTATTCCTAGAATCTCTTCCTAACTCCCAGCAAAAACGTTGCGAAATTCTTTGAATAAGGAAGTATAGAACTCCACCTCAGTGGGAGTACATGTCTTGCCAATGTGAATGTTTTCCATGACACTAGGTTTCACTGAAATGTTAATAGGAGTGGTTTCCATGATGTTGGCCAAGTTTCCTTTAGAGAATATATCGTCAAGTGAAGTGGGGAACTTGGGTTTAACAATTTCAAGTGAACTACTGGGTTTAGTATCTTGCTCGATCTTATGGATAGTAGGGAAAGAAGTCTGATGATGGTGATCTTCCCAAGGTGGTTCATCAACGCACATAACCTCCATAATCAACTCGTCAAAAGTAAAAATCAGTGTGAGAGGATCAATAAATGGCTATGATGGGATACCCTCAGACGAGAGCTATGCCACTGCATGATGTGTAGTAGAATCAACCCAATCTGTGGTTGATTGGATTGCCTAGTAAGTCGCGAGGTTCCTATTCAATGGCATGGAGTTTCCATAGGTTTCAAGCTCTGTAGGACTCGGTATCACCCAAGAATCAGTAGGTTCGTTGGATGGAGTGATACTTGACGATATCATGTTTATGGAAAAGATAGGGGTTCTAAGCTCCGGAAATATTCCGATGAGGGAGGAATCCTTCATAATACCAACACCAACATATTCAAAATGGTACTGAGATTCAATTAGCAACGAAACATTGTGGGAGGAGTTCGAATGAATGTCTAGAGTATAGAAATCTAACTGATCTATAGTAACAATTTTCCCTTGATGAGGAAATTGTACTAGTCGAAAGATGAAGGATGCAACGGTGGTCATGGCATAGAACCAATTCCAGCCGAGTAGAATATTATAATCCAATGGTGCATCTAAGACTTCGATATGTATAGATACTGCCTTTTACCCTAGTTTGACGCCAATTGCAGGGATGAGTTCCCATGGCTGAAAACCATGTCTATCAAATGGTTTGAGAGTAGTGGGAGAAGGTGTAACCTCAGGCGAGACTATGGCTCTGCAACAAGTCAAGGACATGATCAATGTGGAAGCACACTCGTCTAGAATATTGCGATGAATGTTGTTTCCATGGATCTTCATCTTGATCTGGAAGGCTAACTGGTGGGAAATCCTAGGTTTAAAATACTCCAAGTTAAACATGATCGTGTTAGAAGTATCAGGGTCTACCGCCCCTAGTGCTGAAAGTAAGGTTCTGCGCTGTGTGGGACAGTGTTGTAGAACCTCGAGAGTCGACATCACACATGGTGCTTGAGCTAGGTCCTCAACAATATTGTAATTTTGGGCCACTTGTGTGTTAGGATTAAATGTCTCCTTCCGGATGGTTCCCTTGGGTGGGCGTAGCACCGTGTTAGTGACAGGTATTTCAATGTGGAGATGACTAGTGGGGGAAGGTGTGATAGGCGGATCTTCAGGAGGAGTCTTTCCATGGGCTGTCTCCATTTTTTTTGAACTTGGAGGGGTATCGTATGTCCTTACTCGAGTGGATATATGGATCTCCTCATTACTCATCAGCAGAATATCGCGGTTTGCGGAAGTTTATCCACGGGGTGGGTTGTTCGGATTTCCCTCTTGTGGGGGATTGTGAGTAACCATTTTTTGTTGTTGGTGGGGGAAAGGATCGATTAGCACTACCAGGCGGGAAGATCCTTTAACAAATTTATTGACTTCGTCCTTGGAAGGAGAGTCTCGTGTGTAGTGATATTCCTGACAAATCGGGCAAGGAAAATTTGCTTTTCGACGTGGTTTGGGATCATTGTTGGTTGGTTGCAGCTTGGGGTTCTCCTGTTGCTTAGAAATTTTCTTGGATTTTCCTCAGTTATTCTTCTTCTTTCCTCTAGATTGTTGTGACGTGGACTGAACAACATTCACCTCAAAGGAAGGAGAAGGAGAAGTAGAAGCTTTGGGTGCATCCTGAGGTGGGGATGGGGCAGCAGTAGCTTGTTTCCCACTCGGTTTGGTTGTAGAATAGGCCTTAACTGAATCGACAATTCCATCAATGGGGGGTTCAGAGGCGGGCTTGGTTGGATCAGTAGTGGTGTGGGTCACATGAGGAATAAGCTCATATAAAATTCTTGATTGGGTATATAGAAAATCTATATATTGAGCGCAGGAAATCGTCTGTTCCTCCGTGATAGGTCCGCCCATGGCAATATCCCCAGTATGGTTTCCAATTTATATGGTGATATTTTCTTCCTACAGGTAAGATGAAAACCCCTTGGGATTAGAAAATGCCCCTTGTTTCCTACCCAAGACAGAGAGGAAACAAATAGACACTAGTCCTCCTAGATCTAGCTCACACATCAACTAACAAGCTATGGAAATACAAAGCAAGTAGATGGCGTACCTCACTCTGATGGTTGTCCTTGCTTCTCCTAAGTTTCTCCAGCTCCAGCCTTTCATTATGGACTTATGAACTTGTTCACAAAGGGAAGACAACACCTTCTCCAAAGCAATATATGTATAAACAAATATCTAACTATACAAATATAGATGACAACAACTATGTCTCAAATGAAAATGACAAGGGGGAATTATTTGGATGCCTATCCTCGGTGTCCTACCTAACTACCAAATTATTTTTCTCCTCAAGCGAGGTTAAAGTGTGTTGAGTTAGGGAGTGTAAATTTTAATGGTTGTATTACTCAGTTGGGTGATGGAGGTGTAACTTGTGGTGTTATGATGACTCAAACCATGCAAAATGAATATGAATCAAAATGAGCCTTTCTATTCAATGAATGCTAGCTAAAGTAAAGAGAGAGTTCTTCGATCACAATGCAAGCATAAACTTTTTCAAGGAAACGAAAAAACCACTCAATTTTTTTTTCTTTTTCTTCTTTGAATAAGCCAAACTAATGTAATTACTCTCAAGATGCAACTGATTCTCAACTAATGGTACTTCTAATGAGTAAACTTATGTGACAAAAAATGAGAACCGATTCACTTCCTAAATGCAAAATTACGAATTTGATCTTTTCATAAAAAACTAAACATGTTCCAAAAAGTCTTCCAATATTGATTTTCGATAACAAGAATGGAAAGCTACTTTGATAAGAACAAAATAGTCTTTGCAATAATATAATCAAGGAATTTGACAATCAACAAATAAACTTGATGGTCTTGAAAGTACCAATCGAATGCAAAAATGGTAAGGAGGTGATCAAGTAACCACAAAACTCAAAAATCCAAGCTCGAAAATAAACACAACAAGCCAAAAGACACTTGCAACTTTGCAGAAAGGTGACAAGAGAGATGTGTAGACAAGATGCAGAAGGTAATGAGTAAGTAGGTATGACTATAACAGTGACCTAAAACTAAAAAATGTCCAATGTGTCTACCAAAATTGTTTTTGAGACCAAGCAAAGATTGAAAAAAAAAACTTCAAAAAATGAAAAGCAAGTGGAGTACTACAGCTAGATAGGTTACAAATGTCTCACAAATATCAACACAACAATTAGAAACAGAGAAACCAAAATTTAGTGAAGTTGACCAAGCAAACTTAAGAAAAATTCCTTTTTACAGAAATTTTTGCGTGGCTGGTAGCATTTTAGGAGCGATAACTGGAATTTTCTCATTCTGGGAAATTGCTAGGTAGAGGAAATCTAGTAATTTTCACTCTATAAGCATTGTAAGGGGCGCAAAAATGTTCAGAAAGAAGATGAAGGCGGGAGTTTAAGAAAATATTTTGACTTTTCAAGGGTTTTCCAACCCAGAGGACTCACTGATCACTGAGAGAATTCTGATGCAGGGGGGAGGGGAGTGAATGAGGGTCTAAAAGACCAACTCTCACAACTAGTTTGAAAGGAGAGAAAATTCACAATAAAAAATGAATGAAAGCGAAAAACTAAAAAAAAAAGAAGTCAAACCAGCGGAGTCGCCAGTTTTTGTTGTAAAGATTTCTTCCTACAGATAGAAAGAAGCCCTGTTAGTTTAAAGCAGTATGAACTGACTCTAATATAAGACAAAAGTGAAGCAAATGCTGCCTTGAATCCTATATCAAACAAGGATTTCAATATTTCAGTATTGAAGAATAGGAGCGAAAATAACTGATCGTTCACTCTGATGTTTGTCTTGCTTGTGGTCCAGGTCTCTAAGTCCTCATGATGAACTTGTTAATACCAGACAAGATACAAGCATATACAATTCTCCAAGTACCTTGAATTACAAGTTAGAATCTAAATCTATGTAGATGCAATTCATGTAATTGAATCATAATAGACATACACAAATTGGGAAACAAGACAAGTTATCTTTATTGGAAACTTGATAATGCTTACAATGGTTGCTTGATGTTCGAGCCAACTTTCCGCTCCAAGTTCCTCCTCTAGCTATCTCTACAAAAGTCTTAATATCATAGGTTGGATGCCCCAAAAGTCCTCCCTTTGGCTCATGGAAGGCTTCTCCTTTATAATTCTCAGAAGGGGTAACCATAAGGAGAGTAAGATGGATCTAATGAGTATTTGGTGGATCAGCCAACCTAAACAGGGAGAGAGGGTTGGGATCGAATCAGGGCTGATAATCCCAAGAAAATATGTCGAAGTGTTGGTTGTGGAGCCTGATCTTCCAGATTCAGAGATGTTATTCAGTTGTGTTTGTTCCCCAGGCTTACTGTACACTCGTTCCCCAACCCTAGGGTTGTTTTCGCCAACAGTTTACCGGCCCATGGTTTTGGGTAACCCGTGGTATTTTCCCATTCTATTTCCCCTATAAAAAAAAGACATTGTAAAATGGCTAGGGTTGATGTATTAGGTATTATGCATTGTAAATATCTCTAATATCGGAGAAAAGAGACTGTGAGAGATTTTGAAGAGGAAGTGCAATGACTGTGTTGCAGTTTGTATCCCTTCACTTTGCAGGACGGTATAATAATAAGGACTGACAATTTCAATGTGGACGTAGACCATCTTGGGTGAACCAGGATATATTGGTGCCTCTCTTGTAATGTGCTTGTGTCATTATATTTTCATTTCTGTTTATTGTTATTGCTTTGCAATCCTATTTTTCTAACAATTGGTATCAAAGCCAAAGGTCTATTTGGAAGATAAACCCACAGAAAGCTAGGGTTTCTGGTTCGGGTGGGAGAAATGGTGGAAGAAGGAAAGTTTAAGGTCAAGAAGTTTAATGGCCAAAACTACCAGTTATGTAAGATGCAAATGGAGGACTATATGTACCAGAAGGATCTATTCCTACCGTTGGGAGGAAGAGCAAAGCAGCTAGTGACTATGAAGGATGAAGAATGGGAGCTTCTTGACAGAAAGGCACTGGGAACAATACAACTGTCTCTGGATTGATCGGTGGCTTTCAATATCTCAAAAGAAAATACAACGGAGGGTTTGATGAACGCATTGGGTAATCTCTATGAAAAACCCTTGGCCTCCAACAAGGTATTTCTAATGAAACGTTTATTTAATATGAAGATGTCTGAAGGTGGATCTGTTACTGATCATTTAAATGAACTTAATGTGGTTACAAATCAACTAATTTCTGTAAGTGTGAACTTTGATGATGAGGTTAGGGATCTTATAATCTTATGTTCATTTCCAGAAAGATGGAATAGCTTGGTCATGGCTATATGTAACTCCATCTCTGGCTCAAACACCTTGAAATTTGATGATGTTATTGGTGTTATTCTTAGCGAGGAAATGCGAAGAAAAAGTACAGGTGAGACATCAGGTAATGCATTGACCATGGAGAGCAGGGGAGGACAAAAGGAGAGAGGAAAGAGCCAAGGTAATCATGGCAAGTCTAAAATAGGCAAATCCAATTCCAGACTTGGAAAGATAGAGTGTTGGAACTGTGGAAAGAAAGGACATCTAAAGAAAGACTACATATTTCTAAAGAAGAAAGGAGATGGACAGCATGAAACTACCCAGGAAGAAAATGTAGCAGGTGATGTGTTACAAGATGCTTTGATTCTTGCATTAGATAATACCAGTGATTATTGGGTAGTAGATTCAGTGGATTCATGTCATGCTACACCCCATATGAAATATTTTCATGATTATGTTCCAGGAGATTTTGGACATGTTTTATTGGGTGATGATGAGCCATGTAAAATTGTTGGAATGGGTAAGGTATGGATAAAATTTAAGAATGTAACTGAATGACTACTGAAAGATGTTAGGCATATTCCTGTTATGAAAAGAAATATGATCTCAATAGGGCAGCTGGGAGATGGCGGATGTCTATCTACGTTTGGAGAAACATGGTGGAATATCACTAAAGGATCAATGGTGATAGCAAAAGGAGACAGGGTAGGTACGTTGTATTTATGTCCTCATAATACTGACCATTCTATCTCTTTAGCTTCCATAGGAACAGATACAACATTGTGGAATCACAGACTTGACCACATGAGTGAGAAGGGGATGCAGATTCTCCACTCAAGGAAGTTGGTACTAGATTTGAAGCAAGTAAGTTTGGAATTCTGTGAGAACTGTGTTTATGAAAAAACAGAAGAGAGTCAGATTTCTCAAGGCTGGGAAACATAAGATGAATGAAAAGTTAGAGCTTGTGCATACAGATATATGTGGACTGGCTCAAGTACAATATCTTGGTGGTTCTCATTATTATGTTACATTTATTAATGATGCAACTAGAAAAACTTGGGTTTATTGCATTAGACATAAATTTGATGTGTTTGCTACTTTTAAGAAGTGGAAAGCTTTGGTTTAGAATGAGACAGGAAAAAGGTTGAAGTGTCTCAGATATGATAATGGAGGTGAGTACTGTGGCAAGGAGTTTGATAGTTACTTTTCATACCATGGGATTCATAGAGAGAAGATAGTGCCAGAAACACCACAAGAAAAAGGTGTGTCTGAAAGGATGAATAGAATGATCATGGAGTGTGAAAGGTGTATGAGATTGCATGCAGGGTTTCCATTACAGTTTTGGGTAGATGTTGTAAATATTGTTGTTTATTTAATAAACAGAGGGCCTTTAAGTGCTTTGGATGGTGGTATTCCAAAGGAGGCATGGACAGGTAAAAAGGTAAACTACTCATTTTTTAGAACGTTTGGTTGTGAAGCATTTGTCCATATTGATAAAGAAAATAGAACAAAGATTGAAGCTAAATCCAAGAAATGTACCTTTATTGGATATGGGGTTGATGATTTTGGTTATCATTTATGGGATTATGAAAAGAACAAAATCATTAGGAGTAGAGATGTGATA
The DNA here is from genome assembly GCA_027924585.1 of Larix kaempferi. NCBI lineage: Eukaryota > Viridiplantae > Streptophyta > Pinopsida > Pinales > Pinaceae > Larix > Larix kaempferi. The sequence continues at coordinate 18,413,928 of BSBM01000858.1, read as the reverse complement.
TTCAATGAAAATGTCATGTATAAATATCAGTTGCAGGGAAAGAAATAGGAAAAGGAAAACACAGAGTATACAGTAATTGATGAAATTGAAGAAAATGAAGTTCCAAAGGTGCTAGAAAATAAAAAACAACAACAAGTACGTGAAACTCCTGCAAGTGTAAGAAGATCTACTAGGTTAAGTAGACTCCCTGAACGATACTCTCCTTCAATGTATTATTTATTGATGACTGATGCTGGTGAACCAGAACGTTATGAAAAATCAATGTAGGTGGAAACTAGAAAGAAGTGGGAGAAAGGCATGAATGAGGAGATGGACTCATTGGTAGGAAACCAAACTTGGGATTTGGTTCAGTCGCCTGTTGGTAAAAGAGAATTACTAAACAAATGGATTTACAAGTTGAAAGAAGAAGGAGGTAAGAAGTGGTACAAGGCCAAACTTGTTGTAAAGGGGTTTGCATAGAAGAAAGGTATATATTCTGATGAAATATTTTCTCCTATTGTTAAAATGACTTCAATTGGGACTATTTTAAGTCTAGTGGCGATGGAAGATTTGCATCTTGAACAGTTAGATGTAAAAACAACCTTTCTCCATGGGGATTTGGATGAAGAGATATATATGCAACATCCACAAGGGTATGAGGTCAAAGGGAAGGAGGAATTGGTATGCAGGTTGAAGAAGAGCCTGTATGGTTTGAAGCAAGCTCCAAGGCAGTGGTATTTAAAATTTGACAGGTTTATGATAGAACAAGGTTATAGTAGATTCCATTCTGATCACTGTGTTTATTTCAAGAAGCTAGACAATGAAATATATATTATCTTGTTATTGTATGTGGATGACATGCTTGTTGTAGGGTCTAACATGTGGGATATAAATGTGCTCAAAAGGAAGCTAGCTAATTCATTTTCGATGAAGGATTTGGGTGCTGCAAAGTAAATCCTCGATATGAGAATAACAAGAGACAGGAAAAATCACAAATTGACATTATCTCAGGGTGAGTACACACAAAAGGTGTTGGAGAGGTTCAAAATGCAGAATGCAAAACTAGATAGTACACCTTTGGCCAACCATTGCAATATAAGTAAGGAAATGTGTCCCAAGACATAGGAAGAGATAGATTATATGTCCAAGATTCCCTATTCATCAGCAGTTGGCAGCTTGATGTATGCCATGGTGTGCACAAGACCAGATATTGCACATGCAGTGGGAGTTGTAAGTAGATATATGAACAATCTAGGTAAACAACATTGGAAGGAAGTGTAGTGGATTCTCATGTATTTGAGAGGTACTACCACTCAGGAATTATGTTTTGGAGGTTTAGACACTGTTCTACAGGGATATGTTGATGCAAATATGGCAGGTCATAAGGACAGTAGGAGGAGCACCACAGGGTATGTGTTTACTGTAGGTGGAACAACAGTAAGTTAGATTTGAAAACTGCAAAAGGTTGTTGCACTTTCAACAATGGAAGCAGAGTATGTTGTTGTTACAGAGGCTAGTAAAGAGATGATTTGGTTGTAGAGGTTTATGAAGGAATTGGGTAAGAAGCAGAAAGATAGCAGGTTGTATAGTGACAGCCAGAGTGCCATTCATCTTGTAAAGAACTCAGCATTCCATTCTGGGACTAAACATATACAAGTCAAGTACCATTTCATACGCTCTGTTATGGAAGATGAACTGTTGAAGCTAGAAAAGATACATACTATCCAGAATCCTGCAAACATGTTCACAAAGGTAGTGACCAGAGAGAAATTGATTTCTTGCTCGGTTTCAGTTGGCCTTCTAGCATGAAGGTGAAGACGAAATTTTTTCCAATTCCAAGTCCAGCAAGTGCAGTAGCGGTGGAGTTGTTGTCATTAGTCTCCAAGTGGGAGATTGTTGGTTGTGGAGCCTGATCTTCTAGATTCAGATATCTTATTCAGTTGTGTTTGTACCCAAGCTTACTCTACACTCATTCCCCAACAGTTTAAGGGCCCATGGTTTTGGGTAACCCGTGGTATTTTCCCATTGTATTTCCCCTATAAAAGAAAGACATTGTAACATGGCTAGAGTTGATGTATTAGGTATTATGCATTGTAAATATCTCTAAGATCGGAGAAGAGAGACTGTGAGAGAGTGTGAAGAGTAAGTGCAGCGGCTGTGCTGCAGGTTGTATCCCTTCACTTTGTTGGACGATATAATAATAAGGATTGGCAATTTCAGTGTGTACGTAGCCCATCTTGGGTGAACCATGATATATTGGTGTCTCTCTTGTAATGTGCTTGTGTGATTATATTTGCACTTTTGTTTATTGTTATTCCTCTGCAATCTTGTTTTTCTAACACGAAGGATGAGATCCATGATCCATGGAAAAAAGATAAAAGGGGATTTTTGCGCCCCCAGGTCTGAGCATAACGTGATAATAATCTCGATTATCGCGCCCTAGGGTCTGAGCATAGTGCGAAAACTCTAATTTTCGCTACCCAACAGATCTGTAAGGCATGGGAATCTATGCATATAGGGTCAGCTAATGTGACACATGGCAGATAAGGTGACGTCTTCAACATTCAATCAATGGATTTTGCTCCTAGCTATCCAGATGAGACCAAGGAGGGAGCCAATAATGTATGATGATAATTAGAAAGAAATTTCGCTAGGTCATATGGTACAAAGATGTGACACTAGGGTTTGGAGTGTAACTTTGAGGTATAACATGCTCAACCATAGAATCCTCCTAATTCCCAAGGGAAATTTTATGCTAACAAAATCAACAACAAAACCATCCTACCCAACGAAACCAGCAAGGCCAACAAAACCAGGGAAGATGACGTAACCGTGGGAACAACCAACCCCAAGATCAAGGTGACCAACCACCCAATCCCGCAAACAATAACAATGCCTCCCCAACCAATCAAAACCACAACAAACCACCTCATTAAGGGAAGAACCCCAATTTACGAAAAAACCATCCATGTTCTATATATGGGATATATGGCCATTATACGCACACTTGTCCCCATTTGGAGTGAGCTCACCAACTTGGGACCGATGACTTCCAAAGCCAAGGACATGCAGCTCCACTAGCCCCACCTAACCCCCTGCCACCTCATACACAACCCATGGTGCTGCAGAATCCCTTACCCACATAAGGAGTGGTGAACACCCAACCGTTGGCTCCCCTTCAAGGAACTGCGACACCACAACAACAGATCACTTATGCTGCACCTATTGGTCAAGGCATTGAATCAGGTACCCATCACCTTCTCATGATGTCATCGGCCGACGTCAACCTTCAAACATGCTGAAATTAGTATGATTCCACCTTTGAAACCATTCCCACCAATAAGGCTGTTAACGCTCTTCCCACTAATCAGTTGTTGCGCATTTCCACAACACCATGAGATGGGCCCCCCAAATCTTCCCGATTCCCATTACCTTGCATTAATAACAACCCCAATGCTCGGGATGCACCCAATTACAATATCATGGATGACTTAGCCTAGTCCCCTGCTGCTATGTCAGCCTTCGAGGTTTTGAAAAATTGTCCTGCACAGTGCAAGACATTGTTATATGCCATTGGTGCTATATATCCTTCCGACTCACAGATGATGGAATTCGATTTGGACAAATCTGAACCATGCATGCCTTCCACACTAGAATTCCAAGTTTTTGTGTCCATCCGAAATCTTGTTATCCATCGATGCATCATCGATGAGGGTGCCTACACATGCATCATGTCTACATTCGTGTGGTAGAAGCTCATATTTCCTACACTACAGCCATCCATGACCTCCTTATGAGTTACGATGGCCTCTCATCTCAACCCCAAGGCCTCTTGGGAAACATTCCAGTCCAATTAGCTGGTAAAACTATCCTTATTGATATCGAGGTCATCAATGCACAACCTGATTATAACCTCCTGCTCGGACGCAGTTACATATATGGCATGAAGGATGTTGCTTCATCATTCTTTCATATTATGATGTTTCCCCATGAGGGACAGGTTGTTAAGATTGACCAACTTACATACTATGACCTGAATGCCCCCGCTGCACCAGAGAACGTTCTCCCCATGGTTGAACAACTTGTTCCTGGTGCACCCACTTATTTGGTGTCCACCGTTGGACCTGGAATTTACTCAGAGACCCCCATGACCTCTACCTTTTGGTCCATTCCACCCCCTCTACTAGCAGTGGAGATATCCTACCTATGCACCATTTCGTCCAAACAAATGGTGCCTAACCCACAACCACCTTTGCTGCCGCAACCACAATCGGTACTTAGTCATGCAGTTGGAGCAACTCCTATCCACACTATCCCGTTCCTGTTCCCACCTTCAGGAGTAGTAATTTCCCAATCATGGTTATGCTGAATCTCCCTGGTTTAACACTAGGAATACCTGTGTGGTACCTACCTGCTCCTACCCCTCCCCCGACACCACATGTCATTCTCCAAACAGTCCAATCGATTAACACCTCTAACCGCCCACCCCCTAGTGTGGCGACCACATATACATCCAACCCCGCCCGTCCACCACCCAGAACCACTGGGGGCGGAGGCCCACAAACTTACACTACCCCATAGTCTACAAAGAAACCCGTGACACTTCAACCTCCACTCCGCACACCTCCTAAGTGCTCTTTATGTGACAACTTGGGCCACGCTACCCATAACTGTCCACAACTACCAAACCTTCAAGATCACATGAAAATGTTGGACGATGATCCTAATATCCTGATGGTCGAGATAAACCTCACCCCTCAACAACGCAACAAGTCACTATGCACCAACCATTCCTGGGCCATATGCAGACTCTACTGTCATTATTCACATCATTTCCCAGATCTACCTAAGTACATATTGGTTCTCCATGAGTTAAATCAACTCTCTTTGGAGTCATCCATCACCACTATTGAGGCCATTCACCCCCCTACATCCTCCCCCTCCGGAGAGATTAACACAATTTAGATTTCCACGACAGGTGAACACACTTCTCCTCCAGCATCTAGTCTCTTCTCTATCAATTTGTTAACACAATGCTTTCGTAGCGACAAAGAAATCCTTGAAGCACTCACCGCACCCAACTACCCTTGGGATGATATGCACCAACGATCCTATTTCATTCCTAAGGATTCCTCCACTACTAAGACCAACCAATTTTCAATCGAGACAAAATAAATCCTCCCCGATAACGTGGACTATATCATCCTAGCTCCCGACGCCTTTGAGGAAGGTAATATGGCTAACATTTCACCTACCATACACATTGACATTTCCCTTCTAGGAAGTCAACCTGAGCTCATTTCCTTAGGTGATTCTTGTACAAAACACAAAATTGGAGAGTATAAGAAGCTCTTCCACGAGTTTTGCGACATTTTTGCTTGGTCCTATACCAAGATTCCTAGTCTGGACCCTGCCATTGTGGAACACCATATTGATACTTGGTTAGATGTCCCACCCGTCCTCCCGAAGAAACGACCCATCCACCCATCCAAGCTCCCTGCTATCAAAGTTGATATTGAGAAACTACGCAAGGACGGGTTCATTTACCCCATCTCTTACACCAGGTTCATTTACCCCATCTCTTACACCACTTGGGTTTCCAATCCGGTGCCACTGAACAAAAAACAGGGCACCATTCACGTCTATACTAATTTTCGCAATCTAAACCACGCTTGTCCCAAAGAAAATTTCCCCACGCCTTTCATTGAACAACTTGTTGATGCTTTTGAGGGATATGAGATTCTATCCTTCATGGACGATTTCTATGGGTATAATCAAATTCACATTTGTAAGGAAGATCAATACAAGACTGTGTTCACTACCCCTGTTAGGATATCTCATCATTCAGTTTTGTACTTTGCATGCATGCATTTTCATGCATCCCAGTCACTAGTTTGATGCCTCCAACACCTAGTCCCTAGTCTTCCAGCACCCAGGAGCTTATTTTCATTTATTTTTAGCCCTCCTAGCCAGGGAGACACCCACTTCTCACCTATCACTTGAGAAGGGCACCTTTTCTCACCTACCACTCCAGTTCACTTCAGTTAGTTGAGTTATTTCCTTGATTTGAGGCTAGACTGACTCTCAACTGACTATATCACTCCGATGGACCTCCAGTGAGACTAGAATGCCTATTCTGACTCCAGTTAGCTCCTCATGCGCCCTCCATTGAGCCTCCTTCATTCAGTTAGTGCCTACATGTGCCAATTACACCTACCCCACTTAGTTAGACTCTGTTTGACACCTAGCTGACCGTTACTTGTGCATTGATGACTCCACTGATCTGATGATGACACTCCTAGTTGGAGCCAAGCTATTCCATGTAGTTAATTCGAATGACCTCCTTGGTTAATTCTAATTGCTCATTCATTGTGATAGTATTGTATTGTATTCTCACTATTCTGAGTTATAGAGTACTGATGCATCTCTCTTGCACAGTTTTTACTCCAATTTGTTTTACATCATTGTGATTGATTTACTTGTTCAATAGATCTGCTGTGACTAATTTTACATGGTATCAGAGCCATGGCAGGGATAAGATTTCTTTCTGCATGTGTTATACATGAATATTGAGTGAATTTATTGTTGACCAACGTGACCTCATTCGATAGGGGTTCTCATCACTGTCGACACATACCGCAGTCTCCCTGGGCACTGGCCCGGGAAGGTTTGAGCCCACCCAACAACACCCGCAAATAGGATAAGGTCTCGCCCGAGGCATCCAGGAAGAGCAGACGGAACCATGTTTCCACCGAGGGAGGAGGAGAGTTGTGGCTACACGGGCTAACTCTATTGCAGTACTTAAACATAAAATTTAAACATTCGGCAAGGAGTTATACCATATTACTTCATCGCAGCATTTATCATCATATTCTACCTAGAACATATTACTTAATCACCGCATTTATCATTATAGCAATAGTAAGCAGACATTGCATCAAATAACATTCATACATCGCAACATTGCACAAATTTTGTACCAAAACATCATCATTATATTACTATCGCGATCATATACCAGAAGCAGAACATAGATCTCATACACAATTGTTCTTTTCTCCCTTTCTTCCTATATTCCTTGCTTATCCTCCTTCTCCTTAACACTTACAACTCTTATCTATTTATAGGTTTCCGCCATTACAATACTTGTCCACTTACAAATGACTTCCTAACCGAAACTATGGACAATTGAAACAATATCTAACTGACTTGGTCTAAATGACCCCAAAAATCCGCATACCGTGGTACAACTGACTCACTATTACATAATATATGGTCCAAGTGACCCAAAACCTTCCAATTGCGGTATTCATTAGGACAAAATACTCCTTTCATGCCCTCATCCACTGTGTCGTAGTGTCGGTGGTACCACAATCTTTCCCCTTCAAACCGCCTGCCAACAGGCCTTCAACACAATCTTGTGGCTCGCCCTTGAGCCATGTCAACTGTTGGACAGAGTGCACGTCGAACTGAACTATGTTCTGGTAACTCTTCTTGCTGTCTGGATCACACAGTGTTGTGCTACTTCTTCTGCTACACTGATCGGCGACTCATTGTGCTGTATGTTTAACCCAAAATTGTCATCGTTCGACTTGCTGTCATGTACTTCTCAAACTCATCCTCGAGTCTCTTGGAAAGGTACTAATGGGAAGAAAAAGAGGACGAACAATATCAAGGTGCGAATTTAGCTGATGACTCTGGTACATGTATTTCGCATCGACGACTGGTTCCTATTGTGGGCAGGGAGCTACCGCCCCAACCCGCTCAGGGGTCGAGAAGAGCACAATCCTACAAACAACTACTGCATACTTAACCATGCTGGACCGGCCCTCGGCTCGGGCATAACACAGTGTCAGTGCACCTGCTGTATCAAGGTGCTTAGGGACACTCGTCGTTCGGGATCGCAGGGCTGTTGTAGAAATTTCTCTCTACGGATAGGTAGAAACTCTCTTAGGTTAAAGTAGACTTTAACTAACTCTAAACTAAGACAAAAATATAACAAATGCTACCTTGAATTCCTAGATCTAAACAAATATCTAAAGATTATATTGTTGTAAGAAATGGAAGAGATCTAACTGAACTTCGATTCAATTGCTCATCCTAATGGTCGCTTCAATCTCCAAGTCCTTGCGAATGAACCTGCCAGAATGAAACTGTTGGAGCATAGGCCGCAGCTATGGTAAAGCTGCCAAGTTTTGGGAAAAAGCACTAAGTTTGAAGGAAAAGTGCCAATTTTGAGGAAAAGCACCATTTTTGGAAGAAGTGAACAGTGCGTGGTATGGCGCCAGATGGACGAGCTCACCGTAGAGTGCGAGCCGAAAATCGCGTAGCTTGCGCGCACAAGCCAAAGAAGAGTAATTGTGGTCGAGTAGAAAGCTCAACCACCACAGTAAATGAAGGAAGGGATGGAATAGAGGGCTCAACTACCCTCAATTAAGGCAAAGTACAGAAGTTATGGTTGCTCGAACCAAGGAAGAGCAACAGGACGAAGCATTGAAGGCGAAGGACAAGGAGCAAAGAACAATGAAGCGATGCCCATACCCGCGATCTGCGCCAGAAATTGCGGAGCCTGCAGGAAGCTGCAACGCGACTGTAAGAGGCATCTAAAGTACACCTAGCTGTGTCAGTGGTTAGGGTTTGTGGGGATCACTATTGGGGAAAGGCCCACAGTTTTGTAAAGGTGCGACCCTCAGGGCCACCTATATATATGTGTAATTGTAAAGGGAAAAAGGTTAGACGGGTTGGTTAGAAGGGTAAAGGAGTTAGAGAATTGGATAGCTGTAAAGCTAGTCACTGAGTTTACAGATAGTCTAAGTTGATGTCTGAGTCATTGTAATCTCTGTAGAAGAAGAGAATAGATCTAAGAGAAGGGCTCCCAGCTGTGTGCGTGGAGTTTCCTAGAAAGATCTAGGGCTGCAGCTGTGTGCGCAGCGGAACTGTGTAATTCCCATCTCAAGATAATATAAAATACAAGTTCCCATGGACGTGATTTCCCCGTGGAGGCGAACCACACGATTCTTGTTGTTATGGTGATGTTTTGCGTGAATGAATGTTTATGTTTTACTACGTAGGTTTATGTGAATGTTTCTCTATCTTTATGAATGAGTATGTAGAGTAAGTCCTTGAAGCTTCCTTAGAAGTTATACTCGTGCACTGTCGAAGGAGTCGGTAAGAGAACTATCGCCGCAGCGCTTGAGGAGTGTGTTCCTGCGCTGTGGCTCGAGGGTGGAGACGATACATAGTGTATCAGACATAGCGGGTAAATGCCTCGTGCGCAGGTGCGGAGATACCGCGCAGCTAGGCTGGGAAGAGTGAGTCCCAGCGCAGTGGCTCTGCGAGGCCTGTAGAAGAGTAAGACGTTATGTTCTGGAGTTACCTGTAGGAAGGGAAGAAAGAAGACTGTGGACTCCACACCACCTCGGTTAGGGAAACCTGATTCCTTAGCACCCCCATAGCCACTTTGGGTGAGACCTTGGGCTGCTGCGCAGTCCATTGCCGAAAGGGCCAGTGCGCCAAGGGGTGTTTGTTGCTGCGCCTCCTGAAAACCTGAGTCTGTCCAGAAAGCAACCAACAAATGGTTCCGTTTCCTTGAGACTTTTTATTTTGGAGACGTGCGAGATTGATGCGAAACCTAGAGAAAAGGGGAGCCAACAAATGGTTCCGTCGACGGCTTTAACCCTATTATTTTGAAGGCAATGTGGTGCTGGAATCCTATAGCTAAAGAAATTCAAGAGTGGTTTGATTCAAAGGCGAGAGAGTTTGCTGAACGTGAAAAATAGAAGCCCTAGGCTTCAGACAGAAGACTGGTTGCAGAAGCATATTTATACTGACCTTCGTGAAATCTTCTTTGTAACGTTTGCACTTGAGTTGCATGAGTGGGTATCCAAGCTAGCAGATACTCAACCCACTATTCATGTTGATCAACCTATCGTTTTGTCGCCTGAGCTAGTTAGCACTGTGAAGCGGGTAGATAATATTGTGTCCCGTGCAGTAGACTTTTGGTTGAACAGTCCGCTGGACGGCTTCATCACCGAGTTTGCGATAGATACGAGAAAAAGCTTCAGCGAGGATGAGAGGAGCTTCTTCAAAGCATACAGGGGTAAGTTCTTAAATTCTCTGAACCTGTCGATTAAAATGATCTTATATGAAAAAGGAAAACTATGCATAGCTTCCGATGAATAGCATAGACAAGTAATGTCCGCAGATTTTGATAGTGGTTTTGAAGCCATTGGTTGCACTCGCAGTGGAAAACGGTATAAAGTAGGCCTCGACCATCATTCTTTTGAGTCTAGCCGAGAAGATAGTTGAGCCCGTAGAGCGAGTCATATAGAGAGACAAGGGAGTGTTCATATCCCTTATCACCCTTTTACACTGCAAAATCTAGACAGGGCTCAGCATAACCCCGCAGTAACACCCTCTAGTAGCCCGTACGGTACTTCTGGTACCTCAGCTCCACCTTTGTTTAACCATCCCGGAGGCAGTGCCACAGCAGCTCCACATCAACCTAGCGCAAGAAGGATGGGTGATGACATGAAGCTACCAAATTTTAGAGGAATAGGGCTAGAAGACTCTGAGCAACACTGGTTTCTATGTGAAGCCATTTGGACGATTCAGCAAATTAATTATGATGATGTTAAGCTGGTTCAGTTAGCAACCACACTAAGAGAGAGAGCCTTAACCTGGTTTATGAAATACTCAGCAGCACAGAATAGGACGCTTGCTGATGTAAGAATTGCTATGCTTAAAGAATTCAAGAAACCTAAATCATAATCACAGTGCATAACAGAACTCAAAGACATAAAACAGTTACCTACAAAGTCAGTATGGGACTTTGACCAGAAGTTCAAAGCCTTGATAGATCAAGTAAGCTTTGAGTTTGCACCGCAACAACATAAGGAATGGTTCATTGCTGCGTTGCTTCCTCACATTAGAATTCCTCTTATGCAACAAAATATCACTACTCAAGAAAAAGCTCTAGAGATGGATATGAAACTAGAAGCCTCACCAATTGCTGGAACAAGCAACAATGTTGGGCAGTTGCAGAACCAAATAGCAAACCTAACTTTGCAAGTGCATGATATTAAGAAAGGAAAGGATGTTAAAGAAGAAATTTGGTGTACAGAGTGTAGAGCACAAGGACATTCAAAGGACCATTGTCCTGTTTTCATAGATTATATTGCAACTGGAGCACCTAACCCTTTACCACAGGCACAGGGGCCTTGGTGTGAAATCTGTAGAACTAGAGGCCATATACCACAAGAGTGTCACTTGTTACAGAAATATGTACAAAATCCAAAGAATCTATATTGCAGTTTCTGTAAATCAGTAGGCCATGATGAGAACAATTGTAGAGCATATGAGCTTATGATAGAAAGAAAACATGATGTTTATAGAGTACAGTCAGAACCACAGGGACCCACAGCATGTCCACAGTATGACCAAGCTCGCGAAGGCAGAGGAGGAAATTACAGGGGCCGTGGACACGTAGTAGGTTTTGGTCGAGGAAGAGGACAGATCACTTGTTATAACTGCGGAGCTCAAGACCATTATGCAAGGGATTGCCAAAATCCTACAACCATCTGCAGATACTGTAAATCTTATGATCATGTCATTGAAGAATGCCCTTAGTTGATGGCCAAGATGCAAGAAAAGAAGCCACAGGTTAACCAGAATACCCAGTTGATTGGAGCAGAAAAAAGAGAACCAGATCCTACAGTTAATATCGTGGTGCGCAGTGGAGCAACCACTGGTGCACCAGAGTCGGGAACTGGAAATCCAACGACGCAATGGGTGTGCCGCGCTAATATTAAGCCATCCCTGCTTGACCTACAGAAGCAAAAAGAAGCATTCAAGCAAGCTCAAGAGTATTTCTCAGATCCGTGAGCTTCAAGTTCTGTCGCAATTCCGCATAATGATATCAGACCACATGTGCCACATCAAGAGAACTGGGTACAAGAGCAGGCCACTACATCTGGAAGGCCTGAGGAGGAGGATGCACTAGGAAGTGTTCATGCTTTCGCAAGAAACTGCTTAAAGTTGCTGCGCAATGAGAAAGCAACTATGGAACTCCAACACCTGTTGGATCAGTGTCAACAATCTGCTTCGATGGATACATCACAGCATGTTGTTCATCGGATTGGGAGTCATACTAGAACTAGAAGAGAGATGAGACTCACAGCGTAGATTGGAGCATTTGAAATGGAAGAAGTCATTTTGGATTTAGGCTCAGAAGTTAATGTTCTCACCATGTAGACATGGGAACAGATGGGTAGCCCTCAGCTTACCAGATCTCCTATCCAGATAAGAATTGCAAATCAGCAAAGAGTTTCCCCATTGGGTAGATTACCCAATGTACCCATTGATATTGAGGGAGTAAGACGTTTTGCAGACTTCGAAGTAATCAAAATTCTGGATGACAGTAGACCTTACCCAGCACTTTTAGGCATAGACTGGGCATTTGATAATTTGGCTTTCATTAATTTGAAGAAAAGACAGATGACCTTTGAGGATGAGCAGATCAGGGTCATTGCACCACTCGATCCCCTTCAAGGACTACGTTATATTGAACCCATTCGAGCAGAAGAAGAAGTGCGCCACATGGAAAGTTTTTATCAGATGACTGCTAGTCATAACGATTATGTCAATCCCATAGCAGACGTCCATATCAGCTGGTGATGCGATAGTTCATGCACATCAGATTCGGAAGCAGGACTGGAAAACTGGCAGAATCGCTTACATGAGGTTTCTGCAAGACGTTGTGCCATGATGACTAAATCCATTCGATGGATTGGTACAGAATTGAATAACACCCCAATCTTTGATGGTTTAACTGAAGTAAGTGAATTCATACATGCATATGAACAAGAAATCCCAGATGAGCAGCGCATACAAGCATTGGATGTAGCACTGCGCGCTACACCCGCAAGATGGTGGGGTGCGCATAAAGAAAATATCGACACATGACAAGACTGTCGCAGGTTGATACTGTGCAGATTTCAAGAGATTACAACAGGAGTTTTGCGCAAATATGATGGATAGAATGACCCCAGGTCACATGTTACAGCATGTATTCAGCAATGGTCAGACATTCCAGAGGATGAGTGGGCTCACCTATTCATCCACACATTGGATATAGTTCCAAGGAACATGTACACTGAAACAGAATTGCGCAGAGGCACTATCACTTGGCCTCTCATGATCGAAAGTTTTCAACTCAATTTCAGCTTTGATTCAGAACATGCAAGCATCGCTCAGGCTTTAAAGTGTATTAGAAAGAAGGTATTTGATCAATGTCCATTACCAGAGTGTTCTCAACCGGACTAGGCTGTCCAGATGGAACATGCCCTGGAATGCTATAATTTTGCCACTGGAGAAGAGGATGATGATCCTCACAACATCAATATTCCAGAGTCAGAAGGGACGCGCAAAGTTGAAGGCCCTCAGCTTGATATCCCTTCCATTACAGAACACATCAAGCTCAAGAAAATTAACATTGGAACAGAAGCTGAACCCAAGGTTGCCTCTATAGGAGATTATTGGGATGATGAAACTGTTGAACATTATGCAGATTTACTACATGAGTACCAGGATATATTTCCTACCAAGTTTACATAAATGAAAGGCATCCTAGGAGATTTAGGAGTTATGCGCATACCTTTGAAAGCGGATGCTAAGCCAGTAAAACAGTGCCCGTACAGGTTGAACCCGCGATATAAAGAAAAGGTCAGAGAAGAAATGGATAAGATGCTTGTAGCTAGTATCATTGAGCCAGTAGAGGAAAGTGATTGGATTAGTCCTATGATAACAAATGCTACCTTGAATTCCTAGATCTAAACAAATATCTCAAGATTATATTGTTGTAAGAAATGGAAGAGATCTAACTGAACTTCGATTCAATTGCTCATCCTAATGGTCGCTTCAATCTCTGAGTCCTTGCGAATGAACCTACTAGAATGAAACTGTTGGAGCATAGGCCGCAGCTATGGTAAAGCTGCCAAGTTTTGGGAAAAAGCACTAAGTTTGAAGGAAAAGTGCCAATTTTGAGGAAAAGCACCATTTTTGGCAGAAGTGAACAGTGCACGGTACGGCGCCAGATGGACGAGCTCACTGCAGAGTGTGGGCCGGAAATCACGGAGCACGTGCGCACAAGCCAAAGAAGAGTAAGTGTGGCCGAGTAGAAAGCTCAACCACCATAGTAAATGAAGGAAGTGACGGAATAGAGGGCTCATCTACGCTCAATTAAGGCAAAGTATAGAATTTATGGTTGCTCAGACCAAGGAAGAGCAATGGGATGAAGCATTGAAGGTGAAGGACAAGGAGAAAAGAATGATGAAGCAATGCCCATACCTACGATCTGCACCGGAAATCGCGGAGCTTGCCGGAAGCTGCGACGCGACTGCAAGAGGCGTCTAAAGTACACCTAGCCGTGTTAGTGGTTAGGGTTTTTGGAGATCACTGTTGGGGAAAGGACCACAGTTTTGTAAAGGTGCGACCCTCAGGGCCACCTATATATATGTGTAATTGTAAATGGAAAAAGGTTAGATGGGTTGGCTAGAAGGGTTAAGGAGTTAGAGAATTGGATAGTTGTAAAGCTATTCATTGAGTTTACAGACAGTCTAAGTTGATGTCTGAGTCATTGTAATCTCTGTAGAAGAAGAGAATAGATCTAAGAGAAGGGATCCAAGCTGTGTGCGTGGAGTTTCCTAGAAAGATCTAAGGCTGCAGTTGTGTGCGCAGCGGAACTGTGTAATTCCCATCTCAAGATAATATAAAATACAAGTTCCCATGGACGCAATTTCCCCGTAGAGGCGAACCACATGATTCTTGTTGTTATGGTGATGTTTTGCGTGAATGCATGTTTATGTTTTACTACTTAGGTTTATGTGAATGTTTCGCTATCTTTATGAATGAGTATGTAGAGTAAGTCCTTGAAGCTCCCTTAGAAGTTATACTCGTGCACTGTCGAAGGAGTCGGTAAGAGCACTATTGCCGCAGTGCTTGAGGAGTGTGTTCCTGCGCTGTGGCACGAGGGCGGAGACGATACATAGTGTATCGGATGTAGTGGGTAAATGCCTCATGCGCAGGTGCGGAGATACCGCGCAGCTAGGTTGGGAAGAGTGAGTCCCAGCGTAGTGGTGCTGCGAGGCCTGTAGAAGAGTAAGACATTCTGTTCCGGAGTTACCTGTAGGAAGGGAAGAAAGAAGACTGTGGACTCCACACCACCTCGGTTAGGGAAACCTGATTCCTTAGCCCCCCCATAGCCACTTCAGGTGAGACCTCGGGCTGCTGCGTAGCCCGTTTCTGAAAGGGCCAGTGCGTCAAAGGGTGTTTGTTGCTGCGCCTCCTGAAAACCCGGGTCTATCCAGAAAGTAGCCAACAGAAACCAAGATACAAGCATATACGATTCTCTAGCAACATGAAATGTGAGTTAGGATGTAAATCTATAAAATATACAAATGATATGATTGAAACGAAATCAACATACATGATTTGGGAAACAAGACAAGTTATGGTTTATTACCAACTTGAAGTCACTTACAATGGTTGCTTGATATCCAAGCCAACTCCTAGCTCCAAGTGCTTTCTCCTCTAGCTATCTCCACAAATATTCAAGATCATAAGTTTGATGTCTCCAAGAGTCCTCCCCCTTTTGCTCATGGAAGGCCTCTCTCTTATAGTGTGTAGTAGGGTTAACCAACAAGAGAGAAGAATGGATCTTGGGAGTGTTTAGTGGATCAGGCACACTAATCTGAGAAAGTGAGTTAGGATCGAATCAGGGATACCAATCCTAAAAAATCTCTCAAAAATCAAGATCCCACAAGCCATGACAAAAGGGCTAAAAAAGGAGTACCACGCCCCTTAAACTGAGCATAGCGCGGTAGTACTGCGTGGCAGAGAAGAAGCATAGCGCGCTAGTGGGGACTACCGCTCCCTCAATGCTGAGCAAGGCACGGTAGTGTAGGTATATGAAGTCTCAGGGGGGTTGATTCTTGACAGGATATGTTTGTCTTCAAGGATCATTCATCATATTTCTCTTCTGGGTGTTTTAAGGAGTAGGGGAAGTGTCGTCAACTATTATTATGGTGAAGATGTGACGCTGTGAAATATGGAGGTATAACAGATGCCCCCTAAAGTGTGAGGTCAGAAGGGACTGATGGCCAAAAGACTTTACAAATACTATGCGGAGATAGCATCAAGGAGAGCAACAAGGAGTTGAAACAAAAAACAAAATGTCAGATATACCATCAAGGCGGGCATTCCCATGCTCGGAAACAATTGACTCAAAGTATGGCTACCGACCAATACATTGCAGATCCATGAGTACTGAGATGATATAGACTGCATACCCATGCTTGTATCAGGATATAACATAATAATAACAATGGGGTCCAAAAAATGGGGACCTGACATATACATGACCTCAAAAACTGAATGAGGAAGAATCTCAATATATGGACGAGATGGGCATACCCATGCTCATATCAAGATATATAAAAAGAACTGTGAGGCCCAAAACTGGGGACCTATAAGATTCATAGAGAACCACTGTGTACATCATAAGGGTCTAGAGAGGACACAAATCTGGGACATATTGCTGGGCGGACCATGTGTAAGTTGAAGAACTGGTGCACTGGAATAACATCAATGCTGCTGACTGGGGTACCAAAGGAACTGATGAGCTGCTAGATCATAATGACTGGGAGCCATAACCTCGATGGTACACTGAACTGGGACTAATCAGGGACAGAACTAGGTACTCAAGGAAGGATCTAACTGGATGGCTTCCAAATACAATCTCCAACGCATCCCGGATATCCACGGGAACATATAACTGGGCATTCCGAAGTGACTCACTAATGTGCTAGATTCGGGGGAAATCCGGGGTATTTGACTAAAAACTGAAAGGGATATAACCCTACGTGATTCTTGACGATGCAATCAAGGTGCTGAAGTGGAGCATGTGAGAAACAACCACTCGGAGAGGCAATGATGACTCCTCTCAGAATGGTCCGTAGGCACTTACCACAGATGGTGATGAGTCCAAGGCCTAGGGACCTCTAGGCCTATCCTCTGGAATAGAGGGGCTGTCGTCGACAGAGGGAGACCTACAACTATCAAGGCAATGATGTTTCCTTGACAGGAGCGCGAGGTGGAGAGCCGAAATGTGAGAGTACTGATGGCAGGACTGACAAATTGTGGGGGGACAACTGGGTAAGTAGAGTGGGTGGACTCAAACTTCCTTTGTTTAGAGTATGATAATGGGGATAATCGGGAAACATATGAAACTGACTGAGAGGAAAGGGATCATAGCTGTATTGGATCTGGGAGGGTGACTGGGCTGAGGGGGACTCAAGCTGGTATAAAATGGCAGAAGACTGCAGAATACTCTGAACAAAGGCGACCTGATTGGGGCTGCTGCCGAGATGATCGATCATAGTGCTAGGAGGCACGGGAGGGGCCTTCCTCATGGGTTAGGGAACTAGAAGAAGTGTGTATAAAATGGTACTGTCGTGTGGATTTATACGAGCCCAGGACAGTTCATGCTCATGGTCTCTTTCAATTTTAAGGAGTCTGAAAGCGATAAGAAGACTCTGAGGTAATGGAATGGTACTGTCATGTGGATTTATACGAGCCCAAGACAGTTCATGCTCGTGGTTGCTTTCAATTTTAGAGAGTCTGAAAGCAAATAAGAAGACTCCAGGGGGTTGCTTTTTCGTGTGTTAGTCTCCAAGGCCCGAAGAAGCATAAAAGGATGCAATGAAGAACTCTTCTAGCCGGTGTGACTAGAGTATTCATTTTTCGTAATTAATCTACCAGGTCCGGAAAAGGGTTAAACTTATACCAGATAGACGCTCTTTCAGGTACTTTAACGAGCATGAAAGGAAGCAAGATTGCTCGATGATCTTTTCATTGTTTTAGGAGTCAGAAAAGAGCTTAACAAAAACTCCCTAAGTGCCTTTTTCGTAAAGGACTTGTCCGGCCCGAAAAAGGGATAAAATGATACCAAACAAAAGGAATGGCCAGGGAAGGAGGAAGTGTTCAATCAAGGATCAGTAATGATGACCAAGAATGAGGGTAGGGGGGAACACTGGTGGGCCTCCTTGCGGGGTGAATGAAATGGTGGCAAAATAACGAAACATTTGCAGTATGACAGGAGTGGAGGGCTCATGTAAAAATGTGGAACAATCCGATGGCGGCCGATGTGGTGCGCAAAACGAGGCAGCAAGGTGTCGGGACACAATGTTGAAATTGTACCAGGTGAGAGCGAGAAATGATCTCCAGCATCATCACGAGCTCGGAAAAATGAATCCGGTGATATAAAAAGTGTCAAAAATGGATAACAGCCGATGTGACACGTAACCGAGGTGATTGAGGGTGTTTTGGGAAAAATACCCAAAAAATATGGGGGTGAGAGCGAGAAATGATCTCAAGCATCATCACTGGCTCGGAAAAATGAATCTGATGATATAAAATATGTGAAAAACGGAGAACGACCGATTTGGCACGCAAACCGAGGTGACTAGTGGTGTCTAAAAAATGGGCAAAAAATGACAGTGCAAAAATAATGCAACGAGGTGACCATCATGATGGTCTCGTTGTGCTGATTCCAGTGGTGGAAAGGGTTCGAAAAATGGACTCTGTATGGGGTCAGAATGGCCAAAACAAGAAAACATCAACGGAGTATAAATAGTGAGTGGGCCCAACATGACAAGTGTCATTTGTACTATTTGACTTTGACTAGTAATCAGAGTGGACCAGAGCTGAGGTGGCATTTCTGGACGATCCAACTGGCCGATTTTAGATCCGGGAGATACAGGTATTCCGTCAAACTCATACCTGCATGTTTTTTAGTGTCGGGGGTTGGGTAGTGGGTCCTAGGGTTATTTGTACGGTCCACATGGGGTGGACCGCGGGTTAGGGGGTGGAACCGCAGTTGGAGACCGCGAGTTTCAGGGTGAACCACGTGGTTTGGTACCACGTGTTTCTCGGCTGGACACGCGGTCTGGTATCCCGTGTCCCAAGGAGGAACATGCGGTGCGAAACCGCGAGGTTAGCGCTGACAGACGCGGTTAAGGACCGCCGCTATAGGCCTGACAGCCGCGGTCAGAAACCACGGTAGGGAGCCCTAAAGCCATGGTTTTGGACCGAGCAATTAGGGTTTTCCTAGGGGAGGGGAAGGACTATTGGTTTGACATGAGTCTAATGAGTTTACTTTGCGTGATTGACAGGATGCCGCAGGTTATGTGGAGAGAGAAGGAGATCCCAGATGAGATAGTGACCGTCGTTCGAGGGGATCGCAATGTGCGATCGGTGCTGGGTCTATGCGGACTACTAAAGTTCACACAGGTACCCATGATGTGGTCAGCAGCGTTGCTGCTAAACCGACTGATTAGTTTCTGGGAGCCGGACATACAGGATTTCAGAGTGCAGGGTGAGAGGGTGGACCTCACCCTGACCGATGTGTACTTCCTAACGGGGTTGCCCTGTCTGGGTAGGGTAGCAGACACGCAGCCGCGGTTATCCGCGGACATAGATATGGAGGACATGCTAGAGCGGTACTGCGGTCCAGAGGCTAGGGTGCATAGGAATGCACTTTTGGTGAGAGACCTACAGGAGCCATCAGTACAGGCCATGGCAGCATGCGTGGTTCGTGTATTGGGGTCCCAGTCACCGGAGAAGGTGTCGGGGGGCCAGATGCAGCTGGTAGAGCGCATACTGGATGGTGTATACTATGCGTGGGGCCAGATGTTCCTGACCTGCGTTCAGCGGCAGTTGATAGTAGCGAAGGAATATGGTAAGGGGTTTTTCTATGGTTCTTTCTTATGTGTGTTTTTTATGGAGAGGGTACCCACACTGCGGCCGTGGGTGCCGATCAGAGCAGGAGGTTTGAGGGAGCCGCGGATGGTGCAGTGGGGCGAGATGATGCGCCACCGTGGTGGTGGCGATGTTGGTAGGTATTTTATGTAGGAGTTGTACCTGCAGTTGCTCCAGATACCATTGACATTGGATGACTTTCCGTATAGGGACATGGACTACACCAGAGATCCAGAGGCGCCACGAGCACCAGGACAGGCATGGGGACCCGATGGTACGTATGTTTTTGCTTGCATGTTATGGATGTCAAGTTTTATAGATTATATTTGATTGATATACTGTTACTGACATGTGGGTGATCTACAGATGTGGGCCCGAGGCCGCCGCCAGGGCATGTGGCACGGAGGGGGATTATGGCCGGTCCAGCTCTGCCTGGGCGGGGGGAGGTGCGTCGCCAGGATACGTAGGGGACGCTAGAGTCCGTACGGGAACTACTAGACCATTTGTTGGTGGGGGTGACCGATGAGGGATGGCGGGACGTCGATCCGGACGTGGTTCAGGATTTCATGAGGGCACCCCGAGAGTTCAGATCCATTGCAATCTGGGTGGCTATCTTGGTGGACAGGGCATGAGCACAGGAGCCCGTAGGGGATGAGGATTTGCTGGAGGAGGAGTGAGGGGAGGACTCAGAGGCAGTAGATGTAGGCACTGATGCAGGGTATGACTCTCATTAGGGAGTGCAGGGGACTCCCCCCGAGTTTTGTAGTTACGGCATGTATTGTATGAGGCTTTAGGGATGTATAGATATTTTTTGTATAGCTGAGTACAGGGGTACTTAGGACATGTATAGCACTGAACATGTATTTTTTGATATATATATATATATATATATGCACGTGGATGCTCCTTTTTGTGATGTTGTTTTATGTACGCATGTGGATGCGCTTTATGATTTGTGATATGTTTGTATTGCACATGGATGCAAGTAGTATAGGATGTTGGGCACGTGGATGTCCCTATCTATATACATGTGGTTTTATGGTTTATGTACATGGATGCAAATGGTGATGCGATGCAATATTTTTGGGTTTTTATATATTTTTAAGAGATTTTATGGGATGATGATGCATGCTATAGGTGTTACATGGTGTGATTGATATGCCAATCTAGGATGTTGTTGGCCATTTGATCTGCGACACTATTCTGAGCTCTGGGGACATGGGTGAATGTTATGGATTCAAACTGTCGGTTGAGTTGTTTTGTGCGCAGGAATTTTCTAAATAGGCAGGGATCATGCACCTGATAGCAGTTGTTAAGCTGGGAGACAAGTAGCTGGGAGTCAAGGAACACATGAAGGTGACATATGCCCATCTGGAGGGCAGCAGTCAGGAGACCGGTCACAGCATCATACTCCGCCTGGTTATTAGTAGCAGCGCCTATACATATTCCGTCAAGGTGGATCATCTCATGTGAGGGGGAATATAAGACCCATGCTACAGAAGCCAGGTTTGGAGACTAGCGGCTTGCCCCATCAGCGAAGCCAGTGTAACAAGGTGGAAGATGGTGCATCTGTGGTCATGCAAAAATGATCAATGTGAGATGATGGTAAAAAAGGTGAAAAACAAAAAAGAGATCAAACTGTACAATGCAGACCAATGAGGCCGCGGTTTCATTTATGGGTAAATATGCTTAAGATACAACCCATTACGGGGGTTGCACAAAGGGTGACCTTAGGAGTCGGCTAAGATGTATGCCCCCTTGCCGAGGCAAGTATGCACGATGTAAGGGCCTTGCCACATGGATTCAAACTTTCCTTTACCGGTTTTGTCGTGGGCTTGGTCATAGGCGAGGACGAGGTCCCCTTCGTGGAAAGTTCGAGGGTGAACATGTTTGTCATAACCGGCTTTGGAGCGGTTCTTGGCAGCTTCGATGTTCTGGAGAGTGGCACGATGGTCTTCATCATCTTGTTCAAGAGATAGAAAACGCTGCTCGAGGGGGGAAGTGTCGGGGAGAAGCTCAACGGCGATATGTAAGGTAGGTATCTGACACTCGATGGGGAGGACAGACTCTACACCGTGAACTAAATGAAACGGGGTAAAACCAGTGGCGGTCTTGGTAGAGGTTCGGTAAGCCCATAAGGAAGGGAATAGCATGTGGTGCCAATTGGACTTATGCCGGTCAACAGTTCGTTGGAGGATGGTTTTTAGGATTTTGTTGATGGCCTCTACTTGGCCGTTCCCTTGGGGGTAGTAAGCAGAGGAAAATTGGTGTTCAAATTTGAGGAGGGTGGATAACTCATGCCAGATGACATCTTCGAAGTGTGAACCATGGTTTGAGACCAACTGTTTAGGGACTCCGAATCGAGTGATAACATGGTTGGAAAAGAAACGGGAAGCAGTGTTAGCGGTACAGTTGAAGGTAGGCATGGCTTCCGCCCATTTGGTGAAGTAATCGATGGCGACAATGATGTACTTATGGTCGTTCGTAGATGGGGGTCTACACTCCATGAAGTCGATGGCCCACATACAAAAGGGACCAACGGTGACGACTGGGTGTAACGGAGTAGGTGGTATCCGGGCCTTTGGGGCAAAAAGTTGGCAGTTATGGCAATGCTTGACCGCAGTGATGCAGTCGGTGAAAAGTGTGGGCCAGAAGTATCCGGTGCGGATGACCTTTTGGGCAGTGGCCATCCTTGAGAAACGGCCTCCGCAGGCACCGCTATGACAATCTTTAAGGACTTGTTCAGCTTCCTCGTGTGTAAGGCAACGACGAAGAATTGTGTCAACCCCCTGACGGTAAAGGACATCGCCTAAGAGGAGATATCGAGAGGCCTGGTGACGGATGCGATGACGTCCATTATGGGTGACTTTGGGTCTGAACTTCTGCGTGCGCAAGTATAACAAAATATCACCATACCATGGGTCATCAGACGAGATAGTGAACAAATGGTTGTTGGGTAACTCATCGGAGATTTGTTTTGCCGGGAGAAGGGAAGGGAGATCAGCAATGAGCTAGGCAAGCGCGAGGGCTTCAGTGCTATTAGTTGTTCGGAAAGTAAGGTCATATTCCTGGAGGATAATGACCCATTTAGAAACACGACCTTGTAGGAGCCACCGGTTTAGGAGATATACCATGGGGTTAGAGTCAGCGATGACTGTGGTATGACTAAGTAAGATGTAGTGTCGTAATTTTTGGATGAAAAAGACCACTGCTAGGGCTAGTCTCTCCTCATATGGGTAACGTAGGGGTGGGCCAGACAAGGTCTGGCTGATGTAGTAGATGACATGCTCTTGGTGAGAGATGTCTTCTTGAACCAAGACTCCAGACATGGCATGCTCGGATGCCGAGACGTATAGGATGAATTCCTGAGAGAAATCCAGAGGGGATATCAGAGGGGCTTGTGTGAGAGCTTTCTTGAGGGCGTCAAATGCAGCTTCTGCTTGCTCATCCCAAACGAAGGGTATGTGGGTACGGAGCAAGCGCAAGAAATCGTGAACGGTAGTGGCGTAATCAGGAACAAAACGATGAAGGAAATTGGATCGCCCCTGCAGACTTTGGAGCTGCCGGAGCGTGCGAGGAGAGGGAAGGTCTAAGATGGCTTGGACTTTCAGGGGATCAACAGTAATTCCTTTTTGGGAAACAATAAAACCCAACAATCGGCCTGCCGGAACGCAAAAGACACACTTGTGTGGGTTCAAGCGGATTTGATATTTGCGACAACGCAGAAAAACTTTCCAAAGGTCGTTAAGGTGGTCTGATCGTTTCCGGGAACGGGCTGTAAGGTCTTCAGGGTAGACTAGCAGGATATGGACCAAGTCGTGAAAGCAATAGGTCATGGCCTGTAGGAAAGTGGCACCAGCATTTTTGAGGCCAAAAGGCATGACGCGATAGGCAAAGGTGCCCCATGGTGTAGTAAAGGCAGTTTTGTACTGGTCTTCTTTACGGATCTGAATCTGGTTATATCCGGAAAAACCATCCATGAAGGAGAGGACTTCATGCCTCGCACATGCATCAATGAGTTGGTCAATGAATGGCGTGGGGAAATTGTCCTTGGGACAAGCGTGGTTTAAATCTCGGAAGTCAGTACATACTCTAATGGTGCCTTGTTTTTTGTTAACGGGAATGGGGTTTGAAACCCATGTGGTATAGGCAATAGGATAAATGAATCCTGCCTTGCGAAGTTTCTCAATATCGGCTTTGACAGCTGGGAGATTTGAGGGATGAATGGGGCACTGTTTCTGACGAACGGGGGGTACATCAGGCCATGTGTCAATGTGGTTCTCTATAATGGCGGGGTAAAGACCGGGCATTTCGGTATACGACCAAGCAAAGACATCACGGAACTCTTGGAAGAGGTTTTGGTATTCCTCGATCTCTTGCTTACTACAGAAGGCTCCTAAAGTGATGAGTTCAGGGGCACGTCCTGGGGCAGCGATATCAATTTGGATGACAGGTGAGATGTTGGCCATGTTACCCTCCTCGAAGGCGTTAGGAGCAGGAATAGGATCCTTGAACCAATCGACCTTGGTGGGAAGAAATCTTTAGATTCAACTGCAAATTGGGTAGTAGTGCT
Organism: Larix kaempferi; assembly: GCA_027924585.1. Taxonomy (NCBI): domain Eukaryota; kingdom Viridiplantae; phylum Streptophyta; class Pinopsida; order Pinales; family Pinaceae; genus Larix; species Larix kaempferi. Next base: position 18,389,561 of record BSBM01000858.1, on the reverse strand, counting down.
AGGGGAGGATTCTTCTGGGATGAAGTAGGAACGATGATGCATATCGTCCCAGGGATAATCCGGGGCAGTGAGGACCTCGAGAATCTCCTCATCAGTACGAAAAGTTTGAGTCGTCAAATCGGTTGACGACGGAGTAGTGGTTGAAGAGATCATATAAATGGTATTAACCTCTCCTGAAGAGGAGGAGACTGGAGGGTGGATCTCCTCAATGGTGGGTGGTGCCATCTCAAGATCCAGATTGTTCATCTCATAGAGAGCTGCTCTGTAATCGGGGAGATCAGGACAGTGATGTGAGTAATGCCCGTAAACACCGCATATGGAACAGGGGTGGTTGGTACACAGGGATTTATCTTTAGGCTTGGGGGTGGGGTCTAGTTTGACAACTGGGATATTGGGGTCATCGTCAAGCATCTGCATGTGTTCCTGTAATGCCGGTAACTGTGGGCATTGATGAGTCGCATGGCCTAACTCATTACACAACGAGCATTTGGGAGGAGCACGAAACACGGGGGGGTTTTTTACTGTCTTGGGAGGTGGTACAGTAGTGTAAGGTTGGGGTCCTCTGCCCCCAGTGGATTTGGGAGTAGGAGGTGGATTCATGGAGGACGAAGGGGTAGTGACGCCAGGGGGTGGCTGAGTGGTAGTAGCCATGGGTTGCACCGGTTGGAGGACGATGCTTGGTGTCGGCAGGGGAACGGGAGGCGAAAGGTACCAGATGGGTAATCCCAAGGTTAACCCAAGGAGGCTAAGGGTAGCCATAACCGGGGTGCTTACTACTCCCGATGGAGGGACTAGGAAGGGGATTGTATGGATAGGTCTAACACCAATGTGGCTAGGTACCAATGGTGGTTTAGGCAACAAGGGTGGTTGATTGTTAGGTGTTTGGTTATCGTGGGACAGGGTACATAAGTCAGACACTTCGGGCATAGATGACGGGGGAGGAATGGATTGGAAGGTGGAATTCATCGGTGCGTATGAGTAAACTCCGGGCCCCATAGAAGAAACAAATGAGGTGGTGGCACTAGAAAAAAGTTGTTCAACCATGGGGAGAACATTTTCTGGTGCCGCGGGTGCATTGGGATCATAGTAGTTGAGTTGGTCAACCTTGACCACGCGTCCCTCATGGGGGAACATCATGGTGTGAAAAACGGAAGAGGCAACCGCCCGCATGGCATACATGTAGTTGCGGCCAAGTAAAAGGTTATAATCCAATTGGGAATTGATTACCTCGATGTCGATGAGTACGGTTTTACCACCTAACTGGACGGGGACATTGGGTAGGAGGCCCTAGGGCTGGGCCGACCGACCGTCATAGGCACGTAATGCAGTGGTGGACTGCTGGAGAGTAGGGGATCCCAACTTCTGCCATACGAATGTAGACATAACGCATGTGGAGGCACCTTCATCGATGATGCATTGATGGATGACAAGATTCTGAACGGAAACAGAAACTTGGAATGCTAAGGAGGAAGGTAGGCGTGGTTCGGACTGGTCCAAATCAAATGCCATCAAATTTGAATCATTTAGGTCAATCGCCCCAATGGCTGAGAGTAAGGTCTTGCATTGGGAAGGGCAGTTTTTTAGGACTTCTAATGCAGACATGGCTGCAGGAGATTGTGCTAAGTCATCTACAATGTTGTAGTTTGATGCAGCACGCGCATTGGGGTTATTGTTGATACGGCGAAGTGGGAAACGAGGTACTTTGGGAGCACCGTCTAGCGGAGGCAGAGGTATACGTAATGCTTGATCAGTGGGATGAGCGTTAGTAGGTTTATCAGTGGGAGGTACTTCAGAGGTGGAGCCATACTGGTTTCGACGGGTCTGGAGGTTGACATCAGCGGAGGACATCATCAACAAGTGGTGGGTCCCTGAGTCGAACATGGGTTGATCAGGAGCGACGTAAGTGATTTGTTGTTGGGGTGGCACGTTGGCTTGAGGGGGAGCCAACGGCTGAGTGTTCACTATGCCTTGGTTTGGTAAGGGGTTTTGCAGCACCAAAGGTGGCTACTGAGGTTGTGGGGGGTTGGGTGGTGCTTGAGGAGCTGCATGCCCTTGGCGATGGGCATCGTCAACCCAAAGTTGTCGAGCTTGCTCCAAGTGAGGACAAGCATGTGTGTAGTGGCCATATACCCCGCAAATAGAACAAGGATGGTTTGTTCGCAAATTGGGGTTTTTAGCCTGCTTAGGTGGGCGATCAGGGTTTTGGTTAGCAGGGGCCACATTATTATTGTCGGGGGGATTAGGAGGTTTACCAGCTTGGTCTGTAGGTTGGTTGTTCCCACGATTACGACCCTTGCTACGGTTTTGCTGGCTTTGGTTGCGTTGGTTGTTCTGGTTTTGTTGCAGATTGTGTTGGGCATAGACTTGCCCTTGGGCAGCAGGTGGGTTCTGAGGTTGCGTAGGTGATGGAGCAGGCTGCGGTGGATGATATGTAGGTGGAGGCTCTGCAGGTGTAGCAACTTGAGGAGGTTGCTGATATGGCTGCGGAGCGGGTTGTGGGTTTGCCACAGGGGCTTCCTGTGGCGGGTAATAAGCGGGTTGGGCCTGGGAAGGTGTAGCAGTTGGTGCAGCCTGCTGGTGGTAATAGGCGGGTTGGGCCTGAGAAGGCACAGGAGCTGGTGTAGGCTGCTAGTGGTAATAGGGTTGAGGTACGACCGGGGTGGGGTAAGCGGGGGGTGCATAACTGAAGCACTGAGGTGGACAGGTGGGTCCATGGGAATGATGGTGATGTGTCATAGGAGCATACGAGTGGTTGGACCTAGACTGTGAGGTAGCCCGCGAAAGGTCAGGGCCAAGGGTAGGATGTGCTATGGAAAAGGGTTGGGGATGCAAAGAAACACGGTCGATGATGCCGTCTGCAGCATGGGATGCCCCCGGCGCATCGTGCTAGGAGGACTCACCGCGAGGTGCGTCAGGTATAATGGTATAGAGATAACCCAACTGGGCGTAAATGAGGTCGAACTGCTGGGCCTTAAGGATGGCCTCTTCTTCAGACAAGGGTCTTTCTGATGCCACATCCTTAGCAATGACAGGGAGAAGGGACTTGAGGAACCAATCTAGGAAGATACGGTCATCTAATTTGATCTTGCATAAGCTACGGCGTCGACGCCACTCATGAATGTGGTCTGTGATGTGGGTAGCCGTGTTTTGTCTACAAGAGAGGAGGATCTCAACGCCCGCGTCATAGCGGATAGGTAACTGGAAGAACTGCAGGAAGGTCGAGGCAAGGGAGGCAAAGGTGGCATGGGTCCCATGGGGTTGCTCGATATACCACTTGGCTGCAGAGCCAGTGAAGGTGCGCTGTAACAGACGGAGGCGAATAGAGTCGTCCACTATGAAGTTGGAGGAACACCATAGATGGAAGGACATGATATGGTTTTGTGGGTCCTCACTTGCCTTTCCCTCGAACTTAGGGATGTCAGAGGGGATCTTGGTGGGCATGTGAGGCCACGCAGGGTCGTGTCGGATAGGGTCGTTGGTCAATCTGGCTAGGTCAAGCAGGTTGAGGCTAGCCATGAATGGAAAAATGGAAGAAGGATGTGACACAGTAGTGGGTTGGACCAAGTTGGGGCCAATGCCCCCAAGTGGAGGGGCAGGATTTGGGATGGTGCCCCCGAGTGGGGGAACTAAGGTGGTATAGGATGGTCCTGCACCACCATGGGTAGTGTGAGCCACTGATGGAGTGGGGATAGGTATTCCAGCTGCGAGAATAGGTTCATTGAGGGGAACGGTAGATGGGGGCCCCATGGAGGGCATACCCAAAGCAGGTGTGGTAACTGGTGTAGTGGTGGATGTGCCACCAATGGTCCTTACAACGAAAGGAGTGGAAGTCGTGCCAGCCATGGGGCTAGTAGGGGCAGTGTAAATGGGGTTCTCAGACTCTGTCTTAGAATCAGATGTAAAGTAAGGGGCGTCAATATCTGGTGACGGAGTCCTATGCCGCTGACGAGTGGAGTCAAGGGACAAGGCTCATGATCTATGATAAGTAGTATCAAGTGATGATGATATGTGGAGATGACGGGTGGTGTCAAGTGAACCGTGCTATGGGGGCTCGCCCCTGAGGCGCCGAGAATGTCTCGGGGACTCAATTGTGACAGATGGTGTCCAATCTCTATGGGTTGAGGTGAGTAGAAAAAAAGCTCAAAAATCCTAATGCAACCGAGTGTACAGAAGGAGAGCTCAAAAAACAAGGCACTCAGGCCAACAACCAACTCAAAATGCCTACTGTAACAGCTGTGCTACAATAGGTGGAGTGTCAACAGAAATGGTCAGAATACCAACAAGCAGCAGGTTTCCTAGAAATAAAAAATGGTGGACTCAATAGACCAAAAGGAGGTAAGGGAGCATGCAAACACCTAACTAAAAAGTATTCTGACTCAACTAGACATATCCTCTGCAAGTTGATGAAATCCAAGTCAGACAATATGAATAGGAAAGCCAAGTGGCTAAGATATCCCCCTACCGGGAGGGACACCGGGTAATCAATCCTAGAAGAATGGCAACTAAGATACCTCGTTCATGACACGTCCAGAAAGGTGAATCTGTTGTTTGGTCCTTTTACCGCAATACCCCAATACAGGGATATCCCGAGAACTGCGAAAGGTAGCCCTTCGGTTACTGAATGGAATGCGGTATTCCACTCAGGCCTCCGGAACCAGTCTCGTGACTTCAACGCTCCTAGGGGAGAGGCCCTCTGGTAAACTGGTCGTGATCGTGCCAAAAAGTACTAGGGGATTTTGGTTCCCTAATTGGACAACAACTATGTCTCAAGTGTAAGTAATCGAGGGGTGTTATTGGAAGCCTATCCCCCCGATCCTACCTAACTACAAAGATTCTTTTGTGTTCCCCAAGTGGGGTTAGAATATTGGTTGAGTTAAGTAGTTTTTAAGGCTCACTTGAATTATGTGACAGAGTGTGTGCTCGTGAGGTGATGAACCCAAAATAGAAGTGCCACAAGGGGGGCAACTTTCTAACTAACAATAATATTGAATTCAAAACTTTAACTTGAAAAATTTTCTGAATTAAAAATGATGAAATTTTAAAAAGATTTTGTAAAGGGAATAGAAATTATGTTGCAGAAAAGACTGTAGGGAAGTAGGGCTGCAGGTAGGACAGATGGCTGTGCAGATGCAGAAAATATTGCAGCAAAAGGGATGGGTTCAAAAACAAGGAAAAAATACAGAAAGTAGACTGCGGGTCTGTGGCGAACCTGAGCAGGCAGACCGCGGGTTTGAGGGAAACAGGCACGGACAGGTCGCAACTTTTTGGCCGACAGAGGCAGTCAGACCGCAGGAAACAGGAAAAAATACGCTGGCGGGTCGCGGGAAAACGAGTCGACAGGCACAGTCGGGACGCTGGAAAGGGACAGACAGACGCAGTCGGGATGCAGAAAAGGAGCAGAAAGCCGCAGTCAAGATGCGGGAAAATGGCCGACAGGCGCCGTCAGATCGCAACAAAAAGGATGATTAGCCGCGGTCGGATCGCAGGTAATAGACTTGAATCCGCCGGCAAGGCGTCAGAAACAGTCTGAGAGCCGTGGTCGGGTCGCAGGTAAAGGCCTGAAAGACGTGGTCTGGACAGGACTGCAGAGGGAAAAGATGCGGTTTACGGCAGCCGAAAGGGACAGCCGAAAGGAAAAAATGGGAAATTATTGCAAAAAACTAATTTTTTTTAAACTGAAACCAGAAATTCAAAACCCAGTGGAGTCGCCAAAACTGTAGCTAGGGTTTTACCCCTAGCTTGTGCAAATGAGCACCTACTAAAGAGGAGGGACTCCTTAGTAGCAGTTCAGTAAATGTAAATTAAAGTGCTGAAACAGAAATATAAATTACTCTAAACTTGTGCATGAAACATAACAAATAAGATGTAAAGAATGGCTTTTTATATTAATTTTACCTCCAATGTGAAGGTTGGTGAAGCCCTTGCAATGTCCAAGAGGGTTGCTCCAAGCTCCAACTTGCTCCTTCTCTTTCTCCAATGGTAAGAATGGGCCAAAAGGGGCTCTCAAGGTGAAAGTAGCTCAAGGGTGAGCTAGGGTTTCAAGAGAGATTTTGGCAGAGTAAGGGTGCTTACGATTGTGGATATGGAATAAGGGGTCTCCATCACCTATTTATAGCTTTTTGGTGGTGGAGTGCTGGCCCATGGTTTTGGGAACCATATGGTTTAGGTCAGCTGTATAGGGTTTTTTCCTCCTTTTCCTCATTATTTTATATTTTTTATTCCCTTTTTAGAGGGTTTTTGCTATTTTTAGAGGAATTTTGGATATTTTTGGAGGAAAAAGGGGTTTTTTAGCCTTTTCGAGGCTTTTTTGATGGTTTTATGGCCTTTTGGAGGCATTTTAGGCCTTTTCAAGGCTTTTTAGTGGGATTTTTAGGGTTTTAAGGGAAATATGGTAGGAAAATGGACAAATGAGCCATGTAATGTGGTAGATGAGGTAGTGAACACTTTTTGGGTGTTAACACGTTCTGTTTCGGAGTTACCTGCAGGAAGGGAAGAAAGAAGACTATGGACTCCACACCACCTCGGTTAGGGAAACGTGATTCCTTATCCCCCCCATAGCCACTTCGGGTGAGACCTCGGGCTGCTGCGCAGCCCGTTGCTGAAAGGGCTAGTGCGTCAAGGGGTGTTTGTTGTTGCGCCTCCTGAAAACCCGGGTCTGTCCAGAAAGCAGCCAATAGAAACCAAGATACAAGCATATACGATTCTCTAGCAACATGAAATGTGAGTTAGGATCTAAATCTATAAAATATACAAATGATATGATTGAAACAAAATCAACATACATGATTTGAGAAACAAGACAAGTTATGGTTTATTACCAACTTGAAGTCACTTACAATGGTTGCTTGATATCCAAGCCAACTCCTAGCTCCAAGTGCTTTCTCCTATAGCTATCTCCACAAAGATTCAAGATCATAAGTTTGATGTCTCCAAGAGTCCTCCCCCTTTTGCGCATGGAAGGCCTCTCTCTTATAGTGTGTAGTGGGGTTAACCAACAAGAGAGAAGAATGGATCTTGGGAGTGTTTAGTGGATCAGGCACACTAATCTGAGAAAGTGAGTTAGGATCGAATCAGGGATACCAATCCTAAAAAATCTCTCAAAAATCAAGATCCCACAAGCCATGGAAAAAGGGCTAAAAAAGGAGTACCACGCCCCTTAAACTGAGCATAGCGTGGTAGCACTGCGTGGCAGAGAAGAAGCATAGCGCGCTAGTGGGGACTACCGCTCCCTCAATGCTGAGCAATGCATGGTAGTGTAGGTATATGAAGTCTCAGGTGGGTTGATTCTTGACAGGATAGGTTTGTCTTCAAGGATCATTCATCATATTTCTGTTCTGGGTGTTTTAAGGAGTAGGGGAAGTGTCATCAACTATTTTTATGGTGAAGATGTGACGTTGTGAAATATGGAGGTATAACAGATGCCCCCTAAAGTGTGAGGTCAGAAGGGACTGATGGCCGAAAGACTTTACAAATACTGTGCGGAGATAGCATTAAGGAGAGCAACAAGGAGTTGAAACAAAAAACAAAATGTCAGATATACCATCGAGGTGGGCATTCCCATGCTCGGAAACAATTGACTCAAAGTATGGCTGCCGACCAATACATTGCAGATCCATGAGTACTGAGATGATATAGACTGTAGACAAATCACGGCTACTATGAACAAGCGTAGATCCATGAGACAGTAATGACACAACCACGACCAATACAAAAGTGGATCCGTGTGACAATACAAAGGACATCTCCATCGCAACCTGGATGCAATCACGATACAAAGGTGTGCCCAGGTTCTTCTACTCAATCGTAAATGATATGAATCTAGCCATGTGATTACAAGGTGTTGAAGTCGAAGATGGTATAAACCATTTGATTACCGGTCAATGATGTGAACCGTTAACAAATGCGAGGGAAATCACCAATGATGACAATGATCCCCAAGGTATTTGTAGTAAATCTCAACAAAATGTGAATGAATGGGTTGATGTCGAGCATTCAAGAGATTGTTCGATCAGAGGTCAATGATGTAAACCTTCTGTCGAACACGAGGAAACCTGTCATTGAGGCATGCAGGTGCCAAGGTACTAGTGGTTGATTCCTAAGTCCAATTCTCAGATAGTGATTTGGCGTCGACGGGAATAGACTCGTTGAAGGTGGGACATAATGATTCCCACATCATCGACACGGAATCAGAACTAAAGATAGTATAGGATGATGAAACAATGGAACATGTACTGACACAGTGAAGGTTTGAAAAAATGAATGACTCTAAACAATGCAACCCTTTGAACATATAACGGCATGTAACAGGACTTGGAAGCAAGGATTATTGATAACAGAGGATAGACACCGAACGAGTAGTCTCGTGGCCAGAGAGACGACTTAGTATGACGACCATAACTCAGCAAAAATAGATACCCAAAATAGACAAGATACAGATGCATGCCATGTTCAAAGGTGACGACTGACAAGCTGCCAAAAAAATAAACTCGACTTGTCTCCCATTTTCCCTCGACATGATAGATGAGTAACTCTTTGTTGTTTTTTAGAGCTTGAAGAGGATAACAGATGTTGTGTATAGCTCATCTCATATATGAGTCTAATATCACATGTTTTACGAACCTGAGAAAGGAGGGGTTCATCCCAAAGTGGGTCCTTCGATGTCAAATTTTAACGAGTCCAAGGAAGGAAAAATCGGTAGTTTTTCACATTTAGAGAGCATGAAAAACTTAAAGAAGGCTCCAAAGTGTACTTTTTCGTAAATTTAGTCCCTCGATTCCGAAAAAGTGTAAAAAAATTCCCGAGAGAACTCTCCCAGCCAAAAAATTGACCGAGGTATACCTTTCTCGTAAATAGTCTAGACAGGCCAAAAAAGGGGTAACCTATCACCGAATAGACGACCTTTCAAATACTTTTACAAGTGTGAAAGAGTTAAGATCACTTGGCAATCTTTTCAATTTTAAGGAGTCTGAAAAGAGCTTAACTATGGACTCCAATGGTCTTTTTCGTAATTTTTAACTATTCTGGTCCGAAAAAAGAATAAAATACAACTAGGATAATACTTTCCTCATCATTTAACGAGCATGAGTAAAGCTAACTAAGCTCGACACCATTTTACTTAAGTTTGACAAGCACGAGACGGGTGTAAAAGCGCTTGGAATCTTTTTCAAGTTTTAATCCAGAGCACGAAAAAGATAAAGTAGGCTTGAAATGAAGGTCAAATAATAAATGAATGCCAGTGTGAACATTTTTTAAAGGAGACCCTGTCAACAAATGCTCACGGGACCAGATTTTAGTAATGTGAAATGGGTTTTAATTTAACCAGATAAAATAATGAATAAAAAATAAGTGAAAAAGTTATATAAGGAATAGGTAAATATGGAAAGTTACCATTTCACTCGTGCATTTGCCCAATGAGGAGATTTTACCCATTGAGGAGCAAAAACTTCAAGAGTTCATATCTGGAGATCTGGAGCACCGTTTCAATAGCCGTCTGTGCTAGGTAAGAGATTTCAAGCCCCTCTTTCATTTCATATATGAATAACTTGATTTTAGTAGGGAAAAACAATTTTTTGGGCAAGCCATAATAGGAAAATTTTTCCTTCCACAGTACCGTGTGTCAACCATATTGGAAAATGCGGTACTGTGTAACAGTACCGCGCTATATGGTTAAATAGGGGTGCGGTACTGTGTAGTACCACGTAGTCACGTTTCCCCCAGGTGCGGTAGTGGCAATTTTTAAGATGAAAATTTTGATTTTTCTCTAATTTTTTGTTGAGATCAAGTTGTTAAATGATTAATGAATGTTTCCCATGACCTTTTGCAGGTTTTTACAACTTGTTTGGAGCAAAATGGTCAGTTGGAAATAAAGAGAGCATGAGGCGGATGATTTGTTGGCTGAAGATGACCAAGAAACCTTGACTGCACTGTGGGAATGTGGCTTGTTGAAATTCTTCAAGACCAAAGGTATCCGTAAGAAGGCAAAAATTCTCACCCACATTATTCAAATGTGGGACCCCAACTATCAAGCTTTCCAAGTTGGAGAACACACCCTTGAGCTTGAACTCGAGGACATTTATTTCCTCATGGGCCTCTCAAAGAGAGGAGCCCGGGTGAGTTTTATTGGGTTCACGGCTTCGGAGGTGAGCACTGATGCTTTAATTGCTCGTTATTGCCGTAAAGGTTTGGGGAAGAAAAGCGGTAAGGTGGTCATTAAGGACATTGTAGAACTTCTTTTGAAAACCGTGTTGTTCACCATCACACGTGCAATAGGGAGTATGGGTCCCCATCAGACATCCCACACATAGATGAATCTTGCAGTGGATTGCATGGTAGGAACAGTATTCAACTGGTGTGAGGTAGTATTGACCAACCTCAAAGAGCAAGTGAACAAGTGTAGGCTTGGAGAGAACTCATTAGTGTAGGTATATGAATCTCAGGTGGGTTGATTCTTAACAGGATAGGTTTGTCTTCAAGGATCATTCATCATATTTCTCTTCTGGGTGTTTTAAGCAGTAGGGGAAATGTCGTCAACTATTTTTATGGTGAAGATGTGACACTGTGAAATATGGAGGTATAACAAGGGCCCCTGGGGTGCTGCCACGTGAAACGAAGTGAAGCATTTCCATAGCTTCCTTCGAATTCCTCACAACTCAACTCACAAATTGATCAACCAGCATAACCACTCTATTTTAGAACAATTGTCGTTGTAGTGAACTACCAGCTACCTCGACTACTTATAGCTGAACCATTCCCAGGTCACGACAGTGCGAATGATGTCCCACTACCTCTCATCTGCATGTGTGAACTTATCAACTGACACAACTAGGGGGGTGACCATATTGTCACCGAAGATCCTACATGCCAATGTGTGAGAGATCTCCTCAGATCATGCTGATCATACCGGCCCAGCGTGCCATGTGCAAAACATGCCATCGTCTTGTGGTAAACCAGCCGAATTTGTGAGGTACAATCATGTAGGGGAAGTGGTGACAAGATATTAGTGGAATAGTAGTCACAACGCTTCCCCGTACCTCCAAAATCCTTCGTAATCATCACAAATATCCTTCAACAAAATCTGTCGTCGATGCTGGTTGCAATACCGCCATGAGTGTCCAAACTTATGGCACAAGTCTCCCTGCTTCACATACCTTCTTCTGTTGGTGCGCCATCTGCCACCAAGAAACCTACAACAACCATTTTTTTTTCTTTTGATGCGACTCAAACATCGCACTGCTCCAAGCCCGATCGATAGGGCTTCAACCTGTGACCATTTACCAACTTGGGGAGCATCGCCCCATCCAACCGCTGCAACTAAACCGCTCCTCCTGAAGTAATACTATTGATGCGATATGGACCTAGCCAATGCATCTGCAACTTTCCTGGATGTTTCATAAACTTGCTGTCATATAATAACAATAAGTCGCCTTGCTGAAACTCTTTACTTTTGATGTGGCGATCATGCCATGCCTTTTGGTGATCCTTCTCCACACCTTGGTGAAACCCAACGATAAATCGATCCTCTTCTAGTGCCACCAATTGTGCTGTATTTTCATCTAATGCTGCAACATCATCCATGCTCGTAATAGCAGCAATTTGTAGAATTGGAACAATGTACTCCATAGGCATAATTGCTTCCTTCCCATAAACTAGCTTGAAAGGTGTGTAACCAGTCAACCTTTTACATGTGGTGCGGTAGGCCCACAACACTGCTGGGATTTTCAGATCCCAGTCATCACGGTTCACATTGCACACTTTTGTCAACGCATGCTCCAACACCTTGTTAAATACCTTCACCATTCCATTCACCTGTGGGCGATAGGGTGTACTCTTCTTATGCTGTGTCTGCAACTCCTCTGTTAATGTGCTCATAGTGCGATTAAGAAAGTGGCTTCCTTAATCACTCAGCAATATCTTGGGGCAGCCGAAACGAGTGATAATGTGATCAAACAAAAATCATGCAGCCATTGTCGTGAAGCAATCAACTACGGGTGCTGCCTCAGCCCATCGGGTCAAGTACTCTGTCGCCGTGACAATATACTGCACACCTATGCATTTCCTTGGTGGATGGATCAGTCTGAAAAAATACATAGCCCATTTTTCGAACGGTTGCAGTGTCACTTGAGGTAGTAACGGCATCTCGTCGCGTCTGGACGACTTGCTAGTTCGCTGACAAACATCACAAGACCGCGTATAGTCTATTGCATCATTATGTAATGTAGGCCACCAAATCCCTACACGCAGTACCTTCTGGGAAGTAGCCCAACCGCCAGAATGTCCTCCCGCTATTCCTCCATGTGCCTCAACCAATATATGTCCTTGCTCATGCAGTAAGACACATTTGCACAATATCTCATCAGCGCCCAATTTATACAATTCTCTCGCGATTAGCTGAAAGTCAGCAACCTTAAAAACCATTTGCTTCTTCTAAGTAGTGTTAAATTCAGCGGGCGCGGTGCCGATCACCAGAAACTGAAGGATGTCATCAAAATATTGATTAGCAGTGGCAACATGAAATAGTTGGGCATCCGGCAACCCGTCTTCGATATTAGTCGGTTCCTCCCCTATGTCAATCCATGACAAATGATCTAGTCCAGCATTCAACCGCCCTGGTTTCACAATGACTTCAAAATCAAACTCCTGAAACAAAAGTATCCAACGAAAGATCTTCCCCCCCAACACAGGCTTATTGACCAAGTATTTCAATGCAGAATGATCAGTGAACATTTTAAAGTGGCCACCCAACAAATAATGCCTGAATTTCTGCAGTGCATAAACCATGGCTAGAACTTCTCGTTCTGTGGTAGTGTAATTGCATTTTGTAGAGGATAGCTTCCAACTGGAAAAAGCAATGGGATGATCAAGGTCGCCTTCTCCAGGTTGAGCCAACACAACACCTAGTGCAACCGATGAAGCATCAACATGGACATGGAATTCCTTACTCTAGTCTGGAAAGACCAAGATTGGGGCCGACGCCATATTCGCTTTGAGCATTTCAAAGCTATCCTGACATTCCAAGCTCCACTGGAATGCCACCTCCTTCTTGAACAACTTTTCCATAGGGGCAGTAATCGCAGCATACCCCCTAATGAACTTGCGATAATATCTGTTAGGAACCTATGTAAACCCTTCTCTTTACTATGTTAGTATATTGTTGTTGGACGCATATGCTTTGTAAGTCGTCCCGTAGTATTTGTTGATCTGTAGTTTATATTAGCCCATAGTATTGACCCATAGTATTGGACACATATGATTTGTAAGTCCTCCCGTAGTATTATATGTCCCATGGTTTTGACTCATGGTATTGGGCATAGACTTAGTATATAAGTGTGTGTTGAGGTCATTGAAGGCACCGTGGAGTTAATTGTATTGAGCTTGCTCAAAGGAGGTTTCCCCCTCGAAGTGGCCCGTGATCAATATAAAAGTGATTATGTTCTATTATTTCTGATATCTCGTGTATTTTCATTAATTAATTATTGCACGTTCATCACATCTGGTATCAGAGCACTTTCTTGGGCTCGCTGGGTGAAATTTCAGCCAATTTTTTTTTTTCGCATCTGTTGCAGGTTCGGATTTGGGAATAATCCCTATCTGCTTAACTATGGGAAGTACTTGGGCATAAGCCCTAAAACGCATTGTGAGGAGTACCATAGGAACCCCGAAGTAGCTGGCCCATTGAGAGGACCTGCCAGGGAAAAGGGCGGTGACCCCTACCTGATTGACTAGTTCCCACCCGTGAGGTAAACCAAGAGTTGTCGTTTGTGGCAAAGCGATTATCAGTTTTACCTGAGCCGTGGAGTGAGGGGTACTACCCCAATACGCAAGCCGTCAAACAGCATTGGTGGCCGAGTGAAACCCCTGAACTGTTAGGAAGTCGCACATACCTGGGGTCCATATCTACTTTTAGCTGAACTATTGTCGATCACTGCTGCGCCGTTTCAGATCCATTTTGCAAGTCATTCCAGATTCATCCATTTTCAATCCATTCGGCGTTGTTCCAGATCCCTTTCGAACCGTAGTCACTCCAGTGTGAAAAAAAAAATAAAAAAAATCTTGGTTATGGTTTTCACACGTGCAGGAGAAAAAACCATGGAGGATGCACTTGTAGCCATCCAAGCCAAACTCCAGGATCTGGATGAAAAATTTCTCGGTCTCCATCTTGAACATTCTGCTATGAACAACAAACGACAGTCCGATTCTTCAGAAGACAATGGGTTCTCTTCTTCCAGCAATTTCTGTGGTCCAAAGCTTGATTTTCCTCGCTTCAATGGAACTGATCCGACTGGATGGATATACCGAGTAGAACAATATTTCAGTCTGCATAATACTTTTGATGTCCAGAAAGTTCCACTTGCATCCTTTCATTTGGAATAGGAAGCCCTTCAATGGTACCGTTGGTACATCAAAGCTCACCCCGAGCCAAACTGGACAGATTTTTTCCAACTCATTTTTCCACGATTTGGTCCCAGTGCTTTTGATGATTTCATAGGATCACTCACTAAACTTCACCAAATTGGCACAGTGAGAGAGTATTAGACAAAATTTGAGAAATTGGCCAATAACACAGAAGGATTGTCTGATGAATTCTACAGGAGTTGTTTTATCAGTGGTCTTAAGGATGAAATCCGCTCAGAGGTCAAAATGTTTTGTCCCAACACAATGATGGAAGTCCTAGGGTTGGCTAAGCTGGCCGAGGACAAGATCGCAACCCAACAACGCTCCAAACCCACCTTTCTTCCCTTCAGAAATCTGGGTTCCCAACGACCTCCCATCACGCCTTCTCCTCAACCAACTCCTATCAAGCATTTGTCTGAAATAGAAATGCAGGCACGCCGAGAAAAAGGGCTTTCCTATAATTGTGATGAGAAATTCACTCGGGGACATAGATGTGTTCAAAAAAAACTCTATCTCTTGGATGTGGATTCTCTGCCTTCCTTAGAACTTGGTGAAGAAGCTACAGATACAGTAGATGATTAGGTCGACATTCAACACCCGCCTGTTGACACCACATCTCAGGACGACCCACCCGAGATCTCTCTCCATGCTGTAACTGGCATCACCGCCCCACAAACAATGTGGGTCAGGGGATACTTCAAGAAGCTCCCTCTTACCATACTCATTGATTATGGTAGCACTCATAACTTCATTAACCCTCGGATTGCCAAACAGGCTGATTTTTTTGTCCATCCTTGCTCCAAATTTGAAGTCATGGTTGCCAATGGGGGCACCTTACCTTGCAAGGGGAAGTGTCACAATGTGCGTATCTCTATGGAAGATTATAACCTATGCTCTGACATGTTTTCCTTGTCCTTAGGCGGATGTGATGTGGTTTTGGACGTTCAATGGTTACGCACACTTGGCCCCATCTTATGGGATTTTGCTGAACTTTGGATGTAGTTTAAAGTCAACGGGGCACAACACAAATTTATGGGCTTACAACCAGGGACTCTCTGCATCATCTGTTCACATCTCCTGGAAAAAATCCTTAAGAAGAATTCACATGGTGTCATCGCTAGCTCAATTCCATTCAAATGCACCCATCAACAATCTCCACTACTTCCTTGGATAGATATGCAGGTATCTTTGCTGAATCAATGCGCTTGCTACCTTCACGAGACCTTTCCGGTAAGAATTTAGCCACATCTACCTCTCAGCAGGAAATGATGGCTATTTTGCATGCAGTACAGAAGTGGCAGCCATACCTATTAGGGAATTATTTCTGCATCAAGACTGATCTCCAGAGTCTGGAAAATTTTCTGGAACAATGGGTCTCCTCCCCAACACACTTGAAATGGGTTATCCCTATGTGATCACTTACAAGAAGGGTAAGGACAATATGGTGGAAGATGCTCCTTCTTACACAATTGATGACCCAGTTTCTCTTACAACTCTTTCTCTGCTTGTTCCAAATTGGGTGCAATATGTTCAACAGGGCTCTCTCTTCTATGAACTCCATGCTTCTTGATTAACAGGGCACTCTGGGTTCTACAACATGTAGGAACAAGAACAATGTAACTTCTTTTGGCAGGGACTAAAAATGACAATTCAACAGATGGTGGCTGACAATGATACTTTCCAAGTCAACAAGGGTGAAACGACACTCCTTTCGGGATTGCTCAAACCCTTTCCCATCCCTACACAGCTTTGGCCAACTATTTCTATGGATTTCCTAGCAGCGCTCTGGTGGTACAATACCACATCTCACAGGACACCATATGAAGCAGTCTATGGAAAAACACCGCCAATTCTTCTTCCATACACCCTTAGCAGCTCCCCAGTTCAGGAAATTGACTTGATTCTTCGAAACCGCGATCAAATTCTTCTCATTCTGCAGGACAATCTTCACATGGCCAGAATTCGCCTGAACCAACAAGCCGATCAGCACCATTCTAAGCGCATTTTCCACGCAGCTGACAGGGTTCTTCTTCATCTATAGCCTTCCAAACAATCCTCCTTGACACTCCAAAGGCGTCAGTGGCCTGAAATGCAACCCGAGGATGCTACCGGGGAACCACTCCTTCAACTTCTGCAGCAATTTCTCCAACCAAAGCTTTGAGGACAAAAATTTTTCTAAGGGAGAGGGGATTTTAGGAACCTATGTAAACCCTTCTCTTTACTATGTTAGTATATTGTTGTTGGATGCATATGCTTTGTAAGTCATCCCGTAGTATTTGTTGATCCATAGTTTATATTAGCCCATAGTATTGACCCATAGTATTGGACGCATATGCTTTGTAAGTCATCCCATAGTATTATATGTCCCATGGTTTTGACTCATGGTATTGGGCATAGACTTAGTATATAAGTGTGTGTTGAGGTCATTGAAGGCACCATGAAGTTAATTGTATTGAGCTTGCTCAAAGGAGGTTGCCCCTCGAAGTGGCCCGTGATCAATATAAAAGTGATTCTGTTCTATTATTTCTGATATCTCGTGTATTTGCATTAATTAATTATTGCAGGTTCATCACAATATCCCCTGTGACTCAAGGTTGCGCACAACTGCTTAAAGGTGGTTGGTGGTTGCAACCCCAAAATGAGCACAATTTTGGCTGGATCAACTAGCAATCCCTGCTTACACATGATATGACCCAGCAATATCCCAAATGGTGCACATAAAATACATTTCTTCAGGTTCAGCAATATCTGGTGTTGTCGGCATCGCTCAAGTATAAACCGCAGATTGGCCAGATGATCACGAATCAATCCATAAACGGTCCAATCATCCATATATACCTGTAAACATTTCTGAATAAAATCTTTGAATGCAGAAACAATGACCCGGGAGAATATCGTAGGTGCATTCTTCAAACCAAACAGCATTACCGTGTACTAAAAGCAAACCCATTCAGTAACAAAAGTTGTTTTATGGCGATCTTCCTTGGCAATGCGAATCTGATGGTAACCAAAGAATCCATCAGTGAAAGAGTACATCTCCTGGCCACCCACTCCTTCAAGTACTTCATTAGTAAATGAGGTCAGGAAAGGGTAATGCAAGCAGGCATCGTTCAACTTTTGCAAGTCGACGCAAATGCGCACTTCACCTGTTTTCTTGTCCTACACCACCATAGGACTAATCCATTCGGACTCTTCCATATGTTCGATAATACCAACATCCAACATGCAATCAAATTCCACCTTGACTTTTCTTTATGTCATGGATTCAGCCAATAAGGTCGCTGTCGGACTGGCTTAGCATCTGGTTTCAATGGAATCTTCATCTCTCCTAAATCACCTAGGATTCCCTTCATTTCAGAAAACTTCATCGAAAACACATCTTGAAATTCATGAAGTAACTCAGTAACCTTACTCATCATCTCATCGTCCCAATAATCCCCAACATTAGAAAACTTAGGAGTAGCCTCGGTATTGATATTCATCTTGCGAAGCTGCAATGGTTGACTGAATGGATTACTTGGTGCAATAGGTGGGACCACATCGCGACTTCCTTCAGATTCGGGAATGTTGATATTTTGGAGATCATCATCATCCTCTGGCCCACCACTGATGTTGAAGCACTCCATTAGAGACTGCATCTGATAATGTGTGTGTGGATCGACAGGGTAGGCTTCCAGAACAACATGAAGTACCACATCGCGGATGAGCTGCAGGGCGTTATTGACATCAGGGTTGGCATCCGTAAAAGTGAACATATGAGTGAAATAGATTGTCAAATCCCCCCATGTTGTAATGTCTCAGCACAACTCGGCTGCAGTGTACCACGAGCGCGGCATCTCATCCAAAGTATGGACAAAAGCATGGATGCACTCATCTCTAGGTCGCGCTATCCACAATCGTTGGCATTCCATCACATGATCACTGGGATCAGTCCGGCCATCATACTTGCCAGTGTGATAAACCTCAGTGTCTCAAAACTGAACCATCATCAACCTTCGACACTCTGACCAACCTTTAATGAATTTCTTATGTGTCACCCAACATCGTGCTGGAGCATCCTTCAGTGCTTCCTCCAAGGCTAGCAATCGTTGTGGTTCTGGGACGCGGTCTTCAAATTCTGCTAAAAAGGTGTGTAGGCCAGGAAACCCATCATAGATAGGCAATGTGATCGTTTCTATCACAACATGACATAAGGATTACGTAACTAAACCACATTTTCGGAATGGTACTTCATGCATTCAATTCTGCCAATGTTCCAATGCATCATCAGAGTCGAAAGATGCATAGCTCTCGCTACGCCACTCCAACTCACCGTGGATAGCAGGATGAATATAATCTTCAGAAATATTGAATGCATGGTCCCATCTAGCGGTATCATCATCTCTTATAGGTTCAACGTATCGGCATCCTTCAGCCGGATCCAACGGGGCTATTACTCTGAAATCGCGATTCTCAAAGGTCATCATGCGCTTCTTGAAGTTGATTACAGCTCCACTATCATTATCACATCTGATCCCCAAGAGCACTGGATAAGATCTTTCTCCCTCAACTACTTCAATAACGTCAAAATCAACATAAGTCTTCATGCCCTCAATATGAATCGTGAGCCACGGAACTCGCCCAATGGGTGTTACCTTCACATGGTTAGCCAACCAGAGTTGTACAAGAGACCAACTCAATGGGGGACTCCCCATCTTCTACCACACCTTCTTGGTTAAGATGTTAACATCCGAACCAAGGTCAAGAATCACAGAGTCAACATCATATTCACCAATCTAAATATTCATTTGCATCTCCTTGCCAGTCTTTCGTTGCTATAGGGAGTTTACTGTCGACTCCTACCGTCCTTTCAAAAATCGCTGCAACCATCCCTCAATCTCAACCAGGGCAGCCGATTCTCGGGCCAATAATAGACAACTTTCAAGAAACTTTTTCAATGTCTCCAATGGTGGTGGTCAATCAGCGTTTGACGTAGTATCAAAGACAGGAGACATATCGCAAACAACAGCCTTACCACGGTCTTTCTCCAAGTTGCGACGTGCCTCCATGAATGTCTCTCTCTCTGTATCAATGTCAAAAAGTACCATCTTCTAACTGGACAAATGAATCAGTGGTCACAAACCATCCTCCCTAGTCGTCTTTCCTCCACGAGTGACAACAACCACCTAAGCATCTTGTGGTCGCAGTTCGGCAGAAATGGTCGCAATATTTGCACCCTGTGTCTGGTTCTGCTATAGATTCCCTGGTTGATTGACATTTTGATTGGCGTTCAGCGGTGGTCATGGGGGTTGGTTCTGTATTGGTTGCTGTATCGGGTTCTGTACTAGTTGCTGTGGTTGGGCCTGATTCTGTAGCTGTGGAGCATTCCCAGCCTACCATTGTGCAATCAACTGTGGACAATTCTCAACTATATGATCATTACCAAAGCAAAACATACACTGATTCTGTAGCAGTGGGTAGTCACGCTGATAATGCCCCCATACCGCTTAGTGGTAACATTGAATAGGTCCACGACCACCTCATCCTCCTCCTCCATGACCAAATCCACCACCACATCCGCCCCTGTATCCTCCCTGATAGCCGCCCTGCTGCTAGTATTATCACTGCATTAGTGCTGGTGGAATCCCTTTCCCTTGTGGTGCATACTGCGGTTGGTGTACATAATGTGGCTGCAGGGGAGTCATCTGCATCGGAGTGTATTGTGGCATGAACTAATGCAATTGCTGCTGCTGAGGTGCAAAATGCATCTATGGTTGCAGTAGAGGATGGGCTACCTGCGCTTGCAGTTGTGGCTGTTGCACAGTGCACTGATTGTCCTTGACATAGAATGCATCACACATCCTCTCCTGTAGCAACCCATATGCACGATAATCCTTGTCATTGTGACCCACTGACTTGTAGAATGTGCAATAAAGATTTCGCGGGGTTGTGACCATTTTCTGCATATACGAGCAATTATTGTGACTGTGCCCAAATACCTGACAAACACAACACCATGGTATACTGCCACCATTTAACGGGTTTGACGCACCTGACACTAAATAATTACAGAAATCCAGGAAATTATCCTTTGTATGCCCTTCTCCTTGGCATCGCGTACACCATACTTCATCGTGTTGTTCCTTGTTCTTCTTCAAATCTTGCAATTGTATAGTCAGGTGAGAAAGCTGTGTCTGTATCTGCAACATCTCGGCTGCATTATCTCCAATCGGTGATGCTTCCAATTGCATTGCAATCTCTAGAGCTTCGCTAGGCGT
Source organism: Larix kaempferi (assembly GCA_027924585.1). Classification (NCBI taxonomy): domain Eukaryota; kingdom Viridiplantae; phylum Streptophyta; class Pinopsida; order Pinales; family Pinaceae; genus Larix; species Larix kaempferi. Next base: position 18,368,913 of record BSBM01000858.1, on the reverse strand, counting down.
CGATATGTTCTGCTGCATCAGCGGTAGCCGAATGTGGGGTAGTATTGCTGCAATGAACCATTCTTTATGTTGGACTGCGCTCATATCGAAACTAACCTTTTCCATCAGTGTCTTGAATCGCTGGTCAAAATCCCATACCATCTCATTGGGATACTGCTTAATTTCCTTCAATTCAGTAATGTATTGAGCCTCCAACTTAGGCCGTCTAAATTCAGTAATCATCCCATCCCGAATCTCATCCAATGACTTCTCTGGGGCCCCCATAGGGACTAGAATAAACTTCATGAACCAATCTAATGCACGACCCCGTAGATTCATGGCTAACTGTCCTTTATTAACATCGGCATCAGTGATCTGCTTCATGGTACAGACTGCTTCACATAAAAACCAATACTGTTCTGGGTTTTCTGTCGCACTTCCATGGAACAACGGTAACTTAGCGTCATCTCCCACCATCTTGGGCTTCCTTCCTCCTGTCGCTATGCTACTACCAATTAACTTCTATGGTATTGACGAACTTGGCGGTGTTAAAGTAGTATTTCTTGTTGTTTGAGAGTCAGTGGGCAGAGTTCAGGGTACATTGGTGCTGGGGTTTGGTCCTGCCTCTATCCTAGGCATAGCCTAGTCATCACTATCAGGACTGTGAGGTCGCTTCGTCCCATGTGGTCTTCCTTCGCGGTTTTGCGATTCGATCACAACAGGACCTTCTCTCATCCTTTGCCTCTTCTCCTGTCGAAACCTCGCTCCTCCTCTTGTGAGACCACTTTCTTCCTCGGCTTCGCTCACAGTCTCCTCATGGTATACACCCATCTACATCTTACCATTCCCCAGTAGTCGCGGTACCCACAACCTCCGCCCACCAGGATGTCTACTGATCAAGGTGCAACTTTAATATACCCTTTTCACAGATTAGCATCTTAATCGACAATTGGAGTGACAGCAGAAACCTTCCCCTCGGTCCTCGGAAGAAGTATCTTTCAGCTTCACTATAGGATTTCTTCGTGTTGACCACAAATTCAGTGATATATCCTTACAGGATGCTATCAAGACAAACTTTGACAGCCCATGATGCCTTATTATCAACTTCCTGCAGCTCCTGAATCAATTCCAGGGTCCAAGCCATCGATTCACTACCCTGGAAGTTCCTCTTCTGGAAGGTCAGCTTTGAAAACCATTCATACAGAATGACCAGGAATTCACAGAAAAACCATTTGTGTGGACCGTCGTGAATATATCTTCCCAACCAGTGATCTACTGTTAGTCGCTTGTTCTGGCTTTCTTCTTCAGCAATCTCCTGCAACTTCTGATTGAACCATTTCTATATCTTTTGTCAGGTGCCAGAACATGAACTCCTTCTACTGTGCACATGATCCCGAAAACAGAACCATTTGTTGACCAATGCGACCTCAGTCGACAGGGGTTCACCTCACTATCGACACATACTGCAGTCTCCCTGGGCACTGGCCCGGGAAGGTTTGAGCCCACCCAGCAACACCCGCAGATCGGATAAGGTCTCACCCGAGGCGTCCAGGAAGAGCAAACGGAACCATGTTTCCACCAAGGGAGGAGGAGAGTTGTGGCTGCATGGGCTAACTCTATTGCGGTACTTAAACATAAACTTTAAAAATTTGGCAAGGAGTTATACCTTATTACTTCATCGCAACATTTATCATCACATTCTACCTAGAACATATTACTTAATCACCGCATTTATCATTATAGCAACAGTAAGTAGACATTGCATCAAATAACATTCATACATCGCAACATTGCACAATTTGTACCAAAACATCATCATTATATTACTATCGCGATCATATACCAGAAGCAAAACACAGATATCGTACAGAATTGTTCTTTTCTCCCTTTCTTCCTCTATTACTTGCTTATCCTCCTTCTCCTTAACACTTACAACTCTTATCTATTTATAGGTTTCCGCCATTACAACTTGTCCACTTACAAATGACTTCCTAACCGACACTATGGGAAATTGACCCAATATCTAACTGACTTGGTCTAAATGACCCCAAAAATCCGCATACCGCGATACAACTGACTTACTATTACATAATATATGGTCCAAGTGACCCAAAACCCGCCAACTGCGGTATTCTTTAGCACAAAATACTTCTTTTGCGCACTCATCCGATGTGTCGCAGCGTCAGTAGTACCACGACCTTTCCCCATCAAACCGCCTGCCAACATTGCTCACCAATATATTTCAGCAGCGGCATGCAAAATCTCATGTGCGTTGGCTCATTTGCATGCAAGACTAAAATTACTCTCCAATCCACTCCAGAAACCGTGAATTTTCCACATAATTCCTTAATTTGAATCATTGGATCTTCAAGCTTGCTTGATCTCCTATGTTGGGTGTGATGCAACTCTAAAATGGGTGGATTGGTCGACCTTATTGTTCTTGTTTGTTTGTGATTTGCAGGTTCTTACTTCCTCCATTTGCATTCTCTATTGCCGAGATTGAGATTTTTTTTTCACAAAATCTTCTTACTCCATTCAACTATGATGAATGGAAACCAAAGATGATTGCATTCTTGAAGAGACAATGTCTCTTTGATATGTGCATTGGTAACACAAGATATTTTGATTCCGCTGAAGAGGAGAATGATTGGATTAATGATTGTGATAGAGATTTTGGAACAATGTGTCTTGCTATGTCTCCTTGTATGAGCTACCTCAATACTACTGCTGACAATCCAAGAGATCTATGGGCCCAACTCAATATAGAATTTGGAAATAAGGAAGAAGAGGATCATGCTATCCTTTTGGAGAACAAGCCCAGTGAGACCTCCTTATGTGTTCTTTCTGATTATGTCTTCGCCTCAACCATTGCTCAAGATGAAGAAGAAACTATAGATTCAACACTCATTTTCTCACTGTCTTCTATTTCGAATTCTAAGCAAGAAAAACCAACTCATACTCTAGAATCTGAAGAGGTTCTTGAATCCTCTCTTTCACATGAGTTTGCCGGTATGCAAAATAATAATCTACTTGACGTTTTGGAGGTAAAATCTGATTTTGGAGGTGAAGCATTTTCCCTCCTTGGTTGCATGCCCCCTATATACTTATGTTCTATCATTTGCATAGTTTCTCAGAGTTTTACTGAAGATGAAGAGCACTACCATTCGCTTGAATTCAATTCTCATGCAATTTTTGCTGATTTTGGTTTTGATCTTACCCCTATTGGTTCAAAGGAGATCTCAAGAAACCATTTGTCAAATCTTGGAGATGATTTAACTTCCACTGATAAGAAGTTCAAGTTTCAAGATCTATTTGATCCGATTGGAGCTATTCCTACCTCACTTGGTTCGAATCACAGGTTCCAGGATCATCCTCATATTTTCAAGTTTGTTCTCACCATTTTCGGTATGAAGAGAAAGTTCATAAAGTCTCCACATTCGCTTTCATCCACTGATGGAGAATTCAAGCACATGTTTTTGGAGCATCATCCATTTACTCCCAAGAGTAATATACCTCCATACATATCTACTTGAGTTTGGAGCAGTTAAATCTTTTGGTGTGTTACAGTCCATTTTGAGGGGGGGGTTTTCCCATGAGGTTTTCTCCATTTCCATGGTTCATGAACTGTTCTTTATTTGGATTATTATTGTATTGGGGTGACCTTTGGTCTCAGTTACCAGGGCCCTATATTTTATTTTACAGTTCATACTATAGCTTGAGGGGGGGTGTTAGGATATCTTATCATTCAATTTTGTACTCTGCATGCATTCTTACATTCATGCATGCATTTGCATGCATCCCAGTCACCAGTTTGATGCCTCCAGCACCTAGTCCCTAGTCTGCCAACAGCCAAGATCTTATTTCCATTCAATTTTATCCCTCCTAGCCAGGGAGGATCCCACTTCTCATCTACCACTTGAGAAGGGCACCTTTTCTCACCTACCACTCCAGTTCACTTTAGTTAGTTGATTTCATTCCTTGATTTGATTCTAGACTGACTCTCAACTGATTGTATCACTTTGATGGACCTCCAGTGAGACTAGACTTCCTATTATGACTCTAGTTAGCTCCTCATGCGCCCTCCACTAAGCCTCCTTCATTTAGTTAGTTCCTACATGTGCCAGTTACACCTACCACACTCATTTAGACTCAATTTGACACTTGGTTGACCATTACTTGTGCATTGATGACTCCACTAATCTGATGATGAGACTCCTAGTTGGAGCCAAGCTATTCCACGCAGTTAATTTGAATGACCTCCTTGGTTAATTCGAATTGCTCATTCATTTTGATAGTATTGTATTGTATTCTCACTATTCTGAGTTATAGAGTACTGATGTGTCTCTCTTGCACAATTTTTACTCCAATTTTTTTTACATCATTGTGATTGATTTACTTGTTCAATAGATCTACTGTGACTAATTTTACAACCCCATGGGGCACCTTTTGCTATTAAGTCATGCCTTTCGGTCTTAAAAATGTTGGTGCTACTTTTTAGCAGGCCATGACATATTGCTTTCATGATTTGTCTCATATCATTATGGTCTACCTAGATGACCTCACGGCTCAATCCAAGAAATGGTTCAACCATCTAAACGACCTCTGACAATTTTTTCTATGCTGTCGTAAATATAGAATTCGCTTGAACCCCATCAAGTGTGTATTTTGCATTCCTGCAGGTCAGTTGTTGGGTTTCATTGTTTTCCAAAAAGGAATTACCATAGACCCTTTAAAGGTCCAAGCCATCCTAGACCTCACATCCCCCTAGACATTACAACAATTATAGAGTCTTCAAGGGAGAGCCAAATTTTTTCGTCTCTTTGTCCCGAATTATACTACGATCGTTCATGGTTTTCTTTGGTTACTTCTTACCCACATTCCTTTCATCTGGGATGAAAAAGCACAAGCGGCTTTCGAACCCCTCAAAATAGCCTTGATTGACATTCTTTTGATTTCACCTCCTGATTTCTACAGGGATTTTATCCTTTACATTTTGGCATCAGATTATGCCATTTTGGGGCTGCTCGTTCAAGAAGATAGTGCATGAAAAGAACACGTCATTTACTATGTGATCTAGACCTTATCCGACCCACAACTACATTACCCACATGAGGATAAGTTGGCCCTCTCCGTCATCTTCTCAATCCAAAAGGTTTGTCACTATATCTTATTAAGTTGGATGATAGTCATGGCCAATTCCAACCCCATGGTCTATCTTTTGAGTCATCACCTTCTTCAGGGTCACGTGGCTAAATGGGTAATCATCCTTCAAGATTACGATCTCATGTTCACTACCTCCAAGAATACCAAATCCCTTGCATTAGCACAACTCATGACAGACTTACCATTCTCATCTATGTCACCAATAATCAATACCATCTTACCTGGTGACCACTTGTTTATCATTTCCTCAGATGACCCCTAGTATGGAGACATCCTTATGTACCTACGCACATAGAAGTTTCAATCCAATATCGGAGGCGATGATCGACATCGGTTACGCCATCATGAATCGTGATATATACTCCTTGGAGATGTCCTTTAACGACACAGTATTGACACCATTTTATGTCGATGCCTCACTTGAGACGACAATGAACAAGTTCTCAACGATTTTCATAGTGGAGCCTGTGGTGGCCATTTTTGGGAATGGCCAATTCCCAGAAGGTTATCCGCACTGGATATTTTAGGCCGACCCCATTTACTAGTTACATCACAGTAGTAAAACATTGTCGAAATTGCCATCTCTTTACCCCAAAGGGCAAGGACACCTCCCATCCCCCTCCATCCAGTTATCAGCGTTGGCACTTTCTATAAATGGGCCATTGATTTTATGGAGTGTAACCCCCCCTTGGAAAATGGCCATAAATACATCATTGTGGTTGTCTACTATTTCACCAAATAGGCCGAGGCCATGCCTAATTTTAATTGCACAGGTGAGACTGCAACCCGTTTCTTTTTCAACCATGTCATCACTCGATTCGGGGTCCCAAAGCAGCTCATCTCCGACCATGGAAAACATTTTGAGGACTCTGTCTAGAAGGAGTTGTTGACTTTCCTCAAATTTGAACACCAATATGCCTCCACCTATTACCCTCAAGGGAACGACCTAGTGGAGGCTATTAATAAAATTCTCAAGACCATCTTTCAATGCACTGTAGAACAACACAAGTCCAACTGGCATCATATACTATTTCCTGCACTTTGGGCTTACTGCACGTCTTCTAAGACCGCCACGTGTTTTACCCTTTTCAATTGGTTCATGGTGTCGAGTCTGTTCTTCCCATCAAATGTTAGATTCCCGCATTGCATATTTCTATTCAAATCCTCCTGGAAACCTCACCGCTTGAGAAATGCTTAATCCTTTTGGAGAAATCCAATGAATATCGTCTCACAACCCTACAAACCATCGAGGCCACAAAGAACCACTCCAAATCTGGCTATGATAAGTATGTCCACCCTCGCAATTTTCGAGAAGGAGATCTACTCCTCGTTTATGACCAAGCACATGACAAGACTGGGAAAGGAAAGTTTGAGTCCATGGGGCAAGGCCTATACATCGTCCACACCTGCCTAGGACATGGGGCATATTTCATCTTCGAATCTTAAGAAAACCCCTTGCACAACCCCCGTAATGGGTTGTACCTAAAACTCTTTTACCCTTATCACTTTTTGGACCCAGTAGTCCATGTTGTATAGTTTCATTCCTTATTGTTTTTTTTAACTTTTTGATCTAGGACCTTACACTTTGCTTCCCTGCATGACCACAGATGGATCATGTTCCACCATACTATGTCGCTTTGAACGACGGTGCAAGTCACTGGTCTCCAAACCTCTCCTCCACAGCTTGGGTATTATATTCCCCCTCACATGAGTTCATCCACCTTGATGGAGTGTGCATAGGTGCAGCCACCAATAACCAGGCTCAGTACAATGATGTGGCCGGCCTCTTCACTGCTTCCCTCCAGATGGGCATAAGTCAACTTCGTGTGTTCCTCGACTCCTAGCTCCTTGTCTCCAAACTCAACAACTTTTACCAGGTACGGGATCCTTTCCTTTTTAGAAATTTCCTGCGCACAAAACAAATGGTCAGACAGTTTGAATCCATTTCATTCATTCATGTCCCAAGAAGTCAAAACAGTGTAGCAGACCATATGGCTAACAATATTCCAGAATGGCACATAAATCACAATATGTAGTAAGTTGCATCCATGTGCATATATATATATATATACATCATAAAAGAAATGTCATTATGACCACAATACCCCATACACATACATACATAGAGGAGCCCCAACAACGTTCTCATCATATAATACATCCCAATACAAAATCCCCATGCTCATTTGTTGGCTATAACTGACCTAGAGGTTTTCTATAAGACCTAGGTTCTTCGCGGTTTCCCTTTGACCAACAAAACCCCTTCGCACCGGCTCTTTCGGCAACAACCTGCGAGCAAGTTGAGGTCTCACCCGAGGTGTATCTATGGGGTACTGCAGAATCCGGTTTCCACAGTAAGTGATAAGTTGCTTGGATGGATGTACTACGTAGCGCAGTAGAGGGTATGTGCTGCGAGCTGAGACTGCGCAATGATGGGCAACGCTGTGGTCCGCACCACTATGATCTTCTACTTCGGTACTTCTACTATAGCCACGAACAATACATCTTTATTCTATACTTGGATTATCTTGAAAGCACTTAAAGCACTGAGACGAATATCACTCATCCATTCATTCAGACACTTAACTGACTATTCTTCTAACAATTATTTGTTAAGTCAGGGTGTTGTGATTTGAATGTATATGACTATACAATCCAACTGTTAAGCATTCTTTTACTGCATATAAGAAAGTGTTTAATGAAATGACTGATTCGTAATCTCCAAACACAACACTAAATGTTCATCATTCATCTGTTCATACAGAACTTAACATATCATCTCCATAATTCTACTGAAGGCAAATGCATATCAAAGTTCTCTCATTGTAGCATGCAAGGAAACATCTAGACATTCATTTACAGAAATTACAGACAAGCATTCATTCATAAAACACAATCACACAACACGAGATTTAACGTGGTTCACTCCCTAGGTTGGGAAGCTACGTCCACAAGAACGGTTGGTAATATATTTCTTTAAAAGGACTAGGGACAACCGTTCTTAGTCTACGCACTCAGCTGCAGACTCTCCTTCCTCTCAGATAGGTCTCTGCGCACACAACTGCAGAGCCTTTACAATCTTCTAAACTCATAGGTTTTACAATACAACACCCAAAATTGTAACCCCAAAATGTAACAACCAATTGTAACCCCATCCCATACAAAATTGTCTTCTTTTATAGAACATGCCCGAAGGTCATGTCTTTACAATGATGAAGACATAAACCCAAAAACCTTTAGGGTTTACAAAACTACATCGGTTTCCCTAAACTAACTTGCTGGCTCCTGGTAGCATCTGCTTCATCATGGCGGTTCTCCATGTCTTCATTTTATTGCTATTCGCCTCCTTTTCGCATGCATGCCAACAGGCTACTTCCTTTGAACCGTTCACCTCTAACGGTCTTTCCCACCAAGCGTGCCAAGATGTCGCTTTCCTTAACAAACTTGCACATTGGCCACCTTCCCGATTTACGCCTGCCCGCCATTCGACACTTCTGGAGTATCTTTCTCAAAAATAGGCTGCTACTGGTGTGACCAGTACCTATACCTGTCCTTCTTCCAGCATTCTGCTTTGTTGGCTCCATGTGGCCTCCTATCTCTGCAGCACTACTTCAGCGCAGTAATGATCTTCGTAGCATTGCTCAAAACATGGCTACTACATGCCTCTTTGTAGCATCCCCATTGCTTAACCAAAATTCAATCTATTTCAGAGCTGCACTTAGCTCAGGTTCTTCTGCCTTCAAAATTGTCACCAAAAGTGGACCAGTTGGGCCAGGCCCAACATGCCCCTAACACTTACATGTGGCTCGTCCCCAAGCCACTTTCAATTTCCACTATTGGAATCGACTCTGTGATCTGTGCAGTCATCTTTGCTGCGAACTCATTGTAAGTGTTCGTCAATTTCTCCATTGTTTCTTTACTTTCCCTCTCCACTTGCTTGACTATATCAAGCACCTACAGTGTTATCTCTTCTCCGATTTGGGCTTCTACCTGTTCCTGGTTGTCGCGCAACACTTTCAGTTTATCCTCTATCTGTTGTAAAACAACGGTGGCATCTTCTAGGAGTGGTTGCGACTGATTTTCTAATGCAGTCTCCTTTTCCCTTAATACTTGGACTTCTTTCTTTAGGCTGGATATCTTCCTGAATTTCAATAGCCTATCTTTTGCTGGTAGAGTCTTTACCTCTACATCTAGTGCTTCCAATGTGGTTTGTTTCTCCTTTACCGTGGTCTTGATCTATTGTAGCCTTCGATTCTCTTCAAGGGCTGTGAATGCCTTCAAGGATTCGTCAAGCAAATTCTGGCACTTCGCAACTTCTTCTGCAATGCTCTCTGCTGTGATCTTTACCGCTTGACCTCTTAGCTGCTGATCACTGAGTACAACCTCTAGTTTCATCTTTGCTTTTAGCAGGTTGATATTGGCTTCATAGAGGATTTTTTTTTCTCCATCTCTGACTTAAGGGTGCACACCGTGTCCCTTATTTTCAAGACAATATCCGCAGGATCGTCTTGGATTTGTACTTCTCCAATATCTTCTGCAACAGAGTTAATGGTAGCCTCCAGTCTCTGCCTTCGCACTTGTTCATCTTCAAGCAACATTCTGCTATGCGAGCTTGACTCCTGGAGCTTTCTATTTTCCAATTGTAGTTCCGCTTCTGCTTTTCTTGAGTCCACAGCTCTGTCGCGCAGCTCGTCCCCAATCTAAGTATTCAAAAAATGTAGAGCTGGTATCGGGATTTTTGCTAGGTCGAGCTCTACCCATTCAACATTTGTCGTATCCAGGGTCACATCCTCCGATATGGGAAATGTGACCGCCATTGGATCGAGATAGACAAGTCTCATTTTTTTTGGTAGTGCAACAACAAATTGCCCTTGCATCACCTGCGAGGTTCCTCTAGACGTCCCTTCTGTTGTTAGGTCATGCGGAAAGGCTAAGCTATTATGCACATCTTCGAATTTTTTCATTAGCCCTTGCATCACGAGCCAGTTCCTCTGCAGGTCATCTTGGATGGCCTTATCGTTCTTTTACTTATCGGCCATGAAATCCTCTAGCTGCTCATTGACTATGTCTACTATCATATAAAATTCATCCTCCTTCAGTACTGTGTTAGATGTTGCTTTCGTTGCTTTTTGTTTCTTCCTCACCTTTGGTTCTCTGGTTCCTTCCTCTTTCCCGTTTCTTCCAGAATTGGACATGGTGGTGGAATTATTTCATCATCCTCTGAATCTGTGGGGCCATCGAAAACTTCTTCTACACAGTACTCTGCGGGCCAATCTTTCATAATGTTCTCGATGTCCTCTTCTGTCATGTGATAGTTCCCCGGAAAAAACTATGGCTTCTTTATCTTCGCCTTCGTGGAAATAAACACACAACGCATGTCAGCAGTAAAATTAACAATGCGTATGTATTTTCTTGTTACCTACTTTGTTATCCTTGGCATAGCGGCAATCATGGCGCACAGCTACATGTAATACTTGTAGAACACTTCTTGAGTTGCATGCTGGCGCTACAGATCGCGATTTTCCCAGAGGTTCATGTACCTGACTCCTCTGGGTTCTGATTTATCAAAGCTGACACCGACGTAGTCCTCCGACTCCTTCCATCCAATAAATCCATTGAGGACAATCAACCAAGTGAAATGGAAGTTTCCTCCATTCAACTAAATTTCATTGAGCTCTTCCATGAACTCGTTCAATAGATATTGGCACCAGTTGAACTCAACACCTTCATCTGCTGCGGCACCGAGTAATACTACACCCACAGGCACCTCCAGGGGTCTTGTCGTCCATAATATCTTTGCTACGAGCAACTGTGTGACTAACCTAGTTGCTCTGTCTTCAATTTCCTTAGTAGGAAAACCTCGTTTTCCTTTGACCAGTGCATGAGTTTTCTTCATCTTGGCTACTACATCCTTTTCTGTGCTTTTAACCTGGAAGAACGACTTTGGGTCTTTCCCTCACTTACTTAATCCCATAATGCGATGGATTAAGTCAATGCCTATGTCGACTGGCCAATCCATCCATAGGTATACTTGGTGGATTCGTGCCATCAAGGTACGAACCACTACATTCAGCTCAGTCGATCATTCAAAGTGGGGTAGTCGTAGCAGGTTCAACAGTCCTGACGGCACTACTGATGTCAACCAGCTTTCGGCAACCAGATTGAGGGTTCCTTTGGAATCTTTCTTCCAGCACATATACTTGTCTAGCTGAAAGTATGGGTACTTGGGATCATGTGGCTCGTCTTTCTGCACTCCCAAGAGGTCGTAGTCCTCCCATTTACAGTCCATTATTTTGCACAATACGTTGCTTGTAATTTTGACATGCTTCAAAATTGGCAACAAGGGGATGCCGTACTTTGCACTCTTGGATAGCTTATAGACAGGGGCATTCAGTTCCTAGGGTGAGATGTACTCAGGGGTCATATTCAGAGGGATTTCTTTCATAAAAATGGGCTACCTTAGCGCCATCGAACCCAACCTTGGCTTATTGGTTTGAGGTGCAATGATTGTCTTCTTGCCCTTGTCTTGCATGGCAAGATTGGTTCTTGGTGATCTACGGGATCCTTGGCCTTGTTCTATTACAACCTTGTTGGCAAGGGTTTTCATTAACTCTTGAATTCCTCCATGCCGAAAGACTCTAAGTGATTCTTCAATGGTAAGCTCTTCTTCTTGATGGAAAGGTTCAGACATTCACTGATTAGATGGCGGGTATGGTAACCAGACGACAGATGGATATTAGTGCAAAGGGGGAGGTCGCAAGAAATTACAAAGTGCTCAGTAAAGGAAGCGCGTCCTCCAGCAGTGTTATTTATAGGCGCAACTGACCTTCTCCTGTGCCCTTCAATGGCTAAATATGCATTAAATGTGCCCTCTGGCTGTCGAATCCATTGGATTTTCCAGTCCTTTCCTTCGTTAGTCCATCCAGAATGACTATCTTCCCTTTAAATGCTAAAGCGGTTGCTGCAACAGTCATTTAATGGCTATTTTCTCAAAAGTAGTGTAACGACTATTTTTCTCTAGGTACTGCACCGAACTGCGTAGCAAGCCACTTACACTCCTGCGCAGTTGCTTCGCAATGCATTTTTTTCTTTTCTTCCCGTGCAGCTTCAATATTGCTGTGTGGTACATACATCATCTTTCTTATCATACATGTACAGGCTCCTTTACACTTCTAGTGCCCAATTTCAACTATACTCAGAACTTAGAAATCTCTTCCTCCGCTTGTTATCCAAGGTTCTGCAAAGCAGTGCTATCATGGTATAGCTTTAGCCTACTTCCATTTATCAAAGTTGGCAAGGTATCACCAACTAAATTGGCTAACTGGATTGCACCAGTGTTAGTAGCATGTATCACTGTATATGGGCCAAGCCAATGCATCTTAAATTTGCCAGGAAACCTCATGACTTTGCTATCATACAGGAGGACTAGGTCACCTACCTAGAAGCACTTGTTCTTTATATGGAGATCATGCCAAGATTTCTCGCGGTCTTTCTGAACTTGCTCATGGAAGCCAACAATGAAGTGATCTTCTTCTAACCCAACAAGGTGTAGTAATCTTTCTTCTAATGCTACGCAGTCTACAAACCCTGTAAACGCAACGATCTTTAAACTAGGGACAATGTACTCCATTGGAATTATAGCTTCCTGCCCATAAGCCAACTGAAAAGGTGTATGTCCTATCAATTTCTTGCATGTAGTCCTGTATGCCCATAACACAGAGGAGATGCGCAGATCCCAATCATCTCTATTTACATTGCAAACCTTAGTCAGTGTGTTCTCCAATATTTTATTAAAAGCCTCCACAGTGCCATTCGCCTATGGGTGATATGGGGTACTGTGCTGATGACGAATGTGAAATTCCTCTGTAAGTGCCTCAATGGTTTTGTTCAAAAAGTGAGTACCTTGGTCACTCATAAAAATCTTTGGACGACCAAATCTTGACAATATTTCTTCAAAAATGAATTGCGTAGCAGTACTTGCGCTATAGTCCTTTACTGTCTTTGCTTCTGCCCATCTGGTGAGGTAATCAGTAGTAGTAATAATATACCTCACACCAGTTCTTTTCCCTAGTGGATTTATAGAACCCACAAAATCAATTTCCCATTTCTCAAACGCCTGCAAGGTAAACTATGGGTTTAATGGCATCTCATCTCTTCATGAAGGTTTCCCTGTCCTTTGACAGACATCACAGTTCCTGCAGTGTTCTTTGGAATCTTTGTGGATCGTGGGCCACCATAGCCCTGTGTGCAATATCTTTTGTGCAGTGGCATTTCCTACGTAGTGACCTCCCGCGACCCCTGAATGCGCATCTACTAGAATGAATGGTTTCTCATGATCTAGTACGCATCTACGTAGGACTTCATCTAGTCCAAGTTTGTATAACTGGCCTGCAATTATAGTGAAGTCCAGCGTCCACCACTAGCTGCTTCTTCTGCTGGAAAGATAATTCCTGCAGTGCCAGTCCTGTTGTTAGAAAATTAATGATATCCTTATAATAGTCATCGGAAACCTGTATAGCAAATAATTGCGCATCAGGTAGACTGTCTTCAATGTTCATCGGCTCTTCTCCTGACTCAATTCTTGACAGATGATCAGGTCCCAAATTTAGTCTACCTAGCTTAACAACAATGTCAAAATCATACTCCTGGAACAACAGCAACCATCTGCATATGTGCCCCCCTAACACTAGCTTATTGATCAAGTATTTCAACGCAGAATGGTCAGTGAACATAAGGAAATGCGCACCAAGCAAGTAATGCCTGAATTTCTGTAGGGCATATACCATTGCAAGGCCTTCCCTTTCAGTAGTAGTATATTTTTTCTCTGTTGTTGAGAGCTTCTTGCTCAAGAATGCAATAGGGTGGTCAATACCTCCTTCTCCTGGCTAATCTAATACGATTCCCAAGGCAATGCATGATGCATCAACATGGATGTGGAATGGCTTTGTCCAATCTGTAAATACTAGAATCGACGCAGTCACCATCTTTTCTTTTAATGTATCAAAACCTTGTTCGCATTCCACGTTCCAAATGAATGATGTGTCTTTCTTTAGCAGCTTTTCCATTGCTGCGGTTATCTGTGCATAACCCTTTATAAATTTTCTATAGTATCCAATATGGCCTAAGGTAGAGCGCAACATCTTGACTGAAGTTGGTGTTGGCAAATTCACAATAATGGTGATCTTCGCAGGATCCACCATCATTCCTTGCTTACAAACAACGTGCCCAAGTAGAATGCCATAAGGGACACAAAAAATACACTTCTTTAGATTTAAAGAGATATGATGTTGTTGACACTTTTCAAGCATCATTCTGAGGTTCGCACAATGGTTCTTCAATAGACCAAACACAGTCTAATAATCAAAATAGGCTTCCAGAAACTTATGCATAAACTCTTTGAATGCCGCGACGACCACTCTGGAAAATATGGCAGGTGTGTTCTTCAGGCCAAATGGCATTACGGTGTATTGGAACGACCCCCATTCTGTAGAAAAAGTCATCTTATCCCTGTCTGCAGGATCAATCCTGATCTGATGATACCTCGAAAAACCATCAGTAAAAGAATAGGCCTCATTCCCTCCAACATTGTCAAGCACGTCATCTGTGAAAGGAGTAGGGAATGGGTCGTGCATGGAAGCATCATTCAGTTTTCTGAGATCAACACAAATCCTGATCTCACACTTCTCTTTCTTGTCTTGAACGACCATGGGACTAATCCATTATGATTCTTCAACAGGTCCAATAATTCCTGCTTCAAGCAACTTATCCATCTCTACGCATACTCTTTCTTTGTAGAATAGATTTAATTTGTATGGTCTCTACTTCATAGGCTTTGCTCCTAGCTTCAAAGGTATTTTCATGACCCCTAGGTCTCCCAGAATTCCTTTCATTTCTGTAAATTTTGTCAGAAACAACTCCTGATACTCATGCAAGGTGTCTGCGATCTCTACAACAGTCTGATCATCCCAATAGTCTCCAATTGCCACGAACGTCGGTTCTTTGTTTGTGCCAATATTCACCTTCTGTGTTTTTACTGGTCCGCTCATATCTGGGATTTATAACGGAGGTCCTTCTATGTCGCGCACACCCACTGATTCTGGTATGTTTATGTTGCGCGGATCGTCATCATCATCTTCATTTATATCATTAATGTCTTCAACTAGGTTGTAACACTCGATAAAGTGGTCTTCATGTTCCTTCCATTCCGACTATAGGTGCGCAGGAACGTGATCTACCCCAAAGAATTCCTCCAATGTCATATTTATGTGAGGACAGTCTTCCCTGAATATGCGTTCCTTAATTATTTGCAATGCCTCATGGATCAGCGGGTTCTCATCCTCAAAGCTGAAGTCCTTCTGGAAGTTGGCAGTCAACATTTCCCAATCAGTGGTTCCTCTGCGCAACTCCAGATCTAGGTACCATTTCTTTGAAATGTCATCCTTCAGCATATGTACAAATAGATGCACCCATTCTTCATGTGGCCTTTCCACCCATGCCTTTGAACAGACTTCAATGTGCTGACTAGGATCTGTCTGTCCATTAAACTTCCCAAAGGGTAAGGTAACCTTTTCAGAAAATCAGATTTGCATCAAAATTTTACATTGATCCCAAGTGGTCAATGTCTGCTTGTGCGCATTCCACCATCTAGCGTGTGTGTCACGCAGTGCCATATCCAATGCTGTTAATCTGTGCTCATCTGCAATAGTTGCAGTGTATTCTTAGATGAAAGTATAAACATTAGCAGAACAATCATATGTGGGATTAGGACTTACCTCCTTCCCGATCCAACGTAGTGATTTCATAACCTACGCACACCTTCTTGCTGATACTTCATGCATTTGGCTTTGCCGGTTTTCCAATCTTTCCTCCGAATCAGAGACGCAGGAGCTGTCACATCTCCAGCTAAGTGTTCCATCTGCGGTAGGATTAATGTAATCTTCCTGGTTCGCTGTGAGCTGGTATAGTCTGCCCAAGTCTTGAGCCTTGGATTCCTCCTGAATCAGCTCGCTATATCTGTCACCATCTGCAGGATCCAATGGTGCAATGACCCTAAGATTCTTCCCTTCAAATATCATCTTCTTTGATTTTAAGTCAATAATAGCCAAGTTATCCATAGCCCAGTCAATTCCTAGCAATGCAGGAAAAGGATGACTATCATCCACAATCTCGATAACTTCAAAGTCTGTATGACTTTGGACTCCATCGATGTCAACTATCACGTTAGCTAACCGGCCAAAAGGTATGAACTTCTCTTGGTTAGCCATTCTCAACTGGATAGGTGACCATGGCAACTTTGGTCGACCCATTTGCTGCCATGTCTGCTTAGTCAAGACATTTACTTCAGATCCTAGATCAAGGATGACTTCATCCATTTCAAAATCTCCAATCTGCGCACTAAGCCTCATTTCTTAGCCCGTTCTTTTATGCTTCCTGATGTGATGTACTGCGCTATCAGAAGTCTATGTTCCGAGTTGCATCTCATATTGGTTTATGAGCTTCTGCAGCTCTACTATGGCATTTTCACTTTTAAGTAACTTCATGCAACTTCGCAGGAATTGAGCAACGAAGGTGCTAACATATGTCGCAGTGCTTGTTTTGTTATAGGCCATTGTCATGTCTTCAACATGCAGTTCTTGAATACGCAACGGGATCCTTTGTGTTTCTGTTGCTAGCTCTTTGAAGGTATCCCGCGCATCGATAAAGACTTCCTTGTTCTTTTGTAGGTCGAGAGCAGGTATTTTTCCTAGAACTTTCCTTATCCATTCTGTCTCAAGAGGAGGATACTTTGTGTGAGCCTCTCCTGATGTGGAAACTTATGCTCCCCTATCGCGGCCTGTCTGAGAGCCACTACGCGTGAGCACATTGATGCTTTGGTCTGCTTGTCGTTTCTCTACTGCGATCCACTGGATGTTCATGTTTGTTGCATCCATCTGTCTTCTTTTTTGCATTTCCACCTCTAGCACTGGGAAATATTCAATAACATGCAAAAATGATTTAAAATAATTGCACATCGTGCAGGGGTTAATACAATCTCTAGATACGTGACCTGGTTGGCCACAGTTATAACAAATGACCTGGATGCGGTCTCTTCCCTGGGATGGGCCAGCATTTCTTCCTCTGCCATGGTATCCACCAACACGACCTCTATATCCTCCTTGGTCATATTATGCATTCTCTTGTTTTTGTTGGTTATCTTCTTGTAGGCGGTACAAGCCAGTGCCTCTCATTGAGTCCATATCTTGTTTCCTCTCATTCATTAGTTTATATGTGCGGCAGTTGGATTCATCATGTCCAACTGATTTACAGAAATTGCAATATACAGTTTTAGGTGTTCCCACATATTTCTGTATAAGATAGCAGTCTTCATGTCTGTGTCCTGTAGTTCTACAAATTTCACACCATGGGGCCTGATTTTGATTTAGTGGGTTGGGCACACCACTATTAATATAGTCACGGAATAAAGGGAAATGATCGCGGTCATGGACTTCTCCTTTACAACTTGTACACCAGACCTCATGTCTAGGTTCATACCTTTGTTCTTTGCCATTCTTCATGCTCTATAGCTCTAGAGTTAGGGTGGTCAGCTGGTTTTGGATCTGAGACATCCCAGAACTAGTCTCACCAATCGAAGAAGCCTCTAGCTTCATTGCGATCTCCAAGGCCCTTGCCTGCAACGTAACTTTCTGTTGCATCAATGGTAATCTAATATGGGGCAACAGCGTAGCAATGAACCATTCCTTGTGCTGTTCTGGAGCTATAACAAAGCTTACTTGGTCTAATAGGGTCTTGAACTTTTGATCAAACTCCCAAACCATTTCAGTTGGTTTCTGCTTTATTTATTTCAACTCGGTTATACACTGAGATTCAGATTTGGGTTTCTTAAACTCAGCCATGAGCGTGGCTTTAATTTCTACGATGGTTCGCGGCTGTGTGGTAGAGTATTTCATGAACTAATGTAAAGATCTGTCCCTGAAAGTGGTGATGAGCTGTGCTCTCTTCACTGCATCATCCTAGATTTGTCTTACACTCCATACGGCTTCGCAAAGGAACCAATGCTGATCAGGGTCTTCTAGGCCAGTTCCTTTGAATATTGGTATCTTCATATCTATGTTTTCCATTATGCTACTAGGTGGTGGAGCGTCCGAATTAGTGCGCGGCTACTATAAAGGGATCTGCGCAGTGAACAAAAATGGTTCTATCGGGATAAACGTACTAGGATGAGTATTCTGTGGGGTGGGCTACGTAGCGGGTGGTTTTTGAGATAAAATTAGTGCGGTCTCTGCAGCCGGTGGGTTCTCAGGGGTAAATGGTGGTGCGGCTTTGTTGTCAAGGTCACAAGGAATCTTGGTATCTATGTGGAGTCCAGGGCCTCCAAGATTCTTATTAAATTTATACCTCTTTCCACTTCTAAGATTATGGGTCTCTTCGTCAGAATCACTAAATATACTATTTACCATGACAAATTAATGAAGCCAGCATTGGCAGAAAATCAAAATCTCATACTCTTCCTTTTCTCTTAACTTTTGAAATCTTTAATCATAACTTGCATAATTGTTTGGTAGACTCTGGTGCTAGTTCGAATGTCATGCCTTTGTCTATCTGCCAGAATATTAATGGAAAGCCTATCCCATCCCCATCTCAAATCATACAGTTAGATAAAACCATTGTCAAAGTCATTGGTGAATTAAAGGATGTGCTTATTAGAATGTCAGTTGATTCCAGAGTATGTCAATTCATTGATATAATGGTAGTCGATATTCCCGAAGCTTATGGTTTAATTTTGAGTAGAGACTGGTCTGTGAAACTGAACGGTTACTTTGCAACGAATTGGTCCCATTTATGGCCACCTTATCAAAATAGGAAAAATCAAATAAAAATATTAAGAGAACTTCACATGAGAAAAAATGTCACTCAGTTAGAGGAGAAGAATGAAGCTATAGCTTTATCATCTTCAGTTTTGGGAAATTATTTCTTAGAAACCGAACCCGGAAATTATCAATCAGAAGATGTTAGCCATGATTCAGACAAACAGTCTGATCTCCTTCATTTTTCATGGACTAATGATATCGATTGTAACATAGTAAATTTAGTTACTGACTTAGATAATAATAGCACTAACTTAGTTAAATAAGAAAATACTTTTTGGACTCTCTACTTAGATGGCTCCAAAACTCAAGAAGGATCTGGAGCTGGTTGTGTTTTGATTAACCCAAATAGAAGTAAACATTTTTTATCTTGTAGATTAGAATTCAAATGTACAAATAATACTGTTGAGTATGAATCTCCGATCCATGGATTAAAAAATCCATTGGTTTGAATGTCAAATATTTGAAGGTCTTTGGTGATTCAAAAATAGTTGTCAGGAAAATAAGGAATACAATTCATTGCCTTTCACCACACTTAATAGGATATCAGGCTGAGATTTGGAATCTGATTTCATATTTTGATGCTTTCAATATTAATTCTATTCCTAGGTTGAAGAATGCTGCAGCTAATTTGTTAGCAACTTCAGCTTCCAGATTAGTGCCTACTAATAACAAATGTTCTGTTGAATTAATTTTCAGGCCCTCTGTTCCAAATAACATCACAAAACTTAGGGTATTTGATGATGATGATCAGAACATTAGTTTCTTAACAAATGAAGATGTCTTCCAAGAGGCCATAATAGACGAAGAATAGCATGATTCAAATTTACAAAATAAAAATGTTGTAAAGGGAAACTTATGCCTAAAGGTGTGAGAACTCTTGAAGCATTATTTGATTTACAGAGCAAGTTCAGAAGACCTGTAAATGCTAAAATGCATAGCTCATCCACGCAGCATGAGTTAATAAATTTGGGCACGGAAGCTGAACCAAAATATATTAATCTTGGTAAGTGTTGTACGCCAAGCGAGAGAAGTAAATTCATCAAATTGTTTCAGCAATATAAAGATGTGTTTGCTTGGACCTACAACGATCTGAAAACATATGATACCCACATCATCCAACACAAAATACCAATGAAGGAAGGTGTCAAACCTTTCCAGCAACAATTAAGAAGGATGCATCGGACATTTGAGCCTTTCATTAAAAAAGAATTGAAAAAATTGTTGGATGCCAAGATTATTTTTAAAGCTCGACATTTTGAATGGTGGCTAATTTAGTTGTCGTGCGGAAGAAATCGGGAGAAATCAGACTGTGCATAGATTTCCAGAACTTAAATAAAGTTTCAAATAAAGACAACTATCATGTGCCCCAAATGGAGCAAATTTTGCAGATGGTGTCAGGATCAGAACTATTCTCCCTACTAGATGGTTTCTCTGGTTATAACCAAGTACTAGTAGCGGAAGAGGACCAGCTCAAAAACACTTTTCGTACAAATTGGGGAACCTTTTCATATTGAAGAATGCCTTTTGGCTTTATAAACGCGGGAGCTACTTTTCAACGAGCCATGGACATTGCCTTCCGAGGATTGGGCAGTCAATGTGTAGTAGTTTACTTAGATAATGTGATAGTTTTCTCAAATAAAAGGGAAGACCATATTTTCCATCTGAAGCAAATATTTGATCGTTGCAGGAAGTATGGTATCTCTTTAAACCCTAAGAAAAGTATTTTCTCTATTCTTGAGGGCAAACTTTTGGGTCATATCATTTCAAAGGAGGGAATCTCGATAGATCAAGAGAGAGTGCAAGCTATAAGCAAGATTCCCATGCCCCATAGCAAGAAGTCTATGCAATCATTCATGGGCACCATAAATTTTGTTCAAAGGTTCGTACCCAAGTTCGCTCAGATCGTTAAACCTTTGCAACAAATGGTCAAGCAGAGTGTACAATTTAAATGGACTGATTTGGAAAAGGTTGCATTTAAAGAAATCAAAGCTGCCATAGCTAATGCACCTTCTTTAAGAAGTCCAAATTTCAAAAAGGATTTCATCTTGTACACCTTTGCTTCTGATAACTCTCTCGCAGTTGTGCTCACTCAAAAGGCGAAATCGGGAGATGAATACCCAATTTATTTTATGAGCACTGGTCTGCAGGGCGCTGAATTGAACTACCCCATGGTATATAAGCAAGCATATGTAGTATTCAAGGTAGTAAAGAAGTTCAGGCCATATATTCTAAAAATTAGAACAAGTCATAGTTCCTCATCCCGCTGTTAGATCTCTTTTTGTTCAGAAAGAATTGGGAGAAAGGAGAGGAAACCGGGTCACTGCTCTTCAGGAGTATGACTTGGAATTCAAACCAGCTACTATTATCAAAGGTCAAGGTTTATGCAAGCTACTTACTGAAAATCCAGCTGATGAAGAGCTAGATTGGAAGAGTGAAGCCGAGATGAATATGATTGACGTATGTCCAATTTTCACAGCTCTTGTGTCGTGGTACAGAGACCTAGTACACTATTTGCAGTCAGGTTATTTTCTGGAGCACTGGAGTTCGAAGCAAAGAAGGGCACTCCATCTAAAATCAGCAGCTTATCAAATCATTGAAGGAGTACTCTTTAGGAAGAACTATGATGGCATATTTCTTAGATGTTTGGAGAAAGAAGATGCAAGCAACGTGGTCAAAGAGTTACATGATGGCCCTGGTAGGGACATTACTCTTGAGATACTACAGCTCAAACAATTCTCAGATATGGATACTACTGGCCCACTCTTTTCAAGGACACTCACGCCTATGCCAGAAATTGTGATGCATGCCAAAGAAGCACCGAAAAGTTACCAGAAGCAGCAGGACCCTTGCAGTCAGTTATCATCTCAGAACCATTCGAGCAATGGGGAATAGATATTATTGGCGAAATAAACCCTAACTCCTCACTGCAACACTGGTATATTCTAATATCCATAGATTATTTTACAAGATGGGATGAGGTTGTTCCACTACATAAAGTCAATGAAGATACAGTCATCAACTTCCTTGAGGAAAATATCATAACCAGGTTTGGGGTTCCAATTTTCCTAGTCTTTGATAATGCACCTTATTTTTCGTCAATGAAGATTAATGAATTCATGTATGAGAAAGGAATTAAACTCCATTATTCAGCCAATTACTATCCCCAAGGAAATGGATTAGCTGAGTCTACCAATAAAAATATCATCTAAATCCTTAAGAAAACCATAATTGAAAATCACAGAAGCTGGCACATAGCTCTCCCAAACACCTTATGGGCATATAGAGTTACTCCCAAGAATGCTTTGGGTGTCTCTCCATTCACCCTAGTCAATGGAAAGGAACCCATCCTTCCCCTGAATGTTTTACTCCAATCCTTGCAATTGGCCCAAGCCTCTCGAGGTTCTAGCAGTCAAGCCCTCCAATCTAGAATTGATACCCTGCTAAAACTTGAAGAGTCATGACAAAAGGCCAAGGACCAATTCCATCATCACTAGGACATAGTCAAACGTTGGTTTGATAAAAATAAATTTGGTAAAAGAAACTTCAAAGTAGGTGACTTAGTGCTGAAATGGAATCACCAGCATGAAGGAAAGGGAATGCACACAAAATTTCAACACTTATGGGTTGGCCCATACCAAATTTTTGAGAAGCTTGGCCCTTCGAATTACAAACTAAAAGACCTGGAAGGAGAGGAAGTAAATATCCCTCTCAACAGCCTCGCCCTAAAGCAATATTTCGCATAAGTCCTAGGTGGTTTTTTGTACATAAATAAAACGCAGTCTTTTCTTTTTCGGTTTGTTTTTCTTTATTTTTAGTCACTTTTGATCACCTTTTAGTCTACTAGTTAGCTTGATTTTTTTTCTTTGTTTGCTTTCTCCCTTTTGTTTGAGCCCTTTGTTTAAATAAATCTAAGCTCAATTTTGATTCAGTTGAGAGATGAGACTCTAGGTAAATTCAAAGGGATGGTCATGAAGAATCTCACTGATAAAAGAAAAATATATGTGTAACTTTGTTTTCACTGAGTGGTTTCCAAGAATGCAGAGATCCTTTTTCTGTGTGGTCGATATAACCCCTGTCAAATAACTAAAATTCAACATTTCCTTCTGACTATCTTAGGGCCCCATTCACTCTAACATTAATGATTGCCTCAGAAAGTTCACTATGATGGACCCATGGAGAGGAAGCATATCTCATAGATGTATGGTACTTAAAATGATCCCATGTTGTAAGTAAAAGCCAAAAGGCTTATTTTAGGGAGTATATTTTCCAGAAATTCTTGCCTCAATCAAAACATGGCCGAGGGAAGCAAATAAAACTTTCAAATCAGAGAAGCTGTTCAAATAAACCAACACAGCAAGGTTCTTCTATGTCCGTGAAGCATATAAATAAATGAATCATTTGCTCACACAAAAGGAGACTAGGGATTGAAGAACCTATATCAATCATTGAAATACTGAAGAAATTCATTTATGGAAGGCTCAAATGACAAAACTTGTGAATTAAAGAAACATCCAAAAGGATGCAAAATAGCATGGGAATGAGGAACAAACGAATATGTCTGTGAGATATTGTTACGATCCTGTGGAATCTTATAATGGTAAGATTTTGAAAGGAAAGTTTTAAAATAAACCTCACAATTTTGGCCCCTAGAGAGTGATAAGGAAAGCTGAGTCAAAGTTTCCTTCTCCTCATCGCCATTATGATAAGAGCGATCACTACATTCTCAGGAGCTGAACTATGAAGACATGTTGTTCCCAGCACTCTATAATTTTTCTGACGATGAGATGAGTTTGTTTCATAGATCTGTGTTCTCTAGTGAATCGCCATTTGTTGTTGCTGCAACATCCCCCCCAAAGTTTTGCAAATATTGGGGCCCCTCTTTTATTTTTAAGAGAAGGAAATTTTTCCTAAGAGTCAAAGACATCAGAACCTTTTCCTTAGTTTTTCTTGAGAAAATTTTTTTGCTTATTTCCTTGAGTTTCATTTTGTTATTTTGGCCTAAGAAAAACTCATGACTTTAAGCTGCAATGACGAAAGAACTCATCCAACCCTTTCGCAATGGCGGGAAAATTTGGCTAAGTCAAAATATCATCGAAAGAGCTCACCAACGGCGAAAGAACTCGCCAAGTCCTTCTGCCACAGTGGAATAACTCAGACAACTTTTCCATAACATTGGATCACTTCACTCAGGTTTCAAAGCTTCACTTTTTCGGATAAACTCGCTGAGTTTTGCTGCAATGGGCGGAAGGTTTGATTGAGACTTTAACTTCATTGTTTCGGGAGAGTTGCGCAAGCTCTTTCGAAGCCTTTTTCACCAAATTCCCTACAATGTTGGAATAACCTAGCCAATCTTCCTGCAACGGCGGATAAACTCAGCTAAGTCGTTCAATTCATGGCTTAACGTCTTTTTTGCAGCGAAATGTAGAGCTCCATTTTTCAGAAGAACTCAACTAACATTCCCACAACAGCGGCACAAACTAGCGAATTTTCGCCGAAACTTTCAAAGACGTTAGCCCAGTCTTTCAAGTTTTGACGATAACACTTAATGTCGAATGTATGGATTTGACGATGTCCGTATGCCCAATAACCCCATTTAAAGTCTTACAACCACCCTATTAATGGCTCCCACAGGTCAAATTCCTATAAGTAAGGTTTAAACTCCGTTAAGTTTCATTGTTTCAATTGGTTGGATGCTTGTGTCCATTTTCTGTTTAAGACTACAAGCACCTACTCTAGGCTTGCCGACTTTGCAGCAACTTTATCACCTACATACACGATCAAATTCTACTAGGTTGGTACCATTTGAGCCCTGTATGCTAGATTGCAGTGGTTACTTCTTGATCTTTTAAGATAAAAGCCGTAGTCATGGTTCAATTTGTGTTATCCAAGACCTTTTAACTTTGCGGAGATATTTAGTCCTATTACAGTCGAGGTTGACTCATGCCCCTATCCAGCTAAATGCATGCAAACCTAGTTTCATGAGAGCATAGAAGTTTAAAGTTTTAGGGCCGTAATCACTCGTCACACAATTGTTAAGAAACCCGCGGCCTTCTCCTACCCCATTTTGGAAATATTTTAGCATTATGAATTTGAAGTCAGTCTCGTCTACCCTTGCGAGAAAGACGTTGGTGCTCCCACCCTGCTACTTTTTGTTATCATGAGAACGTGTTAATATTATGCTCACTGCTATATCTTCAAAGACACTCGTTATATTTAGAATGTTATTCTAGTACATGTTTCTGCATTGTGAAAGTATTTTATATACGTATGCATGATTTTGGACAGGTTCTAAACCAAAATGCCTAAAGGTGGAAAAATAAAGTCTAGGACGATTGAGCTAGGATCAGCTGACACGTGGGTAGAAACTCTATTCGAAGACACAAACTGGACTACAGATGTACCTCCAGAAGTCAAATGGGGAGACGTATATTGTATGATAAGAAACCAGGACATCCCTGAGGCACTTCTCAAGGAATAATACCTATACCGAAACATTAGGACCTCCTGCATATCCAAAGTGGCCACACGCCTAGAGCTCTTCCCATGCTCGGAAGTAATTGGATGGATCATGCGGCATGAGAATGCTGAAACAAGAGTTCTTTCGAACAGTGAGGGAGAAGCTTTTGCATCCTTTCACCCATCCTATATTTCAGTGGCTTATAAGTTTCCCCAACCATAGCAGTGGCTTAATGATGAATGGAATGGCTAGGACAGATCAAGATGGATAATCTGGAGATGGCTAGGAAGCTTCTAATATTGGGAAAACAGATCAAAAAAAAGGATAGTGAGGAGTATGAGGTTCCGAATCTGAGGCCTCCTTTAAGATTGATCGCTCTCATGCTGAGCAGAATCTTTGGTAGGCCTGATGGGACTGTCTATATGCTCCACTGGGTCCCAATAATTCATTATGTAGCATTTAGAGGAACACTTTTTAATTGGGGAGATATGCTCTCAGAAAGCTTGTCATCGGCCATAATTGCTGCACAAGAAGGGCTAGTGGCAAAGAAGGCAGGATTCTACATGTCATCCTACTTGATAGACTGTATTGTGGCGAAGAATCCCTTTCCAAAGCTAGGATGCATATGGAACCAGGTCGATACCCTGGTATACACCACGTACAAGCTCCTTTGGGCTCAGAATTATAGATGGCACTACAAGGTCATTTGTGAGGAGTTTATCTTGCCTTTATATGAGTTAATGTTCAATGAAGAACCAAGTTGTTTATTTGAGAATGCCATGGAAGTCTTGGAGAAATATGGTGATTTCTATTTTTCACCAGAAGACACCTACATAAGAATGTATGGATGCTCCAAACCCCCATCTATCCTACCCAGGTATGCTACTGACTACATAGTCCACAAGGAGGTAGTGAGACAGGTTTTCATTGATGGAGTTGGTAGCACCTTGTACAAGGCAAAGAAGGCCTCTTTCCCGCCTTTACCCTTTTATGTTGGGGCTTACAAGTTCTCAGGGATTGCAACAGTAGAAGAATTTATCGCAGAACTGAGGGACTTTCACTTTGGGGAAAATATTTTTCAGAGGAATGATCAACGAGGCAAAGCTGCACAACATTGCAAGGAGATTCATGCTAACTTTGAATACGCTCACTATTATGATGAAGATGAAGAAGTGTAGAAAGGGGTCAGTAAGATGACCGAACTATGGATTTTCCAACCTAGTAAGGGTGGAGCTAGTTCTAGCTCTACTGTTGTCAAAGAAGCAGAACATCGGCAAGCAAAAGAAACCTCAGGAGCTACTGAAGCTCTCTCTATAGAAGATCAAAGGATCAAGGAACAAGCAAAAAAAATCCAAAAGGAAGCTGAGGAAATAACCAATAGAGAAAAAGAAGATAAAATTCGAGAAGAAGAAGCTCTAAGAGTCCAAGTAGCATAAGAAGAAGCTTTAAGGGTTCAAGAGAAAGAGAGAATCAGATTGGAAGGGATAGCCAAACAGGAAGAAGAAGCACAAAGAAAAGAGGAAGAGGAACAGAAATCCAAAAGAAGATGCTGACCCAAAGAGACCAAACATACAAGTTAAATATAAATCTCCCCATAAGAGACCTCCCACTTGTCCCTTTTACGCCATCAAAAGGTAGTACAATATCCCAATGGGAAAGATTCGCTTACAACAAGAAGAGAAAATCCATTGTTAAGGAGACAATGACTAGAATGAAGAGACCTTTTCATCCAGACGTAGTCGCCAAACATGAAACCACTGTCATGCAAGGTACTCATCATGCACACAAACTTGTGGCATCTATTTCTATATCTTTTGTTCAAGCAACCGCAGACAATGTCATCATATTAGAAGACGAGTTAGAATTAGAAAAGAAGAGAGCCCACCATTTGTAGGAAAATCTGGTCAAAGAACAGAATTATTCAAATTTGATGGTGGAGAAATGTGACACCCTTGTGTCAGAGAAGGGAGAATTAAACAAAAAATTTCAGCACCTAGAAGCTGAAAAGAGAGCCTTGGTCATACAAATGAGGGACCTGGAAGCATAAAAGTAGGGTTTTGAAAGTAGGAACCTACAGCTGGAGTTTGAGAAATTTGATGCCACTCAACAGATCGATGACTTAAAGGAGAACATAGAGAAGTTAGAAGAAAATGGGGAATTGCTAGAACAACAATTAGAACTTGCAACTAGCAAAGTTGGTGATATGGGTCCCTTTCATGAGCAGGCTTGCGAAATAGTGAAGAGGATACACGGGATTCAAGATATCATAACAAAGGAAGTCTGCAAGTTAAAGGGAGTGGTGGCCAGAATCAAAGAAATAAATGTTGAAGCCACTAGGCGTAAGAGAACATATGTACGCATTAATGAGGACATTAAGAGGCAAATGGAATGGAGAGATGGAAAGTCAGGATTCCCAAAAGATCTCCCTCTTAAATCCATCTCTGGTTTCAAAGCAAATATCCGACTCTTGGGGTTTTGCAAGGATTTTGGAGTGAAGCTAAATGAAGTGGCCATGGTCACTCTTGAACAGTGTGGAAATTTGTATTTTAATATACGAACCAAACAAGAGAATTGCCAGATGATAATGCCCCAGACTATAGAAGAATTTCCAGACAAACTCCAACGTTTGTCTAATCTAAGGGATGGAATAAGTGTTGAAATAAATTATGTAAAGAAAGTGGATGCTTTGACCACTGAAGACCTTTACCATTGGATTGGCCAGGCGGCTATTCACGCACATTTTCTGAAAGAAATCCTCCAGGCTACAGCAGCAGAAGTCGTTGATCTTGAAGAAGAGCTTTCCAAGCATGAATTTTTCTGAAAACCATGCTCCCTCTTGATGCAAACAATGTCATAAAATAAACTAGTATCTGGGTGAGACATATAGCAGAAGCAGATAGGGCACTGACAGTAGAAGCACATCAAGTATCAACATGAGAAGCAAGGGCATCATCTTCAGTGCAATTACCAGTAGTACTAGTGGCACGAGTTCCAACAGGAGTACCAGCTGTAGCAGAAGTGCCCGAGTTAGAAAAGGCACCAGCTCGGGAATGATCCACCTTTCATTTTATTTGTTGATTTATAGTCAGCACGCTCTCTTTCGTCCTTTGTTTATTTTAATTATTAAAGTGACATTTGGATCTCTTTCTCATCCATTTTGTAATATTGTTGGGCTTTTATCCTTTTTGTAAGTTGGACACTGCAAGACAAATTAAAAGAATTTGGAAAGTTAGGGTATAGGTGGCAGCTCTTGGAGCATTTTGTAAAGCTATATATAGATGATTAGAGAAGAATAGATGGACTTTTGGCAGGTGAAAGGACACTCTTCTTGTGTACCTGAACTATTTTTGCTACATGAATAAAGAAAACCATTTTGGCCTATGGAAGCTAGCACAACATTTTGCTTGGGATTATGTTGGATAATTGCTGAACTATTTCTGCATCTCTCGTAGATTTTTTGTGAGATCTTTCCTAGCTATTTTGAATTAATTCTCTTCTATGAATGATTTCCTTCCTTTTGCAGAATTTCTGTGTTTATGAGCAAGGAAATGTTTTAATTGAATTAGAGCTATCTTTGATATCTTCTATTTTCTGGTGGAAATACATTTATCTGATTAAACTGCTATCTGTTAAATCTTTAGATGTTTCTTTCAGTCTTTTGCTCATACCTTCGATTTTCTCCTTGCAAGGATAGGTTTAATTAGCTTAAATAAATTAGATTAGATTTGTCTTATTGCATGCATTTAGTCTAGAGCACTTGCATATCATTCTTTAATATAAAATACATAAACGGTGGATCGGGCCGTAACCAGTGAAAGCAAACAAATCTTCACAATCTTACACGGTAGCCGGAACCATTAACCAGACGGATTCCCCACACCAAATGGTGAGCGATCTAATTGGGCTTGCTCACTGGGGAGAATCCCTTGTTGATTGATGCTGCGATTTTCGAGGCATCAATGTGTTCTTAACTGCATTCACCTTCTGTTGATTCTATGCAAACTGCAAGTTTTCTTTGAGTTCCCTGAGTATGTCTTGGATTTCCTATAGCCAATCCTTTTCTTTTTGTGCCCTGCAATCCCCAAAAATCATATCTACAAATGTGAAGGATTCACACCCATATGGATCTTTGAATGGGGTAATTCCAATGGGGAGATAAAATGTACTGTTATAACAAAATTCCCGTATGTGTAGGCAGGTGACCCATGCTTTATGTTTCCCGGTAATATAATTTATGAGATATCCCTCAAGCCATTGGCTTACCCTATCATTTTGTCCATCAGTATGAGGATGATAACTTATGCTGAGATTCAAACTAGTTCCAACTAGTTCAAGCAAGGTTTGCTAGAAAGCACTAGTAAATTTTCTATCTCGGTCACTTATTATAGTCTTGGGCATACCATGCAATATGAATACTTCTTTAAAAAAAATTACAACAAATTGACTGGCATTAATAGTTGACGTGATAGAAAAGAAGTGAGAAAATCTAGTCAATCTTTCAACCACTACAAAAATACTATCCTTACCCTGGGCATTGGGAAAATCGGTGATGAAATCCATGGACACACTTTCCCACTTCTGTTCTGGAATTGGTAGGGGTTGTAGGAGACCAGCAGGATGAGTGTGTTCAACTTTCTTCTGTTGGCATGCAGTACACTCCCTTACATTCCTTACACATAATTTTGAGGCCATTCCAAGTGAATGTTTCTCTCACCTTCCGGGAAGTTTTCAGGAATCCAGGGTGGTCCGCCACTGGTGCATTGTGGGCATCCTCCAAAATATTTTCTTTTAATTTTGATTGAGGCACTAGAAAAAATATGTATTTGTAATATATGAAAACATTAAGGATTTTGTATGCATCATCCTAAATCAACCCATTCAACACTTCACAAGTGAACTGGTTCTTAGAATATTCCATAGTGTGAGTATTTTGATCACAAAAGATCTAGGAGATATGGAGAACCTCACAAAATCGAATTAATTTGCAAAAACAGTGGAAAAACTTGAAAAAGATGATAATATTACACACAATGTATGCTGAATATCTTGATTAACTGACTGTCTAACATGTGAAAATGTTAGTAATAGGTTTTTATTACATCCATGAGAAATTCGAGAGCATTAGGTGGCTCTAGCTGAGTGTACAAGTCAACAATGCCAAATTGGCCTCAATCCCCCCTAGGTGGGTCCAACTCAATCCCAATCACCCCAAACAGTCACGAATTCTGGTGTGGAGGTGGTTGAAGCATGCTAGGTCATTAATGAGCTCAAGGCAGGTGTGGGTGAGCAAGTAGAGGAGTTTGGGGGGCCCAAGGGAGCATTAAATGCTCCAAATCTAGCCAAAAATGGGCAAAATCCACCCTAGCGCCCTTGGTCAACTGAAATTCCCCAAAACAAGGAGAGAGGGCGCACCAACAATTAATGAGGGTGCACTTGTGGACAAAATAGGAGGCTGGGTGAACTGGTTTGGTTGGAAGTGGGTGTGAACACTCTCAAAAGTGGGTTTTTGACCAACTGTAGTCACCTAGTCCAAACTATGGTTTAATTAAGCACATGATCAATAAAAATTTATGGATTATGGTACTAAGTGTGGATTACAGTTCTAACACCCCCCCTTAACCATAACTTAGTACATATCATGAAAGATAAGTGGGAGTCCTTGGCAACAAAGGCTCAAGTCACCTCATTACAAACAGAAATTTTATTTGTCCATATGAACCGAGGAAAAGAAGTAAAACCTCATGGGATAAAAACTTCCCTCTAAAATGGACATGGGGTTAAACCTGCAATTAAATTGCAGCAATCACCATCCATCACTCACTCCAAGCAAATCTCTCAAGTGAGTGAAGGTCTTCTCAGTAAAGCACTTGGTGAAAATATCTGCAGTTTGCTCGGTGGATGGGCAATACTGTAGTGAAATCACCCTGTCATGCACCAAGCCCCGAATGTAATGCATGTGGATCTCAATGTTCTTTGTTCTTTGCCTCTGTACTGGATCAGTAGATATCTTGATGGCACTTTGATTATCCACCCAAATATTGGTTGGAGAATCAATAGCAACACCAAACTCCCGAAGAATGCCTTGCAACCAAACACACTGTGTGGCTGCGTTCACTGCTGCCCTGTACTCGGCCTCTGCTGATGAAAGAGAAATTGTATGCTGTTTCTTACTTGACCAGCAAATGGGACCTTCAGCAAACATAAACACAAAACCTGAAGTGGACTTTCTATCGATGGGATCTCCCGCCCAATCGGAATCAGAAAATCCAGCTAGTTGAAGTGAAGAACCAGCTGCATAGTGTACCCCAAAGTTCTTTGTTCCTTGGACATAATGAAGGATCCTTTTGGCTGCCTTCCAATGGATCTCATGTGGCTGCTGCATATACCTTGCTACAGCACTTACAGCATAAGACAAATCAGGTCTTGTATGTGTAAGGTACAGCAAACTCCCAACTAGCTTCCTGTAGAGAGTGCAATCCACCAATGGGGAGTCTTCAAATTCACCTAGTTTTATGCCTGAAAGGAATGGGCACTTGGCTGCCCTACATTCAGCCATTTTAAACTTGAATAACAGGTCTGAAGCATACTTAGGTTGACTCAGCAATATACCTCTCTCAGATTGCTCAATTTCCAAACCCAAAAATTGCCTTAGCAATCCTAGGTCGCTCATGGCAAATTCACTGTGCAAAGAAGCTTTAATTGAGCCAATTTGTTTGGTGCAGCTCCCTGTAATTAAGAGATCATCAACATACAGTACAATGACCTACAAATTATCATCACAATGTTGCAAATAAACATTTGGATCAGACTTGCATCGACAGAAACCAATTGAGAGCAAAAAAACATCCATTTTGGCATACCAAGCCCTGGGGGCTTGCTTGAGTCCATAGAGTGACTTCTTCAACCTGCATACAAGTGTGGGATCCTCTTGGAATCCTTCAGGTTGCTGCATATATATATCTTCTTGTAGCTCACCATGCAAGAATGCACTTTTGACATCCATGTGGTGAACTTCCCAACCTTTACTAGCTGCCATGGCTAGAGCTAGTCTAATTGAGTCCATCTTTGCAACCAGTGCAAAGGTCTCTGTATAATACACACCATGGATTTGTGAGTAGCCCTTAGCCACTAACCTAGCCTTATACTTCATATCAGAACCATCAGCAACAGGTTTGGTTCGAAAAATCCACTTACATTGCACAAGTTTCCTCTTGGGAGGAAGAGGCACCAAATCCCATGTTTTGTTCTCTTGGAGAGACTGGAATTATTCTTGCATTGCTGCTCTCCACCTTGGATCATGATGAGCCTCCTGATATGATGTTGGATCAGATCCAATCATCATATAACAGTGATCATCAAGTTCACTTTCATTTTCAAAGGAAGCATTGATTGTTTGAGATCTAGTCTTCCTAGGCTCTTGGGGATTGCCTGCCAATTCACCTGCAGCTTGTATGATTTTCTCAACCCACTTGGGCCTTGATGGTGACTCATGTACAGAAATGTCATCTTCAGCCATGTCATCTTCAGCAATATCAGAAAAATCAGAGGTGGACTCATCACTAATTTCATTAAGGTGTGGAGGAGAGGAGCTTTCCCCCGGTGCAAGCTCAAAATATGGAATTGGTTCTTCTTCGAATTGCACACTTCTCTCAATGAAAGTTTTGAGTGTGGATGTGTCAAAAGAGCTTGTATCCCTTTGTGTCCTCACCATATCCAACCATGATACATTCCCTGCTTTGTGGCTCCAAAGCCTTCCTCTTTTCTGATGGAATTCGAGCCCATGCTCTAGACCCAAAAATCCTGAAATTTGACACATTTGGTTTTTGGCCAAACCATGCCTCATAGGGGGTTTTTCCTTTGACTGATTTGTGAAAGGCTCTATTATGAATATGAGCAGCACAATTGATGGCTTCATCCCATAGCTTAGGGCTTAGATCCCTAGCTTCAATCATGCAAGTAGCCATCTCCTTGAGAGATCTATTTTTCCTCTCTGCCACACCATTTTGCTGAGGTGTGTAGGGGATTGAATGTTGCATTTGGATGCCACATTCCTCACAAAGGTGCTGAATGTTATTATTCACATATTCCTTTCCATTATCAGTCCTAAGGATATTTATCTTATGACCACTATGGTTCTCCACTAGGGCTTTCCAAATCTTCAATTGCTCAAACACTTCTGACTTCAATTTAAGGAAGTAAACCCAGCAGAATCGAGAGTAGTCATCTATGAATGTAAGTACATACCTTGATCCACCATATGATGGAGTGGGAAGAGGACCAATGAGGTCTGAATGTACCAACACAAGTGGTTGAGTGGCTCTCCTTGCCATTCCCTTCTCATAGCTGCGCTCAGGATGCTTTCCAACTACACACCCAATGCATGCACCATTTGAAGATCTGATTTCTGGAAGCCCTTCCACCATCTCGTCCTTGTGCAATTGCTGGAGATATTTGTAGTTCATGTGGCCAAATCTTTCATGCCACAACTTGGAAGTCTCGTTGGCATGAGAGACAAGAGCATGGTCACTAGAATTTGGAATGAAATTTGAGAATTTGTACATTCTCTCATCATGATCTGCATACCCTACTGCCACAACTTGATTTGAGGAAATTTCTGAGATTTCTACCAAGTCTGGAGTAAATGTTACTCTCTTAGCTTCTCCTGTATGGGTCATTTGATAGACTGATAGCAAATTTGCAGCCAATGAAGGTACATAGAGCACATCACTGAAATAGCCATGCTCCATGTCAATCCTACCAATCCCCTTGGTTTGGATTTATGAATCATCTCCCATTCGAACTGTTGGGCCACCATTCGAATGCATAGAGGAGAAGAGCTCTCTGGATGAAACCATATGTCTGGAAGCTCCTGAATCAATGATGAAGGAAGAGGGATTCGAAATACCTGCTACCAAAGCATGACACTTCTCCTTATTGTCAGGGTTTGAGGTGCTCTCCTTCTTCCTTGCGCCCTCAGGGACTGGGATGTTGTTCTTCTCCAGCAGCTGCGCCATTGAGTCAATGGTTTTCTTCATACATGAGCTCTCTGGATGCCATCCCCTATGACAATAGGTGCATTTGGTCTTTTCCTTTCCCTTCTTGTCCTTCTCCTTTGACAGATTCGATCCCCCATCTGCAGACTTGGTCTTGTCAAACTTCCTCTTCTCTTGCTGCTTCGAATTCTTGGCTTTTTGCTTTCATTTGCTTGCATTTGAAACACCCATTGCCAATGCTTGGTCCTTTGATTTTATGGTGCCCATCTGAACTAGTTTTTCCTGCTCCTGAGTGAGACACTCCATGAAGGTAGCTAGTGATGGCATTTGCCAATTTCGAAGGGTCATTTTGGCTGAGTGAAATGTGCTAACAAATACAGAGAATTCTGGGCCTAGCTTCGAAAGGATGGACATAATCAGTTGTTCCTCCTTCTTAACAATTCCACATTGTTGCAGTTGAAGCACCAGTGACTTGAATTTCGTGAAGAACTCCTGGATGGTTTCAAAATGCGCTGGGCTCAAGCTAATGAGCTCGTTTTCAAGCTGGTGGCCTCTCAGTTCATCAGTTTTCCCAAAGAGTGATTCTAGCTTCACCCATACTTCATTGGGGGTTGTCAAACTGTCTGTATGAAACAAGAGTTCCCTTGAAATGCTCAGGCATAACAATCCATAAGCTTCATCAAGTCGATTGTAGTACTTTGCTTTCTCCACAGCAGAGTTTGGTTCCACTTCTGTGCCCATGGTCACTCTATAGAGACCCTTAGATCTCATCTTGATGACCATCTCAGCCTTCCAATCGAAAAAATATAAGGGTGTGAGCAACATTTGGCTTGCTTCCGTGACTGTTGCGTTAATGGTGAGAAAACTACTGAAACACCTGCAAAAACACTCAATTTTTATCTGGAAATCCTCTCTAGAATGCAGTTCAATGCTCAATATTGACCTGCAACTCACTAACTCCATGATGGCTCTGATACCATGTGAGTATTTTGATCACAGAAGATCTAGGAGCTATGGAGAACCTCACAAAATCGAATTAATTTGCAAAAACAGTGGAAAAACTTGAAAAAGATGATAATATTACACACAATGTATGCTGAATATCTTGATTAACTGACTGTCTAACATGTGAAAATGTTAGTAACAGGTTTTTATTACATCCATGAGAAATTTGAGAGCATTAGGTGGCTCTAGCTGAGTGTACAAGTCAACAATGCCAAATTGGCCTCAATCCCCCCTAGGTGGGTCCAACTCAATCCCAATCACCCCAAACAGTCACGAATTCTAGTGTGGAGGTGGATGAAGCATGCTGGGTCATTAATGAGCTCAAGGTAGGCATGGGTGAGCAAGTAGAGGAGTTTGGGGGGCCCAAGGGAGCATTAAATGCTCCAAATCTAGCCAAAAATGGGAAAAATCCACCCTAGCGCCCTTGGTCAACTGAAATTCCCCAAAACAAGGAGAGAGGGCGCACCAGCAATTAATGAGGGCGCACTTGTGGACAAAACAGGAGGCTGGGTGAACTGGTTTGGTTGGAAGTGGATGTGAACACTCTCAAAAGTGGGTTTTTGACCAACTGTAGTCACCTAGTCCAAACTATGGTTTAATTAAGCACATGATCAATAAAAATTTATGGATTATGGTACTAAGTGTGGATTACAGTTCTAACACATAGCTAGTTGGATTTTCTAATCAATTGGGACTTGTAGCAAAGAAAAAGAAGGCTTCTTAGAGAGGGCATCAACTACCACATTCATCTTACCTTTTTTGTATTCTATGTTGTTACCGTACAATCTACCAAAAGCGGATTTAAGGCATGATCTCCCTAGTTCAATGCGAATCTAGAACAAATCAAACAAAATACAAATCTACCTTCCTAGATCCAATTAGAGATTGAGAAATTTAGACATATTACCTTTCATATCTGTAGATATCCTTCTCCTTTGTCACTCCAAGCTCCATGGTCATCAGATCTATAGTCGCAAGACCTGCCAGAACATGCCAGAGACAAACAAGCAATGATATTACATCTACACAATAATTGATCTAAGTAAACGGTTAAGGAAGTAAACCATAAATATCAATGAGCAATAAGACATTTATGGAAAGGGTTTTGTATTACTGTATAAAAGTGGAAATACATAGAAAAGTGAGGATTACAACGAAGCCCTAACGTCGCAATATTCCTCCAACAAGCCAAGCCAATGCTTCTAGGGATAAATGGGTGCCTTCAAGAGATGAATAATGATCTTCCTAAGCTTATTTCACCAGCATATGGATTCTATAACCTTACTCCCTTTGGAATGGAGAGGGCTCTTGTATTTATAGGAACAATTGGATAGAGTAGGTTGAGGAACATGGGGAGAGGGCTAATGGATCCTCCCTCAAGAATAGGGAACTGAAGACCAACTCACCAAGGAGTTAGGGATAGGGATACACCTCATCCAACTTCTAGAATTCACTTGAAAGCTATCTTTATCTCATTAAACTGACTCTAGCATAGGCTGCATGAGGACAACCTGCACCGACGCTTCTTTCCCAAAGACAACATGTGCCGAACCAATTAGGAATGTGGACAAAGAACATCAACTTGCTCTAACTGACTAACTTGATCATGGAACTTCAAGGATTGAGGCACTAATTTGATATATGTCTCATGATGGCAAGGTTTTGGGTGTAATAGAATGCCCCCCAAAGCATGAAGTTGATAGAGCTAGACAGGTGAAATGCTTTGATAGAAGGATGGCAAGGACTTGTTAGATAAAAGAGGCTGCTATAGTACAAATGACTCTGAGAACACAGTCTCGTATGACTCATAACATGGATGTCGACCAATACAATGCAGATCCATGGTAGTAAATACCGACTGAACACAATCATGGCTACTAGACACAAGCGTAGATCCATGATGAGATGATAACACAACCACAACCAATACAAAGTGGATCTGTGTAATATAACTCAAACATTCTCCATCGCAACCTGAGTAAAACATAACTCCCCAGGTTCTTCAAGCTAAACCCATGATGATATGAATATATCCATGTGATTACAAGTGTCTTGACGTTGAACATGGTAGAAACCACTTGATTACCGGTCATTTATGTATACCGTTAACAAGCATGAGGGATATCACCATTAATGTCAATGATTCCCAAGATATCACAGTACATACCATTATCTCATGTTGGGGGACCATCCATTTTAACTCAACCACCATGGATTCAAGCGTATCCAAGTTATCTTGACCCTTTGTCGGGACAATTCAATCCCGGAAACGCACTCTACAGGATACCTTATCCCGACAATCCATACACTCTATGG
This sequence comes from Larix kaempferi, assembly GCA_027924585.1. Classification (NCBI taxonomy): domain Eukaryota; kingdom Viridiplantae; phylum Streptophyta; class Pinopsida; order Pinales; family Pinaceae; genus Larix; species Larix kaempferi. The sequence goes on along the minus strand of BSBM01000858.1, from coordinate 18,331,132 downwards.
GGCCACCAACATGTTTTACAAAATGGACCCCCACCAACCGTCCCTTAAGTACCACAACCCCTATTTGGTCCCCTTCCACCTCCCCCTAGAGGCGGAGGGCCTCCATTCAATTTCGAAGGAGGTGGACCTCTACCTTCTGGTGGAGGCCCACCTCATTTTGGCAACAATGGCCCAACCCTCTCTAGTGGTGGAGGCGGAGGCCCTACCCCTCTTGGTGGAGGTGTAGTTCCACCTCCTCCCGGTGGTGGAGGACCACCCTATTTTGGTGGAGGTGGCGGCGGAGGACCATACCCTTCTGGTGGCAGAGGTGGCGAAGGAGGTGGTGCACCACCCCTCCTAGCGGAGGTAGTGGAGGACCACCTTATTATCGTTGTGGTGATGGATCTCTGCCCCCTCTCGGTGATGGAGGTGGACCTCCACCCCTTCCCGGTGGTGGCAGTGGACCTCCACCCCCCCGGCGGTGGTAGCAGACCCCCACCCTATGGTAATGGACCACCTTATTATGGTGGCATACCTACATATGGTCCGGGTGACATACCCCCTTATGGCTAGTTTCCTCCGGGAACACCCTACAACCAGTCGATACAAGGTCCCACTGGTCCATATATGCCTTATCAGTACTATCAGTACCCGTAGCCACATCAACAGCTACAATTTTTGGCTACGTTGGACCTACCTGACCTGTCTCACCTAACAAATGACCCCATTTTCCATGGACATAATTGGCCACCAATTCTGGTCAAACTACCATCTGATATTCCCAAATTTGATGGAAAACCTGGTGAGGATCCAAAAAATCATGTGATGACTTACCACTTATGGTGCCATTCATCCAACTCCTTGATGGACGAATTGATCTATCTTACATTATTCCAACGGACTCTCACTGGCCTAGCTGCCAAGTGGTATATTGAATTACCACCAAAATACTTTCTAGATTTCCATTCTCTTGCTATGTCCTTTTTGACCCATTTCCAGTTTCCCATCGCTATGAGACTGGTACAGACTTATTAACCTCTTTTCACCAAAATACTGTAACTCATCTCAGACCATATCCATGAGTGCCGACGAAGACAACGTCTCATTAAGGCTGATATTCCAGATCAACTCTTAGCTAACTGGTTCACAAAGTCTCTTTTACTTGTTGTAGCTCAAGATGTGTCCATGGGAGGGTCTGTCACTGAGGAACAAGCTATTTCCCGTGCCCATTATTTAGATCTGGTCTATGCTCAATCCAGCATGTTATATGAAATCGTTCCTGACGTACCCAGCCCTACGTATGACCCTACGAAACCACCTAAGGGACCTCAAGCCGATGGAATCATTGGTTCCCTTATCACCCAGCCTTCTACTGAAACTGGTGGACCATCGAACCCCCAAGGTTCTTCCCCATCCCAACCACAGTCTGGAAATAACACCACCAAATCGTCCACTCCTACGTCCACCTAAGAAGTGAATTCTGTTCAATCAGCTTCACCACAGAAAATCGGTGGTAAGAAGAAAAACAAAGGTAAACCCAATAAATATTCTAACCAGCAGGACAATAAGAGCACCCCTTAAGACACCAAACAGAAGCGGAAGTTGAAGTATCCTTGTTTGTTGTGTGGTGGTGACCATTTATCTAAGGATTTTCCTCACCGAGATAAAGTACAGAAGTTTCTCAAGGGAAACCTTACTCCTGCAGTTCTCAATGGTCCCTTCCCTACTCAGAACCAACAGCTGATTGCTCAAACCTATCTTTCACACGGAGAGGCATCCTCTATCGTGCATGTTCTCATGATGCGTAGTGAGATGGTAAACTTGAACACATGATCGTGTTCATATGACTCAGTCCCACCGAAGGAACCCATTGGAAGTAATTCTGAGAAGGATTCCACTTCTCTGCCCGATGTTACCGTACCACAGTCCTCTCTCACCATTGAGAATCCTTCTTTAGAGTCAGTTTTGCGTCCGCCCAAGAGCGCGATTCAGAAAGTAGTTTTCAATCCCAATGCTCCAGGAGCTCAGAATTACAATATTGTAGAGGACTTGTCACAAGCTCGTTGTGCCATGCCGATGCTAGAGGTCTTGCAGAATTGTACCAACCAACACAAGACTCTTCTTGCTACTATTGGCACGGTAGATCCAGATTCCTTGAATACAATCATGTTTCGACTCGAGTATTTTAAACCGAGTCTTTCCCACCAACTTGCATTTCAAGTTGCTACGAAATTTGCTAGGAAAAAATTCCATCGTATTGTACTAGACGAAGGGGATTCTACCTCGGTCAAGTCGCTATCATGTTGGAGAGAGATTGGTTCTCCCAAACTGAACCATTTTCCCACCACCTTGAAAACATTCGAGGGTCGTGGAGTTCAACCTCTTGGGCTATTACAAGGATTAGAAATCGAGTTGGGGGCTAATACTGGAACCATTAATGTGGAAGTAGTCGTAGCCCCTTTATATTATAATCTCTTACTTGGTCGTAATTGGTTTTACGCCCTGACTTCGGTCGCGTCATCTGTCTTCTTCATAGTGCAATTCCACCACCAAGGCCCAATTGTCATTGTCGACCAACTAGACTTCTCCACACCGAACACCGCTACTCATCTTGGCGTTAATGTCCCATTGCTTGGACAATCTTTTCAGCTATGTGAGAGTGTGGGGGTTGGCCTCATAAAATACTCATCTCTTATGGGCATTTTTCCAACCCCAGATCCCCCTAACCATGTTGCCATGGTGAACATGAGCTTCTCTAGGATTCCATCTTTTCCCAACTTTAATGATCAATGGCTTGTACTTGATGAAGCCACTATGCACCTGATTGGAGACTCCATGCCTCTTTTACCTGCTCAAATCACTTACGAGGCTATCCAGTTAGCACCTGAGGACCACTTGTATGTGGCCTCCATGTCCTATTCTCTACAGTGGATGTCATCCTTACCCGACCCTCCACTCTAGACTTTTGATTCTGACGAGTCCATCATGGAAATTATGAGTGCGGATGACCCTCCATGGGAAGACCTCCACCATTGCTCGTCTTTCCTTCCTCCTTTGGATTCTGTGGAGAATAACATCACCACCATTTTCACACCAGATGTCAACCCTTGCCCCCAGTCCCCGATCCTCACATGTCATACAGACACTAAGGGAAACTTGGAAAACATTGAACCCACCATTGCCGTTGACATCTTGGTTACCCCTGGTATAGTGAAACATATTCGTTTAGGCAATAAATGTTCCCCTGAAGAGATTACTATTTTCATGGCCTTATTCAAGCAATTCCAAGACGTGTTTGCTTGGACCTATGAGAAAATGCCTGGGATAGACCCTGCTATTTTTTCGCATGAAATTAAAACCTATCTCGACATTAAACTAGTCCGCCAAAAGTTACGACCGGTACACCCTCAAAAAACTGTGGCAATCAAAGCAAAAATTGAGAAGCTCTTGAAGGCTGGCTTTATCTACCCTGTTCCATTAACTGAATGGGTCTCAAATGTCGTCCCTGTGGCAAAGAAACAGGGCACCATCTGATTCTATGTTGATTATCAGGATCTCAACAAGGCTTGTCCTAAGGACAATTACTCGATTCCCTTTATCGATCAGATCATTGACAACTATGATGGAAGTGTCATCTTTTCCTTCATGGATGGTTTTTCCGGTTACAATCAGATTGAGATCCACCCCATTGACCAACACAAGACTACATTCATCTGCACTTGGGGAACATTTTCATATCGTAAACTCTCTTTTGGTCTTAAAAATGCTGGTGCCACATTCCAGTGGGCCATGTCGTATGCTTTTCATGACATGAAGGACTTTGTGGAACCCTACCTAGATGATCTCCTTTCCCATTCGCAGCAGCACAAGTTCCACATAGATCACCTGATGATAGTCTTCCTTAGATGCAGATGGTATAATATCCATCTAAACCCTCACAAGTGTATTTTCTATGTCAAGTTTGGACACCTCCTAGGTTTTATCGTTTCGAAAGATGGGATCCACATTGATCACTTGAAGGTGGAAGCCATTGTTGCTCTCCCACCTCCTACTGATGTTACGAAACTTCAAAGTTTGCAAGGGAAGGAAACTTATTTACGATGTTTCATCTGCAATTTCTCCTAGAATACACATGGTTATATGAGACTACTCAAGAATGACGTCCCGTTCATATGGGACAATCAAGAAAAACAATCCTTCGACAGTCTTAAACATGCTATTACCCATGCCTTTGCGCTCCAACCGCCCAATTACTACCGAGATTACATCCTTTATCTCACTGCTTCTTCCACCACGACCTCCATGGTTTTGGTACATGAGGACCATAATTCCTAGGAACATGTGATATATTACTTAAGTAAGGGTCTTATTGACTCTAAAACTCATTACTCACATGTTGAGAATCTCACTCTCGCGGCAGTCATTGCCATCCAAAAGTTTCGACATTACCTACTACTCTGCACCACCACCATTATCGCTGACTCGAATCCCATGTACCACATTTTGACACGTGAAGTACTTGGGGGCAAGTATTCATGCTAGATCGTGACGCTGCAGGAATTTGATCTCCTATTCGAGAAGGCCAAGTCTAAGAAGTATTTGGTGTTTTCCGAGCTCATATGTGATCTTCCCTGTGCTGATGTAGGATCTGAGCCCAATGATTCTCTTCTAGATGAGTCATTGTTCCTTATCAGCACGTCTGACCCATGGTACGGAGATATTACCTTATATCTTCAGACCCAATGGTTCAACCCCCAACTGTTTCGTGACGACCGTCGTCACATATGCCACCACGCCAAGTAGTACTTGATCATCAGTGATACCTTGTATCATCGTGGTATTGATTATGTTCTTCGACGATGTATGACACATGAGGAGGATGAACATGTCTTGAATGACTGTCATGCTGGGGCTTGTGGTGGTCATCTCTCTGGGATGGCTACAGCCCAGAAGATACTACACGCGGGATATTACTGGCCATGTATCTTTAAATATTGCATCGAGGCCATTAAAAAATGTCCCCCATGCCAACATTTTCAAACGAAAAAGCGTACCCACCCCGCCCCGTTACACTCAGTTATTGCCGTCAGCCCCTTTGCAAAATGGGGCATTAACTTCATGCACTGTAAGCCTACCTCGGCTGGGGAGAATGGTTATGTCATAGTAGCCGTGGTATACTTTACAAAGTGGGCCAAGGCTATGCCTACATACACTGACAACGGAAAAAACCGCCGCACTCTTCATGTTTAACCATGTTATCTCACAGTTCGGAGTTCCGCAAGCCATAGTCACCGACCATGGATCTCACTTCCAGAACTACATGGTTGATGAATTGAGCGCCAGATTGGGTTTTCATCATGAAAAATCAACACCTTACTACCCATAGTCTAATGGACAAGTAGAGGCCATTACCAAGGTCTTGAAAACCATGATACAACGCATGGTGGGTACGCATAAATCAAACTAGCACAACATCCTCTTTTCCGCACTATGGGGTTATCGAACATTCGTCAAGACTACCACTAGTTTTACACCATTCCAATTAGTTTATGGATTGGAGGCAGTCCTACCAATAGAGTGCGAGATTCCATCTCTCAAACTCGCAGTTGAATTTCTCCTGAACACCACTACCGAGGAAGAGCACTTCCTTTACCTAGCAAAACTCGATGAGGCCCACCACGATGATGCTCTTGCCAACGAGGCACATAATAAGCACATCAAAGCATAATATGAGAAGTCAGTAGAACCCCGCATCTATAATGAGGGTGATTTGTTCCTCACATACGACGAAAGGCATGATAAGCTGGCGGCAGGTAAGTTCGATTCCATGTGGCACAGACCGTACATAGTGAAACGTGTTCTGGAGAAGGGAGCCTACGAACTAGAGGATTATTATGGGATATATTTAGGTGAGCCCTGAAATGGGATTTACTTGAAGAGGTACTATGCTTGAGATTTTCACGCATAAGTATGTTGTATATACTATACACGGCATGTGTTTTTTGTGTGATGTGACGCTTTGTTTTAGTGTGTCTAGATCGTGTTTTTCGCTTCTTATACCATGTTCTGTCTACATGTGCAGATGGAAACTTGCTATGGATTTGCGGACTTCACCAATCGACATACCTGCAACCTTGCTTCGGTAGCCTAGGTACTTTATTCCATAACCGACGAGCTCATTAGCTCAAAAGGAAATTTCCTAGGATTCGCAACCAACAACGCCAAAGAGTATCAGGGTGTGATTGGGACCCTAACCGACGCTCTTTCCTTGGGTATGAACCATGTTGTTATAGATCTGGATTCGTAGCTAGTGGTTTCTCATCTTAGTCGGGTCTATGCTATCCACGACCCCATTTTAATCCATCTTTTCTGACGAGTCCATCTTCTAGAAAGGTCTTTTCAATCTATTCAATACCTGCACATTTGACGAGACATGAATATAGTTGCTGACTCAATGGCCAACTTCATTTTAGATTGGTACATTGCACACACATAACATATCCATAAAAATATAAAAATATACATAACATGTAAATAACCCATTGTATAATCAAACATGTAAGACAAGATCTCATAATTCACCATTATAACATAAAATGTATAAAACTGTTGATAATGTCTGTATAGATATATCAATCGATACAAAATGGTAGTGCTAATACAAAATTTTGAATCATGCTAGCTTTCCGTAAGATTAATCTCTACAAAAATATGAAGCCTGTAAACTTTAAGTGTATACATACATAAACCATGAACCTAAACCCTACGCTGCATGGCCCTAGGCCGATTAGCCCCAAGATGCGCATGGTAATAGACTACGACCCTCGCCACCTTCCGAAGCAGCATGCCGAAATGAACTGATACCCCAACCATCAACTTCTAATAATGGAGGGACAGGTCATGCACGGTAGGCTCTGGGATGTCTGAGGTCATCCTCTAAAGTTTCTCCCAGATCGCCTCTTGCTCCTCAAGAGAATCATGGACCGTGGGCTCCATTTCTGGCACTCCTCCTCTCCGCACAAGGCGAGAGACTCCAAGTGGTTTCTCTGGACCCACGTCTACAAGAAACATGTAAACATCATCAACACTACTAAAAAAAAAATCATAAAATGCATAAAATATAAAAACAAAAGCATTTGTTCTTACCAATGTCACCCCACTTCATCCCCTTGGGAAGCACAAAGTCTGGGTCTCCTCGGAAGTCTGTACCATCGTATGGATAATCCTCCACCATGAGGATCTGTCCCTGCATCCACGATAAGAACCCTATACCAAAATTGATGATGTGACCTCTGCCACCATGGCGAGCCATAACCTCTTCCCATCTCATCATGTGTGGATTGTGTACATCCCGATCCTCGAGGTCCACTTACAGGTGCAAGTGGGGCACCTACTCCAGCATAAAGGATACCACTACCAAATAATACCCAAATTGCTTAATTGCCCCGCGTTAGAATTTGGCCAATTGATCTCGGAGGATAGTGAGAAGCCCCTCATACCATTTAAACACACTAGGAGTCATGCAATATTCGACATACATCATCTGCAATTTGCTCGCTAGGTGATCAGATCGGCTGCCAGCAACTCACACAACAGTAAAGAGTACCGCTTGAAGAACCCGGTCCCTAACATCCTTGATGGGAATTTTCCCACCCACCATTGTAGTACCCAGAGTACACCATTGATCTATCATATCCTCTACCAAACGATCACCACCTCATGATCTGGTCAAGGATACAAGGCTCCCTCATCGAGATAACCCTGTCAAAAAGTAAATGTCCTCGACATCTATGGTAAGCGTGTTCTCAACTATCTGGAAGTGCTACTAAATAGGGTCCCAACATTGGACCAGGTATGTCAACAGTGGTACTTGGGATCTCATCCCCGACACTCGAAAATACTTGAGTATCCCACAGTTCCTCAATGCTGCAACACATTATGAATTATTTTTGACTTGCATATCTTCGAGCTCATGGTCACGTTCCCGCCACTCAAGAACCATTGTGCTCACCCCAAACCTGTCAAGAAAGACATTTTAACACCTTTAGAACTTTTCCTAGCCTTTAAAACGTTTTTATTTTGGCTAGGTTTTGAGGTTAATTTGGCGGTTTGTGCCAACGTAGAACGTCCATTTGGATAGGGCGCCGCTGGCGCAGAACTCCCTTTCGGGTTCTGTGCTGGCGCAGATCTCGAAAGGGTTACCTGCGCCAGCCCGTAACACAAACCTCCCAACTTAACATGCTCAAAACCTACCTAAATGCAAGAAAAAGCAAATTCTAAACCACTAGAAAGGTAAAGAGATAGGTTTACAGTTACCTGTTGTTGACGGTGCCTGAAATGATGGATCATAGCTCCCGGAATCAGTAGAAGAAGAACGGCTCCAAAGGGAACTTTTCACCTCTCCAACTTGGTAAAAACAAATAGTAATTCTTTATACTATTTACCCCTATTTATATTGAAAAAGAGCATATTGCCTTTTAAATTTATTCTAGAATGGGTTATTTTGCTATAGTTGGGCTTATTTATATCAGGTTAATCATTTTTGACCTAGTTTCAAGCTTGCAGGTGAAGTCTAACGCCACTTTGATCCAGTTTTTCGTGATTATGATATTTCTACGTATATTCTCATGTATGAACACTCATAGAGCATATTTTTGTCATTGTTTCTCTTATTAAATACACATTATTAATGACAAACAAGCTAACTCTTTGTTCTTTCTCATGCTTGTTAAACGATGAGAATAAGTCACTGAGTTATAGTTTATCACTTTTTTGGGCTCGTTAAACTCCTACGAAAAAAGGAACCCCGCAGAGTTTTTATTTAAGCTCTTTTCAGGCTCTCAAAATACGAAAATATCACCGAGCGAACTTGTCACATTCACACTTGTTAAAGTATTTGAATGGTCGTCTTCTTGGTGATAGTTTACCCCTTTTTAGGACCAGGGGGCACTACTTATGAAAAAGGCATACTCCATCCAATCATGACTGGAAGAGTCCTCTCTCACGTTGTTTTACACTTTTCTGGGCGAAGAGGCTAAATTTATGAAAAAAGACCTTTGGAGTCTTCTTTAGTTCTTTTCAGACTCTCTAAACATGAAATGACACCGAGTTTACCTTCTATGGACTCGTTAAAACTCAACATTGAAGGTCACACCATGGGACGAACCCCTCCTTTCCCAAGTTCGAAAAATGTTTTGGATTGGACTCATCTATGAGATGAGCTATACCGAGCATATATTTACCCTCCTCAATCTTGTAAAAAATAAGTGAGGCACTCATTAATCATGATAGGAAAAAGGAAAGTTTTTTGTGTTACACTTTAATCTGTGGCAGTACTTAGTAGTTCTTGAACATGGCACTCATTTGCATTTGCATTCCATACTTGTCCTCAAGTCTTGTTAACTTCATGAGTGTTGTTACTCCTTTGGGTCATCCAAAGAATGTTTCCTCCATTAGTTGCATTAGGATTTGGTGTCATTCTCGTCATGTCAATACTACCAATTCATCCCATGCCCATGTTCAAGATACATTCACCGCTCATCATTTGCAGTCAGTACACCTTCCATCATGTCGGTCTACTCTGAGTCAGTCTTGCATGTTACTGTACCATCCGATCTACTCCAAACATATGTTATCGAGTTTCGCATCAATGATGGGGGATTCATCATGGCCCTCGTTCGACGAATTCATCCTTGTTGACTTCAACACATCATCCAAGGACTGAATCTAGAAACCAATCCAGTACCTTGGGCATGCATGCCTCAATGGAAGGTTTCCTCGCTTTCAACATGAGTTTACATCATTGACTCCTGATTGAAAGATCCCATCAAATGTATGACTTCATGTCATTAATTCGCTCTCGATGGTATGTACTGTGATATCTTGGGAATCAATGACATTACTGGTGATATCCCTCGTGCTTGTTAATGGTATACATCAATGACTGGTAATCAAGTGGTTTCTACCATGTTTGACATCAAGACATTTGTAATCACATGAATAGATTCATATCATCGCGGGTTCAGCTTGAAGACCCTGGGGAGTTATGTTTTACCCAGTTTGCGATGGAGATTGTTTGAGTTATATTACATGGATCCACTTTGTATTGGTCATGGCTATGTTATCATCTCATCATGGATCTACGCTTGTGTCTAGTAGCCATGATTTTTTTCAGTTGGTCTTTATTACCATGGATTTGCATTGTATTGGTCGGCAGCCATGTTATGAGTCATACAAGACTGTGTTCTCAAAGTCAGTTGTACTACAACAACATATTCCTTCCGATAAGTCCTTCCCATCCTTCTATCAAAGCATTTCACCTGTCTAGTTCTATCAACTTCATGCTTTGGGGGGCATTCTGTTACACCCAAAACCTTGCCATCATGAGACATATATAAACTCAGTGCCTCAATCCATGAAATTCCATGATCAAGTTAGTCAATTAGAGCAAGTTGATGTCCTTTGTCCACATTCCTAATTGGGTTGGCGCATGTTTTCTTTGGGAAAGAAGTGTCGGTGCAGGTTGTCCTCATGTAGCCTGCGCCGGATTCAGTTTAATGAGATAAAGGTAGCTTTTGAGTGAATTATAGAAGTTGGATGAGGTGGACTCCTATCCCTAACTCATAGGTGAGCTAGCCTTCAATTCCCTAGCCTTGAGGGAGGATCCCTTATCCCTCTCCCCATGATCCTCAACCTACTATATCCACTTGGTCCTATAAATACAAGAGCCCTCTCCATTCCAAAGGGAGGAAGGGTATATCATCCATCATTGGATTATCTCATGTTGGAGCATGGCCCACAATATACCTAAAGCGGACTTAAGGAATTATCTCCCTAGTTCAATGCGAATCTAGAACAAATTAGACAGAATACAAATTTACTTTCTTAGATCCAATTAGAGATTGATAGATGTAGACATATTACCTGTTAGATCTGTAGATCTCCTTCTCCTTTTTCGCTCCAAGATCCAAGGTCATCAGATCTATAGCTGCAAGACCTGCCAGAACATGCAAGAGACAAACAAGCAATAATAGTACATCTACACAATAATTGATCTCAGTAAACGGTTAAGGAAGTAAACTATAAATATCAATGAACAACAAGACATTTATGGAAAGAGTTTTGTATTATTGTATAAAAGTGGAAATACATAGAAAAGCGAGGCTTACAACCAAGCCCTAATTTCGTAATCTTCCTCCAACAAGACAAGCCAATGCCTTTAGGGAGAAATGGGTGCCTCCAAGAGATGAATGATGATCTTCATAAGCTTATTTCACCAGCATATGGATGTTATAACCTTCCTCCCTTTGGAATGGAGAGGGATCTTGTATTTATAGGACCAAGTGGATAGAGTAGGTTGAGGATCATGGGGAGAGAGCTAAGGGATCCTCCTTCAAGGCTAGGGAACCGAAGGCCAGCTCACCTAGGATTTAGGCATATGGATCCACCTCATCCAACTTCTAGAATTCACTCAAAATATACCTTTATCTCATTAAACTAACTCTGGCGCAGGCTGCATGAGGACAACCTGCGCCGGTGCTTCTTTCCCAAAGACAACATGCGCCGACCCAATTAGGAATGTGGACAAAGGAGATCAACTTGCTCTAACTAACTAACTTGATCATGGAACTTAGGGATTGAGGCACAGAGTTGATATATGTCTCATGATGGTGAGGTTTTGGGTGTAACATATGTCGAAGTCATACGACTGAAATTTACTTACCCATTTCTATTTTTCATAATTCACCTCCTTTTGGGTCAAAAAGTGTCTCAAACTATTGTGATAAGTATTCACTATGAACTTGCATCCCACTAGGTACTATCTGAATTGGCCAAGGAATGCATAATGGCCAACATGTCTTTATCATAAATTGAATAATGCCTCTCATTTGGATGCAAATTTATTCTCTCATAGGAAATGGGGTACTTATTCTACATCAAAACTGCTCCAATGCCTTCCCTAGATGCATCACATTCTAGTATGAAGGGATGAGTGAAATCGGGAAGTGCAAGTACTAGGTAGCTCCTTATCATTTATTTCATTATGTTGAAATATTGTTTGGCCTCCTTTGTCCAACAAAAGTATCCCTTCTTGGTGAGATCTGTTAAAGGGGTGAGAGTTTAGAAATCCTTTCACAAATTTCCAGTAGTAGGTGGATAAACCAATGAATCCGCTCAATTCGGTGATGTTCTTTGGGTTGGCCATTCAAGTATGAACTTGATATTCTCCATATGTACCTTGAATCCTTTATTCCCAATTATATGACAAAGATAGAGGATATCAGTAAATCCAAACTCACACTTGGAAAATTTGGCATAAAAAGACTATTTTGCCAAAATTGTCAAGACATTGTCCAAGTGGTGCATGTGCTCCTCCCATGTCCTAATGTAAATCAAAATATCATCAAAGAAAACAAGGACATACTTATGCAAGTGCTTACTGGAAAATTTGGTCATGTAGGATTGGAAGGTGGTCATTGCATTGGTCAAGCCAAAAGGAATGACAAGAAACTCAAAATTCCCATAATGGCACCGGGAAGTAGTTTTATAGATGTATTCTTCCCTCATCTTGACTTGACGGTATCCTGAGTAGAGATCTAGTTTTGAAAAATATCTTGCTCCATGCAGCTCATCCATCAATTCATCAATCCTTGGGATATGATATATTTTTTTGATGGTCGTCTTGTTCATGGCCGTATAGTCAATGCAGATGTGCATTGTTCCATCTTTCTTTTTGTCTAGGACCATTGATGATGCAAAGGGACTTGATATTGGCCTTATGAATCCCAACTCAAGTATATCCTTTATAGTCTTCTCAATCTCATCCTTGAATCTTTTAGGTTGCTTGTAATTATGGATCTTGATAGGAAGTGTTCCAACTTCCAGTTCAATACAATGTTCAGTACCTCTGTCTCAAGGCGTACCATGTGGAAGATCTTCGAACACTTTCTTTTGTTTGTGTTGCAGCCTTTTGATGTCCTTAGGATGGTGTGAGACATATATGTAAGTTCCTTGATTGGTTATGAAACATTTGGTATCCCACTCAACATCACCATGCCTCAAAATTGATCTCATACTATGTGTAGAAATTACTTGTTTTGGGTGGGTGTTGACACCTTCCAAAACCACTTGCTTATCATCAACACCTTTGAAGCTCATTTGGGGTATTTGGTAATTCACTGAATATTCCCCAATGGATTACCACCACTGCACTCTCAAAACCATATTATCAACCACATTGACAACATAGAATCTGTCAGTCATAGTATAGTATCCAATAATCATTTGCAACTTTGGAATCCATTGGTTGCATTTAGTGTTGTTTCCCGAAATGATGAAAGTGAAACCTACAAATTTTTATGTTGGTATCTTTATCCTCTCTACCATGGCTGCATCAAGGAAATTATTGTTAGAAGGCCCATCGACCAAAACTGATAGTCTTTTCCCTTGCACTACCCTTTTGAATTTAACGGTATGGAAGCAGGGAACTCCAGTTAGCATAGCAATTTTGTTGTCTACATGTGGGGGATGCTCTTCTCTTGTTGTTTCATAGACATCCTCTACTGGTGCTTCTCCCTCAAATTCTTCCTCCTCACTTTACAAAAATACCTCAATGTAGTGTGCTTTCCCCTTAGCAGATTTATGGCCCAGAACCCAAGGTTCCTGAAAAAAGAAGTAGAGCTTGTTCCTTCTTAACTCATTCTGATCTATGTATGAGTATTCTTTCTTGTTCGGGGAAGCCACATTCTTAAAAGGTTGTATTGATTCTGAAATTTTGTAGGAACTAACTTTTGGAGGATACCTTTTTCTTGGGATGGCATGTTGTAGATCCCTTCTTCTGCTCATTGCTTCATATAAAGTGGATGGTTTGTATGCCTTTACCAGTCCTTTAAATGGATCTTGTCACATCCCCAATCCCCTCAGTGCACTTTTGAGTGATACAGTAACAAGCCTGATAAATTTTCTTCTTCCAAAGCTTTTCCACAACTATGCTATTTTACACAGCCGTAATTGTCTTTGGTTCGCAATTCCAAAATCCGCGATCCGCAAGTCAGAAGTCGGAAGGACGGAACGCTCAAATTACAGCATCGAACAAAATATGAATCCGACTTCCACATTTCGCTACGGGAGTTAGAAATTTGAAACACCAAGATACCCGGATTCAAAAAAAATGTGACCCCGACTTCCGCATTCTACAGTGCGGGAGTTGGAAAGTCGGGATGCCAAATACACCATCTCAATGATTTACACCTCTGAATTCTGCACTCTACATCTGCAATGTGGGAGTCGAAAAGTCGGAACACCAAATCCACTATTTCGATGAAAAAGAGTCTCTGAATTCTGCATACGCGATGCGGGAGTTGGAATGTCGGAACACCAATTCCACCTTTTAGACGAAAATGTGCCCTTAAATTCCGTAGTCCACATCCGCGATGCGGGAGTAGGAAATTTGGAAAACCAATTCACACTGCATCAATAAAATGCACCCTTGAATTTCGTATTCCATAGTGCGCAAGTCAGGAGGTTGGAACAAAAAAATTCCTGGCGTTGAATAAAATGCACCCTCGACTTCAACATTCTGTATTGCGGATTCGGGAAGTCAGAAGCTGGTCATACCCATGTGACCACCAACTTCTCAGGCTGATAGCTTACTCATCTAGAGTCCATTATTGGAAAACTCAGTACCATTGGAAAGATATCGACAAGCTATATGCAATGGTGTGGAACCATGCCACACTTGGGGACACTAAACTTGCCTCTTTTACAATAAAAAATATGCCCCGACGTCAATCAAAACCTCTTTACCCCACTGTCAAAAGCCTTGGAATCACCCTTCCAAGGCCACTCCCTTCATATGACCACAAAGGGGGAATGAACACATTAGGGGGTGTCTAATTCATCCCCCAAGATCATATAATGAACTCCAAACCTGCTAAGGATGTTTGCAATGCATAATAGACATACATAGTGGAACGAAATCTAACGAATGCATCTACAACATATAGGGTTAACAACATATTTAACATAAGTAAAATGGTGAAACAAACAACCAATGCACAAGCCTCATATTCATGCTTATTGTTGTCTCATATACTTTTCTTTAGATTTCCAATATAGACCCAGGTTCTGCGTGGTTCAGGGAAACAACAAAACCCCTTTTCACTGGCCCTTTCGGCAATAGTCTCCGAGTAGACTGAGGTCTCACCCAAGGCAAAGTTATGGGGAGGTTTTAGAATCAGATTTCCACAACCGGGTGATGCATGGTTCAGACTGGCTTGTGACGCAAAGATTCTTATCTTCTGGCTCTTTGACTAGCAAGCAGCGCACTACAGGACTCCAGCTGCATGAATACCAAGCCTGCAAGGTAGCTGTGGTACCTAGGACTGCACGGATGGACACTTAGACGCTTTTGGCATTCATTAGATCTATGCACTAGGTAGATTATGCCTTTATCCATACACTTTATGTTGGCTATACAATGCTGACCAAAGGTTTTATGAAGACCCAGGTTCTACGCGATTACCTTAAACCAACAAAACCCCTTCGCACCGGCCCTTTCGGAAACAACTTGCGAGCAGGCTGAGGTATCACCCGAGGTGTTTCTAATGGGGCACTCCGAACTCAGATGTCCATAGTGAGTGATGAGTTGATGATTGTGACGAAGTTCGCGACAGCGCACCGGCTGTGTGTTGCGAAGGTTGGGCTGCATGGTGATGGTCAACACTGCGGTCCGCACCACTACCTTCTTCCTTACTGCGAGACTTGATACTACACTGTGAATCACTGCCACTTGACTTCCTATCCTTGAACTAAGTGCAAAATGCTTAAGGAAGTGAGCTGAATACCACTTATCCACTCAGTCATACACTTAACTAACTTACTACTTAATGCTCATAACAAACACTTAGAATGTTACTATTTTAAGCATAACCCTCAGGTGCGAAATAACTGTTATACATTCATCGACTGCATTCATTTAAACACGTAAACAACTTTCCCCATGCTCAAGCAGACGATAGATTCACTGTTCCTAGAAGCAAAGCTAATATTAACCATACATACATTCATGCAGACCTAACATATCATTCCATACTCTCTTGATGGGGAATGCATATAAAATCCTTTTCATAACAGACTACAAGCCAATATTCAAACATCCAACTATAGGAACAGATAAATATAAACACACATATAAACATTCAGTCACTCAACACACTATTTAATGTGGTTCACTTCCCCGAATGGGAAGCTACATCCATAAGAACTGTGTTTGATATTTCTTTTAAGGAAGGGTTCACAATTCTTAGCCACGCACTCAGCTACGGCTCTCTTCTTGCTCAGGTAGGTCTCTGCACACTCAGCTACAGAGCCTTTACAATTTTTTCTTGACTCAAAAGATATTACAATACAATATGATCACAATGACCAGCCTTACTTGTCTTGAGCAACTGACCAACCTTAGCCAACCCTTCCTATACAAAATTGTCTTAATATAGATCACATCCAAAGGTCGTGTCTTTATAACATTGAAGATCGAAACCCTTAGGGTTTCCAAACTAGTACGGTCCCTCTGAACCATCATGCTGGCTTTTGGTAGCGATTATGTTGTTGTGGTAGTCTTCCATGCCTTAGATCCGTCACTTTTAGCCTTCCTGTCGTGCGCACACCAACAGGTCATCCACTTCGAGCCACCCTTCCACTAACGGACTCGTGCGACTAGCTCAACTCCCAGTCGCTTTCCCTGCAGGCCATCCGTCCTCTAACGACACGTACAACTGGCTCATCTCAAGTCATTGTCCATCTGTTGTTTTCCTCTTAACTATCACGTACTCTGCTATATGCCGAACTATAACTTTCCCGACCCGTCCTCTGCTTAATGGACTTGTACAGTTGGCTACCTTCCTGATCTGCTCATGCCCTTAACTCGGCATCTTTCCAGCAGTTTGACCAAAAGTAGACCACCGCTAGTCTATCCACTATATCTGGGCATCCTCCATCCAGCACACAACTTTACTGGCTCCACGTGGCCTACTACCTTTGCATCATTGAACCTGTGTAGCACTGATCTTTTCAGCATCCTTCAAAACTCGGTACTGCACACCGCTTTGGAGTACTCCCAATACTTAGCCAAAATTTACTTCTTTTCTGAGCTGTGCTCAGCTCAGCTCCATCTATCCTCAAAAATGTTATAAAAAATGGCCTTATTAGGCCAGGCCCAACATGCCCCTAACACTTACATGTGGCTCATCCTCGAGCCACTCGTTGCTTTAGTTGTCTCACTCTGCTCTGCGACTAGTGGAACTAGTTTTGCCACGAACTCATTATATACACTGAGCAACTACCCCACTGCTTCTTTGGCATCCTGTTCAACTTGCCGTACTGTTTCAAGTAGCGCTGAGGTTATCTTTGCTCCAATATGTCCCTGTACTCACTCCTAGTTGTTGCGTATTTCCACCAACTTGTCTTTTATCTGCTCTGACACTGCCATGGCATCCTCCAGGAGCTGCTGCGACTAATTATCCATCTCAGTCTCTTTTTCTTGTAGTACCTGGAATTCCTTCTTTAATCCAGATATCTCCTTGTATCATGCTAGCCTCTCCCTAGGTGGTAGAGCTTTGACCTCTGCATCCAATTTTTCTAACGTGGTCTGTTTTTCCTTTACCATGGTCTTCATCTGCTGTAGTGCTTGATCCTCTTCAAGAGTAGTGAATGCCTTGGATACTTGTTCCAATAGCTCTTGGCACTGAGTCATTCCGCTCATTATGTTCTGCACAGCGGCACTGACGGCTTGTTCTCTTAGCTGTTGCTCCGTTAAAGGTGTCTGCTCATTCAGTTTTTTTTGCAGTGCAGCAAGATCAGCCTCGTGGAGGATATCCTTATCCTGCATCTCCTCCTTCAATGATCTGATCTTTTCTTCGATCCTGAAAACCATGTCTGAAGGGTCATCCTAGAGTTCTATGCCTTCAATATCCATGGCGACAATAGAGATAGTATTTTCCAAAAAACTTCGGCGGTCCTGTTCATTGCGCAACTGCATGTCTACGCACACCTCAAGTTGCTTGTTTACTGCTTGCAACTCTACTTGCAGCTCTACTTGTGACTTCATCAACTCCACCATCCATTCATGCATCTCCTCAATGATCTGCAGGTGGATGAAGTGCAATCCTGGTAAGGGGATTTTTTCCAAGTCGAGCTCTACCCACTCAACTCCCTTTGTGTCCAAGACCAAATGCTCTGTCATTGGCAATGCAATAGCCAATGGGTCCACGTGGAAAATTCTAGTCTTCCACGACAGTTTTATTGCTAGCTATGGCGATTCTTGCTACGAAGTCCCTACCGACCTCCCTTCGGCTCCTGCTTCCCGCAATAAGGTAAGGCTTTTCTGGACATCATCCATTTTCTTCATCAGACCTTGCATTATGAGTCACGTCTTCTGTAGGTCATCCTGGATGACCATATCCTTCTTATCTTTAGCCGCCATGAGCTCCTTCATTTGTTCTGAGACTGTTTTAGCTATCATCTCATAATCATCGTCATTCAGGACTTCCTTAGATTGAGTCTTTGTAGCATTCATCTTCTTCCTTGCCTTTGGCTTCTGTGGAGTCTTTGGCTCTTTCCGCTTCCCAGTTTCTTCAACAATTGGGCATGCCAGCGAGATTGGCTCATCTTCATCAGAGTCTGTCTCAACATCCATGACTTCCACACGGAAGTTGGCAGACCAATCCTTCATGAGGGCTTCGATGTCCTCCTCATACATGTGGTAGTTACCTGGGAACCACTCTCGGTTCTTCATTCTTG
This sequence comes from Larix kaempferi, assembly GCA_027924585.1. NCBI lineage: Eukaryota > Viridiplantae > Streptophyta > Pinopsida > Pinales > Pinaceae > Larix > Larix kaempferi. Next base: position 18,312,355 of record BSBM01000858.1, on the reverse strand, counting down.
CCTTTGGTGAGATGAAGATACATCGCATGTCTACGATGAAGTCTAGAACGCGAATGTACTTCGACGTTATCTACTTTGTGATGCGGGGTGTACAGACAATCACATCACCCAGCTAAGTGTAATAGTGGTAGAACACCTCAGCTGTCACTCTGCAATGACATTTTCCCAGAGGTTGGCATGCTGGAATCCTCTGGGATCATTGGTTTCTATATTGATACCCACATAGTCCCTTGGCTCCTTCCATCCGTAAAAGGCGATGAGGTTGATGAGCCATGTGAAGTGGAACTGTCCACCGTTTTCCTGGATATCATTGAGTTCATCCAAGAACTCATTCAAAATAAATTGACACCAATTAAACTCGGTTCCCTATGCTGCTGCAGCACCAAGTAATACTGCACCCGCAGGCACCTCCGGAGGCCTAGCCATTCTGAGGATTTTTCTTGCGAGTAACTGGGTGACAAATTTTGTCGTTCTGTCCTCAATGTCTTCTGTGGGAAAACCCCTTTTCCCCTTCACCAATGGCTGGCTTTTCTTCATTTTTCTCAACAGCTTCTTTTTCCTTGCTCTTCCCTTGGAAGAACTGCTTGGTATCCTTACCATGCTTGCTAAGACCTGTTATGCAATGGATCAAGGAAATATTGACATCAATGTTTTTATCTATCCATAGGTATCTCTGGTGGGTTCGCGCCATTAGTGTGCGAACCACAACATTAAATTCCGCTGAATGATCAAAATGTGGCAGTCTGAGGAGGTTTAACAAGCCTGACGGGAATACTGGTGTCAGCCAGCTTTCGACAACCAAGTTAGGTGTGCCCTTTGCATCTTTCTTCCAGCACATGTACTAGCCAGGCTGGAATTGTGGGTACTTAGGCACGTGGGGCCTTTCCTTTTGCACGCCTAAGAGGTCAAAATATTCCCACTTGCAATCCGAAATTTTTCCAAGAAGGTTCTTGGCAATGTCTACATGCTTGGAGATCGGCGACAATGGGATCTCATATTTAACGTTCTTGGCCAATTTAAAGAGTGGGGCGTCCAATGCCCGTGGTGATATATACTCTTGTGTGAGTTTTAGTGGTTCTTTTTGAAAGACTGGTGATTTTTGTGCTGACGAGCCCATCTTTATGATCTTGCTTCATGGTGCAATTATGTCTTTTCCTTTATCTTTCCCTTTTTCCTGCATGATCGGATTATGACTAGGTGATCTTCGAGATGCTTGAGTTGGCTCAATTACAACCTTCTTGGCAGGGGCTTTGATTAACTCTGCAATTCCCCCGTACTGAAAGACTCCAAGTGATTCTTCAATGGTTAGCACTTCTTCTTTATAGGAGGGTTCGGACATTCACTGATTAGCTAAAGGCTGTGATAATCAGATGATAGAAGAATACTAGCTCAAGGAGTAATCGCAAGAAAACTCTAAGTGTTGAGTAACACCTGCAAGTCCTGTGGCGATGTTATTTATAGGTGAAGCTGGGTCCTCCCCATGCCTCCCAATGGCTATATCCACATTTAATGAGTTGTCCATTGGCCAATTTGAACACATCATTCTGCATCTTCCATCGTCAGCGTGTCCAGAATGGCTATCTTTCCTTTAAATGCTTGAGCGGTTCATTGCAACAGTCACATAACGGCTATATTTTTCCAACGGCAGTGTAACGGCTATTTTTTCTGAGTGTTGCACCGAGCTGTGCGGCACGCCGTCTGAGATCTTTCCCAGTTACTTCGCAGTGCCAAAAATTTTCAACTGCGCAACTTTCCTTTTTATTTTCTTACTTCTCTTTTTCTTTTTCTATTTTTTTTTTCCTTCCGCACTGCTTCAGTAGTGCTGCACGGTACACACATTAGTCTATTTAACATACATGTATAGGCTCCTTGACATTTCTAGTGTCCAATTTCAACTGTACCTGACACTTGGAACTTTCTCCCCGTGTTTATCTTTCCGTATGCTACAAAGCAGGACTATCACGGTACAATTTAAGTCTGCTTCCATTTATCATAGTGGGTAAAGTATCACCAGCTAAAGTGGCCAACTGGAATGCACCACTGTTAGTGACATACATAACAATATATGGACCAAGCCAATGCATTTTAAACTTGCTAGGAAATTTCATGAACTTGCTATCATAGAGGAGAACTAAGTCACCTACCTGAAAGCATTTGTTCTTGATATGGCGATCATGCCATGCCTTTTCACAATCCTTCTGGACTTCCTATTGAAAGACTGCAATGAAATAGTCCTCCTCCAAGCCGACTAAATGTAGCAGTCTTTCATCTAATGCTTCATGATATGCCATTACGGTGAACACAACAATCCTCAAACTGGGGCAATGTACTCCATTGGCAGTATGGCCTCCTACCCATAAGCCAACTGGAAGGGTGTCCGTCCCATCAACTTCTTACAAGTTGTTATGTATGCCCATAATACAGATGAGATGCACAGGTTCCAATCATCCCTGTTTACATTGCACACTTTCGTCAGTGCGTTTTCCAGTATCTTATTGAAAGCTTCAACAGTTTCATTAGCCTGCGGATGATATGGCGTACTACGGTGATGCCGCATGTGGAACTCCTCTGTGAGGGCTTCAATGGTCTTATTCAGAAAGTGAGTGCCCTGATTACTCATCAAAATTTTTGGACAGTAGAATCTTGACAAAATTTCCTCAAAAATGAACTGCGCGGCGATACCTGTGCTATAGTGCTTCATTGTTTTAGCTTCTACCCATTTGGTGAGGTAATCCGTGGTAGTAATGATATGCCTAGCACCAGTTCTCTTCCCTGGTGGGTTTATAGGTCCCGCAAAATCAATTTCCCACTTCTCAAAGGCCTGTAAAGTCAACTGCGGGTTAAATGGCATTTCATCTCTCTGCGATGGCTTCCCTGTCCTCTGACAGACATCGCAGTTCCTGCAGTATTCCTTAGAATCTTTGTGGATGGTAGGCCACCACAGCCTTGCACGCAACATCTTCTACATAATAGCCCTTCCTCTGTAATGACCTCCCGCGATCCCTGAATGTGCATCTGCTAGTATATATGGTTTCTCGTGGTCGAGTACACATCTACGAAGGACTTCATCTGGTCCGAGTTTGTATAATTGACCTGCGATGATAGTGAAATCCATGGCACGCACTACTAGATGCTTCTTTTGCTGAACAGAAAATTCTTGCGGTGTCAACCCTATTGTGAGAAAATCAATGATATCCTTATAGTAATCATCTGCAACCCATATAGAAAACATCTGTGCGTCAGGAAGACTGTCTTCAATGTTCATTGGCTCCTCTCCCATCTTAATTCAAGACAAGTGGTCAGGTCCCAAATTCATCCTACGGTTTTAACAACGATCTCGAAGTCGTACTCCTAGAATATCAACAACCATCTACATATACGCCCCCCTAACACTGGCTTATTGACCAAGTATTTCAATGCAGAATGATCCTGTGAACATAAGGAAGTGTGCACCAAGTAGATAATGTCTGAACTTCTGAAGGGCATATACCATCGCAAGTCCTTCCCGCTCAGTACTTGTATAGTTATTCTCTATTGTCGATAGCTTCCGACTAGAAAATTCAATGGGGTGGTCAATACCCCCTTCTCCTAGCTGAGCTAACACAATGCCCAGGGCAATGCATGATGCATTCACACGAACATGAAACGACTTTGCCTAGTCTGGAAAGATTAGGATTGGCATGGTAACCATCTTTTCTTTAAGGGTGTCAAAACCCTGTTCGCATTCCTCGTTCCAAACGAATGGTATGTCCTTCTTCAGCAGCTTCTCCATTAATGCGGTGATCTGTGCGTAATCTTTAATGAAATTCCTGTAATAGCCTATATGGCCCAAGGTAGAGCACAAAATTTTAACTGAAGTTGGTGTAGGAAAATTTACAATGATGGCAATCTTCGCAGGGTCCACCATCAGTCCCTGTTTGCAAACAATATGTCCCAGTAAATTCCATAGGGCACACAGAAGATGCACTTCTTCAAATTCAATGATATTTGATGCTGGCGGCACTTGTCAAGCATCATTATGAGGTTTGCACAATGGTTCTTCAACAAACCAAAGATAGTCCAGTCATCAAAATATGCTTCCATAAACTTATGCATGAAATCTTTTAACGACGCGATGACAAACAACTCTGGAGAAGATGGCAGGCACGTTCTTTAGACCAAATGGCATGACTATATACTCAAATGACCCCCATTCTGTAGAAAATGTCATCTTATGCCTGTCTATAGGATCAATCCTGATCTGATGATAACCGGAGAACCCATCAGTAAAGGAATAGGCCTCATTCCCTCCAACATTATCAAGTACCTCATCTATAAACGAAGTAGGAAGTGGGTCATGCATAGAGGCATCATTAAGTTTTTCTGAGATCAACACAAATCCTAATCTTTCCCTTCGTATTCTTGTCCTGGACAACCATAGGATGGATCCATTCAGATTCCTTGACAGGTTCAATGATTCCTGCTTCTAACATTTTGTCCAACTCTATGCGGAGTCTCTCTTTATACCGTGGATTCAGTTCTATACGGTTGCTGCTTCATAGGCTTAACACCTATCTTCAAAGGGATTTTCATGACTCCTAAGTCACCCAATATTCCTTTCATCTTTGTAAACTTGGTCGGAAATAGATCCTGCTATTCATGTAAAGTGTCTGCAATCTCCACGACAATCTGATCATCCCAGTAGTCTCCGATAGATGCAAACTTTGGCTCTTCACTCATGCCTATATTCACCTTCTGTGTCTTGACCAGTCCACTCATGTCTGGGATTTCTAATGGTGGTCCTTCTATATCACGTGAACCTTCTGACTCGAGTATATTGATATTGTGCGGATCATCTTCATCTTCTTCTCTTCCATGCTCATCATCTTCAGCTAGATTATAACACTCTATCGGATGTTCTTCATGTTCTTTCCATTCTGAGTGTATGTTCACAGGACTGTCATCTCTGTCGAAGATCTCTTCCCATGACATATCTTTGCGAGGACAATCTCCTCTGAATACACGTTCCTTGATTATCTGCAGTGCCTCATGTATCAAAGGGTTCTCATCCTTGAAGCTGAAATCTCTCTGGAAGTTCGCAGTTAATGTATCCCAATCTGTGGTTTCCCTGCATAACTCTAGGTCTAGAAACCATTTCTTCGGAATATCCTCTTCCAAAGTATGCATGAACAAGTGCACCCACTCTTCCGGTGGCCTTTCATGCCATGCCTGTGAACAGACTTCCAAATGCTGACTAGGATCTGTCTACCCGTTGAACTTCTCAAAGGGTAAGGTAACCCTTTCTGCGAACCGAATCTACATCTTTGTTCTGCATTGATCCAAAGTGATCAATATCTGTTTGTGTGAAGCCCACCATCTGGAAGGTATGCCACACAGCGCCATATCCAATGCTAGAAACCTGTGCTCTTCTGGAACTGCTGCAATATAGTCTTGAATAAAAGTATGAACGTTAGTAGAACCATCAAATGCAGGGATCAGGCTTACCTCCTTTCCAATCCAACACAGTGATTTCGTGACTTGCGCGCACCTTCTAACTAAGACTTTGTGCATGCGATTCTACCAGTTTTTCAGTCCAGTGTCGAGTTAGAAACGCAGGAGCTATTGCATCTCCAGCTGAGTGCACCGTCCGCAGTAGGATTAATGTAATCCTCCTGGTTCGCAGTCATCTAGTACAGCCGGTCCAAGTCCTGGGCCTTAGATTCCTCTTGAATCAACTTGCTATATATGTCCCCATTTGCAGGATCAATTGGTGCAATAACCCGCAGAGGCTTGCCTTCGAATATCATCTTCTTTGTTTTCAAATTTATAATGGCCAAATTGTCAATAGCCTAGTCAATTCCTAACAGCACAGGAAAGGGATGGCTATCATCAACAATCTCGATGACTTCAAAGTCTACATGGCTTTGTACTCCATCAATATCAACCACAACTTTGGCTAAGCGGCCAAATGGTATAACTTTCTCTTGGTTGGCCATTCTCAGTTGGATAGGTGACCACGACATCTTTGGTCGACCCATCTACTGCCATGTCTTATTGGTTAAGACATTTACTTCTGATCCCAGATCAAGGATAACTTCGTCCATCTCAAAGTCTCCTATCTGCGTAGTGAGCCTCATCTCTTGGCTCGACCTCTTCTATTTCTTTATATGATGTAGTGTGCCATCAGAAGTTTCTGCTTTTGTCTGTGGTTCGTATAGATTTATGAGCTTCTCCATCTCTGCTATCACGTTTTCATTTTTCAGCAGCTTCTTAGGAACTGCGCAATAGAGGTGCTAACATCCGTTATGTGTCTTGTCTTGTCATACGCAGCAGGTGTGTCTTCAACACATGGTACTTCGCTGTGCAGCGGGATCCTTGGTGATTTAGGTGCTGGTTCTCTGAAGGTATCCCGCGTGTCAACAAAATATTCTTTGTTCTTCTTCAAATCTAGATCAGGCCTCTTTCCTGGAGCTTTTCTTACCCATATTGTTTCAAGAGGGCCCTGCCTTCACATGAGCCTCTCCTGATGTGGAAGCCTCTTCTCCCTTATCACAGCCTATCTCCACGCCACTGCATGTGACTACTTTAATGCTAGGATCCATAGGTCTGTTCTCTGCTGCGATCCACTAGATGTTCGAGGTTGGCGCGTCTGTCCTTCTTCTTTTCTGCATCTCTACCTCTAGCACCAGGCAATCTTCTATAACATGCTCAAATGATTTACAATAATTATAGGTGGTGCAAGGGTTTACATAGTCTTCGGATATGTGACCTGGCTAGCCACAGTTATAGCAGATGACCCTGTCGTGGCCTCTTCCTTGTGTCGGGCCGGTATTTCTTACTTTACTGCGGTATCCACCATCACAGCCTATGTAGACAGATTGATCATAATGCCTGTTTTCTTGCTTTGGATGGTTATCTTCTTGCACTCTATACAAGCCAACGCCTCTCATTGAATCCATGTCGCACTTTCTTTCATTCATTAGTTCATAGGCACGGCAGTTTGATTCATCATGTCCAACTGATTTATAGAAATTACAATATAGATTCTTAGGCATCTTCACATATTTTTGTATTAGGTAACAATTTTCAAGTCTATGACCGATAGTTCTGCAAATCTCACACCAGGGTGCCTGGTTCTGATTGATTGGGTTAGGTGCACCACTGCTGAGATAAGTCGCGGTATAGGGGACAATGTTTGCGGTCATGCCCTTATCCTTTGCAACTCGTGCACCAGATCTCATGACGAGGTTCATATCACTGCTCTTTTCCATTCTTCATGCTTTGCAGCTCCAGTGTCAGGGTGGTAAGCTGGTTTTGAATCTGCGTCATCCTAGAACTAGACTCACCGATCGACGAGCCTCCAACTTCATTGCGATCTCTAAGGCCGTTGCCTACGATGTAAACTTCTGTTGCATCAATGGTAATCTAATGTGGGGTAACAGCGCAGCAATGAACCATTCCTTGTGTTAATCTGGAGCTATAACAAAGCTTACTTGGTCTAATAGGGTCTTCAACTTCTGATCAAACTCCTAGACAGATTCAGTCAGTCTCTGCTTGATTTCCTTCAGCTCAGTTATACGCTGAGATTCATACTTTGGTTTCTTGAACTCTACTATCAGTGCAGCTTTAATCTCTACTAGGGTTCTGGGCTGCATGGTAGAATACTTCATGAACCAGTGCAATGCTTTATCTCTGAATGTGGTAATAAGGCGGGCTTTCTTCTCATCATCATCCCGAATCTGTCTGACACTCCAGACAGCTTCACAAAGGAACCAGTGCTAATCAGAATCTTCTAGACCCATCCCTTTGAATATAGGAAGCTTCATATCTGTATGGGCCATGGTTCTAGGGGGAGGTTGTAGCACTCTAGGGGGCACCTTTAGGTGTGCCCTGAGGGGTGCTAGGGTGTCATAAAGGACTCTATGCAGTGAAAACAAATGCACGTATAGGGGTAGACATACTAGGCTATGTATTCGATGGGGTTGGCTCTACAAGTGGAGGATTCTGAGGGGTAAATAGGGGTGTGGCTTCATTTTCAATATCAGAAAGAATCTTAGTATCTATGTGGCGTCTAGAGCCTCCAGGATTGTTATTGAACTTGTATCTTTTCCCACTTCTTAAGTTGTGAGGATCTTCGTCGGAATCGCTATAAATGTTGTTTACCATGACAACTTGAAAATATTACTGCATTCTCAAAACGTCTTTCTCAGCTAACAACATCTTAATGTATAGACTGAGATTGTTCAGGAATTTACCTTGGAAACCTCCAAAAAAGTGTACCTCTTCTTGGCTATAGGATTTGAGTGTATCCACAACAAACTCTGTGACAAATCCTTCTAGCATATGATCGACCCAAAATTCCACTATGTGTGTCAATGCGCTGTCTATTGCTTTGAGCTGTGATATGAGCTCAGTATTCCACTCTGTAGGAACACCTCCTTGAAAATAGGTCTTCTTTTTTGTGAGCCGCGAGATCCATGCGTGCAACTCATTCATAAATGTAGCCCAGAAAATCTCGTGAATGTCGTCCAACAGATATCTATCCGACCACTGTGTGTCACTTAGAAACAGATGTCTGGTCTCTTGTCTTTTAAAGTCTCTTATGGTCTTATCCCACCAAGCCTAGATTTCTGTCTTCTCAGGATGCCAGTTCAATGCACTTTCCGGGAATTCAGACTCTTCGTCATTCATTGTGAATGGAACTCATCACAAATTATCGCACGACAACGGAACCATTTGTTGGCTATACAATGCTGACCAGAGGTTTTATGAAGACCCAGGTTCTACGCGGTTACCTTAAACCAACAAAAACCGCTTCACACCGACCCTTTTGGCAACAGCCTGCGAGCAAGATGAGGTCTCACCCGGGGTGTTTCTAATGGGGCACTGCAGACTCAGATGTCCACAGTGATTGATGAGTTGATGATTGTGATGAAGTTCGCAGCAGCACACCAGCTGTGTGCTGCGAAGGTCAGACTGCGCGGTGATGGTCAACACCATGGTCCGCACCACTACCTTCTTCCTTACTGCGAGACTTGATACTACACTGCGAATCACTGCCACTTGACTTCTTATACTTGAACTAAGTGCAAAATGCTTAAGGCAGTGAGCTGAATACCACTTATCCACTCAGTCATACACTTAAATAACTTACTACTTAATTCTCATAACACACACTTAGAATGTTACTATTTTAAGCATAACCATCAGGTGCGAAATAACTGTTATACATTCATCGACTGCATTCATTCAAACATGTAAACAACTTTCCCCATGCTCAAGTAGATTATAGATTCACTATTCCTAGAAGCAAAGCTACTATTAACCATACATCCATCCATGCAGACCTAACATATCATTCCATACTCTCTTGATGGTGAATGCATATAAAATCCTTCTCATAATAGACTGCAAGCCAATATTTAGACATCCAACTACATAAACAGATAAATATAAACACACATATAAGCATTCAGTCACTCAACACACTATTTAACACGGTTCACTTCCCCGGATGGGAAGGTACATCCACAAGAACTGTGTTTGATATTTCTTTTAAGGAAGGATTCACAGTTCTTAGCTGCGCACTCAGTTGCGGCTCTCTTCTTGCTTAGGTAGGTCTCTGCGCACTCAGCTGCAGAGCCTTTACAATGTTTTCTTGACTCAAAAGATATTACAATACAATATGGTCACAATGACCAGCCTTTCTTGTCTTGAGAAACTAACCAACCTTAACCAACCCTTCCTATACAAAATTGTCTTCTTAATATAGATCATGCCCGAAGGTCGTGTCTTTACAACATTGAAGACCGAAACCATTAGGGTTTCCAAACCACTACGGTCCCTCTGAACTGTCATGCCAAATTCTGGTAGCAATTCTGCTATCATGGCAATCCTCCACGCCTTAGATCCGTTGCTTTCATCCTTCCTATTGTGCGCATAGAAACAGGTCATCCACTTCGAGCCTCCCTTCCACTAACGGACTCGTGCAACTGGCTCAACTCCTAGCCTCTTTCCCTGTAGGTAGTCCGTCCTCTAACGGCCGCATACAACTAGATCAGCTCCAGTCATTGTCCATTCGCCATTTTCCTCTTAACGGTCACGTACTCTACTGCACGTTGAACTGTCACATTCCTGACCTGTCCTCTGCTTAACGGACTCGTACAATTGGCCGCCTTTCTGATCTTCTCATGCCCTCAACTCGTCATCTTTCCAGCAGTTTTACCAAAAGTAGACCACCACTGGTCTATCCACTATATCTGGCCATCCTTCATCCAGTACACAACTTTACTGGCTCCACGTGGCCTCCTACCTTCGCAGCATTGAACATGTGCAGCGCTGATCTTCGCAGCATCCTTCAAAACTCGATACTACGCACCTCTTCTGTCATGTCCCAAATTTGGAATTGGGTCACAATGGCCTAATCACATTAGCCATATTCATTAGAGTTTGTAAAATTGATGTTAAGGGTCAAATAATTGCCAAGGAGGAAAATTACTAGTTTCCTAGGTTTGGAGTGGAAGCTTTGGGATTTGGAATAAGGGGGATAATAAATGATGTTTAGACATTAGAAGGGTTCAAGTATTTAATAAATAGAGTGAATAAATAAATTCAAGAGAAGTCCTAAGTGACAAATGGTTTTGGAGACATATGGAGGATGTGGGACCCACACTAGCTTGATTTTTCATAATACATGGTATCTCTCTTTTGCAAATTCGAATTAATGGGAATGTGAACACTCTTGGGTGAGTTGGTAAGTCATAACATATTTCATTGAGCATCTTAGGTCGAATTGGGAAGGATTGGTAACCTCCATGGAAGATAAAGAGTCAAAGTGGAAGTTTGTGGACACTTGGGCTAGATTCCCTAGCCCCTATGACACCAATGATGGAGCATCTATGACAACTATGACAAATTGCAGACCTGGCATCTGAAATATAACCACTATGACATGTCAGCCCCAAAAATAGGCTCAAAGAAGTCGAATTTGGGAGTTGGAAGAGACTCAAAATCGAATTTGGGAGAAGATGGAAGGTTGGAACTAGGAGACAAGTGGCAAATGTGGAATATTTCCTAAATGGAAATCTATTGAATATATTGAGAGGATTTCGACCCTTAGAAGGCTAATGTTGGTTATAAAATCTAGAAATGAAGTATGAGAATGGCTTTTGATCATTTGTAGAATTTGCAATTGCATTTGTGAAGAGGGAGAGCTAGTGGATGACTAGTTTCTTGCCTTAGCCAATTTCGAGGGTGAAAGATTCCCATCCAAGTTGGCAATTGGAAAGGCCATTCAGACCTTTCATTTGTAGCTTTAATGGAGTCTTTATTTGCAGGTGTAAGCTACAGGGCATCTCATGGTTTCTTCTATTGCAGCTCGCTCCTTCAACCATTTCCAGTTTTGATGGCATATTCTTGATCCTTGAGGGAGGGCGTTTTTGGTGAGCTATTGTACTCTTTGGGGGATCTTCTAATGCCCCATTTCTTTTTTAATATGAATTAAATACCCTGTTCTTCATCTCCAGAAAGCTTCAGGTCGAAATTCCAAGTAGAAATGTATAAATCTCATTTTTAATGGAAGAACAATGCCATTTCCCCACTACCTTGTTGTGAACCAATGTATTGATGATGATTTCGAATGAATGGATGATTATCTGATATATTTGTGATCAATATAATGCCATGTATGTATTCTACAAGTTTCATGTACTGTACTTGAGCATTTGAAGCATTTTTACTCAGTTTAGTTGTATTGGGAGGTGAAATAGTGTCATTTCCCCAAGGGTCGAATTGGGGATTTTTGCAGTTGAATGGGAGAGGGTGAGAACAGTTGTAATAAACCATTAATGGTGTATATGAGACCTTAATAACATACTTAACACATTACATACCTCTTTTCATAAATTTGAGTGGGTTTGGAGGCATTTGGGAAGCCATTTTCAGTAGTTACCTCAAGGGGATTTGAACCCCAAATTACTAGTAAAATTGCATACTTGGTCCAGAATGTTAAGAGAGTTTGCAGAGGTCTTTTGGTGTCCATATGTTATCCCTGAACATCATATTCAATTCCTAATATCATTCATAAACCTTCCTTGAAGATTTGAAGGCATTTGGAGTCAATTTGAGACCTAGAGACCAATACTAGTCAAAGGGAAATCACTAGTAAAGTTACCTACATTGACCAAAATTGAAAGAGTATTTGCAGAAGTTTTTTAAAGGTACAAAGGCATCCCTGAAACACATATTTATGTTCTAATATCATTCATATACCTTCTCATAATATTTGGGATCATTTGGGGTAAATTTGGGACCTAGAGATCGAAACTAGTCCAAGGTCGAACCAAGGAAAAAAGTGGAAAATTGCAATTTTAATAAAATTCCTAACAAGGGACATTACAGTCGAAACTAGTCCAAGGTCGAACCAAGGAAAAAAGTGGAAAATTGCAATTTTAATAAAATTCCTAACAAGGGACATTACAGTGGTATCAGAGCATTGTCCTTGCACCTGTGTATCAGGTACATACATTCAAGAATAATTGGCAGCCATGTCTTACTATTATGATGAATCTTATGAGTACAATTCTTATGAGGAATATGCAGATGCTTATGAGCAATATGAAGTAGAATGTGAATGGTATGAGGAAGAGGTTCCATCATGCAACACTTCTTACAATTTCAAGAGAAATGAAGATTATTCTTATGACTTTAAATCTGATGAATATGAGTGTGTCACACCAACCAAGGATAATTCTATGAGTGAGTTCCAAAGATGGAGAGAAAAATATAAAACCTTGCCCCAACAATATAAAAAATATCAAGAATATCTTGCTTTTAGCAAAAATACACAAAATGCCATGTCTTTGGAGTACAATGCTGAACATGTTTTTGAAAATAGGCCCAAAAATGAAGATGTGGAGTTAGTGAAGAAAGGTTTATGCCCTTCTTGTAAAAACCCTTGGAGCGAGTATCATATATGTGTGCATGAAATGATGTCCTCCTTGAGGAGAGCTTTTGAGATTTATTCAAGAAGAGATTCCAAATATATTGATCCTAAGGAAAACAAGGGGCAAAATGAATCAACTTGCTTTAAGGAGCAAAAGGAAGAGACATCACAAGAGCATGAAGAAGATTCTATTGAAAATATGGAAGATCATTTCGAGACACCTTCTAGCTTAGACATGAACCAAAGAGCATCTACTGATGGATGCTTAAACTATGAAGGAGTACCTACTGATGGGTGCTCAAACCTCTATGTTGGTGACATAGAGATCACTTTTGAAAGTGTTTCTACAAGTACAAGTTTCATTAAGCATGATAATGAAGACCTTGTAGCAGTTGAAGAAGAACCAAGATCAACTTCCCCATCACCACTTGAGCTTCATGAAGTTGGTCCAAGAAAAATTGAAGAAGATGAGGAGGTTCATTTGCAAGAGCCTCATTTTCTTGAAGGGTCCTTAAAGATGAATGAAAATAAGATCCAAGAGTCCCTCAGCATTCTCCATGACACTCAAGCATTGGTGTCAAATTCTTGTTGGAGAGCTACTTCATTGGAGGAAACATCCTTCCTTGAAGACATGGAGAAGATTCAAAGAGCAATGTGCCACATCAAAGGTAATTTCATGTCTTTGCTTTTTTATAGAAACCATTTGTTTGAGCTTAATGAATTGTTACATGATGCATACTTGAAGAATAATGAGGATATTCATAAGCTCGCAATTCAAAATGAGCAACTTCTTGAAAAGTTGCAAGATACTTGTTTTTCCTCCTATGTTTCAGATTGTCAAATGGTAGATTGTTTGGAGAATTCTCATGACATGGTGGATCATGAGAAATGTGGGAATTTGAATGTGCTTAATGTGTTTGAAGATTAACTTGAAGAGATCCAAACACTTGATGTGGTGGAAGAGGAACTTGAATTGTCTCTTGATGAAGCTTATGCAATTTTTAAAGAAGAGCATGTTTCCTCTACATTGGAACCAATCTATGACAAAGGTTTCCCACTTTTGAAGGAGCTGCATGATATTACTCACATGGATCCTTCCCATGATGAAACTCCTGAACTTTTTGATCATTTGGGTGAGTTAGTACATTATCCTACATCCTACAATTCCATGTTTTGCAGTATTAGTCTCAATGAAGTATGGGTGAAAGGGTTATTTTTTATGGTGCCACATGAGGAGTATGGAACTCCTATATTTAAATTTTATGATGACATGGTTGGAGCACATTCTTATTCACATTTGCAGCAGCATAATTTGTCACTTTATGATGATTCACATCTAGATGGATGCACCTATGATATGGATTTGAGTCACTTGAAGACTCATGGTTTTTCTTGCTCAACACTGGGTTCATTTGATGTTAGAGGAACTTCATCCAACACTTGGATGGATATATTTATGATGGGAGAACATTTTTGTTGGAAGCCACATACTTTGTTACATCTTTATGATTCTCACATTCATGGATGTATGGGTGAGACTTCTTTGAGTCATTTGAAGTCTCCTTGTTTTTTCTGCTTATTATTTGGTTCATATTTTAGTGGAGATTCTTCATTCGCTTCTTGGATGAAAGAATACATGGTTGAATATTTTGATGCATATCACATCCTTTTGGAGCAGCATTATAGGACATGGGATCCTCACCTATGTCATTGGATCAGATTTGATTGGTCACTTGAATTGTGTATGCACTTGGAAAATCGTGGTCTACTTGCTTGGAGGTACAAGCACTTTCATGATTCTTTGATGAAGCACCTCCTTGATGTACATTTTCATTATGGAGTTATGTAATTTGATGATATATATTTTGTACTCATGATGTTTGGAAGAATGCATACAAAAAAATGGGATCCAGGAATCATCTTATCTGATGGTATGGGTTGGAGAGCACTCTTCATTGTTGGGGTGCAATACAAGCAATGGGACCCTGGAATAATTTTTATCTCATTGGTTTCAATTTTTGGGGGGAAACAAGAAGTATGGGAGATGGATTTCCCACTTAATAAAGTGATTTTTATCAGAGTAGTGCAGCAGCAAGCGTGGTGGTTCCTCTCTAAAATCTTCATGGAAACTCAAAGACTCAAGGTTTGGCAATTCAATGGCAACTTCAAAGAATTATACAGAAAGCAGGTTCTTCAACACCCATGTTTGAAATTGCTTGAGGACAAGCAATATTGGGAAGGGAGGGTTTTTCATGTCCCAAATTTGGAATTGGGTCACAATGGCCTAATCACATTAGCCATATTCATTAGAGTTTGTAAAATTGATGTTAAGGGTCAAATAATTGCCAAAGAGGAAAATTACTAGTTTCCTAGGTTTGGGGTGGAAGCTTTGGGATTTGGAATAAGGGGGATAATAAATGATGCTTAGACATTAGAAAGGTTCAAGTATTTAATAAATAGAGTGAATAAAGAAATTCAAGAGAAATCCTAAGTGACAAATGGTTTTGGAGACATATGGAGGATGTGGAACCCACACTAGCTTGATTTTTCATAATACATGGTATCTCTCTTTTGCAAATTCGAATTAATGGGAATGTGAACACTCTTGGGTGAGTTGGTAAGTCATAACACATGTCATTGAGCATATTAGGTCGAATTGGGAAGGATTGGTAACCTCCATGGAAGATAAAGAGTCAAAGTGGAAGTTTGTGGACACTTGGGCTAGATTCCCTAGCCCCTATGACACCAATGATGGAGCATCTATGACAACTATGACAAATTGCAGACCTGGCCTCTGACATCTAACCACTATGACATGTCAGCCCCAAAAATAGGCTCAAAGAAGTCGAATTTGGGAGTTGGAAGAGACTCAAAATCGAATTTGGGAGAAGATGGAAGGTTGGAACTAGGAGACAAGTGGCAAATGTGGAATATTTCCTAAATGGAAATCTATTGAATCTATTGAGAGGATTTCGACATTTAGAAGGCTAATGTTAGTTATAAAATGTAGAAATGAAGTATGAGAATGGCTTTTGATCATTTGTAGAATTTGCAATTGCATTTGTGAAGAGGGAGAGCTAGTGGATGACTAGTTTCTTGCCTTTGCCAATTTCGAGGGTGAAAGATTCCCATCCAAGTTGGCAATTGGAAAGGCCATTCAGACCTTTCATTTGTAGCTTTAATGGAGTCTTTATTTTCAGGTGTAAGCTATAGGGCATCTCATGGTTTCTTCTATTGCAGCTCGCTCCTTCAACCATTTCCAGTTTTGATGGCATATTCTTGATCCTTGAGGGAGGGCGTTTTTGGTGAGCTATTGTACTCTTTGGGGGAGCTTCTAATGCCCCATTTCTTTTGTAATATGAATTAAATACTCTGTTCTTCATCTCCAGAAAGTTTCAGGTCAAAATTCCAAGTAGAAATGTATAAATCTCATTTTTAATGGAAGAACAATGCCATTTCCCCACTACCTTGTTGTGAACCAATGTATTGATGATGATTTCGAATGAATGGATGATTCTCTGATATATTTGTGATCAATATAATTCCATGGATGTCTTCTACAAGTTTCATGTACTGTACTTGAGCATTTGAAGCATTTTTACTCAGTTTAGTTGTATTGGGAGGTGAAATAGTGTCATTTCCCCAAGGGTCGAATTGGGGATTTTTGCAGTTGAATGGGAGAGGGTGAGAACAGTTGTAATAAACCATTAATGGTGCATATGAGACCTTAATAACATACTTAACACATTACATACCTCTTTTCATAAATTTGAGTGGGTTTGGAGGCATTTGGGAAGCCATTTTCAGTACTTACCTCAAGGGGATTTGAACCCCAAATTACTAGTAAAATTGCATACTTGGTCCAGAATCTTAAGAGAGTTTGCAGAGGTATTTTGGTGTCCATATGTTATCCCTGAACATCATATTCAATTCCTAATATCATTCATAAACCTTCCTTGAATATTTGAAGGCATTTGGAGTCAATTTGAGACCTAGAGACCAATACTAGTCAAAGGGAAATCACTAGTAAAGTTAACTACATTGACCAGAATTGAAAGATTATTTGCAGAAGTTTTTTAAAGGTACAAAGGCATCCCTGAAACACATATTTATGTTCTAATATCATTCATATACCTTCTCAGAATATTTGGGATCATTTGGGGCAAATTTGGGACCTAGAGATCGAAACTAGTCCAAGGTCGAACCAAGGAAAAAAGTGGAAAATTGCAATTTTAATAAAATTCCTAACAAGGGACATTACAGTCGAAACTAGTCCAAGGTCGAACCAAGGAAAAAAGTGGAAAATTGCAATTTTAATAAAATTCCTAACAAGGGACATTACAGTGGTATCAGAGCATTGTCCTTGCACCTGTGTATTAGGTACATACATTCAAGAATAATTGGCAGCCATGTCTTACTATTATGATGAATCTTATGAGTACAATTCTTATGAGGAATATGCAGATGCTTATGAGCAATATGAAGCAGAATGTGAATGGTATGAGGAAGAGGTTTCATCATGCAACACTTCTTACAATTTCAAGAGAAATGAAGATTATTCTTATGACTTTAAATCTGATGAATATGAGTGTGTCACACCAACCAAGGATAATTCTATGAGTGAGTTCCAAAGATGGAGAGAAAAATATAAAACCTTGCCCCAACAATATAAAAAATATCAAGAATATCTTGCTTTTAGCAAAAATACACAAAATGCCATGTCTTTGGAGTACAATGCTGAACATGTTTTTGAAAATAGGCCCAAAAATGAAGATGTGGAGTTAGTGAAGAAAGGTTTATGCCCTTCTTGTAAAAACCCTTGGAGCGAGTATCATATATGTGTGCATGAAATGATGTCCTCCTTGAGGAGAGATTTTGAGATTTATTCAAGAAGAGATTCCAAATATATTGATCCTAAGGAAAACAAGGGGCAAAATGAATCAACTTGCTTTAAGGAGCAAAAGGAAGAGACATCACAAGAGCATGAAGAAGATTCTATTGAAAATATGGAAGATCATTTCGAGACACCTTCTAGCTTAGACATGAACCAAAGAGCATCTACTGATGGATGCTTAAACTATGAAGGAGTACCTACTGATGGGTACTCACACCTCTATGTTGGTGACATAGAGATCACTTTTGAAAGTGTTTCTACAAGTACAAGTTTCATTAAGCATGATAATGAAGACCTTGTAGCAGTTGAAGAAGAACCAAGATCAACTTCCCCATCACCACTTGAGCTTCATGAAGTTGGTCCAAGAAAAATTGAAGAAGATGAGGAGGTTCATTTGCAAGAGCCTCATTTTCTTGAAGGGTCCTTAAAGATGAATGAAAATAAGATCCAAGAGTCCCTCATCATTCTCCATGACACTCAAGCATTGGTGTCAAATTCTTGTTGAAGAGCTACTTCATTGGAGGAAACATCCTTCCTTGAAGACATGGAGAAGATTCAAAGAGCAATGTGCCACATCAAAGGTAATTTCATGTCTTTGCTTTTTGATAGAAACCATTTGTTTGAGCTTAATGAATTGTTACATGATGCATACTTGAAGAATAATGAGGATATTCATAAGCTCACAATTCAAAATGAGCAACTTCTTGAAAAGTTGCAAGATACTTGTTTTTCCTCCTATGTTTCAGATTGTCAAATGGTAGATTGTTTGGAGAATTCTCATGACATGGTGGATCATGAGAAATGTGGGAATTTGAATGTGCTTAATGTGTTTGAAGATTAACTTGAAGAGATCCAAACACTTGATGTGGTGGAAGAGGAACTTGAATTGTCTCTTGATGAATCTTATGCAATTTTTAAAGAAGAGCATGTTTCCTCTACATTGGAACCAATCTATGACAAAGGTTTCCCACTTTTGAAGGAGCTGCATGATACTACCCACATGGATCCTTCCCATGATGAAACTCCTGAACTTTTTGATCATTTGGGTGAGTTAGTACATTATCCTACATCCTACAATTCCATGTTTTGCAGTATTAGTCTCAATGAAGTATGGGTGAAAGGGTTATTTTTTATGGTGCCACATGAGGAGTATGGAACTCCTATATTTAAATTTTATGATGACATGGTTGGAGCACATTCTTATTCACATTTGCAACAGCATAATTTGTCACTTTATGATGATTCACATCTAGATGGATGCACCTATGATATGGATTTGAGTCACTTGAAGACTCATGGTTTTTCTTGCTCAACACTGGGTTCATTTGATGTTAGAGGAACTTCATCCAACACTTGGATGGATATATTTATGATGGGAGAACATTTTTGTTGGAAGCCACATACTTTGTTACATCTTTATGATTCTCACATTCATGGATGTATGGGTGAGACTTCTTTGAGTCATTTGAAGTCTCCTTGTTTTTTCTGCTTATTATTTGGTTCATATTTTAGTGGAGATTCTTCATTCGCTTCTTGGATGAAAGAATACATGGTTGAATATTTTGATGCATATCACATCCTTTTGGAGCAGCATTATAGGACATGGGATCCTCACCTATGTCATTGGAGCAGATTTGATTGGTCACTTGAAGCGTGTATGCGCTTGGAAAATC
The DNA here is from genome assembly GCA_027924585.1 of Larix kaempferi. Classification (NCBI taxonomy): domain Eukaryota; kingdom Viridiplantae; phylum Streptophyta; class Pinopsida; order Pinales; family Pinaceae; genus Larix; species Larix kaempferi. The sequence goes on along the minus strand of BSBM01000858.1, from coordinate 18,292,866 downwards.
GTGGTCTACTTGCTTGGAGGTACAACCACTTTCATGATTCTTTGATGAAGCACCTCCTTGATGTACATTTTCATTATGTAGTTATGTAATTTGATGATATATATTTTGTACTCATGATGTTTGGAAGAATGCATACAAAAAAATGGGATCCAGGAATCATCTTATCTGATGGTATGGGTTGGAGAGCACTCTTCATTGTTGGGGTGCAATACAAGCAATGGGACCCTGGAATAATTTTTATCTCATTGGTTTCAATTTTTGGGGGGAAACAAGAAGTATGGGAGATGGATTTCCCACTTAATAAAGTGATTTTTATCAGAGTAGTGCAGCAGCAAGCATGGTGGTTCCTCTCTAAAATCTTCATGGAAACTCAAAGACTCAAGGTTTGGCAATTCAATGGCAACTTCAAAGAATTATACAGAAAGCAGGTTCTTCAACACGCATGTTTGAAATTGCTTGAGGACAAGCAATATTGGGAAGGGAGGGTTTGTCATGTCCCAAATTTGGAATTGGGTCACAATGGCCTAATCACATTAGCCATATTCATTAGAGTTTGTAAAATTGATGTTAAGGGTCAAATAATTGCCAAAGAGGAAAATTACTAGTTTCCTAGGTTTGGGGTGGAAGCTTTGGGATTTGGAATAAGGGGGATAATAAATGATGCTTAGACATTAGAAAGGTTCAAGTATTTAATAAATAGAGTGAATAAAGAAATTCAAGAGAAATCCTAAGTGACAAATGGTTTTGGAGACATATGGAGGATGTGGGACCCACACTAGCTTGATTTTTCATAATACATGGTATCTCTCTTTTGCAAATTCGAATTAATGGGAATGTGAACACTCTTGGGTGAGTTGGTAAGTCATAACACATGTAATTGAGCATATTAGGTCGAATTGGGAAGGATTGGTAACCTCCATGGAAGATAAAGAGTCAAAGTGGAAGTTTGTGGACACTTTGGCTAGATTCCCTAGCCCCTATGACACCAATGATGGAGCATCTATGACAACTATGACAAATTGCAAACCTGACCTCTGACATCTGACCACTATGACATGTCATCCCCAAAAATAGGCTCAAAGAAGTCGAATTTGGGAGTTGGAAGAGACTCAAAATCGAATTTGGGAGAAGATGGAAGGTTGGAACTAGGAGACAAGTGGCAAATGTGGACTATTTCCTAAATGGAAATCTATTGAATCTATTGAGAGGATTTCGACCCTTAGAAGGCTAATGTTAGTTATAAAATGTAGAAATGAAGTATGAGAATGGCTTTTGATCATTTGTAGAATTTGCAATTGCATTTGTGAAGAGGGAGAGCTAGTGGATGACTAGTTTCTTGCCTTAGCCAATTTCGAGGGTGAAAGATTCCCATCCAAGTTGGCAATTGGAAAGGCCATTCAGACCTTTCATTTGTAGCTTTAATGGAGTCTTTATTTGCAAGTGTAAGCTACAGGGCATCTCATGGTTTCTTCTATTGCAGCTCGCTCCTTCAACCATTTCCAGTTTTGATGGCATATTCTTGATCCTTGAGGGAGGGCATTTTTGGTGAGCTATTGTACTCTTTGGGGGAGCTTCTAATGCCCCATTTCTTTTTTAATATGAATTAAATACTCTGTTCTTCATCTCCAGAAAGTTTCAGGTCGAAATTCCAAGTAGAAATGTATAAATCTCATTTTTAATGGAAGAACAATGCCATTTCCCCACTACCTTGTTGTGAACCAATGTATTGATGATGATTTCGAATGAATGGATGATTCTATGATATATTTGTGATCAATATAATTCCATGGATTTCTTCTACAAGTTTCATGTACTGTACTTGAGCATTTGAAGCATTTTTACTCAGTTTAGTTGTATTGGGAGGTGAAATAGTGTCATTTCCCCAAGGGTCGAATTGGGGATTTTTGCAGTTGAATGGGAGAGGGTGAGAAAAGTTGTAATAAACCATTAATGGTGCATATGAGACCTTAATAATATACTTAACACATTACATACCTCTTTTCATAAATTTGAGTGGGTTTGGAGGCATTTGGGAAGCCATTTTCAGTACTTACCTCAAGGGGATTTGAACCCCAAATTACTAGTAAAATTGCATACTTGGTCCAGAATGTTAAGAGAGTTTGCAGAGGTCTTTTGGTGTCCATATGTTATCCCTGAACATCATATTCAATTCCTAATATCATTCATAAACCTTCCTTGAATATTTGAAGGCATTTGGAGTCAATTTGAGACCTAGAGACCAATACTAGTCAAAGGGAAATCACTAGTAAAGTTACCTACATTGACCAGAATTGAAAGAGTATTTGCAGAAGTTTTTTAAAGGTACAAAGGCATCCCTGAAACACATATTTATGTTCTAATATCATTCATATACCTTCTCAGAATATTTGGGATCATTTGGGGCAAATTTGGGACCTAGAGATCGAAACTAGTCCAAGGTCGAACCAAGGAAAAAAGTGGAAAATTGCAATTTTAATAAAATTCCTAACAAGGGACATTACAGTCGAAACTAGTCCAAGGTCGAACCAAGGAAAAAAGTGGAAAATTGCAATTTTAATAAAATTCCTAACAAGGGACATTACAGTGGTATCAGAGCATTGTCCTTGCACCTGTGTATTAGGTACATACATTCAAGAATAATTGGCAGCCATGTCTTACTATTATGATGAATCTTATGAGTACAATTCTTATGAGGAATATGCAGATGCTTATGAGCAATATGAAGCAGAATGTGAATGGTATGAGGAAGAGGTTCCATCATGCAACACTTCTTACAATTTCAAGAGAAATGAAGATTATTCTTATGACTTTAAATCTGATGAATATGAGTGTGTCACACCAACCAAGGATAATTCTATGAGTGAGTTCCAAAGATGGAGAGAAAAATATAAAACCTTGCCCCAACAATATAAAAAATATCAAGAATATTTTGCTTTTAGCAAAAATACACAAAATGCCATGTCTTTTGAGTACTATGCTGAACATGTTTTTTAAAATAGGCCCAAAAATGAAGATGTGGAGTTAGTGAAGAAAGGTTTATGCCCTTCTTGTAAAAACCCTTGGAGCGAGTATCATATATGTGTGCATGAAGTGATGTCCTCCTTGGGGAGAGCTTTTGAGATTTATTCAAGAAGAGATTCCAAATATATTGATCCTAAGGAAAACAAGGGGCAAAATGAATCAACTTGCTTTAAGGAGCAAAAGGAAGAGACATCACAAGAGCATGAAGAAGATTCTATTGAAAATATGGAAGATCATTTCGAGACACCTTCTAGCTTAGACATGAACCAAAGAGCATCTACTGATGGATGCTTAAACTATGAAGGAGTACCTACTGATGGGTGCTCACACCTCTATGTTGGTGACATAGAGATCACTTTTGAAAGTGTTTCTACAAGTACAAGTTTCATTAAGCATGATAATGAAAACCTTGTAGCAGTTGAAGAAGAACCAAGATCAACTTCCCCATCACCACTTGAGCTTCATGAAGTTGGTCCAAGAAAAATTGAAGAAGATGAGGAGGTTCATTTGCAAGAGCCTCATTTTCTTGAAGGGTCCTTAGAGATGAATGAAAATAAGATCCAAGAGTCCCTCAGCATTCTCCATGACACTCAAGCATTGGTGTCAAATTCTTGTTGGAGAGCTACTTCATTGGAGGAAACATCCCTCCTTGAAGACATGGAGAAGATTCAAAGAGCAATGTGCCACATCAAAGGTAATTTCATGTCTTTGCTTTTTGATAGAAACCATTTGTTTGAGCTTAATGAATTGTTACATGATGCATACTTGAAGAATAATGAGGATATTCATAAGCTCACAATTCAAAATGAGCAACTTCTTGAAAAGTTGCAAGATACTTGTTTTTCCTCCTATGTTTCAGATTGTCAAATGGTAGATTGTTTGGAGAATTCTCATGACATGGTGGATCATGAGAAATGTGGGAATTTGAATGTGCTTAATGTGTTTGAAGATTAACTTGAAGAGATCCAAACACTTGATGTGGTGGAAGAGGAACTTGAATTGTCTCTTGATGAAGCTTATGCAATTTTTAAAGAAGAGCATGTTTCCTCTACATTGGAACCAATCTATGAAAAAGGTTTCCCACTTTTGAAGGAGCTGCATGATACTACCCACATGGATCCTTCCCATGATGAAACTCCTGAACTTTTTGATCATTTGGGTGAGTTAGTACATTATCCTACATCCTACAATTCCATGTTTTGCAGTATTAGTCTCAATGAAGTATGGGTGAAAGGGTTATTTTTTATGGTGCCACATGAGGAGTATGGAACTCCTATATTTAAATTTTATGATGACATGGTTGGAGCACATTCTTATTCACATTTGCAGCAGCATAATTTGTCACTTTATGATGATTCACATCTAGATGGATGCACCTATGATATGGATTTGAGTCACTTGAAGACTCATGGTTTTTCTTGCTCAACACTGGGTTCATTTGATGTTAGAGGAACTTCATCCAACACTTGGATGGATATATTTATGATGGGAGAACATTTTTGTTGGCATCCACATACTTTGTTACATCTTTATGATTCTCACATTCATGGATGTATGGGTGAGACTTCTTTGAGTCATTTGAAGTCTCCTTGTTTTTTCTGCTTATTATTTGGTTCATATTTTAGTGGAGATTCTTCATTCACTTCTTGGATGAAAGAATACATGGTTGAATATTTTGATGCATATCACATCCTTTTGGAGCAGAATTATAGGACATGGGATCCTCACCTATGTCATTGGAGCAGATTTGATTGGTCACTTAAAGCGTGTATGCACTTGGAAAATCGTGGTCTACTTGCTTGGAGGTACAAGCACTTTCATGATTCTTTGATGAAGCACCTCCTTGATGTACATTTTCATTATGTAGTTATGTAATTTGATGATATATATTTTGTACTCATGATGTTTGGAAGAATGCATACAAAAAAATGGTATCCATGAATCATCTTATCTGATGGTATGGGTTGGAGAGCACTCTTCATTGTTGGGGTGCAATACAAGCAATGGGACCCTGGAATAATTTTTATCTCATTGGTTTCAATTTTTGGGGGGAAACAAGAAGTATGGGAGATGGATTTCCCACTTAATAAAGTGATTTTTATCAGAGTAGTGCAGCAGCAAGCATGGTGGTTCCTCTCTAAAATCTTCATGGAAACTCAGAGACTCAAGGTTTGGCAATTCAATGGCAACTTCAAAGAATTATACAGAAAGCAGGTTCTTCAACACCCATGTTTGAAATTGCTTGAGGACAAGCAATATTGGGAAGGGAGGATTTGTCATGTCCCAAATTTGGAATTGGGTCACAATGGCCTAATCACATTAGCCATATTCATTAGAGTTTGTAAAATTGATGTTAAGGGTCAAATAATTGCCAAGGAGGAAAATTACTAGTTTCCTAGGTTTGGGTGGAAGCTTTGGGATTTGGAATAAGGGGGATAATAAATGATGTTTAGACATTAGAAAGGTTCAAGTATTTAATAAATAGAGTGAATAAAGAAATTCAAGAGAAATCCTAAGTGACAAATGGTTTTGGAGACATATGGAGGATGTGGGACCCACACTAGCTTGATTTTTCATAATACATGGTATCTCTCTTTTGCAAATTCGAATTAATGGGAATGTGAACACTCTTGGTTGATTTGGTAAGTCATAACACATGTCATTGAGCATCTTAGGTCGAATTGGGAAGGATTGGTAACCTCCATGGAAGATAAAGAGTCAAAGTGGAAGTTTGTGGACACTTGGGCTAGATTCCCTAGCCCCTATGACACCAATGATGGAGCATCTATGACAACTATAACAAATTGCAGACCTGACCTCTAACATATGACCACTATGACATGTCAGCCCCAAAAATAGGCTCAAAGAAGTCGAATTTGGGAGTTGGAGAAGCCAAAGAGACTCAAAATCGAATTTGGGAGAAGATGGAAGGTTGGAACTAGGAGACAAGTGGCAAATGTGGAATATTTCCTAAATGGAAATCTATTGAATCTATTGAGAGGATTTCGACCCTTAGAAGGATAATGTTGGTTATAAAATGTAGAAATGAAGTATGAGAATGGCTTTTGATCATTTGTAGAATTTGCAATTGTATTTGTGAAGAGGGAGAGCTAGTGGATGACTAGTTTCTTGCCTTAGCCAATTTCGAGGGTGAAAGATTCCCATCCAAGTTGCAAATTGGAAAGGCCATTCAGACCTTTCATTTGTAGATTTAATGGAGTCTTTATTTGCAGGTGTAAGCTACAGGGCATCTCATGGTTTCTTCTATTGCAGCTCGCTCCTTCAACCATTTCCAGTTTTGATGGCATATTCTTGATCCTTGAGGGAGGGCGTTTTTGGTGAGATATTGTACTCTTTGGGGGAGCTTATAATGCCCCATTTATTTTTTCATATGAATTAAATACTCTGTTCTTCATCTCCAGAAAGTTTCAGGTCGAAATTCCAAGTAGAAATGTATAAATCGCATTTTTAATGGAAGAACAATGCCATTTCCCCACTACCTTGTTGTGAACCAATGTATTGATGATGATTTCGAATGAATGGATGATTCTTTGATATATTTGTGATCAATAAACTGCCATGGATGTCTTCTACAAGTTTCATGTGCTTTACTTGAGCATTTGAAGCATTTTTACTCAGTTTAGTTGTATTGGGAGGTGAAATAGTGTCATTTCCCCAAGGGTCGAATTGGGGATTTTTGCAGTTGAATGGGAGAGGGTGAGAACAGTTGTAATAAACCATTAATGGTGCATATGAGACCTTAATAACATACTTAACACATTACATACCTCTGTTCTTAAATTTGAGTGGGTTTGGAGGCATTTGGGAAGCCATTTTCAGTACTTACCTCAAGGGGATTTGAACCCCAAATTACTAGTAAAATTGCATACTTGGTCCAGAATGTTAAGAGAGTTTGCAGAGGTCTTTTGGTGTCCATATTTTATCCCTGAACATCATATTCAATTCCTAATATCATTCATAAACCTTCCTTGAATATTTGAAGGCATTTGGAGTCAATTTGAGACCTAGAGACCAATACTAGTCAAAGGGAAATCACTAGTAAAGTTACCTACATTGACCAGAATTGAAAGAGTATTTGCAGAAGTGTTTTAAAGGTACAAAGGCATCCCTGAAACACATATTTATGTTCTAATATCATTCATATACCTTCTCAGAATATTTGGGATCATTTGGGGCAAATTTGGGACCTAGAGATCGAAACTAGTCCAAGGTCGAACCAAGGAAAAAAGTGAAAAATTGCAATTTTAATAAAATTCCTAACAAGGGACATTACATCTTCGCAGTACTCCCAATACTTAGCCAAAATCTACTTCTTTTCTGAGCTGCGATTAACTCAGCTCCATCTAGCCTAAAATATGTTATCAAAAATGACCTTGTTGGGCCAAAAATGACCTTGTTGGGCCAGGCCCAACACTTCAATTAGATTATTCTGCATCTAATATCTTCTGAAATGAAGTATGCATACATTCACAAATATTCACCGCTTGCTTATCTGACTTAAAGCAAGATTACTTAGAATTCAATCTATCATTAACATTCCGTACATAAAAATAATAGCACGAACAAGAAAGAGTAAATGTGCGTAAGCAAAATACAACATCATAAGCAACAATAACATTCACATAAACTTCATCACATAACACAAGATTTAACATGGTTCACCTGTTATACCTCAATATTACACATTATTTATTGGTGTCGCATCCTTGCACTAGCAACCTAAACGACAGTTTCCCTTAAAGATCATCTGAACATTCAGAGTGAAAAAAAACTGACTGAACACTGAAAGCAAAATCTTTTTCTGCCATCTTCCAACCCAACTTAGCCCTGTTTGTGAGCACTACCACGCGTTGCTTCTTCTCTGGGGCACAGTACTACCGCGTGATGCTCAGTTATAGGGGCGCGGTAGTCTGAAATTAGCCTTTTTTCCTTGGATTTTGGGATTTCGACCTTCAAGGAGATTTTGTTGGGATTACCACCTTTGGATCGATTCTAACTCCTTCTTTGTTTAGCTGGCCTGATCCACTAAACCCTCCATAGATCCACACTTCTCTCTTGTTGGTTAACCTTCCCATGTGTTATAAGAGAGAAGCTTTCCATGGGCCAAAGGGAGGACTTTTGGGGCATCAAACCTATGATCTTCAGACTTCTCCAGAGATAGCCAGAGGAAGCACTTGGAGCTGGAGGTTTGGCTTGGATATCAAGCAACCTTTGTAAGTACTCTTCAAGTTTGTAATAAAAGAGAACTTGTTGATGCCTCAGATATCGTAGCATCAATCAGAAAGGGATTCTCCCCGAGAGATGGTCCCAATTAGACTATCTCCCGTTTGGTGTAGGGAATCCGTCCGGTTAGCGGTTCCGGCAACCGTGAGTGTGGAGTTTAAATCCAATTCTACCGGTTATGGCCCGATCCACCTTTCTTTTGGGTTTTATGTATTTTAAATGCAATGCAAGTGCCTAAATTATACGATCTAGATGCAACTAAAACAGATCTACGACTAGGAATCTAAACAAATCTATCTATCATTGCAGGGAACACGCTTAAGGGATGAGCAATCAGCTGTAACAAATATGTAAATAAAGAACAAGTAGCTGCTATTTCTCACAATTAAAGCTACAGCAAGATAAATATCTTGAGAAGATAGCTTCTCATTTAACATGGAACGCATCTATTGCTCATAAAACAGAGAAGGCAAAAAAATAATTTAATCTACGTAACAAGAATAAAGAAACAGATCTAAATGTGACAAACTGAAATTGAACTTAAAGATCCCTACAAGGAGCAATTTAAGGGCATGAACAATGAGCCACATGAGTTATCCTGAAGAAAGAACAGTTAGCCATTCGATCTAGAAGAGAAATCTACAGCAATGTTAAATATATCAGCAGGTAGCTCCTGACTTAATGTGGAACGCATTCATTGTTCACAAAATTAGAGAAAAACGCACGCAGGAGTAAAATCATTAATACAAAGAAATAGTTCAGATGATAAGAATGATCTCACATTACAGAACAGCAGTCATTAGAATAGTCCAACATACAGCCGTCCAACATCCCAGGCAAAACGTCCATCTCCTGTGGCTTCTATTAGAAAATTCAATTTACAGACCTGATACAAGATAGCTCATATCGTTTTCTCAAATTTCATTCCCTGTAAAAAGTCCTTTCTAATCTTTCCTAGCTTCTATTTATATCTACAAATATGCCCTTTGGGCTGACACCTAGCATCCCCACCTGTCATTTACAGGAATTTACTCTCTATCAACCATAAAAAATGACCACTCCTTTTACAAAATCATTTTGACAAAATATAGGGACAGCTGTCCCATGGCTTACGCCTTACATATTCAAAATATATATAGCAGAGAATTGGCTAACACCAAAGCTTTCCCTGCTGGGCACGTGTTTGGATCAAGAGAGTTGCTCAACTGAATTCAGTTTACTTCATTCCTGTGCGTGAGCTTCTGCTGGCAGAGGGTCTCCCAAGTTAATTGTTACTGATGCTGCCTGGGAAGAGGCCCTCGAATCCCCTGCTGATGCTGCTTCTACTTGGGAAGGGGGAATTGAACTGGCCGGACTTTCTGCCATTGCTGGGGAAGAGGCTGCTGGGAGAGAGGATCCTGGATCTACTGATGCTCCTGCTACTACTGCAGCTTTCCTGTCCTCCTCTGCTATGTAGTTGTTCCAGACACCTGTGTCCCTTATGATTACATTCGTTGCAGCAGGAAACAAGATTTTCTGAGAAGTCACATTCTTCCCGAGCTCTGTTTTAATGCTTTGAACTTCTGCTACTGCAGCTTGATGTACTTCGTTCAGCAGATGGTTGTGAAGTGATGATGAACCAATATAATGCTGGAGATCATCCATAGCTAGGACATCAATCCTTTTCACATACTCCATCTGGATGCCTAGCTCTTCCTTTAGCTGAGACAACCGCTGCTCCTTTTCCAAGAAGTCTTCTAGGGTCTGAGGGAAGCTCAATGTGCAGTTGTCATGGACTCCTTTGAGCTTTTGGTATAGGCTGTTAATTCAATCTGTTGTTCTCTGCACACTGGTTATCAGCTTATTGGCACAGTTCCTGCCAAACTCTAGCAAGGCTATATCTTCATTAAAATCGTCCACAGCTTTAAAAGGAAGATGTGGGGGGAAACCCCCTTTCCCTTCTCTCCATGCCATCTGACTTATGACGTTTGCCTTGACACGAGTAATCTTAGCTTTGAGCCTGTAGGCCTCCACATTAATTTCTTTTAATCTGACTATCATGGCCTTGAGCTTGCAAACCTCGTCAGTGATCAGCTCCTGCGTGTCGTTTATTTGCTTCAGAATGCTGCAGGACAACTCATGGAAAGGAGACATGTCTACCATTTTTCTCTCAGCCTGCTCTAACCGCTCAGCTAATGTTTGCTTGTCTGATTCTAGCTGAGAAGCCTTTTCTTCTACTCCGTTCTTCTCCGCTTCTACAATCATCATTTGGAGTGTTAGCTGGTCCTTTTCCTCCTCCAGCTGGCTGTACTTGTTTGACAGCTCCTTATGTTCAGCGTACAAGCAATTATACTTGTTCACTGCCAGATCTCTTTGGGCTTGCTCATTAGCCATAGTTTGTTGTAGCGTACGAGCTCTCTTCCTTGTCAATTCACTATCTCTTACCATCACACCTACATTGGCCAGGGATGCTTTTGCCGTTGCTACAGCTGCGGTCGCCATGGCAAAGGGATCTTGGTCCGTATTCTGCATTATAGTGACCTCCCGATGGGTAACGATGTCTTCATGAAAGGGACTTTTGAGCCTCTCTTCTGATTTGAGGACCATTGCTTTTCTTTTCTTGTCATAGACAAACTCATTCCACTTGGACACCGTACGCTTTCCTGATGGAGTGTACGGGACAATTGGTCGGTTTATGATGTCTATGTCTTCTTCTTCTGGTGGGGTCCGGACTTCCTGAGCAGGGTCTCCTCCTTTATCTTGGGTACTAGAGCCACCTGCTTGAGAGGTGTCTATTTCCATGTCCTGTATACCGGATCCACCTGCCTTGGCATCTTCCCTTGTCTTCAATTCTTCTTCCGCCATCTTTTCTGCCTCAGCCTGTTCAGTTTCAGCTTCTTTCTGCTTTTGGGATTCCTCAGCCTCTTTCCGCAGTCTTTCATTTTCAGCTTCTTGCTGCTTTCTTGCTTCCTCGGCTTCCCGCTGTAACCTCACCTCTTCTCTTAATCTGAGCTCTTCCTGAGCTCGGGCATCTTCAGCTTCTTTCTCCTTTTTCTGGCTGGTCTTCTGGGCCTTGGTTGAGCTAGAGCTTGCTCCAGTACCTTGGCGACAGATCCGTAGCTCAGTCATGTTGCTGATGCCTCTGAATGCTTCTTCCTCGGCATCAAGGTAGTGGGAGTACTCGAAGTGGGCATAGATATCCTTGCAATGCTCGGCCACTTTACCCTTTCTGTCGTTCCTGTGGAAGATAACCTCACCGAAGCGGAAGGCCTTCAATTCTTGAACAAATTCGTTGGCAGAGGCAACCCCTGAAAACTTGTAAGCACCTATGCAGAAAGGTAGGGGGGGAAAGGAAGCCTTATGTTGCTTGTGGAGCATTGCTCCAATCCCATCCAAGAAGAGTTGTCTTACTGCTTCTTTGAGAACCACATAGTCTATGGCATACTGCGGTAAGATGTATGGGGGCTTAGTCCCTCCAAACATTCTTAGGTAGGTACCTTTCTCCGAAAAGTAAAAGTCCCCATAATCCTCAAGGACTTCCAAAGCATTTTCTGACAGGCAGTTAGGTTCTTCTTTGAACATTTTCTCGTATAGGGGCATGATGAACCCCTCATAGATTAGTTTGTAGCTGGGCTTGTAATTCTGAGCCCATAACATCTTGAATGCGATATAAACCGGGGCGGTGGCCCTATCTTATGTACAACCCAATTTGGGGAACTCTATCTTGGCCCAAATACAATCTATCAGATATGAAGACATGAAGAATTCATCCTTCTTCAAGGCTAGCCCTGGCTTAGCAGCAATTATCATTGAGGCCAGACTATCTGACAGGATAGTGGCCCAGTCAAACACTGTTCCCTGAAATGCCACATAGTGAATGATAGGGATCCACTGGATTTTGTACACCGTACCATCGGGCATGCCGAAGATTCTGCACAGCATTAAAGCGATCAATCTGTAAGGGGCTCTCAGGTTCTGTACGTCATATTCATCACTTCCTTTCTTTCTCAAATGCTTCCCTGCCACCAGTAGCTTCTTGGCCATCTCGATGTTGTTCATCTGGCTTAACCATTCATTAGTCAGAGCTTGTTGGACACGGGGAAATCTGTAGGCTGCCGCGCGATATGCGGGTTGAAGTGAGGCGATAGCCACTTTCCCGCTATCATTTATCACTCTTCCTTTAGCATCGGCATGTTGGAGTATCCATCCGATCACTTCAGCACAGGGGAACAGCTCAGGGCGGGTAGCGGCTCTAGTTATGCATGAGGCTCTGATATTGAGATAGATTGGTGCTTCCTCTAGCAACATATCTGGGATTTCTTGGTCTCAGATCATTCTGTAGATGTCACCCCCATCTGATTTCTGGAGGGACACCAGTGGTGCACCTAGTGTCTTGGAGTGAAGTTTCAGTTTTAAGAGGGGCAGGTTTCTTTTCTGTCATCTTCACCTTCTTCTTACCGGTTTTCGACATCTTGACTTATCCCTGATAGCACCCATATACACGTCATCATGATTTTGACCAACATACCTTGAGATTTTAACAGAAAGCATCATTGTTTTGATTCATGAATGAGACAAAGAGTAATGTGAAGTTGTGTACTTAGGAGGCACAATTCATCATTTCAATTATGCAATACAAATTTAAACATTTGAATCTTTTAAAGGGGGAAGCTTTGGGGTGTTCCTAAGAGAATAGGTGTGTCGCGGAAGCAACGTGCTTTCGGTTTAGCTCTGGGGACAGGATATCTTTCGTCTACGCTGTGGTTTGAAAGGCCAATGGTGGGTAAGCTCGGGGAATAGACTTTGTGACGAAAGGGAAACCCCTTTCGCACTTACGACTCGGCGAGGGCATTCGAATGCTAATGTCATTTGCGGCACTTGCCGGAGTGTTCCATGGGCAGTATTAGCTCGAGCGAGGGCAATGGCGCCGGAGACCTACTGAGGACACGGCTCGGGTGGCCATAGTCTCGGGTTTCAGCTCGCGCAACTTGAATGTTCACGGGGTTTGAATAGGGGCAATGGCGCCGGTTTCTTGGTTTTGACTTAGGTAGAGGGCTACGCTTTATGAACAGGCCCGGGGTTTCACGTCTCAAGCGTTCAGCCGGGGGTATAAAAGGTCTGTGGGCTTCGGCGGTTTAACAAAAAGTCAAGGCATGCGGCCCGGGGATAAAAATGGAACAGGTTTACCCGCCCAAAACCAACCGTATCTACTCAAAAAAGTTAATGTTTTAACCAATGTCTGCTTTATATGACGAGACGAGAACTCCATTCAACTGCATCTAACGGGAAAAACATAGCCCTTGACCGGTGTTTTGCCCATCAAAATCCCACTAAAACTCATTGTTTTCAAACAAAAGGACAACCAAATAGCGAAAATCAAGGTTAAAATCCTACCTGGCACCGTGGGGATCGCTAACTGAGGTGGCCGCAACGTGGTTGCACAAGACGAGCTGGAACGGTCGCGCGGCGTTCAATGGCTTTGTTTATAAAACAAAACAGCAATGGGTTAGCTCGTACCCCATTGATTATTTATATGGGCCAGGCACGTGTGGGGTGTTAATTCGGTTGGTGGGGTTTTTAAACCGGTTTTAAATGCGTCGTACGCCGTCGAATATCGGGTCACCTTGGTTTGCGTGCGACCGCCTCTTGCGGGGAAAACTGGCGAATCTTTCCCACCGTTGCGGGAGGATGTAGCGGAAGCAATTGCTGTGCCGGGAGGAAAAGGTGGACCTCTTCCGCACCAAATGAGCGTGCGCAGAACTTTGGAAACGGGCTCCCGCGGTAGCGGAGAGGAAAAGGATTCGGCGTTTCGAAAGGATTCGGGAAATGTTTCCGCACAAGGCTTCCGCGGTTGCGGAAGGCTTTGGTGAATGCCTTCCGCGACGTTTCGGGCGGCTTCGTCGAGTTCCTCCGCGATCTTTTGGAAAAGTTTGCGAGCTCTTTTCACGAGTTTTAAACAAGCGGCTTCCACCATTGCGGGACGACATGGCGAAGGTTTCCGCCATTTCGGAAGGAAATGATGAATTGATCCGCCGTTTCGGAAGCAGAACCGTTTTAGGAGGAAAACTTGAATTTTTCCGCCGCTTCGGAACCAATTCCTCAGCGGCTTCCGCGATTACTTAACGAAGACTTTTCTGAGTCTTTCCAAGCGGTTTAAGCGATTGGCTTCCGCCATTTCAGGAGGATAGCCCGAAGGCTTCCGCGCTTTCGGGAGCAAAGGATGAAAGGCTTCCGCGATAGTTCCTTAAAAAAAAAATTCTAAGTTCTTCTCATAGTTTCGGAAGAAGTTCGCGAATTTCTCCATGGTATTTCGGAAGACTTATGCGGATGGCTTCCGCTGTTTCGGGAGGAAAACCCGAAGGTTTCCGCAGATTTTCAACCAAACATTCCAAATCCTTTTCGGGCGTCTAAGGCGAATGAGTCCCGCCATTTCGGGATAAAATCGGAGCCTTTCCGCGGTTGCGGAAGGCTTGAGCGAAGGGTCCCGCCGTTTCGAGAGGCATTGCCCAATGGCTTCCGCAGCCTTCAAAAAATTATAAGTCTTTCGGGTGTCTTTCCCAAGTTCTCTCGCCGTTTCGGGAAGAAAAACCAAAGGTTTCCGTACTTCTTTCTCACGGTCTGCAGTTTTGACAAAGAAAATCTAAGTTCTTCTCTTCGGAAAGGTTGGACGTTTGGCCTCCGTCGTTGCTGGGAGATAGCCCGAGAGATTCCAGAACGTTGGGAAAAATCCTAAGTTCCCTTTTGGCTCTTTGGGGGAAAAACTGGAAGGATTGATGGCAAGCTATTCAGTTGGGAAACAAGATTTTAAGTTGAAAACACAGCTGACGGCTGGGATGGCTTCTTAGGCAAACTTTCTACAAAAATGAAAGGAGGGGCCCCAAAATGTACAAAATTTTGGGGAGGGGTGTTGCTGCAACAACAATGGCGAGTCGCCGGCGAACACAGATCTCTAAAAAAAAATTCCTCTTCATGGTCCAAAACCTCATTAAAAACATCTGTCTCGGGTGCACTACTCAGCTGAGCATTTTAGACTCATGCGGGGGGAAGGAGGCACTTTTCATGCTAGCCATTGGGGAAAAGGGGAGCTTTGACCGAGACATCTTCACCACTCTCAGAGGGCCAGCATATGAGATTCATTTTAGGGGGTCATCTCTCGAATGGCCACTACGGCCGGACTCCACAGGATTTGCAACACTTCCTCATGGACATTATTGCTCTTGTTCCTCATTCCCATGCTGCTGGCATCCTTTGGGATGCTTGTACTTTGGATAGCTTAGCTGTTTGAGCCTTCCAGGGATATTTTCTTTTGGACATGATCTTTGATTTAGGCTCCTCAATCCATAATGTCCTTTTGTGTGAGTTAGAAATTTTATTGATTTGATCAAACTTCACGGACAGAGAGGAGCCCATTTTGAGCTGGGCCTTTTGGACAGCCTTCTTGATTTTACATGTCTTTTGCTTTTGTCTCAGCCATGCTTTAATTGAGGCGAGAATCCCTGGAAAACAGACTCTTGAATGTAGGCCATTTTGGCTGTTAAATCTGCAGCATGGAGTCATTTCAATACCCTATGTCCTCGAGAGGTGCTACTTTCCATGGGTCCAACTTAGGTAACCTTCTTGAGATGCCTTTAAAGTGTGAGAGTGGGTGGAGCCCAACGATAGTAGTGAAGATGGTCATAGGTCTCGGCTATTAAACAGGATTAGTGTGACTAGCAGGGTAGGCTTCCCACCTTCTGGACATTTCAGCGAGAGCACAACAGACCGGATTTACTGAGCAGAGTTCCAGACTCATGAGTTGCAAGTTTTCTTTGAGAGAGCTATCTTCAACGGGAAACTCAACCAAAAGGGCATTCAGAAAACAAAACTTGTCGTAAAAGACCAAATAACAAAGAGAGAAACAACATGGCCGAAAAATAAAGCAGCTAAAGGCGAAAGCAAAAGGAAAACTTTATTTATGTACAGGAAGTCTCGAGGAGACTATGCGAAGTATTGTTTCAGAGCGAGGCCATTGAGAGGAAGGGATACTTCTTCTCCCTCGAGATTTGTCAATTTGTAAGTGGATGGGCCTAATTTTGCAGAAATTTGGTACGGGCCTACCCATAGATGTTGAAATTTCGTATGCATTCCTTTGCCTTCATGATTATGGTCCCATTTCAGGACTAAATCCCCGACTTCAAAATCCCTCTTGCCGGATTTCTTCTTATCGAACCATCTCTTAACTATGTCCTGGTGTTGATGGAATCGATCTTTAGCTTTGTATCGGGCTTCTTCCAGTTGAAGCAGGGTGTTGATCCTGGATTGTAAGGCTTGGCTACCAGAACCCCGAGAGGCTTGGGACAATTGCAAGGATGGCAGTAAGATGTTTGGGGGAAGTATGGATTCCTTGCCATAGACAAGAGTGAAAGGGGAGACACCTAAAGCATTCTTCGGGGTTACCCTATCTGCCCATAAGGCGTTTGGGAGAGCCACATGCCAACTTCTCTGGTTTTCTATCACAGTTTTCTTAAGGATTCGAATCAGATTCTTGTTTGAGGATTCAGCTAATCCGTTTCCCCGAGGGTAGTAATTGGCTGAATAATTCAACTTAATTCCCCATTCATAAACAAATTCATTTATCTTGCAAGACGAAAAATAAGTAGCATTATCAAAAACAAGGGAAATTGGAACCCCAAACTTGGTTATGATGTTCTCTTTTAAGAAGCTGATGACTGCGTCTTCATTGATCTTGCGCAACGGGATGGCCTCCGTCCACCTGGTGAAGTAATCAGTAGCCGTCAGGATGTATCGATGTTGCAATGAAGAATTTGGATTTATTTCTCCGATAACATCTATGCCCCATTGCTCAAAAGGATCAGAGATGATGACCGGCTGCAATGGGCTTGCGGCCTTAGGTAACTTCCCAGCGCTTCGCTGACATACATCACAGTTTCGTGCGTATGTGTAGGCATCTCGAAACAGAGTGGGCCAGTAATACCCAACTCTCAGTATCTTGTGTGCTGTTGTCTCTCCCGAATAATGACCACCTGCGGGGCCATCATGCAATTCTTTGACAACTTTGTTTGCATCTTCCTTTTCCAAACATCTAAGAAGGACTCCATCATAATTCTTTCTGAAAAGAATCCCATCAATAATTTGATAGGGTGCTGATTTCAAGCGGAGTGCCCTTCTTTGTTTAGAGTTCCAGTGCTCGGGTAGATATCCCTGCTGTAAATAGTGCACCAGATCCCTATACCATGACTGGGGAGTTGTGAAGATATGGCATACTTCAACCGAATTGAGCTCAGCTTCATTCTTCCAATGCTGTTCTTCATCAGTTGAGTCTCCCGCCAGTAACTTGCACAGACCTTGTCCTTTGATGATTGTAGCCGGTTTAAATTCCAAATCATACTCCTGCAGAGCTGTGACCCAGTTCCCTCTTCTCTCTCCCAATTCCTTTTGAACGAAAAGGGATCTAACAGCTGGATGAGGAACTATGACTTTAGTTCTGTTCTTCAAAATGTATGGCCTAAACTGCTTGACTGCTTTGAAGACTGCATAGGCATGCTTGTCCACCACGGGATAGTTCAGCTCGGCCCCTTGCAGACCAGTGCTCATAAATGAAATTGGGTATTCGTCCCCCAATTCCACCTTTTGTGTGAGTACAGCTGCGAGAGAGTCATCCGAGGCAAAGGTATACAAGATGAAATCCTTATCGAAATTTGGGCTTCTTAAGGAAGGAGCCTTAGCTACAGCTGCCTTGATATCTCTAAATGCGTCCTTCTCCAAATCTGTCCACTTGAATTGTATGCTTTGTTTAACCATCTGTTGCAATGGCTTAACAATTTGTGCAAAATCCAGAAGAAATCTGCGGACAAAATTGATGGTGCCCATGAAAGACTGCATAGATTTTTTGTTGTGAGGCATTGGAATCTTATTAATGGCTTGGACTCTTTCCTGGTCGATTGACACTCCCCCTTTGGAGATGATATGACCCAAGAGCTTACCTTCGGGTACAGCAAACACGCTCTTCTTGGGATTCAAGGAAATACCATACTTCCGGCAACGATCAAAGATATGCTTCAAATGAACAACATGATCTTCCCTCTTCTTCGAAAAGACTATCACATCATCTAAGTAGACAACGACACATTGCCCACCCAATCCTCGGAAGGAAATATCCATCGCCCTTTGGAATGTAGCTCCTACATTTATCAGACCAAATGGAATTCTTCTGTAAGCGAAAGTTCCCCACTTAGTTCTGAAAGTGGTCTTGAGACGATCTTCTTCGGCTACTAACACTTGATTATAGCCTGAGAAACCATCGAGGAGAGAAAACAATACGGATCCCAACACCATTTGTAAGATTTGCTCCATTGAAGGTACGGGGTAGTTGTCTTTCTCCGAGGCTTTGTTTAAATTTCTGAAGTCTACACATAGCCTAATCTCTCCCGACTTCTTCCTTACGGGAACCAAGTTTGCAACCCATTCAGAATGCCGAACCTTGAAAATTATCTTGGCTTCCAGGAGCTTCTTTAATTCCTTTTGGATCAGCAGTTCAAGAGTGGGATGCATCCTTCTTAACTGCTGCTGAAATGGCTTGACACCCGCTTTCATTGGTATAACATGCTGAATGATGCGGACGTCATATGTTTTCAGATCTTCATAGGTCCATGAAAAAACATCCTTGTACTGTTTAAACAATTTAATGAACCTGTCTCTTTCTCCTGGTGAACAACATTTGCCAAGGTTGACAAATTTTGGTTCTGCCTCGGTACCCAAATTAACCAACTCATGTTGCATTGATGAGCTGTTAGTTTTGGTATTAGCTGGTCTTTTGAACTTATTTTGAAGATCGAAAAGCATTTCGAGGGACCTTACCGCCTTTGGCATGAAATTTCCTTTCTCGTCATCTTTCTTCATCAAATCAGCATCGTGTTCTTCCTCATCTATTGCAGCTTCTTGGAAGCTATCTTCGTTTGTCAGGAAGCTGATAATTTGTTCATCATCATCCAAGACTCTGAAGTTCGTGATGTTATCGGGAATGGAAGGCCTGAAAATCAATTCAATCGAGCATTTATTATTTGACGGCACCAATCTAGAAGCAGATGTTGCTAATAAATCAGCAGCAGAATTTTGCGATCTAGGAATTGATTTTATATTGAAAGCGTCAAAATGCATGATTAAATCCCATACCTCAGCCTGATATCCTTTCAAGTGAGGCGAGAGACAATGAATGGTGTCCCTTACCTGTCTGACAACTATCTCGGAGTCACCAAAAACCTTCAGGTACTTAACATTTAAGCCAATGGCCTTCTTTAAACCATGTACCAAAGCTTCATATTCAGCGGTATTATTAGTACAATCGAATTCTAATCTACAAGACAAAAAATACTTGTTTCTTTTCGGATCCATTAGAACACAACCGGCTCCGGATCCTTCCAGAGTTTTAGAACCATCAAAGTATAGTGTCCAAAAGGTATCTTTAGATTCAGCTAAGTTAGTTTCTTTGTGGTCTATGTTAGCAACTAAATTGACTATGTTACAATCAACATCATCAGTCTGGGAGAAATGAAGGAGATCGGACTGTTTATCTGATTCATGGCAAAAGGTTTCAGATTGATAGTTACTCGGATCCATTTCTAAGAAGTAATTTTCCAGGACCGAGGAAGAGAAAGTTACAGCCTCATTTTTTTCTTCTAGCTGGGTTACGTTTTGTTTCATATGAGGTTCCCTAAGAACTTTAATCTGATTCTGTCTGTTCTGATAAGACAGCCATAGATGAGACCAATCGGTAGCAAAGTAGCCACTCAACTTAGTAGACCAATCCCTACTCAAAATCAGCCCATAGGCTTCAGGAATATCGACCACCATTATGTCAATGAATTGACAGACTCTAGGATCGGCTGACAGCCTAATTAGAACATCTTTCATCTCCCCAATAACCTTGACAGCAGTCCTGTCTAATTGGATGATTTGAGCTGGAGATGGTACGGGCTGCCCATTAATTTTCCTACAAATTGACAGTGGCATAACGTTTGAAGAAGCTCCAGAGTCTACCAAACAGTTGTGAACATTGTGATTAAAAATTTCAAAAGTCAATAGGAACGGCAATGTTTGAGATTTGGATTTCCCACCGATGCTGGCCTCATTAATTTCGGGATTGTCTTGCGAATCCGTTAATGTAGTGCTCGGTTTTGGTTGTAAAACATGCAGCAGTTTGTCTCGTTGATGGGGCAAGCTACACATGTCAAATATTGATACGTTTGCTTTGACCTTCTTGATATCTTCGATAATATCATACCCTATATCGGATTCGTTCCCAATTCGAGTTGGATGATCTGTTTTGTTCATGGTGACCTTAGGTGGCTGAACTGTGTTGTCAACGCTTGGCTGTTTGGCAGCTGTTTGGTTTACTTTGGGATGTGGTGGGATGATTGGTATATGCCTCCTAGGTGGATCTTTCGAAATTTTAGGCTTATGGGGAAAGGTGACTGGGACAGGATCCGCAATTGGGCCCTTGCTGCGAGTGGCAACATTTATGGTAGAGGGAGAGCCATCTATGTGATCTTCTCCTACTAATTCGGTCATAGGTACCCAATCCCACAACACCATCGTAGTGTCCGGGGTTGGTTCCTCTAACTCAGGGCTCGACTCTTCTGGAGGATCATCCTGATCTGGGATCTGAGAATCTAACATTTGGTTCATGACTAAGCTCATGGAATTGATCCATTGCAGGCAGCTCTTTTCCGAATGTTGTTCTTGGTGAAAAGTGCAGAAATTTTCCATCCCTATCTCATTCAAGTTTAAAACAGGGGCAGCGTTCATTGGTGGATGGGTCGGTTCCCCGTCTTCCCTTCTTTTATAAAATGGCTTGAACGGTTTCCTAGATGTACTAGCAGCCTTGTCTTTCTCGAGATCTACGATTTTGTTAGATAATTTCTGCATCATCTTGACTACATTTTCCATGTCCGTAGATGGCTCATCTTTACCTCAAGTGAGCAGTAAAGGTTTTTTGCTAGCTGCTGGTTTTGGTTCTACATCTAAGGCATGTTTAGCAATGCTATCAGCCTCTTCTTCTACCTTTCTAGCTTCCTCAAAGTTCTCTATCAGGGTAGTTTTCTTGGACCTCTTCACGAACATTGCTATGGGTCCGTCAAGAGCGGTCGTATAGTATTCAATTAGAGATTCCTCAGCTGGTTTATTAGCTTGACTGAAGTTATTCAACGGCGTAGTGAATCTTTGATTGAAATCTTGAACCTTTTCTTTCTTTTCCATCCTCATGGATAAGAGTTCTTTCATAAGTGTGGCCACAGTCTTTTGGTTTCCGTATTTCTTTAGAAAACATTTTTCGAATTCATCCCAACTAGAGATTGAGCTGGGTTGTAGGCTAAAGTACCATGATGATACTTTTGGCTCGAATGTATATGGAAACAACCTGCAGACCACGTCTTCATGTTGTACGTTCAAAAGGTTTAGAGCTAAGTAAAAACTCTTGAGGTGATCTTCTGCCGAAATGGCTTTTCCTGGATCGTACTTAGGCAAGACCTTTTCTGGGTTTTTTGGGAGATTATGGAATGGTCCAGCTAGGTTCAGCGCTCCCCTTGCTCTCCAAGCGGGTACGGCCATGTTTGGGTTTGGATGTGGAGACCCTGGTGGAGAATTGTAGGGTGAATCCTGTGGGGTACTCTTGGGAGTGGTAACTTCTTCAAGATTTTCTTGGTCTGTCTTGTTAAGAGTGTCTGAAATTTCTTCCAAAGTCAGATTTACCAGTTCTTCAAAACTCTGAACGAGAATTGAATCACGGGTGTATTGTGGCTCCTTTCTAGGTGTAATTTTCTTGGGGAGGAGGTTGACAGCGTTTAAACCACCAAGCTGTCTGACATAAGATCTGGTATGCCTTCTCAAATCCTCTATTTCTGTAAAAGGAACAGCGTACAAAGCTTCTTGAGGCTCAAGGTCAGAAATGAGGCGTTCTTGGTCTGTTAATCCAAGATCTGGGCTGTTTGAAATGCTTTCTTTAAGCGGGTTTTCAGTGTTATCTATAACCGCGGAATATTTTCCTCTATCAGCCATGCACTTTTGGCCCTCCTTCTCGCGCCAAAAACTGTTGATGCCTCGGATATCGTAGCATCAATCAGAAAGGGATTCTCCCCGAGAGATGGTCCCAATTAGACTATCTCCCGTTTGGTGTAGGGAATCCGTCCGGTTAGCGGTTCCGGCAACCGTGGGTGTGGAGTTTAAATCCAATTCTACCAGTTATGGCCCGATCCACCTTTCTTTTGGGTTTTATGTATTTTAAATGCGATGCAAGTGCCTAAATTATACGATCTAGATGCAACTAAAACAGATCTACGACTAGGAATCTAAACAAATCTATCTATCATTGCAGGGAACACGCTTAACGGATGAGCAATCAGCTGTAACAAATATGTAAATAAAGAACAGGTAGCTGCTATTTCTCACAATTAAAGCTACAGCAAGATAAAGATCTTGAGAAGATAGCTTCTCATTTAACATGGAACGCATCTATTGCTCATAAAACAGAGAAGGCAAAAAAATAATTTAATCTACGTAACAAGAATAAAGAAACAGATCTAAATGTGACAAACTGAAATTGAACTTAAAGATCCCTGCAAGGAGCAATTTAAGGGCATGAACAATGAGCCACATGAGTTATCCTGAAGAAAGAACAGTTAGCCATTCGATCTAGAAGAGAAATCTACAGCAATGTTAAATATATCAGCAGGTAGCTCCTGACTTAATGTGGAACGCATTCATTGTTCACAAAATTAGAGAAAAACGCACGCAGGAGTAAAATCATTAATACAAAGAAATAGTTCAGATGATAAGAATGATCTCACATTACAGAACAGCAGTCATTAGAATAGTCCAACATACAGCCGTCCAACATCCCAGGCAAAATGTCCATCTCCTGTGGCTTCTATTAGAAAATTCAATTTACAGACTCGATACAAGATAGCTCATATCGTTTTCTCAAATTTCATTCCCTGCAAAAAGTCCTTTCTAATCTTTCCTAGCTTCTATTTATATCTACAAATCTGCCCATTGGGATGACACCTAGCATCCCCACCTGTCATTTACAGGAATTTACTCTCTATCGACCATCAAAAATGACCACTCCTTTTACAAAATCATTTTGACAAAATATAGGGACAGCTGTCCCATGGCTTACGCCTTACATATTCAAAATATATATAGCAGAGAATTGGCTAACACCAAAGCTTTCCTTGCTGGGCACGTGTTTGGCTGAAGAGAGTTGCTCAACTGAATTCAGTTTACTTCATTCCTGTGCGTGAGCTTCTGCTGGCAGAGGGTCGCCCAAGTTAATTGTTACTGATGCTGCCTGGGAAGAGGCCCTTGAATCCCCTGCTGATGCTGCTTCTACTTGGGAAGGGGGAATTGAACTGGCCAGACTTTCTGCCATTGCTGGGGAAGAGGCTGCTGGGAGAGAGGCTGCTGGGAGAGAGGATCCTGGATCTACTGATGCTCCTGCTGCTGCTGCAGCTTTCCTGTCCTCCTCTACTATGTAGCTGTACCAGACACCTGTGTCCCTTATGATTACGTTCACTGCAGCAGGAAACAAGATTTTCTGAGAAGTCACATTTTTCCCGAGCTCTGTTTTAATGCTTTGAACTTCTGCTATTGCAGCTTGATGTACCTCCTTCAGCAGATGGTTGTGAAGTGATGATGAACCAATATAATGCTGGAGATCATCCATAGCTAGGACATCAATCCTTTTCACATACTCCATCTGGATGCCTAGCTCTTCCTTTAGCTGAGACAACCGCTGCTCCTTTTCCGGGAAGTCTTCTAGGGTCTGAGGGAAGCTCAATGTGCAGTTGTCATGGACTCCTTTGAGCTTTTGGTATAGGATGTTAATTCTATCTGTTGTTCTCTGCACACTGGTTATCAGCTTATTGGCATAGTTCCTGCCAAACTCTAGCAAGGCTATATCTTCATTAAAATCGTCCACAGCTTTAAAAGGAAGATGCGGGGGGAAACCCCCTTTCCCTTCTCTCCATGCCATCTGACTTATGACGTTTGCCTTGACACGAGTATTCTTAGCTTTGAGCATGTGGGCCTCCGCATTAATTTCTTTTAATCTGACTATCATGGCCTTGAGCTTGCAAACCTCGTCAGTGATCAGCTCCTGCGTGTCGTTTATTTGCTTTAGAATGCTGCAGGACAACTCGTGGAAAGGAGACATGTCTACCATTTTGCTCTGAGCCTGCTCTAACCGCTCAGCTAATGTTTGCTTGTCTGCTTCTACCTGAGAAGCCTTTTCTTCTACTCCGTTCTTCTCCGCTTCTACAATCATCATTTGGATTGTTAGCTGGTCCTTTTCCTCCTCCAGCTGGCTGTACTTGTTTGACAGCTCCTTATGTTCAGCGTACAAGCAATTATACTTGTTCACTGCCAGATCTCTTTGGGCTTGCTCATTAGCCACAGTTTGTTGTAGCATACGAGCTCTCTTCCTTGTCAATTCACTATCTCTTACCATCACGCCTACATTGGCCAGGGATGATTTTGCCGTTGCTACAGCTGCGGACGCCATGGCAAAGGGATCTTGGTTCATATTCTGCATTATAGTGACCTCCCGATGGGTAACGATGTCTTCATGAAAGGGACTTTTGAGCCTCTCTTCTGATTTGAGGACCATTGCTTTTCTTTTCTTGTCATAGACAAACTCATTCCACTTGGACACCGTACGCTTTCCCGATGGAGTGTACGGGACAATTGGTCGGTTTATGATGTCTATGTCTTCTTCTTCTGGTGGGGTTCGGACTTCCTGAGCAGGGTCTCCTCCTTTATCTTGGGTACCAGAGCCACCTGCTTGAGAGGTGTCTATTTCCATGTCCTGTATACCGGATCCACCTGCCTTGGCATCTTCCCTTGTCTTCAATTCTTCTTCCGCCCTCTTTTCTGCCTCAGCCTGTTCAGTTTCAGCTTCTTTCTGCTTTTGGGCTTCCTCAGCCTCTTTCCGCAGTCTTTCATTTTTAGCTTCTTGCTGCTTTCTTGCTTCCTCGGCTTCCCGCTGTAACCTCGCCTCATCTCTTAATCTGAGCTCTTCCTGAGCTCGGGCATCTTCAGCTTCTTTCTCCTTTTGTTGGCTAGTCTTCTGGGCCTTGGCTGAGCTAGAGCTTGCTCCAGTACCTTGGCGACAGATCCGTAGCTCAGTCATGTTGCTGATGCCTCTGAATGCTTCTTCCTCGGCATCAGGGTAGTGGGATTACTCGAAGTGGGCATAGATATCCTTGCAATGCTCGGCCACTTTACCCTTTCTGTCGTTCCTGTGGAAGATAACCTCACCGAAGTGGAAGGCCTTCAATTCTTGAACAAATTCATCGGCAGAGGCAACCCCTGAAAACTTGTAAGCACCTATGCAGAAAGGTAGGGGGGAAAGGAAGCCTTATGTTGCTTGTGGAGCATTGCTCCAATCCCATCCAAGAAGAGTTGTCTTACTGCTTCTTTGAGAACCACATAGTCTGTGGCATACTGCGGCAAGATGTATGGGGGCTTAGTCCCTCCAAACATTCTTAGGTAGGTACCTTGCTCCGAAAAGTAAAAGTCCCCATAATCCTCAAGGACTTCCAAATCATTTTCTGACAGGCAGTTAGGTTCTTCTTTGAACATTTTCTCATATAGGGGCATGATGAACCCCTCACAGATTAGTTTGTAGCCGGGCTTGTAATTCTGAGCCCACAACATCTTGAATGCGATATAAACCGGGGCGGTGGACCTATCCCATGTACAACCCAATTTGGGGAACTCTATCTTGGCCAAAATACAATCTATCAGATATGAAGACATGAAGAATTCAGCCTTCTTCAAGGCTAGCCCTGGCTTAGCAGCAATTATCATCGAGGCCAGACTATCTGACAGGATAGTGGCCCAGTCAAACACTGTTCCCTGAAATGCCACATAGTGAATGATAGGGATCCACTGGATTTTGTACACCGTACCATCGGGCATGCCGAAGATTCTGCACAGCATTAAAGCGATCAATCTGTAAGGGGCTCTCAGGTTCTGTACGTCATATTCATCACTTCCTTTCTTTCTCAAATGCTTCCCTGCCACCAGTAGCTTCTTGGCCATCTCGATGTTGTTCATCTAGCTTAACCATTCATCAGTCAGAGCTTGTTGGACACGGGGAAATCTGTAGGCTGCCGTGAGATATGCGGGTTGAAATGAGGCGATAGCCACTTTCCCGCTATCATTTATCACTCTTCCTTCAGCATCGGCATGTTGGAGTATCCATCCGATCACTTTAGTACAGGGGAACAACTCAGGGCGGGTAGCGGCTCTAGTTATGCCTGAGGCTCTGATATTGAGATAGATTGGTGCTTCCTCTAGAAACATATCTGGGATTTCTTGGTCCCGGATCATTCTGTAGATGTCACCCCATCTGATTTCTGGAGGGACACCAGTGGTGCACCTAGTGTCTTGGAGTGAAGTTTCAGTTTTAAGAGGGGCAGGTTTCTTTTCTGTCATCTTTGCCTTCTTCTTACCGGTTTTTGGCATCTTGACTTATCCCTGATAGCACCCATATACACGTCATCATGATTTTGAGAAACATACTGTGAGATTTTAACAGAGAGCATCATTGTTTTGATTCATGAATGAGACAAAGAGTAATGTGAAGTTGTGTACTTAGGAGGCACAATTCATCATTTCAATTATGCAATACAAATTTAAACATTTGAATCTTTTAAAGGGGGAAGCTTTGGGGTGTTCCTGAGAGAATAGGTGTGTCGCGGAAGCAACGTGCTTTCGGTTTAGCTCTGGGGACAGGATATCTTTCGTCTACGCTGCGGTTTGAAAGGCCAATGGCGGGTAAGCTCGGGGAATAGACTTTGTGACGAAAGGGAAACCCCTTTCGCACTTACGACTCGGCGAGGGCATTCGAATGCTAATGTCATTTGTGGCACTTGCCGGAGTGTTCCATGGGCAGTATTAGCTCGAGCGAGGGAAATGGCGCCGGAGACCTACTGACGACATGGCTCGGGTGGCCATAGTCTCGGGTTTCGGCTCGCGCAACTTGAATGTTCACGGGGTTTGAATAGGGGCAATGGCGCCGGTTTCTTGGTTTTGACATAGGTAGAGGGATACGCTTTATGAACAGACCCGGGGTTTCACGTCTCAAGCGTTCGGCCGGGGGTATAAAAGGTCTGTGGGCTTCGACGGTTTAACAAAAAGTCAAGGCATGCAGCCCGGGGATAAAAATGGAACAGGTTTACCCGCCCAAAACCAACCGTATCTACTCAAAAAAGTTAACGTTTTAACCAATGTCTGCTTTGTATGACGAGACGAGAACTCCATTCAACTGCGTCTGACGGGAAAAACATAGCCCTTGATGGGTGTTTTGTCCGTCAAAATCCCACTAAAACTCATTGTTTTCAAAACAAAAGGACAACCAAATAGCGAAAATCAAGGTTAAAATCCTACTTGGCACCGCGGGGATCGCTAACTGAGGTGGCCGCAACGTGGTTGCACAAGACGAGCTGGAACGGTCGCGCGGCGTTCAATGGATTTGTTTATAAAACAAAATGGCAATGGGTTGGCTCGTACCCCGTTGATTATTTATATGGGCCAGGCACGTGTGGGGTGTTAATTCGGTTGGTGGGGTTTTTAAACCGGTTTTAAATGCGTCGTACGCCGTCGATTATCGGGTCGCCTCGATTTGCGTGCGACCGCCTCTTGCAGGGAAAACTGGTGAATCTTTCCCGTCGTTGCGGGAGGATGTAGTGGAAGCAATTGCTGTGCCGGGAGGAAAAGGTGGACCTCTTCCGCACCAAATGAGCGTGCACAGAACTTTGGAAACGGGCTCCCGCGGTAGCGGAGAGGAAAAGGATTCGGCGTTTCGGAAGGATTCGGGAAATGTTTCCGCACAAGGCTTCCGCGGTTGCGGAAGGCTTTGGTGAATGCCTTCCGCGACGTTTCGGGCGGCTTCGTCGAGTTCCTCCGTGATCTTTTCACGAGTTTTAAACAAGCGGCTTTCGCCACTGCGGGACGACACGGCGAAGGTTTCCGCCATTTCGGAAGGAAATGATGAATTGCTCCGCCGTTTCGGAAGCAGAACCGTTTCGGGAGGAAAACTTGAATTGTTCCGCCGGTTCGGAACCAATTCCTCAGCGGATTCCGCGATTACTTAACAAAGAATTTTCTGAGTCTTTCCGAGCGGTTTAAGCGATTGGCTTTCGCCGTTTCGGGAGGATATCCCGAAGGCTTCCGCGCTTTCGGGAGCAAAGGCTGAAAGGCTTCTGCGATAGTTCCTTAAAAAAAAAAAAAATTCTAAGTTCTTCTCATAGTTTCGGAAGAAGTTCGCGAATTTCTCCGTAGTATTTCGGATGACTTATGCGGATGGCTTCCGCCGTTTCGGGAGGAAAACCCGAAGGTTTCCCCAGCTTTTCAACCAAACATTCCAAATTCTTTTCGGGCGTCTAAGGTGAATGAGTCCCGCCATTTCAGGATAAAACCGGAGCCTTTCCGCGGTTGCGGAAGGCTTGAGCGAAGGGTCCCGCCATTTCAGGAGGCGTTGCCCAATGGCTTCCGCAGCCTTCGAAAAATTCTAAGTCTTTCGGGTGTCTTTCCCAAGTTCTCCCGCCGTTTCGGGAAGAAAAACCAAAGGTTTCCGTACTTCTTTCTCACGGTCTATAGTTTTGACAAAGAAAATCTAAGTTCTTCTCTTCGGAAAGGTTGGACGTTTGGCCTCCGCCGTTGCTGGGAGATAGCCCGAGAGATTCCAGAACGTTGGGAAAAATCCTAAGTTCCCTTTTGGCTCTTTGGGGGAAAAACTGGAAGGATTGATGGCAAGCTGTTCAGTTGGGAAACAAGATTTTAGGTTGAAAACACAGCTGACGGCTGGGATGGCTTCTTAGGCAAACTTTCTACAAAAATGAAAGGAGGGGCCCCAAAATGTACAAAATTTTGGGGAGGGGTGTTGCTGCAAGAACAGAACTTGTCTTGTTTTTCCCATTTCATGTGTATTGTATGGATCTTTGATATGAAATGTATCTAGTTTAGATTTGAACTTAATCTTTGCTTCAAGGTATTTGGAGGCTTGCATGCTTGTTCTTTGTTCAATTTTAACATGTTCTACATTGGAGCTTTGGGATCAAGAGCTAGAAGCGGGACAAACGTCGAATTGGAAGGTGAGTTACATCTTTCACCTCTTCTGAATGCATTTAATCTTGTTGTGAAGATTAGTTTAGGAACTCAAGGTAGCATTTGTTTCCTTTTTGTCTTAGCATAGATTCAATGCATCCTGCTTTATCCTAAGAGAGTTTCTACCTATCCGTAGGGAGAAATATCTGCAACAAAAACTGGCGACCATATTGGGGACTGAATCCATTTTCTTTGCTTGTGAAGCTTGCTTTCACTCATTGATTGTAAGAATTGGGTTCTTTCACCCTCATTCACTTACCTGTTCTATGCATTAGACTTTTGTTACAGATCAGTAAGTCCTCTGGGTTGGCAAACCCTTGAAAAGTCAAAATCTTTTCTCAAAATTCTGCCTCTTTCCTCTTGTTCACACACTACCGCGCCCCCGTAACTGCCTACAGAGCGGTAGTACCGCACCTTAGCCATTGTCTAGAGTGCGGTAGTCTAGCAGTACCGCACCTTAACCACTGTCTAGAGCGTGGTAGTCTAGCAGTGCCGTGCCTGAACAACTGTCTAGAGCGCAGTAGTCTATCAGTACCGCTCCTAGGTGGCCTGCAGGCCTGTGGTAGTTCCTGGAAAGTGTGTTTTATTTGGTTTGTTTGGTTTTTGGGTCTTTTCAAGATTTGGATCCATGTTGGCCCTTTGAGTAAACACTAGTGTTTTGGTTTCATTTTTAAGCGAAATGGGTTCGAGGGGGGGCCATGAATCGTGCATCCTACAGTCGTTTTGACCCATATTAAGGTTTTGAGATCATTTTTTGGTTTAGTTTGTTTGGATTGCTTGGAATCTTATTTACTTTACATCCTATCTAAGGATTGTTGGGAAAGATTGATTCCTTGTCTCCGCTTTAGTTCAAAGAGAAGCTTGATTTTGTCGTTCTTTTACCATATTCATGAAATTGAAACACAAAGGTATTATTCTTGCCTTAATTTAATCATTTGACATTCTTGGTATTACATTCATGAGAAGAAGAAATGCTTGTTTCATATTTATGTGCATTTGAGTTAGACAATATTATTAGGTTCTTCTCTTTGTCTTGCATTTGATTGGAAACATTTGTAGAATCTTTCTTTCCGCGGCTTGGATGTGTCTTTTTCAAGTGTGAAAAGATAGGAAATGGATTAGAATCATTACGTTTGGTTTTCATATGAAGAATTTTTTCATTACTTTGGGTTAGTCTTGGGTACATATTTTACTTCTTTCTATCATTTTGAAAAGAAATCAAATTGCATGTGCATTGGGTTGTGCATATTGGGAATGGAAAAAATTCTTCCTTACTTTAGCTAGTGTTCATCGAAGAGAAAGGCTCATTTCAATTCATCTTCATTCGCATGGTTTGAGTCATCACAACACCATCAAGTTGCACTTCCATAACCCGATTGTGTAAGACAGCCTCTAAAATTAATCTCCCTAACTAAACCAACATCAATCTCACTTGAGGAAATCAAAAGAATTTGGTAGTTAGGTAGGACACCGAGGATAGGCATCAAAATAATTCCCCCTTGTCATTTTTCATCTAAGACATAGTCGTTGTCTTTAGGAAACTAAAATCCTCTAGTATTTGTTGACATGGTTATACACCATTTTATGGAGGGGCCTCCTGACTATTTTAAACCTTCAGGGGTTAAACCACCGCGAGATTAAGAACTAGACGGACTCTATGGAATGCCGCACTCCACTTAGCCCTAAGGCAACATCAATCATTGTCTTCCTTGTATTCATAGCAATGCAAGGGTGATAAGGCAGAAGCACAAAAAACCTTTTCCAATGTGTCATGAACGAGGTAGCTTAGTGACTTTTCTTCTAGGGATCTTTACCCAGGATCCCTTTTGGTAGAGGGATATCCTTCCATTATTGGTCTCTCATTTTGTATTGTTCGACTTGGATTTCATTACCTTGTGAATGATACAATTTGTTGAGGTGTCTAGCTCTTAGTTAGGAGGTTTTGCTTGCTATCTTATAGAGGGTCTTTTTCTTTGTAGGGTTGCTTGTTGGCATTCTGGCCGTTTTGTTGTATAGCTCGCTTCCTGTGGCAGCGGCCTCAGTATAGTTTTTTGAGCTTGCTCTTTTGGCCTGTGAGCCTTGTCTTTTCCTAGCTCCCCTTTTGCATGCTCGGTTGCCTGAGGGTTTTTGAGCTCTTTCTAACAAGAATTCATCCACATCACTTAGTTTTGTTCCATGGAGAATCCACCTCCATGCACCCATGCTCCTTCTGGGACTACCAATCCGGAGACCCATTTTCAAGGGGTACCTTTTAATTTTCCTCCAGTTAGAGATATTGGTCCTCCCTTTATTGCCATGTTAAATCTTCCTGGATTAACCATAGGATTAGCAGTGTGGTTATTCAATCTGGTAATTCCAATTGTGCCCAATGTTTCAAATGTTAATTCTCCACCACGAGAGAGTCAATCCCAAACTAATCCTTCCCCTTCTTCATCGGATGAATCTTCTTCTGTTCCTTCTTCCTCGCCTGATGAAAGCAATAGTGTTAGTAATCAGGTGGATAAGAAGAAGAAGAAAAGGAAAGTTAAGAAGAAGAAGGATAAGGAAGAGACCAAGTGTAAACCATTTGTCCCTAATGGCACTCATTCAACGAAAACACCCCATAAGCCCAAGTTCCCTTGCAAACTTTGTAAGGGTGATCACCTTCTCAAGGATTGCCCCGATATTTCTTGTGTATTCGAAGTGTGGACTAAAAAACCCAAAACACGTGTATCATCAACCTCTAACCATCATGTCGATGACACTCCCTCAACCAGTGACCCCTTGGTGAAGGGTCGAAAGGGTAAAGTCCTATATCCCTGTTGGATATGTAAGGGTATGCACCGTACTTTCCTTTGTCCAAGCATGGATGAAGCTTCACGGTGGTTGGAAGATATTACTAGTTCTCAACTGGTGCTTCAAACAAACAATAGTAATTTGTCCTTCGACCCCTAGCTAGTTGACCATGTGATCAATTCAGTTTCATCTGCAATTGATCCCACTCTCCCTCCCGAGAGTGAAGTGATCGAGTCACTGTCATCTCCACTCGATCCCGCTCTTTCATTTAATAAATTCCAGACTAAAGAAGTCACCTTGACACAATCTTCGTCTCATTCTTATCTTCCAAGCGAGAGTGAATTGGAAACCGCTGATGTTTTCCTTATCGGTTCAGAATGTCCTCGACAACAGGAAACCCTATCTGTTTCTGTGAGACCCCCTCCAAGTACTGGGGTCATTTCCTTTTATTGGAATGGTCTAACAGAATCTTGTCTTCCCTCGAGTGTTCCTTTTCAAATATCTGTAGGAGTTTTTGATAAAGAATTTTTTCGTACGATAGTTGATGAAGGAGCTTCTGTTAGTATTTTATCCTCAACTGCTTGGAAAGACTTAGGTTCTCCTCAGCTTGTGCTCGTCACTGACCAGATACTGGCTTTCAATAGAAGGCCTACTAGACCTTTAGGGTCCCTTTCTCAGTTAGCTATCACTTTGGGAGGAAAAACTGTCTGTATTGATGTCATGGTCGTCCAAGGTCCCTTAGATTTTAATCTACTCCTTGGACGTGATTACGTCTATGCAATGAAGGCTGTAGTGTCCTCACTCTTCTGAGTGATGTATTTTCCCCATCATGGGAATGTTGTGACCATCAATCATCTTTTCTTTGTGACTCCCACTCATCGCATGACTCCTGGTCACCAGACTTCCCTAAATGTTCCACATGTTTTAGTGGTTTCTTCCCCCTAAGGGGGGGATGTTGGAGCAAAGTTTTATCCCGGTTTCAAGCTCGTTAAAAAATGAAACCATTTTCTCAAGCATAGTTTACTTTTGGTTTTAAGCTTGTGTAAAAATGAAACCAACCATCATTTCAAGCATAATTTACTTTTGGTTTTAAGATTGTGTAAAAATGAAACCAACTATCATCCCAAGCATAGTTTACTTTTGGTTTTAAGCTTGTGTAAAAATGAAACCAACCATCATTTTGAGCAGAGTTCCCTTTATGTGTCAAACTCGTTAAAAAATGAAATAGGTCACCATGAGCATAGTTCCCTTTCTATGTCAAGCTCGTTAAAAAATTAAATAGGTTGCCACGAGCATAGTTTATTCTCTGTTTCAAGCTCATTAAAAAATGAAACCGACCCTCAAGCACAGTTTACTTTTGGTTTTAAGCTTGTGTAAAAACGAAACCAATCCCAAGCATAGTTTACGCTTGGTTTCAAGCTTGCGTAAAAATGAAACTACCTTCAATCATATTTTCTTTTTGTTTTAAGCTCATTAAAAAATAAAAAGGACCCTTTTAAGCGTTGTTATTATCTATTTCAAGCTTGTGTAAAAATGAAATAGATCTCCCTTCCATTTGTTTGAGTCTCTCGCTAGAGTTAGGATTTGAACCTTCATTTCATCTTCCTGGGTCACTTGGTCCTGGTTCTCCCTACCCCCCCTGGTGAACACATTCGAATTCGTAGCCATGATTTTTGGGTAAGGAAGAAGAGTAGTCATACAAAACAAAGCTTGGGGGGCATGTTTAGCCGTTAGCAATCATGCCGGGGGAATTTACCAACCTCTAGTCATCATGTTGGGAAGGAACCTGTCAATGGGACTTAACCATGAACAGAGTTTACTATCGGCTTCAAGCTCATTAAAAAATGAAACCAGTAATCTGAGAAAAGTTCTACTCCTATGTCAAGCTCGTTAAAAAATGAAACATATCCTTTCCCTTTGAGTCAAGTCTCCTCATAGACTTAGTACCTGAACCTTCTTTTCACCTGCCTATACTTTAGGCCAATGAAATGAAGCTTGAGAGCATGTTTTCAACCTCTGGAAGTTACGTTGAAGTCAACTTGATCACCTCTCCACACCACGTTGGAGCTAAGTCACTTACTTCTAGCAATCATGATGGGGGCATGTACCAACCTTTGGATTTCATGATGGGAAGAAGTTCACCATTGGGAACATTTTCGAGCATACTTTCCTTTTTAGGTTTCGAGCTCATTAAACAATGAAAATTATCCTGAGCATAGTTCATTTTCTATTACAAGCTCGTTAAAAAATGAAGCAGACATCATGATCATTCTTCCAACTTATCTTCGAGCTCGTTATAAACAGTAAGATGGTGTTTGAGCTTACTTTTCCTTTTTCGTGCTCTGGTTAAAAATGAAAAGTGGTTTGAGCTTACTTTTCCTTTTTCATACTCTAGATCCAAACATGAAAAATATTTCGAGGGCTTTTGATACCATTATCATGCTCGTTAAACAATTGGAGTAAAAAGGTGTGTCTAATGAGTATAGGTTTATCACTTTATCCGGCCTCGCTAGACTATTTATGGAAAAGGAATTGTGCCGAGTTTAATTTTCCTTTGTCGTACTAGGTCATCAACCATGACAAAGTTGTTCATGAAGTCCTCTTTAAGCTCTTTTCAGACTCCCTAAATAGGAAAATATTGCCAAGTGAAATTGATTCGTTCACGCTTGTAAAAGGATTTGAATGATTGTCTCCCTAGTGATAGTTTACCCCTTTTTTGGACTAGGGGGCACTACTTACGAAAAAGGAATACTCTAGCCAATCATGACTAGAAGATCCCTCTCCCACGTTGTTTTACCATTTTTCGGGCGATGAGGCTAACTTTACGAAAAAGGACCATTGGAGTCTTCTTTAGTTCTTTTCAGACTCTCTAAACATGAAATGACGACCGAGTTTTCCTTCCTTGGAATTGTTAAAATTCAACATCGAAGGGCCCACTTTAGGACGAACCCCTCCTTTCTCAGGTTTGAAAAACATGTGATATTGGACTCATCTATGAGATGAGCTATACCAAGCATCTATTATCCTCCTCAAGCTCGTAAAACAAAAAAGAGGTACTCGTCCATCATGTCGGGGGAAAATGGGAAAATGAGTCAAGTTTACCTTGTTGGCATCTTGTGAGTCGTCACCTCTGAACATGGCATGCATCCTCACCTTGTCTATTTTGGGTAGTCAGTCTTGATGATAGTGTCATCATTATGATCATGCGTCCTCATTATTGCTATGATTTCACACTTCATCTGTTTCTGTCTGTTCAAGTAGTCCCTGCTGCCAAGCTCTATTTCATGCCATTATATGTTCAAAGGGTTATTACCTTGAGTCCACCTCCACTTCATGTCAAACCTTCCCTTTGTGTCAATACATATTCTATTGTTTCATCGGTCCATACTATCTCTCGTTTTGATTTTGTTTCGATGATGTGGGAATCATTATGGCCCACCTTCGACGAGTCTATTCCTGTCGACACCAAATCATTATCTAGGAATTAGGCTTAGGAGTCAACCACTAGTACCTTGGTTCCTGCATGCCTAAAAGGCAGGTTTCCTTGTATTCAACAGTAGGTTTTCATCGATGACCTCTGATTGAATGATCTCTCAAATGCTCGACATCAACTCCTTTATTCGCATTTCGTTGAGATGTACTATAGATACCTCGGGGATCATTGTCATCATTGGTGATTTCCCTCGCATTTGTTAACGGTTCACATAATTGACCAGTAATCAAAAGGTTTCTACCATGTTCAACTTCAACACCTTGTAATCACATGGCTAGATTCATATCATTTGCAATCGGGTAGAAGACCCTGGACACCCTTTTGTATTTTGATTACGTCCAGGTTGCAATGGAGATTTTTCTGTATTGTCACACAGATCCACTTATGTATTGGTCATGGCTATGCCATTATTGTCTCATGGATCTATGCTTGTTTATAGTAGGCATGATTTGTCTATAGTCTATATAATCTCAGTACTCATGGATATGCAATGTATTGGTCGGCAGCCATGCTTTGAGTCATTTGTTTTCGAGCATGGGAATGCCCGCCTCGGTGGTATATCTGACATTTTGTTTCTATTTCATATCCTTGTTGCTCCCCTCGATGCTATCTTTGAACCATATTTGTAAATTCTTTCGGCCATCAGTCTCTTTTGACCTCACACTTTAGGGGGCATTTGTTACACCGCAATATTACACATTATGTATTGGTGTCGCATCCTTGCACTAGCAACCTAAACGACAGTTTCCCTTAAAGATCATTTGAACATTTAGAGTGAAAAACATTGACTGAACACTAAAAGAAAAACCTTTTTCTGCCATCTGCCAACCCAACTTAGCCCTGTTTGTGAACACTACTACTCCCTACACATCTACAGGGGTGCGGTAGTCAGCACTACCATGCATTGCTTCTTCTCTGGGCGCAGTACTACCACGTGATGCTCAGTTATAGGGGCGTGGTAGTATGAAATTAGCCTGTTTGCCTTGGATTTTGGGATTTCAACCTTCGAGGAGATTTTGTTGGGATTACCACCTTTGGTTCGATCCTAACTCCTTCTTTGTTTAGCTAGCCTGATCCACTAAACCCTCCATAGATCCACACTTCTCTCTTGTTGGTTAACCTTCCCATGTGCTATAAGAGAGAAGCTTTCCATGGGCCAAAGGGAGGACTTTTGGGGCATCAAACCTATGATTTTCATACTTCTGTAGAGATAGCTAGAGGAAGCACTTGGAGCTAGAGGATTGGCTTGGATATCAAGCAACCTTTGTAAGTACTCTTCAAGTTTGTAATAAAAGATAACTTGTCTTGTTTTTTCCATTTCATGTGTATTGTATGGATATTTAATATGAAATGTATCTAGTTTAGATTTGAACTTAATCTTTGCTTCAAGGTATTTGGAGGCTTGCATGCTTGTCCTTTGTTTGATTTCAATAGGTTCTACATTGGATCTTCGGGATCAAGAGCTAGAAGCGGGACAAACATCGAATTGGAAGGTGAGTTACATCTTTCATCTCTTCTGAATGCATTTAATCTTGTTGTGAAGATTAGTTTAGGAACTTGAGGTAGTATTTGTTTTCTTTTTGTCTTAGCATAGAGTCAATGCATCCTGCTTTATCCTAAGAGAGTTTCTACCTATCTATAGGGAGAAATAACTGCAACATCACCCCCAAGATGGCAGCTACGTCCACAAGAACTGTTGTTTATTATAAATGGGAAGGGTTCAATAGTTCCAGTCTGCGGACTCAGTTGTAGACCCTCTTCTCTCTTGAATGGGCCTCTGTGCATGCAGCCGTTGAGCCTCTTTACAATAGTCTCTCAATAGAGATCAACAAAAGTATTAACCCAAATCAACAACGATCAACCCTTCCCTTAAAAAAATGCCCTATTTATAGATCGTGCCCTTAGGTCACATATTTAAAATCATGGTAGGCTCAAGGAAAATCCCTAAGGTACCCAAAATGGTGCGGTTACCCCGCTAACCAACTCTGCTAGGCTATGATAGTGACTCATCATCGTGGCTGCCCTTATGCATGTTTATAGCTTCTTGCATTTTCTGACTACACATGTCTTTCATCTATTCTGTTGAGCGCATGTCGATGGGTCGCTTTCATCCCGTCGTTCCTTCTCTAACGGTTCCATGTACACGGTCCGCTTAGTGCTTCCTTTGTTCTTGCGATTGATCGCTTTCCTTCTTCAACACTCCTTACCCACCTGTCGGGAATCTCGGAGTATCTTCCCCAAAATAGATCACCGATCGATCTTACCAGAACCCATATTGTTTTCCTTCCAAAATGCTGCCATGCTCGATCTTTGTGGCATTGGCACTTCACGGCGCTGGATCTTCGCCACATTGTAACTCTTACTTTGTCGATGCTGCGCTGCGCTATAATTTTGCAACTCCCAAAACTAACTTTCCCAAAAAATGACTTGACTTGGGTCACACCCAACATGCCCTTACATTTACATGTGGCTCGTCCCCAAGTCACTTTCAGTAGTTTCACTGTGTTGTGATTCTCCTTGCTGAGCTATATTCGCAGTGACTTCTTGATAAGTTGTGCTTAGCTTTGCAACTGTGTCTTTAGCTTCTTTCTCAACTTTATTGACAATTTCCAACACATCTGGTGTTAAGTTTTTCTTATCCTGTTCTTGTACTGTTATCTTTGACTCACAGAGTTCTTGGAGTTTCTCTTCAATCTCTTACAAGATGGCATGAGCTTCTTCCTCCAGGGGCTATGAATTTTCCCCGGTTTCAGCCTCCCTTTCTCTTAAAACTATGAGTTCCCTCTTTAGTTCTTTGAATTCTACAATTCATCGGAGTCTCTCTCTTGTCGGCAGGGTCTTCATCTATGCATTTAGAGAATCTAACTATGCTTTTTTTTCCTGCAAGTCGTTTTGGACCTGCAGTAGCTGAGGTTCCTCTTGTACCACAGTCCATACTCTGGTTGCTTCATTCAACAAGTTCTGACACTTAGCTATTTCGTTGGATATATTTTATGCCGCAGCCTTCACTTCTACTGCACTCATCTCTATTTGATCTAGCGGTGTCTTAGGGAGGTTTTGTGCTTCCATGTTAGCAATTTTTTTTTTTGTAGTCTATCTCCATGTCAGCCATTTCATCCTTAAGATTGCTTACTACAAAGCTGGTCTTAATGATGGTATTTGTGCGCTCTGGATGCTCATCGCACTCCAGTATTTTGGCGCAGACCAAAGCAACGGTCTTCTCTATTCTTTGGCGTTGCTCCTGTGCACTTTCAAGTTCCTTACTCTTTTACACACTTTCTTCTTGCAACTGTTTATAGTTTGCTTGTAAGTCCTGGTGTTGGCTCAAAGTGACCATATCTCTGTCATGGATTTCCTCCACCATATGCAATTGCAGATTATGTAGACCTTCTAGTGGCAACATTGCAATATCAATATCCACACGTGATAAGTTCTTCACGGCTTCAGCTGATTCATCACTTGGAAAAATTATGCTTAGTAGGTCCATGTGGATGATGCATGGTTGTGGTGCCATGGTTAGAGCTAAGGGCATTTTATTTTGCTGAGATGTGTCCCCTGATCTTCCTTCTAACTCAGATTCTCGAGTCAAGTCACTCTGGACTTGCTCTATATTTGCCACTATGCCTTGCAAGCTGGTGATATTTTCTTGTAGACTAGCTTGAATCTCCTCAATTACTGTCTTTTAGGGATAGCGCATCTTCCAAATGTGCACCAACCCTGGACACGACGATCTCATAATAATCATCATGCAACTTTGCTTCTGATGGGTCTTTTTTGGCTTTCTTCTTCTTTTTTAGTCGTTTCTCCTGTACTGAGCTTTCTAGTCCCTTTCGTTTTCCTGCTGGTGACTCTTCAATGATCTTTGTCATGGATGGGGTACTTTATTCTGAGTCTGAGTCGATGACCATTGGTCCTTCGACCTTCCATTCATCTAAACACTCCTTCATGAGAAGATCTATAGCAACTTCATTAAGGTGATAGTTCCCTGGGAACCACTCTGGATTCTTGTTCTATGCCTTTGGCGAGATGTAAATACAATGCATATCAACTTTACAATTCAGATTGCGGATATATTTTGTGGTTACCTACATTGAGATGTGTGGTGTGCGAATGATGACATCGCACAACTGTTCATAGTATGGGAATAATACTTCGTTTGAGGCATGTTGTTAGTCTGGTTTCATATTTTCCCAGAGATTTGCATACCTGGGTCCTCGAAAATCATTGATGTTATATGTGAGACCGACGTAATACTTTGGTTCCTTCTAGCCTACAAAGGAGATTAGCACCATTAAACAACTGTAATGAAAGGCGGCTCCATCGACTTGATTGTTGTGGACATCGTCCAAAAACTCGTTTAGCAGATACTAACACCAATTGAACCTTACTCCATGTGCTGCCTTCCCAGCGAGGTGGACTGCTCCGACTTGTACTTCTGTTGGTATGGCTTTCCATAATACTTTTCCTCCAAGCAACTACACTATAAACCATGTGGCACCATCTTGTATCTCATATGTGATGAAAACTCTTTTTCCTTTGCTAACATTGAATTCCTCCTTCATCTGCATGGCAATCTCTTTGTCCGTGGTTTTGCCCCCAAAAATATTATGAGGGTCGTCGCCTCACTTATTGAGTCCCGTGATCCTATGGATCAAGTCTATGTTGAGATCGACAATTCTGCCTAGCCAAAGGTAACCTTGGTGTGTGTGCAATATCAATGTGCGCACCACCGCATTGAGTTTAGGACTCCTATCTTCGAAGTGTGGAAGCCATAGCAGGTTTAGAAGCGCTGATTCCATGACGTCGAAAAGCCAACTCTGCGCTACCAGTAGTGGGTTGTTCTTCATGTCCATTTTTCGGCACATGTACCTATCTAGTTGAAACTGTGGGTATTTCGGCTCGTCGGTATCCTTTTGCTATTGTAGTAAGTCGTAATCCTCAAACTTGAAATCTGTGAGCTTTCCCAACAAATTTTATTGTGGCTTGACATGATTAGACATCGGCTGTTATACCTCAAATTGCCACACCATGTGTAAGTGAGAATATACATGTTTCACCACCATGGAAAACATGATTTTTATGCCTCCTAAGGGTGTTAGGACCCTTCATTCTAATGTTGGTACCTTCCCTAGTCACACTTGGAAGAAAATCCAACAAGAAAAAGGTCGAAACCCACAGTAACCACCTCCAAAAATTAGCCTTCTGGAATTACCACGCCTTGCATGCCTATAGGGTAGTGGTAGTGTCACTACCATGTCTTGCATGCCTATGGGGGAGCGGTACTACCACGCTTTGCTTAGTTATAGTGGAGCAATAGTTTTGGTTTAGGCTTATCCCTTTGATTTTGGATCTTGGATCTCATGGAGATTTTCTTGGGATGAGGTACCCCTTCGAATCCCATCTCACTTTCCCTCCTTGGCATGACTTAGATCTTTGATCCACATATTATTCACTTAGATCCATAATCTCCTCTTAGTGGTTTGTGTTAACACCCAAAAAGTGCTCACTAGCTCATTTCCCTATTCACATGACCCATTTGTCCACTTTTTCACCATCTGAGCCTTTGAAACCAACAAAAGGTCACCAAAAGACCTGAGTACACCCCTTTTCCCACTAAAAAAGATTATTTTTTCCTAAAAAACATAAAAAACCCTCAAAAAGGGTCCAAATTCCCAAAAATATTAAAAAGGGAATATAAATATTAATTTTATTCAAAAAAGGAAAAAAGGAGGGAAAAGTACCTAAACCATGTTGGTCAATACCATTTGGTTTCCACAAAACCACAAATGGTATTCCCCACCACCAAAACCTATAAAAAGGTGGTAGGGGCTCCTCATTTCACATCCATCCATTATCTCATCCTCATGCTGCCGAAATATCCCTTGAGTATTTTGGCCATTGTTAGCAACCTTGGAGAAGGAGATCTCTTGGAGCTTGGAGCTACTTATCTTGGGAGTTGCTCTACATCAACCTTCACCATTGGAGGTATTACTATTGCAAGCATTAGCTTGCCCCATTTTTAAATACAAATTTATTCTTTCAGATTTTCTTGTTCTTGTTTTAAAAATATTTCCATTATTTGCTTATATTCTTTCATAGATCCATGATTAGTTTTGTTTAGATTAGTTTCTTGTTTAATTCTATTGAAACTGCTGCTACTAGTTAGCAGGTGCCCATAGCACTAAGCCTGGTTGCAAAACCAGGCCAACAGTTTTTGGCGACTCCGCTGGCTTTGAACAATAGATCTCAAATTTTGCTTTCAATTTTAGTTTTTTATTAGTTTTTAGCCTTTAGATCCATAGATCTGCCATCCTAGACAGCAGATCTATTGTTGCTCTAGGTTTTGGCCCCATCTATTGCCATTAATAGCCCAGAGTTCTCAATTTTTGGGTTCGTTTATCGGCTCCCGTGCACGACTTTCACCTCGCGGTTTTTAGCCTATCAGTCGCGCGGCTCATCGTGGCTTTTCGGCTTTTTTCCGCGCGGTTCCCTGCAGCTTCGCGGCCTATTTCTGCGCTGCACAGCGCGGCTTCGCGGTCATTTTCCGCGCGGCTCATTGCGATTGTGCACCGAAATACCGCGCTGCACATCACGGCTTCGCAGCTAAAAACCCCGCTGTCCATCGCGACTGTGCGACAGAAACCCGCGCGGTCCATCGCGGATTTTCTGTCAAAACCCACGATGCACATCGCGACTTTTAGCCCGAAACCCAGGATGTGATTTTTTGGCCGCGCAGCTCAATTTTCAAACGATCATATCTTGCTCTCTCGAACTCCGTTTGAAACGATTTTTTTCTTTCAAATTGGGTGTTTTCGATCAAGGAATCCAAATATGCTATTAGATTTAAGAAATTTTTCATAGAAATTTATCTAATCTTTTATTTTAGTTTTATTTATCACTTCAGTTCACCCATTTTGGCCCATATTTTCCAGTATTAAAATTCCAGCATTGTTAACAGCCATAGGAAAATTTCACTATTTAAAATGCACATGTGAAAAAGTCTTTTTAAATATTTTCAGAAATTGAAAGAAGGATTTGATTGCATTTTATCTAGATTAAAATTTTTGTTGTTTGCTTCTTTAATATTTTGCCCATGGCAATTATTGAAAACGAAATCCATTTATTTCGAAAAGAAGTTATATTATTTGTTTTCCTGTTTGAAAGATCCTTTGTTTTTTGAATAGTCCTTGAAAAGCATTTAATTTCCATTTATTGAAAAAGTCATAAAATTTGCTTTTGTTTTCAAAAGATCCTTTGTTTTTTGAATACTTAGCATTTACTTTTTTCAATTTCAGTTTAAAATACCACACGTGCACCCAATCAAACACTAATTTTAAACTGAGCCTTAAAACTTACCATAATTTCAACCCACTTTTAACCCCACTTGGGGAACACTAAAAGAACTTTGCAGCTAGGTAGTGTTGAGGGGATAGGTGTTCCAATAACACCCCTCAGTTATTACATCTGAGACATAGTTGTTGTCCTTTAGGGAGCTAAAATCTCTTAGTATTTATTGGCACGGTCACAACCGGTTTATGGGAAGGCCTCTCCCCTAGGAGGGTT
Source organism: Larix kaempferi (assembly GCA_027924585.1). Taxonomy (NCBI): domain Eukaryota; kingdom Viridiplantae; phylum Streptophyta; class Pinopsida; order Pinales; family Pinaceae; genus Larix; species Larix kaempferi. The sequence continues at coordinate 18,249,626 of BSBM01000858.1, read as the reverse complement.
GAAGTCACGAGGATGGTTCCGGAATCCTAAGTGGAATACCGAAATCCATTCAGTAACCGAAGGGCTACCATTCGCAGTTCTCGGGATATACCTGTATAGGGGTATTGCGATCAAGGACCAAACGGCAGATTTACCTTTTCTCGACATGTCATGAACGGAGTATCCTAGTAGCCATTCTTTAGGATTGATTACCCGGTGTCCCTCCCAGTAGGGGGATATCTAGCCGTGGACTCAACACTCAATATTATTTGACTTGGATTTCATCACCTTGCAGAGAATATAGTTTGTTGATTCACAATACTTTTAGTTAGGTGTTTGCATGATTCAACCCACCTTTGGTCTAGTTACACCTATTTTTTCTAGAAGTTGTTTTCATGTTGGTACTCTGACCATTTGTTGCATCCCTCCACTTATTGTAGCACAGCTGCTAGAATAAGTGCCTTTTTTGAGGTTTATTTTTTGGCCTGAGAGCCTTCATTTTCACTCCCCTTCTTGCACCCTTGGTTGCATTATGGTTTTGAGTTTTTTATACATTACCATTTTACACATACAGATTTTTACAAAAAAAACTTATTTCTCACCATTGAGAATTTTAAACGTTCTCATCGTCTATAGGGCGAACTCCCAGAGTTCAATCTACTTGGCTCGCCACGTCACCGACGCCGAGCCTTATCCCTTGACTCGACACATCGTCAGTCAACTAGACAGTCATCCGATTCTGACATGCCTCACTTCACTTCTGATTCTAAGGCAAAATCCGAAAACCCCACTGCGTTATTCCCAACCAACCTTATGGCTGGAACACCTTTTGACCCACTTTTTACCAGCACCATAGGAGAGACATCCACAGACCCTTCTACTGCGGTGCCATTCATGGCAACACCCACCCCCCTAGGTATGCCTAATATGGCGGACACTCCACATTTAGGAATGCCCAACACAGGGCCACCTCCTGTTATAGGAATTCCCAACACAGGGCCACCACCTATTATGGGTATGCCGAATATAGGGGTCACACCCCTTCTCACTTCCACAACCCAGATTCCAGGAATCACCACTACTATTCCTAACCCAAATGTAACCCATGTTGCACTTGGAAGTGCTGGCCCATACCAGACCACACCTATTGGAGGACATATACCTTCAATACCTAGCATACCTTAAAGCGCTACTAGACCCCTACATCATACCACCATGACTAGGCATGTCCCAGTCCCAGTCACTACATCTGCTAGCTTACCGTACATGGCGAGTCTGAACTTACCAGACTTAGCCAGGCTCACCAATGATCCTATTAGACACGATCCTGCGTGGCCTCAAATGCCCACCAAACTCCCCTCCGACATCCCTAAGTTTGAGGGAAAGGCAGGTGAGGACCCACAGAACCATATCATGTCCTTCCATCTATGGTGTTCCTCCAACTCCATAGTGGACGACTCAGTCCGCCTCCGTCTGTTACAGCACACCTTCACTGGCTCTGCAGCTAAGTGGTATATCGAGCAGCCCCATGGGATGCATGCCACCTTTACCTCCTTTGCCTCAACCTTCCTGCAGTTCTTTCAGTTACCTGTCCGCTATGATGTAGGCGTCGAGATCCTACTGTCTTGCAGATAGAACACGGACATCCACATCACTGACCAGATTCATGAGTGGCATCGACACCGAAGCCTCTGTAAAATCAAGTTAGACGACCGTATCTTCCTAGATTGGTTTCTCAAATCCCTCCTCCCTCTCATTGCGAAGGATGTGGCATCCGAACGACCCCAGTCCGAGGAAGAAGCTATCCTAAAAACTCGAGAATTCGACCTAATTTACGCCTAGTCAGGTTATCTGTATACCGTTATACCAGACGCCCCTCGGGGTGATTCATCCCAACACGATGCGCCGAGGGCATCCCATGCCGCAGATGGCATCATTGGTCGTATGGCCTCGCATCCCCAACCATTTTCCATTATGCGCAATAATAACGACCCCGATCGTTTGCGGGATACATCTCACTCTAGAGCTACAACTTCATATGCTCCCATGGCCCACCCCCACCACACTCATGGACCCCCATGTCCACCACAGTGTTATGGTCATGCACATTCCACCTATCCACCTCTACTTGCACCCCCTACGTATTACCATCAGCAGGACACACATGCTCCTGTTCACTCACAAGCCCCAACAGCTTATTTCCCACCACAGGTAGTCCTTGCTGCACCACAACCTCCAATCGCTCAGACTTATCCTCCAAACAACAACAACACTACCCCTGCCAACCAAAACCCTGATCGACCACCGAAACAGGGTAAGAACCCCAATTTACGAACAAACCACCCATGTTCCATATGCAGGATATACGGCCACTATACACACAATTGCCCCCATTTGGGGCGAGCACGCCAACTATGGTCTGATGACGCCCAACGCCAAGGGCACGCGGCACAACTAGCACCACCTCCTCAACCACAACCCATGGTTCTGCAGAATCCTTTTCCCACACAAGGAATGGCGAACACTCGTCCGTTGGATCCTCCTCAAGGAACCACAGCACCACAACAGCAAATCACATATGCTGCACACACAAACCAACCGATGGATTCATGTAGTCATCATCTCCTTATGATGTCATCATCCAACATGAATCTCCAAATGCGTCGAAACCAATCCGCCCCCACTGCACCTAAAAATCTTCTCCCCATGGTTGAACAACCTATTTGTGGTGCAACTACCTCATTTGTTTCCTCTATGGGACCCGGATTTTACTTAGATGCGCCGATGACCTCAACATTCCAATCCGTTCCACCCCCGTCACCCGCGCCCAAAGTATCTAACCTATGTACCCTGTCCCACAATACATAAACACCCAACAATCAACCATCCGTGTTACCTAAACCACCATTGGTCCCTAGTCACATTGGTGTTACACCCATCCACACAATTCCCTTTCTATTCCCTCCCTCGGGCGTAGTAAGCGCTCCGATTATGGCTACCCTTAGTCTCCCTGGGTTAACCCTGGGATTACCCGTGTGGTATATTTCACCTCCCATTGCCCCGCCAACACCAAATGTCATCCTGCAACCGGTGCAACCCATTGTTACTTCTACTCAACCACCTCCTAGTATTACTACTCCTTCGTCATCGACGAATCCCCCTCCACTCATCAGGCCCACTGGGGGCAGAGTCCCACAACCATACACTGCGGTACCCCCACCCAAGGCAGTTAAACCTCCCCCCGTGTTTTGTGCTCCTCCCAAATGCTCGTTGTGTGATGAGTTAGGCCATCCAACCCATCAGTGTCCACAGTTACCTGCATTACAGGAACACATGCAAATGCTGGACGATGACCCCAACATCCCGGTGGTCAAACTCGATCCAAACCCCATGCCTTGTGAAAAATCACTGCGTACCAACCATCCTTGTGCAATATGCGGAATCTATGGCCATTATTCACATCACTGCCCTAATCTCCCATATTACAGAGCAGCACTGTACGAGTTGAATAATGTCGACCTAGAGATATACCCTCTTCTCATTGAGGAAATTCATCCCCCACCATCTTCCTCCTCAGAAGAAATTAACACCATTTACATGATTTCCATTGGATACCCCTCTGTCCGGTCGACCCCTTCCATTGATCCCTTTGACACACAGGTTCAACCCTTTCAAATCGACCAGGAAACCACATGTCCACATCATGGGGGCAGGCCCAAAACCTTGCCTACTCATCATCATCGTGATCCTCGTCGGAGATACTGGGGGCATCCACCCCACAAAGGGAATCCCCATCATCATATCATCACTTCAGTATGCCACCACGACCCACAGCCTCATGGTATAACACCCCGCCAGCAGTTTCTCAATGCCCTATTGATCTCTCTCTGAGACAACATCTGCACCACATTGACACCTTTGAGTTAGGGGGCATAATAGATTACCTTGACCCCGGGATAGGGGGCATGATCAATCATTTTGAACCTTCCCCATCATCTCTATGTCAACACCCCAATGAGCCCATCGTTCAAACCAACACATATGTGATCCACAATCACAAACCCCATGCACATAGCATGGGGTCAGGTCATTCACCCTGCTGACTTTTTCGCATGCGTGATCTCAACCATTTTTTGAGGTCACATACCACTTGTATATTCAATTTGATTTTATACACATGTATTTCCCCCCGCGGTCATCATTTCTCCCCACCACTGCATCATTGGCTTGGTGGGATCACCTTTATTTGTAGCAATTTTTTAACCTAGTTATTTGCTTTGACCATACCGAAGTCCTTATGACCTCCGTTTTTGACGAGTCTTATATCGCCGGATTCAGTTTTCCGCACTTGAGATCATTTCTCGCTCTCACATCCAGATTTTTAGGGCATTTTTTCCATGCCCCCTCGTCGCCCCGATTTGCATGCCACATCGGCCGTCGTCTGTTTTTGATGAACCTGATATCGCCGGATCCAATTTTCAGTGCTCGTGATGATGCTTGAGATCATTTCTCGCTCTCGCCTCCATATTTTGTAGGGCATTTTTCCATGCCCCCTCGTCACCTCGGTTTGCGTGCCACATCGACCGTAGTCCATTTCTAGCGAGTCTTATATCGTCGGATTCAGTTTCCCGCGCTTGTGATGATGCTTGAGATCATTTCTCACTCTCACGCCCATACTTTTCGGCCATTTTTTTCAAAATGCCCTCTCATTGCCTCAGTTTGCGTGCCACAACGACCGTAGCCCCCTTTTGACAACCTTTATGTCACCGGATCCAGTATCCCGCACTCATGATGATTCTTGAGACCTTTTCTCGCTCTCATCAATCCCTTTTTGTTCGGTATAATTTTATCCCTTTTTCGGACCGAGCAATCCCTTTTACGAAAAAGGCACTTAGGGAGTTTCTGTTAAGCTCTTTTCTGACTCCTAAAACAATGAAAAGATCGTCGAGCAATCTTGCTTCCTTTCATGCTCGCTAAACGTATCTGAAAGGGCGTCTACCTTGTATAAGTTTACCCCTTTTACGGACCTTGTAGACTAATTACGAAAAAGGTATACTCTACTCACATCGGTTAGAAGAGTTCTCCATCTGCATCATTTTATGCTTTTTCGGGCCTTGGAGACTAAACTTACGAAAAAGAAACACCAATGGAGTCCCCTTACCGCTTTCATACTCTCTAAACATGAAAGCGACCACGAGCAATCACCATCATAAGCTCGTAAAACAAACAGGACAATAGTCATAACCACTGCAGAGTCTTCTTATCGCTTTCAGACTCCTTAAAAATGAAAGCACCAATGAGCACGAATAGTCCTGGGCTCACAAATCCACAGGACAGTACCATCTCAGAGCACACTTTTATCCCTTCTTGGAGCTCATTAAAACTACGAAGAAGGACCCAATGGTGCCTCTTGGCGCCACGACAGATCACATCTACTCATATGACAGCTTCCCCATGATTGGTCGCCTTTGTTCAGAGTATTCTGCAGTATGTCACCTTGAAAATCCCTCGACAGCACCTATCAGCTCGTTCTCCCCCCCCAAAGTCAATATATACCATTCATTCAATCAAAGCAATGATCCCCTCACCTACAAGTCAGTTCCCTACGTTGCCAGGTCAACCATGTCATCATGCTCTGAACAAAGGAAGTTTGAGTCTACCCACTCTTTCACCCAGTTATTTCCCATCCCCACAAGTATGTCAGTCCTACCACAAGTACTACAACACTTCAGTTCTACACCTCGTGCTCCTATCAAGAAAAAATCATTGCCTTGTTAGTTGCTGGTCTCCCTCTGTCGATGACAACCACATTTATTCCAGAGGATAGACCTAGAGGTCCCTATGTCTTGGACTCATTACCATTTATGATGAGTGCCTACAAGTCATTTCGAGAGGAATCCTCAGTGCCTTTCCAAATGATTGTTTCTCACATGCTCGACTTCAACACCTTGATCGCATCGTTGAGATTCGCACAGGACATTGATCCTTTCAGTTATTAGTCGAAGACCCCGGATACCTCCTGACTCCTCAACATTTGAGAATCTTCCTATGGATACCAGTTACACTTTTTCTAGAAATATCCGAGTTGCGCATGGCTACAGTATTCAGAAGTACCCCAGTTTCATACTCCCTTGAGTATACAGTTACATTATTTCTCAGAGATAAATCATAATCTTTGAGTCCCTGTAGATGTTGGACACCTTCAGTTTCAGCAGATCATCAGTTAACCCAGTGTATCAGTTATTAAGATCAGTTATGATCAGGATTATATCCAAAAATAATGTCCCCCCTGGACCATTATGATGTACAAGTAGATTCTTTATGTATTAGATCCCCCTTCTTGGGACTAATTGTTATGTATATGTCTTGATACGAGCATGGGAATGCCCACCTCGTCCATTATCATAGATTATACCTCATTCATATTGAGGCCATGTAATATTTTTTGTTTTTGCAGCTTCCAAGGGCCGTGGCTCCAGTCTCCAACCGGTCTCTTCTCTCCCCTAAAACCCCAGGAAAAAAAAGACAAAAGAACTATGATGTCTATTGGCCATACGATGAGCTCCTGCCCTCACACATCAGGGAGCAATCTGTTAACACCCAAAAAGTGCTCACTAGCTCATTTCCCTATTCACATGACCCATTTGTCCACTTTTTCACCATTTGAGCCTCTGAAACCAACAAAAGGTCACCAAAAGACCTGAGTACACCTCTTTTCCCACTAAAAAAGATTATTTTTTCCTAAAAAACATAAGAAACCCTCAAAAAGGGTCCAAATTCCCAAAAATATTAAAAAGGGAATATAAATATTAATTTTATTCAAAAAAGAAAAAAAGGAGGGAAAAGTACCTAAACCATGTTGGTCAATACCGATTGGTTTCCACAAAACCACAAATGGTATTCCCCACCACCAAAACCTATAAAAAGGTGGTAGGGGCTCCTCATTTCACATCCATCCATTATCTCATCCTCATGCTGCCGAAATCTCCCTTGAGTATTTTGGCCATTGTTAGCAACCTTGGAATAGGAGACCTCTTGGAGCTTGGAGCTACTTATCTTGGGAGTTGCTCTACATCAACCTTCACCATTGGAGGTATTACTATTGCAAGCATTAGCTTGCCCCATTTTTAAATACAAATTTATTCTTTCATATTTTCTTGTTCTTGTTTTTAAAATATTTCCATTATTTGCTTATATTCTTGCATAGATCCATGATTAGTTTTGTTTAGATTAGTTTCTTGTTTAATTCTATTTAAACTGCTACTACTAGTTAGCAGGTGCCCATAGCACTAAGCCTGGTTGCAAAACCGGGCCAACAGTTGGCCTCCCAAATCCTACTTAAAGAGAGCCATCCATGACCTATGGGGGAGGTAATCTTGGAAACACCAAACTTTTTATCCTATGAGTCTTGCAAGGGTGACATTGGAGAGCTTGGAAGGAGGTGCTACTACTTTGGACATCAAGGTATAACATTGTAATCAGCTTCTTTTGGCTTTCTCATCATTAATATAACTTAGCCCATTCCTCTCATTTTCATGTCTTTAATGATGAATGCATGGAATTGTCTATGTTTTGATAGTTAGATATTTGTTTATACATATATTGCTTTGCAGAAGGTGTTGTATTTCCTTTGTGAACAGGTTCATAAGTCCATAATCAAAGGTTGGAGCTAGAGCAACTTAAGAGCAACAAGGACAACCATCAAAGTAAGGTATGCCATCTACTTGCTTTGTATTTCCATAGCTTGTTAGCTGATGTGTGAGCTAGATCTAGGAGGACTATAGTGTCTATTTGTTTCATCTCTGTCTTGGGTAGGCAACTATGGGCCTTTTCTAATCCCAAAGGGATATCTACCTATCCGTAGGGAGATTTTCTCACAACAAAAACTGGCGACTCTGCTGGGGACATTTTCTTCCCTAGTTTCACCTTTGCTTGCTTGTTTGGATCATCAAATCCTCTTCTAAGTGTTGTTTCTCATCAGCTTAGATCCTCTTTGATCATCATTGAGGACCATTTTAAACTCAGGACCTTATCCTTGCTCGGATCTTGGCCAAACTTTAATTTTTTAAACATTAGCATTCTTCTTGCTTTAATTCAATCAGTTGACATTCTTGGTCTTACATTCATGAGAAGAAGAAATGCTTGTTTCATATTTATGTGCATTTGAGTTAGACAATATTATTAGGTGCTTCTCTTTGTCTTGCATTTGATTGGAAGCGTTTGTGGAATCCTTCTTTCCATAGATTAGATGTGTCTTTTTCAAGTGTAAAGAGATAGGAAACATATTATAATTATTGCATTTGGTGTTTGTAAAAATATCTCTTTTTGTCACTTTAGGATAGTTTGGGTATGGTTTAATACATGATTGGTTATCATTCATTAAAATACTAAAATTGCATTTGCATTGGGTTGTACATATTGGGAACGAAAAGAATTCTCCCTTTCCTCTAGCTAGATTTCATCAAATAGAAAGGCTCATTTCGATTCATTCTCATTTGCATGGTTTGAGTCGTCACAACATCACAAGTTTCACTTCCATTTACCCGATTGAGTAATACAACCACTAAAATTTACACTCCCTGACTCAACACACTATAACCTCACTTGAGGAGAAAAAGAATTTGTTAGTTAGGTAGGACACCGGGGATAGGCATCCAAATAATTCCCCCTTGTCATTATCATCTAAAACATAGTTGTTGTCCTCTAAGGTACTAAAATCCTCTAGTATTTATTGACACAGTCATCAACCAGTTTGTGGAGAAAGCCTCCCGTCATTTCAGGGGTAAGCCACAAGGATCGGTTCCAGATGGAATTTGTGGAATACCGCACTCCACTTAGCTCCTAAGGCATATCGATCCATTGTCTTCCTCGTATTCTCCGGCCACCATACTGGTGTCACAAGGGTGATAAGACAGAAGTGACAGTATCCTTCTCCGACATGCCATGAACGAGGTAGCTTAGTAACCTTTCTTCTAGGGCTCTCTTACCCCGGATCACTTTTGGTAGAGGGATATCCTTTCATTATTGGTCTCTCATTTTGTATTGTTCGACTTGGACTTCATCACCTTGCGAAGGATACAACTTGTTGAGGTCTCTAGCTCTTAGTTAGGAGGTTTTTCTTGCTATGTCATCTTGTAGAGGGTCTTTTTCTTTGTAGGGCTGCTTGTTGGCATTCTATCCATTTTGTTGTACAACTCGCTTACTGTGGCAGCGGTCTTAGTATAGTTTTTTGAGCTCGCTCTTTTGGCCTGTGAGCCTTATCTTTTCCTAGCTCCCCTTTTGCACGCTCAGTTTCCTAAGGGTTTTTGTGTTCTTTTTGTTAAATTTTCTGAATTTACTTCAATATGATTTAGGATCTTAACTGAGAGAACAACATGTACAGCATATCTACAGCATATCAATCATGGAGACAATAATGCAAGCACACAAGAGACACAAAGATTTACTTGGGGAAAACCATAAAGGTGAAAAACCCCAATAACTTCCTCAGAGATAGATAGAGCAATGATACAACCAACCAAGAGAGATAGCCATAACCTAGCAGCAGATCCTCCTCCTCCATAAGTGCGCCACTCCTCCTTGAGTGCATGTGTGAGAAGTGAGTGAGTAAATAGAGTGCCTCCCGCACTCTATTTATACTTGACTTGACTTGCCTTTTTACCTAACTCATGTAGGCTCGAACTTAACCACATAACATAATGCTGAGTGGGCCGACCCCCAATAGGGTGGTCTAATAACCCTTTGACCCACATGGCTGACCCCCAATAGAGTGGTCTAATAGCCCATCAAGTATAAGTTACGACACTTACAATATAAATGACGACACTTCCTTATAGAGGAATAATACCATCTCTATAGGAATACAATATACATATATGTGAAATACATTCCGAAGTTACATATACATCAACACTCCCTCTTAACTAGGAAGGTATTTCTCAGCACAGTTCTTCTAGCACAAGTCATCTTCTCTGGATCATCGTCACTGGATAATCATCATCGAGTCATCATCATCATCGTCACTACTGCTGCTATCTCAATCAATCTATGAATCTACTCGTCATAGGAAGTTCTACAGAGCCAGTCCTTTTTCATACTGGATGTAGGCCCACCACCTGCAGGTCTTCATCATCACTGGCCATACTGTGGAATCCTCAAGACTTATTACGTGCATCACAAAACCTGGCTACAGCATCCCAGGCTATTACGAGCACACAGCTCTACCTGTAGGATCTCCCAGGAGCACAATACATGTGACCCATCACAAAACCTGGCTGAAGCATCCCAGGCTATTACGAGCACACGGCTCTACCTGTCGGATCTCCCAGGAGCACATTACATGTGATCTCACCACAAAACCTGGCTGAAGCATCTGAGGCCTTTTTCATCCTGTCCAGATCTCCCAGGAGCAAATTACATGTGGTCATGGCAAAACCTGGCTGAAGCATCTGAGGCCTTTTTCATCCTGTCCAGATCTCCCAGGAGAAAATTACATGCCATAGGACAAAACCTCGCAAGAGCATCTGCCAGATATCCCAGGGCACCGAATTACATGCCATAGGAAAAACCTCGAAAGACTATCTGCATATCTCCCAGGGCACAAATTACATGTCCTCCTAAGCAAAACCTCGCAAGAGCATTTTCCAGATGTCCCAGGGCACCGAATTACATGCCATAGGCAAAACCTCGAAAGACCATCTGCAAATCTCCCAGGGCACAAATTACATGCTTTCCTGCACAACCTGATCCACGGCCACAAAGTATCATCTGATACTCATCATCATCACTGCAACATCCTGTTGCATGTCATCTGGAGAAGCTCGTCATCCACGATCATCCTGATCATACAATGCATCCATCTGATGCACACATAGATACATGATCCACACAATGTATCCATCAATCATACATGATCTACCTGATCATACAAAGATACATGATCCACACAATGTACCCATCAACATACATGATCTGCCTGATCATACAAAGATACATGATCCACACAATGTATCCATCAGCATCCATGATCTACCTGATCATACAAAGATACATGATCCACACAATGTATCCATCAACATACATGATCTACCTGATCATAAAAAGATACATGATCCACACACTGTATCCATCAGCATCCATGATCTACCTGATCATACAAAGATACATGATCCACACAATGTATCCAACAGCATCCATGATCTAACTGATCATACAAAGATACATGATCCACACAATGTATCCAACAGCATCCAACATGATGCGTTCATACAAAATACATACACGTGATCCAACCGATCATATCCAGCATCCAACATGATGCGTACATACATAAATGATCCAACTGATCATATCCAGCATCCAACATGATGCGTACATACATAAATGATCCAACTGATCATATCCAACATCCAACATGATGCATACATACATAAATGATCCAACTGATCATATCCAAGCAGAAACCAGAACATCATCCTGATGCCCATTATCCAGCGCTTACATCCACAGCCATGTGAAGGATCCTCCTTCCAACATGCTTGGAATGGCTTCAACAAATGTGTCCATCACTTCTTCCTCGAAGTGTCCTCGATCTGAAGAACGCCAAGCCTCTCTCTGAAGTACTCGAACTTCACTCTGGCTAGCGGCTTCGTCAGCACATCTGTAATCTGCTCGTCCGTCGCAACATACAGGAGCTTCACAGCTCCTCTCTGCACCATATCCCTAATATAGTGATATTTGATCTCTATGTGTTTCGACCTGTCATGAAACACTGGGTTCTCGGATAGCTTCACACAACTCTGGTTATCACAGAAGATACTAGTAACCTCCAATGGGAGATCAAATAACTCAGACAGTAGCTTCCGTAGCCATACTGCCTCACAACTAGCTAAACAGGATGCAACATACTCTGCCTCAGCTGTACTCAGTGCCACGCAGGACTGCTTCCTGCTAAACCATGAGATCACACCTGATTCCATACTGAAGCAACACCCAGATGTGCTCTTCCTGTCTGCAGCACTGCCATCCCAATCTGAATCAACATAACCCTACAGGTTAAACTTTTGATTCTCCTCATACCTGAGCCCATAATCCACTGTACCCTTCAGGTACCTCAGAACATGCTTTACAGCAACCAGGTGAACACTCCTTGGATCCGTCAGGAACTGGCTCAATGTGTTCACAGCAAAGCAAATGTCTGGTCTCGTGTTCGTCAGGTACATCGAGGACCCAATCATCTGACGATACAAAGAGACATCAACCGGCTCAGATGAAGCATCACATAGAAGCTTCAGATTCGATGCCATAGGTGTGGCCATATCCTTGCAGTCCATCATCCCGAACCTCTTCAGGATCTCTACTACATACTTCCCTTGTCCAAGGAAGATTCCATATGCACTCTGCCACACCTCCATGCCAAAAACAAATAGTGCATCATCCCCAAGTTCTTCATCTCGAACTTGGAAGAAAGCTTCCGCTGTGTGTCGGCAATCAATCTATCTTTACCTGTAACAAACAGGTTATCTCCATACAAAAGTAGTATCATTGGATTGCCTTCTTCAACCTTGTAGAAAAGGTTGGAATCTGCTTTACTCTTGGTAACACCCAAACTGGATAGAAAGCTGTCTATCCTACCATACCAAGTTCTGCACACATATATGACTACACCATGTTGTCTTGAGATCCATCTGGTGCATCTTCTATTTCATCACTTTTATATTTCTCAATGCTGCCATCTGCAACATGCTTGATCTGATAGTTCCATTTGGAAGTCATAACAAACTTCCCTTCACATCTTGGGACTACATCCCAAACATCATTCTTCATGATCGACGGATCATGGCATTCCATTTCTTCATCCCAGATCCTGGGAACTTCAATATCTTCAATAAATAAATTTGTTGCTGAACAAATGTTGTAGTTCTTCTTTTGTAGGAGATGGCATACGATCTTTCCTACACAACAAGTTAAATTGCATGATTAGAAAACATCTCATAGTTTTCAGAACAAATTCTTACACATAAATAAATATGTCATACAGTCATGCAATTATCTTAGCCAATGCTTCAATACAACATTTATCCATATCCCGTAACTTTCTAGATGCCTTCCAATCTCTACCAGAACATTGTTAAGAGTGTGCACAACTCCCAACATGTCAGCAAAGAGGTTTCATTCTAGATAAGTAGCAATGGAATGTTGTACAGTGCCATAGGCTACTTACCCATGCATATTAGTAGTATACTGTTCATTAATGTAATTATTCTAATATGCACAATACATATCCTAAGTCTAAGACCATGAGCATATACATCATTGAACAATTTTATTTAAACAAACAAATATGTAAGAAATGATAATTAAAATACTTATCTTTGTTTGTTCGTTGGGTGGACTCCCTCTGAGTCTTCGCTTCCTTGCAGGAGCTGCTGGAGTCCTAATCTGAAGTAGCTTCTTCTACACCTTTCTGTTGTGGAATGTAGAGAGATGGACAGCTCCCTCTGAATATCTGCATCCTTGCATAAACCACTAGAGTGTACTCCCTCTTGATCTTTGCTTCCTGGATTACCTGTTCTTGAACTCATATTCATCCTTGGTCCCTATGCATGCTTATTAGTATCATGAATGTGTTATCCTTGTGATCTCATATAAAATCATACATTCATTATTATACTATTAAAACAAAATAATCTCAAGCACGTATAGTCATGATCATTTCAAACAGAAATAATAAGCATTAGCATTCAAGGTTTATGTAGGATTCTTATGGTTAGTCAAATCATAACATGTCTAAACCTGTAATTACTCAAACCTATGACTCTTCAGGTTAGTTGAATCATCAATCAAGATAAGAGATATAATATGCATAAAACCATGATTATTCAAACCTATGACTCTTCAGGAATAATCATTATCAACAACAGTATGAGATCCTAACACAAGGTAGGATTCTAGCTTGATATAGGAAAAACATACCTGGATTAGCATGCTAGCTATTTATGTCTAACATACCCGTATAATGTCTTTTGTTTCTCTTCAGTGACTTGTGCTAGTAACCTGCATGTCTCATAAGTTAACCATTGTATAAACAAGTTATACATACCTCGTAAATGGATCTTGTATGAGATCCATGACAATGGATGAATCTTTGTCCTCATGTTATCATGATCATATGTTCTTGGACCAGAACATGATTTGTCTTTATTGGTGTACCTTTCATGTTAGTAGACAACATAAACCTCATACAACACCATAATGCATTAGTACAATCATAAGTGTCAACACCCTAACCAGTGAATATCTTCTATCATGCATTCATAATTTTGTTAAGGTTATACGACAAATCTAAAATCAAAATTGTACTAACCGTAATAACATGAAGACAAACATACCATAAACTTAATCATGGACAAATATCGAAACATACCTCAATGAGTCATACCTGTCGAGATCGCTTGTAATCTTCTTATGTAAGGCCTTATCCTCATCTCCCTCTGAGACAGGAACTTCTTCACTTATGCAGGTGATCAATCCATCTTCTTCTAGGATTAACCCAATCCACTTGATTTGCAAGAACTGGACCTTGAGCTGGATATGGGTTTGTCAGAGAAACCCCAAAAATTCAAACTTTGAATTTCAAACTTCTGACAGGATAGAAATATGTGCCTTGATGAGCTGATCAAGTTGGTATATTCAGAATTTGAAAACTGCAAAGTTTCACTCCTCAATTTTGATTTTGAAACTTCTGGATTCACTGGACGTGACCCTGAACTGGGGTTTGATGAAGCTCACTCTTCTTCCCAATCAAAATGTTTGATCCAAAGCTCTAAGCTTCTATTTTTCTGAGGAGCTTCCAGCCGTGGTCACAGATTTCAAAAATTCCCATTTTTACAGAAGCCCTAATTTTCCACTTTTCTGATCAAAGTCCCGAACTAGGGTCTAATCAATCCCGGCCTTCTTCCCAACCAAAAATTCTGATCTTGGTCTCTAAATTTCTATTTTGATGAGTAGCATTCATCTGTGGTCTCCGATTACAAAAATTCCAACTTTCTCCAAAGCCCTAAATTCCGGAAGCCATGAATGAAGGTACCAAAAAATAATTCTGTTTTGACAAAAATATGTACCTGATTGTTTCTGGTGTAACTCCGAAATTTTTGATCCACAGGGTCTGAAAAAGTTTCCTGAGATATCCTGACCTGTTATCGTTCCATCCTGACAAGTCTGACCTCAATTGGATTCTCTGAGAGAGAGTTATGCCAAATGTATCAACGTGACCTGTTTTGGGATAAAACAGGAGAGCGAACTTGTACGGCATGCCACGTGTCACTCTTTTAACTTCAGCCTCTGAAAACGTTTCCTGAGATATCTCGTCCTGTTACCTTTCCATCCTGATAGGTCTGACCTCAATTGGACTCTCTGAGAGAGTGTTATGCCAAATGTCGCAACATGACCTGTTTATGGGATAATACAGGAGAGTGCACTTGTACGGAGTGCCACGTGTCACTGGTTCAACTTCGACCTCTGAACAAGTTTTCTAAGATAGTACAGTCTGTGTACTACCTGTCACTTTTCACAAAATTTCATTTGGAGCTTCCTAGCCCAAGTTATGACCTTTTTCCCAAGGTCACCTGATTTTGACTCAGATCTGGAAGAGGCAGAAACCCTATATTGTACAGATCATAAATCACAAAGTATAACGAATTAGAGGTTTTCCTTTGGACAAAAGGTACCTATAGATTCAATCTTCGTCCTGTAACAATTTCAGATCCGAAAACTTCACCAAAACGGATTTATAGCGAAAGTGCTACGATGACTGGTTTTTGCTATATCAAGCCCTGGCATCGTAAGTGCAACAAGTGTCATACGTGCCATATCATGCCTTCTTTCAGGCTAGCTCTGATACCATGTTAAATTTTCTGAATTTACTTCAATATGATCTAGGATCTTAACTGAGAGAACAACATGTACAGCATATCTACAGCATATCAATCATGGAGACAATAATGCAAGCACACAAGAGACACAAAGATTTACTTGGGGAAAACCATAAAGGTGAAAAACCCCAATAACTTCCTCAGAGATAGATAGAGCAATGATACAACCAACCAAGAGAGATAGCCATAACCTAGCAGCATATCCTCCTCCTCCATAAGTGCGCCACTCCTCCTTGAGTGCATGTGTGAGAAGTGAGTGAGTAAATAGAGTGCCTCCCGCACTCTATTTATACTTGACTTGACTTGCCTTTTTACCTAACTCATGTAGGCTCGAACTTAACCACATAACATAATGCTGAGTGGGCCGACCCCCAATAGGGTGGTCTAATAACCCTTTGACCCACATGGCCGACCCCCAATAGAGTGGTCTAATAACCCATCAAGTATAAGTTACGACACTTACAATATAAATGACGACACTTCCTTATAGAGAAATAATACCATCTCTATAGGAATACAATATACATATATGTGAAATACATTCCGAAGTTACATATACATCAACACTTTTTCGCAAGACTTCATCCACATCACTTAGTCTTGTTCCATGGCGAATCCATCTCCATGCGCCCAAGCTCCTTCGGGGACTACCAATCAAGAGACCCCTTCTCAAGGGGTACCTTTTGTCTTTCCTCCAGTTGTAGATATTGATCCTCCCTTTATTGCCACGTTAAATCTTCCTGGAATAACCATAGGATTACCGGTATGGTTATTCAATCTGGTGATTCTGGTTGTACCCAATGTTTCGAATGTTAACTCTCCATCATGAGAGAGTCAATCCTAAACTAATCCTTCCCCTTCTTCGTCGGATGAATCTTCTTCCATTCCTTCTTCCTCGCTTGATCAAAGAAATAGTGTTAGTAATCATGTGGATAAGAAGAAGAAGAAAAGGAAGATAAAGAAGAAGAAGGATAAGAAAGAGACCAAGCGTAAACCAGTTGCCTCTAATGGCACTCATTCTACGGAAACACCTCATAAGCCCAAGTTCCCCTGCAAACTTTGCAAGGGTGATCACCTTCTCAAGGATTGCCCTGGTCTTTCCAGTGTGTTAGAAGTGTGGTCTAAAAACCCCAAACTACTTGTATCGTCAACCTCTGACCATCATGTTGATGACACTCCCTCAACCAGTGACCCCTTGGTGAAGGGTCAAAAGGGTAAAGTCCTATATCCCTGTCTGATATGCAAGGGTATGCATCGTACTTTCCTTTGTCCAAGCATGGATGAAGCTTTGCGGTAGTTGGAAGATATTACTAGTTCTCAACTGGAGCTTCCAACAAATGATAGTAAGTTGTCCCTCGATCCCCTGCTGGTTGACCAAGTGATCAGTTCAGTTTCATCTGCAATTGATCCCACTCTCCCTTTTGAGAGTGAAGTGATAGAGTCACTATCATCTCCACTCGATCCCTCTCTTTCATTGGAGAAAGTCCAAAATGAAGTAGTCACCTTGACACAATCTTCGTCTCATTCTTATCTTCCAAGCAAAAGTGAATTGGAAACCGTTGATATTTTCCTAATCAGTTCAGTATGTCCTAGGCAAGGGAAAACCACGACAGTTTCCATGGGACCCCTTCCAAGTACTGAGGTTATTTCCTTCAATTGGAATGGTCTAACAAAATCTCGTCTTCCTTCGAGTGTTCCTTTTCAGATATCTGTAGGAGTTTCCGATAAGGAACTCTTTCGCACCATAGTGGATGAGGGAGCTTCTGTTAGTATTTTATCCTAAACTGCTTTGCAAGCCTTAGGTTCTCCTTGGCTTGTGCCTGTCACTGACCAGATACTAGCTTTCAATAGAAGACCTACTGGACCTTTAGGGTCCCTTCCTCAGTTACCTATCACTTTGGGAGGGAAAACTGTCTGTATTGATGTTATAGTAGTCCAAGGTCCCTTAGATTTTAATCTACTCATTGTACGTGATTACGTCTATGCAATGAAAGCTATAGTGTCCTCACTCTTTCGAGTGATGTATTTTCCCCATCATGGGAATGTTGTGACCATTGATTAGCTTTCTTTTGTGACGCCCACTCATCGCATGACTCCTAGTCACCTGACTTCCCTAAATGTTCCACATGTTTTAATGGTTTCTTCCCCCTAAGGACGAGGTGTGCTATGAGCATATTTCCCTTTCTATGTCAAGCTCGTTAAAAAATGAAATAGGTTCCTATGAGCATAGTTTATTCTATGTTTCAAGCTCTTTAAAAAATGAAACCGATGCTCAAGCACAGCTTACCATTGGTTTTTAGCTTGTGTAAAAATGAAACCAATCCCAAGCATAGTTTACTTTCGGTTTCAAACTTGTGTAAAAATAAAACTACCTTCGAGCATGATTTCTTTCTGTTTTAAGCTCGTTAAAAAATAAAAAGGTCCCTTTCAAGCATTGTTATTGTCTATTTCAAGCTTGTGTAAAAATGAAATAGATCTCCCATCCATTTGTTCGAGTCTCTCGCTAGAGTTAGGATTTGAACATTCATTTTGTCTACCTAGGTCACTTAGTCCTAGTTCTCCCTACCCCCTGGTGAACACATTCAGATTAGTAGCCTGGATTTTTGGGTAAGGAAGAAGAGTAGTCAGATGAAATGAAGCTTGGGGGGCATGTTTAGCCGTTAGAAATCATGTTGGGGGAAGTTACCAACCTCTGGTCATCATGTTGGGAAGGAACCCATCAATGGGCCTTAACCTTGAGCAGAGTTTACCTTTGGCTTCAAGCTCGTTAAAAAAAATGAAACCAGTAGTTTGAGCAGAGTTCTATTCCTGTGTCAAGCTCGTTAAAAAATGAAACATATCATTTCCCTTTGAGTCAAGTCTCCTCATAGACTTAATACGTGAACCTTCTTTTCACCTGCCTATATCTTTGGCGAATGAAATGAATCTTGGGGGCATGTCTTCAACCTCTGGAAGTTACGTTGAAGTCAACTCAATTGCCTCTCCACACCATGTTGGAGCTAAGTCACTTACTTCTAGCAATCATGCCGGGGGCATGTACCAACCTTTGTATTTCATGATGGGAATAAGTTCACCATTGGGAACATTTTCAAACATACTTTCCTTTTTAGGTTTCGAGCTCATTAAACCATGAAAATTATCCTGAGCATAGTTCATTTTTTGTTACAAGCTCATTAAAAAATGAAGCATACATCATGAGCATTCTTCCAACCTATCTTCAAGCTCATTAAAAACAGTAAGATGGTATTTGAGCTTACTTTTCACTTTTTTCGTGCTCTGGTTAAAAAATATGAAAAATGGTTTGAGCTTAGTTTTTACTTTTTCGTGCTCTAGTTCAAATATGAAAAATATTTCGAGTGCTTTTGATACCATTTGTACTTTTCCTTTGTCATACTTGGTCATCAACCATGACAAATTTGTACATGGAGTCCTCTTTAAGCTCTTTTCAGACTCCCTAAATATGAAAAGATTGCCAAGCGAACTTGATTATTTCACACTTGTAAAAGCATTTGAATGATCGTCTTTCTAGTGATAGTTTACCCCTTTTTCGGACCAGGAAGTACTATTTACGAAAAAAGAATACTCCATCCAATCATGATTGGAAGAGTCCTCTCCTGCGTTGTTTTACCCTTTTTCGGGTGATGAGGCTAACTTTACGAAAAAGGACTGTTGGAATCTTCTTTAGTTATTTTCAGACTCTCTAAACATGAAAAAACTGTGGAGTCTTCCTTCCTTGGACTCGTAAAATCAAACATCAAAGGACCCTTTGGGACCGCACCCCTCCTTTCTCAGGTTTGTAAAACATGTGAGATTGGACTCATCCAAAGGATGAGCTGTACCGGGCATCTATTATCCTCCTCAAGCTCGTTAAAAAACAAAGAGGTACTTATCAAATATGATGGGGATTGGGGAGGAATAAGTTAAGTTTCTTTTAGAAAGCTTCATGGCAGCTTGTGTTTCCCTTGAACATGGCATCTGTTTGCGTCTCATCATACATTTGGGTAATCTGCTTATCTCTGAGTCATGCCAATTCTATGAGTTGTCCCGCTTCTTCAAGTCATCTGAAGAATTCCTAAGTCATCGTTGCATTATGTCTTGGTCTCTGCCTCGTTGAGTCAATGCTGCCGAGTCATTATTGTCATGCCGTTCATGTTCAAGGGAAGTTTACCTTAGTCATACTCTGCAATATTGTTAACCTTTACATCCTTGTGTTAGTCCATACTCATCTGGTTCATTACTTCACATCACTTTCCTATGTCGGTTTCATGTCGATGATGTGGGATCCATTATGGCCATCCTTCGATGAGTCTATTCCTGTCGACTTCAACTCATTATCCAGGAATTAGTCTTAGAAACCAACCTTAGTACCTGCATGCCTCAATGGCAGGTTTCCTCGTATTCGACAATAGGTTTTCGTCATTGACGTCTGATCAAATGATCTCGCGGATGTTCGATGTCAACTCATCTATTCACATTTCGTTGAGATGTACTATGATACCTTGGGAGTCATTTTCTTCATAGGTGATTTCCCTCACACTTGTTAGCGGTTCCAATCATTGACCAGTAATCAAGTGGTTTCTACCATGTTCGACTTCAAGACCTTATAATCACATGGTTAGATTCGTATCGATTTGGGATCGAATAGAAGACCCTGGATGGTTCTGAAGTCTTTTTAGCACATCCAGGTTGCGATGGAGATTTTTTGAGTAGGTTCCCAAATATATATTATGTTGGTGACCTCATTGATGTACTGTCACATAGATCCACTCTTATATTCATCGTGGTTGTGTCATTGTCTTATCATGGATCTATGCTTGTAGTCTAGTAGCCATGATTTGTCTCTAGTCATTGTTAAGTCAGTACTATCATGGATTTGCAATGTATTGGACGGAATCCATGCTTTAAGTCAATTGTTTCGAGCATGGGTATGCCCGCCTCAAGGTCGTTAGACATATTGTTGATATTTGCTTGCAGCTCTTCTCTAGTTCTCCTTCAGATATCCTTGTAGACTTATTATTTGTAAAGTGTTTCGACCATCAGATTCCTTTTGACCTCACACTTTAGGGGGCATCTTGTATACCTCAAATTTCCACACCATGTGTAAGTGAGAATATACATGTTTCACCACCATGGAAAACATGATGTTTATGCCTCCTAAGGGTATTACGACCCTTCATTCTAATGTTGGTACCTTCCCTAGTCACACTTGGAAGAAAATCCAACAAGCAAGGGGTCAAAACCCACATTAACCACCTCTAAAAATTAGCCTTCTGGAATTACCGCACCTTGCATGCCTATGGGGGAGCGGTAGTGTCACTACCGCGTCTTGCATGCCTATGGGGGACCGGTACTACCGTGCTTTGCTTAGTTACAGGGGAGCGGTAGTTTTGGTTTAGGCTTATCCCTTTGATTTTGGATCTTGGATCTCATGGAGATTTTCTTGGGATGAGGTACCCCTTCAAATCCCATCTCACTTTCCCTCCTTGGCATGATTTAGATCTTTGATCCACATATTATTCACTTAGATCCATAATCTCCTCTTAGTGGTTGGCCTCCCAAATCCTACTTAAAGAGAGCCATCCATGACCTATGGTGGAGGTAATCTTGGAAACACCAAACTTTTGATCCTATCAGTCTTGCAAGGGTGACATTGGAGAGCTTGGAAGGAGGTGTTTCTACTTTGGACATCAAGGTATAACATTGCAATCAGCTTCTTTTCGCTTTCTCATCATTAATATAACTCAGCCTATTCCTCTCATTTTCATGTCTTTAATGATGAATGCATGGAATTGTCTATGTTTTGATAGTTAGATCTTTGTTTATACATATATTGCTTTGGAGAAGGTGTTGTATTTCCTTTGTTAACAGGTTCATAAGTCCATAATCAAAGGATGGAGCTAGAGCAACTTAGAAGCAACAAGGACAACCATCAAAGTAAGGTATGCCATCTACTTGCTTTGTATTTCCATAGCTTGTTAGCTGAATGTGAGCTAGATCTAGGAGGACTATATTGTCTGTTTGTTTCATCTCTATCTTGGGTAGGCAAGTAGGGGAATTTTCTAATCCCAAGGGGATATCTACCTATCCGTAGATAGATTTTCTCACAACATCAGCGGAAGCGGTATTTCATACCGGACATTTCTGGAAAGTTTTATGGCTGGCACGTCCTATGCGCGCGGGAAGATATACTCTTGCGTTAAGTATATGGGAAGCTCTTCGTCGGCTGGTGGAGATTCTGGTATCTTAGAGCCCATTACTTTCACTTTTTCTTTCTCAGCTACGAGTTCCTTACCCTTGTGTTGCATTGCTGCAGGATGGCGTGGTGAATGACGTGAACCCCGGCCTTTTTCTATAATGACCTTCTTGGCAAGGGTTATCATCAACCCTTCAATATCGGATTATTTAAAAACCCTCATAGCCTACTCGACTGTGGAATCCTTGGACATTCAACTGGAACTTTATCTGTAAGCTCTCGGAATTACTTAGCACTCACTGTAAAAAGAGTGAAGCTATGGCTTGCGGGAAAATTTGAAAGTTTCGGTAAAGACTGCAAGTCCAGTCTTAGCGGTACTTATAGGCACAGTTTAGATTAGCCATTCCCATAAACGGCAAGATAAGAATTAAATGTCATGCTCGTTGGCCAAATCCACCGAATATTTTGGTCTTTTCCTTTATTAACTTCTTCAGAATGGATAATTTTGCGTGAAATGCTCAAACGGTTGTAAGCAAAATCACTGTGTAAAGGCTAGTTTTTTTATTGACAATTTAACAGCTATATTTGGGGTGTTGCGTCGAAAAATGCAGCAGGTTTTCACCACTCCCAGTGCAGTTAACTGCATGGTGTTGTATTTCTTCATACTGAGCTTTGCATGCTTCCTATTTCATTTGATCTGCATAGTTGCATTTTGAGCTTCGCAATGGCGCGCTTCTACTTTTATTTTCTTTTATTTTCTTCTTTTTTTTTGGTCTGTGCAGCTTCATTTCACTGAGGGTTTGACGAAGTAGGACTATTCCTCTAGGAATTAGTTTACTTCCATTTATTAGAACTGGTAAGTTTTCTCTAGCTAATGTGGCTAAATGAACCGTGCCACCGTTAGTAACATGCATAACAATATATGGCCCTAGGAAATGAATTTTAAATTTCCTAGGGAATTTCATGAATTTACTATCATACCCGAGGACAAGGTCTCCTACCTGAAAATACTTGTTCTTGAGGCGGCGATCATGCCATGCGTTTTCTCTATCTTTCTACAATTGTTGTTGAAAGCCTGCAATGAAGCGATCTTCCTCCAATCCAACCAAGTGTAGAATCCTTTCCTCTATTGTTTCTTCATCTGCCATGCATGTGAGTGCTGCAATCCTCAAACTTGAAACTATATACTCCATTGGAATCACAACTTCCTGTCCATAGGCCAGCCTGAAAGGTGTATGACCTGTTAGTTTCTTAGAAGTTGTTTTGTATGCCCATAATACAGTTGGTATGCGCAGATCCCAATCATCTCTATTTGTGTTACATACTTTGGTCAGTGCATTTTCCAGCACTTTGTTAAATGCTTCGACAGTTCCATTGGCTTGAGGGTGGTATGGTGTACTCTTTTGATGATATATATGAAATTATTCAGTCAACATTTCAATGGTTTTGTTCAAGAAGTGAGTACCTTGATCACTCACTAGAATTTTTGGGCATCCAAATCTGGTAAGGATATTCTCAAAGATGAACTGCGTAGCAGTAACTGCGGTACAGTCCTTTACTAGTTTAGCTTCTACCCATCTGGTGAGATAATCTATAGTAGTGATAATATATCTCACACCAGTTCTCTTCCCTGGTGGGTTAATAGGTCCCACAAAATCAATAGCCCACTTATCAAAGACTTGCAAAGTTGGATGCAGTCTTAATGGCATCTCATCTTTGCGCGATCGATTCCTATTTCTTTGACAAACATTGCAACTTCAGCAATGTTCCTTTGAATCTTTATGGAGTGTAGGCCACCATAGTCATGCTCTTAATATTTTCTACGCAGTAGATATTCTTGCATAGTGACCTCCAGACACCCCCGAATGTGCATCAACTAGTATGAATTATTTTTCATGTTCTAGCACACATCTGCGCAGTTTTTCATCGGGTCCTTACTTGTATAGTTGTCCTGCGATGATAGTGAAGTCTATTGCCATTACTACCAACTACTTCTTGTGCTGCATAGTAAACTTTGTAGGTGTCAACCCCGTAGTCAATAATTCTACAATATATTTGTAATAATCATCTGCAATCTGGATGGCGAATAACTGCGCGTTTGGTAGATTGTCTTCAAGATTTGTAGGTTCCTCGCCTAACTTAATTCTTGAAAGATGGTCAAGTCCTGAATTCAACCTTTCTGGCTTAAAATTAATCTCAAAGTCATACTCATGAAAGAGTAATAACCATCTGCAAATTCTCCCCCCCTAACACTGGCTAATTGACCAGATACTTTAAGGCTGAATGGTCAGTAAACATGCAAAAGTGTGCACCCAACAAGTAGTGTCTAAATTTTTGGAGTGCATACACCATAGCTAGACCTTCTGTTTCTATATTGGTGTAATTTTTTTGTTGAAGATAACTTTCTTCTTGAAAATGCAATGGGATGGTCAATGCCTACCTCACTTGGCTAAGCAAGAACCACTCCAAGTGCAATGGATGAAGCATCAACATGTACATGGAATTGTTTGCTCCAATCTGGAAAGACTAGGATAGGCGCAGTTACCATTTTCTCTTTTAGTGTATCCAATCCTTTTTGGCAGTCTTTAGACCATAAGAACTTTGTTTCTTTCTTCAGAATTTTGTCCATTGGTGCGGTTATCTACGCATAACCCTTGATGAATTTTATGTAGTATCCTGTATGTCCCAAAGTAGTGCAAAGTTGCTTCACTGAATTTGGCGTTGGAAGGTTCACAATAATTGCAATCTTCGCGGGATCAACCATCAGACCCTGTTTACAAACAATGTGTCCCAATAGAATTCCATAGGGCACACAAAAGATGCTTTTCTTTAGGTTCAGGGAGATCTGATGTTGTCTACACTTTTCCAACATCATTATGAGGTTTTCATAATCGTTCTTTAGTAACCCAAATACAGTCCAATCATCAAAGTATACTTCTAGGAACTTATGAATAAAATCCTTGAATGCAGCAACAACAATTCTTGAAAATATAGTAGGTTCATTCTTCAAACCAAATGGCATAACTATGTATTGGAATGATCCCCATTCAGTATAAAATGTGGTTTTATGTCTATCTGCTTCGTCAATCCTGATCCGATGATATCCATAAAATCTACCAGTGAAAGAATAGGCCTCATTTTCTCCAACATTATCTAATACTTCCTCTGTGAATGGAGTAGGAAATGGGTCATGTAGTGATGCATCATTTAACTTTCTGAGATCTACGAATATCCTAATTTATCCTTTTGTTTTCTTATCTTGGATATAACCATAGGTCTTATCCATTCTAATTCTTTGACATGCTCAATGATTCTTGCATCAAGCATCTTGTCGAGCTCTGCCTTCACTCTTTCCTTGTATATGGGATTCAATCGATAAATCCTATGCTTAATGGGATTCGCACCTGGATTGAGAGGTATCTTCATTACTCCCAAGTTGCCCAAAATGCCTTTCATTTCGAAGAACTTCCTTGGAAACAAATCCTTATACTCACGCAAAAGGTCTATGATCTGCACAACCGTTTCTTCATCCCAGTAATCCCCAATATATCTGAACTTTGGTTCTTCACTTGTGCCAATGTTAACTTTTCTTGTTTTGACAGGGATTCTTAAGTATGGAATTTCCAATGGCAGTCCTTCAACTTAGCGTTCTCCTTCTGTCTCAGGTATATTGATATTGTGCGGATCATCATCCTCTCCACTTTCTTCTTCGTCATCACTTACTGTGAGGTTATAGAATTTCAACTGTTTTTCCCATTGTTGATATGCGGGTTGTAACGTGTCATAAAATATCTTGTTTTTGAGAATCTACAATGCATCATTTATGCTTGGACATTCATATTCAAAGCTGAAAGTTCTTTGGAAGTTCGCGGTCATGATAGACTAGTCTGTTGTTCCTATGTGCAGTTCTGTGTCTATGTACCAGTTCTTTGGAATCTGCTCCTCTAATGTGTGTACAAACAGATGGACCCACTCTGCTGGAGGTCTATGTTCCCATTTCTTTGAACAAATTTCTATGTGATCCCTTGGATTCGTTTGTCCATTATACTTTACTATTGTCAGCACAACTTTCTCTGTGAATCCGAGTTCCATCATGTGCTTGCACTGTTCCCATGTTTTTAGGTTGTCCTTATGCGCGGTCCACCATCTAGCGGGTGTAGAGAGCAGTGCTGAATCTAATTCTAACAGATTATATTCATATGGAATTACAGTATATTCTTGAAAAAATACATGAATGCTAGTCAAGCCATCATAGGTAGGAATTGGACTTACCTCTGCTCCAACCCATCGTAGTGATTTTGTGATATGTGCACATCGCCTAGCAGGAACTTCATGCGTTCTGCTTTCCCAATTCTCCAATCCCGCGTTAGAGTTTGATATACAAGAGCTGTTGCAGCACCAACTTGTTAAATTTTTAGCATTAATTCACAATACTCTAGGATCTTTGCTGAGAGAATAACATCTACAGTATATCAATGCATGACAATCACAATATGACAAGCATCACAAGAATCAAAATCATAAAGACAAGAGACACAGAGTTTCCATGGGGAAAACCCTAAGGTGAAAAACCCCACAACTTCCTCAGAGATAGAGAGAGCAATGGCTCAACCAAAATACGATGAAGCTCGTCATCCATGATCATCCTAATCATACGATGCATCCATCTGATGCACACCAAGTATCTACCTGATACATATCAACATATACAATGTAACTACCTGATACATATCAACATATACAATGTAACTACCTGATACATACATAGATGCATGATCCACACAATGTATCCATCAGCATACATGATCTACCTGATCATACAAAGATACATGATCCACACAATGTATCCATCAGCATCCAACATGATGCGTATACAAAATACATACACATTATCCAACCGATCATATCCAGCATCCAACATGATGTGTACATACATATAAATGATCCAACTGATCATATCTAGCATCCAACATGATGCATACATATATACATATAATGATCCAATTCATCATATCCAAGCAGAAACCAGAACATCATTCTGATACTCATCATCCAGCACTTACATCCACAGCCATGTGAAGGATCCCCCTTCCAACATGCTTGGAATGGCTTCAACAAATGTGTCCATCACTTCTTCCTTGAAGTGTCCTTGATCTGAAGAACGTCGAGCCTCTCTCTGAAGTACTTGAACTTCACCCTGGCTAGTGGCTTCGTCAGCACATCTACATTCTTCTCATCCATCGCAACATACAGGAGCTTCACGACTCCTCTCTGCACCATATCCCTGATATAGTGATATTTGATCTCAATGTGTTTCGACCTGTCATGAAACACTGGGTTGTCAGATAGCTTCACACAACTCTGGTTATCACAGAAGATACTAGTAGCATCCAACGAGAGATCAAATAACTCAGACAGTAGCTTCCGTAGCCATACTACCTCATAGCGAGCTGAATAGGCTGCAACATACTCTGCCTCGGCTGTACTCAGTGCCACGCAGGACTGCTTCCTTCTAAACCAAGAGATCACACCTAATCCCATACTGAAGCAGCACCTAGATGTGCTCTTCCTATCTGCAGCACTGCAAGCCCAATCTGAATCAACATAACCCTGCAGGTTAAAATTTTGATTCACTTCATACTTGAGCCCATAATCCACTATACCCTTCAGGTACCTCAGAACATGCTTTACAACAATCAAGTGAACACTCCTCGGATCCGTCAGGAACTGGCTCAATGTGTTCACAGCAAAGCAAATGTATGGCCTCGTGTTCATCAGGTACATCAAGGACCCAATCATCTAACAATACATGGAGACATCAACCGGCTCAGATGAAGCATCACATAGAAGATTCAGATTCGATGTCATAGGTGTGGCCATGGCCTTTCAATCCATCATCCCAAATCTCTTCAGGATATCTACTTTGAACTTCCTTTGACCAAGGAAGATCCCACCTGCACTCTGCCACACCTCCATACCTAGGAAATAGTGCATCATTCCCAATCATATCGAATTCAGCGACAAGCTTCCTCTTAGTATCTGCAATCAGTCTGTCATCTCCTGTTACAAATAAGTCATCCACATACAGGAGTAGAATCACAGGATTCCCTTCCTCAACCTTGTAGTAAAGGTTGGAATCCGCTTTACTCTTGGTAAAGCCCAAACTAGATAGGAAATTATCCATCCTACCATACCAGGTTCTGGGAGCCTGCTTCAAGCCATATAAGGCTTTCTTCAATCTGCACACATATGACTCCCTGTTAGGTCTTGGGACTGCATCCCAAACATCTTCTTCATGATCGACGGATCATGGCATTCCATTTCTTCATCCCAGATCCTGGGAACTTCAATATCTTCAATAGATATCTTTGTTGCTGGAACAAATGTTGTAGTCCTTTTGTAGGTGAAGATATACGGTCTTTCCTACAAAACAAGGTAAATTGCATGATTAGAAACATCTTATAATTTTCAAAACAAATTCTTTACACATAAAGAAATATGTCATGCAGTGATGCAATTATCTTAGCCAATGCTTCAACACAACATTTATCCATGTTCCACAACTTTCTAGATGCCTTCCAGTCTCTACCAGAACATTGTTAAGAGTTTACACTACTCCCAACATGTCAGCAAAGAGGTTTCATTCTAGATAAGTAGCACTGGAATGTTGTACAGTGCCATAGGCCACTTACCCATCACATGCATATTAGTCGTATCCTGTTCATTAATGCAATCATTCTAATATGCACAATACATCTCCTAAGTCTAAGAACATACGCATAATATTATTTAAACAAACAAAATGGGTAAGAAATGATAATTGAAATACTTATCTTTGTTTGTTTGTTGGGTGGACTCCCTCTGAGTCTTTGCTTCCTGGTAGGAGCTGCTGAAGTAGCTTCTTCTACACCTTTCTGTTGTGGAATTTAGGAAGATGTTCAACTCCCTCTGAAAATTTGCATCCTTGCAAGAGCTGCTGGAGTGTGCTCCCTCTTGATATTTGCTTCCTGGATTACCTGTCCTTGAACTTGTATTCATCCTTGCTGACATCAATCTTCTTGAACCCAGAAAAGACCTCTTCTGGTGTCTTGTTGTCCAACATCTTGTGGGGTGTTTTGTTCTACACATATACAGTTGTTCTATAGGTAGATCCTGGTCATGGAGCATTGCTCTTGCTGCTTCCATGATTGTTCTGTTCTTCCTTTCTGCAACTCCATTCTGTTGTGTATTGTAAGGAGTATTCAACTCCCTCTTAACCCCTGAATCACTGTAAAGCTTCTTGAAGTCACCTGAGGTGAATTTTCCACCAGTGTTGGATCTGAATGTTTTGATCTTATTGTCAGTTTGATTATCCATCCAGGTTTTTTTTTTTGAATTCCTTGAATTTATCAAACACCTCATCTATGTTCTTCAAGAAGTATACCCAAGTCTTCCTGGAGAAGTCATCAATAAATGAGACATAGTAAACATACCCACTCAGGGAACTGGATGACATAGGACCACATACATCTGAGTGGATGATTTCCAGGATGTCTTTTGCCTTGCTTTCATTGCTTGGGAAATCCTTCTTAATGTTCTTACCTTTTGCACATCCTTTGCAAACACCTTCATGTTTGGTCTTGATTTCAGGAAGACCCTCTACAGCCTTGCTTGCATATGGAAGTGCCCTATATGAGCAAGTCTTATATGCCAAATTTCACTTGGCTCCATGGATTCATGCACCATGGCATGTTCAGGTTGTCCTTTTAATTTATACAAACCTCCCTCTTGCTCTCCAATCACTACTGCATCATATATGGTCTTTCCCTTTGGCCACATTAGGACTTGACCATCCATAAATGCAACCCTGATACCTTTTACATCCAATGCAGAGATGGAAAGTAAGTTCTTCTTGAGCCCAGGTACATAAAGTACTTCTTTCATTTTCAAGGATTTTCCAGAATCTAGGTTGTAGGAGGCTTCACCACTTCCTTTGATTGGGTATTGATAATCATCCCCAAGTTTCACCTTATGGGGTGATTCATGTTCAGATAGATTCAGAAAAGATTCCTTAAACCCAGTCATGTGTTTGGAAGCCCCACTATCAATCAACCAATCATTACAACCATGGGAGATAGTACCTGTGAGAGCAGAGATCAGAACATACTCTTCTTCACTTGATGAGTCATCATTACTATCACTTTCTTCCCTAGCCTTCTTCTTTGGGGGTTCATCATCTTCGGCAGCATGAGCATGAAACCTTCTTTTGCTACCCTTCTTCTTCTTGTTGGAGATGTTGTTGTCCTTCTTGTTATTGGGACAATTTATGGCAATATGTCCTTTCTCATTACAGGTGAAGCATATTCTTCTTTCTTTGCAGTGATGTGAAGATCTCTTGGAGTGAGATGGCTCTCTCTTGGAATTCCCTTTCTTGGTGTGAGCTATGAGAGCTTGATCTTCATTCCACATCTTTTCTTCTCGTGCCACAAGCCTTGCTTCTTCTTGTGAGCATTATTCCCGTAGTCTACTGAAGGAGATCAACTTCTTCCTTGCACAAATTCCTTGGATAAAGGAATCCTATGACCCAGGTAGGCCATTTAGAGTGGTCATCACCACTTCACCATTCTCCACCATTTCATCCACTGCTTCTAGTTGATCCTTGATCTGGGAGACCCTTGAAAAATAAGATTGAATGGTTTCTCCATTCTGAAACTTTACTGCTTTCAATTGGTTCTGCAGGGTCATCTTCAGATTTATGTTCTTCCCTTCAAACAGCTTGGTCAAAGAGTCAAACATCTCCTTGGCTGTCTTAAGAGAAGACACATGGGGTATGAGATGGTCTTTGATATAATCAGCAATGATTCTCTTTTCCTTGACCAAGTTCTTCTTGTGCAATGCCTTGGCCTCTTCATCCTCCGGGATAGGGATGTCTTCTTTCACATATGAGTTCAACTCATTTTCTTCTAGGATTAACCCAATCCTATACTTCCAGGCTCGGAAGTTATCAGCCCCTTCAAGCTTATCCTCAAGCTTGGTGTGGAGAGAAATCTTAAAGAGTACTTCAAATGGAAATAGAAAAGATTTAGATCTTACCACTTGAAGTGCCAAAAACTGGATCTGGTCCCGGATTAGGGTTTGTCAGAGAAACCCTAAAAATTCAAAATGTCAATTTCAAATTTCTGAAAGGATAGAAACATGCACCTTGGTGAGCTGATCAACTTGGTACATTCATAATTTGAGATCAGCAAAGTCTTTCCCTTCAAAATTGCCTTTTTGTCCTCCCGGGTTCACTAAGGAGAGCCCTGAATTAGGGTTTGAGTTTCTCGAAGATCTACTCAGCCAAAAATCTTGATCCAAAGCTCTAAACTTCGATTTTTGCAAGGAGTTTCCAGCTATGTCTTCAGATTCCAAAAATTCCTATTTTTGTAGAAACCCTAAGTTTTAGGGCCAAATCTGAAAATGCTCAGAATTGAATTCTGATTGGACAGATAGATGCGCCTTGATTAGTAGATTCAATCTACTATACTGATTTTCAAAAATCTGTGGAGAGAAACTCAATAAACAAGGAACTCAAGCTTCCGTCACTGCAAAATGTCTTCTTCTCAGGTTAGCTCTGATACCATGTTAAATTTTGAGCATTAATTCACAAAACTTTAGGATCTTTGCTGAGAGAATAACATCTATAGTATATCAATGCATGACAATCACAATATGACAAGCATCACAAGAATCAAAAGCATAAAGACAAGAGACACAGAGTTTCCATGGGGAAAACCCTAAGGTGAAAAACCCCACAACTTCCTCAGAGATAGAGAGAGCAATGGCTCGACCAAAGTACAACCAAATAACACTGAGATAGTCTCCTGATAACAGATGATCCTCCTCCTCACTAGTGCACCACTTTTCAAGTGAGAGTGAGTTACTTTTCCGAGTAAGTAAAATAGAGATCTCCGATCTCTATTTATACTAACCTTTTTTCCCAGTGACCTTATGGGGTCGACTTGTCTATCTAGATACATCCACATTATATTATATATAATTCAGGGCCGACCCCACATCGTGGTCTAATAACCCATTAGCAAGTACACACACTTGCAACACTTTTCAATCCACATGACGACACTTCCTTATAGAGGAATAACACATCTCTTATAAGGGTACAATAAATATATATAAAATACACAGATGAAATACATTCCAAAGTTACATATACATCAACACAACTCAACATTCCATCAGCCGTAGGATTGATGTAGTCGACCTGATTCGCAGTCTTCTTGTAGATGCAATCAAGGTCTTGTGCTCTTCATTCTTCTTGTATTGGTTCACTATGACTTTCTCCTTGTGAATGGTCCAAGAGTGCAACGACCCTAATATCATGTCCTTCGAAGATCATCTTTTTGGTTTTCAGATTGATAAACGCGAGGTTATCCATTGCCCAGTCTATCCCTAGTAATGCTGGATATGGGTTACTATCGTTGATGATCTCAAAAACCTTGAAGTCTCCTAAAATTCTTACTCCATCAATGTCCACAAGTACATTCGAAAGTATTCCAAAGGGGATAACTTTCTGTTGATTAGCTAGTATTAATTGGATAGGTGACCATGATAACCTTGGTTTCCCCTATCTGTTCCCATGTCTGATTTGTCAAGACATTCACTTTTGATCCCAAGTCAAGGATGATCTGGTCCATTTCATAGTCTCCAATCTATGCACTGAGCCTCATTTCTCGGCTTGTTCTCTTATGGCTCTTTATATGGTGAATTAGGCTATGAACAACACTCGTGCCATTGCATTGTTCATAGTGGTTTATTAAGTTCTGCAATTCCACTAAGGCATCTTCACTTTTCAGTAACTTCATACAGCTCCATATGAACTGTGCAACAGAAGTCCTTGTTTCTGCGGCATTACATCTTTTATCATATGTTGTTGGCATATTCTTCGTATGCATTGTTTCACTTTGTATTTTAATTCTTGGTGTCACAGGCTCTGATTCTTTGAAGGTCTCACTTACTTTAGCGAAGACTTCTTTGTTTCTGTCCAGATTGAAAGCAGGTGCTTTCCCAGTTGCTTTCCTTATCCAGACCCCTTCAGTAGGTGTCTGTCTAGATTGGTGGTCTTCAAAAGTTGAAGCTTCTGCTCTTTGATATTGACCTATGGTAGCTCCACTTCACGTCAGAGCGCTAATGTTTGGATCTCTAGTTCTTTTCTCTGCTGCAATCATTTGAATGTTCGGATTTGGTGATTCTGTTCTCCTCTCTTACATTTTTTCTTGTAAAAGAGGACATGCCTCATTGACATGATCAAAAGACTTACAATATCTACAAGTAGTACAAGCATTGGTGCAGTCTCTGGAAATATGTCCAGGTTGAGCACAGTTATAGCATATTATCTTAACTCTGCCTCTTCCTTGTCCTGGACCAGTGTTTCTTCCTCTTCCGCAAAATCTACCACATCCTCTATATGCGCCCTGATCATACTGTGCATTATCATTTTTATGCAGTGTTTCTTCTTGAAATCATTAATCATCATGCTTTATTTCCATCATTAGCTCATACGCTCTACAGTTAGAATCATTATGGCCAACTGATTTATGGAATGTGCAGTATAAGTTCTTGGGTGTTCACACATACTTCTGAATCAAATAACAATCTTCCGGGTGATGTCCTGTACATCGGAAAATTTCACACCATGGCCCTTACTATTGATTCAGTGGATTCAGTGCTCCACTATTGAGGTAATCTCTAAATAAAGGACAGCGTTTTTTTGGATGCCCTTCTCCTTTACATCTTGTACACCAGATTTCTTCTTTGGTTTTTCCTTTCTTAATGTCTTGTAATTGTAATGTTAGGTTTGCTAGCTAGTTCTATATTTGAACCATTCTTGTGCTAGTCTCTCCTATTGGAGAAGCCTCTAGTTTCATCACAATCTCTAGGGCCTCTGTCTGCGACGCAACCTTCTATTGCATCAATGGTAGTCTAATGTGCGACAACAACACAACTATGAACCACTCTTCGTGTTGTTGTAGTGTGATGTCAAAACTAACCTGATCTAACAATGTTTTGAACTTCTAGTCAAATTCCCATACTGACTCAGTTGTTTTCTGTTTAATCTTTTTTAGTTATGTGATGCATTGTGACTCTGACTTAGGTTGCTTGAATTCCCTTAAGAGGGAAGCCTTAATATCCACTAGAGTTCTATTCTATCTAGCAGAATACTTCATAAAACAATTCAAGGCTATGTCCTAAAATGTTGTGACGAGCTGTGCTTGCTTCACAGCATCATCCTGAACATGCTTAACGTTCCACACGGCTTATCACAGAAACCAATGTTGCTCAGGGTCTTCTAGAACCGTTCCTTTGAATATCAACAGTTTAATATCGTCTATCGTTCTCCTTCTAGGAGGTGCATTGTTCTGCGATGTGTTAGGGATACTACTGCGCTGAATGTTCTACGTACCCATGCTTGCGGTGTTACTACTGCTGATGTACTTCTGTGGATTAGTAGTATTTTCAACTGGAGGATTCTGTGGAGTGATGGTCTGATAGGTATGAACTCTAGGCTCTGTTCCACTATCAATCTAAGCTTGGAACTCAGTGTCTATGAGAATTTCATGTTCACTAGGATTCGTCTCGGTGTTATACTTATATCTTTTTCCACTTCTTAAATTGTATGTATCTTCTTCAATGTCACTGTATGTGTTATTGACCATTACATACTCAAAACTTATAGGGATCTTACTGCATTCTTAAAACACCTTTCTCTGCTAACAACATTTTATTGTATAGGCTTATATTGTTCAGGTACTTACCTTTGAATCATTTGAAGAAATCTGCCTCTGCTGTGCTATAGCACTTCAGTGTGTCCACAACAAATTTTGTCACATAGCCTTCTAATATGATATCCAACTAGAATTCTACTGCTCTTGAAATCGGACTTTCCACCACTTCAAGTCTCTGCATCAGTTCTGGAGTCCACGCCATGGGTTCTCCTCCCTGATAGCAGGTTTTATGTTTTGGTAGTCTCAACAACCACTCGTATAAATCGTGGCTGAATGCTGCGAAGAAAATTTCGTAAATATCATAGTATAGATATCTTTGCAACCATTCTTCATCAGAGATGCGCAGATGTTTATTCTCCTTTCTTGCAAACTCCTTCTCTGTATTGTCCACCCAATTCTGTATTTTTGTCCTCTCAGGCTTCCAATATTGAGATCGCATCACTAGTTCAATCCCGACAATGAACCATTTGTTGGCTCTAATGCTGTTCTTTAGATTTTCAAGATAAACTCCAGTTTTTTCGCAGTTTAGGGAACCAACAAAACCCCTTTTCACCTTCCCTTTTGGCAAGATTCTGCGAGCAGACTGAGGTCTCACCCGAGGAGAATTTATGGGGAGGATGCAAAATTAGGTTTCCACAACTGGGTGATGCGTGGTTCGGGCTAGCTTGCGAAACAGAGCTTCTTATCTTCTGGCTCCTCGACTAGCGAGCAATGTGCTACAGGACTCACGCTACAAGAACACCAAGCCTGCAAGGTAGTTGCACTACCTAGGACTGCGCAAATTGACACTTAAACGCTTTTAGCATTCGTCAGATCTATGCACTAGGTAGATTATGCCTTCATCCATACACTTTAATTAGATTATTCTGCATCTAATATATTCTAAAATGAAGTATGCATAGATTCACAAATATTCACCCCTTGCTTATCCGACTTAAAGCAAGATTACTTAGAATTCAATCTATCATTAACATTCCATACATATAGATAATAGCGCGAACAAGAAATACTAAATGTGCATAAGAAAAATACAACATCATAAAAAACAATCACATTCACATAAACTTCATCACATAACATAAGATTTAATGTGGTTCATCCCCAAGATGGGAGCTACATCCACAAGAACTGTTGTTTATTATAAATGGGAAGGGTTCAATAGTTCCGGTCCACGCACTCAGCTGCAGACCCTCTGCTCTCTTCAATGGGCCTCTGCACACACAGCTGCAAAGCCTCTTTACAATAGTCTCTCAATAGAGATCAACAAAATTATTAACCAAAATCAACAACGATCAACCCTTCCCTTACAAAAATTCCCTATTTATAGATCATGCCCTTAGGTCACGTCTTTGCAATCATGGTGGGATAAAGCAAAAACCCTAAGGTACCCAAAATTGTGTGTCTACCCCACTAACCAAATCTGTTAGGATATGATAAAAACTCATCGTCATGGCTGCCCTTATGCGCTGTCTCTAGCTTTTGGCATCTTCTGACTGCGCATGGTCACGTCAATTTCAACCGTTTTGCTAAGCGCATGTCGATGGTTTGCTTTCATCCTGCCGTTCCTTCTCTAATGGTTTTGTGTACCCGATCCACTTAGTGTTTCCTTTGTTGGTGCGACTGGTCGCTTTCCTTCTTCGCCGCTCCTTACCCACGTGTCGAGAATCTCAAAGTATCTTCCCCAAAATAGATCGCCGATTGATCTTACCGGAACCCATACTATTTTCCTTCCAAAATGCTGCCATGCTTGATCTTCGTGGCACTGGCACTTCGTGGCGCTAGATCTTCGTCGCACTGTACCTCTTACTTTGCCAACGTTGCGTTGCGCTGTAACTTTGCAGCTCCCAAAAATGTTTTGACTTAGGCTGCACCCAACACTTATACACAAACTTCATATTGGTTAATTACATATGCTCATTCCATTCAAATTAACTTGAAATAACAAATGAACACAACACAGGAATTAGTATCATTTGAAACCACAAAGAACACTTATCTTATAAGATGAACTATCCAAGGAACTAGCTATCTGAGATCAAAATTCCACACAACCATAGGTCTCTATCCATCCTATATTATTTCAATTGGGAGACCACCCCCGAGCTGGGCTGTGTATCCACGAAGGAGGAACTAGACAGGCTCACTCATAGCCATGGCTTCACACAAACACACATGCTAAGCCAACATACAATTGGGTTTATCAAGCAATTAATTAACGATGGAGGAGGATGCTAAGCCACTGAGCTCAACCTCAGATCTACAGGCCTCTTAATTCACACTCAGACAGTCTTGGCACCGACAATACCTACCACACCCAACAAAAGGAAGTATTCCCTTCACTGCTACACAGTCGCTCAAGCCATATCTTCCCTGTAGAGCTCTCCAGGGTGGGCATAGAAAGGTCCAAGCTGCTGGATCCTTGAGACTCTATACTTCATTGGGTTTATCAAGTAACCCTACCTTCCTTCCTATTCTTTTCTATCATTTCCACTTGGGTTTTCTCAACTTCTATAGCCAAAAAAACTATATTCTGTAGCTGGGTTCTCGGCCATCAACATAGGGTTTTATCATGGGTTTCTTAGTATCTCACACACTGCAAATTTTCCCTAGGGTTTAGACCAATGGATCCTTTGTTGGATTTATCTTCCCACATGAAATTTTGGGCGGATTTGACACTCCAAATTAGGGTTCTTCACAGAATCATGATTTCCTTCTTTCTTCATTGGTCGACTCTATGTTCTGCGTGTAAAATCCCTGCGTTCATACCTAATGGAATGGAGATCAGGGAATATGAACTCCTAGGAGAAGGATGACTTGTTGATCAATGAAAATAAATCCCCCATACCCTTCCATCCAAAAATTTGGGGTTTCCCAAACTCCATCGACTTCATGAACAGTTTCTTCAACCACCTTCTGCAGCAGAATTAAATGCCATCAAGGAAGGTCAAAGGGGTTCTAAAGATGACATTTGGAAGTCTATGGTCAAATCCCACAAACCCTCACCTCTCCATATTGGATACACATGCCCCCCTCTTATTAGTTTCCTCCATAGCTATTTTTCTTGGTATTTTATTGCAATATTAACATTTACATCATTTACAATGTACCATGGATTAATAGCACATGGATAATAGAATATAAACTAATTTCCTTCACATAAAAACATATCATCGACTAGCAGGGCCTTGGCCTTGAGATCCATGCTAGAAAAACATACATCGCATGTATACATTATTTACATTGAAATCCAATATGTTCTAAATGTCAAAATGGGGGTATTACATTTCCCTCCCCCTTAGAGCAACACCATCCTCGGTGTTACAACGTAATTTTCCACCTTGTGAGCATCAACACTCTTTGACCTAGAGGATCCATTTTACTGACTTAGATCCACTTTTTATCCTCCAGAGACACTATTTTCCCCTATTTTTTCCTCTGTACACTAGCTGCATCATTACAGTGGGCGTACCCGCGAGTTGCATCACTATAGCCCACGGGTAGCATGTAAAATGGTATAAATCACTAGTTAATTACTTTTTACTCCGAAAAAGCAGTCATTGGGTGACCTTTGACCCTCCATCTACCTCAGAAATGCCTCGACGTGTCCTTTCATCTACCTTTGAGAGGACTATATATTGAGCACATATGGCTTATGGATGGGAGGAAAAAGGAGAGCAAGAGAACTCTAGTGGATTTCTGCCCTATCTTGAGTCTACACTCATTGATCCTTGTAGTTCTGAACCCTTTATGTTCACCTTCCAAACTCCTATCATAGTTTGAGTTTTTCATTCCATGGAGGGTTGAAGTGGTGGAGGAACAAGTGGATTGACTCGGATCTTGGTTCAGATTGGTTGCCGACAAGAGGTTTTATCACATTGTAGTTCTTGTTATTTATTAATAGAAATACTCATATTCTCATCCATCAATGTTGTGAATGTGTTTATATTACATTGGGTTGCATTTACTTATAATATCATGGACCATTTCTATTATTGATGTTAATGTCGTTTATATATTATATGCGCTTGTTGTATATTGGCTGTCAAGACTAATTTGCAGGTTCAAGTACACGAATTGAAAGCTCCAATGGGGATCTACATCAAACGTTTGGATCAAGGTTGGTTATCTTCTTAGTTATCTTATCATTGTCGTTTAAATAACATTGCATTGGGAATTGAGTTAATTTCTGGTAGTTAACTGTCTGTTGTGATCCACCCCAAGCCATATGAAGTTTTCTCCAACACAAAAATGGCAACTCCACTGTGGAGAACATCCATTTTTGGGGATTTTTTGAGCATTAGTCCTTATTTAGAGTTGTTGTTTGTCGAAGCTCTGTGTTATTAATTGGCCATTAGTATAATCTTTAGAAAACACCCTTTTCTGAGCCATTGGACTCTTTGGTTGCTCATTTTATTTTCCCTGCCCGTGGGTGAGCTTAGCTCTACCCACGTCTACCCGCTTCTGTCTGAACTATAGCCCACAGGTACCCGCAGGTTTTCCTTCAACAGTAGCATACAACTTGGGATTTGGTTGTTTCATGACCTTTGGTTGTTGCTGGGTTGATTCTGAGTGTTCCTGAGTCTTCTTTGGCCTTGTTACTGACCGTTCCAAGCCTTGTTTGTGACCAAAACTCCTCTTTTCTCTTGGTTTTGAGCCTCATTAGTTTTTTACACATTTTTAATTTGTAAGCTCATTCCATTGTCTGATTCTTACTGTTTAGGATCTGCCAGGTTGTCTTAGTGATCTCCCTTGCATTTCTGTAACTGAATAGTAGGATTTTGCTTGGATTTTTCATTCCATTATATTGAAAAATACAAAAACATAGTTTTACATTTTCCTTTCATTTATAAGTGAAAATACAAAAAAAAATTACTTTCATGTACTGCATTTTGCATTGAGTGCTTGCTGCTTTCATTTAGGTTCTGCTTGTGCATCGAAAATATAAAAGAGTTGCATTTTTTATTTCGAAACTGTTGGATTGATTTTGCATGTTAGTGACATTGTTTTTATTGGATAGATGG
Source organism: Larix kaempferi (assembly GCA_027924585.1). NCBI lineage: Eukaryota > Viridiplantae > Streptophyta > Pinopsida > Pinales > Pinaceae > Larix > Larix kaempferi. The sequence continues at coordinate 18,209,740 of BSBM01000858.1, read as the reverse complement.
GTCTAGAGTTTGACGATTTTGCATATTATTGAGTCATATACATCACTAGTTTCATGACCATATCCTTTGAGTAACCACAACCATTAAAATTAATGTTTAATCTAAAATTGATTAGAATGATTTTATTTATAGGGAACACCAACTAGCATAGGTTTAGAGTCTTGGAATAGATCATTGTGAGTAAACAATCCAATACTACTAGACAAAACATTATGTGTCTGACCAGGGAGTGGTGAAATCCATGGTATACATCGGTTTTCTTAGGAAGCTCTACTCAGACCAGAGTTAAGCACGAGGTCACGGGAGGTTGGTTGCAGAGATATCCCTCCAATACCAGCTGAACCTGGGAGATATTTCCAGGGTTTGTTCGTATCTGGGGATTCTTGGGGGATTTGACCCTCTTGATTTTCGGGCTTAGCTACCTTGCCCATACAATGGATATCACCTGCGACTATCCCCTTTAGCATTGGTTATATTGCAGTGACCATAGTTTCCTTACCTAGGTATCGCATAGGGTACTTGTAGTGGTTATACTATTTGTGTCCTGAGTCAGATAGGGGTCGGACAGCACAGTTGTTGTTGTATAGGGACTTGACCTTGTGCATGCAGTGAAGTCTGGGGGCCGTTATAATTGATTCTGTTACCTCCTACTACATTTTGGGAGTCTCGAGCCTCTCCCAGGCTAGACATACCGGCTCTAGTGTCGGGAGCTCATTTAGCCACTTTGTTTGTCTGCTCTTGGCTATAGTTTCTCTAGGTGTGTGCTTTTGATTTACTATTTTTTATCAATAGTTTGGCCATTAGGGGACGTTTTGATTTTATATTCTCTCCAGATATATCATGACACAGAGTCATACTCTCCGTCGATCCCATCGGTTGGCTGGTTTAAAACCGGTCGAGCTTTCACATCGTGTTGCTAGGGGACACCGACGAGCTCCCTGTTAGAACAATATTACACCTAGGTACATTAATCATTTATCAAATAATGGTTAATTAGTGCCAAACAATTTAATAACTACATCCCTAAGTTGGTTAGTGGGTAAATTGTCATTTAGCTTGAACTAGTTGGATGAGCATTGTACTAAGTCAAACTAGCTGTTGGGTGTGCCCTCCCAGTCATTTATTGCTTCCAGCATGCCTTGAGTGCTCTTATCCCTTGTTTTGTGGGATTCTCTTTGACCAAGGGTGAACATGCTCAGAATGTGGACAAACATGCCTCTTTTGCCCAGTTTTAGCCAATTCTAGCTGCCTAACCTCTAACCAATTAGATTCTCCACATGTGTGAGGTCACATGGGCTTGTCTAGTCATTCCCAATGTTCACATGGCATGTTTGAACCAGTTTGGGATGGTTTGGGACATTTTGGTCAACCTAGGGGAGTTTGATATATTTCTAAGATGGATAAGTGTGAACACTCCAAATGGATTCGAATTGTTCCTATTTGTATAAAAGGAGGTTCCTAACCTATTTTGAGGTTGGACTATTAATAATATTTAGATATTTCACCCATTTCATGTCTTAATCTCATTTGTTCTTCATTTTACAGTTTTATGCCATTTCCTGTAAATGTGTTGCAATCTTTCACTAGTGAGGAATCCATAGTAGCTAGGTTCCGCTGTGATTAAGATTTTACATGGTATCAGAGCTCTTGGAGATACTATTCCAACCAACAAGATTGTTTTAGTGGCTTTCCAGAAGCAGTGGAGAAACCATAGAATTCCTGAGGCCATTGCATTGAGTCCATTAGAGAAATCTAGTGGCTCTTCTCAGGTGTGATGCTCTCCTGAATACACCCACTATTAAACATGGTTCGAATCTATTAGTGTAGATCCCTCCTGAGTGATTTGAGAGTTGTTTGCAGGTATTGAAGATCAACATTGTTAGCAAGTGCATGAGCAGTAGAGAAGAATGGATCCATCTCAACCAAATGTGCTTACCCCCTTCAACTATTTCGATTGGAAGGCAGAAATGGTGATTTTGCTGAGATCTAAGGGTCTCTACAGAAATACGATGGGCACTGAGGTGGAGCCTAACTAAGCTATGGAGAAATCCAAGTTTTTTAACAGAATGGATGAGGCATTTGGCCTCCTTTGTCTCATCATTTCAAGAGACCTCCTATTTCATGTAGAAAGTCTAGCCACTCCAAATGAATTTTGGCTCAAGCTTGAGTCTTTGTTTGGAAAGACTGATGAGATGAGAGGCCACCAGCTTGAAAATGAGCTTGTTTCACTGATCCCAGGGAATTTCGATTCCATCCAGGACTTCTTCACCAAGTCAAGAGCTTGGTCTTACAATTCGACAATGTGGCATAGAGAAGAAAGAAGAACAGTTGGTGTTGTCCATTCTCTCCAAACTGGGTTCTGAATACTAATTTTTTGTGTCTTCCTGAAACTCCACAAGGCTCACAGTTAGAAATTGGAAGATGCCATCTTTGGCTGATTTCATGGAGATGCTAACTCAAGAGCAAGACAAGCTGGTCTTGATGGGCACCATCAAGCAAAAAGACCAAGTTCTTGCAGCTGGAGATTCAAAAAATGGAAGAGGCAAGCAAAAACCAAGCGGGCCAAAACCTCAAGAGAAGAAGAGGAAGGATGAGAGGCCCAAATCCACTGATGGGGTTTCGAATCTTGCCAAGAACAAGGGAAAGAAGGCTGAGAAGACAAAATGCAACTACTGACTGTTGATGTATATGTAACTTCAGAATGTATTTCACATATATGTATATTGTATTCCTATGGAGATGTTATTATTCCTCTATACGGAAGTGTTTGTATTCCTATAGAGATGTTATTATTCCTCTATATGGAAGTGTCATCATTTATATTGTAAGTGTTGTAACTTATACTTGATGGGTTATTAGACCACCTTCTTAGGGTTGGCCCTATATAAGTCATGTGGGTCAAAGGGTTATTAGACCACCCTATTGGGGGTTGGCCATGTGGGTCAAAGGGTTATTAGACCATCCTATTGGGGGTCGGCCCAGTCAGCATTGTGTTATGTGGTTAAGTTGAGGCTGACCTAGTAAAGGTTATTAGGCAAGTCAAGTCAAGTCAAGTATAAATAGAGTGCGAAAGGCACTCTATTTGATCATTCTATTCTCACACACACTCTTTGGAGAGTGGTGCACTTGTGGAGGAGGAGAATCTGCTTCTAGGAGATGTCTATCTCTTATGCTTGGGTTGTATCATTTCTCTATCTATCTTTGAGGAATTTATTGGGGTGTTTCACCTTTATGGTTTTCCCCAAGTAAACTCTATGTCTCTTTTGTGCTTGCATTATTGTGTCCATGATTGATATGCTGTAGATATGCTATACATGTTGTTCTCTTAGTTAAGATCCTAGATCAGATTGAAGTAAATTCTGAAAAACTAACATGGTATCAAAGCTAGCTTGAAAGAAGGCATGGTATGGCATGTATGACACTTGTTGCACTTGCGATGCTAGGGCTTGATATAGAAAAAACAAGTCATCGTAGCACTTTCGATATAACTCCATTTTGGAGAAGTTTTTAGATTTGAAAATTTTATAGTTAGAATATCAGATCCCCATGTACCTTGTGTCCAAAGGAAAACTTCGAAGTCATTGTACTTTGTGTTTTATGATCTGTACAATCTAGGGTTTCTGCCTCTTCCATATCTGAGTCATAAATAGGTGACCTAGGAAAAAAGGTCATAACTTGGGCTAGGAAGCTCCAAATGAAATTTCGTAAAACGTGATAGGTAGTGCACGGATTGTAATTTTGAAGGTAACTCTTTCAGAGTCCGAAATTGAACCAGTGACATATGGCACACCGTACAAGTTTGCTCTCCAGTTTTATCCCATAAATATGTCACGTTGCGATACTTGGCATAACTCTCTCTCAGAGAATCCATTTGAGGTCAGACCTGCGGGGTTGGAAAAATGACAGGTAAGGATACCACAAAAAAAAATTTCAAACCCTGTGGATTGGAAAGTTTGGAGTTACACCAGAAACAATCAAGTGCATATTTCTGTCAAAACAAAATTATTTTTGAGCACCTTCATTCATGGCTCCAGGAATTAGGGTTTTGGAGAAAGTTGGTATTTTTGCAATCAGAGACCACAGATGAATGCTACTCATCAAAATCAAAATTTAGAGACCAAGATCAAATTTTTTGGTTGGGTAGAAGGCCGAGCTTGATCAAACCCTAGTTTAGGACCTTGATCGGAAAAATGGAAAATTAGGGCTTCTGCAAAAGTTGGAATTTTTTAAGTCTATGACCACGGCTGGAAGCTCCTCAGAAAAATAAAAGTTTAGAGCTTTGGATTGAACCTTTTGGTTGGGAAGAAGGGTGGCATTTATCAAAACCTAGTTCGGGATCCTGTCTAGAAGATCCAGAAGTTTCAAAGGAAATTTTGAGGGGTGAAACTTTGCAGTTTTCAAATTCTGAGTATACCAGGTTGATCAGCTCATCAAGGTGCATCTTTCTATCCTTTCAAAAGTTCAAAATTCAAAGTTTGAATTTTGAGGGTTCCCCTGACAAACCCTAATCTAGCTCCAAATCCAGTTGCTGCAAATCAAGTGGATTGGGTTAATCCTAAAAGAAAATGGATTGGTCACCTGCATAAGTGAAGAAGTTCCTATTTCAGAGGGAGATGAGGTTAAGGCCTTACATAAGAACATTACAAGCAATCTCGATAGGTTTGAATTACAGGTATGTTTCGAATTCTGTTCATGGTTAATTTTATGATATGTTTGTCTTCATATCATTACGATTAGTACAATCTTGATTAATTACTAAACTTGTCGTATCACCTTAATAAAATTATGAATACATGATAGAAGATATTCATTGATTAAGGTTTTGAGGCTTATGATTGTACTAATGCATTGTGATGTTGTATGAGGTTTATGTTCGCTAACATGAAAGGTACACCATGAAAGACAAATCATGTTCTACTTCAAGAACATATGATCATGGTGACATGAAGACAAATATTCATCCATTGTCATGGATCACATAGAAGATCTACTTACAAGGTATGTATAACTTGGTTCTACAATGGTTAACTTATGAGACATGTAGGTTATTAGCACAAATCATTGAAGAGAACTAGAAGACATCATGCGGGTATGTTAGACATAACTAGCTAACATAGTAATCCAGGTATATTTTTTATATCAAGTTAGAATATTACCTTGTGTTAGGATCCCTTATATAAGTATACTTGGTATGATTGGTTATGTTTATTCATAAAGTTAGAAATGTAAGTAATCAAGGGTTTATGGATATTATGTCTCTTATCTTGATTGATGATTTGACTAACCAAAAGAGTCCTATGATCAAATAAGAATATGCATGAGTAAAAGAAGTCTTCCCTGAAACCTTGAATACTAATGTTTATTATTTGTGTTTGAAATGATCATGACTATACCTGTTTAAGATTATTTTGTTTTGATAGTATTGAGAATATACTAATAAATGTATGATTATGTATGAGATCTCGAGGATATCACAATAATGATACTGTAAGAATGCATAGTGATCGAGGATGGATATAAGTTCAAGGACAGGTAATCTAGGAAGCAAAGATCAAGAGGGAGCACACTCCAGTAGTTTTTGCAAGGATGCAAATATTCATAGGGAGTCGACCACTTCTCACAATCCACATCATAATGGAGTTGCAAAGATTCAGAGGGAGTCCACCCAACAACCAAACAAAGATAAGTATTTGAATTGTCATTTCTTACATATTTGTTTGTTTAAATAATGTTGTTCAATGATGTATATTCTTATGTTCCTAGACTTAGGTTGTGTATTATGCATATTAGAACAATTGCATTAATAAACAGTATAATATTAATATGCATGTGATGGGTAAGTGTCCTATGGCACTGTACAACATTCCATTGCTACTTATCTAGAATGAAACCTCTTTGCTGACATGTTGGGAGTAGTGAAAACTCTTAACAATGTTCTGGTAGAGATTGGAAGGCATCTAGAAAGTTACAGGATATGGATGAATGTTGTATTGAAGCATTGGCTAAGATAATTGCATGACTGTATGACATATTTCTTCAGATGTAAGAATTGGTTTTGAAAACTATGAGATGTTTCTAATCATGCAATTTAACTTGTTTTGTAGGAAATATCATATACCATCACCTACAAAAGAAGGACTACAACATTTGTTCAGCAACAAAGTTATCTATTGAAGATATTGAAGTTCTCAGGATCTGGGATGAAGTAATGAAAGAATTCCATGATCAGTCGATCATGAAGAATGATGTTTGGGATGCAGTCCCAAGACCTGAAGGGAAGTCTGTTGTGACTTCCAAATGGATCTATAAGATCAAGCATGCTGCAAATGGTAGCATAGAGAAATACAAAACGAGGTTTGTAGCTTGTGGCTTCTCCCAGAAAAAGGGATTGAGTATGAAGAGACTTCTACACCTATATCCAGGCACACTTCCATCAGATCAGTACTTGCTCTAGCTGCAGTGATGAAATGGAAAATACACCAAATGGATGTCAAGACAACTTTCTTGAATGGTGTAGTCAAAGAGGAAGTGTATGTGGATCATCCACTCGGGTTTGAGACACATGAACGAGAGTCACATGTGTGAAAACTAAAGAAATCCCTGTATGGTTTGAAATAGGTAGCTAGGACCTGGTATGACAGGATAGATGGCTTTCTATCCAGTTTGGGATTTACCAAGAGTAAAGTGGATTCCAATATTTACTACAAGGTTGAGGAAGGAAATCCAGTGATACTACTTTTGTATGTGGATGACCTGTTTGTTATAGGTGAAGATAGATTGATTTCTAACACACAGTGGAAGCTTGATGCCAAGTTTGAGATGAAGGACTTGTGGATGATGCACTAATTTCTAGGAATGGAGGTGTGGCAGAGTGCAAATGGAATCTTCCTTGGACAAGGGAAGTATGCAGTAGAAATCCTGAAGAGGTTCAGGATGATGGACTGCAAGGACATGGCCACACCTATGGCATCAAACCTCAAGCTTCTGTGTGATGCTTCATCTAATCTGGTTGATGTCACTGTGTATCGTCTGATGATTGGGTCCTTGATGTACCTGACGAACATGAGACCAGATATTTACTTTGCGGTGAACACATTGAGCCAATTCCTGACGGATCCGAGAGGTGTTCACCTGGTTGCTATAAAGCATATTCTGAGGTACCTGAAGGGTACAATTGATTATGGGCTCAATTATGATACGAATCAAAAGTTTAAACTGCAGGGTTATGTTGATTCAGAATGGGCAGGCAGTGTTGCAGATAGGAAGAGCATTTTTGGGTGCTGCTTTAGAATGTGATCAGGTGTGATCTCTTGGTTTAGTAGGAAGCAATCCTGCGTAGCACTAATTACAACTGAAGTAGAGTATGTTGTAGCTTTTTCGGCTAGTTGTGAGGTAGTGTGGCTTAGGAAGCTACTGTTTGAGTTATTTGATCTCCCGCTGGAGGCTACTGGTATCTTTTGTGACAACTAGAGTTTTGTGAAGCTATATGAGAACCCAGTGTTCCATGACAGGTCAAAGCACATTGAGATCAAATATCACTATATTAGGGATATGGTGCAGAGAGGAGCAGTGAAGCTCTTGTATGTTGCGATGGATGAGCAGATTGCAGATGTGTTGATGAAGCCACTAGCCAGAGTGAAGTTCAAGTAATTCATAGAGAAGCTTGGTGTTCTTCATATTGATGACACTTCAAGGAAGAAATGATGGGCACATTTGCTGGAGCCATTCCAAGCATGATGAGAGGAGGATCCTTCACATGGTTGTGGATGTAAGCGCTGGAGGATGAGCATCAGGACAATGCTCTAGTTACTGCTCGGTATATGCATCATGTTGGATACGTATTATGATCAGTTGGATCATGCATATGTATATGCATCATGTTGAATGCTTGTTATGATCAATTGGATCATGTATATATATATGAATCATGTTGGATGCTTGGACCATGTATTTCTATATGTATCAGGTGTATACGTTGTATGATCAGGTAGATCATGTATCTTGATATATATCAGAAGGATACATTGTATGATCAGGTGAATCATGTATCTGTGTATGTATCAGGTGGATACATTGTATGATCAGGTGGATCATGTATGATGATATGTATCAGGTAGATACTTGGTATGCATCAGGTGGATGCATTGTATGATCAGGATGATCATGGATGACGAGCTTGAATATGTTGATCTAGATGACATGCATCAAGATGATGCACTGATGATGATCATGTACATCAGGATGATGTATGGAGAGTATCAGGATGATACTTTATGGCCGTGGATAGGTTGTGCAGATAAGCATATAATCCAGCCTTGGGAGGTTTGCAGATAGTATTTCGAGGTTTTGCCTATGGCATGTAATGTGGCCCTGGGAGATCCGATAGGTAGAGCTGTGTGCTCGTAACAGCCTGGGATGCTCTTTTGAGGTTTTGTCCTATGGCATGTAATGTGCTCCTGGGAGATCCGACAGGTAGAGCTGAGTGCTCGTAATAGCCTGGGATGCTACAGCTAGGTTTTGTCATGACCACATGTAATATGCTCCTGGGAGATCCGACAGGTAGAGCCGTGTGCTCGTAATAGCCTGGGATGCTACAGCTAGGCTTTGTGGTGAGATCACATGTAATGTGCTCCTGGGAGATCCGACAGGTAGAGATGTGTGTTCGTAATAGCCTGGGATGCTACAGCCAGGTTTTGTGATGGGGTCACATGTAATGTGCTCTTGGGAAGATCCGACAGGTAGAGCTGTGTGCTTGTAACAGCTTGGGATGCTACAGCTAGGTTTTGAGACGCATGTAATAAGTCTTGAGGATTCCACAGTATGTCCAGTGAGGATGAATACCTACAGCTGGTGGGCCTACATCCAATATGAAAACGGACTGGCTCTGTAGAACTTCCTATGATGAGTAGATTCATAGATTGATTGAGATAACAACAACAATGATGATGACGATGATTCGAGGACGATGATTCGCTGATGATGATCTAGAGAAGAATACTTTTGTTAGAAGACCTATGTCGAGAAATACCTTCCTAGTTAAGAGGGAGTGTGTTAGGAACCCATGTCTTTACTTTTTTAGTATATTATTATTGGACGCATATGATTTGTAAGTCGTCCCGTAGTATTTGTTGATCGATAGTTTGTGTTATTGTTGTTGGTGCATATGCTTTGTAAGTCGTCCTGTAGTATTTGTTGATCAATAGTTTGTGTTATTGTTGTTGGTGCATATGCTTTGTAAGTTTCCCGTAGTATTGTTGATCCATAGTATTGGCGCCTAGACTTAGTATATAAGTGTGTGTTGAGACCTACGGAAGGCACCGTGAAGTTATTTGTATTGAGATTGCTCAAAGGAGGTTGCCCCCTCGAAGTGGCCTATGATCAATATAAAAGTGATTCTGAGTTTTGTCATTTCTGCTATTTTGCATATTCTTATTAATTAATTGTTGCAAGTGCTTCACAGAGTGTTGATATATATGTAACTTTGGAATGTATTTCACATATATGTATATTGTATTCCTATAGAGATGTTATTATTCCTCTATATGGAAGTGTCGTCATTTATATTATAAGTGTTGTAACTTATACTTGATGGGTTATTAGACCACCCTATTGGGGTTCGTCCCAGTCAGCATTGTGTTATGTGGTTAAGTTGAGGCCAACCTAGTAAAGGTTATTAGACAAGTCAAGTCAAGTATAAATAGAGTGCGGGAGGCACTCTATCTGATCATTCTATTCTCACACACACTCTTTGGAGAGTGGCACACTTGTGAAGGAGGAGAAGCTGCTACTAGGAGATGTCTATATCTTATGCTTGGTTTGTATCATTGTTCTATCTACCTCTAAGGAAGTTATTGGGGTTTTTCACCTTTATAGTTTTCCCCAAGTAAACCCTGTGTCTCCTGTGTGCTTGCATTATTGTGTCCATGATTGATATGTTGTACATGTTGTTCTCTCAGTTAAGATCCTAGATCAGATTGAAGTAAATTCTGAGAAACTAACACTGTCATAGAATTTTTCACCTAGAGAGTTCATGCATGAAAAAAACCATAGACATGATGACCCATCTCCTACAGAAAAATAACATTCCTCTTCCTAAAAGTTCTAAGAAGAAAGAGGGTTTTTATGAAGACAAGGAGAGGTGCCATGTTTTGGTGGATTTTACATCTTATTCATCCTTGTTCATCATTGATTCAGGCTCCTCAAGGAACATGTATTCTTCAAGAGATTCATTCTCTACTCTTTCTTGTTACAGTTGTCCCTCCATTCGCATGGGAGATGACTCAGAAATTCCTGCTCATGGCATTGGGAAAATCTCTATGGAGAATGGGTATTTCAGTAATGTGTTGTATGTAACTGATCTTGCATCCAACCTACCCCATGTATATCAAATGACTCACACTGGTGCATCCAAGAGAGTGATCTTCACTCAGAATGATGTGGAGATATCAAAAATTTCCATTGGAAAAATTGTTGCATTGGGTGTTGCAGACCATGATATGAAGATGTACAAGTTCTCCCACTTTCTCGAGTTCTCTTCACCAAGTGCACTTCTGTCACATGGGAATGAGACTAGAAAGATATGGCATCAGAGGTATGGTCACCTAAAATAAAGATATATTCAAGCATTGAGAAAAGAATAGATGGTAGAAGGGCTTCCAACCATCTGTTTTTCCAATGGAACGTGCAAGGGTTGCATGGTTGGGAAGCATCCTGAAAAGAAGTATGACAAAGGGAAGGAAAGAAGGGTTTATCAACCACTTGGGATAGTGCATTCTGATCTGATAGGTCCTATCCCTACTCCATCCTATGGAAGCTCCAAATATGTGCTCACCTTCATTGATGACTACTCAAGGTATTGTTGGTTATTTTCCTTAAGCAAAAATCTGAAGTCTTTCAATGTTTCAAAATTTTCAAGAGAATGGTTGAGAACTTCAGTAGGAAGACCATGATGATTTTGAGGACTGATAATGGAAAGGAGTATGTCAATAAGGATCTGCAGCAGCTCTGTCAATAGAATAGCATTCAGATGTAACATTCAGTGCCCTACACACCACAGCAAAATGGTGTTGCAGAGAGCAAAAATAGAGCACTGAAAGAAATGGCTACTTGCATGATGCAAGCAAAGGATTTGTCTCCTAAGCCATGGGATGAAGCTATGAATTGTGTTGCATATGTTCAAAATATAGTACCACACAAAGCATTGAAAGGAATTACTCCATTTGAAGCATGGATGGGCCACAAACCAAATGTTTCACATTTCAGAATTTTTGGCTCAAGGGCTTGGGCCATAATTCCACTAGAGAAGAGAAAGGCCTTGCAACCCCAAAGAAAGGAGTCAATAATGGTTGGCTATGCAGAAGATACAAAGGGATACAAGCTATTTGATCCATCCTCCCTCAAGACATTCATTGAAAGGAGTGTCCAATTTGAAGAAGAAGAGTTTTTACAAGCTAGTGAACAAGGTGATGGGGATTGCACAAATTCTCTTTCGGATGATGTAAGTGATGAATCTATCTCTGATTTTTCTGATTCAGAGATATATTCTAATATTGAGGATGATGAGGATGGTATGGAGGCTGATAATGACCCTCCCATAAGTCCCAAGTGGGCTTAAACAACAATACAAGCAGCTGGAGAACTTGCGGGTGATCCTCAAGATCCTAGGAAAACTAGATCTCAATTTCAAAGTAATTTTGCTTACTATGAATCTGATCTGAGTTCTAAATGTTTTCTGGTGGTTGGGACTGATCCTAAGTCATATTCAGAAGCTTCTAAAGATCCAATATGGCAAACAATGTTGATGTATATGTAACTTCGGAATGTATTTCACATATATGTATATTGTATTCCTATAGAGATGTTATTATTCCTCTATACGGAAGTGTCGTCATTTATATTGTAAGTGTCGTAACTTATACTTGATGGGTTATTAGACCACCTTGTTTGGGGTCGGCCCTGTATAAGTCATGTGGGTCAAAGGGTTATTAGACCACCCTATTGGGGGTCGGCCATGTGGGTCAAAGGGTTATTAGACCACCCTATTGGGGGTCGGCCCAGTCAGCATTATATTATGTGGTTAAGTTCGAGCCTACATGAGTTAGGTAAAAAGGCAAGTCAAGTCAAGTATAAATAGAGTGCGGGAGGCACTCTATTTATACACTCACTTCTTACACATGCTCTCAAGGAGGAGAGGCGCACTTATGGAGGAGGAGGATTGCTGCTAGGTTATGGCTATCTCTATTGGTTGGTTGTATCATTGCTCTATCTATCTCTGAGGAAGTTATTGGGGTTTTTCACCTTTATGGTTTTCCCCAAGTAAATCTTTGTGTCTCTTGTGTGCTTGCATTATTGTCTCCATGATTGATATGCTGTAGATATGCTGTACATGTTGTTCTCTCAGTTAAGATCCTAGATCAGATTGAAGAAAATTCTGAAAATTTAACATGGTATCAGAGCTAGCCTGAAAGAAGGCATGATATGGCATGTATGACACTTGTTGCACTTACGATGCTAGGGCTTGATATAGCAAAAACCCGTCATCGTAGCACTTTCGCTATAAATCCGTTTTGGCGAAGTTTTCGGATCTGAAATTGTTACAGGTCGAATCTAAAATCTCCAGGTACCTTGTGTCCAAAGGACAACCTCTAATTCGTTGTACTTTGTGATTTATGATCCGTACAATATAGGGTTTCTGCCTCTTCCAGATCTGAGTCAAAATCAGGTGACCTTGGGAAAAAGGTCATAACTTGGGCTAGGAAGCTCCAAATGAAATTTCATAAAAAGTGACAGGTAGTACACAGTCTTTACTATCTCAGAAAACTTTTTCAAAGGCCGAAGTTGAACCAGTGACACGTGGCACGCCGTACAAGTTCGCTCTACTGTTTTATCCCATAAACAGGTCACGTTGCGACATTTGGCATAACTCTCTCTCAGAGAATCCAATTGAGGTCAGACCTGTCAGGATGGAAAGGTAACAGGTCAGGCTATCTCAGGAAACTTTTTTCAGACCCTGTGGATCAAAAATTTCGGAGTTACACCAGAAACAATCAGGTACATATTTCTGTCAAAACAGAATTATTTTTTGGTACCTTCATTCATGGCTTCCGGAATTTAGGGCTTTGGAGAAAGTTGGAATTTTTGTAATCAGAGACCACGGCTGAATGCTACTCATCAAAATAAAAATTTAGAGACCAAAATCAGAATTTTTGGTTGGGCAGAAGGCCGGGCTTGATCAGACCCTAGTTCGGGACTTTGATCAGGAAAGTGGAAAATTAGGGCTTCTGTAAAAATGGGAATTTTTGAAATCTGAGACCACGACTGGAAGCTCCTCAGAAAAATAGAAGCTTAGAGCTTTGGATCAAACCTTTTGATTGGGAAAAAGAGTGGGATTCATCAAACCCCAGTTCAGGGTCACGTCCAGTGAATCCGAAAGTTTCAAAGGCAAAATTGAGGAGTGAAACTTTGCAGTTTTCAAATTATGAATATACCAATTTGATCAGCTCATCAAGGCGCATATTTCTATCCTTTCGGAAGTTTGAAATTCAAAGTTTGAATTTTTGGGGTTTCTCTGACAAACCCATATCCAGCTCCAGGTCCAGTTCTTGCACATCAAGTGGATTGGGTTAATCCTAGAAGAAGATGGATTGGTCACCTACATAGGTGAAGAAGTTCCTGTTTCAGAGGGAGATGAGGCTAAGGCCTTACATAAGAAGATTACAAGCGATCTCGACAGGTATGACTCATTGAGGTATGTTTCGATATTTGTCCATGATTAAGTTTATGGTATGTTTGTCTTCATGTTATTACGGTTAGTACAATTTTGATTTTAGATTTGTTGTATCACCCTAACAAAATTATGAATGCATGATAGAAGATATTCATTGGTTAGGGTGTTGACACTTATGATTGTACTAATGCATTATGGTGTTGTATGAAGTTTATGTTGTCTACTAACATGAAAGGTACACCAAGGAAGACAAATCATGTTCCAGTTCAAGAACATATGATCATGATAACATGAGGACAAAGATTCATCCATTGTCATGAATCTCATAGAAGATCTATTTACAAGGTATGTATAACTTGGTTTTGTAATGGTTAACATATGAGACATGTAGGTTACTAGCACAAGTCATTGAAGAAGAACAAGAAGACATCATGTGAGTAAGTGAGATATAATTATCCAGCATGCTAATCCAGGTATGTTTTTCCTATATCAAGTTAGAATCTCACCTTGTGATAAGATCCTTTATTTAAGTATACTTGGCATGATTGATTATGATTATTCATTGAAGTTAGTACTCATGGGTTTAGGCATATTATGATTTTTACTTTGATTGATGATATGACTAACCAGAAAAGTCCTATGGTCAAATAGGAATATAAGTAAAAGAATTATGTCTCTTATATTGATTGATTTGACTAACCATAAGAATCCTACATAAACCTTGAATGCTAATGCTTATTATTTCTGTTTGAAATGATCATGACTATACATGCTTGAGATTATTGTGTTTTAATAGTATACTAATGAATGTATGATTTTATATAACACATTCACGATACTAACAAGCATGCATAGGGATCGAGAATGTATATAAGTTCAAGGACAGGTAATCCAGGGAGCAAAGATCAAGAGGGAGTACACTCCAGTGGTTTATGAAAGGATGCAGATATTCATAGGGAGTTGACCATCTCTCTACATCCCACAACAGAAAGGTGTAGAAGAATCTACTTCAGATTAGGACTCCAGCAGCTCCTGCAAGGAAGCAAAGACTCAGAGGGAGTCCACCCAACGAACAAACAAAGATAAGTATTTGAATTATCATTTCTTAAATAATACTGTTCAATAATGTATATACTGATGTTCCTAGAATTAGGCTGTGTATTATGCATATTAGAATAATTGCATTGATGAACAATATACTCCTAATATGAATGGGTAAGTGGCCTATGGCACTGTACAACATTCCATTGCTACTTATCTAGAATGAAACCTCTTTGCTGACATGTTGGGAGTTGTGCACACTCTTAACAATGTTCTGGTAGAGATTGGAAGGCATCTAGAAAGTTATGGAATATGGATAAATGTTGTATTGAAGCATTGGCTAAGATAATTGCATGACTGTATGGCATATTTCTTTATGTGTAAGAATTTGTTCTGAAAACTATGAGATGTTTTCTAATCATGCAATTTAACTTGTTGTGTAGGAAAGATCGTATGCCATCTCCTACAAAAGAAGAACTACAACATTTGTTCCAGCAACAAAGATATCTATTATTGAAGATATTGAAGTTCCCAGGATCTGGGATGAAGAAATGAAATGCCATGATCCGTCGATCATGAAGAATGATGTTTGGGATGTAATCCCAAGACATGAAGGGAAGTTTGCTATGACTTCCAAACAGAACTATCAGATCAAGCCTGTTGCAGATGGCAGCATTGAGAAATATAAAAGTGATGAAATAGAAGATACACCAGATGGATTCAAGACAGCTTCCTTGAATGGTGTAGTTGAAGAAGAAGTGTATGTAGAGCAGCCACTTGGTTCTGAGACACATGATAGGAAATCATATATGTGCAGAACTTGGTATGGTGAAGATAGATTGATTGCCGACACGCAGCGGAAGCTTACTACCGAGTTCGAGATGAAGAACTTGGGGATGATGCACTATTTGTTTTTGGCATGGAGGTGTGGCAGAGTGCAGATAGAATCTTCCTTGGACAAGGGAAGTATGCAGTAGAGATCCCAAAGAGGTTCGGGATGATGGATTGCAAGGCCATGGCCACACCTATGGCATCGAATCTGAAGCTTCTATGTGATGCTTCATCTGAGCCAGTTGATATTTCTATGTATCGTCAGATGATTGGGTCCTTGATGTACCTGACGAACACGAGACCAGACATTTGCTTTGCTGTGAACACATTGAGCCAGTTCCTGACGGATCCGAGGAGTGTTCACCTAGTTGCTGTAAAGCATGTTCTGAGGTACCTGAAGGGTACAGTGGATTATGGGCTCAGATATGAGGCGAATCAAAAGTTTAACCTGCATGGTTATGTTGATTCAGACTGGGCTGGCAGTGCTGCAGACAGGAAGAGCACATCTGAGTGTTGCTTCAGTATGGGATCAGGTGTGATCTCTTGTTTTAGCAGGAAGCAGTCCTGCGTAGCACTGAGTACAGCTGAGGCAGAGTATGTTGCAGCCTGTTCAGCTAGTTGTGAGGCAGTATGGCTACGGAAGCTACTGTCTGAGTTATTTGATCTCCCGTTGGAGGCTACTGGTATCTTCTGTGATAACCAGAGTTGTGTGAAGCTGTCCGAGAACCCAGTGTTTCATGACAGGTCGAAACACATAGAGATCAAATATCACTATATCAGGGATATGGTGCAGAGAGGAGCGGTGAAGCTCCTGTATGTTGCGACGGACGAGCAGATTGCAGATGTGCTGACGAAGCCACTAGCCAGGGTGAAGTTTGAGTACTTCAGAGAGAGGTTTGGCGTTCTTCAGATCGAGGACACTTCGAGGAAGAAGTGATGGACACATTTGCTGAAGCCATTCCAAGCATGTTGGAAGGAGGATTCTTCACATGGCTGTGGATGTAAGCGCTGGATGATGAGCATCAGGATGATGTTCTGGTTTCTGCTTGGATATGATCAGTTGGATCATTTTATGTATGTATGTATGCATCGTGTTGGATGCTTGGACCATGTATCTGTATATGTATCAGGTGGATACATTGTATGATCAGGTGGATCATGTATGGTGATATGTATCATGTATTTGTATTTGTATCAGGTGGATACATTGATGATCAGGAGGATCATGTATGATGATATGTATCAGGTAGATACTTGGTATGCATCAGGTAGATGCATTGATGATCAGGAGGATCATGTATGATGATATGTATCAGGTAGATACTTGGTATGCATCAGGTAGATGCATTGATGATCAGGAGGATCATGTATGATGATATGTATCATGTATTTGTATCAGGTGGATACATTGATGATCAGGAGGATCATGTATGATACTTGGTATGCGTCAGGTAGATGCATTGATGATCAGGTGGATCATGCAGCAGGATGTTGCAGTGATGATCAGGATGATCATAGATGACGAGCTTCACGATGTTGCTCCAGATGACATGCAGCAGGATGTTGCAGTGATGATCAGGATGATCACAGAGGACGAGCTTCAGGATGTTGCTCCAGATGACATGCAGCAGGATGTTGCAGTGATGATCAGGATGATCATAGATGACGAGCTTCAGGATGTTGCTCCAGATGACATGCAGCAGGACGTTGCAGTGATGATGATCAGGATGATCATGGATACATCAGGATGATGTATGGTGAGTATCAGATTGATACTCTATGGCCGTGGATCAGGTTGTGCAGATGAGCATGTAATTCGGTGCCCTGGGAGATTTGCAGATGGTCTTTCGAGGTTTTGCCTATGGCATGTAATTCGGTGCCCTGGGACATCTGGCAAATGCTCTTTCGAGGTTTTGCTCTGGGAGGACATGTAATTCGGTGCCCTGGGAGATCTGCAGATAGTCTTTCGAGGTTTTGCCTATGGCATGTAATTCGGTTCCCTGGGATATCTGGCAGATGCTCTTTCGAGGTTTTGTCCTATGGCATGTAATTCGGTGCCCTGGGAGATTTGCAGATGGTCTTTCGAGGTTTTGCCTATGGCATGTAATTCGGTTCCCTGGGACATCTGGCAAATGCTCTTTCGAGGTTTTGCCATGACCACATGTAATTCGTTGCCCTGGGAGATCTGCAGATAGTCTTTTGAGGTTTTGCCTATGGCATGTAATTCGGTTCCCTGGGATATCTGGCAGATGCTCTTGCGAGGTTTTGTGGTGAGGTCACATGTAATTCGGTGCCCTGGGAGATCCTATAGGTAGAGCTATGTGCTCGTAACAGCCTGGGATGCTCTTTTGAGGTTTTGTGACGCACGTAAAAGTCCTGAGGATTCCACAGTATGGCCAGTGATGATGAAGACCTGCAGGTGGTGGGCCTACATCCAGTATGAAAAAGGACTGGCTCTGTAGAACTTCCTATGACGAGTAGATTCAGAGATTGATTGAGATAGCAGCAGCAGTGACGATGATGATGACTCGATGATGATTATCCAGTGACGATGATCCAGAGAAGATGACTTGTGCTAGAAGAACTGTGCTGAGAAATACCTTCCTAGTTAAGAGGGAGTGTTGATGTATATGTAACTTCGGAATGTATTTCACATATATGTATATTGTATTCCTATAGAGATGTTATTATTCCTCTATACGGAAGTGTCGTCATTTATATTGTAAGTGTCGTAACTTATACTTGATGGGTTATTAGACCACCTTGTTTGGGGTCGGCCCTGTATAAGTCATGTGGGTCAAAGGGTTATTAGACCACCCTATTGGGGGTCGGCCATGTGGGTCAAAGGGTTATTAGACCACCCTATTGGGGGTCGGCCCAGTCAGCATTATATTATGTGGTTAAGTTCGAGCCTACATGAGTTAGGTAAAAAGGCAAGTCAAGTCAAGTATAAATAGAGTGCGGGAGGCACTCTATTTATACACTCACTTCTTACACATGCTCTCAAGGAGGAGAGGCGCACTTATGGAGGAGGAGGATTGCTGCTAGGTTATGGCTATCTCTATTGGTTGGTTGTATCATTGCTCTATCTATCTCTGAGGAAGTTATTGGGGTTTTTCACCTTTATGGTTTTCCCCAAGTAAATCTTTGTGTCTCTTGTGTGCTTGCATTATTGTCTCCATGATTGATATGCTGTAGATATGCTGTACATGTTGTTCTCTCAGTTAAGATCCTAGATCAGATTGAAGAAAATTCTGAAAATTTAACAAACAATCATGCAAGAAGAGATGGACTCCCTCCATGAGAACAAAACTTGGGATTTGGTCCCTCTTCCTCTCAAGAGGAAACTAGTGCAATGCAAATGGGTTTATAGAACCAAAATTGGATATGATGGCTCTGATATGAAGTATAAGGCCAGGTTGGTGGCTAAGGGTTAATCTCAGGTCCAAGGAGTGGACTATATAGAGACATTTGCAGCGGTGGCAAAGATGGACTCCATAAGACTATTTTTGGCCATTGGGGCTTCCAAGCGATGGGAGGTTCATCACATGGATGTGAAGAGTTCCTTTCTTCATAGAGATCTGAATGAGGAGATATATATGCAGCAGCCTGAGGGATTTATTTCTGATCATACACTTGTGTGCAGGTTGAACAAGTCACTCTATGGGCTCAGGCAAGCTCCTAGAGCATGGTATGCAAAAATGGACCATTTTCTGCTATCTTTGGGGTTTGAGAGGTGTAAGTCTGATCCAAATGTGTATATGAAGTAGAATGGTGATCTGATATTGATCATAGTACTATATGTAGATGCTATTTTGATAATAGGTAGAAGAACCAAATAGTTGGGCTCATTAAAAGCTTCATTACATAGTGCATTTGCAATGACCAATCTAGGCTTGTTGAGGCAATTTCTAGGCTTGGAAATTGAGCAACCTGTGAATGGAATTTCTGTCACCCAAGCAAGGTATGCTTCAGATTTGCTGCATAAATTTAAGATGGCTGAATGTAAACTAGAAAAGTTCCCATTCCTATCTGGAGTTAAGCTAAATGAGTGGGGCTCTTCTCCACTAGTTGACAGCTCGTTGTATTAGGTAGCGTGTTGGAAGCTTGCTATATCTCACTCATTCTAGACCAGATTTGTCATATGCTGTTGGGGATGTTGATAGGAACATGCAAGAGCCTCATGAGGTTCATTGGAGGGCATCCAAGAGGATCCTCCATTATGTTTAGGGTACTAAGCACTTTGGTATCCATTATGTTGTTGGTTCATCTCTTAAACTAGTAGGATTTACTGATTTTGATTGAGCTGGTGATTGTATTGATCAGAAATCATCTTCCGGTTATGTTTTTATGCTTGCACATTGACCTATTTTCTGGTCAAGCAAGAAACAACATACTATTTCCTTATCTTTAGCTAAGTCCGAGTACAGGGGAGCAATAAATGCAGCCACACAATGTGTTTGGTTGCAAGGTATTCTTGCAAAGTTCAAGATTGTTTTTTATTCACCCACTATTCTTTGGTGTGATAATCAAAGTACAATCAAGATTTCTACTGATCCAGTTCATAGGCAAAGGACCAAGCACATAGGGATACACATGCATTACATTTGGGGTTTGGTGCATGACTGGACCATAGCATTGCAGTATTTCCCTTCCAGTGAGCAAACTGTTGATATTTTCACCAAGTGTTTTACTGAGAAGACCTTCACTTACCTTAGATCTTTTCGAGGGGTGAGTGATGCATGGTGATGATTGGTGTATTTTGATATATGCCACATGTCGATTTTAGAGGGGAGGTTTTATTTTCCATGTGGTTTTTCTCCTTACCTTGGTTACATGGAAAAATAAATATTTATGATGTAAAAGGTGACTTGAGCCTAGTTGCCAAGGCCTTATTTTTTATATTTCACTAAGTCTAGCTTAAGGGGGGGTGTTAGAACAATATTACACCTAGGTACATTAATAATTTATCAAATAGTGGTTAATTAGTTCCAAACAGTTTAATAACTGCATTCCTAAATTGGTTAGTGGGTAAATGGTCATTTAGATTGAACCAGTTGGCAATGTGGACAAAACTGAGCATTGTACCAAATCAAACTAGATGTCGGATGCGCCCTCCCAATCATTTATTGCTTCCAGCATGCTTAGGGTGCTCTTATTATAGGTCAAATCTGCACTTCTCCATCCGTGATCACATTAAGCTATCGATCACACAAAAGGACAACATGGATTGAAGAGCAAGATTTCCCTAGATTATACATGGACTTGATTTGCCCCTCAGCAGCTGAAAAAACCTTGATTTACCCTACCTTTTGACATGTGCGCTACCCTACAGGCATCATAGTACCACATTTTTGGGAATGTGCCCTACTCCACAAGCATAACAGTAGCGCACACCTACTAGTATGCCCTACTTTTCTTAAGCAAACTAGTATTATACCTCCATATTTCACAGTGTCGCATCTTCACCACAAAAAGAGTTGACAACACTTCCCCTACTGCTTCAAACACCTAGAAGAGAAAAATGATGAGTGATCTTTGAAGACAAACCCATTCTGTCAAGAATCAACCCAGCTGAGACTTCATATACCTACACTACCGTGCCTTGCTCCAGCTTAGGTGCATGGTAGTCCACACTACCGCACTATTCTCTTTCTTTGCCACGTGATACTACCGTGTTATGCTCTGTTTGAGAGGCGCGGTACTCCTTTTTTAGCCTTTTTTCCATGGCTTGTGGTATCTTGATTTTTGAGAGATTTTTGAGGATTGGTGTGCCTGATTTGATCCTAACTCACTTTCTGTGATTAGTAGGCCTGATCCACTAAACTCTCCCAAGATCCACCCTTCTCTCTTGTTGGTTAACCCTACCACACACTATAAAAGAGAGGCATTCCATGAGCAAAGGGGAGGACTCTTGGAGACATCAAAGTTATGATATTGAATCTTTGTGGAGACAGCTAGAGGAGGAAGCACTTGGAGCTGGAAGTTGGCTTGGATATCAAGCAACCATTGTAAGTGACTTCAAGTTGGTAATAGAACATAACTTGTCTTGTTTCCCAAATCACATGTGTTGATTTTGTTTCAATTATATGATTTGTATCTGTTATAGATTTAGATCCTAACTCATATTTCAAGTTGTTAGAGAATCGTATATGCTTGTATCTTGGTTTCATTTTGATAGGTTCATTCGCGAGGACTTGGAAATTGGAGCGACCATAAAGACAAGCGATTGGATTGAAGGTCAGTTAGATCTCTTATGTTTCTTCCAGCAGTTTAATCTTGAAATGTCTGTTTAGATATAGGAATTCAAGGTATCATTTGTTGAGTTTTGTCTTAGTTTAGAGTTAGTTAAAGTCTACTTTAATCTAAGAGAATTTCTACCTATCCGTAGGAATAAAATTCTACATACAAGAATGGCGACTCCACTGGTTTGAACCCCATTTGATTGATTGATCTCACTTTCAGCCATTTTTTTATTGTGATTTTTTCTTTCTCTTCAAACCAATATTGAATTTTGGTCTCCTTGACCTTTATTCTTCCCTCCCCTCTATATTTTTCATCCCTGTGTGATCAGTGAGTCCTCTGGGTCTGCAGCAACCCTGAAAAATTCAATCTTCTTTTCAAAAGTTGCATTTTTCCATACTTTGCAACAGTACCGCGCCCCCACCACTGCCTACAGTGCAATAGTACCGCTCATCCAGCACTCTTACCAGAGCGGTAGTATACCAGTACCGCGCTCTAGTCTGTTTCTACCACGTGGTAGTGTCTGCATATTTTCAATTTTTTTTCTCCCCTACTTGGTTTCCTGAGTCATTTTTTATTTTCTCTGCTTTAGTTGGTGTTTTCTGTTGCCTATTACTATCCTATTCATTACACAGTCTTTGTGGTGTGTTTCTTTCTTTTGTGAGCTTGATTATTTTGTGAGTTAGTGGCATTATTTTCACATTGGGTCACTCCTTCAGTCTGATTGCATTGGCTTGATCTTTTCATCACAACCCAACCATTACTACTGTCCTCTTTTATTGGATCATGTATCTTTCATAATCACATTGTTTCCATTATTATCATTAAAATCTATATTGAAAATTATCATTGGA
The DNA here is from genome assembly GCA_027924585.1 of Larix kaempferi. Classification (NCBI taxonomy): domain Eukaryota; kingdom Viridiplantae; phylum Streptophyta; class Pinopsida; order Pinales; family Pinaceae; genus Larix; species Larix kaempferi. The sequence goes on along the minus strand of BSBM01000858.1, from coordinate 18,187,045 downwards.
GAACATTTGTGTTGTTTGGATTGAAATGGTCTAGCAGTATTATTGTGAATTAGGAAGTGAACCATTGAAATTTGCCACATAAATTCTCATTTTTTGAAGCATCTTAGTTGTAAGATCAGTGAATTGGAAAGAAGTGTTTATTTCAGTTTGGCTCTATTTACAAAAAGAAAACAAAAAAAATTTGTTTTTGGTTTTTAATTGCTTGTGAAAGTTTCATGCATTTATGATCGAAGAACTCTCTCTCTTTCATAGGTAGTTTTCATCAAATACAAGGCTTATTTCGATTCATTCTCACTTGCATGGTTTGGGTCGTCACAACACCACCAAGTTTCACGTCCATTTACCCGATTGAGTAATACAACCACTAAAATTAATCTCCCTAACTAAACCAACATTAACCTCACTTGAGGAAATCAAAAGAATTTGGTTGTTAGGTAGGACACTGGGGATAGGCATCAAAATAATTCCCCCTTGTCATTTTCATTTGAAACATAGTTGTTGTCCTCTAGGGAACTAAAATCCTCAAGTATTTGTTGACACGGTCATAACCAGTTTATGGAGGGGACTGCTGACTGTTTTTAACTTTCAGGGGTTAAACCACCGTGAGATTGAGAACCGGATGGACTCTGTGGAATGCCGCACTCCACTTAGCCCTAAGGCAACATCGATCATTGTCTTCCTTGTAATTCATAGTAATGCAAGGGTGATAAGGCAGAAGTGCCGAAAACCTTTTCCAACATGTCATGAACGAGGTAGCTTAGTGACTTTTCTACTAGGGCTCTTTTACCCAGGATCCCTTTCGGTAGAGGGATATCCTTCTCATATTGGTCTCTCACGTTGTATTGTTTGACTTGAATTTCATCATCTTGTGAAGGATACAACTTGTTGAGGTCTCCAGCTCTTAGTTTGGAGTTTGCTTGTTATCTCATCTTTATAGAGGGTCATTTTTCTTTTTAGTGACTGCTTGTTGGCATTATGGCCATTATTTTTCTCAGCTCGCTTACTAAGATACTGGTCTCAGTATAGATTTTAGAGATTGCTTTTTTGGCCTGCGAGCCTTGCTTTTTCTAGCTCCTCTTTTGCACACTCGGCTGCATTAGAGTTTTTGAGTTCTTTGTTATGAGACTGCCCCCGGATTTCATATTCCTACCATCATGTCAAAACCACCATGGAGATCACGACGAGTACAGGGAAAAATCCCTCCCCCACCACCACCTCCACGAACCTCCAGTCCACCCGCATCACGTATTCCCGCTCCTCCTAGCCACGGTGCTAGTCGAGGGAACATTCCACCACCGATACATACTAAATCTTCAGTTCCATCTGTAACCGTTACTCACAACACAGTCTTAGAATCTCTTGCAGGTTCTGCAACCACTAGTATATCTGAGATTTCCACTGTCACTTCACCCACTGTTATTCCAAATATATATGCCACAATGGACAACATTACAACGGTTGAATCTAGTACAACCCAAAATACTAGACCAGAGGCCATCCTCCTACCTGATGTCAACACTTCCCTTCCACCAGAAACTTTCCACGATGAGACAGACAGATCTGTTGGCACCACCGAAGGATCCGAACAAGATATACTTGGCTTGATTTCAGTCCCGGGTGGGTACATCGAAATTATTGAAGACACTCAACTTCTTGACACACCTTTTGAACCTGATTATGGCTTTATCACTGCCCAGGCGGAGCTTCTTCCTGTTATCACCGCACCATCCATCGTTCATCCGCAGGAAACCAGTTCTTCCAGCAACGTACCTCGTACCATATCTCTCTCCAACCTCCCTCCGGGACATGAGATCATGGCCTCCATTCAGTCTAGTATGGTTAGTCTAGCAAATTCCCCGTTAGCGTCGACACAGTTTAAACGCGACACAGAGAAAATGATCTTGACAGCTTCTAGATATCCCCCTATTACCTGTCCTCCTGACTATCGGGATCCCAACATCCCGTCTAGCACAGATTTTCATCACTCCTATGCAGATGGCTCTGGACCTTTAGATGTTACTATACCTATGTTCCCACTGGACCCCGAAAACCCTTTTCAAGACATGAACCCGGACCCAATCTTTGATGGTCCTCCTATCGTTGAACACGCTATGGACAATACCCCCGATACCCCTCGGTTAAATTCCCCACATTTGCTGCCATCACCCATGTTTGGTGCAAATTCTATGAGGGATAACCCAGTTTTTTCTCTGTCCTTGCCTATTAGATATGGAAGACCCCCTCCACAAATCAGCACTTTTGGCGCCGTTGGCCAATAGACACTATCATATTCAGCTAGTGGCAGAAGAACACCAAGTCATACTGCTGGATCTTCCATTTTGACCGAAGGTTCACCTTCGACCACTATCTACACTATCTCAGGAGGTGGAAAACCGAATGCCATCATCCCCAACTCCAACAACCAAACTCCTCTGGGTGGGCCATCAACCCAACCTATTGGATGGCAATCCTTTATTGGGGACCCCGTTCCTAGTCAACCTCCTCCTATAGGGCCATCCAACCCATCTGCGGGAGGGAAACCCATCGACACCATCACACAACCCTCCCAACCAGCAGCATCTGCTCAGTATGGTATGTACAACACACCTGGTAGCAGACAACCTTATACCGGTTTTCCAACCGGGCCTCATCTTCAACATCCCCCATCAAGTACGCTTCCTTCTTGGGAACCTCAAATCCCACATAGTGGAGGGTACTCATTATTTGGAAACTAGAACCCAGCTGGGGGGCAATCTAAGATTCCCCCCAACTTGAACTCCGGCTTCCCTTATCCTTCGGCTGCTACAACTCCATGGACCCATCCCTTCAATTTCCACATGTTCCTCAAGGAGGAAGGAACCTTCCATGGACACCACTATCGCAGCCACCCCCCAACCCTGTTATGGGAAACCCTCCACTTACTCAATATAGTGGTAACATTCCTGGAACACAACAACTCCAGGGAACTTTTCCCCAATCAGGAGCAGCAACCATTCCTGGGTTTCAGCAACCCCAGGGTACTGTACCTACCATCCCCACTCAGTAGAACCTCCACCAACCGGTTACCAACACTCAACCGGTTAACCAGATGGCCTACTACCCACAGAACTTCCAGAAGTACCCTGTGGGAAACACATATGGGTATAACACGCAACAGTATGCTATGTAGGCCCCCCCAGGTTTCTCTGCACCATACGGTTATTACTTATACCCGCACACTAATAATCAACTTCCCTTTTTGGCCACACTAGACTTACCTAATTTGTCGAGGCTCATTAACGATCCCATATGGCATGAACCTCACTGGCCACCCATTCCAACGAAACTTCCATCGGACATTCCTAAGTTCGATGCTAAGCCCGGGGAAGACCCCAAGAACAACGTAATGACCATCCATCTTTGGTGTTCATCCAACTACTTGATGGACGATTCCATTCGACTATGTCTCTTCCAGCGTACGCTTACCAGCACGGCCACAAAATGGTACATTGAGCTGCCGCAACACTCTTTCCATGATTTCAACACCTTATCTATGCAGTTTCTGACCCATTTCTAGATCCCCGTTCGGTACGAGACTGGAACAGAACTGTTAAACTCGTTGTGTCAAACCACTTCTACGCACATTTCGGATCACATCCATGAGTGGCATCGACGACGTAGGCTAATCAAGACACCCATTCTGGATCAACTACTTGCTGATTGGTTTATGAAGTCATTTTTTCCTCCCATAGCTAGGGATATTGCTATGCGCGGGCCGGTCACAGAAGAACAAGCCATCTCGGAAACTCAGTACATGGATTTGGTATACACCCAATCCGACACTTTACACGAACTTCTTCCCCATGCCACCCGCGTTACCACTGATCCAACAAAACCTGCCACTGAACCCCCCATTGATGGTATTATCGGTTCAGTCAAGGCCCAACCTACTACCAACTCGACGGGGGCAACAAGCTTTTACTTCCCCCGCTCTACCTCAGGATGCTCCAAAAGCTACTACTTCTCCTGCTATCTCCTCCAAAGTGAACACAGTTCAATCTACGTCACAACCATCCATAGGAAAGAAGAAGAACAATCGTGGTAAATCCAAGAAGAACCAGTAGGAGAATCCCAAGCCACAAACCACCCACAACGACCCGAAACCACACCAAAAGGCTAAGTTTCCCTGCCTAATTTTTCAAGACAATCACTACACACATGACTGTCCCTACAAGGATGAAGTCAACAAGTTCGTTAAAGGATCCTCTCATCCGACAGTGTTAACTGACCCTTTCTCTTAGCAGCAACAACAGATGGTTGCCCAAGAAACCCCACAGGGGGGCAACTCAAGCAACCCAACTCGTGGAGAGACGTCCACAAATCGTGAAATATTGATGACAAGTAATGAGGAGATTCATATAACCACTCGTTCAAAGACATATGAGAACCCTCCAAGTTTAAACAAACAGTCAAAGATAGCCAAAGGAAAATCTCCTGTTGAAGATCCGACTCCTACCCCTCCCCCTACCGGTCATCTCCATATCGAGAGAGAACTTAAGGACACAGTGCTACGCCCACCCAAGGGCACCATATGAAAGGCGACATTTAATCCCAATGCGCGAGCTGCCCAAAATTACAACATTGTTGAGGATTTAGCTCAAGCACCTTACGCCATGTCGACTCTCGAGGTTCTTCAACACTTCCCTACGTAGCATAAAACCTTACTTTCAGCACTGGGGGCAATGGAACTAGATACTTCAAACACTATTATGTTTAACTTGGAGTATGCTAAACCTCAGCTTTCTCACCAGTTAGCCTTCCAGGTTCATACAAAAATGCATGGAAATAGCATCCATCGCACTGTTTTAGATGAAGGTGCCTCCACGTCGATCATGTCTTTGAATTGTTGGAGAGCCTTAGGCTCACCTGAAGTCACGACGTCTCCCACTACTCTCAAGGCATTTGATGGACACGGTTTTCAACCTTATGGACTCATTCCCTCAATTGGTGTTGAACTAGGGGGCAAAACAATATCCGTACACATTGAAGTCGTAGATGTACCATTAGATTACAATCTTCTACTTGATCGGAACTAGTTTTACACCATGACCGCCATAGCATCTATTGTGTTCCAGATTGTACAATTTCCTCATGAAGGGAAAATTGTCACCATAGATCAACTTGATTACTGTATCCTAGATTCTCATCCAAACTCCGCCAACACCATCCCATTATTGGATCAACCTCGGTATCGGTTCCAAGACGTTGGCATTGGTCTTATGAAGGATTCTTCCCTTCTTGGAGTTTTTCCAGAACTGGGGCCCCATGTTCAACTAGTCAACATGATTTCATCCAATGTCACCCCTTCCAATGATCCATGGGTGATTTCGAGTCCCACCGAGATTCAAAACTACGGCAACTCCATGCCTTTGAATAGAAACCTCACAGTGTACGAAGCGATCCAATCAGCCACCAATTGGGTCAATTTTTCTACCCATCACACGGTGGCACAGCTCTCGTCTAAGACTCATTCATCCCCACCACTTATCGATCCTCTCAATTTAATTTTTCCCACTGACGAATCAAATATGGAGGTTATGTGTGGTAATGAGCCACCATGGGGAGATTTTCATCATCGATCTTCATTCCCCACCATTTAGACGCTTGAGCCCGATACAAAACCCAATCCTTCACTTGGGATGGTTCAAACCAAGTTTCCCACTTCCCTCGATGAAGTATTTTCCAAAGGAAACTTGGCTAATCTTATGGAAACCACTCCCATAGATATTTCAGTGAAGCCTGGTATCGTGGAAAACATACATATTGGCAAAACATGTACTCCCCTCGAAATGGAGTTCTACACTGCCTACTTCAAAACCTTCCGCGATGTTTTTGCTTGGATTGATGAAGAAATGCAAGGAATAGATCCCTCAATTGTGGTCCATAAAATTCCAACCTTCCCTAGCACCCGACCTGTTCGGTAGAAACTTCGACCCGTCCATCCTCGTAAGGCAGCCACTATTAAAGCAGAAGTTGAAAATTTTTTGCGTGCTGGTTTTATCTATCTTGTCCCATTGACAGAATGGGTATCTAACATCGTTCCCGTAGCCAAGAAACAGGGAACGATTAGAGTCTGTGTCGATTACCATGACTTTAACAAAGCTTGTCCAAAGGACAACTACCCAACTCCGTTCATCGACCAGATCATCGATAACTGTGCCAGGAGTGTCATCTTTTCATTTATGGATGGATTTTCTGGCTATAATAAGATCGATATCCTCCCAGCCGACCAACATAAAACAACCTTTATCTGCCCTTGGGGGATTTTCGCATATCGAAAGTTACCTTTTGGCCTTAAAAATGTCGGGGCAACTTTCCAACGAGCGATGTCGTACGCATTCCATGATATCAAACATATTGTAGAACCATATCTTGATTATCTTCCCGCTCATTCTTAGACCCGGGATGACCATCTTGATCACTTAGGTGCCATTTTCGAAAGGTGCCATCGCTACAATATCCGTTTGAATCCACATAAGTGTGTCTTTTGCGTGGAAGCCGAAAAAAATTTGGGATTCATAATCTCCAAAAGCAGGATACGCTTAGATCCTGCGAAGGTAGAAGCTATCTTAGCCCTGCCTTCCCCCACAAACATTCCAGAACTTCTAAGTTTGCAAGGGCATGCAAACGTTCTACGCCGTTTCATCTGTAATCTTTCCGAGATAACAAAAGGATATATGAGGCTTCTCAGGAAGAAAACTCCCTTCATTTGGGACAACTAAGCCCAACATTCCTTTGATAATCTAAAGGTGGCCTTAACTAAAGATCTTGTGATACAAACCCTTGATTACACAAGGGATTACATTCTTTATCTAGCAGCTTCCACTTCCACCATCACCATGGTGCTATTCCAGGAATACCATAACGGCATAGAACATGTGGTATACTATCTTAGTAAGAGTCTTCTCGACTCTGAAATTCGTCATTCACATGTTGAAAAACTAGCTCTGGCAACAGTTTTTGCTGTCCAGAGATTCCGTCATTACATTATACTCCGTCGGACCACTGTTATAGCTGATTTCAATCCAATGTATTATATCCTCACGCGTCAAGTACTTGAGGGAAAATATTCTCGTTGGATCATCATCCTTCAAGAGTTTGACTTGGAATTTGTCAAATCCAAGTCCAAGAAGTCTTTGGTCTTTGCTGAGTTGATTTGTAACTTGCCCCGTGCTACCGAGCATTCCGAGCCCATCGATTCTCTTCTTGATGAATCGTTGTTCCTCATTAGCATGTCTGATCCATGGTACGGGGATATTTTATTATATCTCCAAACGCGACGCTTCTGCCCCGACCTCACTCGCGATGAACGTCGACGCATCCGACATCACGCCAAATACTACCTCATAGTCAATGATACCCTTTATCGACGTGGTGTCGACATTGTTCTTCAATGTTTTTTGACTCTAGATGAGGCGGAACGCGTTCTTAATGACTGTCATGCTGGAGCATGTGGTGGTCATCTCTCTGGGATGGCTACGGCCCAGAAAAATACTACGAGTAGGATGTTTCTAGCCCTCGATTTTCAAAGACTGCATTAAAACGGTCAAGAAACATCCACCATGTCAATTATTTCATAGTAAAACACGCTCGAACCTTGCTCCACTCCATCCCGTTATTGCCGTCGGCCCCTTTTCCAAATGGGGCATAGATTTCATGCACTGTAAGCCCACTTCAGCTAGGGGGCATAGCTATGTCATAGTAGTTGTTGACTATTTCACAAAATGGGATGAAGCGATGCCTACTTATGCTGACGACGGCAAAACAGCAACACAATTCATATTCAATCGCATTATAGCTAGATTTGGTGTCCCACAATCCATTGTGACCGATCATGGCTCCCACTTCAGGAACCATATGATTGAGGAACTAAGTGCCAAGTTGGGTTTTCGCCATGAAAACTCAACCCCATACTACCCACAAGCTAATGGCCAAGTTGAAGCCATTAACAAAGTTCTGAAACGAATGATTCGGCGTATCGTGGGTACTCATAAATCCAACTGGCACTCAGCTCTATTTTCAGCACTATGGGCATACTGAACCTCAATAAAAAGTGCTACTGGGTTTACACCATTCCAACTGGTGTATGGCCTGGAAGCCATTTTACCGATTGAATGTGAGATTCCATCACTTAAGATAGCCATAGAGATACTTCCCCACACCACTTCCGAAGACGAACGGTTTCTATACCTAGCCAAGCTAGATGAAACCCGTCGCGACGCTACTTTATGTTAAGTTTAAACCAAATAGACAAGCAAGATCACTGAAAGAAACACAATCACAAGATAGACACACAATATACCCTGGGAAACCCTCATGGGGTAGAAAACCCAGCAAAGCTTTCCTCAATAAGATGATCAACCAAAATACAAGATGTGCTCCTTCCTTCTTTGTCTCCTTAGTAGATCTCCCAGACAAGTGCGTACTCTTCCACAAGTGAGTGAATGTGTATAATGAGGAACACACCTCCTCTATTTATACACTACTTTGACATATATTTTACACAGGTACATGTAGGCTCGTATTTAACCATTAGGTTAAATACCCTATTATAACTGACTGGGCCGACCCCCACATGGTGGGTCTAATAACCCTAGTTACCACAACTTCTCGAAGGAATAAACATCTCCGAATTCATAGTATAATCACATCGGAGGTATGGAACATCTCCCGAATAAATAATATACAAATATAATATTCTTTGAAGTTACAATATTCAACACTCCCCCTTAACGAGAAGGATATTATAACAACATCTGCAGGAGCAAGGAGTCACTATACATGATACATCTATAAATCATCAGAAGCTTTCTTCAATTTGTCTTCATCAGTAACTCAAACAGTTACTGGTACATCAATGTCAACATCATCATCAACATCATGATCCTCAGCATCGTCTTCACATGATCAGCAGCATTGTCATCACACGATCAGCAGCATCATCATCACACGATCAGTAGCATCGTCATCACACGATCAGCAGCATCGTCATCACACAATCAGCAGCATCGTCATCACACTATCAGCAGTACAAGTATTCATGCCAATACAAGTAACCATATCAACAATACGAGTATCCTACCGATACAAGTAGCCACATCATCAATACAAGTATCCATACCGATACAAGTAATCACATCATCAATAAAAGTATCCTACCGATACAAGTAACCATATCATCAATACAAGTATCCTACCGATACAAGTAACCACATCATCAATACAAGTATCCTACCGATACAAGTAATCACATCATCAATACAAGTATCCTACTGATACAAGTAACCACATCATCAATACAAGTATCCTACCGATACAAGTAACCACATCATCAATTCAAGTATCCTACCGATACAAGTAACCACATCATCAATACAAGTATCCTACCGATACAAGTAACCATATCATCAATACAAGTATCCTACCGATACAAGTAACCACATCATCAATAAAATCACTTTTTCGGAGACCATTCATCTACGGATCAATTCAGGGACCAAAGTCCGGGGATGATACAATCCCCTACTTCTCGGAGACCACATGTCTACGGATCAATTCAGGGACCTAAGTCCGGGGATGATACAATCCCCACTTCTCGGAGACCGCATGTCTACAGATCAATTCAGGGACCTTAGTCCAGGGATGATACAATCCCCACTTCTCGGAGACCACACGTCTACAGATCAATTCAGGGACCTAAGTCCGGGGATGATACAATCCCCACTTCTCGGAGACCACACGTCTACGGATCAATTCAGGGACCTTAGTCCGGGGATGATACAATCCCCACTTCTCAGAGACCTAAGTCCGGGGATGATACAATCCCCACTTCTCGGAGACCACACGTCTACGGATCAATTCAGGGACCTAAGTCCGGGGATGATACAATCCCCACTTCTCGGAGACCACATGTCTACGGATCAATTCAGGGACCTAAGTCCGGGGATGATACAATCCCCACTTCTCGGAGACCACACGTCTACGGATCAATTCAGGGACCTAAGTCCGGGGATGATACAATCCCCACTTTTCGGAGACCACACGTCTACGGCTCTCTTTTAGGACTGAAAGTCCAGGGATGATCCAATCCCCTCAACTGTCCACCAAGGACTTCATTCTCGGAGACCTCACGTCTACGACTCTCTTTAGGACTGAAAGTCCAGGGATGATCCAATCCCCTCAACTGTCCACTAAGGACTTCATTCTCGGAGACCTCACGTCTACGGCTCTCTTTAGGACTGAAAGTCCAGGGATGATCCAATCCCCTCAACTGTCCACTAAGGACTTCATTCTCGGAGACCTCACGTCTACGGCTCTCTTTAGGACTGAAAGTCCAGGGATGATCCAATCCCCTCAACTGTCCACTAAGGACTTCATTCTCGGAGACCTCACGTCTACGGCTCTCTTTAGGACTGAAAGTCCAGGGATGATCCAATCCCCTCAATTGTCCACTAAGGACTTCATTCTCGGAGACCTCACATCTACGGCTCTCTTTAGGACTGAAAGTCCAGGGATGATCCAATCCCCTCAACTGTCCACTAAGGACTTCATTCTCGGAGACTTCACGTCTACGGCTCTCTTTAGGACTGAAAGTCCAGGGATGATCCAATCCCCTCAACTGTCCACTAAGGACTTCATTCTCGGAGACCTCACGTCTACGACTCTCTTTAGGACTGAAAGTCCAGGGATGATCCAATCCCCTTCTGTATTCTCATCTATACAGGTACAAATATCCAAGAGCATGTATCACATGTAGCATGTATTCTTACTAATACATCTAATCATCAGAACATGTATACATCACAACTAGCATGTATTCTTACTAATACATCTAACATCAAAACATGTATACATCACACCAAAACATGTATACATCTAGCATGTATTCTCACTAATACATCTAACATCAAAACATGTATACATCACACCAAAACATGTATACATCTAGCATGTATTCTTACTAATACATCTAATATCAAAACATTTATCCATAGAAATAAAAGATATAAAAGAGTTCTAAATCTAAATAATTGTAAGTAGCTAAGTGAAACAAAACAAAATTGTTATCAAATACTATACTACTCCCCCTTTCAAGGAGGGTCCTTCTGGACTATGCCAAGCATGTCTCGGAAGTGTTCAAACTTTACTCGAGACAAGGGTTTAGTCAGGATATTGGCAATCTGATCCTCAGTGCTTATGTACTCGAGCTTGATGGCTCCTCTCTGCACCATGTCTCGTATATAGAAGTAATGGATCTCAATGTGTTTTGACTTATCATGGAACACAGGATTTTCAGTCATCTTAATGCAGCTTTGATTATCACACATAATCACAGTGGGATCCATTTCTAAGTCAAAAATTCCAGATAAGAGTTTCCGAAGCCACACTGCTTCACAGCTGGCAAAGCAAGCAGCTATATATTCTGCTTCAGCAGTACTGAGGGCCACACTAGATTGTTTCTTGCTGAACCAAGAGATCATGGCAGATCGAAGGCCATAACATCCGCCTGAAGTACTTTTTCTGTCTGGGACACTACCTGCCCAATCAGAATCTGAGTAACCACGTAACTTGAGTTCATTACCTCCAAGATAGTATAGGCCAAAGTCCACTGTACCTTTTAGGTACCTCATTATATGCTTTGCAGCTATAAGGTGAACCTTTCTAGGTTCTACTAGATACTGACTTAGGGTATTTACAGCAAAGCATATATCCGGCCTAGTATTTGTCAAATACATCAATGATCCAATGATTTGTCTATATAGGGTTATGTCCACTAGTTCTGATGAATCATTAACTAATAGTTTCAGGTTGGAGTCCATGGGAGTGGCCATGGCTTTACACTCCAACATATCAAATCTTTTGAGAATCTCCACAGTATACTTAGCTTGATTTAGAAAGATTCCTTTTGGCTCTTGCCACACTTCTAGGCCTAAGAAGTAGTGCATTAATCCGAGATCTTTCATTTCGAATTCTGAAGAAAGCTTCTTCTTGCTTTCAATGATTTGATTCTCATTTCCGGTTAGAAAAAGATCATCTACATATAACAGCAATATAACAGGTTCATCATCCATCACTTTAAGATAAAGATTGGGGTCAACTTTACTTTTGGTAAAGCCCATGCTTGTTAAGAAACTGTCAATCCTTTCGTACCAAGCCCTGGGAGCTTGCTTCAATCCATATAATGCCTTTTTCAGTTTGCATACATGGGTCCTTCCGTCTTTGACCTCAAAACCTTGAGGTTGTTCTATGTATACTTCTTCTTCAATTACACCATTCAGAAAAGCTGTCTTAACATCCTTTTGATGTAATTTCCATTTCATCATGGATGCAAGTGCCATGATAGTTCTAATTGAAGTATACCTAGCAACAGGTGCAAATGTTTCTTCATAGTCAATTCCTTCCTTTTGAGAGAATCCTCTGGCTACAAACCTTGCCTTGTATTTTTCAATGCTACCATATGCAGCATGTTTTATCTTGAAAATCCATTTGGAAGAAACCACACTTTTATCTCTTGGTTTGGGGACTATATCCCAAACATCATTTTTCATTATCGACTGATATTCTTCTGTCATTGCTTATACCCATTCTTTCTTTTGAGCTGCTTCTTCATAGCTAGTAGTTAGTTGATCCACAAGATCACACATCAAGGCCATATAGTTGGACACTAGCTTTGGTTTCTTTCTTTCTCTAATGGAGCCTTCAGGAGCACCATATTTTTCAGCCCCTAGGATAATATCTCTAGCCCATGCTGGCCTTCTTTTCTTTGATAAATCTGAGATAGGGGGTTCTTGTGGCTCCAACATGTCATGATCCTCTGGTGGATTATCTTCAGGGATGTGAACAGCCTCTGAGTTTCTAGAAGAAGGATCTTCTTCATAGATTTCTTCAAGTTGGCATTTTATTGATTTCTTGAGAGCTGCTTCTTCATCAAAAGTTACATCTCTACTGATTTCTATATGATGAAAGCCTCGTATGTAAATCCTAAAGGCTTTGGATGATTCACAATAACCAACAAATATTCCTTTCTTACCAGAAGGATCCAACTTGGTTCTCTTTTCTTTTGGAATGTGGATGTACACAGGACACCCAAATATTTTAAGATGGCTTACCTCGGGCTTCTTTCCAGTAAACACTTCTTCTGGAGTTTTGAAATCAAGAGCACTATGAGATAATCTGTTTTGAACATATACTGCTATTCTGGCTGCTTCAGCCCATAGATACATGGGAAGATCCTGGTCATGTATCATAGTCTTCACAGCTTCCATGATGGTTCTATTTTTCCTTTATGCAACCCCATTTTGTTGGGGATTGTAGGGAGTGGTTAGTTCTCTCTTGATTCCAGCTTCTTTACAGAATTCTTCAAACTCTTTTGAAGTATATTCTCCACCATTGTCTGTTCTAAGAATCTTGATTTTCTTTTCTGAGAGATTTTCTATTAGAGCCTTGAACTCTTTGAACTTTCCAAAAACTTCATTCTTACCCTTTAGAAAGTATATCCAAGTTTTCCTTGAATGATCATCAATGAATGAAATATAGTATTCAAATCCACTTAGAGAGGTGGTGGGCATTGGACCACATACATCTGAGTGTATTAACTCCAAGATACCCTTAGTCTTTGTTTCACTCTTTGGAAAGGGGTTCTTGACATTCTTCCCTTTCTTACATCCTTTACATGAGCCATCATGATCAACCTTCAAATCTGGTAGTCCTATAACCACCTTGCTTACATAGGGTAAGGCTTTGTAGTTAATGTGAGCTAGTCTTCTATGCCATAGCTCACTGGGGCTAGAGGTTTCATGAATAAGAGCAGCTTCCGGATGACCCTTGAGTTTATATAAACCTCCTTCCTCTTCACCAATAACAATTGCATCCTTAATAGATTTGCCTTTGGACCACATTAACACTTGTCCATCAATGAATGCCACTCTATAGCCTTTCTTGTCTAAAGATGAGAATGAAAGCAAATTCTTCTTCAATCCTGGAACATATAAAACTTCCTTCATCTTCATGGGAGTTCCAGAATCGAGTTTGTAATTTGCTTCACCAATTCCCTTAATGGGATATTGATAGTCATCTCCTAGAGATACCTTTTGGGGAGAAGTCTTTTCTTCAAGATTTGAGAGAGTCCTTTTCTGTCCTGTCATGTGCTTTGAAGCACCACTGTCAATAAGCCATGTACCTTCTCCAGGGGTTATAGATCCAGAGAGTGCGGAGAAGAGAACATATTCTCCTGCATCTTCTTCTGCATTTCTCCTTGACCTTCTTTTGAAGAAGGTCCTTTCTTCTTCTTCCTCTTCATTTCTAGGTCTTTTATTGTGAGACCTTTCTTCCTCTACTTCTTCTTCTTCACTATCATCTTCTGCAAGATGTGCTTGGTGCCTTTTGTAGTGAGTGCCCTTTTTCTTCTGTAGAGGGCAATCTCTAGCAATGTGTCCTATTTTGTGACAAGAAAAGCACTGGAAAGAAGAGTAATCTCTTCTTTGAGTAGATCCTCTTTTCTTATGAAATCTGTGTGGAGGATGAGACTCTTTGTGACTACCCTTTTTGGAGTAGGATTGACTCCTTCTTCTTTTGGTGTGGGTGGCCAAGGCTTGGTCATCCTCTTTGAGCAAGGCTTCTCGATTTGCAACCCTAGCCTCCTCTTGTACACAATCCTCCCAAACTACATCAAACTTCATACTTTCTTTTCTGGCACACATAGTTTGAATGAATGATTCCCAAGGTCTAGTGAGACCAAAATCAATGATACAAACTTTGGGCTGAAACCCTAACTTCACCAAAGAGAGAGAGAGAGGTATTCTTACCTTGTGAAAGATGTCCTATTCAGTCTAGCTCTGATACCATGTTAAGTTTAAACCAAATAGACAAGCAAGATCACTGAAAGAAACACAATCACAAGATAGACACACAATATACCCTGGGAAACCCTCATGGGGTAGAAAACCCAGCAAAGCTTTCCTCAATAAGATGATCAACCAAAATACAAGATGTGCTCCTTCCTTCTTTGTCTCCTTAGCAGATCTCCCAGACAAGTGCGCACTCTTCCACAAGTGAGTGAATGTGTATAATGAGGAACACACCTCCTCTATTTATACACTACTTTGACATATATTTTACACAGGTACATGTAGGCTCGTATTTAACCATTAGGTTAAATACCCTATTATAAATGACTGGGTCGACCCCCACATGGTGGGTCTAATAACCCTAGTTACCACAACTTCTCGGAGGAATAAACATCTCTGGATTCATAGTATAATCACATCGGAGGTATGGAACATCTCCGGAATAAATAATATACAAATATAATATTCTTTGAAGTTACAATATTCAACACTTTAGCCAACGAAGCTCATAAAAAATGCATCAAAGCTCAGTATGACAAATCCGTTCAACCTTGGATTTTCAATGAAGGTGACCGCGTACTCACATATGATCAAATGCATGATAAACTCGGAAAAGGAAAACTAGAATCTATGTGGTACGGCCCCTTTGTTGTAAAATGTGTCTTGGAGAAAGGAGCCTATGAACTCGTCGATTGTGATGGCACACCATTGGTATGGCCCCACAATGGGATATACCTCGAACGCTTCTATGCGTAAGGTTATCCTATGTGGGATACGTTTTGTACATAATGTACTTAGCTTGTTTTCACTTATCTTTTTGGTGTGCGCACGGACCTTATGTATCCATTCTTACTTTGACTTGTGATTTTATGCGCAGATGTCTGCCTACTTCGGATTCGCCAAGGGTGCAAGCCAGCATACCTGGAACCTCTCTTCTGTAGCATGGGTAATCTATTCTCACACTGGCGAGTTGATATCTTCAGGAGCCAATTGTTTGGGTCCTGCAACCAACAATATTGCAGAGTACCATGCAGTCATCGGACTCTTGACAGAGGTTGCTTCACTTGGAATTGACTCCCTATCAGTCTTTTTAGATTCCCAACTCGTGGTTTCTCCCCTAAATCGTGTTTACACAGTTCACGATCCTATCCAACTTCGTTTATTTTGGAGGGTACGCCTCTTGGAACAATCTTTTAATTTCATTTCATATCAACACGTACCAAGGGAATTCAATTGTATAGTTGATTCATTAGCTAATTACATTTTGGATTGGCATCTTACCCATACATAAAAACACATCACAAAAATAAGCACACAAGTCATTGTAAATAAATAGGTCATAAAGATAGGTCCACATATATATCACTGTATATAAAAGTGTTTTTCCAAATACATAAAGTTTGTGTTTTAAAGACAAAATTTGGGACCTAATCCCATACAAAAATTTGGCTCTCAAAGCCTACATATCGTATACATGCCGCAAAAAGATAAAAGCTACCATCTAAGGAGATTTGGGATATCTATCATGTCCCTCATCAGATTCCTCACGCTGCTGGTGATAACACACTATAGCTTGAACCACCCTATGGAGGAGTTGGCCAATACGCCTAGGCACACCTACGGTATGTCGTTGGAGATGCAAAGGGATGTCATCCACCCTCATAGTGGGGATACCATGGGTTAAACCTTGTAGGTTCCTCTCTATCTCTTGGACCCCCCCACCTCATCCTCATCTTCTTCCTCGACCAGAGCGGCTTGATGATCAACACCACCTCGGTGTAATGGCAAGTACCCTACCAGTCTCTGTGGTCCACGATCTGCGACATGCACATGTACATATATTAAAGTCTTTTACACATTCTAAAAAACCATAAAAATTATATATTAATATATATATATATATATATCCATGAAGGTCATACATGAGTTGTCCCAATCCTCATCTTCTAGCAGTGCCAAGTCTATGTCCTCGTGGAAATCCACCCCTACATAGGGGTAGTCATCGATCATCACAATCTGCTCCTCGAGCCACGAGAAGAAATCCTCACTGGAAGACAAACGCTGCGGTCCCCCAAGTCGTCCTACATATTCACTCCATCGAGCCATCCATGGCTCGGTAGGTGGATGAGGGGGCATGGCTATCTGTGGGTGCAACAACGACACCCTCGCCAAAAAGAAGGTGACTAAGATGCTCCCATACCCAAATTGAGAATTCTCTCCAAGCCTGCACTTGTTCACTTGCTCTTTGAGGTTGGTCAATACTGCCTCACACCAGTTGAATATTGTTCCTGCCATGCAATCCACTGCAAGATTCATCTGTGTACGGGACTCCTGATGGGGACCCGTGATCCCTGCTGCACGTGTGATGGTGAACAACACGGTTTTTACAGGAAGTTCTATAATGTCTTTGATGACCACCTTGCCGCTTTTCTTCCCCGAACCTTGATGACAATAACGAGCAATTAAAGCATCCGTGCTCACCTCCGAGGCTGTGAACCCAGTAAAACTCACCTGGGATCCTCTTTTTGAGAGGCCTATGAGGAAATAAATATCCTCGAGTTCAATCTTGAGGATGTGTTCTCCCACTCGAAAAGCTTGAATGTCGGGGTCCCACATTTGGATAATGTGGGTGAGAAGCTTTGCCTGCTTACGAATACCTTTGGTCTTGAATAATTTCAACAAACCACATTCCCGCAGTGCAGTCACAATCCATTGGTCATTTTTGGCCAAAAAATCATCTGCCTCATGCTCTCTTTCTTTCCAATGGACCATTTTGCTCCAAATAAGTTACAAACACCTGCAAAAGGTCATAGGAAACATTCAGTAATCATTTAAAAACTTGATCTCAGCTAAAAATTTGAGAAAAAATGATTTTTTCATCTTGAAATTCGCCACTATCGTGCCTGGGGGAAATTTTACTGTGCAGTACTGCACAGTACCACGCCTAGGTTTAACCTTACAGTGTGGTATTGTTGCACAGTACCGCGCTTCCCGATATAGCACCCGCGCGGTACTGTGAAGGGAAAAAATTTCCTAATAGGGCTTGCCCAAAAAATTATTTTTCCCTACTGAAAACAAGTTATTCATACATGAAATGAAAGAGGGGCTTGCAAGCTCTTACCTGGCGCAGATGGCTATTGAAACAGTGCTTCGGATCTCCAGATATGAGCTCTTGAATTTTTTGCTCCTCAATGGGTAAAATCTTCTCTTTTGGTAAATGCACAAGTGAAATGGTAACTTTCCATATTTACCCATATTTTATATAGCTTTTTCACTTTTTTTTTACTCTTTATTTTATCTGGTTAAAATAAAACCCATTTCACATTACTAATATATGGTTTCATGAGCATTTGTTGATAGGATCTCCTTTAAAAAATATTCACATTGGCGTTCATTTATTGTTTCACCTTCATTTTGAGCCTACTTTATCTTTTTTGTGCTCTGGATTAAAACTTGAAAAAGATTCCAAGCGCTTTTACACCCGTGTCGTGCTTGTCAAACTCAAGTAAATGGTGTCGAGTTTGGCCAACTTTACTCATGCTCGTTAAACCATGAGGAAAGTATTATCCTGGTTGTATGTTATTCTCTTTTCAGACCAGAATAATTAAAAATTATGAAAAAGACCATTGGAGTCCATAGTTAAGCTCTTTTCAGACTCCCTAAAATTGAAAATATTGCCAAGTGATCTTGGCTCTTTCACACTTGTAAAAGTATTTGAAAGGTCGTCTATTCAGTGATAGGTTACCCCTTTTTCGGCCCGTCTAGACTACTTACGAGAAAGGTATACCTCGGTCAATTTTTGGTTGGGAGAGTTCTCTCGGGAATTGTTTTACACATTTTCAGGATGGAGGGACTAAAATTACGAAAAAGTACACTTTGGAGCCTCCTTTAGGTTTTTTAGGCTCTCTAAATGTGAAAAACTACCGAGTTTTCCTTTCTTGGACTCGTTAAAATTTATCATCGAAGGACCCACATTTGGACGAATCCCTCCTTTCTCATGTTCATAAAACATGTGAGATTGGACTCGTCTATGAGATGAGCTATACTGAGCACCTGTTATCCTCTTCAAGCTCAAAAAACAACAAAGAGGTACTCGTCTATCATGTCGGGGGAATATGGGAAACAAGTCAAGTTTTGTTTTGGTAGCTTGTTAGTTGTTACCTTTGAGCATGGCATGCGTCTGTCCCTTGTCTATTTTGGGTATCTATTTTTTGTTGAGTTATGGTCGTCATCCTGAGTCGTCTCTCTGGTAACGAGCTTACTCGTTCGATGTCTATCCTCTGCTATCAATAATCCCTGCTGCAAAGTCCCATTACATGCCGTTACATGTTCAAAGGGTTGCATTGTTCAGAGCCATTCATTGTGTCAGACCTTCGCTGTGTCAGTACATGCTCCATTGTTTCATCACCTTATACTATCTTTCGTTTCGATTTTGTGTTGATGATGTGGGAATCATTATGGCCCACCTTCAACGAGTCTATTCCCGTCGACGCCAAATCACTATCCGAGAAATGGACTTATGGATCAACCATTAGTACCTTGGTACCTGCATGCCTCAATGGCAGGTTTCCTCGTGTCCGATAGTAGGTTTACATCATTGACCTATGATCGAACGATCTCTTGAATGCTCAACACCAACTCATCTATTCGCATTTCGTTGAGATGTACTTCAGATACCTTGGGGATCATCGTCATCATTCGTGATTTCCCTCGCATTTGTTAACGGTTCACATTATTGACCGGTAATCAAATGGTTTCTACCATGTTCAACTTCAACACTTTGTAATCACATGGCTAGATTCGTATCATTTGCAATTGGGTAGAAGACCCTGGGGGCACCTTTGTATCTTGATTGCATCCAGGTTGCAATGGAGATGTCCTTTGTATTGTCTTACAGATCCACTTTTTGTATTGGTCATGGAGGTGTCATTACTATCTCATGGATCTACGATTGTTCATAATAGCCATGATTTGTCTACAGTCTATATCATCTCAGTACTCATGGATCTACAATGTATTATTGGTCGGAAACCATGCTTTGAGTCATTTGTTTCCGAGCATGGGGATGCCCGCCTTGGTGGTATATCTAACATTTTGTTTCTTTTTTAGCTCCTTGTTGCTCTCCTCGATGCTATCTCCACACAGTATTTGTAAAGTCTTTCGGCCATTAGTCCCTTTTGACCTCACACTTTAGGGGGCATCTGTTATACCTCCATATTTCACAGTGTCGCATCTTCACCACAAAAAGAGTTGATGACACTTCCCCTACTGCTTAAAACACCCAGAAGAGAAAAATGATGAGTGATCCTTGAAGACAAACCCATTCTATCAAGAATCAACCCAGTTGAGACTTCATATACCTACACTACTGCGCCTTGCTCTAGCTTAGGTGCGCGATAGTCCACACTACCACGCTATGCTCTGTTTGAGAGGCGCGGTACTCCTTTTTTAGCCTTTTTGCCATGGCTTGTGGGATCTTGATTTTCGAGATATTTTTGAGGATTGGTGTCCCTGATTCGATCCTAACTCACTTTCTGTGATTAGTAGGCCTGATCCACTAAACTCTCCCAAGATCCACCCTTCTCTCTTATTGGTTAACCCTACCACACACTATAAAAGAGAGGTTTTCCATGAGCAAAGGGGAGGACTCTTGGAGACATCAAACTTATGATCTTGAATCTTTGTGGAGACAGCTAGAGGAGGAAGCACTTGGAGCTGGAAGTTGGCTTGGATATCAAGCAACCATTGTAAGTGACTTCAAGTTGGTAATAGAACATAGCTTGTCTTCTTTCCCAAATCACATGTGTTGATTTTGTTTCAATTATATGATTTGTATCTATTATAGATTTAGATCCTAACTCATATTTCAAGCTTCTAGAGAATCGTATATGCTTGTATCTTGGTTTCATTTTGACAGGTTCATTCGCGAGGACTTGGAAATTGGAGCGACCATAAAGACAAGCGATTGGATTGAAGGTCAGTTAGATCTCTTATGTTTCTTCTAGCAGTTTAATCTTGAAATGTTTGTTTAGATCTAGGAATTCAAGGTATCATTTGTTAAGTTTTGTCTTAGTTTAGAGTCAGTTAAAGTCTACTTTAATCTAAGAGAATTTCTACCTATCCGTAGGGAGAAAATTCTACATACAACTAGTGCACACCTTAAAAAATCATGCAAACACTGGTTGTAAAGTAGTGAAGTTGCATATTGTGCGCTACTCTACTATGAAATACTTGTGCACATATTAAAAAGTAATAAAAAATATATTAATTTGACGAATTGGGATTAGTTGAAGTTGGTTTTGCAACTTCCCCAACTTCCTAATCAAGCTACCTCTCAATCCAAACTACCAACCTTGTCCCATAAATACAAGGGGGATAGATGAGAGAGGGAGGAAGAAACTATGTATTGAGGGTTGTTATGCTGGAAAAATTCTAAAGTTAGTGTGAAGAGTAGGAGCCGAGGATCTGGTTGCACAAGTGCTATGAATGATCAGGTATACTTGTACTGCTTATTTGCTTTTGACAATAAAGGTTGAAATGCCCTTCCTGTCCCAATCAAATGTCTAATGGATTGCATATTTGTTTGGATTAAATGCTTGATTGTATTTGATGTTTAAGATGTATTTCAATTTCATCATTGTTATATCAGTCAAGATACACTGAGGAAGGTATCTTTGTATCGCAGGTTCATCGAACGGAAGATCAAGTGGAGGATCGATTGAAGGAGCAAGCGAAAGCTAGGATTGAACTTCGTTAATAAGGTATGCCTTGAAGAACCTTGATCTCTTTGATTTTGTAGAAGCCTATGTGATATGATCAATGCATTTACCTGTCACCCCAGAAGATGGTAGTGTCCCTCTCCTCGCTACAGGGTAGATTTCCCGAACAACAGACTAGCAACTCCACTGGGGACTGGTTGTTTTATGTTCTATGAGACTCATTTAACTCTCCTTCCAGTACTTTTTGATCTTTTTTATCCCTGAGAGGCCCTGTAGGTCACTTGTACTTGCTTTCCCTTGCTTGACTCATCCCAGTTAGAAGTTTTAGAGCCTGTTTTCAGACCTCCTCTGACATGTGCGCTAGTCTCCTATACACATAGTAGCACATACCTGATGATGAGCGCTACTTTACCTACTATACAATAGGGCACATCTCCCACTGTGCGCTGGTTTATGCACTACACAGTAGCGCATACCCCTGTAACTCTATGGTTGTTGTAGGGTTTCGATTTGCACTTGTTTGGTTTGGTGTCCAGTCTCTTGCCTTGCTTTATTAACTAATCTATGAGGTCTTTATGCCCTTGTTGAGTCTTCATTGCCTCTCATAAGTCCCTTAGGTCATCTTTTGCTTGCTTGTGTACTTTTGAGGTGTCTTGTTGTTTGTGACTCTTTTTGAAGACCACGCTTTGTTCCTAGTTGGATGTAAATGCATTTCTGTACCCTAGATGCTTGTTGCAGGTAAACAAACCTTTGTTTTGTAGCATTTGTTGTTTGTGGCAACACTAAGCACACTTTGACGGTGTCTTGGCCCTTAATATAGGGTTTGACCCTAAGTTAGATTCCTTAGGGTGTTTTCAAAATCTTTTTGAGTCTAGATACCTCCTGATTGCTTTGTTGGTTTTCAGTCCAGGTAAGTTGAAGTCTTTCAGTTTGCTTCCTTTTGAGTCTTTGTGATTGTAAGGCTATCTTTGGTTCACTTGCCTACTGTTAGCTTAGCTTAGTTCTCTTTAGGGTTCTTGATGCTTCGGAGTGACCTTTGAGGTTTACCTTTCCATTTGAAGCGTCTCTTATCCTTCTTTTCTTTCCACTTTGCTTTCCAAGCCCAAAATCCTTTTCCTTTGAAAAACTTTGTAGGACAAGTCTTTGTCAAATCATTGATTTGTTTGTTGTGAACCTTAGAGTTGCTTTTCCTTACTTGCATTGCTCTTTTAGGTCTTACTTGCTTCCATTTTTTAGTTCTTTTTCTTTTACGTATATCAGAAAAAAGCAACAAATGAGTTTGGTAGTGTAAAGTAGTAAGACTTGTAATCATTTTGAAGTAGCATAGTTTACTTTGTCTTGAATTTGAAAAGAAAAGAAAAAAGAGATTTGTTTTGGTTTGCTTAGTTTTTCATTTTTGGAAAGAGCATAAACGGAAAAAAAGAAAAAGAGTGTTTTGTTGATTTGATAGTTATTTATTTTGCACTTTACTTTCTCGAACCATTTCCACACAATGCACTACCCTGTTGAGTAAAATTTGCATTAAAAATAAATTTGAATAAAATCAATTAGAAACATTGTATTTTTAGGTATACATGACATCAACTAGCTTAGGCTAGAGTTACGAGCTTAAATCACCTTAAACTGCTCGCAACTGGCTTCATTACGCAACAATCGTAGTACAAACTTTCATTTAGGTAAACCCATATATATCAAATAACCCTGGGATGCTCTACTCAAACTAGAGTTAAGCACGAGGCCGTGGAAGACTAGAATCATTGAGGATATCCCCTCACCTTCCTTTTGACCATAAACCAGAGTCGATTCGTGTACGGGGGTCCTTTCGGACTTTGGGATTCGCTACCCTGACCATGCGTTTTGACTAGGCTGATGACTGTCCCCCCATGATACTTCATTTGTATGGTAGCCTTAGTAGCATACCTTTAGGATCTTACACAGGTAGAGTGGGCGGTTATTCCCACTTCACCTCGGACAGACGTGGAAGGTAACCCTCTGGCAGTACTCCCGGGAAAGCGGTTTGGTGATTCAAGTGCTTGCACCCAGTGGAACTCTCGTGGATGCCACGAAACTGACCATTAGTACTCTGTTAGTCTGTTTTGGTCCCTAATCATCCCAGACTTACTTACGAGAGTATTTGCTATCTGTTTGATTGGTTTGACTACTTAGGATTTTTTAGTTGTATACTATTTGCCCCTTAGTCTTAGTGGCCACTAGGTTTTTACTTAGTGTTATTTTTATATAATTGTGGAAGAACAACAACTTCATAGGTCTTGGAGGGTGCAAAACCTTCCCCCACTCAGTGTGGAGCCACTACCGCCACCACGATGACGGAGGACTAACTCCAGTGGTCTTTTTGAACCTACTGGTGAAATTGAGGTTCCTGGTGAACCACAACCTAGAACCCCAGATCAACAAGTTTTCAATGCTATTGAGGTTGAGGATATCACTTCTGGTGAGTTTAACACTCCTTTTAACCCTCGTCTTACTGGACTTAATGATCTGTTTCTGTTACCTATTGTTTTCCAGCAACCCGAGTATAGTGCATATTTTTTCACACTTGGGCATATTATGACTAATCCAGGAGACGAACAGGGAGTCCCACAGACTCCCAAAATGGGTATGAATACAAGTATTGTAAATCCTCCTTCCACTGCTACACCGATTTCAACACAGACAACTTTTGTTTCAACTCCGTCCTTCAATTTCAATGCTGGTACGTTAGGCATGCCAAGCTCAACAGCTTTGACATCCGCCTCTACCCCTACTTTTGGACCTAGTAATACAGTGAATGTTATTCCACCTCCTACAACTCAACAGTCATACCATATACCTAGTACTTGGATTTCCACACCCAATGTTGGGCCAAATCCATCTGCAACTATGCCTATCATGATTACCATGACTGCATCGTACACCTTGACTACCCCTAGTTTTAACACCTTTGCAGGTTACAATGTGAATCAAAGTAATATACCTGCAAGAAATATCCTTTTTTCTTTGTTTTTTGGAGGAGGGGGTAATATTTTTAACCCACAATATGGTGGGGCTAACACCCAGCCACAGTGGACAAATGCACAAGGTACCAACCCACTTTCATTTGGGTGGGGGAATTTCAACAACACTTTCACACAACAACAGATGGCCAGGGGAAACCCCTACCAGCAGATGGCTGGGGGCAACCCTACCAGTAGATGGATGGGGGAAACCCCTACCAACAAATGGCTGGGGGAAAACCTAACTAGCAATTTATGGGTCAAACTATGGGAGGTTCCCCCTTCATGACTCTAGCTCATCAAATGCCATCTTATAAACCTAATTTACCATTTCTGGCAAGCCTGAATTTGCCATATATTTCCAAGTTAACGAATGATCCGGTGTGCCATAACGTTACGTGGCCACCAATTTCCACTAAGCTACCTTCGGACATTGTGAAATTCGAAGGAA
The DNA here is from genome assembly GCA_027924585.1 of Larix kaempferi. Classification (NCBI taxonomy): domain Eukaryota; kingdom Viridiplantae; phylum Streptophyta; class Pinopsida; order Pinales; family Pinaceae; genus Larix; species Larix kaempferi. Next base: position 18,161,997 of record BSBM01000858.1, on the reverse strand, counting down.
AAACTGGTGAGGATCCTGGTGATCATGTTACCACTTTTCATATTTGGTGTTCTTCGAACTCGTTGAATGAATATTCTGTTAGGTTGATACTTTTTCAAAGAACCTTAACCATTGCTGCAGCCAACTGGTACATTGAGTTACCTGCAGCCAACTTTTTTAACTTTCGGGATCTCTTCGTAGTCTTTCTGAACCACTTCTAGCTTCTTGTTCAGTACGATGCTAGGACACATATTTTTTCTACCTTTAGACAAAACAAAGCCACCCATTTATCTGATCATATTCAGGAGTGGCAAAGATGGAAGAGGCTCATTAAGGCCAATATTCCCCCAGAATTCTTATTAAAGTGGTATCTAAAATCACTCCTTCCTTATGTTTCTAAGGAAGTAGCTACTTCTGGGGTGTCATCGGAAGAAGAAGCCATTTTAAGGACCCAACAACTAGACTTTGTTTATGCTCAGTTTGGGCTCCTTTACGAAATTATACCTGATGCACCGCGATTAAACATTGATCTAGGTAGACCGAAACCTGGACCACATGCTGACGGCATAGTGGGTTCAGTTGATTCAGTAGCCTTCGAAGCATTGACTAAACAAGTTCATGCCTTATCGGTCAAACAATTGACTGCAGAAGTGACTCCCGTCACAACCTCTCCTTCTACTACTGAATCTGTACAACAAGTTCAGACTAATCAAAAGGGCCCTCAGCAACCTAACAATAAAAAGAAGGGCAAGAAAGGAGAAGGGAACCAACAGAATCCCAAAAACAAAGAAAATTCCTGAGGAGGGTAGCAGAGAAAAGAAGAAGGTCAAGTTCCCTTGCAATCTTTGCAAGCAGGACCACCTCACTCACTAATTCCCTCTAATTGAAGAATACTAGAAGCTACTTCAAGAAAAGAAACCTGCCCTCCTTAAAGGTCCATTCCCAAAAGGGCAAGGATCAGTTTCTAACACCTCCAATACTGCAATACTGGGGACACCACCCATGCTTCAGTTGATCAAAATTTTATTAATATGGTTAACTCGGATGCTCTTTTACAAACGTGAGCAAGAATCTATACCCCGAATTCACAGAATAAGGATAAAGAGGTTCCTAAATATTCCACTCCTCTCCACATACCTGTGGATTTAGTGCCCAAGATCCCGAAAGGTGTCTTGAAACGAGCTTCACAAAATCCCAACACATGGGCTGCTGCCAACTACAATGTGGTTGAAGATCTAGCCCAAACCCCTTGTGATATGTCCACCTTGGAAGTTTTGCAAAGTTGTCCATTACAATGAAATGCACTTTTGGAAGTGATTGGAAGTATGGAATCATCCAACATGACTGCGCATTTTGATATGTCTGATACCAAATACCGGTTGTCGTACCACGTTTATCTTCAGATAGAGGTAGTTCATTGTCCTATCACCATTGAATGAGCTGTTGTAGATGAAGGCTCATCTACATGCGTAATGTCGATTTCTTGCTGGAAATCCTTGGCCTCTCCCAAGTTAGCCCCCTCTAACAGACTGCTTACTGCATTTGATGGTAGAACCTTCCATCCACATGGAGGCTTTCCATCATTTGACGTCACGCTGGCCGGTAAGACAGTTGTTGTAGAGATTGAAGTTCTAGACGCTCCGCTTGATTACAATATGTTGTTAGGTAGGAGTTGGACATATGCCATGCGAGCTATTCCATCGGAATTTTTCCGAGTTGTTATGTTCCCTCACGAAGGTAAGATCGTCACGGTCGATCACCTTTCGTTCTCTCAGCGAAACAACCAAACTTCATCAGAATCCACAGTTCCCTTAGTTGATCAATCTGCCCCAGTAATCAAGAGTTTAGGAGTAGGGATTTACGGGTCATTAATAGGAACTTTTGACCTACCCTCTCCCATTCTTTTCATGCGTTCTAATGAAGGTACATCTACTGAAACTTTCACGGTCAGTTTAAGGATTGATCCGTGGATCCTTCCTACTATGTTAGAACTATCAGTGCCTTTATCTGTTGCAGAAGTAGCATACATGGAAGCACAACGTGCTACAATGGAACATATCATAACTCCGCCAGTCTCTGCTGAGTTGGATATGGACTATGCTCCGGCATGGTCAGTAAACTCAACCCACTCTTTTGACTATTCAGACAGAGTTTTCCCATCTGATGAAGCCATTCTGGAAGCCATGATGGGCCTAGACCATCCTTGGGAACACATGCAGCACAGGTCTTACCTGCTTCCAAATCTAGACAGGATAGAGAGAGGAGAGTTTTCTATAAGACTTGGTGGGAATGTTGATTTTTCCTCTATCCCTTCCACTTCAAGTGTTGTTTACGCTGAAGGGAATATGGCTAGTATATTGAGAACCATCCCGATCAACATTTCCACCAAACCTGGGGTCATTAAAAACATATTCATTGGAGCAGACTGTTATCTTGAAAATATCGTTCTGTATACCAATATTTTTAACGAATTTTGTGACATCATTTCCTGGTCTCATGAGGAGATTCTAGGCATCGACCCTACTTGAAGGAGTCGATGAGCATTCTTCCACATTTTCTTCGAGCTCGTTAAAAATAGTAAGGAAGCTACGAGCATTCTTCCACCTTTTCTTCAAGCTTGTTAAAAACAGTAAGGAGGCTATGAGCATTCTTCCATCTCTCCTTTGAGCTCGTTAAAAACATTAAGGAGGTCACGAGTTTACTTTTTCGAGCTCGTTAAAATTTTACGAAAAAGGTTTTTATGGAGTTCTCTCTAAGCTCTTGTTAGACTCTTTAAATATGACAAGATTGCTGAGTATAGTTGTCATTTCAGACTTGTTAAGGGATTTTAAGTGACATCTGCTTAAGTATAAGTTTAACCCTTTTTCGGACTTTTTCGGATTACTTACAAAAAAGGAATACTCTAGTCATCTGTGGCTAGAAGTGTTCTTCCATTGTTTTACACATTTTCGGCGGAGGAGACTAACTTTACGAAAAAGGAATACTCTAGTCATTCGTGGCTAGAAGAGTTCTTCTTCCATTGTTTTACACATTTTCGGGGGAGGAGACTAACTTTACGAAAAAGGACCTTTTGGAGCCTTCTTTAGGGTTTTCAGGCTCTTGAAACATGAAAACACCAAGCGAGCACTCACCTACTCGGTATCGATGTGAAATCCTTGAGAGGGTAAATAGAGGATTGTTTAAGTTTTTCAGACTCTATAAACAGGAAAACACCGACAAGAATTAACCTACTTGGGCTTGATATTAAAATCCACGAGTAGGTGTATGGAGTTATTGTTTAAGTTTTTCGGACTCCTTAAAATTGAAAACACTGGCGAGCAAGAACAGATCTCGACTCGATATTAAAATCCAGAGATCCGTACTATAGAGTATTCTTCTATCTCTTCTTCGAACTCTGTAAACAATGAAAAAGGTCTTGAGTCTTCCTCCCATGGGGTCGTTAAACTCTTTACATGGTTGGATCTACTAAGTTTTCATTCTTTCTTGGACTCATTAAAACAACAAGAAAAGTATTCTTTTATCTAAAAAGAATAAAGGATAAGAAGGGTATATCACATCTTGCAGTTTCAAAGGCAGTTTCAGTCATTCCTATCCTTGAACGTAGCACCTATTTGAGTCCATCATTTCAGTTGGGTTTAGTTTTTTACCTTAGGGTGAACCTGATCTCCGAGTTGTTTACTCCCTCCGGTTGGTTATTCTTCCAACCATATGGAGAGTCTGCTAATGTCTCCTACATTGCAGGCTTATATAATTTCCCCATCATGTTGAAAACTGCATAAGTCACTTTGTGTCCTGATCACTATTCAAGGATACAATCTGTGTGTTAGGAACCCATGTCTTTACTTTGTTAGTATATTGTTGTTGGACGCATATGCTTTGTAAGTCGTCCCGTAGAATTTGTTGATCCATAGTTTATATTATCCCATAGTATTGACCCATAGTATTGGACGCATATGCTTTGTAAGTCGTCCCATAGTATTATATGTACCATGGTTTTGACACATAGTATTGGCGCCTATACTTAGCCATGGTTTGTATTGACACATAGTATTGACCCATGGTATTGGCGCCTAGACTTAGTATATAAGTGTGTGTTGAGGCCTATGAAGGCACCGTGAAGTTAATTGTATTGAGCTTGCTCAAAGGAGGTTGCCCCCTCGAAGCGTCCCGTGATCAATATAAAAGTGATTATGAGTTCTATTATTTCTGATGTCTCGTGTATTTGCATTAATTAATTATTGAAGGTTCATCTCATCTGGTATCAGAGCACTTTCTTGGGCTCGTTGGGTGGAATTTCTGCCAATTTTTTTTTTTTGCATCTGTTGCAAGTTCGGATTTGGGAATAATCTCTATTCGCTTAAATGTGGGAAGTACTTGGGCATAAGCCCTAAAACTCATTGTGAGGAGTACCAGAGGAACCCCAAAGTAGCTGGCCCATTGAGAGGACCTGCCAGCGAAAAGGGCAACCACCCCTACCCGATTGACTAGTTCCCACCTGTGAGGTAAACCAAGAGTTGTCATTTGTGGCAAAGCGGTTATCAGTTTTACCTGAGCCATGGAGTGAGGGGTACCACCCCAATAGGCAAGCCATCATACAACATTGGTGGCCCAGTGAATCTCCCGAACTGATAGGAAGCCGCACATACCTGGGGTCCATATCTATTTTCAGCTGAACTGTTGTTGATCACTTCCGCTCCAGATCAAGCCATTTCAGATCTATTCTGAAAGTCATTCCAGATCTAGTTGCCGTTTCAAATCCAGCCATTTTCGATCCCTTCTACACCATTGCAGATCCATCTGTTACGGATCCCTTCCGTGCCATTGTTGCCAATCCATTTCTGGAAAAAAAAAAAACTCCTGGTTATGGTTGTCACCCGTGCAAGAGCAAAAACCATGGAGGAAGCACTTGCAACCATCCAAACCAAACTCCAAGACTTGGATGAAAAATTTGTTAGCCTCCATCTTCAGCATTCAACGATGAACAATAATCGACAGCCAGAATCTTTTGCAGCCACTGGGCTCTCTTCTTCCAGCAATTTTTGTGGGCAGAAGCTTGATTTTCCTCGCTTCAATGGTATTGATCTGACTGGATGGATATACCGTGCAGAACAATATTTCAGCCTACATAATACTTTTGATGTCTAGAAAGTTCCACTTGCATCCTTTCATTTGGAATAGGAAGCCCTTCAATGGTACCATTGGTACATCAAAGCTCATCCCGAGCCAAACTGGATAGATTTTTCCCACTCCTTTTGCCACGATTTGGTCCTAGTGCATTTGACGACTTCACAGGAGCACTCACTAAACTTCACCAAACTTGCACAGTGAGAGAGTATCAGACAGAATTTGAGAAACTCGCCAATCACACACAAGGATTGTCTGATGAATTTTATAGGAGTTGTTTTATCAGTGGTCTTAAGGATGAAATCCGGTCAGAGGTTAAAATTTTATGTCCCAACACAATGATGGAAGTCCTAGGTTTGGCTAAGTTGGTAGAAGATAAGCTTGCAACCCAACAACGCTCCAAACCCACTTTTGTTCCCTTCCAAAATATGGGTTCTCAATGACCTCCCATCCTGCCTGCTTCTCAACCAACTCCTATCAAGCATTTGTCTGAAACAGAGATGCAGGCACACCGAGAAAAAGGGCTTTGTTATAATTGTGATGAGAAATTCACTCAGGGACATAGATGTGTTCAACAAAAGCTCTATCTCTTGGATGTGGATTTTCCACTTGCCTCAGAACTTGATGAATAAGCTCCAGATACAGTAGATGATCAGGCCGACATTCAACACCCGCTTATTGACACCCCATCTCAGGATGACCCACCCGAGATATCTCTCCATGCTGTAACCAGCGTCACCACCCCACAAACAATGCGAGTCGGGGGATACTTCAAGAAGCTCCCTCTTACCATACTCATTGATTCTGGTAGCACTCATAACTTCATTAATCCTTGGATTTCCAAATAGGTTGATTGTTTTTTCCATCCTTGCTCCAACTTTGAAGTCATGGTTTTCAATGGGGGCACCCTACCTTGCAAGGGAAAGTGTCACAATGTGCATATCTCTATGGAAGATTATAACTTGCGCTCTCACATGTTTTCCTTGTCCTTAGGCAGATGTGATGTGGTTTTGGGCGTTCAATGGTTACGCACACTTGGCCCCATCTTATGGGATTTTGCTGAACTTTGGATGCAGTTTTCAGTCAATGGGGCACAACACAAATTTATGGGCTTACAACCAGGGTCTCTCTACATCATCAGTTCACATCACCTGGAAAAAATACTTAAGAATAATTCACATGGTGTCATCGCTCAACTCCATTCCATTCAGATGCACCCATCAACAATCTCCACTACTTCCTTGGATAGATATGCAGGTGTCTTTGCTGAACCAATGAGCTTGTTTCCTTCAAGAGACCTTTCCAGTAAGAATTTAGCCGCATCTACCTTTCAGCAAGAAATGATGACTATTTTGCATACAGTACAGAAGTGGAAGCCATCCCTATTGGGTAATTATTTATGCATCAAGACTAATCTCCAGAGTCTGGAAACTTTCCTGGAACAATGGGTCTCCTCCCCAACACATCTGAAATGGGTTATCCAACTCATGGGTTATGACTATGCGACCACTTACCAGAAGGGTAAGGACAATATGGTGGAAGTTGCTCCTTCTCGCACATTTGATGACCCAGTTTCTCTTGCAGCTATTTCTCTGCTTGTTCCAAATTGGTTGCAATCTGTTCAATGGGGCTATCTCTTCTATGAACTCTATGCTTCTTCTTCAGTAGGTCACTCTGGGTTCCTCAAAACGTATGACCAAGAACAATGTAACTTCTTTTGGCAGGGACTCAAAAGGACAATTCAATGGATGGTGGTTGACTGTGATAATTTCCAGGTCAACAAGGGTGAAATGACCCTTCTTTCAGGATTGCTCGAACCCTTGCCCATCCCTCCACAGATTTGGACAACTATTTCTGTGGATTTCCTAGAAGCGCTCTAGTGGTATAGTACCACATCTCAAAGGACACCATATGAAGCAGTCTCTGGATAGGCACCACCAGTTCTTCTTCCATACACCTTCAGCAACTCCCCAGTTCAGGAAATTGACTCAATGTTGTATCATGCTACACATCTATATCATGTCAATATTGTAATTGCTCGCTGACCTTATCTTTATTTTAGGTACTTTTGTGACTTGGTTCTATGGTTTCTTGCTCCTCCACTAACTTGGAATTATAATGTATTTCGGCCATCGTTTCCCTCTGACCTCACACATTAGGGGGCATCTGTTATAGGTCAAATCTGCACTTCTCCATCCATGATCACATTAAGTTGTCGATCACACAAAAGGACAACATGGATTGAAGAGCAATATTTCCCTAGATGATACATGGACTTGATTCCCCCCTTAGCAGCTGACAAAACCCTGATTTACCCTACCTTTTGACATGTGTGCTACCCTATAGGAATCATAGTAGCACATTTTTGGGAATGTTCCCTACTCCACAAGCATAACAGTAGTGTACATCTACTAGTATGCCCTACTTTGCTTAAGAAAACTAGCGCACACCTTAAAAAATCATGTAAACCCTGGTTGTAAAGCAGTGAAGTTGCATATTATGCACTACTCTACTATGAAATACTTGTGCACATCTTAAAAAGTAATCAAAAATATATTAATTTGACGAATTGGGATTACTTGAAGTTGGTTTTGCAACTTCCCCAACTTCCCAATCAAACTACCTCTCGATCCAAACTGCCTACCTTGTCCCATAAATACAAGGGGGATAGATGAGAGAGGGAGGAAGAAACTATGCTTTAAGGGTTGTTATGCTGGAGGAATTCTAAAGTTAGTGTGAATAGCAGGAGCCCAGGATCCGGTTGCACAAGCACTTTGAATGATTAGGTATACTTGTATTGATTATTTGCTTTTGACAATAAAGGTTGAAATGCCCTTCCTGTCCCAATCAAATGTCTAATGGATTGCATATTGGTTTGGATTAAATGCTTGATTGTATTTGATGTTTAAATTGTATTTCAATTTCATCATTGTTATATCAGTCAAAATACACTAAGGAAGGTATCCTTGTATCGTAGGTTCATAGAAGGGAAGATCAAGTGGAGGATCGATCGAAGGAGCAATCGAAAGCTAGGATCGAACTTTGTTAATAAGGTATGCCTTCAAGAACCTTGATCTCTTTCCTTTTGTAGAAGCCTATGTGATATGATCAATGCATTTACCTGTCACCCCATAAGTTGGTAGTGTCCCTCTCCTTTCTATAGGGTATATTTCCTGAACAACAGCTCTTATCCCTTGTTTTGTGGGATTCTCTTTGACCAAGGGTGCACATGCTCAGAATGTGGACAAACTTGCCTCTTTTGCCAATTTTTAGCCAATTCTAGTTTCCTAACCTCTAACCAATCAGATTCTCCACATGTGTGAGGTCACATGGGCTTGTCTAGTCATTCCCAATGTTCACATGGCATGTTTGAACTAGTTTGGGATGGTTTGGGACATTTTGGTCAACCTAGGGATGTTTGAGCTATTTCTAAGCTAGATAAGTGTGAACACTCCAAATGGATTCGAATTGTTCCTATTTGTATAAAAGGAGGTTCCTAACCTATTTTGAGGTTGGATTGTTAATAATATTCAGATATTTCACCCATTTCATGTGTTAATCTCATTTGTTCTTCATTTTACAGTTTTATGCCAATTCCTGTAAATGTGTTGCAATCTTTCACTAGTGAGGAATCCATAGTAGCTAGGTTTTGTTGTGATTAATATTTTACATTCCCTCTGAGTCTTTGGATTCTTACGAGACATAGGTCCTAGATGTTATGACTACTGCACATTCTGATACTGAAGAAATCCCTACGACTCCATCGGGTAGATTTGAGCATACTTCAGACACGCCTACTCCTTGTGAGGCATGGGGGGGTGATACACCTGAGACTCAATGTAATTTGTTCGGTCCGGATCCGCCTGAGGACGACCCATTCGATCATTCGTTTCCACATAATTATATACATGGGATGCCATAGTTACATGATGAAATAGGTCCTATGATCAACCCTACTGCATTCTCTTTTGGTATGCCTAATTGCAACACAGTTGATCCTTCCACTAATTTTGGTAGTCACACTGGCACTAGTCATGGTGTTATCCACACTGCACCCATTGGGGGTAATACCCTCAGTGGGGGCACCACGTTGTCCTCTCACACACATAGTGTGGGGACCGGTCACGTTCCTCCTAACAATGCTAATGTTGGAAGACAACTGCCTCCTAGGACTACCCAACCTAATAGGAACACTGTTCACAACCCGACTCGCCATCTACCACCTAATACACATGTCGCTACTTATCAACCTATGACCACTTTCGCAAATGTTAATGCTCCTCCCAACCTCAGTGGTGGACATATACCGCATACTTTTACATCCGCTGATGCTACTAGTAATGCTAATGTAGGAGGTGGGAATATACCTTATCCACATGGTCATAACGCCAGCATTCCTGCTACTAGTAACACCAATTTTGGGGTTGGGAATACATTTTATTCTTATGGACACCGCACGACTGCTCATGCTAATCCTAACACTTATGCTGGGGGTCGGAACATACACTATAATCCTAGTTATTACAACACGGTTCCCGCTAAGAATAATACGTATATGCCCCATACTTATGGTGGCAACCCTTACTACAATACAGTTGATGTTGGCCATCAGTACAACCCACCTCAATATGGTGCACAAAACACATATATACCTGCTTACTCTCATACAGGTCAGGTCAGGGGAAGTTATCAACCTTATGGCCATGGTCATGCTTATGGTCAGACAGGTCCATATAATCAGCAGTTTAATGCTCATGGTCAAGCATTTGGTCCTTCCTATCCTTCAGGTTCTTATAATCAACCTTTTATGGGAGCTTATAATCAAGCTTTCCATCCGCCTCTCCCGTTCCTTGCACATTTGAATCTTCCAAACCTTTCGAAGCTCACAAATGATCTGGTGTTTCATGACCCTAGTTGGCCTCTGGTTCCTACCAAACTTCCTTCGGACATTCCTAAGTTCAAGGGGAAAGGTGGTGAGGATCTGGGTGATCATGTCACGACATTTCACCTTTGGTGCTTTTCCAACTCATTGAATCACAATTCCGTTAGATTACAACTATTTCAACGCACCCTCACGGGGGCAGCTTCGAAGTGGTATGTTGAGTTTCCTAGGAACACTTATAGGGGATTCAATGAGATCGCTTTGGTTTTCTTGGATCATTTCCAGTTGCCGGTTCATTACGATACTAGTATTGAACTTTTGTCTACTTTCTGTGAGAATAAGGCCATGCATATTTCTGACCACGTTCAAGAGTGGCGTTGATGGAAGCGACTAGTGAAATCCAACATTCCTCCAGAGTTTATATTGGAATGGTTCCTCAAGTCTCTACTCCCATATATTGCTAAGGAAGTTTTGATGTCCGGTATTATGACTGAGGAACAAGCCATCTTAAAAGTCCAGCAGTTAGATTTACTATACTCTCAGTCTGGCATATTGTACGACATCATCCTTGACGCACTGTGAACAAGACATGAGACCAAGATAGTTCCTGGACCACATGCTAATGGCATTATGGGATCTACAAGTACTCCCCCTATAGATTTGGTGGCTACTCAAATGCAAAATTTGTCGCTAAACCAGTCTACTCCCGGACAAGTTCACACCTTGTCCACTTCGACCCTATCGTCTGATGTACACACTGTGCAAACGACTAAGCCATCGGGTAACCAGCAGCCTGGTGGTAAGAAGAAGGGGAGAAATAACTGTAAAGGTGGAAACAATGGGAACATTAATATCAATCACAATACCCGTCGTAAGGAGAATTCCAACCCTCCGCGGGAAGGTGGAAATGTTGGTGAGGACCGTAAACCTTAGAGTAAGGTGAAATTTCCTTGTAAGCTTTGCGGGGAAGATCATCTTACTCACTTGTGTCCTCAAATCAAAGAAGCATCGAAGCATTTGGAATAGATCCCAACTGTGTTGAAGGATCCCCTCCCTCATCATCATCAAAACATGTCTTCGCATGCTCCCGCCACTAGTTATGGACCTAATGAGACTCCTACGTCTTCTTCCAATACTAGTGGTTATGGATGCGTGAATATGGTCCAATCGGAGGTTAGTGTTGCTACTCGTCAACTCAATTATGGGGCACCAACACCTAATATTGGGAATGAGCCTCCCCCTCCTCCTAATAATTCCTTGCATATCAAGAAGCCCTCTATTATGCCACATATATTGAAAGGTGTGCTTAAGCGCTCTACGCATAATCCCAATGCCCGAGCCACCCAGAACTACTCAATTGTAGAAGATTTGGGCCAAAATCTGTGTGCTATGTCGGCTCTTGAAGTTCTACAGGCATGTCCTTCTCAAAGGCATGCCCTTTTATGTGCATTAGGAGTTCAGGATGGAGTGAGTCCCAATGTCATCAAGTTCAACACTACTGATGTGCAACCTCGCTTACCTTAACACGTGGCTTTTCAAATCCATGTGGAGTACCTTAAAAATTTTGTCAAACGAACAGTGGTTGACGAAGGCACTTTTGTGTCAGTGATGTCGTTATCTTGTTGGAAAGATCTTGTCTCTCGTCCTCTACTCATATCTGGGACCATGTTCACTGCATTTGATGGTAGTTCATTTAAGCTGCATGGGATAATTGCTTCCCTTGTTGTCTGCTTGGGAGGTAATCCTGTGCCTATTGAAGTCCAAGTGTTTGATGCGCTTATCGGCTACAACCTTTTACTGGGTCGGAATTGGATGTACACTATGAAAGCTGTCATGTCTACTATATTCAGGATCATTTGCTTTCCACATGAAGGAAGGATTGTGACCATCAATCAGCTGGACTTTGTTAATCCTCCCACAACATCTACAGGATCATTAGTCCCACAAGTTACAAACTCTCAGCCGACAACTGGGAGCATGGGTGTTGGTATGTACCCTTCATTGATGGGATCTTATGATTTCCCTACACCCATGAACTTTATTGGAACCATCTTCAACAATGTTCCTCCTCCTTTACATAATGTACTGTTCTGAACTTCATACTTTAATTATCCATGGGCTTTACCGTCCATAGGTTCTACGTCTAGAGACATTGTGTATGTTAGGATGTCTATGCCACTTTCTGCTGCTGAGCTTGCTTATTAGGATATTCAACTAGCCACTACAGATCTGGATCTCCCCTCTCCTTGGACAGATGGGGAATATCCCGTTATGCTGCCAGTTTGGGTAGTCAACTCATCTTGTTTGAACGATTTCCTTGATGGTACTTTACCTTTGTATGAAGCTATTATCGAGGCCATGTGTGGTAGTGAGAGACCTTGGGAGGATATGCATCATCACTCTTATTTCCTTTGCAACCTCGGTCTCGCCGAGCAAGAAGAGTTCATGACGACTCTTGCAGAGATGGTTAGTCTCCCTGTGGCTCTTTTGGGTTCACATGAGATTTATGCAATGGGGAACATGGCTAATATTTCCCCGACTCAACCGATAAACATCTATCGCACTCCCGAAAAGATTGAGAACATTTACATCGATGATGATTGCTCTTCTGAGGATGTTGCCATCTACACCGAATTGTTTACTGAACTTCGGGAATATTTTTCCTGGTCATATGATGAGATGCCAGGAATAGACCCTAGTATTAGTGAACATGAGATAAAGACGTATCCTCATGTTAAACTGGTTCAGAAACGTCTTCATGCTATTAACCCTAGGAAGGAAGCCACTATCAAGGCAGAGGTGGAGAAACTGCTCAAAGCTGGTTTCATCTACCCCATTCCCCTTACCAAATGGGTGTCAAACCCTATTCCTGTGTATAATAAGCAGGGAACGATCCGTGTATGCACTGATTTTAGAGACCTGAATCGTGCATGTCTGAAAGACAACTTCCCCACACCATTCATTGATCACATATTCGATGCTTGTGTGGAAAGTGAGATTTTTTCATTCATGGATGGCTTTTTGGGGTATAGTCAGATTCAAATAACACCCGAGGACCACCATAAGACTGCGTTCATTTGTCCTTGGGGTATGTTTGCATATTGGAAAATTCCCTTTGGCCTTAAAAATGCCAGAGCTATGTTTTAGTGTGCCATGACCTATGCCTTTCATGACCTTAAAAGTATAATGGAGGTTTTCTTAGATGATCTTGCCGGCCATTCTCATAAGAGAATGGACCACCCCAAGCACCTTCGTTGGATTCTCAAACGATGTATACACTACAAGATCTGATTGAATCCCAATAAATTCATCTTTGCAGTAAGGTCTGGTCGCCTTCTAGGGTTTATAGTTTCGAAAGAGGGTATTAGAGTCGATCCTCTCAAAGTTGAGGCAATACTTCTGTTTCCTCCTCCGCGCAACTTGTTTCAACTTCATAGCCTCCAAGGGAGAGCTACTTTTATACGTCATTTTGTAGTCAATTATGCTAATCTTACCAAAGGTTTCACGCATTTGTTGAAGAAAGACACACCGTTTATCTGGGATGAGCGAGCCTAGTAGTCATTCGATGCCCTTAAGAAAGCTTTCGTATTAGCCCTTGTGCTTAGTCCACCAAAATTTGCACAATATTTCATACTTTTTGTGGCTGCGTCTCAAGAGACGATTGGCATGGTCTTGGTTCAAGTTGATGATGTACTCATCGAGCATGTCGTCTGTTACCTCAGTCGAAATCTAGTAGATGCTGAACTGAGATATATTCACATAGAAAAGTTGGCACTTGCGACTATGCATGCAGTCCAATGGTTACGAAACTATATTTTTCTTAGAACAACCACAATTGTAGCGCATATCAATCCATTTCAGTGCATGCTATCATGATGCCTTATAGGGGGGAAGTACAACAAATGGATTGTGATCCTTCAGGAGTTTGATCTCGATTTTGCTTCAGCAAAGTCGATGTAATCGTTGGTGTTTGCTGAGCTTATGTTGGACCTTCCGAGACTTGATAAGGATGCCATTCATGAAGATTCCTTTGTGGATGAACACTTATTTCTTATCTTGTCCGAAGACCCTTGGTATGGGGATGTCATTGTATATCTACAAACTTTGAAGTTTCCTCCGCATTATTCACAGGATGAGCGACAGCATGTGAAACATCATAGTAAATATTATACTATCATCAATGACACTTTGTATCGCCAAGGAAAGGATTCTATTCTCCATCATTGCTTGACTCACGAAGAAGCAGAGCGGGTGCTTAATGATTTCCATGCAGGGGCGTGTGGCGGTCAGTTATCCGGGCTTTCTACAACCCAACGTATTATGCAACCTGGTTACTTTTGGCCTTCAATATTTAAGGATTGTATTAACACTGCAAAGAGATTCCACCCTTGCCAGGTGTTTTCTCAGAATATACACTCGCATCCAACACCCCTTCATCCAGTCATCATTGTCGGACCCTTCACTAAGTGGGGGGTGGATTTCATGGATTGCAAACCAGCTTCAACTAGGGGGCATCACCATATTATAGTGGCTATGGACTATTTTTCCAAATGGGCTGAGGCCATGCCTACCGTAAAAGATGACGGTGCTACAACAGCCCATTTTGTGTTCAATCAGATTATTACTCGGTTCGGTATTCAGAAAGAGATTGTCACTGACCATGGCAGTTACTTTTAGAACAAAATGATGGAGGATTTGTTTCTCAAGCTTGGGTTTCGTGAAGAAAACTCATCCTCTTACTATCCCCAAGCGAATGGTCAAGTTGAAGTAGTCAATAAGTCTTTGAAGACCATTCTCCAACATACCATCCAACAGAGCAAGAACAACTCGCACATTATGTTATATCCTTCTTTGTGGGCGTATCGAACCACAATCAAGACTGCCACCGGATTCTCACCATTTCAGCTAGTACATGGTGTGGAGTTGCTTTTACCGATTGAATGTGAAATACCTTCGCTTACACTATCCATAGAGCTCCTCCCTGATATGACAGTTCTTGAGCAACTTGACGAGCAACGTCGAGATGCCACCGTGGCTATAGATTCCAATAAACGTCATGTTAAGGTTTAGTACGATAGGTTTGCCCATCCTCGGAAATATGCTAAAGGTGACTTGGTCCTCTTATATGACCAAGCTAAAGAACCCTTGGGGGCAGGCAAGTTCAACCCCATGTGGCACGGTCCTTATATTGTGAGGCGTGTCCTGGAAAAAGGAGCCTATGAATTACAAGACTATGAAGGAACTGTCTTGAAGGAGCCTAGAATCGGGCTCTACCTCAAGTGGTATTACGCTTGAACCTCTGGTTCAGGCTAATACTTTTGTATACTACTGTATAGTGACTTTTGTACATATTTTAGCTTTCTTTTGATTTTTGGGTCTACTGATTAGCTTCCATTTGATTGACAGATGTCAGTGGAGTTTCCTATGTTCTTAGGATTTGCGGATGGTGCTAACCATCATATGCAGCAGCTTGCTTCTGCTGCCTAGGTTATTTTCTCACTTTACCACCTAGTTGTGTCCTCAGGAGGTGCTTGTATTGGTCCTACATCTAACAATGTGGTTGAGTATAGTGCCATCATTGAGCTACTTCGGGATGCTATTGCACATGATATCCAGTCTTTAGAAGTCCGCCTAGATTCACAACTAGTTGTGTCTCAACTGAATGGTCAGTACCGTGTGAGGGATCCTACATTACTATAGAAATTATTAAAGGTAAGACTCTTGGAACAACATTTTGTTTCAATTACATACATTCATGTTTCAAGAATTTTTAATCATATATCGGATGCATACGCTAACTATGTATTAGATTGGCATTTATCGCATTCCCAATGAAGCACACAAATAGAAGATACATTCATACATTTTTACATACACACATATAGTAGAACCGGTAAACCAAAGTTTTTATAAATAATATGTCCAAAAATAGTAGTGTCATGAGACAAAACTAGAGCCCATAGCTCTCAAAATATACATATCGATACAAAATGGGAACCCGAGATGTATAATCCCTATGAGGAGTGTTAGATTTTGAGCATTAATTCACAATACTCTTGGATCTTTATTGAGAGAATAACATATACAGTATATCAATGCATAACAATCACAATAAGCATGACAAGCATCACAAGAATCAAAATCATGAGAGACAAGAGACACAGAGTTTTCATGGGGAAAACCCTAAGGTGAAAAACCCCACAACTTCCTCAGAGATAGAGAGAGCAATGGCCTAACCAAAGTACAACCAAAATACACTTGAGATAGTCTCCTAGTAGTAGATGATCCTCCTCCTCACTAGTGCGCCACTTTCTGAGTGAGAGAAGTGTGACTTTCTGAATGATCAAAATAGAGATCTCCCGATCTCTATTTATACTAAACTGTTTTCCCAGTGACCTTATGGGGTCAACTTGTCTAGCTAGGTACATCCACAATATAATATATATTTTAGGGCCGACCCCACACATGGTGGTCTAATAACCCATCGGCAAGTACACACACTTGTGATACTTGTAAATCCACATGACGACACTTCCTTATAGAGGAATAACACATCTCTAATAAAGGTACAATAAATATATATGAAATATATAGATGAAATACATTCCAAAGTTACATATACATCAACACTCCCTCTTAACTAGGAAGGTATTTCTTGACACAGATCTGCTAGACAAGTCTTCTTCTCGATATCATCGTCATCGATGCATCATCATCATCATCGTCACTGTTACTGCTATCTCAACCAATCTTTGACTCTACTCGTCATAGGAAGTTCTACAGAGCCAATCCTATTTCATACTGGATGTAGGCCCACCACGTGCAAGTCTTCATCATCACTGGCCATACTGTGGAAATCTCAGGACATATTACGTGCGTCACAAAACCTTAAAAGAGTCTCTTGACTAGCAAGAACCCTAAAGAGCATCTGAGGCCTTTTTCATCCTGACCAAATCTCTGGGACTTATTACATGTGACCCCACCACAAAACCTTGAAAGAGAATCCCAGGACTGATTACGAGCACAAGGCTCAACCTATCGGATCTCCCAGGGCACAAATTACATGTGGTCACCACAAAACCTCGAAAGAGCATCCTAGGACTGATTACGAGCACAAGGCTCAACCTATCGGATCTCCCAGGGCACAAATTACATGTGGTCATGGCAAAACCTCGAAAGAGCATCCCAGGACTTATTACGAGCACACAACTCAACCTATCAGATCTCCCAAGGCACAAATTACATGCCATAGGACAAAACCTCGAAAGAGCATCTGCTAGATATCCCAGGGCACAGATTACATGCCATAGGCAAAACCTCGAAAGACTATCTGCAGATATCCCAGGGCACAAATTATATGTCCTCCCAAGCAAAACCCTGAAAGAGTATTTGCCAAATATCTGAGGGTACAAATTACATGCCATAGGAAAAACCTCGAAAGACTATCTGCAAATATCCCAGGGCACAAATTACATGCTTATCTGCACAACCTGTTCCACGGCCACAGAGTATCATCCTGATACTCACCATACATCATCCTGATGTACACATGATCATCCTGATCATCATCACTGCAACATCCTGCTACATGTCATCTGGAGCAACATCTTGAAGCTCATCATCCATGATCATCCTGATCATACAATGCATCTAGTTGATGCATACCAAGTATCTACCTGATACATATCATCATACATGATCCACCTGATCATACAGTGTATCCACCTGATACAAATACAAATACATTATACATATCAACATACACGATCTACCTAATCATACAATGTATCCACTTGATACATATACAGATACATGGTCCAAGCATCCAACATGATGCATATACAAAATACATACACATGATCCAACCGATCATATCCAGCATCCAACATGATGTGTACATACATTCAAATGATCCAACTGATCATATCCAGCATCCAACATGATGCATACATACATATATAAATAATCCAACTGATCATACAAAGCAGAAACTAGAACATCATCCTGATGCTCATCATCCAGTGCTTACATCCACAGCCATGTGAAGGATCCTCCTTCCAACATGCTTGGAATGGATTCAACAAATGTGTCCATCACTTCTTCCTCGAAGTGTCATCAATCTGAATAACACCAAGCCTCTCACTGAAGTACTCGAACTTCACCCTGGCTAGTGGCTTTGTCAGCACATCCGCAATCTGCTCGTTCATCGCAACGTACAAGAGCTTCACGGCTCCTATCTGCACCATATCCCTAATCTAGTGATATTTGATCTCTATGTGTTTCGACCTGTCATGAAACACTAGGTTCTCGGACAGCTTCACACAACTCTAGTTATCACAAAAGATACTAGTAGCATCCAACGGGAGATCAAATCACTCAGATAGTAGCTTCCGTAGCCATACTGCCTCACAAATAGCTGAACAGGCTGCAACATACTCTGCCTCAGCTTTACTCAGAGCTATGCAGGATTGCTTCCTACTAAACCAAGAGATCACACCTAATCCCATACTGAAGCAACACCCAGATGTGCTCTTCCTATCTGCAGCACTGCCAACCCAATCTAAATCAACATAACCCTACAGGTTAAACTTTTGATTCGCTTCATACTTGA
Source organism: Larix kaempferi (assembly GCA_027924585.1). Lineage (NCBI taxonomy): Eukaryota > Viridiplantae > Streptophyta > Pinopsida > Pinales > Pinaceae > Larix > Larix kaempferi. The sequence goes on along the minus strand of BSBM01000858.1, from coordinate 18,143,401 downwards.
TCCCATAATCCACTATACCCTTCAGGTACCTCAGAACATGCATTGCAGCAAATAGGTGAACACTCCTCGGATCCATTAGAAACTGGCTTAATGTGTTCACCGCAAAGCAATATCTAGTCTCTTGTTTGTCAGGTACATCAAGGACCCAATCATCTGATGATACATAGAGACATCAACTGGCTTAGATGAAGCATCACATAGAAACTTCAGATTCGATGCCATAGGTGTGGCCATGACCTTGAAATCCATCATCCCGAATCTCTTCGGGATATATACTGTGTACTTCCCTTGACCAAGGAAGATCCCACCTGCACTCTGCCACACCTCCATACCTAGGAAATAATGCATCATTCCCAAATATTTCATATCGAACTCGACAGCAAGATTCCTCTTTGTATCTGCAATCAATCTGTCATCTCCTGTTACAAATAAGTCATCCACATACAGGAGCAGAATCACAGGATTCCCTTCCTCAACCTTGTAGTAAAGGTTGGAATCCGCTTTACTCTTGGTAAAGACCAAATTAGATAGGAAACTGTCCATCCTACCATACCAAGTTCTGGGAGCTTACTTCAAGCCATACAAGGCTTTCTTCAATCTACACACATATGACTCTCTGTCATGTATTTCGAAACCAAGTGGCTGCTCCACATATACTTCCTCTTAAAATACACCATTCAATAAAGTAGTCTTGACATCCATCTGGTGTATTTTCCATTTCATTGCTGCAGCCAGAGAAAGTACTGTTCTGATGGAAGTATACCTGGCTAGAGGTGCAAAGGTTTCTTCATAATCTATTCCCTCTTTCTGAGAGAATCCACGAGCTACAAATCTTGCTTTGTATTTCTCTACACTGCCATCTGCAACATGCTTGATTTTGTAGATCCATTTGGAAGTCACAACAGACTTCTCTTTAGGTCTTGGGACAACATCCCAAACATCATTCTTCATTATTGATTGGTATTCCTCAACCATGGCATCCTTCCATTCTTTCTTTTTTGCTGCTTCTTCATAACTGGAAGGTTCTTTGTTCATAATGTCACAGAGTAAAGCAACGTAGCTGGTATGTGATCTGGTTCTCTTCTTTGATCTGTGTTCTTCTTCTGGAATGCCAAATCTTTCTGCATCTTGAATGAGCTCTCTAGCCCATGAAGGTTTCCTCTTGTGCGAGTTATCCTCACGGGGTGGATCTACAGGTTCTTGCAGATCTTCAAACTCACAATTAAACTTCTGGAACTGCTTCAGTCATGGTAGTGTCTTGAAATCTAGTTTCCTTAGGTTCTTCATAAACTTCAATAGGTGCCTTCCTTGATTTGATGAATGTTGAGTTTTCATCAAATGTTACATCCCTGCTGACATCAATATTCTTGAACCCTGGAAAGTATATTCTGTAAGCCTTCGAGCTTTCGCTGTAACCCACAAAGATACCCTTCTTTCCTGAAGGATCTAGTTTGGTCCTCTTTTCCTTTGGGACATGTGTGTATACCGGACAACAGAATATTCTGAGATGGCTGACTTCAGTTTTCTTACCAGAAAAGACCTCTTCTGGTGTTTTGTTGTCCAATATCTTGTGGGGTGTTCTGTTTTGCACATATATAGCTGTTCTAGCTGCTTCTGCCCATAGGTGCATAGGTAGATCTTGGTCATGCAGCATTGCCCTTGCTGCTTCCATGATTGTTCTATTCTTCCTTTCTGCAACTCCATTCTGTTGAGGATTATAAGGAGCAGTCAACTCCCTCTTAATCCCTGAATCACTGCATAGCTTCTTGAAGTCACCTGAGGTGAATTCTCCACCATTGTCGGATTTGAATGTTTTGATCTTCTTGTCAGTTTGATTCTCCGTCAAGGTTTTGAATTCCTTGAACTTATCAAACACCTCATCTTTGCTCTTCAAGAATTATACCCAAGTCTTCCTAGAGAAGTCATCAATAAAGGAGACATAGTAAACATACCCACTCAGAGAACTGGATGACATAGGACCACATACATCTGAGTGGATGATTTCCATGATGTCTTTTGCCTTGCTTTCACTACTTGGGAAAGCCTTATTAATGTTCTTACCCTTTGCACATCCTTTGCAAACACCTTCATGTTTGGTCTTGATCTCAGGAAGACCCTCTACAGCCTTGCTTGCAATTGGAAGTTCCCTATAGTGCATATGAGCAAGTCTTCTATGCCAAAGTTCACTTGGCTCCATGGATTCATGTACCATGGCATGTTCAAGTTGTCCCTTCAATTTATACAAACCTCCCTCTTTCTCTCCAATCACTACTGCATAATCTATGGTCTTTCCCTTTGGCCACATTAGGACTTGGCCATCCACAAATGCAACCCTCATACCTTTTGCATCCAATGCAGAGATGGAGAGTAAGTTCTTCTTGAGCCCAGGTACATAAATGAATTCTTTCATCTTCAAAGATTTTCCAGAATCTAGGTTGTAGGAGGCTTCACCACTTCCTTTGATTGGGTATTGATAATCATCCCCAAGTTTCACTTTATGGAGTGATTCATGTTCAGACAGATTTACAAAAGATTCTTTAAACCCAGTCATGTGTTTGGAAGCCCCACTGTCAATCAACCAATCATTACAACCATGGGAGATAGTACCTGTGAGAGCGGAAATTAGAACAAACTCTTCTTCACTTGATGAGTCATCATCACTATCACTTTCTTCCCTAGCCTTCTTCTTTGGGGGTTCATCATCTTCGGCAGCATGAGCATGATACTTCTTTTGTTATTCTTCTTCTTGTTGTTGAAGTTGTTATTGTCTTTCTTCTTCTTGGGACAATCTGAAGCAAAGTGTCCCTTCTCATTGCAATTGAAGCATCTGAGATATTTCTTATCTTTATGATAATGGTGGTGTGAGAATTTCCTGTTATGAGATGATTCCTTCTTGGACTTGCCTTTCCTGGCATGTGTTGTGAGAGCTTGATCTTCATTTCCCATCTTTTCTTCTCAGGCCACAAGCCTAGCTTCTTCTTGAGAGCATTCTTCCTGCAATCTGTTGAAGGAGATCAACTTCTTCCTTGCACAAATTCCTTGAATAAAGGAATCCCATGACCTGGGTAGGCCATTTAGAGTGGTCATCACCACTTCACCATTCTCCACCATTTCATCCACTGCTTCTAGTTATTCCTTGATCTGAGAAACCCTTGAAAAAAAGGCTTGAATGGTTTCTCCATTCTGAAACTTTACTCCTTTCAATTGGTTTCGCAGGGTCAACTTCCTATTTATGTTCTTCCCTTCAAATAGCTTGGTCAAAGAGTCAAACATCTCCTTGGGTGTCTTTAGAGAAGACACATGGGGTATGAGATGGTCTTTAATAGAATCAGCAATGATTCTCTTTTCCTTGACCAAGTTCTTCTTATGCAATACCTTAGCCTCTTCATCCTCTGGGATAGGGATGTCTTCTTTTACATATGAGTCCAACTCATTATCTTCCAGGATTAACCCAATCCTATACTTCCAATCTCGGAAATAGAAATGGAAATGGAAATGTGGTGAGACATCTTAAAGAGTACTTCAAATGTAAATAGAAAATATTTAGGTCTTACCACTTGAAATGCTCAAAACTGAATCTGGTCCCGGATTAGGGTTTGTTGAAAAAACCCTAAAAATTCAAAATGTGAATTTCAACTTTCCGAAAGGATAGAAAGATGCACCTTGATGAGCTGATCATCCTAGTGTATTCAAAATTTGAGATCAGCAAAACTTTACCCTTCAGATTTTCCTTTTGTCCTCTCGGGTTCACTAGGGAGAGCCCTGAATTAGAGTTTGAGTTTCCCAGAGATCTACCTAGCCAAAAATCTCGATACAAAGCTCTAAACTTTGATTTTTGCAAGGAGATTCCAGCTATGTCTTCAGATTTCAAGAATTCCTATTTGTGTGGAAACCCTAAGTTTTAGGGCCAAATCTGAAATAGCTTAGAATTGAATTTTGATTGGACAGATAGATTCTTCTTGATGAGTAGAGTCAATCTACTATACTTCTTTTCCAAAATATATGGAGAGAAACCCAATAAACAAGAAAATCAAGTTTCTGTCATTGCAAAATGTCTTCTTCTCAGGTTAGCTCTGATACCATGTTAAATTTTGAGCATTAATTCACAATACTCTTGGATCTTTACTGAGAGAATAACATATATAGCATAACAATGCATAACAATCACAATAAGCATGACAAGCATCACAAGAATCAAAAGCATGAGAGACAAGAGACATAGAGTTTCCATGGGGAAAACCCTAAGGTGAAAAACCCCACAACTTCCTCAGAGATAGAGAGAGCAATGGCTCAACCAAAGTACAACCAAAATACACTCTAGATAGTCTCCTAGTAGTAGATGATCCTCCTCCTCACTAGTGCACCACTTTCTTAGTGAGAGAAGTGTGACTTTCCGAATAATCAAAATAGAAATCTCTCGATCTCTATTTATATTAACCTGTTTGCCCAGTGACCTTATGGGGCCGACTTGTCTATCTAGGTACATCCACAATATAATATATATTTCAGGGACGACCCCACACATGGTGGTCTAATAACCCATTGCCAAGTACACACACTTGTGACACTTGTCAATCCACATGATGACACTTCCTTATAGAGGAATAACACATCTCTAATAAGGGTACAATAAATATATATGAAATATATAGATGAAATACATTCCGAATTTACATATACATCAACAAGGAGGACTAGCTGCCGCATTGACAGGATGTGTCTGATAGAAATAATGCATTGCATTCGTGACACATTGGAGTAGTTGCGCCCAGTTTCCCGGCACCCCTACTACCTGGCGCTGCATATCCTCTGGTAGCTGCACCACCTCTACCTGTGGTACCCTGGCGATCATCTGTGATAGGTTGGCCCACAGAGTCTGTAGTGTCCGCTCTACTGCAGCACCTACCATCTCATCACCCCTGCCCCGATGATGATGTCTTGGAAAACCATTGGGTCTCACTGGGCCCTTGTCTGCGAGCAAATAGTCAAACATTAATACATGATACTACCCCCAAAAATATTGTTTCATTTAGACCTATAATAAAAAAATCCATAAAAATTTAAGATACCAAAAACCTAAAAAGAGTAGTCACCAATGTTTTCGAACGCGGCATCTAGTGGGAGCGGCATGTCTCAATCCTACCGGAAGTCTATCTCTGCATAGGGGTAGTGCTCTATCGCTATGACCTATAGGTCCATCTAGTGAAAGAAATCCTCTGTATATGGTGATGCCTGACGGCCACCACCCTGTTGCGTCAAGACCTCGTCCCACTGGGTCATGGCTAGATCACGGAGACTATGAGGAGGGACCTCAACCCTTCGACTGAGCCTCAGAACTCTCTCAAAGAAGAAGCTGCACAAAATACTGCCATATTTGAAGTTTTTTGCATCCCCTTGCTTGCACTTTGTCAGCTGGGTCTTCATGGACCCCAGTAGCATAGTACACCAATCAAATATCATAGGCTGCATATATTGCGATGCATAGAACATAACTGGCCTAGATGCCTGGTGAAGAGCTTTTGAACCAGTAATCCGCACTAAAGTTGCCACGACAACCTTCATGCTCAGTTTGACTATGGCTCTTATGGGAACCTAACTCCCCACTACCCGAGTATTTGGAACACAATACCTCTCTATATAATCGGGGATGGTGATCCCATCACCCACAGATCAAGACTGAAGGCTTGCCACCTCACCTCAGCGGGACAAACCTGTAATGAAGTAGATATCTTCCACTTCCAGTGAAAGTATTTTCTCATCTAGGTTGAAGTTTTGTGCATCGACATCCCAGTAGTCTATCAAATGGTGGATCAATAGGTTTTGGGCCCTCAAACCCCCTATGCTCCAAAATTTGTATAAACCACATGCTTGTAGTGCTTGTTGTGCACGCACATCGTTATGAACGGCCTCATCCACTAGGTCATGTTCTCTCTCTCTCCACTCTAGAACCATCCTGGAAAGAGAAAAACCCAAGAATTTCGATAGTTTTGTTTAAAAAACTAGCTTCACAGCCGTACCCGTGGGTAGTTGTGCTCACAGAGGCGGGTACCCACGGTCAATGTGTGCATTGACTGCGCGTACCCAGCCCTACCCGCAACACGCATAGTTTTAGCCCGCGGGTAGTGCCGGTGACCATGTAGGGCATGGCCAAACAAAAATTTCAACCGGTGAAAACAGAAATAAAAACATCGAAATGGAAGGTAGGGATGAGATTACCAACCTGCTCCTGACGGTTCAATGATCGGACTCCCGTAGCACCCAGAATCAGCAGCTGAACTTTGAGGTGAAAACTAACCACAAAACTCCAAATGGGTGAATAGTAAAAATGAATTATAAATTGTAAATTTTTGTTACTATTTATAATTTTCAAAACCCACTTGTCTATAGTTTTCGCCATTTAATGTTGTTTTGGACTAATAAAATGTCATGGAGTAGCATTTTTAACCATATTTCTTCGTCAAAAGTTGTTTCCGAACGTTTCACACCTACGGCAGGTACGTTTCACACCTGGCATATAGGTTAGATGTCATTTTCACATGCATTATGCATTTGACCTATTGACCACTTTCATAAACCCTAGGTGTGACCCTACTTCTTAACTGACACAGAAGCTTCACACTATTATAGAAGTGTCATTGTGTGGCGATAGTGCTTTTCCAAACATGGGTACCCTAGTTAGAACCCTTTTTTGCATTATGGTGCCCATGCTGTTGTTTGTCCTTAGGATTGGGAGTCCTTTGTAGTTACTCCATGATGTTGCGATAAAGAATCATACTCTACTTTGTCTTATGAAGGCCATCTCCCATAAGGACTCCCCCATTTATATCAAGTTGTGATTGCATTGCATCATCCTGCTTGTCGCTTGATCCTTGTGTCGGCTCCCACTTACTCCATTATTAGCTTGGTGCTTGAGCACTTTCCCTATCGAGCCCTATAGAGCTTACATTTTCCCTCCACAATTTGATGACCTTTTGACCCTGAGGGAACATCCCCCCCCCCCCCCCCCCCCCCCCCCGATTCTCCACATCCTGCACACAGTTCCTTGCATTGATCATAGGTATGTTCCACTTCTTGGAACTAGTTTGCTCTCTATTTGAAACTTGTTCCCTCACTTGTTGTGCTATAAGCAATTTTATTCTTTTTCAAGCTTTCCCAAATATGAAAAAGACCAAAAAAATTAAAAATTCCAAAAATTCGGACGGGATTATGGTTACTACTTCTAGTTGGCAGTTGTTGTGTCTCCTTTGAACAAAGCATTCATTCCACTCCATACATTATGAGTCGGGACTATAGTTGGACCTCAGGAGCTGTACTTGATTCTCAGTTTACTCCACCAATTGGTTAAGCTTCCATTCATTATAGAGCCCTTTGTTTCTCAGTTTATATTGAGTGTTGACACCATGTCTGAGAAAACCTAAGTCTTAAAAAGTTTTGCTAAAATGTCCTAAAGGAGAAGAAATCACCACAAAATGGTTGAATAAAGGTTTGCAATACAAAAACATAAAGGAAAAACCCACATTTACAAAATCCGAAAGCAAATTTAGGAAAGGATTAAATCCAGACCAAGTTTCATCGGCAGAGATGATAGAGATCAAGATCTACGGCTAATATTCCTTCCCGCATTGCCAAAGTGATCGACAGCAAATAGTGGTAGGCGGTAGCGGACTCAATACCACTGGGGCACGTGTCCAAACCTCATCCTTCCGCATATGTGATATGGTGGTATCGGAAACCACCATAGCGCCAGCCGGAACCACCAAATAGGAAAGCACGGCAGAATCATAACACGTGGTAGGGTGGGACCTAATAAGTGGCAGATGGAGAAAACTCGGCAGGGTCATAGCACATGGCGTTATACTTTGTAGCAATCAGAGGGACGATATAAACCTTAATCAAATCAACGGCCATTGTTCCATCGGCATCTAGGAAGGTGCACACTGGATATTAGGAATAGCAATCACGGAGAATAAACCACTCTAACAGGTGTCAGCAGGTGGTTGATCCGCGCAGGGAGTAAACCGGAGAAGAAAATAGCTTTTTTGATCGCGGATACCACCAGATGGAATAAAGGGAGACGAGATCTGATGGCCAAAAACAAAGTCTTGAGATCAACGGTCAGATCTGAACCACATTCATAAAGGTGCAGGGAAGATAATTTAAAAAAAATTATATAAAACAAAAGGGGCTCCACATAACGGCATTCTGCATGTGTCGCTATCCTGGAGAACTCTGAATACTGGTGGAGGTCTGCGATTGCGACAGAAGGCGAAAGGCGAGTACATACAGGTAGGGTCTAGTGACCTGTCCTACTTTTCAAACGGAATTTTGTTTAAAGAAACGTTTAAATGGAGACTATGCATGATATAGACATTTTTAAATCAAAAGAATCCCTAGAGGATAGAGATGAAGACGTCTACGATACCCTAATTAGGTTTCCAGTCTCTGATATAAAAATTAGGTTGTCTGAATTGTTAAAGGAAGGGACAGACCCCCACGGAGTTCACCAGTCGTCTTTGATAGCCTTTTGCCCCGACCAAATCCCTTTTTTCCCAGAATTCGTATCATGGTGTGCCAAAAATTACTCCCGGGAAGAAAAAGTTGTTCTAAACATCCAAAAAACCCGAGTCATTTGCGAAATAAAACCAGCAGAGTTAATTAAAGCCCTAGAAGTAGACTGTTCCCAAACCCTTGACCCTGAGGTTTTTTCTGAAGCCTCCATTATAGAAAATTATCATCATGTTTCTCAAAATGATAGCGAAATGTTTTTGTCATCGTGTCTCAAGTCAAAGACTAGCATTTCGGAGGTCCCATACCCTATAGATATCAATCTTTTTAATGAAAATACCCAGTTAGTTTTGACATTATTGGCCTTAGTTCTAGGTTTGGATACGGATTTATATGTAACCGAGTTTCAATTGAGTCTGTTGTACAAAATGAGTACAGTCCAGTCAGGGATTGATAAAAATCGAATCCCTCGACTTAATTTTGATGGTCAATTTTCCCACTCTCAGACATTTTAGGTTTCAGGCCTTTTTAATGAAAATGATTATGGTAGCCAGTCAAGACGAGTTGCAGTTCCCAGAAATCATTTTTATGACTTTACTAGAAAATAACATGTTCAATTACATCAATTACATGCTTTCAGAGTTTTATAGAATGATTTTTGGAAAAAATCTGCCTAGAGTACTACCGGAAATGCAGGCATCCATACAATTGAGTAAAGAATACGTGACAGGGGATTGGTTTTTGTCGAAAGACAGTACAGTAATCGAATTATATGGATTCAGACATAAACCCTATGTGTCACCAGCTTTTCTTACTTTAAGAGGTTTTTCCTTGGAATTCTTAAGACAAAATTTGATTGTGGAAGATAACAATTTTTTGGTTCATAGACAAGCAACAGACATTAAATACCCATTCACATTTGGTCCGTTCACAATAAAGAATAAGAATGTTGTTGTGTATATAGAGAAGTTGTTGAAGGATATGAATTTTGAGACAGATACGGCTATGGAGTATGACCCGTTAAACATCATATCAAAACGAAGAACGGAGCATCGTATCAAGGCCCTGAACCCTCATATTGTTGAAGGAATGTCAGACAGAGCCAATTCGCTAGAATATAAAGAAGAAACCATTCCGGATACATCTGACAAAGAAATGGCATTGATTGACACAACAACAAAGACAGAAAGCGAAATAGATATTGCATCGGTTGGATCTAAAAGACCCATACAGGACATAATGGTCATTGAAGATGAAGAAACAGAAAGAGGAAAAAGATTGAAAATGAATGAACCACAAGAGTTAAAAACAGTTTCCGAAGAGGCTAAAACAGCTGAAGAAGAAATACCAGAGGTTACAGTTAAGGAGTACAACATTGAAGAAACCCCTGTAGAGGGTGATGTAAATAGACCCCAAAATATCATGGATGTGTTTGATGAGCATAGTTGAAATAAACAGGAGTCCGCGAAACAAACCAGTCAATTATTTCTGAAGGTTAGAAGTATATTTAATATTGAGGTAAGCTTATTTACTAGCAAAAATATCAAAGAGAATTCCTTGAAATTCTCAGTTGTCACAAAAAATAAGATTTCAAAAATGAATATAGATTTGTCTAAAATAAATGCCCCGGATAAAATTTTATTGCATAGACAAACTGAAGAAGTCATATATTCAGACTATTTGGGGGCCATATTAAGAGCAGACAAGTTGAAAAGTTCAGTGGATAAATTGAATAATCAGTTGAGACAGGAGAAGACAGAGAATAAGTCTCGACAGCAACAGATTAAGAAATTGCAAGTCAATTTGATAAATAAAGAAGGAGGTGCAGCAACCAAATTGCTCAAAGAGAAAGACGATACAATCCAGATGTTGAGAAGAAAATTAAAAATTCTAGACATTGTACTTATCCAAGGAGCAGCATTGACAATATTGGAAAAATAAAAAGAAGAATTATCTAATGAATTCAATGATGTTACTGCTAAAATGTTAAAGCTTTCTGATGAAAAAGATCATTGTGAAAAAGAGAAAATCATTTTAGAAGAACAATTGGCAGAAGCAAGGAGAAGATTAGCAGAAAGTGTTCAGCATCAAGTACAAACAAGCACAGAAGAAGATAAAACTGGAGTAGATGGAATTTTACAGGCCATGTCCCAAGTAAGCTTGAAAGAAAATGAAATCAAAGAATTGAAGATTGAAATACAGAAGCTGATAGAAGAGAATGAAATCAAAAATAAGGAAATGAAAACTTTGCAAACACAGAATCAGGAATTAAGTATTAATAATAAAGGATTAGCAGCTCATGTGACAGGGCAAGCTGCTATGCAAGGGTGCAAACACATGGTGTGGGACCAAATCATAAAAGAAGTTGAGAAACTAAGACCATATCTGGATTACATAAGGGTCAAAGAAAAAGTGGTCAAAGATGCCTTCGAAAGTTGCAGAGCAGTCGGGGAAAACTTGAATAAAAAGCCAAAAGAAGTAGCCCAGAAAGCAATAACCTTTTTAAACAGTCTAACTGAGGCAAACCTGACAGCCATGAACATAACGGACAGAATTTCAGTAATCACATGGGCCAGAAGGATTTCGGGTAAATACTCGCATGTTGAGAATATTGAAGCCAAAGCTGGAGAAATACGGGAAGAAGTAATAAAGTTCAAAAAGCAATTTGAAAAATTAGTAAACAAAGGATTCCCTGCTTTTTGGAATGACAAAAATGAATTAATTCCTCCTAATGAATATAAGAGATTGCTATTTGACATAAGGATGGATCACAGAAAGTTCCAGCAGTCGGATCATATGTTTACATGAAAAAATTTTAATGGAGAAAATATGAGAGGAGTTTGAAATTTTAAATATGTTAATCTCAACCTGTGGAAATCTTCTTCCTGTTTCTTATGCAGGTCATGTTGAAATGCGAGTCTTGGTGAAGGAAATGACCAACTATGACTTACCCACGGCCGACCAATGGAATTATGTGGAAAAATATGGAAGGACAAGATATTCCGTCCATTCATAGAGGCTTTCAAAACTCTCGCCAAGTGGCGAAAAGATGATATTCCAAATTTTTGCCAAGTGGCAAAAAGATACTTTTATTTTAAAATTTGTAATATTATTTGGAGACAGTTATCTATTGCTCAAAGACAGTTATCTTTTAAGTTAAAGTATTTTCAGTTATTAGTTAAAAGAAGCAGTTATGTCAAGCTTCTTTCAAATTTTGTATAAAAACAATGAGAATCATTGTTGTAGGGGTTGGAAGTTTTTTGAGAGACAATGTATGTTTGGAGATCCATTTTTTGATAAATAAAGGCAGTACAGTGAAAATACCTATTTTTTGAGACCAGAGATTCCTGTGTTGATCAGCTTTATAGTCTGTTTTTCCTTTATCTTTATATGTGCATGTTCACTTCCTTTGTTATATCTTCCATTATGTCTTTCTTCTATATTTAAATGAACATCTGAGATAATTCGAGATTCATACTGGTTGTGCCTCGTTTTATTGCATTTAAATATTCACTATATTCTCCAAAGTTGACAATGGATTCATCCGAGTTAGATGCCTATTGTTGATGGAATGTCATTATTTCTTTCTATACCACCTGAAAAAATCAAATTGACTGTGATATGATTGCTATCTTGCCTCTGTGGAAATCTGTTTGGTATAAATCTCTTACTGGCATATTATATATTTGAAACTTTGACTCCATGCCGAACATTTCTTGTTTTCCTTTTCAACCAGAAAATCCTTTTGAGAAATTTTGAGAGAACTTTTATATTTTTCAGTCCTTGTATATATATCGTGAGAGAGCCCTCTCTGGTGGAAAAATGGCTGATTTTTCTGCCTAAAGCTTGGTTTGAAATAGGTTACCTTAGGCATTATTCTTTTATAACCGGGATAAAATCTAAGTGCTAACATTTTGGCGCCGTTGCCGGGGACGAAAGTGAAATTTTCCCTGGGAGAAACGACAAAGAAAGGTCAAATTTATTGGGCAAAGAAGTTTGAAATAATTTGGTTGTAGATATTGCCCTGGCGACTTCACCTGTGACAATTTCTGAAGGTTTTTTGAAGATATTCTGAGAAAGACATTGTGGCTACAAGAAGAAATCTCGGTTTGCAGTTCTTCTCAGGCGTGGATAATCCAGAAAGAAGAGAGGCAAAGGAAAGACGAAAGAAGGTATTTCTCAGTTTTCAAATATATTTCCTTCTTTTCAAGAAAATCTGTTTGAGGAAGAAAATATTGGTTCAAGTGAAAATATTTTGCTTAGAACTAAGTCAGATTCTGATTTGAAAGAAACAAAAGTTGATCCAAAAAGTTTGTGGGATTATTCTCTAAAATCTGTTTGGGAAAATTTACAAAAATATGAAAGGGTAGAGTCCAGAATACCCAAAGCCCAAAGAATACCTATGCAAAGTAATAGACAACAGGCCGTGGTTGTTCCACCTTATAATCCACCACCTATGGCTTCTAGATTCGCCCCATTGGTTTTTCCCGCGGTTTTACATGACTTGCCTCAAAATTATGCACAGAGAATCTTTACTTTTGATAATGAGGGTAGTTATACTGCACAACAACATGTTGATAACTTTAGTGATTTCATTGATTTAGAAGAAGTGGATTATGATGATGCAAAAATGAGGCTATTTGCTCAATGCTTAAGAGGTGAAGTCAAAAAATGGTTTAGAGCCTTAGCTGCAGAATCAATTGCTAATTATGATTCCTTTACAACTCTTTTTATCGAAAGATGGGAAGACCAGAAAAATCCTTCACAGGTATTGACACAGTACAATAATCTGAAAAAAGGGCGTTTTGAGTCAGTTCAGGAGTTCTCTGCCAGATTTATGAAAGTCTATAATTCTATCCCTACAGATATAAAACCTCCAGTGGGAGCAGCTAAGTTACATTATGCAGATGCTTTTGAAGGTGATTTTTCATGCACATTAAGAGAAAGAAGATCTACTACTTTGGCAATAATGATGAAAGATGCGGTAGAAGTTGAAGCTAATATGATGGATTCTTGAAAGATGAGACATAGAGATATGGACAGAAAGAAAATTAGAGAAGATAATCAAAATACAACATCTTCTTCTTCTTCCACAGATGTAAAGTTTGAAGCAATGATGAAAACTATGGAAAGGTTGTTAGAAAGGTTAGTGGTGGATAACAAAGCTCCAAATAAAGAACAAGCAGAGCCTCAAATCAGAAACCCAAATTTTAGGAGACCTTTTGTTCCAGCTGCAAGACCTTGAGAACAGCGAAACCCAAGGAATGCAGAAGAAGATCAAATCAGACCTCCTTTTCCTAAAAATTATGTTGCCGGAGAAGTAGAATATGAGACACCTGAGAGTGACATTCACCATTGTAGCGGTTCCGATGTAGAAGTGTATTTGACTAAACAAGAACATGATATGTTCCTTGTAGAAGGGGAATGTTATAATTTGGAAACAGATATTGATCAATACCAGATTGGTTACCAAAATGCTATAAACGATCTCCAAAGAAAGATAAATCTTAGAAATTGGGACGTTATAGTAGACAAGGGAAAGGACAAAGGAAAAGAACCAATGGGAAAATCAAAAGTAACTGTGGATAAACCTTCTGCTAGTCATCAGGAACAACAAACGAAAAGAAAAGAAATTGAAGATGTTCCAAAGGTAATTTCAGATAACAAGAAAGATTCGGTGAAAGAGGTTGATAAAAATTTGGTTCCTTTCAATATACAGAATGAAGTGTCGAAAGTTAATATTTCAGTCCCATTCAATGAGATATTAAAGAATAAAGAATACAAAGAACAAATCTTTAAGATGATGCAAGTAGAAAATCAAGTGGAAATAGATACTTTGGAATTAGATGATGATACTCCTAATATCTACCTGGGTTCAAGAATGGAAGATAATAGTGCTGAAGAAGTTTCTCCTTTTTATGTGAATTTGAATATTCATGATAAAGTTGTGCATAATTGTATGTTAGATTCAGGAGCTTCTCATAATCTGATGCCAAAACTTGTGGTAGAATCTTTGGGATTGGAAATCACAAGACCATATGATGACTTGTTCTCTTTTGATTCAAGGAAAGTTAAATGTTTAGGGTTGATAAAATATTTGACAGTCAATCTCAGTAAAATACCGGCCAAAGGTATTCTTATGGATGTGGTGGTTGCTGACATTCCAGCGAAGTTTGGTATGTTGTTGATGTATATGTAACTTTGGAATGTATTTCACATATATGTATATTGTATTCCTATAGAGATGGTATTATTCCTCTATACGGAAGTGTCGTCATTTATATTGTAAGTGTCGTAACTTATACTTGATGGGTTATTAGACCACCTTGTTGGGGTCGGCCCTGTATAAGTCATGTGGGTCGAAGGGTTATTAGACCACCCTATTGGGGGTCGGCCATGTGGGTCAAAGGGTTATTAGACCACCCTATTGGGGGTCGGCCCAGTCAGCATTATATTATGTGGTTAAGTTCGAGCCTACATGAGTTAGGTAAAAAGGCAAGTCAAGTCAAGTATAAATAGAGTGCGGGAGGCACTCTATTTACTCACTCACTTCTCACACATGCTCTCAAGGAGGAGAGGCGCACTTATGGAGGAGGAGGATCTGCTGCTAGGTTATGTCTATCTCTTATGGTTGGTTGTATCATTGCTCTATCTATCTCTGAGGAAGTTATTGGGGTTTTTCACCTTTATGGTTTTCCCCAAGTAAATCTTTGTGTCTCTTGTGTGCTTGCATTATTGTCTCCATGATTGATATGCTGTAGATATGCTGTACATGTTGTTCTCTCAGTTAAGATCCTAGATCAGATTGAAGTAAATTCTGAAAATTTAACATATGTTACTGTCCAGGTCATGGGCCTCACAGTTAAAAGGAACTTTGCAGATGGATATGTCTTTTGCTACTATTCTGGTACTGGGGGTGCACAGAAGATTATATGCTGAAAATATGGCTGCTTATTTAGTAAGTGATTTAAAAGAACCTGAGAAACATGCTATCTATGCAGTAGACACAGATTTGGGTTCTTGCATTTTGTACAATGATGTTGAATCTAAAGAAAAGATTGATTTGATTGAACCAAAAGAAAATGAAAAGGAAATATTGTTAAGAGAAAAGATCAGAAAAGAAGGGACCTGGACAATGCATTTTGATGGAACTAGAAGCAAAGAAGGAGCTGGTGCAGGAGTGTGGATAATTACACCTGATCAAGAATTCCTAATGTTTTCTTACCAATTGAATTTTGAATGTACCAACAATGTTGCAGAATATGAAGCTTTGATTCTAGGATTAAACGTGTTGAGAGATTTGAAAGAAAAAAGGATTGAAGTGTTTGGAGATTCCGAATTGGTTATAAATCAAGTAAAAGCTATTTATCAAACAAAACATCCTAAAATGAGGTCCTATAGAAATGAAGTGTGGGATTTACTTGAAAATTTTTTCGATGAACATGATGTTGTTTCAATTCACAGAGTTAGCAACACTGTAGCAGATTCTTTGGCCACTGCAGGAGCAGCATTCAAAACTCCCATCTTTTCTAAAAAGAAATATGATATGGAGGTCATACACAGACCATCTATCCCAGACAATATCAAACATTGGCAGGTTTTTGAGGATGATCAACAGATTAAACGCTTTTTGGAAATGATAGATGAATTCAATTACAGGTCCATTGATGCAGAAGTTGATGAAATTGGTCCAGATGAAGTGGATTCTTCGGAAGAAACAGAAAAGTTCAGGAAGAGAATTGGAGGTAAGGATATAATTCAATTGAAGAATAATGTTATCCCTAGAGGCTTGATTCCTTTGGAAAAATTATTTGATAAAAATGATGTGGTGAAAAATCCAAAGATAGAACCTAAACCTGAAGATGTAAAAGACTACAATTTAGGTTCTGAAAAAGATCCCAAGTTGGTAAAGCTTTCCAAGAAATTACCAAGAAAGGAAGAAGATAAAAGCGTGGAAGTGATGAAGAGATTTTCTGATGTTTTTGCTTAGAGCTATGAAGACCTGAAGGAATATGATGTTTCTGTTATACAACATACAATTCCAATCAAACCAGATGAAAAGCCTTTTAAACAGAAATTAAGAAGAATAAATCCCAAGTTGTTGCCAGTGATAGAAAAAGAAGTATGAAAGCTGTTTGATGCCAAGATAATTGTGTCCTTGAGGTTTTCCAAGTGGTTAGCTAACCTAGTACCAGTAAGGAAAAAGAATGGTGAAATAAGGCTGTGCGTGGATTTTAGAAATTTGAACAAAGATTCTTTGAAAGATAATTATCCACTCCCTAAAATGGATCAGGTTTTACAACAAGTTGTGGGAGCTGAAAGAATTTCCATGTTAGACGGTTTCTCAGGTTATAATCAAATTAAAGCTCATCCAGAAGATCAAGAAAAAACTGCTTTTACTACTCCATGGGGAACATTTATGTACGCCAAAATGCCATTTGGTTTGATGAATGCAGGCGCCACTTTTTAGAGAGCCATGGATATTGCATTTGCAGATGAAAGGGACAAAATTGTGGTAGTATACATGGATGATATCATTGTTTATTCAAAAAATGTTGCTGACCACTGGAAGCATCTCGAAAGAGTTTTTATAAAATGTAGAAGATTTGGGATTTCTCTAAATCCAAAGAAATCTCATTTTTGCATGGAGGGAGGAAGATTATTGGGACATATCATATCAAATGAAGGCATTAAAATGACCCGGAGAGAGTATCGGCGATACAAAAGGTGGGATTCCCCAGGAGCAAAAAGGAGATTCAGTCTTTTATTGGAAGGGTAAATTGGTTAAGAAGGTTCATTCCTAGTTTTGCTGAAATTCTGAGAAACATAACCGAAATGCTAAGAAAAGACAAGGAAATTAAGTGGACTAAAGAAGCAAGACAATCCTTTAATAACATTAAAAAGGCATTGACTGAAGCACCAGTGTTGATAAGTCCAGATTATACAAAAGATTTCATTATGTTTACTTATGCCTCAGAACACACAGTAGCTGGGGTATTGCTACAAAATAATCCAGAAGGAGTGGAACAACCAATTGCATTTTTTAGTAAGATTCTAAGAGATGCAAAATTAAAATACAACATCATGGAGAAACAAGCTTATGCTCTAGTGAAAGCATTGAAAGATTTCAGGATATATATTTTGCATTCTCGTACAATAGCACATGTTCCATCAGCAGCAGTGAAAGACATTCTTACCCAGCCAGATCCTGAGGGGAAAAGAGCAAAATGGATAGCCGTGCTATTGGAATATGACCTGGACATTAAACCTACAAAACTGATAAAAGGTCAAGGTTTGGCTAAAATGATGACAGAAACAAATTGGGATTCTCTCAGTATGAATTTTATTTCTGAAACTCCCACCGAAAATGTTCCAAATTCATAGATAATTGAAGATTTCTCTTTATCCCCCTGGTACGCAGATATTGTATATGTTTTGCAGAATCTCCAAGCACCTGCCAATATGGAAAAAAATAGGGCAAGATCAGTAAAATTGAAAGCAGCAAAGTTTTGCATATTAGATGGAAATTTGTTCTGGAAAGATCCAGGAGGAATACTATTGAATTGTCTATTAGAAAATGAAGCGCATCATATTATGGTGGAATTTCATAAAGGTATGTGTGGAGGACATCATTCATGGAAAGCTACAGTGAACAAAATTCTTAGAGCTGGTTTTTACTGACCCAGCATGTATTCAGATGTATATAAAGAAGTAAAGAAATGTCATGAATGTCAAATTTTTGATGTCAAAAGAGAACTAGTGCCATTTCCGTTGAAACCTATTTCAGTTGAAGCACCTTTCCAACAGTGGGGGTTAGATTTTATTGGTGATATTAACCCAAATTCTTCAGGGCAACATAAGTGGATTCTGACGGCTACAAATTACTTCACAAAATGGATTGAAGCCATCCCAACCAGAAATGCTACAGAAACAATGATTATGAACTTTTTGGAAAAAAACATTTTGTTTAGGTTTGGTTGTCCTAAAAGGATAGTGATAGATAATGCCCCAGCTTTCAAGTCAAAAAAGATGATAAATTTTTGTCACAAATATCACATACATCTTAATCATTCAACTGCTTATTATCCACAAGGGAATGGATTGGCTGAATCTTCAAATAAAAGTTTAGTGAGAATCATAAAGAGGTTGCTGGAAGATAACAAGAGGGCTTGGCACACTAAACTGAAATATGCTTTGTGGGCAGACAAAATCAGTACAAAGAGAGCAATTGACACTTCCCCTTTTCAGTTGGTATACGGCACTGAAGTAATTTTCCCTGTTTCTTTGGGATTTCCAGTTATGAAATTATTACAAGAAGTCGATGAAGAACCAAATCACATGCAAAGGAGAATAAATCAAATGATATAATTGCATGAAGTCAGAGAAAAAGCATACAACAAAACCCAAATGCATCACGAAAAAATGAAGAAAACTTTTGACAGAAAAGTTAAGGAAAGGGATTTTCAGATAAATGATTTGGTTTTGAAGTGGGATTCCAGAAATGAAGATCACCATGGAAAGTTTGAGCATTTATGGAAAGGTCCATATATTGTTGCAGGATGTCGAGGCGAAAATGCATTTATCTTGAAAAATTGCAATGGAGAATTTTATTCTAGAGGACCAGTCAATGGGAGACACCTCAAACATTATCTTTCCTGAAAGACAGAAGTGGAAGAAATTTTTTGTACAGTGTAAATATTTTCAAAAAATAAAAAAATAAAAAAAAATTGTGTGAATGCAGCCCAATGGATCAGGCACTTGGTCTACGATGTTCTTTGCTACCTCACAGGGAGGATAGAATCCCCAGTTGGAGCCAGTTGTTGACACCATGTCTGAGAAAACCTAAGTCTTAAAAAGTTTTGATAAAATGTCCTAAAGGAGAAGAAATCACCACAAAATGGTTGAATAAAGGTTTGCAATACAAAAACATAAATGAAAAACCCACATTTACAAAATCCGAAAGCAAATTTAGGAAATGATTAAATCCTGACCAAGTTTCATCGACGGAGATGATAGAGATCAAGATCTATGGCTAATATTCCTTCCCGCATCGCCAAAGTGATCGACGGTAAATAGTGGTAGGCGGTAGCGGACTCAATACCACTGGGGCACGTGTCCAAACCTCATCCATCCGCATATGTGATATGGTGGTATCGAAAACCACCATAGCGTCGGGCGGAACCACCAAATAGGAAAGCACGGTAGAATCATAACACGTGGCAGGGTGGGACCTAATACGTGGCAGATTGAGAAAACTCGGCAGGGTCATAGCACATGGCGTTATACTTTGTAGCAATCAGAGGGATGATATAAACCTTAATCAAATCAATAGCCATTGTTCCATCCGCATCTAGGAAGGTGCACACTGGATATTAGGAAGAGCGGTCGCGGAGAATAAACCACTCTAATAGGTGTCAGCAGGTGGTTGATCTGCGCAGGGAGTAAACCGGAGAAGAAAGCAGATTTTTTGATCACGGATACTACCAGATGGAATAAAGGGAGACGAGATCTGATGGCCCAAAACAAAGTCTCGAGATCAACGGTAAGATCTGAACCGCATTCATAAAGGTGCAGGGAAGTTAATTTAAAAAAACTTATATAAAACAAAAGGGGCTCCACATAATGGCATTCTGCATGTGTCACTATCCTGGAGAACTCTGAAGACTGGTGGAGGTCTGCGATTGCGACAGAAGGCGAAAGGCGAGTACATACAGGTAGGGTCTGGTGACCTGTCCTACTTTTTAAACGAAATTTTGTTTAAAGAAACGTTTAAATGGAGACTGTACACGATATAGATGTTTTTAAATCAAAAGAAGGCCTAGAGGATAGAGATGAAGACGTCTACGATACCCTAATAAGGTTTCCAGTCTCTAATATAAAAATTAGGTTGTCTAAATTGTTAAAGGAAGGGACAAACCCCCACGGAGTTCACCAGTCGTCTTTGATAGCCTTTTGCCCGACCAAATCCCTTTTTTACCAGAATTCGTATCATGGTGTGCCGAAAATTACTCCCAAGAAGAAAAAGTTGTTCTAAATAGCCAAAAAACCCGAGTCATTTGCGAAATAAAACCAACAGAGTTAATTAAAGCCCTAGAAGCAGATTGTTCCCAAACCCTTGACCCTGAGGTTTTTTTCTGAAGTCTCCATTATAGAAAATTATCATCATGTTTCTCAAAATGATAGGGAAATGTTTTTGTCATCGTGTCTCAAGTCAGAGACTAACATTTCAGAGGTCCCATACCCTATAGATATCAATCTTTTTAATGAAAATACCCAGTTATTTTTGACATTATTGGCCTTAGTTCTAGGTTTGGATACGGATTTGTATGTAACCGAGTTTCAATTGAGTCTGTTGTACAAAATGAGTACAATCCAGTCAGGGATTGATGAAAATCGAATCCCTCGACTTAATTTTGAAGCATTTCTAACAGAAAAGATTCATGACTAGATGGTCAATTTTCCCACTCTCAGACATTTTAGGTTTCAGGCCTTTTTAATGAAAATGATTATGGTAGCCAGTCAAGACGAGTTGCAGTTCCCAGAAATCATTTTCACGACTTTACTAGAAAATAACATGTTCAATTACATCAATTACATGCTTTCAAATATTTATAGAATGATTTTTGGAAAAAATCTGCCTAGAGTACTACCGAAAATGCAGGCATCCATGCAATTGAGTACAGAATACGGGACAGGGGATTGGTTTTTGTCGAAAGACAGTATAGTAATCAGATTATATGGATTCATACATAAACCCTATGTGTTACCATCTTTTCTTACTTTAAGGGTTTTTGCCTTGGAATTCTTAAGACAAAAGTTGATTGTGGAAGATAACAATTTTTTGGTTCACAGACAAGCAACAGACATTAAATACCCATTCACATTTGGTCCATTCACAATAAAGAATAAGAATGTTGTTGTGTATATAGATAAGTTGTTGAAGGATATGAATTTTGAGACAGATACGGCTATGGAGTATGACCCGTTAAACATCATATCAAAACGAAGAACGGAGCATCGTATCAAGGCCCTGAACCATCAGATTGTTGAAGGAATGTCAGACAGAGCCAATTGGCTAGAATATAAAGAAGAAACCATTCCGGATACATTTGACAAAGAAATGGCATTGATTGACACAACAACAAAGACAGAAAGCGAAATAGATATTGCATCGGTTGGATCTAAAAGACCCATACAGGACATAATGGTCATTGAAGATGAAGAAACAGAAAGAGGAAAAAGATTGAAAATGAATGAACCACAAGAGTTAACAACAGTTTTCGAAGAGCCTAAAACAGCTGAAGAAGAAATACCAGAGGTTACAGTTAAGGAGTACAACATTGAAGAAACCCCTGTAGAGGGTGATGTAAATAGACCCCAGAATATCATGGATGTGTTTGATGAGCATAGTCGAAATAAACAGGAGTCCGCGAAACAAACCAGTCAATTATTTCCGAAGGTTAGAAGTATATCTAATACTGAGGTAAGCTTATTTACTAGCAGAAATATCAGAGAGAATTCCTTGAAATTCTCAGTTGTCACAAAAAATAAGATTTCAGAAATGAATATAGATTTGTCTAAAATAAATGCCCCGGATAAAATTTTATTGCATAGACAAACTGGAGAAGTCATATATTCAGACTATTTGGGGGCCATATTAAGAGCAGACAAGTTGAAAAGTTCAGTGGATAAATTGAATAATCAGTTGAGACAGGAGAAGGCAGAGAATAAGTCTCGACAACAACATATTAAGAAATTGCAAGTCGATTTGATAAATAAAGAAGGAGGTGCAGCAACCAAATTGCTCAAAGAGAAAGACGATACGATCCAGATGTTGAGAAGAAAATTAAAAATTCAAGACACTGTACTTATCCAAGGAGCAGAATTGACAATATTGGGAAAAGAAAAAGAAGAATTATCTAATTAAGTCAATGATGTTACTGCTAAAATGTTAAAGCTTTCTGATGAAAAAGATCATTGTGAAAAAGAGAAAATCATTTTAGAAGAACAGTTGGCAGAAGCAAGGAGAAGATTAGCAGAAAGTGTTCAGCATCAAGTACAAACAAGCACAGAAGAAGATAAAACTGGAGTAGATGGAATTTTATAGGCCATGTCCCAAGTAAGCTTGAAAGAAAATGAAATCAAAAATTGAAGATTGAAATACAGAAGCTGACAGAAGAGAATGAAATCAAAAATAAGGAAATGAAAACTTTGCAGACACAGAATCAGGAATTAAGTAATAATAATAAAGGATTAGCAGCTCATGTGACAGGGCAAGCTGCTATGCAAGGGTGCAAACACATGGTGTGGGACCAAATCATAAAAGAAATTGAGAAACTAAGACCGTATCTGGATTACATAAGGGTCAAAGAAAAAATGGTCAAAGATGCCTTCGAAAGTTGCAGAGCAGTCAGGGAAAACTTGAATAAAAAGCCAAAAGAAGTAGCCCATAAAGCAATAACCTTTTTAAACAGTCTAACTGAGGCAGACCTGACAGCCATGAACATAATGAACAGAATTTTAGTCATCACATGGGCCAGAAGGATCTTGGGGAAATACTCGCATGTTGAGAATATTGAAGCCAAAGCTGGAGAAATACGGGAAGAAGTAATAAAGTTCAAAAAGCAATTTGAAAAATTAGTAAACAAAGGATTCCCTTCTTTTTGGAATGACAAAAATGAATTAATTCCTCCTAATGAATATAAGAGATTGCTATTTGACATAAGGATGGATCACAGAAAGTTCCAGCAGTTGGATCATATGCTTACAGGAAAAAATTTTAATGGAGAAAATGTGAGAGGAGTTTGAAATTTTAAATATGCTAATCTCAACCTGTGTAAATCTTCTTCCTGTTTCTTATGCATGTCATGTTGAAATGCGAGTCTTGGTGAAGGAAATGACCAACTATGACTTACCCACGGCCGACCAGTGGAATTATGTGGAAAAATATGGAAGGACAAGATATTCCATCCATTCATAGAGGCTTTCAAAACTCTCGCCAAGTGGCGAAAAGATGATATTCAAAATTTTTGCCAAGTGGCAAAAAGATACTTTTATTTTAAAATTTGTAATATTATTTGGAGACAGTTATCTATTGCTCAAAGACAGTTTTCTTTTAAGTTATAGTATTTTCAGTTATTAGTTAAAAGAAGCAGTTATGTCAAGCTTCTTTCAAATTTTGTATAAAAACAATGAGAATCATTGTTGTAGGGGTTGGAATTTTTTTGCGAGACAATGTATGTTTGGAGATCCATTTTTTGATAAATAAAGGCAATACAGTGAAAATACCTATTTTTTGAGACCAGAGATTCATGTGTTGATCAACTTTACAGTCTGTTTTTCCTTTATCTTTATATGTGCATGTTCACTTCCTTTGTTATATCTTCCATTATGTCTTTCTTATATATTTAAATGAACATCTGAGATAATTCGAGATTCATACTGGTTGTGCCTCGTTTTATTGCATTTAAATATTCACTATATTCTCCAAAGTTGACAATGGATTCATCCGAGTTAGATGCCTGTTGTTGATGGAATGTCATTATTTCTTTCTATACCACCTGAAAAAATCAAATTGACTGTGATATGATTGCTATCTTGCCTCTGTGGAAATCTGTTTGGTATAAATCTCTTACTGGCATATTATATATTTGAAACTTTGACTCCATGCCGAACATTTCTTGTTTTCCTTTTCAACCAGAAAATCCTTTTGAGAAATTTTGAGAGAACTTTTATATTTTTCAGTCCTTGTATATATATCGTGAGAGAGCCCTCTCTGGTGGAAAAATGGCTGAGTTTTCTTCCTAAAGCTTGGTTTGAAATAGGTTACCTTAGGTGTTATTATTTTACAACCGGGATAAAATCTAAGTGCTAACATTGAGTCTATGCTACCTGATTCTATCCATCTGCTCATGCTCTTGTTCAAAGGAAGTCCTGAAACCAGAGTTGGCCACTCCTCATATCTCCTGACTATTGCATGTCAGCCATCCTTATTGAGTCAGTCTGTTTCACCTGAGTTCTTCCAAATCTGTTAGCATAGCTGGTACCTCATGCTGGTTGATGGGGGATGCCTTAATTCCCTCCTTCCAGCGAGTCTCATTCCATCGACTTCAACCCATTTATTCTGGAACTTGAGGCTTAGAGTTCGGTTGACTACCTTGAGGCTTGCAGTCATTAGTTGCAGGTTCTCTCGTCATCAAAAGTTTTGGGAATAAATCAATGTCCCCTAATCAATGTATTCATCTTAGTGTTCGACCTCAACACATCTATTTGCACTTTGATGATTTTGCTATGTGTCTTGATGCCCATTTTCATTATTGGAGGGTTATATCGTGTCTGTTAACAGTATACATCATTGAACGGTAATTAGACGATGTCACATCAGGTTCGACCTCAACTCCTTTATTCACTTGATGGGACTTGCACCATCGAAGACTTGTGTAGAATACCCCAGGCAATAGTGGCATCCAGTATCCTACTTATGACTATGACTTTACATCTGAGATATCAGTAGTTTGTACCTTCATTTTCCACCAGTTGTCTCCTTTTCAGCAGGAGACCATATCTTACTGTAGAGGGATCATGGCTATGACCACTTATTGGAGAAAACTTCCTATGGCTTGGGGTGGACCACAACAGACAGTTGACTACAAGAAAATAACTCAATTCCCAATGCAATGCTATATAAACGACAATGCTAAGATAACGAAGAAGATAACCAACCTCGATCCAAACGTTTGATGTATATCCCCATTGAAGCTTTCAATCCATGCACTTGAACCTGCAAATTAGTCTTGACAGCCAATATACAACAAGTGCATATAATATATAAACGACATTAACATCATCAATAGCAATGGTCCATGATATTATAAGTAAATACAACCCAATGTAATTTAAACACATTCACAACATTGATGGACGAGAATATGAGTATTTCTATTAATAAATAACAAGAAGTACAATGTGATACGACCTCTTGTCGACAACCAATCTAAACCAAGATCCTGGTCGATCTACTTGTGCCTCCACCACTTCAATCCTTCATGGAATGGCAAACTCAAACTATGATAGGAGTTTGGAAGGTGAACATAAAGGGTTCACAACTACAAGGATCAATGAGTGTAGACTCAAGATAGGGCATAAATCCACTAGAGTTCTCTTTCTCTCCTTTCTCCTATCGTCCATAAGCCATATGTGCTCAATATATAGTCCTCCATCTACCTTAGAAACGCTTCGATGTGTCCTTTCATCTACCTTTGAGAGGTTTTCTCCAACACACTCAGTGTTCTCAAAACTGAAAAAAATGGGAATGCCTCTCTCATAGAATCCTCCAGCTCCCATGTAGCCTCATCTTGGAACTCTCCCTCGGGCTCCACTTGGAACTCTCCCTCAGGTTCCACCTATATCACATTCCAATCAATTATGTGATTATGATCATGTACATATTTCTTAAGCAAAGAAACATGGAAAACATTATGAGCTCTCATGTTAGCAGTAAATGCAATTCTATATGCAACTGGTCCTATCCTATCAAGGAATTCAAATGGACCACAATATCTTGGTGCCAACTTGGAACAAATCCCCAACTTTAGGTAATTTTTTCTTAGATTCACCCTCAAATAGACATGATCCCCAATCTTAAATTCCTTATGCACTCTTTTCAAATCTGCATAACTCTTTTTCTTGTCCTGAGATGCCTTTAAATTTTGCCCAATTTTAACAATTTCCTATTCCATTTCCTTGATCATCTCTGGTCCAAGCAATACCCTATCCATTGAAGTTCTGCATCCTTTTCGATACAATACCTCAAAAAGAACTCATCCCCACTGATGGTCTATGTCCATTATTGTCTGCAAATTCTACCAAATGTAGGTAGTCCTCCCACTTGGATGGTTTTTCCATCACATACATTCTCAGCATGTATTCAAGAATCTAATTCACCCTCTCAGTTTGACCATATGTTTGAGTATGATATGTTGTAATAAAGTTCAACTGAGTTCCCAATTCCTGAAAAGTCCTTTCCAAAAATTGGATGTGAAATTTACATCACGATCTAAAATTATTGCTTTGGGCAATCCATGCAATCTGAATATCTTCTTCATGAAAATATTGGCTATGTCACTTGTCTGATGAGTGGACTTGATTGTAATAAAGTGGGATACCTTTGATATGTTTTCCACCATTAGCATAATTGAATCATGCTTCCTCACTTTCATTGGAAATCCTATTGTAAAATCCATAGAAATGACTTCCCACTTCCATTCCGAAATGAGAAAAGGCAACAATAATCCTGCTAGATGTTGATGTTCTACCTTGACTTGTTGGCATTTTTTACATCTAGAAATGTATTCTGCTATGTTCTTCTTCATCCCATGCCAAAAGTATTTCTTTCTTGTTGTTGTTATTTTCTTTTGATATCCTAGATGTCCATAGTATGGCATTTGATGTATTTCATCCATCACAAGCTTCTTCAAATATGCACAATATGGAATATTCAATCTAGTACCTTGATACATGAGAATATCATCGTCACCAAGCTGATATCCTGTACACCTTCAATCTACATTTCCCTATTGAAAATTCTCTTTAATTTTTAAGGTAAGTTCCATCATTGGTTTGATCTTCAAGAACTCTTCCCTTCAAATCCGATTTGCACATACTTAATGCCGCAACATTAAACTTTTTGCTGACATCATCTGCAACCTTATTCTCCTTCCCTTTCACATGCTTAATTTCAAAATCAAATTCACAGAGAAATTACATCCACCTTTCTTTCCTAGCATTTAAATTTGGCTGGTCAAACAAATACTTCAAGCTCATGTGGTCTATCCTAAGCTCAAAACTTCTTCCCAACAAATAATGTCTCCACATCTTGAGAGCATGTACTATGGTTTCCAGCTCTAAATCATGTGTGGCATAATTATTTTCATGCTCTTTCAATTTCCTTGATTCATAGAAAATCATAAATCCTTTTTTCATGAGCACTCCACCTATCCCTTCAATGCAAGCACTATGCACATTACAAAATACTTCCTTGGATTTGCAATCTTCAAAATAGGAGCACCAGTAAGCAACTTCTTTAACTACTGAAATCTTTTCTCACATTTTTCAAACCATACAAAATTAACATTCTTCCTCTGCAATGAGGTATTTGGATGAGCTATCTTGGAGAATCCTTCAATGAACATTATATAATATCCTACAAGACCCATATAAGATCTAACATATGTAACATTCCTTGGAGTAGGCCAATCCATTATGGCTTCAATATTTTTTGGATCCACTGCAATTCCCTCTTCTGATATGACATGACCCAAATATTGTACCTTCCTTTGATATAAATCACACTTGCTCAGCTTTCCATACAACTAGTGTTCTCTAAGAACTTGTAACACCATTCTTAAATGTTCATCATGCTCTTCTTCATTCCTTGAATAAACAAGAATGTCATCCAAGAACACTATCACAAACTTATCCAAGTACTTGTTGAAGACACTATTCATGAGACACATGAATGTAGAAGGTGCATTGGTAAGACCAAATGGCACCACTGTGAACTCACAATGACCATATCTTGTACTAAAAGTTGTGTTGTGATTGTCTTCTTCTTTTATCCTCACTTGATGATAGCCATAAATTAAGTCAATCTTTGAAAACACCCTAGCTTTCTTCATTTGTTCAAACAAATCATCAATTCTTGGCAATGGATACTTATTCTTGATTGTCACTTTATTTAACTGCATGTAATCAATACATAGCCTTAAAGTCCAATCCTTCTTCTTGACAAACAACAATGGTGCTCCCCAAGGAGATAAATTTGGCCAAATATACTTCTTGTCCATTAATTACTATAGCTGCATCTTTAACTCTAGCAATTATGGTGTGCTCATTCTATAAGGAGCCTTGGAAATTCATGTTGTTCTTGGAATAAGATCAATGGTAAAGTCAATATCTCTATTTGGTGGAAGTCCAGGAACTTCATCCGAAAACACATCTTTGAACTCTTTCAACAACTGGAATTCCTCTAACCTTGGCCATTCGTCCTCTGATGAATATGATATATGCACTGCATATAATTGGAAACCCTTCTTATAAGAAAAATTTAACTTTAAGGATGAAATCTGTCTTACTGAGACATGCTTGGGAATTCCCCTTACCAATCTAGGTCTACCCTCTTCATTAATGCATTCAAGTACACCTTTTCATAGCAATCTATTTTGGCTCTATGCCTTTGCAACCAATCCATACCAATTAGGGTATCATAAGATCCTAATGGTAGGACATTCAAATTTACTTGTGTGAGGAATCCATTCAACTCCATGGGGCACTCCATCACTACTTCACTTACTTTTCTCTTGGTCCCTGTGGCTAATTGCACTATCCAAGACTCAATGTGCTTCATTTTTCTAAGATAACAACCTTTAACCACTTTCGGAGAAACATAACTATTAGTAGATTCGAGGTCAATCAAAATAGAAATGCATTGCTTAGCAATCTTACCTTCAAATTCCACCACTACTAACTGATGGTTTGCTTGATTATTATCCAATGCTACATATATTCGAGGTGTTGCCATTGCCATATCATCAACTATAGCTGCTCCTTCTAAGTAGTGAAAACTTCAGGGATTCTCCCTCCGATGTGGACATTCTTTAAGCATGTGGTTTCCTCCACAGCCCAAACATTGAAGTGGTCTTCTATGTTGTAGATATTTCTCCCTGCGGATAGGTAGAAACTCTCTTAGGTTAAAGTAGACTTAACTGACTCTAAACTAAGACAAAAAGATAACAAATGCTACCTTGAATTCCTATATCTAAACAAATATTTCAAATATCACAGTGCTGGAAGAAATGAACGAGATCTTACTAACCTTTAAATTAATCGCTCGTCCTAGTTGTTGCTCCAATCTTCAAGTCCTCGCGAATGAACCTGTTAGAATGAACCAAGGTACAAGAAATATACAATCTTCTAGCAATCTTGAAAGATATGTTAGAATCTAAATCTATAGAAGAAACAAATCATATGATTGAAACAAGATCAACATACGTGGTTTGGAAAACAAGACAAGTTATGTTCTATTACAAACTTGAAGTCACTTACAATGGTTGCTTGATGTCCAAGCCAACTCCCAGCTCCAAGTGCTTTATCCTCTAGCTATCTCCACAAGGATTCAAGATCATAGGTTTGATGTCTCCAAGAGTCCTCCCCTTTTGCTCATGGAAGGCCTCTCTCTTATAGTGTGTAGTAAGGTTAACCAACAAGAGAGAATGATGGATCTTGGGAGTGTTTAGTGGATCAGGCCCACTAATCTGAGAAAGTAAGTTAGGATCAAATCAAGGATACCAATCCTCAAAAATCTCTCAAAGATCAAGATTCCACAAGCCATGGCAAAAAGGCTAAAAAATGAGTACTGCACCTCTTCAACTGAGCATAGCGCGGTAGTACCGCATGGAAGAGAAGGAGCATAGCACAGTAGTGGGGACTACCGCTCCCTTAAGCTTGAGCAAGGCACGGTAGTGTAGGTATATGAAGTCTCAGCTGGGTTGATTCTTGACAGGATAGGTTTGTCTTCAAGGATCATTCATCATTTTTCTCTTCTGGGTGTTTTAAGCAGTAGGGGAAGTGTCGTCAACTATTTTTATGGTGAAGATGCGACACTGTGAAATATGGAGGTATAACAGATGCCCCCTAAAGTGTGAGGTCAGAAGGGACTGATGGCCGAAAGAATTTACAAATACTGTGCGGAGATAGCATCAAGGAGCTAAAACAGAAACAAAAAGTCAGATATACCATCGAGGCGGGCATCCCCATGCTCGAAAACAATTGACTCAAAGCATGGCTGCCGACCAGAACATTGCAGATCCATGAGTACTGAGATGATATAGACTGTGGACAAATCATGGATACTATGAACAAGCATAGATCCATGAGACAGTAATGACACAGCCACGACCAATACAAAAGTGGATCTATGTTATAGTACAAAGGACAACTCCATCGCAACCTGGACATAATCAAAGTACAAAGGTGCATCCAGGGTCTTCTACTCAATCGCAAATGATATGAATCTAGCCATGTGATTACAAGGTGTTGAAGTCGAACATGGTAGAAACCATTTGATTACCGGTAAATGATGTGAACCGTTAACAAATGCGAGGGAAATCACCAATGATGACAATGATCCCCAAGGTATCTATAGTACATCTCAATGAAATGCGAATGAATGAGTTGATGTCGAGCATTCGAGAGATCGTTTGATCAGAGGTCGATGATGTAAACCTACTATCGAACACGAGGAAACCTGCCATTGAGGCATGTAGGTACCAAGGTACTAGTGGTTGATTCCTAAGTCCGATTCCCAGATAGTGATTTGGCGTCGACGGGAATAGACTCGTCGAAGGTGGGCCATGATGATTCCCACATCATCGACACGAAATCGGAACGAAAGATGGTACAGGACGATGAAACAATAGAACATGTACTGACATAGTGAAGGTCTAACACAATGAATGACTCTGAACAATGAAACCCTTTGAACATATAACGGCATGAAATAGGACCTAGCAGCAGGGATTATTGAAGGCAGAGGATAGACATAGAACAAGTAGGCTCATGGCCAGAGAGATGACTCAGGATGATGACCATAACTCAGTGAGAATAGATACCCAAAAGTAGACAAGGGACAAATGCATGCCATGTTCAAAGGTGACGACTGACAAGCTACCAACAAAATAAACTCGACTTGTTTCCCATTTTCCCCCGACATGATAGACGAGTACCTCTTTGTTGTTTTTCAACCTTGAAGAGGATAGTAGATGCTCGGTATAGCTCACCTCATAGATGAGTCCAATCTCACATGTTTTACGAACCTGAGAAAGTAGAGGTTCATCCCAAAGTGGGTCCTTCGATGTCAAATTTTAACAAGTCCAAGGAAGGGAAACTCGGTAGTTTTTCACATTTAGAGAGCCTAAAAAACTTAAAGAAGTCTCCAAAGTGTACTTTTTCGTAAATTTAGTCCCTCGATCCCGAAAAAGTGTAAAACAATTCCCGAGAGAACTCTCCTAGTCAAAAATTGACTGAGGTATACTTTTCTTGTAAATAGTCTAGACTGGCCGAAAAAGGGGTAACCTATCACCAAATAGACGACCTTTCAAATACTTTTACAAGTGTGAAAGAGACAAGATCACTTGGCAATATTTTCAATTTTAGGGAGTCTGAAAAGAGCTTAACTATGGACTCCAATGGTATTTTTTGTAATTTTTAATTATTTTGGTCTGAAAGAAGAATGAAATACAACCAAGATAATACTTTCCTCATCGTTTAACGAGCATGCGTAAAGCTGACTAAGCTCGACACCGTCTACTTGATCTTGACAAGCACAATACAGGTGTAAAAGCGCTTGGAATATTTTTCAAGTTTTAATCCAGAGCACGAAAAAGATAAAGTAGGCTCAAAATGAAGGTCAAATAAATAAATGAGCGCCAGTGTGAACATTTTTAAAGGAGACCCTGTCAACAAATGCTCATGGAACTAGATATTAGTGATGTGAAATGGGTTTTAATTTAACGAGATAAAATAATGAGTAAAAAATAAGTGAAAAAAGTTATATAAGGAATAGGTAAATATGGAAAGTTACCATTTCACTTGTGCATTTTACCCATTGAGGAGCAAAAACTTCAAGAGTTCATATCTGGAGATCCGAAGCACTTTTTCAACAGCTGTCTGCTCTAGGTAAGAGCTTTCAAGCCCCTCTTTCATTTCATATGTAGAAAAATTGATTTCAGTAGGGGAAAAATAATTTTTTGGGTAGGCCCTAATAAACTTTTTCGCCCTTCCACAATACCGCGCACTAGCTCTATTGGGAAGCGCGGTACTGTGTGACACTACCGCTCTGTAGCATTAATAAGATGTGTGGTATTGTAGGGTACTACATGGACATCATTCCCCCAGGTGTGGTAGTGGCGATTTTTTAGGGTGAAAAAATGATTTTTCTTCGATGTTTCCCTTAACCTTTTGCAGGTGTTTGCAACTTGTTTGGAGCAAAATGGTTAATTGGAAAGAAAGAGAGCATGAGGCAAATGATTTGTTGGCCGAAAATGACCAAAGGACTGTAACTGCATTGCAGGAATGTGGTTTGTTGAAATTCTTCAAGACCAGAGGTATCTGCAAGCAAGCCAAACTTCTCACCCATATTATTCAAATGTGGGACCTTGAAATTCAAGATTTTCGAGCTGGAGAACACACCCTCGAGATTGAACTCGAGGACATTTATTTCCTCACATGTCTCTCAAAGAGAGGAGCCCGGGTTAGTTTTACTGGGTTCACGGCCTCATAGGCGAGAAATGATGCTTTAATTGCTCGTTATTGTCATCAAGGTTCGGGGAAGAAAAGCAGTAAGGTGGTCATTAAGGATATTGTATAACTTCCTTTAAAAACTATTTTGTTCATCATCACACATGCAGAAGGGAGTATGGGTCCCCATCATGCATCCCATACACAGATGAATCTTGCTATGGATTGCATGGCACCGACACTATTCAATTGGTGCGAAGCAGTATTGACCAACCTCAAAGAGCAAGTGAACAAGTGTAGGCTTGGAGAGAACTCTCAGTTTGGGTACGGGAGCATTTTGGTCACCTTCTTCATGGCGAGGGTTCCATTGTTGCATCTATAGCTGAACATGCCTACCCGTCCATCCACTGAGCCATGGATGGCTCGATGGAGTGAGTACGTAGGATGGCTCGGGGGGCCATAGCGTTTGGCTTTTGGTGAGGACTTCTTCTCATGGATTTAGGAACAGATCATGATGGTCGATGACTTCCCCTATGCAGAGGTGGACTTCCGCGAGGACATAGACTTGGCACTGCCAAAGGATGAGGATCGGGACAATACAGGTATGATCTTCATTAATGTGTTTTTTAATTTTTTGAATATGTAATTTTTATTGTTTTTTAGGAATGTGTAAAAAATATTTTAATATATGTACGTGTGCATGTCACAGATCGGGGACCAAGGAGACCTACAGGGTACTCCCCATTACGTCGAGGTGGTGTTGAACGCCGAGCCATTTTGGATGAGGAAGAAGATGCGGATGAGGTGGGAGGGGTCCAGGAGATAGAGAGGAACCTACAGGGTTTAACCCATGGGGTCCCAGCTATGAGGATGGACGACATCCCTTTGCAATTTCAACGGCATACCGTAGGTGTGCCTAGACATATTGGCCAACTCCTCCATAGGGTGGCTTGGACTATAGTTTGTTATCACCAGCAGTGCGAGGAAACTGAGGAGGAACATGATAAATCTCCCAGATCTCCTTAGATGGTAGTATTTATATTTTTGCGGCATGTACACGATGTGTAAGCTTGAGAGCCAAATTTTGTATGGGATTGAATTTCAAATTTTGTCTTTTTGAACACAAACTTTATGTATTTTGAGAAAAAACACTTTTATATGCAGTGATATATATACATGGACCTACTTTTATGATCTATTTATTTACAATGACTTGTGTGTTCATTTTATGATGTATTTTTATGTATGGGCAAGATGCCAATCCAAAATGTAATTAGCTAATGAATCAGCTATACAATTGAATTCTCTTGGTATGTGTTGATATGAAATAAAATTAAAAGATCATTTCAAGAGGTGTACCCTTCGAAATAAGCGAAGTAAGATAGGATCACGGACTGTGTAAACATGATTTAGATGAGAAACCACAAGTTGGGAGTCTAGAAAGACTAATAGGGAGTCAATTCCAAGGGAAGCAACCTCTGTCAAGAGTTCAATGACTGCACGGTACTCTGCAATATTGTTGGTTGTGGGACCCAAACAATTGGCTCCTAATGAGAACAACTCGCCAATAGGAGAATAAATTACCCATGCTGCGGAAGCCAGGTTTTGGGTATGTCGGCTCGCACCGTCAGAGAATCCGTAGTAGGAAGACATTTGCCCATAAAAGCACAAGTCAAGGTAAGAATGGATACATCAGATCCGTGTATGCATACAAAAGATAAACAAAAACAAACTAGGTACATTATGTACAAAAAGTATCTTTGTAGCTAGGGTTTTACCCCTAGCTTGTGCAAATGAGCACCTACTAAGGAGAAAGGACTCCTTAGTAGCAGTTCAGTAAATGTAAATTAAAATGCTAAAACAGAAATATAAATTACTCTAAACATGTGCATGAAACATAAAAAGAACAAGATATAAAGAATGGATTTTGTATTAATTTTTACCTCCAATGTGAAGGTTGGTGAAGCTCTTGAAATGTCCAAGAGGGTTGCTCCGAGCTCCAACTTGCTCCTTCTCTTTCTCCAATGGTGGGAATGGGCAAAAAGGGGCTCTCAAGGTGAAAGTAGCTCAAGGGTGAGCTAGGGTTTCAAGAGAGATTTTGGCAGAGTAAGGGTGCTTATGACTGTGGATATGGAATAAGGGGTCTCCATCACCTATTTATAGTTTTTTGGTGGTGGAGTGTTGGCCCATGGTTTTGGGAACCATATGGTTTAGGGCAGCTTTATAGGGTTTTTTTCTCCTTTTCCTCATTATTTTATATTTTTTATTCCCCTTTTAAAGGGTTTTTGCTTCTTTAGAGGAATTTTGGATATTTTTGGAGGAAAAAGGGGTTTTTTAGCCTTTTTTGAGGCTTTTTGATGGTTTTGTGGCCTTTTGGAGGCTTTTTAGTGGGATTTTCAGGTCTTTTAAGGGAAATATGGTAGGAAAATGGACAAATGAGTCATGTAATGAGGTAGATGAGGTAGTGAACACTTTTTGGGTGTTAACAGATTGCCCCATGATGTGTAAGGGCAGGAGCTCATCGGATGGTCGATGGACATCATAAGTCGTATATGGTTTTCCTGGGGCGTGGAGAAGAGAAGAAACAAACTGAAACCTGGAACAACGATCCCGAACCAAACTACAAGAACTAAAAG
The DNA here is from genome assembly GCA_027924585.1 of Larix kaempferi. NCBI lineage: Eukaryota > Viridiplantae > Streptophyta > Pinopsida > Pinales > Pinaceae > Larix > Larix kaempferi. Next base: position 18,107,966 of record BSBM01000858.1, on the reverse strand, counting down.
TACATAACCTCAATAATGGATGAGGAATCATCTGATCATATGGACGAGGTGGGCATTCCCATGCTCGTATCAGGATATAACATACTAATAACAATGGGGTCCAAAAAATGGGGACCTGACATATACATAGCCTCAAACAAAGAATGAGGCAGAATCTCAATATATGGACGAGGCAGGCATACCCATGCTCGTATCAAGATACATAAAAAGAACTGTGAGGCCCGAAAAGAGGGACCTGTAAGATACATAGAGAACCACTGTGTACATCATAAGTGTCCAGAGGGGACACAAATTTGGGACATAATGCTGGGCTGACCATGTCTGAGCTGAAGTACTGATACACTGGAATGACAACAGTGCTACTGAGTGTGGTACCAAAGGAACTGATGAGCTGCTGTATCAGAGTGACAGGGGGTACACTCGCAATGGTACATTGAAATGGAACTGATCTGGAACTGAACTGGGTACTCAAGGAAGCATATAACTGGATGGCTTCCGAATACAATCGCCAACGCAGCCTGGACATCCACGGGAACATATAACTGGGCGTTCCGAAGTGACTCACCAATGTGCTAGAGTCAGGGGAAATCCGGGGTCTTTGAATAAAAACTGAAGGGATATAACCCTACGCGATTCTTAACGATGCGATCAAGGTGTTGAAGTCGAGCATGTGAGAAACAACCACTCGGAGAGGCGATGATGACTCCTCTCAGAATGGTCCGTAGGCACTTACCACAGATGGTGATGAGTCCAAGGCGTAGGGACCTTTGGGCCTATCCTCTGGAATAGAGGGGCTGTCGTCGACAGAGGGAGACCTGCAACTATCAAGGCAATGATGTTTCCTTGACAGAAGCACGAGGTGGAGAACCGAAGTGTGAGAATACTGATGGCAGGACTGACAAACTATGGGTGGACAACTGGGCAAGTAGAGTGGGTGGAATCAAACTTCCTGTGTTTAGAGTATGATGACGGAAATGATCGGGCAGCATATGAAACTAACTGAGGGGAAAGGGATCATAGCTGTAATGGATCAAGGATGGTGATTGGGCTGAGGGAAACTCAAGCTGGTATAAAATGGTAGGAGACTGCAGAATACTCTGAACAAAGGCGACCTGATTGGGGGTGCTGCCGAGATGATCGATCATAGTGCCAGGAGGCACGGGGGGGGACTTCTTCATGGGTTAGGGAACTAGAAGAAGTGTGTATAAAATGGTACTGTCGTGTGGATTTATACGATCCCAGGACAGTTCATGCTCATGTTCGCTTTCAATTTTAAGGAGTCTGAAAGTGATAAGAAGACTCTGAAGTAATGGAATGGTACTGTCGTGTGGATTTAGACGAGCCCAGGACGGTTCATGCTCGTGAGTGCTTTCAACTTTAAGGAGTCTGAAAGCGATAAGAAGACTCTGAAATGATCAAATGGTACTGTCGTGTGGATTTTAGGAGCCCAGGATAGTTCATGCTCATGGTTGCTTTCAATTTTAGAGAGTCTGAAAGTGAGAAGAAGACTCCAGGGGGTTTCTTTTTCGTGTGTTAGTCTCCAAGGCCCAAAGAAGCATAAAAGGATGCAATGAAGAACTCTTCTAGCCGGTGTGACTAGAGTATTCCTTTTTCGTAATTAGTCTACCAGGTCCAGAAAAGGGTTAAACTTATACCAGATAAACGCCCTTTCAGGTACTTTAACGAGCATGAAAGGAAGCAAGATTGCTCGACGATCTTTTCATTGTTTTAGGAGTCAGAAAAGAGCTTAACAGAAACTCCCTAAGTGCCTTTTTCGTAAAGGACTTGTCCGGCCCGAAAAGGGATAAAATTATATCGAACAAAAGGGGTGGCCAGGTAAGGAGGAAGTGCTCAATCAAGGAACATTGATGATGACCAAGAACGAGGGTGGGGGGGAACATTGGTGGGCCTCCTTGTGGGGTGATGAAATGGTGGCAAAATAACAAAACATTTGCAGTATGACAGTAGTGAATGGCTCATGTAAAAGTGTGGAACAATCCGATGGCGGCCTATTCGGGTACACAAGGTACTACCAAAGGACCGAACACCAAGAGAAACCACTTCACACAAACAGATCACAGATCAACACACCGATGTTTTGACATGGTTTAAACCCTCTTGAGGGAAACACTCCACGGCCCCGGCCAAATAGCTTCTACGGGACAATTTATTATGCAAAGAAAGAAAGTTACAAATGAGCTTCTCATAATCAATCAACTAAACAATGACCCTCCATGCTCTTTAAATAGAGATCATGGACCAATCGGGTGTTAAGCCACAGATCAAGGTTAGGTTTGATCTAAGAGAAGTTGATCCGTTGGATCACTCTATGTTGGAAACATATCGTGACCGTCGGATTAAGTATTTACAAATGCATACTAATGCATACTAAAGAAACACACTATCCCTAACGGATATATTACACAAGTTGATCTTAACTAACTCCTAAGTGTCTAAATATCCTAACATCCCCCCTTAAGAACAACTTGGGATAGGATTGAAGGATTTACAAAAGTGATACTATTAGGAGAAGGAAGGAGGCATTAGAGCCTATCCCCCCTTAATGACAAGTTCCTGAACTCCTAACATAGATCGAAGTTTAGAAAATTTCACTTCTGTAAGAGACTTGGTGAAGATGTCTGCAACTTGATCATCTGTAGGGCAAAAGAGCACTTCAAGAACATGATCATGAACAAGATTTCCGATGAAGTGCATATGTAGCTCAATGTGTTTGCTGCATTGATGTAGAACTGGATCTTTGGCAAGCTTGATGGCACTTTGATTGTCGCACCAAAGTGGAGTAGGCTGCTGCTGCTCGAATCCAAACTCTGAAAGGATCTGTCGAAGCCATAAAGCTTCGTGACTGGCATTAACTGTTGCTCGATATTCTGCCTCTACTGAAGAAAGAGCAAGAGCTTGTTGTTTCTTACAAGCCCAAGTAATAGGTCCAGATCCCAGACTGAAAACATAACCTGCAGTAGACTTTCGATCATCAGGATCGCTGGCCCAATCTGAATCAGTGAAACCAACCAACAAAGGTTTCCCCCCTGTACTGTAATGAATCCCAAACTGAACTGTACCTCGAATATATCGAAGTATTATTTTAGCTGCTTTCCAGTGAATTTCATGAGGTGTCTGCATATAACGGGCAACTCGACCAACGACAAAGGAAAGGTCAGGACGGGAATGAGTCAAGTATAAAAGACTACCAACAAGCTGACGATACAAGGTGGCATCTACTTCAGGTGAAGTACAAGTGGCAGAAAGTTTGACTCCAGACTGGAAGGGAGAAGGGGCTGGTGTACAATCTTCCATGTGAAAGCAACGAAGAAGGTCACAAGCATACTTAGACTGAGAAAGAAAGATTCCTTCTTTGGTTTGCAGAACTTGGAGACGAAGAAAATAATGCAAATGTCCTAAGTCGGAGATTTCAAAAGTTTGTTTAAGACTGGATTTCACATGGGTTATAAGCTTAGGGTCACTACCAGTAAGAATAAGGTCATCAACATATAGAACAAGTATGATGAGATGGTTTCCTACTTTCTTGGTATAGACATTGGGGTCAGAATGGCATCTAGAAAAACCAGTGTCAAGGAGAAAGTTATCCATTTTGGCATACCAAGCTCTAGGAGCTTGCTTAAGGCCATATAAGGATTTCTTAAGGCGGCAGACAAGGCTAGAGTTATTCTGAACATAGCCAGGAGGTTGTTCCATGTAAATTTCCTCCTGTAAATCACCATGTAAGAAGGCAGACTTGACATCCATTTGATGGACTTCCCAGTTGTGTAAGGCTGCAAGGGAAAGAACAAGGTGGATGGAGTTCATTTTGAAGATGGGAGCAAAGGTTTCATTGTAGTCAATCCATTCAACTTGTGAAAAACCTTTGGTAACTAACCTTGCCTTAAGTCTTTCAACACTTCCATCTGATGCATACTTAGTTTTGTAGACCCATTTACATCTGACAAGTTTTCTTCTTTTTGGAAGAGGTACAAGATCCCAAGTATCGTTCGCCATTAAGGAACGATATTCTTCATCCATGGCTTCATCCCAATCTGGATTCCCTGAAGCTTCTACAAAAGTTTATGGATCATGATTCTCAGAAACTTGAGCCAAAAGAGAAGAGGCTCGCTGAAACTGAGAACATGTTCAATGTTGATCTCTAGGATCACCGGCAAGATCACCAGCTGCTTCACATGTTGAACGGACCCATCGAGGAAGCACTTGTGCTGGTGCAACTGGAGGAACATGAGCAGGCAGAGGTGGATTTTCATCTTCACTGCCATCATCAGAAACTAGAGTTGGAAACCTGTCAAGGAAGTTGGAAGAAGAAGAAGAAGGCACAAACGCCGAATCAGGCTTGCAGGCCAAAGATGGCACAATCGCCGAGTTAGGCTCGCAGGCCAAGAGATTTTCATCAAATTTAACATCTCTTCTAATAATTATAGCATGAGAATGTGGTTGAAGAAGTCTATAACCTTTTACATCTTCAGAATATCCAACAAATATGCACTTTTCACTTTTAGGCTGCAATGCTTTCCGTTTTTCATCCGGAATGTGAGCCCATGCTTCACTACCAAACACACGAAAGTGACTTACATCAGGTTTAATTTTACTCCATGCTTCTTCCGGTGTTGTACCTTGTAATGCTTTTGTGGGGGTGCGATTAACTATGTAATTTGCACAATTTATGGCTTAAGCCCAAAATTGAAGACTTAGTCCCTTAGATTGGATCATACAATTAGCCATTTCTTTTAAAGTGCGGCTCTTCCGCTCAGCTACACCATTTTGTTGTGGTGTATATGGAACAGTGTGCTGTTGTTGGATGCCTTGTTCAGTGTAGCACGTAGTGAACTGTTTGTTAACATATTCTCCTCCATTGTCAGATCTTAACTTAATAATTTGATGACCAGATTGTTTTTCAACAAGGGCCTTGTAGGCCAAGAACATGTTAAATACTTCGCTCTTAAGTTTTAGGAAATAAACCCAAGTGCGTCTGGTGTAATCATCAATGAAAGTTAAGAAATACTTGAAACCAGAAAAGGAAGCAGATGGAAGAGGACCACACAAGTCACTATGCACAAGCTCTAAGGGAACCGAGGCGTGCCAAGAGGCACGTTTGTCAAAACTGTCCCGATGATGTTTTCCAAGTACACAACCGGAACAAACACCATCTTTGCAAGATACCATCGGAAGACCTGTCACCATATTTTCTTTACATAGTTGTTGCAATGAGCGATAATTTAAGTGACCAAATCGCTCATGCCAAAGTTTGCTCAAGTTATCACTATGAGCAACAAAAGCTGAAGGGAAAGTTGATGACCCAAAGTTGTTAAACTTGTACAACCTGGTAATATCATCAACAATTCCGGTAGCTAGGACTTGTTGAGGATCTTTAAAATCCTTGATTACAACTTGGTGAGGTGTAAAGGTCACAGTTTTACCTTCACCAGAATGAGTGATCTGATAGACTGATAACAAATTGCAGGAAATTCTTGGAACACATAGTACATCACTAAAATGACCATTATCTACTAGAACTGTTCCAGCTCCTACAACACTTAGAGATCTATCATCACCAACAAATATTTGTTTGGTGTTACATTCATGCATAGTAGAAAAGATGGCTTGATCCTTAGCCATATGATAAGATGCTCCAGAATCAATGAGCCATTCATTTGAAGTAGAAGAAGAAGATGCATTATAAGAATAACCAAAAGCACAAAGTGCATGTCCATGAGAGGTAGATTCTGAAGACGAATCTAGGCTGATGTGGTGCTTCTTCATTGCTGCTTCCAAGGCTGCCATCTTCTTGAAACACTTAGATTCATCATGATTATCTTTCCCGCAATAGTTTCAATGACGCTCAGTCTTCTTGCCTTTTGGCTTGGATCCTTTGTCATTTTTTAAAGAAGGAGCTGACTGAGAGGGTTTGGGACCCTTGTTTGACTTATTATTGCGAAAATTTTGTTTCTTAGGAGGCTTGGACTTTTCTTTCTGTTGGGACAATAAGGCTTTCCCAGATGTATTTGCATTGTTGATTATTCCAAGATGAATGAGTTTATCTTGTTCTCTATCCAGGGAATCACAAAAGGATTCAAGACTAGGCTCTTGATAGCTAGCTGCATTCAAGGATGCTTTCATGGAGTAAAATGTAGATACAAAAACAGAATATCCAGGTCCAAGTTTGGAAAGAATATGATAAATGCACTGTTTGTCTTTCCTCTCAATCTTACATTCTGCACATAAGAGTTTAAGAGTTTAAGAGTTTTGTACTTAGATAAATAATCTTGAATGCATGAAAAGTCACTTGGATTTAAAGAAATCAACTCATTTTCGAGTTGGTGACCTCGAATTTCATTGTGTTTACCAAACACAGTTTCCAACTTGTCCCAAGCAGCATTAGGTTCATCAATTCCAGATATGTGGAATCACAAAACAGTAGAGATTGACATCCCAATCAATCCATGAGCTTCATCACATCTATTTGCCTATTTTATTTTCTTATCATCATCAGTGGGTTCTTTTTCTTTCCCTGTTGTAATTCTGAAAAGTCCCCTACTTCGTAGAACATCCTCTATACGAGATTTCCATGAGAAATAGTTGGAACTATTAAGTAGAATATCGCAAGGGGAAGCCATATTTGTAAATTAATGGCTGTAAAAGCAAAAACCAATAGTCTGGATGTGAAGAGCTCGAACAAATAGGCGGTTTCAAAAAAAATGGCACTGAAAACTGACTCTGTATGATGAAGTTATGCTTGAACAAAGAAACTGTTGAAAATGTCCCCAATAGTGACGTGGCAGCTAGAGAATGTCCAGCTAAAAAAAAAGAACCCTGCTCTTCACAAAATGAACCTTTTGAAAATCACTTTACAAAAAAGTTGCTTTAAGTGAACCACTTTTGTAAAATAAGTGATTTCACTTTTACAATGATATTACTTTTAAATAGTGCAACAATAAAAAAACTTAAGTGACTCACTTGTATTTTTATTTCTTATTATTTAAGTGAGATGCACTTTTACAATAAAGTAACTTGAAAATAGAAATTGCATGCACTTTTTCTTTTAAAAGTAACTTCCTAAGACTTGAACTCAAGACCTATTAAAGAATAAAGCAACTTTGAACCAAGTGAGCTAGATTAAAAGGTATGTAAAATATGGGAATGAGGAAGGGGTTTTTTTTTTTTAACTCTTCTTGCTCGGTTTGCATGCTTGCCCTTTTTCCTGCAAAACAGACCACAAATCGAAACAAAAAAACTTTTCCACACTTGTGGAGTTAGATCTTGCTAGCTTTCCCGGACAGTATACATTTTCTCTCTGTTTCTGATTTGCCAAGATCGCGCAAGGTGCACGGCAAAGAGCATATGCAGCCGAGAAAAACCATTTCCCTTTCTGTTTCTGATTTGCCGAGATCGCTCAAGGTGCACGGCAAAGAGCATACGCAGACGGGAAAGCAACAATCCGAACAAAAAAAAACTAACAGTAAAAAAAAGATGAAATATGATAGTTTTTCTTTTCAAAAAACGAAATAAAAAAATGCGTCACTGTAACATTATACCTTCAGATCTGATGAAATACGCGTTTCTGGAGCAACCGGGAACTGTTTTCGATAAAACAAAAACTATTTCCCAATGGAAACGACGCTCCGAATACAATGGAACACCTCCCACAGCCCAGAAATGCACAAAAATACCAGAACTAGAAACCATTTTGAGTTTCGGCAACAACAGTTCAAGATCTAGATCATAACCGGAAGCGGCATTTCATAAAAGCTCTGATACCATGTTCGGGTACACAGGGTACTACCAAAGGACCGAACACCAAGAGCAACCACTTCACACAAACAGATCACAGATCAACACACCGATGTTTTGACGTGGTTTAAACCCTCTTGAGGGAAACACTCCACGGCCCCGGCCAAATAGCTTCTACGGGACAATTTATTATGCAAAGAAAGAAAGTTACAAATGAGCTTCTCATAATCGATCAACTAAACAATGACCTTCCATGCTCTTTAAATAGAGATCATGGACCAATCGGGTGTTAAGCCACGGATCAAGGTTAGGTTTGATCTAAGAGAAGTTGAGCCGTCGGATCACTCTATGTCGGAAACATATCGTGACCGTCAGATTAAGTATTTACAAATACATACTAATGCATACTAAAGAAACACACTATCCCTAACAGATATATTACACAAGTTGATCTTAACTAACTCCTAAGTGTCTAAATATCCTAACATGGCCGATGTGGCGCGCAGACCGAGGCAGCAAGGTGTTGGGACACAATGTTGAAATTGTACCAGGTGAGAGTGAGAAATGATCTCAAGCATCATCACGAGCTCAGAAAAATGAATCCGACGATATAAAGAGTGTCAAAAATGGATAACGGCCGATGTGGCATGCTAACCGAGGTGTCGGGGGGCATTTTGGAAAAAATACCCAAAAAATATGGGGGTGAGAGCGAGAAATGATCTCAAGCATCATCACTGGCTTGGAAAAATGAATCCGGTGATATAAGGTATATCAAAAACGGGCTACGACCGATGTGGCACGCAAACCGGAGTGACAAGGTTTCGGGACACAATGTTGATATTGGTCCTGGTGAGAGCGAGAAATGATCTCAAGCATCATCACGAGTGCGGAAATATGAATCCGGCGGTGCAAATGGTGCAAAAAACGGAGGTCATAAGGACTCCAGAATGGTCAAAGGAGATAACTAGGTTAAAAAATGGGTGCAAATAAAGGTGAGCCCACCAAGCCAAGGATGCAGTGGTGGGGAGAATTGATGACCCGCGGGGGCAAAATTCTAGGTGTATCGAATCAGATCATATATACAAGTGACATGTGACCTCAAAAATGGTTGGGATCACAAATGTGAAAAAGTGAGTAGGGTTAATGACTTGCCTCCATGCTATGTGCATGGGGTTTGTGATTATGGATCACATATGTGTGGGTTTGAACAATGGGTTCATTGATGTGCTGAGATAGATGTGATGGGGAAGGTTCAAAATGATTGATCATGCCCCCTATCCCAGGGTCGAGGGAATCTATTATGCCCCTTGACTCAGAGGTGTCAAGGTGGTGCTCTATGATGGCGGGGTCAAGACCAGGCATTTTGGTATAGAACTAGGAAAAGACATCACAGAATTCCTGGAAGAGTTTTTTGTACTCCTCAATCTCATGCTCACTGCAGGAGGCTCCTAAAGTGATGAGTTTAGGTGTACCGCCTGGTGCAGCGATGTCAATTTGGACGACGGGTGAAATATTGACCATGTTACCTTCCTCAAAGACATCCGGAGCAGGAATAGGGTCCTTAAACCAGTAGACCTTGGTAGGAAGGAAATATTTGGATTCGACCGCAAATTGGGTAGCGGTGCTAGAGGAAGATGCTTCTGGGAGGAAATACGAACGACGGTGCATGTCGTCCCAGGGATACTCCGGGGCAGTAAGGGCCTCTAGAATCTCCTCATCAGTACAAAAATTTTGGGCCGTCAAATCGGTTGATGAGGGAATGGTAGTTGAAGAGATCATGTAAATGGTGTTGACCTCCGTGGATGGAGGTGAGATCGGGGGGTGAATCTCTTCAATGGTGGGTGGGGCCGTCTCAAGATCCAGATTGTTCATCTCATAGAGAGCTGCTCTATAATCGGGGAGATTGGGACAGTGATGTGAGTAACGCCCGTAAACACCACATATGGCACAAGGGTGGTTGGTACGCAGGGATTTATCTTTAGGCTTGAGGGTGGGGTCTAGCTTGACAACTGGGATATTGGGGTCATCGTCAAGCATCTGCATGTGTTCCTGTAATGCAGGTAACTGTGGACATTGATGAGTCGCATGGCCTAACTCATCGCACAACGAGCATTTGGGAGGAGCATGGAACACGGAGGGGGTTTTGACTGTCTTGAGAGGTGGCACAGCAGTGTAAGGTTGTGGACCTCTACCCCCAGTGGGCTTGGTAAGAGGAGGAGGGGGATTCGTGGAGGATGACGGGGTAGAGACAACGGGGGGTGGCTGAGTGGTAGTAGCCATGGGTTGCACCGGTTGTAGGACGATGCTAGGTGTCGGCGGGGGAACGGGAGGTGAAAGATACTAGACAGGTAATCCCAAGGTTAACCCAGGGAGGCTAAGGGTAGCCATAACTGGGGCGCTCACTATTCCCAATGGAGGGACTAGGAAGGGGATTGTATGGATAGGTGTAACACCAATGTGGCTAGGTACCAATGGTGGTTTAGGAAACAAGGGTGGTTGATTGTTAGGTGTTTGGTTATCGTGGGACGGGGTGCATAAGTTAGACACTTTGGGCATAGATGACGGGGGAGGAATGGATTGGAATGTGGATGTCATTGGCGGGTCTGAGTAAACTCCAAGTCTCAAGGAGGAAACAAACGAGGTAGCGACACCATTAACAGGTTGTTCAACCATGGGGAGAACATTTTCGGGTGCAGCAAGGGCATTTGGATCATAGTAAGTAAGTTGGTCGATCTTGACCACATGTCCGTCATGGGGGAACATCATGGTACGAAAGACAGAGGAAGCTACCGCTCGCATAGCATACATGTAGCTGCGACCGAGTAAAAGGTTGTAATCAAGCTGGGCGTTGATGACCTCAATGTCGATGAGGACGGTTTTACCACCTAACTGGACAAGGACATTGGCTAGGAGACCTTGGGGCTGAGCCGAACGACCGTCGTAGGCACGTAATGCAGTGGTGGACTGCTGAAGGGTAGGGGATCCCAACTTATACCATACGAATGTGGACATAACACATGTGGAGGCACCTTCATTGATGATGCACCGATGGATGACAAGATTCTGAACGGAAACAGAAACTTGGAATGCTAAGGTGGAAGGCAAGCATGGTTCGGACTAGTCCAAATCAAATGCCATCAAATTCGAATCATTTGGGTCAATAGCCCCAATGGCTGAGAGTAAAGTCTTGCGCTGGGAAGGGCAGTTCTTCAAGACTTCTAATGCAGACATGGTTGCGGGAGATTGGGCTAACTCATCTACAATGTTGTAGTTTGACGCAGCGCCCGCATTGGGGTTATTGTTGATACGATGAAGTGGGAAATGAGGTGCTTTGGAAGCGCCATCTATGGGGGGCGGAGGGATACGTAACGCCTGATTAGTGGGATGAGCGTTAGTGGTTTTATCGATGGGAGGGGTTTCAGAGGTGGAGCCATATTGGTTCCGATGGGTCTAGAGGTTGACATCAACAGATGACATCATCAACAAGTGGTGGGTACCTGAGTCAAACATGTGTTGATCAGGGGCGGCGTATGTGATCTGTTGTTGTTGTGGTGGCGCGTTGACCTGAGGGGGAGCCAACGGCTGAGCATTCACTATGCCTTGGGTTGGTAAGGGGTTTTGCAGCACCAAAGGTTGCTGCTGAGGTTGCGGGGGGTTGGGTGGTGCTTGAGGAGCCGCATGCCCTTAGCGATGGGCATCATCAAACCAAAGTTGCCGAGCTCGCTCCAAGTGTGGGTAAGCATGTGTGTAGTGGCCATAGACCCCGCAAATAGAACAAGGATGGTTTGTTCGCAAATTGGGATTTTTAGCCTGCTTGGGCAGGCGATCAAGGTTTTGGTTAGTGGGGGATGCATTATTGTTGTCTAGGGGATTAGCCAGTTGACCACCTTGGTCTGTAGGTTGGTTGTTCCCACGATTACAGCCCTTGCCGCGATTTTGTTGGCCCTAGTTGCACTGGTTGTTCTAGTTTTGCTGCTGATTTTGTTGGGCGTACACTTTCCCTTGGGAAGCAGGTGGGTTTTGGGGTTGTGCAGGTGCAGGAGCAGGCTGCGGTGGATGATATGTAGGTGGAGGATTCGCAGGTGCGGCACCTGGAGGGGGATGCTGATATGTCTGTGGAGCAGGTTGTGGATTTTCTGCAGGGGTTTCCTGTGGCGGGTAATAAGCGGGTTGGGCCTGGGAAGGCACAGGAGTTGGTGCAGCCTACTAGTGGTAATAGGTGGGTTGGGCCTGAGAAGGCGCAGGAGCTGGTGCATCCTACTGGTGGTAATAGGGCTGAGGTGCGACCGAGGTGGGGTAAGCAGGGGGTGCATGACCGAAGCACTGAGTTGGACAGGTGGGTCCATGGGAATGATGGTGATGTGTCATAGGAGCATACAAGTTGGTGGCCCCAGACTGTGAGGTAGCCCATGAAAGGTCGGGGCCAGGGGTAGGACGTGCTATGGAAAAGGGTTGGGGATGCGAAGAAACACGGCCAATGATGCCGTCTGCAGCATGGGATGCCCCTGGCGCATCGTGCTGGGAGGACTCACCGCGAGGGGCGTCAGGTATAATGGTATAGAGATAACTCGACTGGGCGTAAATGAGGTCGAACTACTGGGCCTTAATGATGGCCTCTTCTTTAGACTGGGGTCTTTCTGATGCCACATCCTTAGCAATGACAGGGAGAAGGGACTTGAGGAACCAATATAGGAATATACGGTCGTCTAATTTGATCTTGCATAAGCTACGGCGTCGACGCCACTCACGAATGTGGTCTGTGATGTGGGTAGCCATGTTTTGTCTGTAAGATAGGAGGATATCGACGCCCACGTCATAGCGGACAGGTAACTGGAAGAACTGTAGGAAGGTCGAGGCAAGGGAAGAAAAGGTGGCATGGGTCCCGTGGGGTTGCTCGATATACCACTTGGTTGCAGAGCCAGTGAAGGTGCGCTGTAATAGACGGAGGCGAATAGAGTCATCCACTATGGAGTTGGAGGAACACCATAGATGGAAGGACATGATATGGTTTTGTGGGTCCTCACCTGCCTTGCCCTCGAACTTAGGGATGTCAGAGGGGAGCTTGGTGGGCATGTGAGGCCACGCAGGGTCGTGTCGGATAGGTTCGTTGGTCAATCTGGCTAGGTTGGGCAGGTTGAGGCTAGCCATGAATGGAAAAATGGAAGAAGGATGTGACATAGCAGTGGGTTGGACCAAGTTGGGGCCAATGCCCCCAAGTGGAGGGGCAGGATTTGGGATGTGGCTCCCAAGTGGGGGAACTAAGGTGGTATAGGATGGTCCTACACCACCATGGGTAGTGTGAGCCACTGATGGAGTGGGGATAGGTATTCCAGCTGCAGGAATAGGTGCAGTGAGGGGAATGGTAGATGGGGGACCCATGGAGGGCATACCTAAAGCGGGAGTGGTAACTGGTGTAGTGGTGGATGGGCCACCAATGGTCCCTATAACGAAAGGAGTGGAAGTCGCGCTAGCCATGGGGCTAGTAGGGGCAGTGTAAATGGGGTTCTCAGACTCTTCTTCAGAATCGGAGGTAAAGTAAGGGGCGTCAATATCGGGTGACGGAGTCCTATGCCGTTGACGATTGGATTCAAGTGACAAGGCTCTAGATCTGTGATGAGTGGTATCAAGTGATGATGATCTAAGTCTATGACAGGTGGTGTCAAGTGAACCGTGTTGTGGGGGCTCGCCCGTGAGGCGTCGAGAATGTCTCGGGGACTCAATGGTGACAGATGGTGTCAAATCGCTGGGGATTGTAACGAGTGAAAAAACAACTCAAAAATCCTAATGCAACCGAGTGTGCAAAAGGAGAGCTCAAAAACAAGGCATTCAAGCCAACAACCAACTCAAAACACCTACTGTAACAGCTGTGCTACAATAAGTGGAGTACCAACAAAATGGTCAGAATACCAACAAGCAGCAGGTTTCCTAAAAATAAAAAATAGTGAACTCACTAGACCAAAAGGAGGTAAGGGAGCATGCAAACACCTAACTAAAAAGTATTCTAACTCAACTAGACATATCCTCTACAAGGTGATGAAATCCAAGTCAGACAATATGAATAGAAAAGCCAAGTGGCTAAGATTTCCCCCTATCGGGAGGGACACCGGGTAGTCAATCCTAGAATAATGGCAACTAAGATACCCCATTCATGACACGTCCAGAAAGGTGAATCTGCCGTTTGGTCATTTTACCGCAATACCCCTATACAGGGATATCCCGAGAACTGTGAAAGGTAGCCCTTCGGTTACTGAATGGAGTGCGGTATTCCACTCAGGCCTCCGGAACTAGTCTCGCGACTTCAACCCTCCTAGGGGAGAGGCCCTCTGGTAAACTGGTTGTGACCATGCCAAAAAATACTAGGGGATTCTGGTTCCCTAATTGGATAACAGCTATGTCTCAAGTGTAAGTAACCGAGGGGTGTTATTGGAAGCCTATCCCCCCGATCCTACCTAACTACAAAGATTCTTTTGTGTTCCCCAAGTGGGGTTAGAGTATTGGTTGAGTTAAGTAGTTTTTAAGGCTCACTTGAATTATGTGACAGAGTGTGTGCTCATGAGGTGATGAACCCAAAATAGAAGTGCCACAAGGGGGGCAACTTTCTAATTAACAATACTGAAATTTAACATGCAAAATTTTCTGAATTAAAATACTAAAATTTTAAAAAGATTCTGTAAAGGGTACAGAAATTATGTTGCAGAAAAGGCTATAGAAAAGGATGGCTGTAGGTAGGACAGATGGATATGCAGATGCAGAAAAAATTGCAGCAAAGGGGGTTGGGTTCAAAACTGTAAAAAATGCAGAAATCAGACCGTGGGTCTGTGGCGAAACTGAGCAGTCGGACCGTGGGTTTGAGGGAAACAGGCGCGGACAGGACGTGGGTTTTTGGTAGACAGACGCAGTTGGGATGCAGCAAAGGGGCTGAAAGCTGCAGTCAGGACACGGGAAAAACGCCGAAAGGCGCCGGCAGGTTGCGGAAAACTGGCCGAATGTCGCAAGAGGGACTCAGGAAAAATGCCAAAAGGCACCGGCGGGTTGCGGGAAACTGGCCGAAAGCCACAGGCGGGACGCAGGAAAGAGGGTAATAGCCGCAGTCAGACCGTCCCAAACAGGCTAATAACCGCGGCCGGATCACAGGTAACAGACTGAAAATGGTCGGTAGGTCGCCGGAAACAGTTTGAGAGCCACGGTCGGGGTCGCAGGTAAGTGCCTGAAAAACGCAGTCGGAATGCGACTTTGGGGGGAAAAAACGCGATATACAGCGGCCGAAAGGGACAGCCGAACAGAACAATTATTTAAAAATCGTAACCAGAAATTCAAACCTAGGAGAGTCGCCAAAAATGTAGCTAGGGTTTTACCCCTAGCTTGTGCAAATGAGCACCTACTAAGGAGAAAGGACTCCTTAGTAGCAGTTCAGTAAATGTAAATTAAAATGCTAAAATAGAAATATAAATTACTCTAAACATGTGCATGAAACATAAAAAGAACAAGATATAAAGAATGGATTTTGTATTAATTTTTACCTCCAATGTGAAGGTTGGTGAAGCTCTTGCAATGTCCAAGAGGGTTGCTCCAAGCTCCAACTTGCTCCTTCTCTTTCTCCAATGGTGGGAATGGTCCAAAAGGGGCTCTCAAGGTGAAGTAGCTCAAGGGTGAGCTAGGGTTTCAAGAGAGATTTTGGCAGAGTAAGGGTGCTTATGACTGTGGATATGGAATAAGGGTCTCCGTCACCTATTTATAGTTTTTTGGTGGTGGAGTGCTGGCCCATGGTTTTGGGAACCATATGGTTTAGGGAAGCTGTATAGGGTTTTTTCCTCCTTTTTCTCATTATTTTATATTTTTTATTCCCTTTTTAAAGGGTTTTTGCTTCTTTAGAGGAATTTTGGATATTTTTGGAGGAAAAAAGGGGTTTTTTAGCCTTTTTTGAGGCTTTTTTGATGGTTTTGTGGCCTTTTAGAGGCATTTTAGGGAGGCTTTTTAGTGGGATTTTTCAGGGCTTTTAAGGGAAATATGGTAGTAAAATGGACAATGAGTCATGTAAATGAGGTAGATGAGGTAGTGAACACTTTTTGGGTGTTAACAATCTTGCACAGGATGAACCTACGCGTAGAAACATTTGAGGTACAGCCCGTTGTGGAGCCGTTCCAGTGGCATGCCGTCACAATCGACAAGTTCATAGGCTCCCTTATCCAAAACATGTTTTATAATGAAAGGGGTCGTACCACATAGACTCTAGCTTTCCTTTTCCAAGTTTATCGTGCATTTGGTCATATGTGATTATGAGATCACCTTCATTGAAAACCCAAGGTTGAACGGATTTGTCATACTGTGCTTTGACATGTTTTTTATTAGCTTCGTTGGCTAAAGCAGCGTCTCGACGAGTTTCATCTAGCTTGGCTTGGTATAGAAACCGTTCCTCTTCGGAAGTGTGTGGGGAAGTAGCTCTATGGCTATCTTAAGTGACGAAATTTCACATGCAATCGGTAAGATGGCTTCCAGGCCATACACCAGTTGGAATGGTGTGAACCTGGTAGCAATTTTCACTGAGGTTCAATATGCCCATAATGCCAAAAACAGGGATGAGTGCCAATTGGACTTGTGAGTTCCCACAATACGTTGAATCATTTGTTTGAAAACTTTGTTAATGGCTTCAACTTGGCCATTAGCCTGTGGGTAGTATAGGGTTGAGTTTTCATGACAAAAGCCCAAGTTGGCATTCAGTTTCTCAATCATATGGTTCCTAAAGTGGGAGCCATGATCAGTCACGATGGATTGTGGGACACCAAACCTAGCTATAATGTGATTGAATATGACCTGTGCTGTTGTTTTTCCATCTTCAGCATAAGTAGGCATCGCTTCATCCCATTTTGTGAAATAGTCGACAGCTACTATGACATGGCTATGCCCCCCGGCTGAAGTGGGCTTACAGTGCATGAAATCTATGCCCCATTTGGAGAAGGGGCCGAAGGCAATAACAGGATGGAGTGGAGCAGGGTGCAAGTGTGTCTTACTATGAAAGAATTGACAGGGTGGACATCTCTTAACCATTTTAATGCAGTCTTTGAAAATCGAGGGCCAGAAATATCTTGCTTGCAGTATCTTCTGAGTTGTAGCCATCCTAGAGAGATGATTGCCACATGCTCCAGCGTGGCAGTCATTAAGAACATGTTCAGCCCTCATCTAAAGCCAAACAATGTCGAAGAACAACGTCAACACCAAACCGGTAAAGGGTATCATTGACTATGAGGTAGTACTTGGCGTGATGTCGGATACATCGACGTTCATCGCGGGGTGAGGTCGGGGCGGAAATGTTGGGTTTAAAGATATAGTAAAATATCTCCGTACCATGGGTCAGACGTGCTAATGAGGAACAATGATTCATCAGGAAGAGAATCAATGGGCTCAGGTTGCTTAATAGCACGGGGTAGGTTACAAATCAACTCAGCAAAGACCAAATATTTCTTGGATTTGACTCTGGAAAATTCCAAGTCAAACTCTTGTAGGATGACAATCCAACGAGAATATTTTCCCCCAAGCATTTGATGTGTGAGGATATAGTACATTGGATTGAAATCCGCTATGATAGTGTTCTGGCGGAGTAGAATGTAATGACGAAACCTCTAGACAGCAAAAACTGTTGCCAGAGTCAGTTTTTCAACATGTGAATAACGAGTTTTGGAGTCGAGAAGACCCTTACTAAGATAGTATACCACATGTTCTATGCCATTATTGTCCTCTTGGACTAACACCATACCGATGGTGGAAATCAAAGCTGTGAGATAAAGAATGTAATCCCGTGTGTAATTGGGGGGTTGAATCACATGATCTTTAGTTAAGGTTTCCTTTAGATGATCAAAGGAGTGTTGGGATTTGTCATCCCAAATTATTGGGGTATTTTTCTTTAGAAGCCTCCTATAGCCTTTTGTTATCTCAGTAAAATTGTAAATAAAGTGGCGTAGAAAGTTTGCATGCCCCTGCAAACTTTGAAGTTTTGGTATGTTCGTGGGGGAAGGCAGGGCTAGAATAGCTTCTACCTTCACAGGGTCCAATCGTATGCTGTGTTTAGAGATTATGAATCCTAAAATATTTCCAGCTTCAATGCAAAAGATGCATTTATGTGGATTCAAACGGATATTGTAGCAACGACAACTTGCAAAAATGGCACCTAAGTGATTAGGATGATCTTCCCGGGTCTGAGAATGAGCAGGAAGGTCATCAAGATACGGTTCTACAATATGTTTGATATCGTGAAATGCGTACGATATCGCCTGTTGGAAAGTTTCTGTGGAATTTTTTAGGTCAAAAGGTAGCTTTCAATATGCAAAAATTCCCCATGGGCAGACAAAGGTTGTTTTATGCTAGTTGGCTGGGAGGGCATCGATCTGATTATAGCCAGAAAAGCCATCCATAAATGAAAAGATGACACTCCCGGTGCAGTTATCGATGAACGGAGTTGGGTAGTTGGCCTTTGGACAAGCTTTGTTCAAGTCACGGTAATCGACACAGACTCTAATCGTACCCTATTTCTTTGCTACGGGAACGATATTAGATACCCATTCTGTCAGTGGGACAGGATAGATAAAACCAACACGCAAAATCTTTTCAACTTCTGCTTTGATAGCGGCTTCCTTACGAGGATCGACGGGTCAGAGTCTCTACCGAATAGGTCGGGCGCCAGGAAAAGTTGGAATCTTGCGGACCATGATAGACGGGTCGATTCCTGGCATTTCTTCATAACTCTAGGAAAAAATGTCACGAAAAGTTTTAAAGTAGGTAGTGTAGAATTCCATTTCGGTGGGAGTGCATGTCTTTCCAATATGAACATTTTCCATGACACCAAGCTTCACTAAAATGACAATGGGAGAGGTTGCCATAAGGTTGGCCAAGTTTCCTTTGGAAAATACTTCATCGAGGGAAGTGGGAAACTTAGTTTGAACCATTCCAAGTGAAGGGATGGATTTTGTATCGGGCTCAATCGTCTGAATGGTGGAGAACGAAGATCGATGATGGAAATCTCCCCATGGTGGCTCATCACCGCACATAACCTCCATAATTGATTCGTCAGTGGGAAATATCAATGTGAGAGGATCGATAAGTGGTGGGGATGAATGAGTCTTAGACGAGAGCTGTGCCACGGTGTGATGGGTAGAAAAATCGACCCAATCAGTGGCTGACTGGATCGCTTCGTATGCTGCGAGGTTCCCATTTAATGGCATGGAGTTGCCATAGTTTTCAATCTCAGTGGGACTCAGGATCACCCAAGAATCATTGGAAGGGGTGACATTCGATGATATCATGTTGACTAGTTGAATGTGGGACCCTAGCTCTGGGAAAAATCCAATAAGGGAAGAATCTTTCATAAGAACAATGCCAACGTCTTGGAACTGGTACCGAGGTTGATCCAATAACAGGACGGTGTTGGTGGAGTTTGGATGAGAGTCTAGGATACAGTAATCAAGTTGATCTATGGTGACAATTTTCCCTTCATGAGGAAATTGCATGATCCGAAAGACAGTAGATGCTATGGCAGTCATGGCATAAAACCAGTTTCGACCAAGTAGAAGATTGTAATCTAATGGTGCATCCACGACTTCGATGTGTATAGATACTGTTTTTCCCCCCAGTTCAACACCAATCGCGGGAATGAGTCCATAAGGTTGAAAACCGTGTCCGTCAAATGCTCTAAGAGTAGTGGGAGACGACATGACTTCGGGTGAGCCTAAGGATCTCCAACAATTCAAATACATAATCGATGTGGAGGCACTTTCATCTAAGACAGTGCGATGGAAATTGTTTCCACGGATTCTTGTATGAACCTGGAAGGCTAGCTGATGGGAAAGCTGAGGTTTTACATACTCCAAGTTAAACATGATGGTGTTTGAAGTATCTGGTTCCATTGCCCCTAGTGTTGAAAGTAAGGTTCTGCACTGCGTAGGGAAGTGTTGGAGAACCTCAAGAGTCGACATGGTGCATGGTGCTTGAGCTAGATCCTCAACAATGTTGTAATTTTGGGCAGCTTGCACGTTGGGATTAAATGTCGCTTTTCGTATGGTGCCCTTGGGTGGGTGTAGCACTGTGTCTATAAGCGGTCTCTCAATGTGGAGATGGCCATTATGGGGAGGGGTAGGAGAAGGATCTTCAATAGAAGACTTGCCTTTTGCTATCTCTAACTGTTTGTTTGAACTTGGGGAGTTTTCGTATGTCTTTGAACAAGTGGTTATGTGAATCTCTTCATTACTCGTCATCAGGATTTCGCGGTTTGCGGACGTCTCTCCGCGAGATGGGTTGTTCGGGTTGCCCCCTTGTGGGGTTTCTTGGGAAATCATCTGCTGTTGCTGCTGAGGGAAAGGGTCAGTTAACACTACCGGATGAGAGGATCCCTTAACGAATTTGTTGACTTCATCCTTGTAGGGATAGTCATGCGTGTAGTGATCGTCTTGACAAATAAGGCAGGGAAACTTAGCCTTCAGACATGGTTTCGGGTCGTTGTGGGTGGGTTGTGGCTTGGGATTCTCCTGCTGGTTAGAATTCTTCTTGGACTTTCCACGATTGTTCTTCTTCTTTCCTCTGGATGGTTGTGACGTAGATTGAACTGCATTCACTTCGAAGGAGACAGTGGGAGAGGTAGAAGCTTTTGGAGCAGCCTAGGGTAGAGCGGGGGAAGTAGAAGCTTGTTTCCCCATTGGTTTAATGGTAGGTTGGGCCTTAACTGAACCAGAAATACCATCGATAGGTGGTTTAGCAGTAGGCTTAGTTGGATCAATAGTGACGCGGGTGGCATGGGGAAGAAGTTTGTGTAAAGTGCTGAATTAGGTGTATACCAAATCCATGTACTGGGCTGCCGATATGGCTTGTTCCTCTATGACCGGTCCGCACATAGCAATGTCTCTAGCCATGGGAGGAAAGAATGACTTTGTAAACCAATCAACAAGTAGTTGATCCAGAATGGGTGTCTTGATTGTCCTACGGCGTCGACGCCACTCATGGATGTGATCCGAAATGTGCATAGAAATTGTTTGACGCAACGAGGTTAATCATTCTGTTCCAGTCTCATATCGGATGGGGAGATGGAAATGGGTCAGAAACTGCATAGCCAAGGTGTTAAAATCATGAAAGGAGTGTTGTGGCAGCTTGATGTACCATTTTTCTGTCGTGCCGGTAAGTGTGCGCTGGAAGAGCTGTAGCTGAATGGAGTCATCCATCAATGAGTTGGATGAACACCAAAGATGGAAGGTCATCACATGGTTCTTGGGGTCTTCCCTGGGCTTGGCATCAAACTTAGGAATGTCCGATGGAAGTTTGGCTAGAATAGGTGGCCAGTGAGGTTCATGCCATATAGGATCATTAATGAGCCTCGACAAATTGGGTAAATCTAGCGTGGCCAGAAAAGGAAGTTGATGGTTGGTCTGTGGGTATGAGTAGTAACCATACGGTGCGGGGATGCCTGAAGGGCCCTGCACAGCATATTGTTGTGTTTTATACCCATATGTGTTTCCCGCAGGGTACTGCTGGGAGTTCTGGGGGTAATAGGCCATCTAGTTAACCAGTTGTGTGTTGGAAGTCATTACCTGACTAGGAATCACGGTGGTAATAGGTTATTATATGTTCTGCTGAGTGGGGATGGTAGGTATGCTACCCTGGGGTTGTTGTGTCCCAGGAATGGTTGCTTCTCCTTGTTCGGGAAAGGTTCCCAGGAGTTGTTGTGTCCTAGGAATGTTACCACTACTTTGAGTAAGTGGAGGGTTTCCTGTAGCAGGGTTGGGGGCTGGCTGGAATAGTGGTGTCCATGGAATATGGGTTCCACCTTGATGAAGGTGTGGGAATGGAAGAGATGGGTTCCATGGAGTTGTTGCAGCCGAATTATAGGGGAGGCCGGAATTCAAGTTGGGGGGAATTTGAGATTTCCCCCCAGCTTGGTTCCAGTTTCCAAACAATGAGTACCCCTGCTCTGTGGGATTTGAGGTCCCCAAGAAGGAAGTGTGCCTGACGAAGGATGTTGAAGATGAGGCCCAGTTGGGAAACCGGTATAAGTTTGTCCACTTCCAGGTGTGTTGTACATACCATACTAAGCAGATGTTGTTGGTTGGGAGGGTTGTTGGATGCTGCAGATGGGTTTCCCTCCAGCAGATGGGTTGGATGGTCCTATAGGAGGAGGTTGTTGACTAGGAACGAGGTTCCCAACAAAGGGTTTTCCTCTAGTAGGTTAGGTTGATGGCCCGATGGGAGGCGGTTAGTGACTAGGAGTGGGGTTTCCAACAAAGAGTTGTCCTCCAGTAGGCTGGGTTGATGGCCCGCCAGGAGGGGGTTGGTTGTTGGGATTAGGGGTCGCAACAGTCGGTTGTCCACCTCCTGAAATGGTGTAGATAGTGGCCAAAGGTGAACCTCCGGTCAATATGGATTATCCAGTGGTATGACTTGGTGTTCTTCTGACACTATCAAGGTGAGATAGTGTCAATTGGCCAACAACGCCAAAGGTGCCGATTTGTGGAGGGGGTCTTCCATATGTGATGGGCAGAGACAGAGAAAATACTGGGTTATCCCTCATAGAATGTGCGCCAAACATACGTGACCGCAGTAAATGTGGGGAATTTAACCGAGGGGTGTCGGGGGGTTTCCTCCATAGTGTCTTCAATAATAGAGGGACTATAGAAGACTGGGTCCGGGTTCGTATCCTGGAAAGGGTTTTCGGGGTCCAGCGGGAACAGAGGTATAGTAACGTCTGAAGGTCCGGAGCCGTCTGTATAGGAGTGATGAAATTTTGTGCTAGATGGAATGTTGGGAGCCCAATAGTCGGGAGGACGGGTAGCAGGGGGATATCTAGAAGCCAACGAGAGCATTTGCTCTATATCATGTTTAAACAGTGCCGACACTAATGGGGAATTAGCTAGAGTAACCATACTAGATTGGATGGAGGCCATGATCTCATGTCCCGAAGGGAGGTTGGGGAGGGATACCATATGAGGTATGTTGTTGGAAGAACCAGTTTCCTGTGGATGAACACTGGATGGCACAGTGATAGCAGGAAGAGGTTCTGCCTGGGAAGTGATAAAGCCATAGTTAGGTTCAAAAGGTGTATCAGGAAGTTAGGTTTCTTTGATAACTTTGATGTATCCACCCGGGACTACAATCAATTTGGATATATCTTGGTCAGATCCTTCGGTGGTGCCAACAGATCCTTCTGTAACATCGTAGAAAGTCTCTGGTGGAAGGGTAATGCTGACATCGAGAAGGATGATGGCCTCCGGTCTAGTATCTTGGGCTGTACTAGTTTCAGCCACTGTAGTGTTGTCCATTGTGATAGATATATCTGGAATGATAGTGGGTGAAGAGGGAGTGGGAGTCTCAGGTGTACTAGTGATTGCAGAAACTGCAAGAGGTTCTAAGACCATACTATCAGTAACAGTTACAGGCGGAACTGAAGATGTAGTGCATATCGGTGGTGGAATGTTCCCACGGCCGGGAGGGACAGGAATACATGATGTAGGTGGACTAGAGGTCCATGGTGGTGGTGGGATTTGTCCCTGTACTCTTCATAATATCCGTGGTGGTTCTGACATCATAGTAGATATACAAACTCTGGGGGCAGTCTTGTAACAAAGAACTCAAAAACCCTAATGCAGCCGAGCATGCAAAAAGGGGAGCTAGAAAAAGCAAGGTTCGCAGGACAAAAAAGCAAGCTCTAAAATCTATACTGAGACCGGCGTCCCAGTAAGCAAGCTGAGAAAAATAATGGCCAGAATGCCAATAAGTAATCACTAGAAAGAAAAATGACCCTTTATTAAGATAAGATAACAAGCAAACTTCCTAACTAAGAGCTGGAGACCTCAACAAGTTGTATCCTTCGCAAGGTGATGAAATCCAAGTCAAACAATACAACGTGAGAGACCAATATGAGAAGGATATCCCTCTACGGAAAGGGATCCTAGGTAAAAGCGTCCTAGTAGAAAAGTTACTAAGCTACCTCGTTCATGACACATTGGAAAAGGTTTTCGGTGCTTCTGCCTTATCACCCTTGTATTACTATGAATACAAGGAAGACAATGATTGATGGTGCCTTAGGGCTAAGTGGAGTGCGACATTCCACAGAGTCCTTCCAGTTCTCAATCTCGTGGCGGTTTAACCCCTGAAAGTTAAAAATAGTCAGGAGGCCCCTCCACAAATTGGTCTATGACCATGTCAACAAATACTAGAGGATTTTAGTTCCCTAGAGGAAAACAACTATGTCTCAGATGATAATGACAAGGGGGAATTATTTGGATGCCTATCCCTGGTGTCCTACCTAACTACCAAATTCTTTTGATTTCCTCAAGTGAGGTTAATGTTGGTTTAGTTAGGGAGATTAATTTTAGTGGTTGTATTACTCAATTAGGTAAATCGACGTGAAACTTGGTGGTGTTGTGACGACCCAAACCATGCAAGTGAGAATGAATCAAAATAAGCCTTGTATTCAATGAAAACTAGCTATGGGAAAGAGAGAGTTCTTTGATCATAAATGCATGGAACTTTCACAAACAATGAAAAAACCACTTCAAAAAAGAATTTTTGCTTTCTTTTTCTAAGTAAATCCAAACTGAAATAAACACTTCTTTCCAAATTTCACTGATCTACAACTAGTATGCTTCAAAAATGAGAATTTATGTGGCAAATTGAATGGTTCACTTCCTAATGCATGATATTATAACTAGATCGTTCCAAACCAAGCAACACAAATGTTCTACAATAACAATTTCCAATATAGATTTGAATAACAATAATGGAAAAGATTATATTTATAAGAACAATGTGATTATGAAAGATACACAATCCAGTAAGAGAAGACATAGTAATAGTTTGGTTGAGATAGGAAGATCAAGCCAATGCAATCAAATTGAAGGGGTGACCCAATATGTAAATAATGCCACTAACTCAACAAAAACAATCAAGCTCACACCAAAGGGTAAACAAACCACAAATGACTGTGCAAATGGACAGGATAGTAATAAGCAATAGAAATCACCGAACTGAGGTAGAGAAAATAAAAAAATGACTCAAGAAACCAAAGAGGAAAGAAAAATTGAAAAAAAATGCAAACACTACAGCGTGGGATAGACAGGATTTAACGCGGTACTGGTACACTACCGCTCTGGTAATATTGTTGTGTACGCGATACTACCGCACTGTAGTTAGTAATGGGGGCGCGGTACTATTGTAAAGAGTGAAAAAACACAACTTTTGAAAACAATTTGAATTTTTCAAGGGTGGTGCAAACACAAAGGACTCACTGATCACAAAGGGAGAAAAAATGTAGAGAGAAGGGGTGAATAGAGGTCAAAGAGACCAAAATTCAGTACTGGTTTGAAGAGAAAGAAAAACCACAATCAAGAATGACTGAAAGTGAAATAAATCAATCAAATGGGGTTCAACCCAACGGATTCACTAATTTTTTGTTGTAGATATTTCTCCCTATGGATAGGTAGAAACTCTCTTAGGTTAAAGTAGACTTAACTGACTCTAAACTAAGACAAAAAGATAACAAATGCTACCTTGAATTCCTAGATCTAAACAAATATTTCAAATATCACAGTGTAGGAAGAAATGAAAGAGATCTGACTAACCTTTAAATTAATCACTCGTCCTAGTTGTTGCTCCAATATTCAAGTCCTTGCGAATGAACCTGTTAGAATGAACCAAGGTACAAGCAATATACAATCTTCTAGCAATTTTGAAACATATGTTAGAATCTAAATCTATAGAAGAAACAAATCATATGATTGAAACAAGATCAACATACATGGTTTGGGAAACAAGACAAGTTATGTTCTATTACAAACTTGAAGTCACTTACAATGGTTGCTTGATGTCCAAGCCAACTCCTAGCTCCAAGTGCTTTCTCCTCTTTCTATCTCCACAAAGATTCAATATCATAGGTTTGGTGTCTCCAAGAGTCCTCCCCTTTTGCTCATGGAAGGCCTCTGTCTTATAGTGTGTAGTAGGGTTAACCAACAAGAGAGAAGGATGGATCTTGGGAGTGTTTAGTGGATCAGGCCCACTAATCTAAGAAAGTGAGTTAGGATCGAATCAGGGATACCAATCCTCAAAAATCTCTCGAAGATCAAGATTCCACAAGCCATGGAAAAAAGGCTAAAAAAGGAGTATCGTGCCTCTTCAACTGAGCATAGCACAATAGTACCGCGTAGAAGAGAAGGAGCATAGCACGGTAGTGGGGACTACCACTCCCTTAAGCTTGAGCAAGGCGCGGTAGTGTAGGTATATGAAGTCTCAGCTGGGTTGATTCTTGATAGGATAGGTTTGTCTTCAAGGATCATTCATCATTTTTCTCTTCTAGGTGTTTTAAGCAGTAGGGGAAGTGTCCTCAACTATTTTTATGGTGAAGATGCGACACTGTGAAATATGGAGGTATAACACTCTTAGTGCTTTATCTGCTACAACTACTAGCTTGTTTCCATTTCTTGGTTGCTGACCCAGTGGAAAGGCTCTTGGATTATTTTTGAATGGTGGCTTAAATTCACTTTTCCTTTGATCAAACCTCTGATTCGGATTTCCTTTCCATGCTGGGTGCACCTATATTTTTCATTTTATCTACTCATAGCAATGCACTGCCATCCTAATGGCTTCATCAAAACTAGGTGGGTTAACAAACTCAATCCTATCTCTAAAATTTTGAGGCAAAATTCCAAGGAAACACTGGATTTTAACACTCTCATCCTTGATATAGTCCACATACCTCAAAAATTCCAAACATTTATGGACATGTTCATCCATAGATTTTTGTCCCAAACTGATTTCATTGAATTCTTTCCTCTTGTTGTCATAATACCTAGCTAATGGGTATTTTTCCTTGAAATACATGTTAAACCTCTCTGAGTTGATCCTCCTTTCATTGCTACTTTTCACTTGCATGAGGTGATCCCACCAAATTGAAGCTCTTCAATTTAGATTGTAAATGGAAATTCTGGCCTTTTCATTTCTTGATTAATCTGTGAAAATCCTCACAGTAGATCTAAGAGATGATGTATACCTCACAAGAGTAATTATGATTAATCATAAAAATAGAAGAAGAGTGAACAATACAGTATAATGAGCAACATAATAATATGGTATAGTAGAACTCAGATATAAGCAATAATACTTCACACACACTAATTAATTAATCACAATATGGACAAATAAATAGTACAATGGTAGAGAAGACTCGAATGCATAAGGTGGCATTCGAATTAGCCTCTCAGAGTGATCATAAGATCAATAGAGTGTCATCAGAGCACAACTAGGTGTCCTCATGATCATCGGAGCACAACTGGAAGTCTTCATCATCATCAGTGGAGTCATCAATGCTCAACTGTCAACCATCAGTCAAATTGAGTCTGGTAGGTGTAACTAAGTGTAACTCAGTGTAACTGACTTTAACTGACTGTAACTGAGTGTAACTGAGTTTAACTGAGTGTAACTAAGTGTAAGTGAGTGTAACTAAGTGTAACTGACTGTATTTGAGTGTAACTGAGTATAAACTTAAGACAACTAAACTAGTAGGTGAAGAAGGGCGAGTTGTTCCCTAAAATAAAGGAAGAAGGGCGCATTAAGCAACTGGAGGGCTAAAAATGAATAGTGAGAAGCTCTTGGGGGCTGGCTAACTGAGGGCTAGGTGCTAGACTGAAGATTGGGATGCATGAAAAATGCATGCAAACCCTAGAATGCATGCAAACCCTAAAAAATGCATGCATGACTAAAAATGTAAATGATCAAAATACTAGTGGGACTAGGATGGAGTATAGGAATATCCTAACACCCCCCATTAATCCATCCTGGGCCCTGGTAACTAAGACCAAAGGTCACCCAATACAATGAATAATAACAATCAATAAACCAAGGAAGTGGGAAACATACCCCCTCCTCAAAAACAGACTGTAAGGCACACATAAAAATAAATGCTCCAAACTCAAGCAGGTGTGATGCTTGGTCATATGTCTAGAAGTATCTTCTTCTTGGGAATAAGTGGATCATGCTCAAAAAACATGTGCTTGTACTTGCTCTTTAGATCGAATGTGATGAGAACAAATCCAAAAGTATGAGGATGATCCTTGAACCTGTGATTCGAATCAGCTGAGGTAGGATCAAAATCATGAATATGCAGATAGTCTTTTGTCTTCTCCTTCGAACCATCATGGGTGAGATTATGCCAAAAAGAACCATCAAATAATAATTTCTTGAAATCCAAATCATATTTAAGACTTGAAGAATAGTTTCTTGAGATCTCCTTTGAACCAGCAGGGGTGAGATCAAAACTATCATATGTATGAGAAATTATCCCAAGTAGTAATTTCATAGAATCCAAATTAGATCCAAGGTTTGAATCATGGTTTTTTGAGATCTCGTTTGAACCATGAGAGGTGAGATCAAAACCAGTAATTGCCTAAGAATTTATCCCAAGCGAATGGCAATGGCCATAATCTTCCATAACCTTCTAAAAGCATGAATTAATGATCATATAGTAGTATAAAAGAGATGATTGCTTGAGAGGAACGAATGCCTTACCTCCAATAGCCGATTTTACCTCCAAAATAATCATGTGAGCATGATGCAAACCAACAGACTCTGGTGCAAGAGAGGATTTAGGACCTTCTGCAATATCTAGAGTGTGAGATGGCACAAAAAGAGAAGAAAGTTTGAGCATGAGTGGAGAATCTACAAGTTCTTTGTCAACAACTTCAATATGAGATGATACTGGTTCATGATCTGAGAGACCATCAAGAGGAGCGGATGGATCACTTTGCTTGCTTTTGAAGGGGTTTGGACCAAATCCTTCATTCTTTTTGCCAAATCTTTCATGCAAATGGGCCCATAGCTCTTTTGGAGTTTCAACATCATCAATGATTTGGCAAAGCATGTATTCAGGAAAAGTAGACATCATTCTTCCAAAGGCCATGTCTCCTTTATTCAACCAATCAATATTCTCTTCAGAGGATTCAAACTCTCTTTCAAAATAACAATCAAAGAGATCATGGATCTTCAAATATGCTATCATTTTTGGTTTCCATTCATCATAGTTGAATGGAGAAGGAAGAGGGAGTCCTTCTAAATATGAATACATTGAAGCTATAGAGGACCTGTAAAAACAA
The DNA here is from genome assembly GCA_027924585.1 of Larix kaempferi. NCBI lineage: Eukaryota > Viridiplantae > Streptophyta > Pinopsida > Pinales > Pinaceae > Larix > Larix kaempferi. Next base: position 18,079,101 of record BSBM01000858.1, on the reverse strand, counting down.
TATAGAATAATTGCAACTGCTACTGCTACAAAAATGCATAAACTGTTGCAACTGCGGCACTCGAAATCTTGATAATAACCTACAAAAAACTCTCAAGAATGGAGATAAACAATACTCTCAACATGCTCTAATACCATGTGAAAATTTTCATAGCAGATCTAAGAGATGATGTATACCTCACAAGAGTAATTATGATTAAGCAGGGAAATAGAAGAAGAGTGAACAATACAGTATAATGAGCAACAGAATAATATGGTACAATAGAACTCAGATAGAAGCAATAATACTTCACACACACTAACTAATTAATCACAATATGGACAAATAAATAGTACAATGGTAGAGAGGATTTGAATTCCTAAGGTGGAAATTCAAATTAACCTCTCAGAGTGATCATAAGATCAATAGATTTTCATCGGAGCACAACTAGAAGTCTTCATCATCATCAGTGGAGTCATCAATGCTCAAGTAACTATCAACCATCAGTCAAACTAAGTCTGGTAGGTGTAACTGAGTGTAAATCAGTGTAACTAAGTGTAACTGACTGTAACCGAGTATAAACTGAAGACAACTGGACTGGTAGGTGAAGAAGGGCAAGTTGTTTCCTAAAATCAAGGAAGAAGGGTGCATTAAGCAACTGGAGGGATAAAACTGAATAATGAGAAGCTCCTAGGGGCTGGCTAACTGAGGGCTAGGTGCTGGATTGATGATTGGGATGGATGCAAAATGCATGCAAACCCTAAAAGTGCATGCATGACTAAAAATGTAAATGATCAAAATACTGGTGGGACTAGGATGGAGTATAGGAATATCCTAACACCCCCCCTTAATCTCTCCTTGGCCCTGGTAACTAAGACCAAAGGTCACCCAATACAATGAATAATAACAATCAATAAACCAAGGAAGTGGGAAACATACCCCCTCCTCAAAAACAGATTGTAAGGCACAAATAAAAATAAATGCTCCAAACGCAAGCAGGTGTGATGCTTGGTCATATGTCTGGAGGTATCTTCCTCTTGGGAAGAAGTGGATCATGCTCAAAAAACATGTGTTTGTACTTTCTCTTTAGATTGAATGCGATGAGAGCAAATCCAAAAGTATGAGGATGATCCTTGAACCTGTGATTCGAATCAGCTGAGGGAGGATCAAAATCATGAATATGCCGATAGTCCTCTGTATTCTCCTTCGAGCCATCATGGGTGAGATTATGCCAAAAATAACCATCAAATAATAATTGCTTGAAATCCAAATCAGATTTAAGACTTGAAGAATAGTTTCTTGAGATCTCCTTTGAACCAGTAGGGGTGAGATCAAAACTATCATATGTATGAGAAATTATCCCAAGTAGTAATTGCTTAGAATCCAAATTATATCCAAGACTTGAGATCTCCTTTGAACCATGAGAGGTGAGATCAAAACCAGTAATTGCATGAGATTTTATCCCAAGCGAATGGCAATGGCAATAATCTTCAGTAACCTTCTGAAAGCATGAATTAATGATCATATAGTAGTATAAAAGAGATAATTACTTGAGAGGAGTGAATGCATTACCTCCAATAGCTGATTTTACCTTTGAAATAATCATGTGATCATGATGCAAACCAACAGACACTGGTGCAAGAGAGGATTTAGGACCTTCTGCAATATCTAGACTGTGAGCTGGCACAGAAAGAGAAGAAAGTTTGAGCATGAGTGGAGAATCTGCAAGTTCTTTGTCAACAACTTCAATATGAGATGATACTGGTTCATGATCTGAGAGACCATCAAGAGGAGCGAATGGATCACTTTGCTTGCTTTTGAAGGGGTTTGGACCAAATCCTTCATTCTTTCTGCCAAATATTTCATCCAGATGGGCCCATAGCTCTTTTGGAGTTTCAACATCATCAATGATTTGGTAAAGCATGTATTCAGGCAAAGAAGACATCATTCTTCCAAAGTCCATGTCACCTTTATTCAACCAATCAATATTCTCTTCAGAGGATTCAAACTCTCTTTCAAAATAACAATCAAAGAGATCATGGCTCTTCAAATATGCTATCATTTTTGGTTTCCATTCATCATAGTTGAATGGAGAAAGAAGAGGGATTTCTTCTAAATATGAATACATTGAAGCTGTAGAGGACCTGCAAAAACAATATAGAATAACTGCAACTGCTACTGCTACAAAAATGCAGAAACTGTTGCAACTGCTGCATTCAAAATCTTGGTAATAACCTGCAAAAAACTCTCAAGAATGGAGATAAACAATATTCTCAACATGATCTGATACCATGTGAAAATCCTCACAGCAGATCTAAGAGATGATGTATACCTCACAAGAGTAATTATGATTAAGCAGGAAAATAGAAAAAGAGTGAACAATACAGTATAATGAGAAATAGAATAATATGGTACAGTAGAACTCAGATAGAAGCAATAATACTTCACACACACTAATTAATTAATCACAATATGGACAAATAAATAGTACAATGGTAGAGAGGATTCGAATTCCTAAGGTGGAAATTCGAATTAGCCTCTCAGAGTGATCGTAAGATCAATAGAGTGTCATCAGAGCACAACTGGAAATCTTCATCATCATCAGTGGAGTCATCAATGCTCAAGTAACTGTCAACCATCAGTCAAACTGAGTCTGGTAGGTGTAATGTCCCCTTATCCATAGAACAACAGGGAAGGAAACATTAACAACATAACGGGCTTTTGGTAAACTTAGCCCCAATATTTTTGCTCATAAAAACTTCATAACAATTAAAAACTTATGTATGCAGATTCGACTTCAATAAAACACAGCGGAAATTAAACGTAATAACACACATGAGAACAAACCGAATATGATTCCATATGCAGGGTTCAATCCCATTCATATGCTATGCACAGACTTCATTTCAATTTCATTAACATGGAGAATAATCATTCAAATAACACATTACAAAACCCCGATATATATATACAAATTAAAGTCACGGAGAGCACTTATCTTGCAACGCAATATCCAACGACTGGCTACGTGAGAGCAACGTTCCACCCAACCATAGATCTCTGTCCAGCTTGTATTCTTTTAGCTGAGAGATCACCCCCGAGCTGGGCTATGTATCCACTAAGGAGGAACTAGATGGCTCACTCACAGTCAGGGTTTCACTCAAACAGCCATGCTAAGCCAACACATGGTTGGGTTTCTCAAGCATGCAATAGGAGATGGAGGAGGATGCTAGTCCACTGAGCTCAAACCCAGAGCCACATACCCTTCCCACTAGACTCAGCAATCCCATCCTCTATTCATATATCCACAATCGGATTTCTCACAAATCTGTCACAAACAACCCAAATCCGTCACTGATTTTCTGGGCCATTAAAAATGGGTTTTCCCATGGCTTTTGGGGTAGCTATTGCTCCCAAATTCACCCCAAGGTTCCTACCAATGGATCCCCCATTGGATTTCACTGTCCAATACCAAATCGGGACGTTTTTGGCTTCCCAAAACGTGGGTTCTCTCACAGTCGCGATTTTCGGTTTTCTCCCTGTTGGGAGCTCGTTTTTGGGTGGAGAGAGATGTCCCATACTTCCACAATGGAATGGGGATAAGGATGGAGCAACCCTCAAGATGTAGAGTGACTTGTGGGACAAGTCAAAAGAGCCCATACCTACCCATACGAATTTCAGGGCTGCCCATACTCCATCAAAGTCATTGACTTAATTCTTCAACCATTCTCTTACAACAGGAATAAATGTCATCTAGAAAGGTCAAATGGGTTCTCATAAAGACATATGGAAACCTATGGTTTACTCCCATAGCCCCCTCACCACTCCCTAGTGGATACACATGGCCCCTTCTCATTCGTTGCCTCCATAGCCAGTCTTGGAATTTTATATTGCATGATGTTTATTTACATCCTATTACAATTTCCATGGCTTAAGAGCACATGGTATCAAAATATCAAATACTTTCCCTTTAAATAAAATTCGGGCTTTCACTAGCGGGGCCTTGGCCTTGAGCTCCACGCTAGGAAAACATACCTCACATGTACACATTATTTACATTAAAGGCTAATATATCCTAAGGGTCGAATTGGGGGTATTACAGTAGGTGTAACTGAGTGTAACTTAGTGTAACTAAGTGTAACTGAGTGTAATTGACTGTAACCAAGTGTAACTGAGTGTAACTAAGTGTAACTGAGTGTAACTAAGTGTAACTGACTGTAACTGAGTGTAACTGAGTATAAACTGAAGACAACTGGACTGGTAGGTGAAGAAGGGTGAGTTGTTCCCTAAAATCAGGGAAGAAGGGCGCATTAAGAAACTGGAGGGCTAAACCTGAATAGTGAGAAGCTCTTGGGGGATGGCTAACTGAGGGCTAGGTGTTGGACTGATGACTAGGATGCATGCAAAATGCATGCAAACCCTAGAATGCATGCGAACCCTAAAAGTGCATGCATGACTAAAAATGTAAATGATTAAAATACTGGTGGGACTAGGATGGAGTATAGGAATATCCTAACATAGTCATAGATCCTAAAGTATTTCTACATCCCCAGAATCCATGCCTCTACCTCTTGGACAGTCTTACCTTCTCCATAAAATGTGGGAGGCCTTTCCTTCCTAAATTCTCCATGTGGAATTCCTTTCGATCTCTTTCCTCCTTCCAACTTGCTAGAATTATGCCTTGGACTTCGTAGAGGGCCCCTTGAGTCACATGAATGCATGGAAGAAGATCTCAAAGAGGGGATGCTATGATTTTTTCTCACATAGCTCTTTCTCGAGCTTGAATTCCTCTTACTAGAATAACATCTAGAGCGACTCTCTGCAACCCTTCCTTCTTAACATATGTTGCTTGGGTTGGACCCAAGGTTTAACCTCTGTTGCATATCATTGAGTCTCTGCAAAATAGCAGCATTAAGCTAATTCTTCTCTTCTTGAGCCTTCATCAACCTTTCATTAAAGCTTATAATGGTTTCAACCAAGTTCTGGGGATTTATTTGCTCCTTTCTCCCATTAGATTCACTCTCTGCATGATTTGTTTGCACATTTTCTCCTAGCATGTCTTCATCGTGATCATGGGGATCCTGGGCATCATTCATACTCACGATTTTCCTTTGGAGACTCCTTTCCTTTGCCTACAGCTCTCTACTACACTGTTCAATTGCTATTAGCTACAACACTGTGCATTATAGAGATGTTTATGTGTTGGAGAAAACTTCCTATGGCTTGGGGTGGACCACAACAGATAGTTGACTACCAGAAATTAACTCAATTCTCAATGCTATGCTATATAAATGAAAATGCTAAGGTAATGAAGAAGATAACCAACCTCGATCATAACATTTGATGTAGATCCCCGTTGGAGTTTTCAATCCGTGCACGTGAACCTACAAATTAGCCTTGAAAGCCAATATACAACAAGCGCATATAATATTTAAACGACATTAACATCGTCAATAGAAATGGTCCATGATATTATAAGTTAATGCAACCCAATGTAATATAAACAACATTCACAACATTAATGGACGAGAATATGAGTATTTCTATTAATAAATAACAAGAAGTACAATGCGATACGACCTCTTGTCGGCAACCAATTTGAACCAAGATCCGGGTCAATCCACTTGTGCCTCCACCACTTCAATCCTCCATGGAATGGAAAACTCAAACTATGGTAGGAGTTTGGAAGGTGAACATAAAGGGTTCACAACTACAAGGATCAATGAGTGTAGACTCAAGATAGGGAAAAAATACACTAGAGTTCTCTTGCTCTCCCTTCTCCTCCCTTCCATAAGACATATGTGCTCAATATATAGTCCTCTCAAAGGTAGGTGAAAGGACACATCGAGGCATTTTTGGGGAAAATGGAGGGCCAAAGGTCACCCTATGACCGCTTTTTGGGAGTAAAAAGTAATTAACTAGTGATTTTTACCATTTTACATGCTACCTGCGGGCTATAGTGATGCAACTCGCGGGTACACCCACTGTAATGATGCAGCTAGCGTACAGGGAAAAAAATAGGGAAAATAGTGTGTCTAAAGGATATAAAGTGGATATGAGTCAGTAAAATGGATCCTCTAGGCCAAAGAGTGTTGATGCTCACAAGGTGGAAAATTACATTATAACAGTTTATTAGACATCTTAAGAACACATATAAAACATAAAACATCCATATTTAATAAAAATAACTCATGGACTAATTCATAGAGCTTATCATGCCTTCTACTTTGGCCCAAATATCCCAAGTGATGCATCCTTGGGCTCTAATACCATTCTTTCACATCCCTGACCCCATCAATGACCTTTTGAGTGATGGGAGAACAAGCTTGCTATTTTTTTTTCTTCCAAAACTTATTTGCAACTCTGCTCTTTTCCACAGCCACAATTGTCTTTGGTTCGCAATTCTGCAATCCATGATCCTCGGGTCAGAATTAGGAATGGAAGAATGCTCAAATTATAGTGTCGAACAAAATACAACTCTGAATTCTGCATTCCAATGTAGGAGTCAGAAATTTAGAATGCCAAAATACCGCGATTCGAACAAAATGCGACCCCAACTTCCGCATTCCACAGTGCAGGGGTTGGAAAGTCAGGATTCCAAATACACCATCTCAATGATTTACACCTATGACATCTACACTCTGCATTCACGATGCGTGAGTCAGAACACCAAATCCACTATTTCCATGAAAAAGTGCCTCTGAATTCCACACTCTGCATCTGCGATGCGGGATTCAAAAATTCAGAACACCAATTCCAACATTTCAATGAAAATGCGTCTCCAACTTTCGCACTTCACATCCCGGATGCGGGAGCCAGAAATTCAAAACACCAATTCACACTGTGTCGAGAAAAAGCACTGCCGACTTCCACATTCTGCAGTGCGGAATTAAGGAGTTCGGAACACTAGAATGCCCAACATTGAATGAAATGCGCCCCCGACTTCTACATTCCGCATTGCGGATTCGGGAAGTTGGAATCCTGTCATACCCATGTGACCACCAACTTCTCAGGATGATAACTTAGTCATATGGAGTCCATTCTTCGAAAACTCGATACCATTGGAAATATCTTGGTGAGATCTATGCAACGGTGTGGACCCCTGCCATACCTGAGGACTCTGACGTTTCCTCGTTTCCAATGAAAAATCTATGTCGAAGTCAATCAAAACCTCTTTACCGCACTGTCAAAATTCCTGGAATCGCCCTGCCAAGGTCCCTCCCTTCATCTGACCATAGAGGGGCCATGAACACATCAAGGGATATCTAATTCATCCCCCAAGCTCATATAATGAAGTGAAAACCTTCTAAGGATGTGTGCAATGAATAATAGACATACATAGTGGAACTAAATCTAATGAATGCATCTACAACATACATGGTAAACAACATATTTAACATAAGTAAAATGATGAAACAAACAACCAATTCACCAGCCTCATATTCACGCTTATACACAAAATTCCTATTGGTTAATTACATATGCTCATTCCATTCAAATTAACTTGAAATAAAAAATGAACACAACATAGGAATTAGTATCATTTGAAACCACAAAGAACACTTATCTTAAAAGATGAACTATCCAAGCAACTGGCTATGTGAGATCAACGTTCCAACCAACCATAGGTCTATGTCCATCCTATATTATTTTAGCTGAGAGACCACCCCTGAGATGGGTTGTGTATCCACTAAGGAGGAACTAAATCGGCTCACTTACAACCATGTCTTCACACAAACACACATGCTAAGCCAACACACAATTGGGTTTATCAAGCATTTAAGGAACAATGGAGGAGGATGCTAATCCAGTGAGCTCAACCTTAGAGCTACAAGCCTCTCAATTCACACTCATGAAGTCTTGGCACCCACAATACCTACCATACCCAAGAAAATGAATTATTCCCTTCACCGGGCTATACCTTCCCTCCAGTGCACTTCAGGGTGGGCATAGAAAGGTCAAAGTTGCTGGATCCTTGAGACTCTAGCCTTCATTGGGTTTATCAAGCAACCTGTTAACACCCAAAAAATGCTCACTAGCTCATCTCTCTAGCCACATGACCCATTTGTCCATTTTTTCCACCATGTAGCCTCCAAAACCTCAAAAAACCTTCAAATGGTCACCAAAAAGGCCAAAAGTAATCTTTTTCTCCTCAAAATAATTAAATTTCCTCCAAAAATGCCCAAAACCTTCCAAAAGGGCCCAAAATTCTCCAAAATCAAATAAAAAGGGAATAAAAGTAAAAAATTAATTCAAAAAATAAAAAAAGAGGGAAAAATAAGGAAAGAAACCCTAAACCAATAACCTAAACCATGTGATACCAAATACCATGGGTCAATACTCTACCACTCAAAAACCTATAAATAGGTGATGGAGACCCCTTATTATTCATCCACAATCCAATCTACCCTTATGCTACCAAAATCACTCCCGAAACCCTAGCCATCCATTTTGATCTAGTTTTCACCACTTGAGTGCCCCTTTGGCCAACCATTTTTATCATTTGGAGAAGAGAAGGAGACCTTGGAGCAATGGATCATCTCGTCCCTATGGCTAAAAAAGTTACATCAACCTCACGATTGAGATAAAACTTCATGTAAAACTCCATTTTCATCTAATGAAAAGATATAACTCTCTTTTATATTTGTGTTGCATGAAAAATCTATGAATGTTTACTGTTTACTGTCTTTTACTGTAGAATTACTTGATAAATGCCCATGCACAAGCTTAGATTTAGTTTCTTATTTCTATCATTTACTTTAGGTTTATTTTATTGTTTTTGAACTGCTACTAAGGAGTCCATTCTCCTTAGTAGGTGCTCATTTGCACAAGATAGGGTGAAAACCCTAGCTACAGTTTTGGCGACTCCACTAACTTGAATCTTTGGTTAAATTTTATTTACGTTTTTGTTTTAGTTGGTATTTTTATTTAATATTGCATATCTGGGTTCCCTTTGAGCCTGTCACTTGTAGCCCAAGCCCTTTGTTTTCCTTGCAAAACCTGCAGTCCCCATTTTTTCTATTCGGCCACCATTTTCAGCAGTCATTGTTTTGCACCAAAAAACACAATTTTTTACCCCACAGTCACGTCCCGAGCACGGCTGTTCAGCCCCTAAAACACAGCCTATAGCTCGGCTCCTCATCCCATTCTTGCATCCTGTGATGCAGGTACTCAGACACTTCCCGCGGCCCCGACCGCATCTCTTGACCCCTGTCTCATGGCCCACACCGCAGATCCCTATCTGTTTCCCGCGGCCCATGCCGCCGAAACTCTTCTCGTTCTCTGCGACCCTGCATTCCTAGCAGCACCCATCGTGTGACTTTTCGCAGCCCCAACCACAGACCCAACCCCGTTATGCGCGGTCAATCCCACAGCTCCCATCCTCGCACCCGTGGCCCTAGCCGCAGCTCTACACAGACCAATTGCAGCCCCCGCTGCAGAACCAGTCCCAGTGTCCATGACCCAAACTGATTCTCCCTAATCCAAACCCACGGATCCAACCACAACATTCATCCCCATAGCTGCGCCCCTAACTGCAGGTTTCGACCTAGCCGCCGCACCCTATACCACTAGTTTTGGCCCAAAAAACTGCGCTCAGTTTTCTGAGTTTTTACCCATTTTTTGGCCAGTTTTTTCTGCACCTTAACAGCCCCTTGGTTTTCCTGCAACCCAAGTTACTCATTGAGTTTTTCTGCTAATTTTGCTTCACTGTACCACTTTACATATTTTCAGCATTTACATAACAGTTAAATTTCAACATTTACACTTTTTAGATAGTTTCCCACGTGTGGCATTTTGTTGGGTACATCATCTCACTTACACACACTCTATAAAATTAATTCAAGTGAGCCATAAAATTTACTTAACTAAACCAACTTTCTAACCCCACTTGTGGAACACAAAAGCATCTTGTAGTTAGGTAGGACAAGGGGGATAGGCATCCGAATAACACCCCTTGGTCATTTACACTTGAGACATAGTTGTTGTCCATTAGGTTACCAAAATCCCATAATATTTTTTGGCACAGTTACAACCAATTTTTCGGAGGGCCTCTCCCCTAGGAGGGAAAGTAGAAAGACTGGTTCCGGAGGCCTGAGTGGAATACCACAACCCATTCAGTAACCGAAGCCTTCCTACTCATTGTTCTCATTGTACTACCCTGTTGGGAGTACGATGGAGATAGAACAGGAGCTGCGGATTCACCTTTATAGACATGTCATGAACGGGGTATCTTAGTATCCCTTCTTCTAGGATTTGTTTACCCGGTGTCCCTCCCGGTAGGGGGACATCCTTATCCATTTGGTTCTGCTTTTCGTATTGTCTGACTTGGATTTCATCACCTTGAAGAGGATACATCTGGTTTGAGCTAGCATACATTTTAGTTAGGTGTTTGCATGCTCCCTTACCTCCCCCTGGTCTAGCGAGTACACCATTTTTTCTTTATTAGGATTCGTTTGCTTGTTGGTATTCTGACCACTTTTTCTTGTAGCTCCGCTTACCATAGAACAACTGTTACAGTGAGCATTTTGCGCTTGTTGTTGACCTGAGGGCCAAATTTTTTGTGCTCCCCTTCTGCACACTCTCCTGCATTAGGGTTTTTGAGCTTTTCAATCGCCACAACCCACTCATTTTACTATTCGTCTGTCACCATTGAGTCCCCGAGACATTCTCAGCACCAACGAAGCAAGCCCCCACAGTACAGTTCACTTGACACCACTCGTCACAGGCATAGAGCCTTGTCACCAGAATCCGACGTCCCCCATTTCACATTTGATTTTGAGTCGGAATCAGAAAACCCTATATACACAACCCCGTCTAGCCCTATGGTTGGCATGAATCCCACCCCATTCTGTAGAGGTACTATAGGTGGAGGGACCACCACCGCTCCAACCACCACCACTTTGGCCACCACGAAAACACCTATCCTGGTATTCCCACGGGAGGACCCACACCTACCACCCCTGTCACCACTCAAATTCCAACGGCTACTGGACCCACTACCGCCTCGTCAGTGACTCATGGTACACTTGGAGGCGTAGGACCCTCCCACACGATTCCCATACCTCTGTTTAGAGGTCCCAAAATCCTCATTACGACTCATATTCCCACTGCACACATTGGGGTCACAGGCCCTTCCTACATAGGACCCCCACCTCTGAATGGAGGCCCCATGACCCCAATCATGACTTATACCATTGCTCCTTCCATTGGGGGCACTGGCCCCACCATAGGCGCTACTATTAGTGCATACGCCATAGGGATCATGTCACATCCTTCTTCCAGTTTACCATTCACGACTAGCCTTAACTTTCCTGACCTGTCCAGATTGACCAACGACCCTATCCGGCATGACCCCACTTGGCCTCATATTCCTACCAAAATCCCATCGGACATCCCTAAGTTTGAGGGAAAGGCAGGTAAATCACATTATATCTTTCCATTTATGCTATTCATCCAACTCCATAGTGGATGAATCCATCCACCTAGGCCCGTTACAACGGACCTTTACTAGCTTTGCAGCTAAGTGTTACATTGAGAAACCTCACGGGACCCACTCCACCTTTACCTCCCTCGCCTCTACCTTCCTACAGTTCTTTCAATTACCCATCCATTACTATGTGGGAGTAGAGATCCTACTGTCTTGCAGACAAAACAAGGCCACCCACATTACTGATCACATTCATGAGTGGCGTAAATGCTGAAGATTATGCAAGATTAAGTTAGACGACCATATCTTCCTAGATTGGTTTATGAAATATATCCTTCCAGTCATTGCCAAGGATGTGGCATCTGAACAACCCCAGTTTGAAGAAGAATCCATTCTGAAATCCTAGGAGTTTGATCTCATCTACACCCAGTCTGGCTACTTTTATACCATTTTACTCGATGCTCCCCACGATGATTCCTCCCAGAATGATGCACCGGGGAAATCCCACACCGTCGATGGCATCATTGGACATGTTGCATCCGAAAACCAACCTTTTACCATTACGCACAATAATACTGGACCCGACCTTTGGTGTGCCACATCCTACTTTGTAGCTATGACTTCGTATGCTCCCATGGCACACGCCCACCACACCCATGGACCCTCATGTCCACCACATTGTTATGGTCATGCACCTACAACCTGCACCCCTCCAGTTGCACCTACTACATATTACCATTAGCAAGCCATACATGCTCCTGTCCACTCACAAGTCCCATTAGCTTATTTCCCTCCACAGGAAGCGCCTGCAGCACCCCAACCTCCAGTCGCTCAAACTTATCAACAACCTCAATAAACACCAGCACCTGGAACACCTCAATCCCCTCTTGCTTATTATACACCGCAGCCTACTCCAACACCTGTGCATCCTCAACATCCCCGTGCTTCCCAAGAGAAAGTGTATTCACAAAAAAACCCACAGCAAAACCAGAACACCCAACGCAATCAACAAGGCCAATAAAACTGCAGAAGAGGAGGCAACCACGGAAACAACCAGCCTCAAGACCAAGGCGGTTAGCCACCCAATCCTCCAAACAATAACAACGTTGCCCCTGCCAACCAAAACCCTGATAGAGCACCGAAACAAGGTAAGAACCCCAATTTACGAACAAACCACCCATGTTCCATATATGGGGTATATGGCCATTATACACACACTTGCCCCCATTTGGAGCGAGTGCACCAACTTTGGACTGATGATGCCCAATGCCAGGGGCATGTGGCAGAGCCATCACCACCACCTCAAACACAACCCATGGTGTTGCAGAATCCTTTACCCACGTGAGGAGTGGTGAACACTCAACCATTGGCTCCCCCTCAAGAAACCACGACACCACAGCAACAAATCACTTATGCTGCAACTATTCATCGACCCATGGACTTAGGTACTCACCACCTGTTAATGATGTCATCGGTCGACGTCAACCTCCAAACATGTCGAAACCAATATGGCTCCACCTATGAAGCCATTCCCGCTGATAAAGCCACCAACGCTCTTCCCACTCATCAGCCATTATGCATACCTAATGCACCATTAGATTGGGGCCCCAAAGCCCCTTGTTTCCCACTAAATCAAATCAATAATAATCCTACCGCTCGTGCCTCTTCCAATTAGATTATTGTGTATGACTTAGCCCAATCCCTTGCTACTATGTCAGTCCTCGAAGTTTTGAAAAACTGTCCTACACAATGAAAAACATTTTTATCCGCCATTGGTGCGATAGACCCTTCTAACTCACGAATGATGGCATTCGATCTGGACCAATCCAAACCATGTTTTCCTTCCACATTAGCATTCCAAGTTTCTATAACCATTCAGAATTTTGTGACCCATCAATGCATCATCGATGAAGGTTCCTCCACATGCATTATGTCGACATTCGTTTGGAAAAAGCTCGGATCTCCTACACTAAATCAATCCACCACCGCATTAAAATCTTATGATGGCCACTCAGATCAACCACAAGGCCTATTGGCCAATGTTCCAGTCCAATTAGCTGGAAAAACAATCCTTATCGACAGAGAAGTCATCAATGCCCAGCTTTATTATAACCTCTTACTTGGACGTAGTTAAATGTATGCCATGAAGGTTGTCGCTTCATCAGTTTTCCGCACCATGATGTTCCCCCATGAGGGATGTGTGTTCAAGATCGATCAACTTATGTACTACGATCCCAATGCCCCCACCACACTAGAAAATGTTCTCCCCATGATTGAACAACCCATTCACAATGCACCTACATCGTTGGTCTCCACAGTCGAACCTGGGCTATACTCAGATACACCCATGGCTTCCACGTTTCGATCCATTCCACCCCCTTTGCAGTCACCCGAGATATTTGATTTGTGCACCCTCTCACACAATACACAGACGCCCACCCATAGCCCCCTTTACTGCTGCAACCACCTTCAGTGCCCAGTCATGTCGGAGACACACCTATCCACGCTATCCCGTTCCTATTCCCCCCTTCAGGAGCAGTCAACACCCCAGTAATGGCTACACTAAATCTTCCTGGGTTAACGTTAGGACTACCTGTGTGGTACCTACCCACCCCAACTCCTCTGCTGACACCAAACGTCATTTTGAAACCTCTTGAACCTATTTCCATGAAGAACCTCCCACATCTAGCAGTGGAAACTGCATCAACATCAAGTACTGCACCCCCTCCACCCCGCCACACTTGGGGCAGAGGCCCACAGACCTACACTTCCCCACCTACACCAAAGCTAGCAAAGAATCCTCCGCCATTTCGTGCTCCCCTCAAATGCTCTTTGTGTGACGATTTGGGTCATGCTACCCATCAATGTCTGCAACTACCAACACTTCAGGAACACATGCAAACAGTAGATGATGATCCCAACATCCTAGTCATCAAACTTGACCCTGTCCCTAAGCCCTGTGATAAATCGATGCCTACCAATCACCCTTGTGTGATATGTGGTATTTACTACCATTACTCACATCACTACCTCGATCTCCCGGAATACAGATTGGATCTTTATGAACTAACTCATTCCGATCTAGAAACATCCGCTCCTACCATTGAGGAAGTTCATCCCCCAACATCTTCCTTCTCGGAAGAGATTAATACCATCTAGATGATAACCACCACCAGTGCACCCTATTCAACTGATTTGACGACACAATGCTTCCGTAGTGATGAAGAAATCCCGGAGGCACTCACCACACCTGACTACCCTTGGAATGATATGCACCATCGATCGTATTTCATTTCTGAGGAGTCTACCACCTCCACAGTAACCCAATTCTCTGTCGAGTCCAAGTATTTCCTTCCGACCAAGGTTGACTAGTTTAAAGATCCCATCCCAACTCTCAATGCCTTTGAGTAAGGAAACATGGCCAACATTTCACCCACTATACAAGTTGACATTTCCACCACACCCGGAGTACCCAAACTCATTTCATTAGGTGCATCATGCACTGTGGATGAGGTTCAAGCATATTAGAATATCTTCCAAGAGTTTCACGAGGTCTTTTCTTGGTCCTACACTGATATTCTTGGTCTTGACCCTGCTATCATAGAGCACCACATTGACACTTGGCCGCCAGACGTGGCCCCCGTTCTCCAAAAACAACACCCCATCCACCTGTCTAAGCTTCCCATTATTAAAGCTGAAATTGAGAAGTTTTGTGTAGCTGGTTTCATTTACCCCATCCCCTATACCACCTGGGTTTCCAACCTGGCACCAGTCAGCAAGAAGCAAGGCACCATTCATGTCTGTACCGATTTTTGCGACTTAAACCAAGCTTGTCCCAAAGACAACTTCCCCACGCCATTCATCGACCAGCTGATCGATGCATGTGCGGGCCACAAGACGCTATCTTTCAAGGACGGTTTCTTTGGGTACAATCAAATTCAAATTCGCAAAGAATATCAGTACAAGACTTCCTTCACCACCCCTTGGGGCACCTTTGCCTATCACGTTATGCCTTTCAATCTTAAAAATGTTGGTGCCACCTTCCAACAGGCCATGACCTATTGTTTTCACGACTTCGTAAATATCATATTGGTATACCTGGATGGCCTCACAGCTCGATCGAAGAAATGGTCTGACCATCTGAACAACCTCCGGCAAGTCTTTCTGCATTGTCGCAAGTATAAATCCGCTTGAACCCACTCAAGTGTGTATTTTACGTTCTGGCAGGCCAATTGTTGGGTTTTATCGTTTCCTAGAAAGGAATTGTTATAGATCCATTAAAAGTCCAAGCCATCCTAGACCTCCCATCACCACATACGTTATGATAGCTACAGAGCCTTTAGGGGAAATCCAATTTCCTCTGTCGTTTCGTCCCTGATTATGCCACGACAGTTCATGGTTTCCTTCGTTTGCTCTGTACCCACATCTCTTTTGTTTGGGATGACCAAGCGCAAGGTGATTTCGAGGACCTTAAGAAATCTCTCACACATGCCCCATTGATCTCCCCTCCGGATTTCTCGAAGGACTTTGTCCTTTATGTTTCGGCATCCGACTATGCCGTTTTGGGGGTTCTTGTTTAAGAGGACTCTGCTCGTCAAGAGCATGTCATATATTATGTGAGCCAGACCTTATCAAGCCCATCGCTACAGTACCCACATGGGGAGAAACTGGCCCTCATCGTCGTCTTCTCCGTATAAAAGTTGCGACACTACATCCTTATGAGTCACACTACAATTGTCGCAGACTCCAACCCCATGGTCTATCTCTTGAATTGTCGCCTTCTTCAAGGCCGCGTCCCTAAATGGGTCATTATACTACAAGAATAGAGCCTGACATTCACGACCCCCAAGCTTACTAAATCCCTTGCACGTGCACAACTCATGATGGATTTACCGTCCCTCTCGTCGTCACCCTCGTTCACTACTAGTTTACCTGACGACCATTTGTTTATCATCTCGTCGGATGACCCCTGGTACGGAAACATCTTGGTCTACCTCTGCACACAAAATTTTCCACCCAACATCGATTGTGATGGATGTCATTGCATCCGTCACCATGCTTCTCGTTATCTTCTTCTAGGATATGTCCTATATCGACACGGTGTCGACACCATATTACGATGTTTCTTCACACGAGACGAAGCAAAACAAGTTCTCAACGACTGTCATAGTGGAGCCTGGGGTGGCCATTTCTCTCGAATGGCCAATGCCCAAAAGGTGATCCGCGCAGGGTACTTTTGGCCCACACTATTTACTGGACTGCATCACAGTGGTCAAACATTGCCGCAATTGCCAACTCTTTGCCCCCAATGCAAGGACACCCCCCACCCCGCTTCATCCAGTCGTCACCGTTGGTCCTTTTTGCAAATGGGTTGTTGATGTATTTGTAACTTCGGAAGATATTCACTTGTATATTGCATTTGTACTTTATTTTATATCCAACAGAGATGTATTATTCCTCTAATTGGAAGTGTCGTCATTTGTATTTGCAAGTGTCGCAAGTTACATTGTAAGTGTCGTCATTTGTATTGATGGGTTATTAGACCACCAGTGTGGGGTCGGCCCTAGTTAGGTGATCTGGTTGGGTTATTAGGATTCCTTAGGAAGTTGGCCCTGTTGGATTATTGGCAGTTCAAGTCAATGTATAAATAGAGGGTGTGCCTCTCTCATTCTATTCATTCACTCACTTCTCAAGCTCGCATAGCTAACAGAGAAAGTGGCACACATGTGGAGGAGGAGGAGTATCTACTAGAGACATCTCTTTGGGTTGATCCTTGTGATCTTTGTATTGTGGCTTATTCTATCTCTAAGGAAGTTGCGGGGTTTTTCACCTTCTTCATTTTCCTCGAGGAAACTCTATGTCTCTTGTGTGCTTGTGTTATTGTGTCTATGCTTAATATGTTGTAGATATGCTGTACATGTTATTCTCTTAGTGATCCTAAATGATAATGGAATGAAATTATCGAAAAATTAACATGGTATCAGAGCTGACCTAAGAAGAAGGCATTGTGTAGCTGCAGAAGCTAGGGCTTCTTAATTTTTAGGTTTCTCTCCATAGATCATCAAAGGAAGGAGACTAGATTGACTCTCCTTGCAAGGGCACATCTTTCTGTTGAGACAGAATTTAATTCTGAGCACTTTTAGTTTTTGACCTATCTCTGCTGCAGGAAATTAGGGTTTCAAAGAATTTTGGAATTTTTGAAATCTGAGACCACGGCTAGAAGCTCCTCTAAAAAATCAAAGTTTAGAGACCAAGATCATTCTTTTTGTTTGGGTGAAGCTCTGGGAAAATAAAACTCTAATTCAGGGTCCTATCAAGTGAATCCGAAAGTTTCCAAGGCAATTTTGAGGGGTCAAATTTTGTAGTTTTCAAATTTGGAGTATACCAGCTTGACCAACTCAGCAATTTGCATATTTCTATCCTTTAAGAAGTTTGAAATTCAAATTTTAATTTTTTAGGGTTTCTCTCACAAACCCTAATCCAGCTCCAGATCTAGTTTTCAGCAAATCAAGTGGTAATACCTAATAAATTTTCTATATCCATTTGAAGTACTCTTTAAAATGTCTCACCACACCAAGCTTGAGGATAAGCTTGAAGGGGATGATAATTTCTGAGCCTGGAAGTATAGTATTGGGTTAATCTCAGAAGAGAATGAGTTGGACACTTACATAAGTGAAGAGGTTCCAGTTCCAGAGGGAGAAGAGGCTAAGGCCTTACACAAAAAGAACTTGATCAAATCTAAGAGAATCATTGACGATTCTATTAAGGACCATTTCATACCCCATGTGTCTTCCCTAAAGACACCTAAGGAGATGTTTGACTCTTTGACTAAGTTGTTTGAAGGAAAGAACATAAATCGAAAGATGACTCTGCGGAACCAATTGAAAGGAGTAAAGATCCAGAATGGAGATACCATACAATCTTACTTCTCCAAGGTCTCTCAAATCAAGGAACAACTTGAAGCTGTGGATGAAGTAGTGGAGAATGGAGAAATTGTAATGACCACATTGAATGGCCTACCTAGGTCATGGGACTCCTTCATCCAAGGAATATGTGCAAGAAAGAAATTGATCTCTTTCAATAGACTGTGGGAGGATCGTTCACAAGAAGAAGCTAGGCTTGTGTCCCGAGAAGAAAATATGGGAAATGAATATCGATCTCTCACAACACACACTAAGAAAGGTAAGTGCAATAGGGAGCAATCTTATCACAAGAGAGCTCCACACCACCATCAAAGAGATAAGAAATATTTGAGGTGCTTTACTTGTAATGAGAAGGGACACTTTTCTTCAGATTGTCCCAAGAACAACAAGAACAAAAACAACAACAACTATAACAAGAAGAGGAAGAGCAACAAGAAGAGATATCATGCTCATGTTGCTGAGGATGATGAACCTCCCAAGAAGAAGCCTAGGGAAAAAAGTGAAGACTCATCAAGTGATGAGGATTATGTTCTAATCTCTGCTCTCACAGGTACTACCTCTCATGGATGTGATGATTGGCTTATTGATAATGGGGCTTCCATACACATGATCGGGTTTAAAGAATCCTTTATAGATCTATATGAACATGAGTAGCCTCATAAGTTGAAACTTGGGGATGACTATCAATATCCTATAAAAGGAAGTGGTGAAGCCTCCTACAAACTAGACTCTGGGAAGTCTTTGAAGATGAAAGATGTCCTATATGTACTTGGACTCAAGAAGAGTCTTCTCTCCATATCATCTTTGGATGCAAAAGGAATGAGATTTGCATGTGTGGATGGCCAAGTACTCATGTGGCCAAAGGGTAAGACCATAAGTGATGCAGTAGTGATTGGAGAGCAAGAGGGAGGATTGTACAAATTAAAGGGACAACCTGAACATGCCATGGTACATGAATCCATGAAGCCAAGTGAACTTTGGAATAGAAGGCTTGCACACATGCACTATAGAGCACTACCAATTGCAAACAAAGCTATAGAATATCTTCCTGAAACCCAGTCAAAGCATGAAGGCATTTGCAATGGATGTGCAAAAGGGAAGTTTGAAAATCCTCACAACATATCTAAGAGTTGATGTATACCTCACAATGAAAGAATTTAGGAATAAGATTAAGAGTGAATAAAGCAGTAAGAGAGCAAAATAATAATACAGTAGAACTCAGATAGAAGCAAAATAACTTCACACACACTAATTCATTAATCACAATATGGACAAATAAATAGTATGATGCATGAGGATTCAAATGCCAAGGTGGAAATTTGAATTATCCTTTATGGAGTGATCAAAATATCACTGGAGTGTCATCAGAGCACAACTAGAAGTCTTCATCATTATCAGTGGAGTCATCAATTCTCAAGTAATTGTCAACCATCAGTCAAACTGAGTCTAACTGAGTGTGATAGGTGTAACTGAGTGTAACTAACACTAACTAAATGAAGGAGGCTCAGTGGAGGGTGCATGAGGAGCTAACTAGAGTCAGAATGGGTAGTCTAGTCTCACTGGAGGTCCATCGGAGTGATACAGTCAGTTGAGAGTTAGTCTTTCATTAAATCAAGGAAAGAACTAAAGCTAATTGAAGTGCAATTGAGTGGTAGGTGAGAGAGGACGAGTGGCTTCCTAAAATCAAGGAAGAAGGGTGCACTAAGCTCTAGGAGGGCTAAAAATGATCAGTAAGAAGCTCTCAAGGCTAGCTAACTGAGGGCTAGGTGCTGGGACTAATGACTGGGATGCATGAAATTGAATGCATGCATGCTACATGCAGAAATGCACGCAAGACTGAAAATGTTGGTAGGACTAGGATGGAGTATAGGAATATCCTAACACCCCCCCTTAATCCATCCTGGGCCCTGGTAACTAAGACCAAATGTCACCCAATACAAATAATAATAACAGTCAATAAACAGAGGAAATGGGGAAAAACTTCATGGGAAAAATACCCCCCCTCAAAATAGACTGTAGGGCACACACACAAAAAATAAATGCTCCAAACTCAAGCAGGTGTGATGGCTGGTCATATGTCTGGAGGTATCTTCTTCTTGGGAAGAAGTGGATCATCCTCAAAAAGAATGTACTTGTACTTTCTCTTTAGATCGAGTGTGATGAGAACAAATCCAAAAATATGAGGATGATCCTTGAACCTGTGATTCGAATCAGCTGAGGTAGGATCAAATCTATGAATGTGCAAATAGTCTTCTGTCTTCTCATTTGAACCATCATGGGTGAGATTATGCCCAAAAGAACCATCAAATATCTGTGATTGCTTGGAATCAAAATCAGATCCAAGACTTGAATCATGGTTTCTTAAGATCTCCTTTGAACCATTAGAGGTGAGATCTAAACCAGTAAATGCATGAGAAAATATACCAAGCGAATGGCAATGGAAATCATCTTCAATAACATTCTAAAAGCATGAAATAATGATCATATAGTAGTATATAAGAGGTGAGTGATCAAGGAGAGTGAATGCATTACCTCCAATGGCTGATTTAACCTCCGAAACATTCATGAGATCATCATTCAAACCAATAGACTCTGATGCAAGAGAGGATTTACGAACCTCTGCAATTTCTAGAGTGTGAGCTGGCACATAATTCAAAAGAGAAGGAATTTGGAGCATGAGTGTAGAATCTACAAGTTCTTCTTCTTTGTGGATAACTTCAATATGAGATATGTTTGATACTGATTCATGATCAATGAGATCATCAAGGAGGGATAATGCATCACTTTGCTTTCTCTCGAAAGGGTTTGGACCAATTCCTTCATTCTGTTTGCCAAATTGTTATACCTCAATATTACACATTATGTATTAGTGTCGCATCCTTGCACTAGCCACCTAAATGACAGTTTCCCTTAAAGATCATCTGAACATCTAGAGTGAAAACCATTGACTGAACAATGAAAGAAAAACCTTTTTCTGCCATCTGCCAACCCAACTTAGCCCTTTTTGTGAGCACTACCGCTCCCTGCACATCTACAAGGGTGCGGTAGTCAACACTACCGCACTTTGTTCCTTCTCTGGGGCACGATACTACCGCGTTATGCTCAGTGTTAGAGGCATGGTAGTCTAAAATTAGCCTTTTTGCCTTGGATTTTGGGATCTCAACCTTTGAGAAGATTTTATTGGGATTACCATCTTTGGTTCGATCCTAGCTCCTTCTTTGTTTAGTTGGCCTGATCCACTAAACCCTCCATAGATCCACACTTCTCTCTTGTTGGTTAACCTTCCCATGTGCTATAAGAGAGAAACTTTTCGTGGGCCAAAGGGAGGACTTTTGGGGCATCAAACCTATGATATTTAGACTTCTGCAGAGATAGCTAGAGGAAGCACTTGGAACTGGAGGATTGGCTTGGATATCAAGCAATCTTTGTAAGCACTCTTCAAGTTGGTAATAAAACATAACTTGTCTTGTTTCCCAAATCATGTATGTTGATTTTGTTTCAATCATATGATTTGTGTCTGTTATAGATTTAGATCCTAACTCATATTTCAAGTTGCTAGAGAATCGTATATGCTTGTATCCTGGTTTCACTCGGACAGGTTCATTTGCGAGGACTTGGAGATTGGAGCAACTGCTAGGACAAGCAATTGAATCGAAGGCCATCTAGATCTCTTCCATTTCTTACAGCAATATAATCTTGAGATATTTGTTTAGATCTAGGAATTCAAGGTAGCATTTTTTATCTTTTTGTCTTAATTTAGAGTCATTTAAAGTCTACTTTAACGTAAGAGAGTTTCTACCTATCCGTAGGAAGAAATTTCTACAACAAAAACTAGCGACCATACTGGGGAGCTTGAATCCATTTTCTTTGCTTGTGAAGTTTGATTTCAATTTCACTCATTGATTGTAAGAATTGGGTTCTTTCACCCTCATTCACTTCCCTATTCTCTGCATTAGACTTCTGTTAAAGATCAGTAAGTCCTCTGGGTTGGCAAACCCTTGAAAAGTCAAAATATTTTCTCAAATTTCTTCCTCTTTCCCTCTGTTCACACTACCGCGCCCCCATAACTTCCTACAAAGCAGTAGTACCATGCCTTAACCACTATCTAGAGCGCGGTAGTCTAACAATACCATGCCTTAACCATTGTATAGAGCGCGTAAGTCTATCAGTACTGCTCCCAGGTGGCCTGTAGGCCTACGGTAGTTCCTGGAAAGTGTGATATTCCAAAGGTTTGTTTGGTTTGGCATAATTTGGATTGATTAGATTGGATTTGAAAAACTTGGGACATCCTTGTATTTCGAAGTCATTTTCTTGGGTTTTGCGCTTTGTTTCCTTTGCATCTTTAGCTATTTATTGGTCGTTGGAATAGATCGATCCCTTGTTTCCATTTTTTTTGTTCAAAGGAAAGCTTCATTTTGTCACTCTTTTGCTATATTCATTAAATTGGAAAACATAAGCATTCTTCTTGCTTTAATTTAATCATTTGACATTCTTGGTCTTACATTCATGAGAAGAAGAAAGGCTTGTTTCATATTTATGTGCATTTGAGTTAGACAATATTATTAGGTGCTTCTCTTTGTCTTGCTTTTGATTGGAAGCGTTTGTGGAGTCATTCTTTCCATAGATTAGATGTGTCTTTTTCAAGTGTAAAGAGATAGGAAACATATTATAATTATTACATTTGGTGTTCATAGAAAGAAATTTTTTATTGCTTTGGGTTAGTTTTGGGTACATCTTTTACCTCTTTTTATCATTTTGAAAGAAATAAAATTGCATTTGCATTGGGTTGTACATATTGGGAATGGAAATAATTCTTCCTTACATTAGCTAGTGTTCATCGAAGAGAAAGGCTCATTTTGATTCATCTTCATTTGCATGGTTTGAGTCGTCACAAGACCATCAAGTTTCACTTCCATAACCCGATTGTAAAAGACAGCCTCTAAAATTAATCTCCCTAACTAAACCAATATTAACATCACTTGAGGAAATCAAAAGAATTTGGTAGTTAGGTAGGACACTGGGGATAGGCATCAAAATAATTCCCCCTTGTCATTTTTCATCTGAGACATAGTTGTTGTCTTTAGGGAACTAAAATGTCTAGTATTTGTTGACACGGTCATACACCAGTTTGTGGAGGGGCCTCCTGACTGTTTCACACTTTCAGGGGTTAAACCGCCGCGAGATTGAGAACCGGACGGACTCTGTGGAATGCCGCACTCCACTTAGCCCTAAGGAAACATCAATCATTGTCTTCCTTGTATTCATAGTAATGCAAGGGTAATAAGGGAGAAGCACTGAAAACCTTTTCCAACGTGTCATGAACGAGGTAGCTTAGTGACTTTTCTTCTAGGGCTCTTTACCTAAAATCCCTTTCAGTAGAGGGATATCCTTCCATTATTGGTCTCTCATTTTGTATTGTTCGACTTGGATTTCATCACCTTGCAAAGAATACAATTTGTTGAGTTCTCTAGCTTTTAGTTAGGAGGTTTTGCTTGCTATCTTGTAGAGGGTCTTTTTCTTTGTAGGGCTGCTTGTTGGCATTCTGGCCATTTTTTTGTACAGCTCACTTACTGTGGCAGTGGCCTCAGTATAGTTTTTTGAGCTTGCTCTTTTGGCCTGTGAGCCTTGTCTTTTGCTAGCTCCCCTTTCGCACGCTCAGTTGCCTGAGGGTTTTTGAGTTCTTTTTAACAAGACTTCGTCCACATCACTTAGTTTTGTTTCATGGAGAATCCACCTCCATGAACCCGTGATCCTGCTGGGACTACCAATCCAAAGACCCCTTTTCAAGGGGTACCTTTTGCTTTTCCTCCAGTTGGAGATATTGGTCCTCCCTTTATTGCCACGTTAAATCTTCCTGGATTAACCATAGGATTAGCGGTATGGTTATTCAATCCGGTAATTCCGATTGCGCCCAATGTTTCGAATGTTAACTCTCCACCACGAGAGAGTCAATCCCAAACTAATCCTTCCCCTTCTTCGTTGGATGAATCTTCTTCCATTCCTTCTTCCTCACCTGATCAAAGCAATAGTGTTAGTAATCGGGAGGATAAGAAGAAGAAGAAAAGGAAAGTTAAGAAGAAGAAGGATAAAGAAGAGACCAAGCATAAACCGGTTTCCCCTAATGGCACTCATTCTATGAAAACATCTTGTAAGCCCAAGTTCCCTTGCAAACTATGCAAGGTACATCACCTTCTCAAGGATTGCCCCGATCTTTCTCGTGTATCCGAAGTGTGGTCTAAAAAACCCAAACCACTTGTATCATCGACCTCTGACCATCATGTCGATGACACTCCCTCAACCAGTGACCCCTTGGTGAAAGGTCGAAAGGGTAAAGTCCTATATCCCTGTTTGATATGCAAGGGTATGCAACGTACTTTCCTTTGTCCAAGCATGGATGAAGCTTCACGATGGTTGGAAGATATTACTAGTTCTCAACTGGTGCTTCCAACAAACGATAGTAAGTTATCCCTCGACCCCCCATTGGTTGGCTAAGTGATCAATTCAGTTTCATCTGTAATTGATCCCACTCTCCCTTTCGAGAGCGAAGTGATTGAGTCGTTGTCATCTCCACTCGATCCTGCTCTTTCATTGAAGAAAGTCCAAACTAAAGCAGTCATCTTGGAACAATCTTCGTCTCATTCTTATCTTCCAAGCGAGAGTGAATTAGAAACCACTAATGTTTTCCTTATCGGTTCAGAATGTCCTCGGCAAGGGGAAACCCTGTCCGTTTTTGCGAGACCCCCTTCAAGTACTGAGGTCATTTCCTTTGATTGGAATGGTCTAATAGAATATTGTCTTCCTTCGAGTGTTCCTTTTCAAATATCTGTAGGAGTTTCTGATAAATAAATTTTTCGTACGATAGTTGATGAAGGAGCTTCTATTAGTATTCTATCCTCAACTGCTTGGAAAGCCTTAGGTTCTCCTCGACTTGTGCCCATCACTGACCAGATACTAGCTTTCAATAGAAGGCCTACTAGACCTTTAGGGTCCCTTCCTCAGTTACCTATCACTTTGGGAGGGAAAACTGTCTGTATTGATGTCATGGTCATCCAAGGTCCCTTAGATTTTAATCTACTCCTTGGACGTGATTACATCTATGCAATGAAGGATGTAGTGTTCTCACTTTGTCGAGTGATGTATTTTCCCCATCATGGGAATGTTGTGATCATCGATCAGCTTTCCTTTGTGACACCCACTCATCGCATGACTCCTAGTCACTAGACTTACCTAAATGTTCCACATGTTTTAGTGGTTTCTTCCCCCTAGGGGGGAACGCTTGGAGCAAAGTTCTATTCCGGTGTCAAGCTCGTTAAAAAATGAAACCATTTTCTCAAGCATAGTCTACTTTTGGTTTTAAGCTTGTGTAAAAATGAAACCAACCATCATTTCAAGCATAGTTTAATTTTGGTTTTAAGCTTGTGTAAAAATGAAACCAACCATCATTATGAGCATAGTTCCCTTTCTATGTCAAGCTCGTTAAAAAATGAAATAGGTTCCCATGAGCATAGTTTATTCTGTGTTTCAATCTAATTAAAAAATGAAACCAACCCTCAAGCACAGTTTACTTTTGGTTTTAAGCTTGTGTAAAAGCAAAACCAATCCCAAGCATAGTTTACGTTTGGTTTCAAGCTTGCGTAAAAATGAAACTACCTTCGAGCATAATTTCTTTTTGTTTTAAGCTCATTAAAAAATAAAAAGGACCCTTTCAAGCATTGTTATTATCTATTTCAAGCTTGTGTAAAAATGAAATAGATCTCCCTTCCATTTGTTCAAGTCTCTCGCTCGAGTTAGGATTTGAACCTTCATTTCATTTGCCTGGGTCACTTGGTCCTGGTTCTCCCTACCCCCCCTGGTGAACACATTCAGATTAGTAGCCAGTATTTTTGGGTAAGAAAGAAGAGTAGTCAGACGAAACGAATCTTGGGGGGCGTGTTTTTCCGTTAGAAATCATGCTAGGGGCATTTACCAACCTCTGGTCATCATGTTGGGAAGGAACGTGTCAATGGGCCTTAACCATGAGCAAAGTTTACCATTGGCTTCAAGCTCATTAAAAAATGAAACCAGTAGTCTGAGCAAAGTTCTACTCTTGTGTCAAGCTCATTAAAAAATGAAACAAACCCTTTCCCTTTGAGTCGAGTCTCCTCGTAGACTTAGTACCTAAACCTTCTTTTCACCCGCCTATACCTTAGGCGAATGAAATGAAGCTTGGGGGCATGTCTTCAACCTCTGGAAGTTACGTTGAAGTCAACTCGATCGCCTGTCCACACCGTGTTGGAGCTAAGTCATTTACTTCTAGCAATCATGGTGGGGGCATGTACCAACCTTTGGATTTCATGACGGGAAGAAGTTCACCATTGGGAACATTTTCGAGCATACTTTCCTTTTTAGGTTTCGAGCTCATTAAACCATGAAAATTATCCTGAGCATAGTTCATTTTCCGTTACAAGCTCGTTAAAAAAATGAGCAGACATCATGAGCATTCTTCCAACCTATCTTCGAGCTCGTTAAAAACAGTAAGATGGTGTTTGAGCTTACTTTTCACTTTTTCGTGCTCTGGTTAAAAACATGAAAAGTGGTTTGAGCTTACTTTTTCCTTTTTCGTGCTCTGGATCCAAACATGAAAAATATTCCGAGTGCTTTTGATACCATTATCGTGCTCGTTAAACAATTGAAGTAAAAAGGTGTGTCTAATGAGTATAGGTTTATCACTTTATCTGGCCTCGCTAGACTATTTACGGAAAAGGAATTGTGCCAAGTTTACTTTTCCTTTGTCGTACTCGGTCATCAACCATGAAAAAGTTGTACATGGAGTCCTCTTTAAGCTCTTTTCAGAATCCTAAAATAGGAAAAGATGGCCAAGCAAAATTGATTCGTTCAAGCTTGTAAAAGGATTTGAATGATCGTCTCCCTAGTGATAGTTTACCCCTTTTTCGGACTAAGGGGCACTACTTACGAAAAAGGAATACTCCAGCCAATCATGAATGGAAGATTCCTCTCCCGCATTGTTTTACCCTTTTTCGAGCAATGAGGCTAACCTTACGAAAAAGGACTGTTGGAGTCTTCTTTAGTTCTTTTCAGACTCTCTAAACATGAAATGACGACCGAGTTTTCCTTCCTTGGACTCGTTAAAATTCAACATCGAAGGGCCCACTTTGGTATGAACCCCTCCTTTCTCAGGTTCAAAAGATATGTGAGATTGGACTCATCTAGGAGATGAGCTATACCGAGCATCTGTTATCGTCCTCAAGCTCGTAAAAAAACAAAGAGGTACTCGTCCATCATGTCAGGGGAAAATGGGAAAATGAGTCAAGTTTACCTTGTTGGTAGCTTGTGAGTTGTCACCTTTGAACATGGCATGCATCCTCACCTTGTCTGTTTTGGGTAGTCAATCTTGCTGATAATGTCATCATTATGATCATGCATCCTCATTATTGCTATGAGTTCACACTTCCTATGGTTCTGTCTGTTCAAGTAGTCCTTGCTTCCAAGATCTGTTTCATGCCATTATATGTTCAAAGGGTTACTACTTTGAGTCCACCTCCACTTTATGTCAAACCTTCCCTTTGTGTCAATACATATTCTATTATTTCATCGGTCCATACTATCTCTCGTTCTGATTTCGTGTCGATGATGTGGGAATCATTATGGCCCACCTTCGACGAGTCTATTCCTGTCGACACCAAATCACTATCTAGGAATTAGGCTTAGGAGTCAACCACTAGTACCTTGGTACCTGCATGCCTCAATGGCAGGTTTCCTCATGTTTGACAGTGGGTTTTCATCATTGACCTCTAATTGAATGATCTCTCGGATGCTTGACATCAACTTCTTTATTCGCATTTTGTTGAGATGTACTATAGATACCTTGGGGATCATTGTCATTATTGACGATTTCCCTCGCATTTGTTAATGGTTCACATCATTGACCGGTAATCAAATGGTTTCTACCATGTTCAACTTCAACACCTTGTAATCACATGGCTATATTTGTATTGTTTGCGATCGGGTAGAATACCCTGGACACCCTTTTGTATTTTGATTACATCCAAGTTGCAATGGACATTTTTATGTATTGTCACACAGATCCACTTATGTATTGGTCGTGGCTGTGCCATTATTGTCTCATGGATCTACGCTTGTTCATAGTAGCCATGATTTGTCTACAGTTTATATCATCTCAGTACTCATGGATCTACAATGTATTTGTCGGTAGCCATGCTTTGAGTCATTTGTATCCGAGCAATGGAATGCCTGCCTCGGTGGTATATCTAACATTTTGTTTATGTTTCAGCTCCTTGTTGCTCCCATCGATGCTATCTCTGAACCATATTTGTAAAGTCTTTCGACCATCAGTCTCTTCTAACCTCACACTTTAGGGGGCATCTGTTATACCTCAATATTACACATTATGTATTAGTGTCGCATCCTTGCACTAGGAACCTAAATGACAGTTTCCCTTAAAGATCATCTGAACATCCAGAGTCAAAACCATTGACTGAACATTGAAAGCAAAACCTTTTTTTGCCATCTTCCAACCCAACTTAGCCTTGTTTGTGAGAACTACCGCTCCCTACACATCTACAGGGGCGCGGTAGTCAACACTACCATGCTTTGCTCCTTCTCTAGGGCGCGGTACTACCGCGTTATGCTCAGTGTTAGAGGCGCAGTAGTCTGAAATTAGCCTTTTTGCCTTGGATTTTGGGATCTCAACCTTCGAGGAGATTTTATTGGGATTACAATCTTTGGTTCGATCCTAGCTCCTTCTTTGTTTAGTTGGCCTGATCCACTTAACCCTCCATATATCCACACTTCTCTCTTATTGGTTAACCTTCCCATGTGCTATAAGAGAGAAACTTTCCATGAGCCAAAGGGAGGACTTTTGGGGCATCAAACCTATGATCTGTGGACTTCTGCAGAGATATCTAGAGGAAGCACTTGGAGCTAGAGGATTGGCTTGGATAGCAAGCAACCTTTGTAAGCACTCTTCAAGTTGGTAATAAAACATAACTTGTCTTGTTTCCCAAATCATGTATGTTGATTTTGTTTCAATCATATGATTTGTATCTGTTATAGATTTAGATCCTAACTCATATTTCAAGTTGTTAAAGAATCGTATATGCTTGTATCTTGGTTTCACTCTGACAGGTTCATTCGCGAGGACTTGGAGATTAGAGAAACTGCTAGGACAAGCAATTTAATCGAAGGTCAGCTAGATTTGTTCCATTTCTTACAGCAATATAATATTGAGATATTTGTTTAGATCTAGGAATTCAAGGTAGCATTTGTTATCTTTTTGTCTTAATTTAGAGTCAGTTAAACTCTACTTTAACCTAAGAGAGTTTCTACCTATCCGTAGGGAGAAATTTCTACAACACAAATATTACATCTAGTTGGGCCCATAGCTCTATTGTAGATTCAACAGAATCAATGAAGAGGTTCATCATGCAACGAGACATAGCAAACATCATTGTTGCATAGCCACTGTCACCTTTATTTAACCAGTCATTCTCTTCTTCAGAGGATTCGAACTCTCTTTCAAAACAATAATCAAAGAGATCATGGGTCTTCAAATATGATATCAGTTTTTGTTTCCATTCATCATAGTTGAATGGAGAAAGAGGTGGGATTTCTTCTGAATTCATGAAGTTGTAGAAGACCTTCAAAAACAATAGAAAAGTATGCAAGTGCTACTGCTGCAAAAATGCAGAAACTGCTGCACTCGAAATCTTGATAATAACCTGCAAAAAACTCTCAGGAATGGAGATAAACAATACTCTCAACATGCTATGATACCATGTGAAAATACTCACAGCAGATCTAAGAGCTGATGTATACCTCACAATGAAAGAATTTAGGAATACGATTAAGAGTGAATAATGAGAGAGCAAAAGAATAATACAGTAGAACTCGGATAGAAGCAAAATAACTTCACACACACTAATTCATTAATCACAATATGGACCAATAAATAGTACAATGCATGAGGATTCGAATGCCAAGGTGGAAATTCGAATTATCCTTCATGGAGTGATCAAAATATCACTGGAGTGTCATCGGAGCACAACTAGAAGTCTTCATCATCATCAGTGGAGTCAACAATGCTCAAGTAACTGTCAACCATCAGTCAAACAGAGTCTAACTAAGTGTGGTAGGTGTAATTGAGTGTAATTGGAACTAACTAAATGAAGGAGGCTCAGTGGAGGGAACATGAGGAGCTAATTGGAGTCAAAATGGGCAGTCTATTCTCACTCGAGGTCAATCAGAGTGATACAGTGAGTTGAGAGTCAGTCTTTCCTTAAATCAAGGAAAGAACTAAAGATAATTGAAGTTCAACTGAGTGGTAGGTGAGAGAGGATGAGTGGCTTCCTAAAATCAAGGAATAAGGGCACACTAAGCTCTAGGAGGGATAAAACTGATTAGTAAGAATCTCTCGGGGCTAGCTAGCTGAGGGCTAGGTGCTAGGACTGATGACTGGGATGCATGCAATCATGCATGCATAATGTATGCTGCATGCAGAAATGCATGCAAGATTTAAAATGCAAATAATGAAAATGCTGGTAGGACTAGGATGGAGTATAGGAATATCCTAACAGGAAGAACCCCAAGAAGGTATTTCCAAGTAGTGAAAGCAAAGAAAAGAAATCTTGGAGATTATCCACTCTGATGTATGCAGACCAATGTCATCCAATTCCCTAAGTGGGTATGTATATTATGTTTCATTCATTGATGATTTCTCTAGGAAGACTTGGGTTTATTTCTTGAAGAATAAAGATGAAGTGTTTGTAATTTCAAGGAATTCAAAGCCTTGTTAGCAAATCAAACTGATAAGTATATCAAGACCTTTAGTTCGACAATGGCGGAGAATTTACTTCAGTATATTTCAAGAAGTTATGCAGTGATTAAGGGATTAAGAGAGAGTTGACCACTCCTTACAATCCACAACAGAATGGGGTTGTAGAAAGGAACAATAGAACTATCATGGAAGCAACACGGGCAATGCTTCATGACCAAGATCTACGTATGCATCTATGGGCGGAAGCAGCTAGAACACCTGTATATGTGCAGAACAGAACACCCCACAAGATACCTTACAACAAAACACTAGAAGAAGTTTTCTCAGGTAAGAAACCTGAAGCTAGCCATCTCGAGATATTTGGCTATCCAGTATACACACACATTCCAAAGGAAAAGAGGACAAAGATAGATCCTTCAGGAAAGAAGGGCATCTTTTTGGGTTATAGTGAAAGCTCAAAGGCATACATAATCTACTTTCCAGGGTTCAAGAAGATTGACATCAGCAGGGATGTAACATTTGATGAAAACTCAACATACATCAAATCAAGGAAGACACCTATTGAAGACAATGAAGAACCAAAGGTAATCAGATTTCAAGACACCATTATGAATGAAGCAATTCCAGAAGAAGATCATGAAATTGAAGATCCACAAGAACCTGTAGATCCACCCCATGAGAAGAACTCTCACAAGAGGAAACCTGCATG
Organism: Larix kaempferi; assembly: GCA_027924585.1. Taxonomy (NCBI): domain Eukaryota; kingdom Viridiplantae; phylum Streptophyta; class Pinopsida; order Pinales; family Pinaceae; genus Larix; species Larix kaempferi. The sequence continues at coordinate 18,047,269 of BSBM01000858.1, read as the reverse complement.
GGCTAGAGAGCTCATCCAAGATGCAGAAAGGTATGGTATTCCAGAAGAAGAACATAGAGAAAGGAAAAGGACAAGGTCACACACCAGCTATGTTGCCTTGCTCTGTGATATTATGAACAAAGAACCTTCCAGGTATGAGGAATTAGCAGAAAATAAAGAATGGAAGGATGCCATGGTCGAGGAATACCAGTCGATCATGAAGAATGATGTTTGGGATGTGGTCTCAAGACCAGAAGGGAAGTCTGTTGTGACTTCCAAGTGGATCTATAAGATCAAGCATGCTGTAGATGGTAGTATAGAGAAATACAAGGCGAGGTTTGTAGCTTATGGTTTCTCCCAGAAAGAGGGGATAGACTATGAAGATACATTTTCTCCTGTATCCAAATACACTTCCATCAGAACAGTACTTTCTCTAGCTGCAGTGATGAAATGAAAGATACACCAGATGGATGTCAAGACAACTTTCTTGAATGGTGTAGTCGAAGAGGAAGTGTATGTGGAGTAGCTAGTTGGTTTTGAGACACATGACAGGGAGTCATATGTGTGGAGATTGAAGAAAGTCTTGTATGGCTTGAAGCAAGCTCGTAGGAATTGGTATGGTAGGATAAACAACTTTCTATCCATTTTGGGATTTAACAAGAGTAAAGAGGATTCCAAACTTTACTACAAGGTTGAGGAATGCAATCCAGTGATACTACTATTGTATGTGGATGACCTGTTTGTTACAGGAGAGGATAGGTTGATTGCCGACACCAAGAGGAAGCTTGCTGCCGAGTTTGAGATGAAGGAATTGGGCATGATGCACTAATTTCTAGGCATGGAGGTGTTGCAGAGTGCAAATGGAATCTTCCTTGGACAAGGGAAGTATGTATTATATATCCTGAAGCGGTTCGGGATGATGGACTGCAAGGCCATGGCCACACCTATGGCATCAAACCTGAAGCTTCTATGTGATGCTTCATCTGAGCTGGTTGATGTCATGGTGTATCATCAGATGATTGGGTCCTTGATGTAACTGATGAACACAAGACCGGATATTTGCTTTGCGGTGAACACATTGATCCAATTCCTGAGGAATCCTAGAGGTGTTCACCTGGTTGCTGTAAAGGATATTTTGAGGTACCTGAAGGGTACGGTTGATTATGGGCTCAAGTATGATGCAAATAAAAAGTTTAACCTATAGATTTTTGTTGATTTAGATTGGGTAGGCGTTGTTGTAGATAGGAAGAGCACTTCGGGGTGTTGCTTCAGTATGGGATCAGGTGTGATCTCTTGGTTTAGTAGGAAGCAGTCCTGCGTAGCACTGAGTTCAGCCGAAGCAGAGTATGTCGCAGCTTGTTCGGCTAGTTGTGAGGCAGTATGGCTGAGGAAGCTACTGTTTGAGTTATTTGATATCCCATTGGATGCTACCTGTATCTATTATGACAACAAGAGTTGTGTGAAGTGGTGTGAGAACCCGATGTTCCATGATAGGTCGAAGCACATTGAGATCAAATATCACTATATCAGGGATATGGTGCAGAGAGGAGCAGTGAAGCTCTTGTATGTTGCGATGGATGAGTGGGTTGCAGATGTGTTGAAGAAACCACTAACTAGAGTGAAGTTTTAATACTTCAGAGAGAGGATTGGTGTTCTTTAGATTGAAGATGCTTCGAGGAAGAAGTGATGGAACACATTTGCAGGAGCCATTTCAAGCATGGTGATAGGAGGAACCTTTCCATGGTTGTGGATGTAAGTGTTGTGTGATAAGCATCAGGACGATGCTCCAATAACTGCTATGTATGATGATCAGGATGATCATGTGTGATGATATGCACTAGGTGGATGCTTTGTATGATCAATTTGATTATACGGTGATGATGAGTATCAAGACGATGCTCCAGATGATGTGCATCAAAACGATGCAATGACGATGATCAAGATGATCATGCGATGATGATATGCATCAGGACGATGTTGTGACAATGATCAGGATGATCATGTGATGATGTGCATCAGGACGATGTACGGTATGATGATGAACAGTATGATCATGAGTATCAGGATGATACTTTGTGGCCGTGGATAGGTTGTGCGATAAGAATATAATATTTCCTTGGGAGATTTGCAGATACTCTTGCGAGGTTTTTCCTATGCCATGTAATAATTCCTTGGGAGATGTCGCAAATGCTCTTTCAAGGTTTATCTTTGGAAGTACATGTAATATTTCCCTGGGAGATCCGATAGGTTGAGTAGTACGCTCATAATTAGTCCTTGGATGTTCTTTTGAGGTTTTGTCATGAGGACATATAATATTGCCATGGGAGATTTGATAGGTTGAGTAGTATGCTCGTAATCAGTCCTGGGATGCTCTTTCGAGGTTTTGTCCTGTGGCATATAATATTTCCCTAGGAGATCCGATAGGTTGAGAAGTACGCTTGTAATCAGTCGTAGGATGGTATTTCAAGGTTTTTCCATGACCACATGCAATATTGCCCTGGGAGATCCAATAGGTTGAGCTGTGTGATTGTAATCAGTCCTGGGATGCTCTTTCGAGGTTTTGTGGTGGTCACATATAATATTTCCCTAGGAGATCCAATAGGTTGAGTAGTAAGCTCGTAATTAGTCCTGGGTTTCTCTTTCAAGGTTTTGTGACACACGTAATTAGTCTTGAGGATTCCACAGTATGGCTAGAGATGATGAAGACCTGCAGGAGGCTAGGCCTACATCTAGCATGAAAAAGGGTTGGCTCTGTAGAACTTCCTATGACGAGAAGAATTCAGAGATAGCCCAATGATCGAGATGTCAAGTACAGAAACAGTGATGATGATGATGCAATGTGATCTAGTGATGATGATCCAGCTCCAAAATTGAAGACTTGCGCCAATATGTATTGATGACCTGTGTCTAGAGAATACCTTCCTAGTTAAGAGGGAGTGTTGATGTATTTGTAAATTCGGAAGATATTCACTTGTATATTACATTTGCACTTTATTGTATATCCAACAGAGATGTATTATTCCTCTAATTGGAAATGTCATCATTTGTATTTGCAAGTGTCACAAGTTACATTGTAGGTGTCATCATTTGTATTGATGGGTTATTAGACCACCAATGTGGGGTCGACCCTAGTTAGGTGATGTGGTTGGGTTATTAGGATTCCTTAGGAAGTCGGCCTTGTTGGATTATTGGAAGGTCAAGTCAATGTATAAATAGAGGGTGTGCCTCTCTCATTCTATTCATTCACTCACTTCTCAAGCTCGCATAGCTAAGAGAGAAAGTGGCGCACATGTGGAGGAGGAGGAGTATCTTCTAGAGACACCTCTTTGGGTTGATCCTTATGATATTTATATTGGGGCTTATTCTATCTTTGAGGAATTTGCGGGGTTTTTCACCTTCTTGATTTTCCTCAAGGAAACTCTGTGTCTCTTGTGTGCTTGTGTTATTATGTCTATGATTGATATGTTGTAGATATGTTGTACATGTTATTCTCTTAGTGATCCTGAATGATAATGGAATGAAATTATCAAAAAATTAACATGGGCCATTGACTTCATGGAATGTAACCCTCCTTCAGGAAGTGGCCATAAGTACATCATTGTGGCCATCGACTACTTTACCAAATGGACTGAGGCCATGCCTACCTTCAATTGCAAAGCTGACACTGTAGCCTGCTTCTTTTTTAACAATGTCATCACTCATTTTGGAGTCCCTAAGCAACTCGTCTCTGACCATGGCTCACATTTCGAAGGCTCTATCTAGAAAGAGTTATCAACTCTCCTCAAATTCAAACATAAATATGCCTCTGCCTACTACCCCCAAGGGAACGGCCAATTCGAGGCCATTAACAAAATCTTGAACACAATCCTTCAACGCACCATTGACTGACATAAGTCCAATTGGAATCATATGATTTTTCCCACACTATGGCCTTATTGTGCATCTACTAAGACCTCCACTAATTTTACCCCTTTTCATTTGGTCCACGGAGTAGAATTTGTGCTCCCCATCAACTATCAAATCCCATCATTATACATCGCTATCGAAATCCTCCTGGACACCTCACCGCTCGAGCAACACTTAATTATATTGGAGTAGGAGGATGAATACCATCACATAGCCCTTCAAACCATTGAGGCCATGAAGAGCCGCTCTAAATCCCATTAGGATAAGCATGTTCACCCACGCGCCTTCCATGAAGGAGACCTTGTACTCGTTTATGACCAAGCCCATTATAAAACAAGTAAAGGAAAGTTTGAATCCATGTGGCAAGGCCCATACATTGTACACACCTGCCTTGGACATGGGGCATACATTCTGACCGATTCAAAAGGAAACCCCCTTTGCAACCCCTGCAATGGGTTGTACCTCAAATGCTTTTACCGTTAGCACTTTTTGGACATAGCAGTCCATGTTGTATAGTTTTGTTTCTTTTCTTTCTTTCATCATCTAAGACCTTACATTTTGTTTTCCCTACATTACCATAGATGGATCTTGTCCCACTTTACTATGTTAGCTTTTCCGATGGTGCAAGTTGTTGATCTCCAATCTCGCTTCCGTGGCTTGGGTACTCTATTCCCCCTCACATGACTTGATTCATCTCGACTGAGTGTGCATATGTGCTGCTACTAATAACCAGGATAAGTACGATGCTATGACCGGTCTCCTGACTTCTTCCCTCCATATGGGTATAAGTCACCTTCGTTTGTTCCTAGACTCCCAGCTTCTTATCGCCCAACTCAACAATTGTTACCAGGTACACGATCCTTGCTTCTTTAGAAATTTCCTGTGCACTAAACAAATGATCAAACAATTTGAATCCATTACATTCACTCATGTCCCAAGAAATCAAAACAGTGTGGCAAATCAAATGGATAACAACATTCTAGATTGGCACATCGACCACACCATGTAGGAAATTATCCACAAATCATCATAACATCATATAGGCATCTAAAAATCATAGAAACAACAAAAAGAATCCATCATAATACTGCATCCATGTGCATATCAACAACATAACAATTGCAGTGACATGCAACAAAAAAAACAAACAACGCCAAATGTACATCCACATGCATACGAGACTATCATCAAAAAATGCATCCATGTGCATGCATATATACCATATCGCCATACAATGTCATGAGTGCTCTAAGCACCCAACTATACAAAACATACATCGAGGATCCCCAATAGCATCCTGTCCATAAGATATAATCTGTATAGGAAAAAAAAATTCCCCACATGCTCATCAGCATTGGGGGAAACCCACGAACTATCTAATAAGAGTCTTCCCCTCGGTCCGTGTCCTCGTCGTCACCTGCAACCTCTGCCTCCATGGTCGGCTCATCCTCTCCTCGCTCCTCCTCCGGCTCCTATGGATCCTTGTCATCAAACTCAAGAGCATCCAACAGGTCTTGAGCCTTCCTCTCCTCCGCCAATACAACAACCCACCTCAAGATAGCCCTCAACTCCCATGGAACATCGTAGCAAGTATCCAACAGCTCTTGGTCTAAATCCCGCCAACCCTCGTCTGCTACCCTGACTAGAAATTGATCAAAGCTAACCCGTAAGGACTCTAGTGTCACATAGTCATCACGTCACCGTACCTCCCCTCGATCAGGTGAGGCTTCCCTCACCACGTGACCCTTGCGGTCCCGATGCCCCTGTGGTGGATGTGGTCCCACATATGCAAGAACAAACACCATAAAGGTCATCATCATCAAACATCTCTAGCTGTCATCATAAACTACCAAGTAAAAATACAACATTATATGCTAAGAAAAAACCAAAATGCATATGTACCATCTGCCCCCCAGACTTGTCCAGGAGGCTGCAATAGCTTAGGATCCCCCCAGTAGCCCATAGCTCGGTATGGGTAGTAATCGATCAGGACAAGCATCTGCATCCATTTCCTAAACAAATCTACAGTAAAATATCGGCCAACGACCCCACCACCACCGTGGACCATCCTCTCCCCCCATCACACCATCCACGGCTCTGTCTGTCCTCCATATCGGATTGGCACGCGAGGCCGCAGCATGGGAACGCACTCAAAAAAGAAATAATACAAAAAAGAACCATAGCAGAAATCCCCTTTGATCTACCCCACCATGCTCAGCTCCCATTGAACAATGGCAAGGTACATCTGATCCCATGCATAGTAGGTCACTGCTAACACTCGCTCAATCAACATCATCTTCCCTCCCAACACTTGGTGGGGCGACTACAATCCAAATACATGTACCACACATGCCGCGATCGCTCGGGTCTCCGGCTCCTGGAAATCACACACCAATAGTGCATTTTTATGCACAAGCGACCCTAGATAACAATGCCTCTCTAGCATCTCCTCCATATCCACGTCCCCCAACCTCCTAGGCCGAGTATCCACCATCCTACCCAAACAGGGAAATCCAGTAAAAAAAAACACATATGATAGGGTGAGATCCAATCTCTCACCCTGGATCATGAACGCCTCAATGTCTGGGTCCCAAAAACCGACTAGCTTGTTCAGCAACAGAGATGGTGAATGCATAAGGGGCACCTACAAAAAATTCAACAGTCCGCAGAGTGCTAAAGTCCCCTACACACGATGATCCTGTCGGATGACTCTAGAAAGGTCCTCTGGCATCTCTCTCTCTCTCCATATCACCTTCGGCATCCTTCCAACCACACAATGAAATCTCATTAGAACCACATAAAACACTTCATCGACCCCCTTCGGATCAGTGCACCGACCACATGGCACCATGACACGCATTCCGAGGTGACTAAACTCCACATGTGTTCTCTGGAGCACGCTTTCTCCTCGAAAAGTGCACTTCCAAAGAGAAACTGTGGGGCCCACAGTCGCACTCCAAAGAGCGGCTGTGGGGGGCACAGTCACACTCTAAAAGCACGGCTATGGGAGCCACAGTCGCGCTCGAAAAGTGTTGTTGTGGGAGCCACAACCACGCTCTAAGAGTGCGGCTAACTCACCCAAAGCCGCTCTTCGGAGCATGCAACTCACCTTGAAACCCGCGCTTTACCTCGGTGGTCACCTAGTGTGACCGCTATATCTCCCCCAAGGACCAAATCCCCCCCCCCAAAACAAAATAATATCAAAGAGAAGGGCTAAGAAGGTTACCTGCAACTCACAAAATGAAAATCCACTGGTCGGTTATTCCGCAAATGCCAAATCACCCTTGGTTCACTTAATTCTCCTGTCAAACTCAACCAAGCAGATGACACATGTCACTTTGGGCCCACTTACTATTTATAGGCATTTGACCAATTCTTTTTTTAGCCATTCCGGGGTCATACGAGGTCCATTTTCCAAATCGTTTATATCACTGGATTTAGCACGACGAGACCTTCGCAGTGGTTGAGACCATTTCTCGATCTCACATGAGACTCTTTTGGGCATTTTTTAGCACCTCTTGTCGCCTTGATTTACGTGCCACATCGATCGTTATCAGTTTTAGAAATTCTTTATATTACCGGATTCACACACCCCTCATTGCTTCGATTTGCATGCCACATCAACCATTATCAATTTTTAGTGATTTTTATACCATCAGATTCAGTTTTCTGAACCCATGACGATGCTTGAGATCATTTCTCTCTCTCACAAAAAACCTTTTTCAACATTTCGGCCATACACCTTGCCTCCTCGATTTGCGTGCCACATCGGCCACCTTCATTTTTTACCAATTTTTGCATGACGGCCTATCCATGAGCCCTCCGCTCCATCCATACTATAGTTATTACATTATTTTTCCACCATTCATCAACCCGCAAGGAGGCCCCATCAGTGTCTCCCCCCCCCCCCCCACCACTGTTCTTGGTTCCCATACTTGTCCCTTGATTGAACACTTCCTCCTTGCTTTGCCATTACTTTTGTTCGGTATCATTTTACCCCTTTTTCGGGCCAAACAATTCCTTTACAAAAAATGCACTTAGGGAGTTTCTGTTAGGCTCTTTTCTGACTCCTAAAACAATGAAAAGATCGCTGAGCGATCTTGCTTCCTTTCATGCTCGCTAAAAGTAACTGAAAGGGCGTCTACCTGGTATAAGTTTAACCCTTTTCTGGACCTTGTAGACTAATTACGAAAAATGAATACTCTGGTCACATCAGCTAGAAGAGTTCTTCATTGCATCCTTTTATGCTTTTTGGGCCTTGGAGACTAACACAAGAAAAGGAACCCCCTTGGAGTCTACTTACTGCTTTCAAACTCTCTAAAATTGAAAGCAACCATGAGCACTCACCATCCTGGGCTCGTATAAATCCACACGATGGTACTTCTCCACCATTTCAGATTCTTCTTATCACTTTCGAACTCCTTAAAATTGAAAGCACTTACAAGCATGAACTGTCCTGGGCTCGTACCAATCCACACGACAATACCCCTTTGAGCACACTTCTATCCCTTCTTTGAGCTCCTTAAACCATGAAGAAGGCCCCAACAGTGCCTCTCGGTGCCAGAACAGCTCATATCGAGTCGCACTATTATGGAAGCTTCCCCAGTATGGTCTCCTTTGTTCAGAGTATTCTACGATGTGTCACCCTTAGAGTCTCCCGATATCATTCATCAGTATTTTCCCCATTTGAGTCTTCCCCATTGCAGTCACATACCCTTGGTCCCTTAAGTTACACTCCCTTCCCCCAAGTTAATTTCATATGCTTCCAGGTCAGCCATGCCATCATACTCTGAACAACGGAAGTTTGAGTCCCCCCCACCCTATGACCTCAATTTTTCACCACCCCCAAAGTATGTCAATCCCACCTTCAGTACTATCACCTTTTGGTTTTACACCTCATGCTCCTACCAAGGAAACATCATTACCTGGGTAGTTGCAAGTCTCCCTCTGTCGATGCCAGCCAATCTATTCTAGAGGATAGATCCAGAGGTCGTTGTTCCTTGGAATCATCACCATTAGTGGTGAGTGCCTATGGACCATTGTGAGAGGAGTCCTTAGTGCCTCTCCGAATGGTTGTTTCTCACGTGCTCGACTTCAACACCTTGATTGCACCGTTGAGATTCGTGCAGGGTATTGGTCCCTTCACTTGTCAGTCGAAGACCCTGGATGTCCACTGACTCTAGCACATTTGCGAGTCTGCTTTGGAACCCCCCAGTTGTATGTTCCTGCGGATATCTAAGTTGCGCTTGGTAACAGTATTCAGAATCACCCTTGTTATATGCTTCCTCAAATACCCCATTCAGATATAGTCCAGTGTACCATTGAGATTCTGACTCTTAGTCATTGAGTCCACCTAGTTCTCCGACACCTTCAGATCCAGGTGCTCATCAGTCCTTCTGGTGCCACATTTAGAGCGACTGTTGTCATTCCAGTGTATAAGTGCTTCAGATCAGTCATGGCAGGACGATGCATATATCCCATTTTTGTGTCCCCTCTGGACCATTATGATGTACATAACAATTCGCCCTATATTATTCAGGTCCCATTGGACCTCATTATTATTATTTTTGTATATCTTGATATGAGCATGGGTATGCCGGCCTAGTCCATATATCAAAGATTATTCCTCATTCACTTTCAGGCCATGTATGTTTAGTTTTTGTAGTTTGTATGGGGCCATTGTTCTAGTCTCCAATCAGTCTCTTCTCTCCTCCACACCCTAGGAAAAAGACAAATAAACTATGATGAGCTCCAGCCCTCACACATCAGGGGGCAATTTGTTAACACCCAAAAAATGCTCACTAGCTCATCTCTCTAGCCACATGACCCATTTGTCGATTTTTTCCACCATTTAGCCTCCAAAACCTAAAAACACCTTCAAATAGTAACCAAAAAGGACAAAATTAATTTTTTTCTCCTCGAAATAATTAAATTTCCTCCAAAAATGCCAAAAACCCTCCAAAAGGGCTCAAAATTCCCAAAAATCAATTAAAAATGGAATAAAAGTAAAAAATTAATTCAAAAAATGAAGAAAGAACGAAAAAGAAGGAAACATACCCTAAACCAATAACCTAAACCATGTGGTACCAAATACCATGGGTCAATACTCCACCACTCAAAAACCTATAAATAGGTGATTGAGGCCCCCTAATATTCATCCACAATCCAATCTAGCCTTATGTTGCCAAAATCACTCCCGAAACCCTAGCCATCCATTTTGAGCTACTTTTCACCACTTGAGTGCCCCTTTGACCAACCATTTTTAGCATTTGGAGAAGAGAAGGAGACCTTGGAGCATTGGAGCATCTCATCCCTACGGCTGCAAAAGCTCCATCAACCTTACTATTGAGGTAAAACTTCATCTAAAACTCCATTTTCATCTAATGAAAAGAAATAACTCTCTTTTATATTTGTGTTGCACGAAAAATCTATGAATGTTTACTGTTTATTGTCTTTTACTGCAGATTTATTTAATAAATTCCCATGCACATGCTTAGATTTAGTTTCTTATTTCTTTCATTTACTTTAGGTTTATTTTACTATCTTTGAACTGCTACTAAGGATTCCATTCTCCTTAGTAGGTGCTCATTTGCCCAAGCTAGGGTGAAAACCCTAGCTACACAACACTACCTTCTGTCCTATTCTTCTCTGTCATTTCCACTTGGTTTTTCTCAACTTATATGGCCAAAACAACTCTACTCCAAAGTAGGGTTTTCAGCTATCAACACAGGGTTTTCTAATAGGTTTCTGAGTATCTCACATGCTACAAATTTTCCATAGGGTTCAGACCAATGGATCCCCTGTTGGATTGACCTTCCCACACGAAAATAAGGGTGGATTCGGCACTCCAAATCGTGGTTCTTCAGAGAATCAAGATTTCCTTCTTTCTTCACTACTCGGCTCTCTGTTCTGTGTGTAAACTCCCTATGCTCGTGCCTAATGGAATGGGGATCAAGGAATATGAACTCCTAGGAGCAGGGTGACTTGTGGATCAAGGAAAAAGAGCCCCAATAACCTGCCATCCAAAAATTTGGGGTTTCCCACAAACCATCGACTTGATGAATAGTTTCTTCAACCACCTTCTGTAGCATGATTAAATGTTAGCAGGGAAGGTCAAAGGGGTTCTAAAGATGACATTTGGCAATCTATGGTCCAATCCCACAACCCCCTCACTTCTCCCTAGTGGATACACATGCCCCCCTATTATTAGTTTCCTCCATATCCAATTTTCTTGGTATTTTATTGAAATATTAACATTTACATCATTTACAATGTCCCATGGCTTAATAACACATGGATAACAGAATATAAACTATTTGCGTTCACATAAAAACCTAGAATCCACTAGCAGGGCCTTGTCCTTGAGATCCACGCTAGGAAAACATACATCGCATGTATACATTATTTACATTGAAAGCCAATATGTTCTAAGGGTCAAAATGGGGGTATTACATTTTCCTCCCCCTTAGAACAACACCGTCCTCAGTGTTTTCAAAACTGAACAAAAATGGGAATGCCTCTCTCATGGAATCCTCCAGCTCCCATGTAGCCTCCTCAGTATTACAACTCTGCAAATCCTTTCATGAACATGAGGATAAAGTGAATCTCAAAGATATTAGTGACCATCATGATAAGCTTCTGGAACTCAGAGATGTATGCTTCAGGAGTTCCGATTTGCTTCACATGTGCCAACTTTCTGAAAGTGATTTCAGGGTCTCTCCTATCAAACCTCTCTACTAGTCTCTTAGTGAAATTTTCATAGGAATTCACTTGATCATTTCCCAAGGTTCTCATGCCATAGAACACCGGATCATTTTCCTCTCCTTCCAAATGAAAATTTTCCATTATGATGGAATCCTTCTTAGCGATGGGATTCAATTGAAAGTAAGTATCTAGCTTCTGCACCCAATAGTTAGTGGTGCACTTTGAGGATCCATCAACGAAAGGTAATGAGATCTTGCCAATGGAATTTCCTAGCTCATAATTATGTGTTGTCAGCCTAAACCTCCTCTTAGATGATTTTTATACTGTGCTTCACACAAATATTTGAAAGGAAATGCCTTTATGAATTCTTCACTCAGTGTTTGGCATTCTACATACCAATCTTCCCATGAAGTAATTGATTCAGTCTGCACTTCATGAACTTTCTTGAGTTTCTCAATGAATCGAGGCATAGTAGGTCGAGGATTCTTTAATTCATATTTGAACTAATTAGGCCTATTATGAGGCCTAGTATTTGAAAAGATAGATCCACCAGGAACCTTTCTTTCTTCATTTTTAGAGCCATTGTTGCTCCCTTCTCCGTGTTTATTTCCTAGCTACTTAGCCAGTAATTATCCAGTGTCTTTCCTAGACTGAATGATGTTATAAGATATGTCATGTATCCCTTTAAACATACTTTGAAAAAAAATTCTGAACTCTTCCTTCTCATCCAAGTAAGACATATCCTTTCCTCCTTGCATTTTTTCCTCCAGTAGATTCCACCTCTTCTTCAACACGGTGTTCTTCAAGATTCTTTCCTTTGGGGAATGGAACTCTCTTAAGACTCATCACAGTTTTTCAAGTGAGGGTTTAGAGGAACATGATATGATAACACTATAACATCCTTGATCTGGTTGGGGAGTATATTATCTCAAAATTAAAACTTAGAACACAATTTTTCACAAGCTGAGACTAGTTAACAAAACTAGTATAAAAGAAGCTAGTCACGAGCACCAGTGGATTTTTCATCAGGGTTATGAATTTGAGATATTTAGGATCTGTAAAATGTATGGGTGAATGTGGAGAAACCAATGTATCAGGTTAAGGGATATATTTTGAGTCCTATGCACAAAGCACTGGATCCATTTACGTTTCAAACACCATCCAGGATGAAGTCTACTTTGAGGCTTTCTAGGCACACAAGCATATGAATACTAGACCCATATAAGTAGACATTAAGTTAAAAAAAATAATGGATATCCTTCCTTAACCCTATAATCAATAAGGGGACAAGAGATTATGAGAATGTGGGAGGTTCTGGTTGATTTTAGAGGCAAAAGAGGCAAGGGTGCTATGTTGGACTACTCAACTAGTAATTTTCCAAGTTCTCCCAAATAGGACGAGAGGCCTTTGAAATATCAGGTAAGGGGATGGAGGTTACTCAGTGATGTATTAATAATGTTATACAACCATCATAACTTAAATTGGAATAATAGAATTAATTTAATATAAAAAACTAGAAAACTAGTTAAAATTAAGTGCTCAGAGAGCTAGTCTTGAAAGAACTTAATATAACATCCTCTAAGGATTCCAAATTTATTTCATGAAGTATAATATGGTTCATAAATTAGCATAAAATCATATTCAAATCCAATTTAAGAACACTGGGAAGTAAATATAATTATTTTAAACTCAGACTTGTCAGAAATCCTCCAATACATAGGATTCTTACAATAATGAGAGGGCAAGACTGTTAGGAGTAGAAGAAGAGAGGAATGGATCACTTAGTTCTACAATAATGATGAATGAAGAGTAGAGGTATGCTCATGGAAGGTGCATAAAAATTTAGGGGTTTTTCAGAGGCACAATAGCTAGACTGGATCTTCATCCTCCGGGTGAATCCTCCTCAATAACGCACTCCAATTGCACTGGAATTGATGAACTCTCTGGATGCTTGAATTCTCAAATGGTAGGATGATATTATTCAATGGTATTATATTACTGGAATGTATATCAAACTCCAATAGCTCTAGATCAAGTCATGAACAAACTGGAACAAGCTCTGAATTTGTGTATTTCAACTGAATTTGGCAAGTGTGCCCGACTTAGCTTTTCTAGATGTTGCCTTCTTTTTAAAACTGGTTTCTTTTTGCACTTTCCTTCTTTCTGAATTTCCCGCTTTGTGCTTTTTCCTATTTTTTCTTGATTTTTCAAGTTTCTAGCCTTTTATGCTACCACCTTGCTTTTAGTTGACTTGTTGTTTCTAACTTCCCCATTTGAGTAGGTGAGGTCCACCTTTTCCTCATGCACACTCCTATCCATGTGAACATCGTTGCTTTCCAAAAAAAATAATTAATAATGATAAGAAATTAATTATAAAAATAATTAAAATTCAAAATATTAAAATTATTAATTACTATAGGCCTTGTACCAAAAATTCATCCCATTTAATTATCCTCAATTTAATTCTTCTTCCTAGACTCCTAGGGATTGGAGGGTCCAATTCTTGACCAAATGGCCACTAGGAAAGGAACATGAAAAAAACTTGCATGTTTTAAAGACCTACAGAGAACCTATTTCTCTTATGTATTTTAGAGAGTTCATCGAATTCAATGAAATAGTAGTGAGCATATGTGCATTGTTTGGTTTAGTATTTCGAGTCTACACACCACTAGTTTCATTGGTATTCCTTAAATTAAGAAAATTAACTTTAAAATGGGTGGTTAATATTAAATTAACCAAGATTTGATTTCCATATCACTAACAAGGTTATACTAGGGCCCTAGATTAGGATTGGAGAGTTAACACTCCCGTGACACAAGACTTTTGAAACTAGCATTGATTATTGATTGTTTAAATCCATTAGTAACACAGAACGCTTGTCGAGAAAGTGCATCTTAAACATGCATCAAGCATGAGGTAGATCTGGATAATTAAGGGAAATACCCCCCCTCTTGCTTGTTTAGTGGGACATGATCTCATCACAGATTCCAAGTAAGTGACAAGTCCTTAGCGTGACATCACTTTCTCGAGTGCCAGGTTATGAGAGTTGTCTTAGACTTACAACTATTCCTCCTGACCACCAATTGTGAAGTGGTAACCTTAGTTGTTGTTCATAGGATATCTCATAGGATATTGCAAGTGGGGGACACTTGCGGTACCTAAGACAAACTTTGAATATTTTAATCCTTAGAAAGGTGATTGGTCAAGAACCAATACTTTCACCTTTGCTGATTAAAGTTTATTGTAATTGTTTCTCATACCTTCTCTATTAGTAATTGTTTGAGGCTTGATATCCCTCAGGAGATACTAGTTTTGGAAGGCCCTCTAACCCATCTTTTCATTGATCTTTGGTTCTTTGGGAAAGTATATTTCTTCTTATATTCATAGGAATTTTTTTACTATGTGGACACTTTGCTTTTTGTTGAGTCTAGATTTCCTTTAGGATTATTTGATTATACTTTTTATTAAGTATATCACTATAAAAAAATCCTTCTATAAAAATATTCAAATTGGATACTCTCTAGATCCTCCAGTCATGGTGGTAGTGAGGTGAGTCACCGAAATTTGAAGGCCCCACTAAATAGTTGAGACGGATATAAAAACCACACCCTAGTGAATTGGAAACTGAACCAATTCTAGATTCAATTAACAGTAATAGAGAAGAACAACATCAAACAAACACTATATATTCACTATCACACAATGAAGAGAATACATAAATAGTTGATGATTATGCTCCATTTGAAATTGAAAAATAAGAGAATGAAACAACTACTCATGTAAACCCACCCTTGAGAGGTCTGGAAGACCCAGTTTTACTTCACATCAGTGAGTCATTGGATTATATCAATCCCCTTTCCATTTATTTGAATAACATGCAGAATAGAACACTTGACCCTATGGATTCTTCAGAATATCAAGGGACCACCAAAAAATCACCAACAACATCCACACAACCTCAAATGGATGCAGGAGGTAGAAATACTTCCACTTTTACCTCTACACAATCCCAATAGTTAGCATACCTATCAATAGCACATCTTCAACTAGCACTTTAGTGCCAGTTAGTATAGTTCTGGGTTCCAATCCTGAAAGTACATCCACTTAATCTATAGGGATCCTTACCAGTGTTGTGCCTTACCAAACATGGGTTTTCCATATGGTTCAACTAATAAAGTGTTGATGTATTTGTAACTTCGGAATGTATTTCATATATGTATATTGTATTCCTATAGAGATGTTATTATTCCTCTATACGGAAGTGTCCTCATTTATATTGTAAGTTTCGTAACTTATACTTGATGGGTTATTAGACCACCTTGTTGGGGTCAGACCTGTATAAGTCATGTGGGTTAAAGGGTTATTAGACCACCCTATTGGGGGTAGGCCCTATCAGCATTATGTAATGTGGTTAAGTTGAGGCCAACCTAGTAAAGGTTATTAGGCAAGTCAAGTCAAGTATAAATAGAGTGCGGGAGGCACTCTCTTTGATCATTCTATTATTCTCTCACACACTCATTGCAGAGTGGCACAAATTTGAGGAAGGAGGAGTAGATGCTAGAAGAAGACTATATATTATGCTTGGGTTGTATCATTACTCTATCTATCTCTGAGGAATTTGCGGGGTTTTTCACCTTCTTGGTTTTCCCCAGTGAAACTCTCTATCTCTTGTGTGCTTGCATTATTGTGTCCATGATTGATATGCTGTTGATATACTATATATGTTATTCTCTCAGTTAATATCCTAGATTAGATTGAAGTAAATTCTGAAAAACTAACATGGTTTCAAAGCTAGCATGAAAGAAGGCATGGTATGGCATTTATGACACTTGTTGCATTTGCGAAGCTAGGGCTTGATATAGCAAAAACTAGTCATCGTAGAAATTTCTCTATAAATATATTTTGGCAAGGTTTCAGGATCTGAAAATATTACAAGTCGAATATAAAATACCCATGTACCTTGTGTCCAAGGGAAAACCTCTAATTCGTTGTACTTTGCGATTTATGATCTGTACAATATAGGGTTTCTGCCTCTTCCATATCTGAGTCATAAATAGGTGACCTAGGAAAAAAGGTCATAAATTGGGCTAGGAAGCTCCAAATGAAATTTCGTAAAAAATGAAAGGTAGGGAACGGACTGTACTTTCTCAGGTAAGTTTTTTAGAGGCTGAAACTGAACCAGTGACACGTGGCACGCCATACAAGTTCACTCTCATATTTTATCCCATAAACAGGTTACGTTGCAACACTTGGAATAACTCTCTCTCATAGAATCCAATTGAGGTCAGACCTATGGGGTTGGAAAGATAACAGGTCAGAATACCACAGGAAGAATTTTTAGACCCTGTAGATCTGAAATTTCAGAGTTACACCAAAAACAAGCAGGTGCATATTTCTATCAAAACATAATTGGATTTTGAGCACCTTCATTCATGGCTCCGGGAATTTAGGGTTTTGGAGAATGTTGGAATATTTTGTATCAAAGACCCCGGCTGAATGCTCCTCATCAAAATCGAAATTTAGAGACCAAGATCAAATTTGTTGGTTGGGTAGAAGGTCAGGCTTGATCAAACCCTAGTTCAGGATTTTGATCGAAAAGGTGGAAAATTAGGGCTTCTGCAAAAGTTGGAATTTCTGAAGTCTGTGACCACGGCTGGAAGCTCCTTAGAAAAATCGATGTTTAGAGATTTGGATCGAACCTTTTGGTTGGGAAGAAGGGTGGGCTTTATCAAACCCTATTTCGGGATCCTATCCAGAAGAACCAGAAGCTTCAAAGGCGATTTTGAGGGGTGAAACTTTGCAGTTTTCAAACTCTAAGTATACCAGCTTGATCATCTCATCAAGGCGCATATTTCTATCCTTTCAGAAGTTTGAAATTCAAAGTTTGAATTTTTAGGGTTTCTCTGAAAAACCCTAATCCAACTCGAGATCCAGTTTCTGCAAATCAAGTGGATTAGGTTAATCCTAGAAGAGAATGGATTGGTCACCTGCATAAGTGAAGAAGTTCATGTTTCAGAGGGAGATGGGGCTAAGGCCTTACATAAGAAGATTACAAGCAATCTTGATAGGTATGACTTATCCAGGTATGTTTTGAGATCTGCTCATGATTAAGTTTATGGTATGTTTGTCTTCATTAAGCTTAGTACAATCTTGATTAACTTTAGACTTGTCGTATCACCTTAATAAAATTATGAATGCAGATATTCATTGATAAGGGTTTTGACACTTATGATTGTACTAATGCATTATGGTGTTGTATGAGGTTGATGTTGTCCAGTAACATGAAAGGTACATCAAGAAAGATAAATCATGTTCTAGTTCAAGAACATATGACCATGTTGACATGAAGACAAAGATTCATCCATTGTCATGGATCACATAGAAGATCTACTTACGAGGTATTTATAACTTGGTTCTATGATGATTAACCTATGAGATATGCAAGTTACTAGCACAAGTCATTAAAGAGAACAAGAAGACATTGCTAGACATAACTAACAAATATGATAACTAGGTATGTTTTTCCTATATCAAGTTAGAATCCTACCTTGTGTTAGGATCTTATACTATTGTATGGTTGATAATGATTATTCATGAATTTAGAAATGTAAGTAATCAAGGGTTTATGCATATTTTGTCTCTTACCTTGATCGATGATATGACTAACCAGAAAAGTCTTTTGGTCAAATATGAATATGCATGAGTAAGAGAAGTCTTCCCTAAAACATTGAATGCTAATGCTTATTATCTGTGTTTGAAATTATCATCACTATACATGTTTAAGATTATAGTGTTTTGATAGTATTGAGATTATACTAATGAATGTATGATTATGTATGAGATATCAAGGGTAACACAATGATGATACTAGTAAGCATGCATAGTGATCGAGGATGGATATAAGTTCAAGGATAGGTAATCCAGGAAGCAAAGATCAAGAGGGAGCACACTCCAGTAGTTCCTGCAAGGAAGCAAATATTGAGAGGGAGTCCACCCTACAAACCAAACAAAGATAAGTATTTGAATTGTCATTTCTTGCATATTTTTTTGTTTAAATAATATTGTTCAAATGATGTATATGCTTATGTTCCTAGGCTTAGGGTGTGTATTATGCATATTAGAATAATTGCATTAATGAATAGTATACTACTAATATGCATGTGATGGGTAAGTGACGTATGGCACTGTACTACATTCCATTGCTACTTATCTAGAATGAAACCTCTTTGCTGACATGTTGGGAGTAGTGCAAACTCTTAACAATGTTCTGGTAGAGATTGGAAGGCATCTAAAATTTTATGGGATATGGATAAATGTTGTATTGAAGCATTGGCTAAAATAATTGCATGATTGTATGACATATTTCTTTATGTGTAAGAATTTTTTCTGAAAACTATGAGAAGTTTCTAATCATGCAATTTAACTTGTTTTGTAGGAAAGATCGTATACGAGCACCTAAAAAAGAAGGACTACAACATTTGCTCCAGCAACAAAGTTATCTATTGAAGATATTGAATATATTGAAGTTCCCAAGATCTGGGAAGAATGCCATGATCCATCGATCATGAAGAACGATGTTTGGGATGTGGTCCCAAGACCCGAAGGGAAGTCTGTTGTGACTTCCAAGTGGATCTATAAGATCAAGCATGCAGCAGAAGGCAGCATAGAGAAATACAAAGCAAGTGATGAAATGGAAGATACACCAAATGGATGTCAGGACATCTATCTTGCTTGGTGTTCTTTAGATTGATGGTACTTCGAGGAAGAAGTGATGGGACACATTTGTAGGAGCCATTCCAAGAATGGTGAGAGGAGGATCCTTCCCATGGCTGTGGATGTAAGCATTGTGTGATGAGCATCAGGACGATGCTCCAATTACTGCTTTGTATATGCATCATGTTGAATGTTGGATATGATCAGTTGGATCATGTATTTGTATATGCATCATGTTGGATGCTGGATATGATTAGTTGGATCATGTATTTGTATATGCATCATATTGGATGCTTGATATGATTAGTTGGATCATGTATTTGTATATGTATCAGGTGGATACATTGTATGATCAGGTGGATCGTGTACTTGTATATGTATCAGGTGGATACATTGTACGATCAGGTGGATCATGTATGATGACATGTATCAGGTAGATACTTTGTATGCATCGGGATGATGTTGTGATGATGATCAGGATGATCATGTGATGATGTATCGTCAGATGATTGGGTCCTTGATGTACCTGACGAATACGAGACCAGATATCTACTTTGCGGTGAACACCTTGAGCAAGTATTTGGCAGTTCCGAGACATGTTCACCTGATAGCTGCAAAGCATATTCTAAGGTACCTGTAGGGTACAGTTGACTATGGGCTCAAGTATGAGATGAATCAAAAGTTTAACCTAGAGGGTTATGTTGATTCAGATTGGGTAGGCAGTGCCATTGATCGGAAGATTACTTCGGGGTGCTTCTTCAGTATGGGATCCGGTATGATCTCATTGTTTAGCAGGAATCAATCCTATGTGGCACTCAGTACAGCCGAAGTAGATTATGTCGTAGCTTGTTCGGCTAGTTGTGAGGCAGTATGAATTAGGAAGCTACTGTCTGATTTGTTTGATCTCCATTTGAGTGCTACCTATATATATTGCGATAACCATAGTTGTGTGAAGTTGTCAGAGAACCCAGTGTTCCATGACAAGTCGAAGCACATTGAGATCAAGTTCCACTATATCAGGGATATGGTGCAGAGAGGAGCAGTGAAGCTCCTGTATGTTGCGAAGGAAAAGCAGATATCCAATGTGTTGATGAAGCTGCTGGCTAGAGTGAAGTTTGAATACTTCAGAGGGAGACTTGGTGTACTTGAGATCAAGATTCCTTCCAAGGGGAAGTGATGAGTCCGGAGACACAGATGCACACAAGCCATTCTCACATAGTGGTAGGTAGGTCCTCTTATGGTGCATATGTAAGGGCTGGGGCCATTCTCACATGGTGGTAGGTAGGTCCTCCCATGGTGAGATGTAAGGACTATTGGGCTTTTTCAACATGATGGTAGGTAGTTCCTCCCATGGTGACATGGTGGTAGGAGAATCCTCTCATGGTCATTGATGTAATTGTCGAGCTATTCCAACATGATGGTAGGTAGGTCCTCCCATGGTGACATGGTCGTAGGTAAGTCCTCTCATGGTTGTTGATGTAATCGTCGTGCCTTTCCGACATGATGTTAGGTAGGTCCTCCCATGGTAACATGGCAGTAGTTAAGTCCTCTCATAGTCATGATGTAAGTGCTGTGCCTTTCCTGCATGGTAAAAGGTAGTTCCTTCCATGGTGACATGGTGATAGAAGAGTCCTCCCATGGTTGTGACATAAGTGTTGAGCCATTCCGGGATGGTGGTAGGTAGGTCCTCCCATGCCGGTGTATGTAAGTGGTGTGCATGTACATCTGATTGTGCTCCATGGACATGGGACTATGAGGTGATCTGAAGACGATGACGTGACAGTAGGGTACACAGGTTTTGCAGAGGCATGTAATCAGTCCTAAGATGCTCTTGTAGGTTTTGCAAAGGCAGTGTAATCAGTCCTGGGAGATCTTGCAGGTTTTGCAGAGGCAGTGTAATCAGTCTTGAGGTGTACCTAGCTGATGGCCTTCTCGCTGAGATGACATGATAAGTATGATCATGAGTATCAGGATGATACTCTGTGGTTGTGGATAGGTTGTGTAGTGGCATGTAAAAGGTCCTGGGAGATTCGATAGGTTGAGCTGTGTGCTCGTAATTAGTCCTAGGATGCTCTTTCGAGGTTTTTTTGACTCACGTAATAAATCCTGAGGATTCTACTGTATGGCCAGTGATGATGAAGACCTACAGGTGGTGGGCCTACATCCAGCTTGAAAAAGGGTTGGCTCCTATGACGAGTAGATGAGAGATTGATTAAGATAGCAGTAGCAGTGATGATGATAATGATTCGATGACGATGATTTAGTGATGAGGATCCAGAGAAGAAGACTTGTGCTAGAATACATGTGTCTAGAAATACCTTCCTAGTTAAGAGGGAGTGTTAATGTATTTGTAACTTCAGAATGTATTTCATATATGTTTATTGTAATCCTATAGAGATGTTATTATTCCTCTATATGGAAGTGTTGTCATTTATATTGTAAGTGTTGTAACTTATACTTGATGGGTTATTAGACCACCTTGTTGGGGTTGGCCCTATATAAGTCATGTGGCTTAAAGGGTTATTAGACCACCCTATTGGGGGTCCGCCTTGTCAGCATTATGTTATGTGGTTAAGTTGAGGCCGACCTAGTAAAGGTTAATAGGCAATTCAAGTCAAGTATAAATAGAGTGAGGGAGGCACTCTATTTGATCATTCTATTATTCTCTCACACACTCATTGGAGAGTGGCACACATGTGAGGAAGGAGGAGTAGCTGCTAGGAGAATACTATCTCTTATGCTTGGGTTGTATCATTTCTCTATCTATCTCTGAGGAAGTTGCGGGGTTTTTCACCTTCTTGGTTTTCCCCGGTGAAACTCTGTGTCTCTTGTGTGCTTGCATTATTGTGTCCATGATTGATATGCTGTTGATATGTTGTACATGTTATTCTCTCAGTTAAGATTCTAGATCAGATTGAAGTAAATTATGAAAAACTAACATAAAGGTCAAAACACGCATAGAGTAAGCCAGAATCTTCTTGGTATACCAAACACTTGTCTAGGTTCTACTTCTGGGGGCAAGCCTTCACCATGGAATAGTAATATTCCTGGAGAAATAAATAGACCATGAAACATTAATGCTAATTGGTGTCGTCCTCCACTGATGGGTGAAATTCCTTAGCTAGTTATCCTCCAACGTTTCCTAGCACAATTCCTTGGAACAATCCCATACCCTCAATAGGTAGCATGCCAGGGAGAAATCCACCTATCAACCCCATTCGGTAATTGAGTGGGAAAGTTCCAAGAAGTAACCAATATTCTTAGGGACCACCTCTGCAAGGGTGCAATCAACCTTGGAACACTAATCAAAACCAAGGAAACAATCAATGGAGTGGTCAGGCTCCAAAAACTAACCAATCTCATTGAGCCCACCTTCACAAGGGGGGAATCCACCCATTAATTCTATTCCACAATGGAATGGTCAGATTCTGGAAAGTGACCAATCTTATTGGAACCTACCTCTGCAAGGATCCAAGACATCCATGCACTTGGTTCCACAATGCAATGGACAATTTCAGGAAGTAACCAATATTTTTGGATGCAACCTCCGCAAGGAGGAAATCCTCCTTGGAATGCTTTTCAAGCCCAATGAAAGCAATAATGGAGCCATCAAGCTTCACCTTTGTGTCAATCATGTACTACAGCAACAGTAGATCACCATTTCTATCCACATTTAATCTACCGTATTTATCTCAACTGACCAATGACCCCATTCTATATTTGAATTGGTGTCCAACCATACCAAATAAACTACCCTCGAACATACTGAAGTTCTATGTATGATCAAGGAACGATCCATCAAATCACATGAAGACATTCCATTTGTGGTGTTCATCCAATTCTGTTAGAACATTTTTCCACCTATGTACATTAATCATTTATTAATGATGATTAATTAGCCCAAGTGATTAATGATTACATCCCTAAGTTGATTAGCTACTAAATGGTCAATTATCATGAACTAGATGGCAAATGTGAACAAGTGCTGAGTCAAACCAGCTAAGTGGAGCGCTCCCCAGGGCAATTAATACACTCAGCATGCCTAGAGCGCCCTCCTCAGGTCATTTAATGCACTCAGCATGCTTCTCTTCTACCTAGGGCGCATTTGCTCTCTTTGTGGACAATCTTGCCTTGTTTTGTCACATTTTTGACCAATTTTAGACTCCAAACCTCTAACCAACCAGTTTCTTCACATGTGTGAGGTCACATGGGCCTGTCCAGTCATTCCCAGCATTCACACTACAGATTCGAACCAGTTTGGGATGGTTTGGGATATTTTGGTCAACCTAGGGGGGTTTGAGCTTTTTCTAAGCTAGATCAATGTGAACACTCCAGATGGATTCAAATTCTTCCAGATTTGTATATATGGGTGTTCTTAACCTTTGTTAAGGTTGGACAGTTAATTATATTGACATTATTCACCAATTCATGTGTATTGTTCTTCATTCATTTAAATTTTTTATGCTAATTCTTGCAAATGTTGTGCAATCTTTCACCAGTGAGGAATCCACAGTAGCTAGATTCAACTGTGCTTGATATTTTACATGGTATCAGAGCTCTTGGAGCTAGAATTCAAACCAGCAGACTGTTGTAGTGGATTGCCAGAAACAGTGGAGAAACCACATAATTCCTGAGGCCATTGCCTTGAGCTTACTGGAGAAATCTAGTGGCTCCTCTCAGGTGTGATGCTCTCCCGAATACACCCACTATCCATACAGGGTTCGAATCTGTGAGTGTAGATCCCTCCAGAGTGATTTGAGAGTTGTTTGTAGGTATTGGAGTTCAGCATTGTCAGCAAGTGCGAATTGCAGCAGAGGAGAATGGAGCCATCTCACCCAAACGTGCTCACACCCTTCAACTATTTCGATTGGAAGGCAGAAATGGTGATTTTGCTGAGATCCAAGGGTCTCTACAGAATCACGATGGGCACTGAGGTTGAGCCAAACTCAGCTGTGGAGAAATCCAAGTTTTTTAACAGAATGGATGAGGCATTTGGCCTCCTTTGTCTCAGCATTTCGAGAGACCTCCTGTTTCATGTAGAAAGTCTAGCAACTCCAAATGAAGTGTGGCTCAAGCTTGAGACACTGTTTGGAAAGACTGATGAGATGAGAGGCCACCAGCTCGAAAATGAGCTTGTCTCACTGAGCCCAGGGAATTTCGATTCCATCCAGGACTTCTTCACCAAGTTCAAGAACTTGGTCTTGCAGATCAGACAATGTGGCATAGAGAAGAAAGAAGAACAGTTGGTGTTGTCCATTCTCTCCAAATTGGGTTCTGAATACTCAGTTTTTGTGTCTTCCTTCAACTCCACAAGGCTCACAGCCAGAGGTTGGAAGATGCCATCCTTGGCTGACTTCATGGAGATGCTAACTCAAGAGCAAGACAAGCTGGTCTTGATGGGCTCCATCAAACAAAAAGATAAAGTTCTTGCAGCTGGAGATTCGAAATGTGGAAGAAGCAAGCAAAAACCCAGGGTTTCGAAACCTCAAGAGAAGAAGAGAAAGGATGAGAGGCCCAAATCCTCTGAGGGGGTTTCGAATCCTGTCAAGAACAAGGGAAAGAAGGCTGAGAAGACAAAATGTAGCTACTGTCAAAGAGGTTTTCATCCAGAGAGCTCATGCATGAAGAAAACCATAGACACCATGACACATCTCCTACAGAAAAATAATATTCCTCTTCCTGAAAGTTCCAAGAAGAAGGAGTGCGTTTCTGAAGACAAGGAGAGCTGCCATGCTTTGGTGGCTAGCTCATCTCATTCACCTTTGTTTATCATTGATTCAGGTGCCTCAAGGCACATGGCTTCCTCAAGAGACTCGTTTTCTGAACTTGCTCCCTACAGTGGCCTCTCAATTCGAATGGGAGATGACTCAGAAATCCCTGCTCATGGCATTGGGAAAATCTCTATGGAGAATGGCTTCTTCTCCAATGTGCTGTATGTACCAAATCTTGCAGCAAACTTGCTCTCTGTGTATCAAATGACACATACTGGAGCAGCAAAGAAGGTGGTCTTCACTCAGGATGAAGTGGAGATATCAGAAGTTTCCACCGGGAAAATTGTTGCAAAGGGTGTTGCAGACCATGACATGAAGATGTACATGTTCTCCCACTTCCTCGAATTTTCTTCACCAAGTGTGCTGCTGTCACATGGGAATGAGACCAGCAAGCTATGGAATCAAAGGTATGGGCACCTAAACTACAGATATCTTCAAGTTTTAAGCAAAGAAAATATGGTAGAAGGGCTGCCCCAAATCAGATTTTCGAGTGGAACATGCAAGGGTTGCATGATTGGGAAACATCCTGAAAGGAAGTATGACAAAGGGAAGGCTAGGAGGGCTGATCAACCTCTTGGGATAGTACATTCTGATCTCATAGGGCCACTCCCCACACCCTCCTATGGCTGCAGCAAATATGTGCTCACCTTCATCGATGACTACTCAAGGTACTGCTGGTTATTTTTCCTTAAGCAAAAATCTGAAGTCTTTGATTGTTTCAAGAATTTTAAGAGCATGGTTGAGAACTTCAGTGGGAAGGCCATGAATATTTTGAGGACTGATAATGGTAGAGAGTATGTCAACAACAATTTGCAGCAGCTCTGTCAAGAGCATGGCATTCAGATGCAACACTGAGTGCCCTACACACCTCAGCAAAATGGTGTTGCAGAGCGCAAAAATAGAGCACTGAAAGAGATGGCAACTTGCATGTTGCAAGCAAGGGATTTGTCTCCTAAATTATGGGCTGAAGCTATGAATTGTGCAGCATATGTTCAGAACAGGGCACCACACAAATCATTGCAAGGAATCACTCCATTTGAAGCTTGGATGGGCCACAAGCCAAATGTCTCACATTTCAGAATTTTTGGCTCAAGGGCTTGGGCCAGAATTCCACTGGAGAAGAGAAAGGCATTGCAGCCCCAAATCAAGGAGTCAATAATGGTTGGGTATGCAGAGGATTCCAAGGGCTACAAGCTCTTTGATCCATCCACTCACAAAACTTTCATTGAAAGAAGTGTCAAATTCGAAGAGGAAGAATTTTTGCAAGCTAGTGAACAAGGTGATGGGGAATGCTCATTCCCTCGTCTTGATGATGAAGTAAGTAGTGATTCATTATCTGATATTTCTGATTCTGATATTGCTGAAGATGATGTTGATATGGATTCTGAACATATCCCTCCCTCAAGGCCCAAGTGGGTAGAGAAAACAATTCAAAGTGCCGGAGAGCTAGTGGGAGATCCCCAAGATGCTAGGAAAACTAGATCTCAATTTCACAATTCCTTTGCATATAATAATTCTGATCTGAGTGAGGCATGTTATTTGATGGTTGGATCTGATCCAATGTCATATTCAGAAGCATGTACAGACCCAAGGTGGCAATCAGCCATGCAAGAGGAGATGAACTCACTCCATGAGAACAAAACTTGGGATTTGGTCCCTCTTCCTCCCAAGAGGAAACTAGTGCAATGCAAGTGGATTTATAGAACCAAAATTGGATCTGATTGCTCTGATCTGAAGTATAAGGCCAGGTTGGTGGCTAAGGGTTACTCTCAGGTCCAAGGAGTGGACTATACAGAGACATTTGCACCGGTGGCAAAGATGGACTCCATAAGACTAGTTTTGGCAATTGGGGCTTCCAAGCGATGGGAGATTCATCACATGGATGTAAAAAGTGCCTTTCTTCATGGGGATCTGAATGAGGAGATTTATATGCAGCAGCCTGAAGGTTTTATCTCTGATCATACACTTGTTTGCAGGTTGAACAAATCACTCTACGGGCTCAAGCAAGCTCCTAGAGCATGGTATGCAAAAATGGACAATTTTCTGCTATCTTTGGGGTTTGAGAGGTGTAAGTCTGATCCAAATGTGTATATGCAGCATGTTAGTGATCTGATATTGATTATTGTACTGTATGTTGATGATCTTTTGATCACTGGTAGCTGCACCAAAGAACTTGACTCAGTTAAGAGAACATTGCACAGTGCATTCTCCATGACCGATCTAGGATTGCTAAAACAATTTCTGGGTTTGGAGATTGATCAATCTGTGAATGGAATTTCTGTATGTCAGTCAAGGTATGCTTCAGATTTGCTGCAGAAATTTAAGATGGCTGAATGTAAGTCTGCAAAATTTCCATTTCTTTCAGGAGTTAAGCTTACAGAATGGGGTTCTTCACCACTAGTTGACAGTTCGTTGTATAGACAACTAGTTGGGAGTTTGTTGTATCTTACACACTCTCGACCAGATTTGTCTTATGCTGTTGGGGCTGTTGCAAGGCACATGCAAGAGCCTCATGAGATCCATTGGAAGGCAGCCAAGAGGATCCTTCATTATGTTCAGGGTACTAAGTCCTTTGGTATCCATTATGCTGCTGGTTCATCCCTTGAACTAGTAGGATTTACAGATTCTGATTGGGCCGGTGATTGTATTGATCGGAAGTCAACTTCCGGTTATGTCTTTATGCTTGCACATGGACCTATATGCTGGTCAAGCAAGAAACAAAGCACTATTTCCTTATCTTCAGCTGAGGCCGAGTACAGGGGAGCAGTCAATGCAGCCACACAATGTGTTTGGTTGCAAGGTATTCTTGCAGAGTTCGGGATTGTCTTTGATTCACCCACTATTCTTTGGTGTGATAATCAAAGTACAATCAAGATTTCTACCGATCCAGTACAGAGGCAGAGGACCAAGCACATAGAGATACACATGCATTACATTCGGGGTTTGGTGCATGACCGGACCATAGCATTGCAGTATTGCCCATCCAGTGAGCAAACTGCTGATATCTTCACCAAGTGTTTTACCGAGAAGACCTTCACTCACCTTAGATATTTGCTTGGGGTGAGTGATGCATGGTGATGATTGGTGTATTTTGATATATGCCACATGTCCATTTTAGAGGGGAGGTTTTATTTCCCATGTGGTTTTCCTCCTTACCTTGGTTACATGGACAAATAAATTTTATGATGTAAAAGGTGACTTGAGCCTAGTTGCCAAGGCCTTAATTTTTGATATTTCACTAAGTCTAGCTTAAGGGGGGGTGTTAGAACATTTTTCCACCTATGTACATTAATCATTTATTAATGATGATTAATTAGCCCAAGTGATTAATGATTACATCCCTAAGTTGATTAGCTACTAAATGGTCAATTATCATGAACTAGATGGAAAATGTGAACAAGTGCTGAGTCAAACCAGCTAAGTGGAGCGCTCCCCAGGGCAATTAATACACTCAGCATGCCTAGAGCGCCCTCCTCAGGTCATTTAATGCACTCAGCATGCTTCTCTTCTACCTAGGGCGCATTTGCTCTCTTTGTGGACAATCTTGCCTTGTTTTGTCACATTTTTGACCAATTTTAGACTCCAAACCTCTAACCAACCAGTTTCTTCACATGTGTGAGGTCACATGGGCCTGTCCAGTCATTCCCAGCATTCACACTGCAGATTCGAACCAGTTTGGGATGGTTTGGGATATTTTGGTCAACCTAGGGGGGTTTGAGCTTTTTCTAAGCTAGATCAGTGTGAACACTCCAGATGGATTCAAATTCTTCCAGATTTGTATATATGGGTGTTCTTAACCTTTGTTAAGGTTGGACAGTTAATTATATTGACATTATTCACCAATTCATGTGTATTGTTCTTCATTCATTTAAATTTTTTATGCTAATTCTTGCAAATGTTGTGCAATCTTTCACCAGTGAGGAATCCACAGTAGCTAGATTCAACTGTGCTTGAGATTTTACAAATTCCCTAGTTGATGGTAGTGTTAGGTTATGGTTGTTTTAGCGGACCCTCATGGGAACTGCTGTGAAATGGTACATTGAGTTTCCTTGCAAAAAAATCACATATTTCTCATATTTAGCCATGATCTTTCTAACACCTTTTCAATTTCCTATCCATTGCGAGATGGGTATAGAACTTTTGACTTTGCTTAGGAAGTCCACTTCCACTCACATATCGGATCATATCCACAAATGGAGGAGGAACCGAAGGCTTATAAAATCCAAAATACTTAATCAATTCTTAGAATATTGGTTTGTGTAATCATTATTGCATACTCTTTCCAAATATGTAGCCATTTCAGGAGTTATGAATGAATAACAACTCATTTAGAGTGCCCAATAGATGGATTTGATATATTCACAATCAGACACACTTTATGATTTAATACCCAGTGTTGCGAGACCTAAGTTTGATCCAGCTAAGCCACCACAAGGACCTCATGTCGATGGTGTGATTGGTTCCATCAACCAACTTGATCAAATTACACAGCAAATGGGACAATTTTATGTTTAGACTTCACAACCCATATCTAGCCAAGAAAACCAGTAATGTACAACTCCCACCTAAACTTTTGAAGTACTTATAGTGCAATCTACATAACCAAAAGGGAAAAAGAAGAAACAGAAAAAGAATACAAATTCTAATTATGGAATCAGAGAAGCACCTAAGGTGAATAATCACATTGGGGGCAATTAAGAGAACCAAAGAAACAAGTACCCTTGCAAGATTTTTCAATGGGATTATCCTACTCACCTATGCCTTCACATGGATGAAATTCATCGCATGTTGGCACAATGATGAGGGAAAAAACAACTTGTTGTCCTAACCCAACCTTTCCTGTAGAAAAAATAGATGGTTGTTGTGGTGACAGTACCCTCTTTGTGAGGGAACCAGGAAAAAAATCGCAAGGGGGAAATCGACCTGATGCTAACATATTCATGACGTCTCAACATGAGATAAACGTTCAAACAATGGCTCTTTCTTATGATGCCGAAACATCTGGATCACAACCTAGTGGTTCTCTAAAAATTGATAAACCATCCATTGACATAGTACCTCAACCTACCAAAGGAGTAGTACATAGAAGAAACCACTATCCTAACGCACAAGTTGCTTAACACTAAAATGTAGTTGAACATTTAGCTCAAGATCCTTCTACCAAGTTTTGCAAAGTTTTCCTACTCATAGAAAGGAACTATTGTCTGCTATTAGTGCTATTGATCCATCTGACACCAATTTGATAACTTTCTATTTAGAACAATCAACATGTAGGCTTCTGTCAGAGATCACATTTCATGTTAAAGGGACTTCACATGGAAAGTGTTGAGATATTGTAACTTCAAAGAATATTATATTTGTACTCTATTATTCCGGAGATGTTTCATTCCTCCATGAAGATCTTATTGTATATCCGGAGATGTTTATTCCTCCGCCGGAATGTGGTAACTTGAGTTATTAGAATTCCCTAGTGGGGTTCGGCCCTGTATGTGTTATGTGGGTCAAAGGGTTATTAGACCACCCTAGAGGGGTCGGCCCAGTAAGTTGTAGTGGGGTATTTAACCCATTGGTTAAATACGAGCCTACGTGTACTTGTGTAAAAGATATGTCAGAGTAGTGTATAAATAGAGGAGGTGTGTTCCTCATTTGACACACACTCACTAGAGAGAGAGGCACACTTATGGAGGAGAGGTCTGCTATGGTGGAGGAGGAGATCATATCTTTGTATATTGCTGGTCATCTATATTGAGGAAGCTTTACTGGGTTTTCTACCCCATGAGGGTTTCCCAGGATAAATCTGTGTCTCTTGTGTTTATGCTATGCTTGTTGTTTCTTCAGTGATCCTGTATATGCTATTATTGTGAAATGGAATGTAATGCTGCTATTTTCTGTCTTATCATATTAAATCTTAACATGGTATCAGAGCTAACCTGAAGGAAGACAAGGTATGGCACTTACGACACTTGCTTTACTTACGACAATTTGAAGGTTAGGGTTTTATATAGAAAAAACCAGGCATCGTGGAACTTTCACTATAAATCCATTTTGGCAAAGTTTCAGGATCTAAAACCTTTACATGTCGTAGATAACACCTCCAGGTATCTTGTGTCCAAAGTGAACCCTCATATTCGTTGTACTTTGTAAGTTATGATCAGTACAAGTTAGGGTTTCTGCCTCTTCCAGATCTCAGTCAAAATTAGGTGACCTAGGAAAAAAGGTCATAACTTGGGATAGGAAGCTCCAAATGAAATTTCATAAAAAGTGATAGGTAGTACACAGACTGTACTATCTCAGGAAACGTTTTCAGAGGCCGAAGCTAAACCAGTGACACGTGGCACGTCGTACAAGTTCGTTCTCCTGTTTTATCCCATAAACAGGTCACGTTGCAACACTTGGTATAACTCTCTCTCAGAGAGTCCAATTGATATCAGACCTATCAGGATGGAAAGATAACAGGGTGAGCTATCTTAGGAAACGTTTTCAGAAGCCGAAGTTCAAACAGTGACACGTGGCACGCCGTACAAGTTCGCTCTCCTGTATTATCCCAAAACAGGTCACGTTGCGACATTTGGCATAACTCTCTCTCAGAAATTCCAATTGAGGTCAGACCTGTCAGGATGGAAAGATGACAGGTCAGGCTACTGCAAAAAAATTTCTCAGACCTTGTGGAGCAAAAATTTCAGAGTTATAGTAGAAACAATTAGGTACATATTTCTATCAAAATAGAATTATTTTTGGAGCACCTTTATTCATGGCTTCCGGAATATAGGGTTTCGGAGAAAGTTAGAATATTTGGAATCAGAATCCACGGCTGAATGCTACTCAGGAAAATCGAAATTTAGAGACCAAGATCGAATTTTTTGGTTGGGTAGAAGATCGGGCTTGATTAAACCCTAGCTCGGGATTTTGATCGGAAAGATGGAAAATTAGGGCTTCAGCAAAGTTGGAATTTTTGAAGTCTGTAACCACGGCTGGAAGCTCCTCAGAAAAATAAGAGTTTAGAGCCTTGGATCAAACCTTTTGATTGAGCAGAAGGGTGGGCTTCATCAAACCCTAGTTCGGGATCCTGTCCAGAAGATCCAGAAGTTTCAAAGGCAATTTTGAGGGGTCAAATTTTGGAGATTTCAAAATTGAAGTATGCTAGTTTGATCAGCTCAGCAAGACGCATCCATCCATTCATTCAGAAGTGTGAAAGTCAAAGATTGAATTTTTAGGGTTTCTCTAGCAAACCCTAATCAAGCTCCACATCAAAGTTTCAGGGGGAGTTGAGGCTAAGTCCTTACATAAGAAGACTACAAGAAGTCTCAACAGGTATGACTTAAGGAGGTTCAAGTATGCCTTGAAATCTGATTCTTGATTAAGTTCATAATGTGTTTGTCTTCATGTTATCTATTAGTACAATCTTGATTAATGTTAGAATTGTCTTATCACCCTAGTAACAGTATGAGTGCATTTGAATGATCGAAGACATTCATTGATTAGGGCCATATGATTGTACTAATGCATTATGGTGTTGTGTGAGGTTGATGTTGTCTGCTAACAAGATACAGGTACATCACAAAAGACAAATCAAGCTCCATGGCCATGACATCATGAAGACAAAGACTCATCCATAATCTTTGTTCTACTTACGAGGTATGTATGACCTTGTTATATTATGCTTAACCTATGAGACATGCAGGTTCTAGCTCAGGATCTCTAAATCATTGAAGAGATTGTTTAGGTATGTTGTACATAACTAAGCAGGTATACTAATCCAGGTATGTTTTCTTATGTCAAGTTAGAATCTTAACTTGTGTTAGGATCCCTTATATAAGTATACTTGATATGATTGGTTATGCTTATTCATAAAGTTAGTAATCAAGGGTTTATGCATGATTTAATTAACCAGAAGAGTACTATGATCAAACAAGAATATGCATGAGTAAAAGAAGACTTACTTGAAACCCTAAATACTAATGATCATGACTATACATATTCAAGATTATCTAGAATTAGAATGTTTTGAGAATATACTAATGAATGAATGCTTTTGTATGCGATCATGAGGATGACACTAGTGCACACTTGAGCATGCACAGTGGTACAGAATGAATAGAAGTTCAAAAGACATATAGAAGATCAAGCGGGAGGCAACCACACAAACATAAAAGATAAGTATTTGAGTTGTTATTTGAAATAATAAATGATATTTCTTGTATGCATATTTGTATTCCTAGAACATATCATGCTGAGTGCAAACATTCATAGAGCATTGAATAGTATACTACTAATATGCATATGATTGGTAAGTTGGACAAACATTCCATTGTTGCTTGTCTAGAATGAAACCTCTTTGCTGACATGCTGAGAGCTATGCACACTCTCGATAGTATGTTCTGGTAGAGATGGAAGGCATCTAGATAGCCACTGTATGCATACAGGATATGGGAAAGTGTTGTGCCAAAGTATTGGTCAAGATAGTTGCATAACTATGTAAATGATATATGTATGCATAATAGGTTATCATGTCAATATGATTTGATGATTATGAAGTATTACTAATCTTGTACTTAATTTTGATTTGTAGGAAAGATCATGATGAATAATGAACACCGAACAAGTGATGGATGTTCAATAAGAAGATTTACAAATCAAACAAAATATAGAAGGCTCATGGCTAGAAGATTTTCTTAGAAAGAGGAAGAGAATCATAACAAGATGTTTGCTCCAAGTGGATAGATAAGACCATTCTCTTAATGGTGTAATTAAAGAAGAAGTGTGAATCAGGTTCTATATGGGTACCTAGGATCAATAATCAATTGATGAGCTTAATGATCATCATGGGTGATGTGGATCTCAACCTTTTCTACAAGATTGAATATGGCTTCTATGCACAGATGACATGGATACAAGAAGGAAATCACCTCAGAGTTCGAATGATGTTGAGGTTCATATTAGTAAACCCATCTAACGGGAGATGGCACAGATAGATGGCTGCATAAAAGAAAATGAAAGATCTCAGATTAATGTATTACTTCCTAGGTCTGGAAGTATGGCAAGGCTCAGAAGGAATCTTTCTCAACCAGGGAAAGCATGCTGAAAAATATTAAAAGGACTTGATGTGTTGGAATGGCCACTCTTGAAGTTGTTATCATATGACTCATAAGAGTTAGTGGATAGAACTCTATACATACAAAATATTGAGTCATTGATGTGTCTAACAAATACTAGGTCAGATATATGCTTTGCTGTGAACACCTTGTGTCAATATCTAGTGGAAAACCAGATGTGTTCACCTGTTAGTTGCAAAGCATGTGTTGAAATACCTAAAGGATACGATAGATTTTGATCTATGTTATCTTAGAGATCATGACTTCAGATGGCTACACAGATGTTGATTGGGCAGAAATTGTATCAGACAGGAAGAGCACGTCGAGAGGATGTTACTGTCTAGGATCAGCCATGATCTCATGGTTTAGAAGGAAGCAATATAGTGTGGCTCTTAGCACAAGCAGAATATATGGCTTCTTGCTCTGCTAAGTTATGAACTAGTATGGCTTCAGGATTGTTTGACTTAGAGATAGACCCAACTATGATCCTATGTGACAAACAGAGTTGTATCAAGATGGCAGAGAATCTAGTGTTCCAAGATATGATGCAGAAAGGAACCAAAAGTTTGAATTTGTAACAAGTTACCAATGTACTAACCAAAATTATACCGATCCGATGTACTAACCAAACCTCTACCTCAAATAAAAAAATTTCGAGACAAACTTAATATAGTTCAGAAGGACCCTCCTCGAAAGGGGGAGTGATGTGATCACTTATGATGAAATTGCCTGCATCGACAATGAGGTCAATGATGTGGATACCTATATTGGTGATACCGACAGAGAGATTGGTGGATGGTCCTTAGACAGGGTCTAAGGTGACAAGAGGATTGCATCATCCTTGAACACATGTTCTAAAGAGAGCCGTAGACGTATGTCTTCGAGAATGAAGTCCTTGGTGTACATGATAGGATTGCATCATCCTGAAGAGAGCCGTAGACATGATGTCTCTAAGAATGAATTCCTTGGTGTACGTGATAGGATTGCATCATCCTGAAGAGAGTCGTAGACATGATGTCTCCGAGAATGAATTCTTTGGTGGACATGATAGGATTGCATCATCCTGAAGAGAGCCGTAGACATGATGTCTCCGAGAATGAAGTCCTTGGTGGACATGATAGGATTGCATCATCCTGAAGAGAGCCGTAGACATGATGTCTCCGAGAATGAAGTCCTTGGTGGACATGATAGGATTGCATCATCCTGAAGAGAGCCATAGACATGATGTCTCCGAGAATGAAGTCCTTGGTGGACATGATAGGATTGCATCATCCTTGAACTCAAGTTCTAAAGTGAGCCGTAGACAGATGTCTCCGAGAAAGAAAAAGGATTGAATCATCCCTGGACTTCAGTCCTAAAGTGAGTCGTAGACAGGTGTCTCTGAGAATAGAGGATAGGACTGCATCGTCCCTGGACCTTGGTTCAAAATGTACTTGATTGGACTAATCATCCTTAGACAGTAAATCCAGTAATTCCGAAAGGAAGGATAGTCTTAAATGTGATTGTGATTGGACTAATCATCCTTAGACAGTAAATCCAGTAATTCCGAAAGGAAGGATAGTCTTAAATGTGATTGTGTTTGGACTAATCATCCTTAGACAGTAAATCCAGTAATTCCGAAAGGAAGGATAGTCCTAAATGTGATTGTGTTTGGACTAATCATCCTTAGACAGTAAATCCAGTAATTCCGAAAGGAAGGATAGTCCTAAATGTGATTGTGATTGGACTAATCATCCTTAGACAGTAAATCCAGTAATTCTGAAAGGAAGGATAGTCTTAAATGTGATTGTGATTGGACTAATCATCCTTAGACAATAAATCCAGTAATTTCGAAAGGAAGGATAGTCTTAAATGTGATTGTGATTGGACTAATCATCCTTAGATAGTAAATCTAGTAATTCTGAAAGGAAGGATAGTCTTAAATGTGATTGTGTTTGGACTAATCATCCTTAGACAGTAAATCCAGTAATTCCGAAAGGAAGGATAGTCTTAAATACTGATTGTGATAAGGACTAACCATCCTGTAAATAGATTGGGATTTCCTCGTCCCTAGACATGGTGAGATGTCTTAAAGTGATAAGGACTAATCATCATGTAAATAGATTGGGATTGCCTCATCCCTAGACATGGTGAGATGTCTTAAAGTAATAAGGACTAATCATCTTGTAAACAGATTGGGATTGCATCGTCCCTAGACATGGTGAGATGTCTTAAAGTGAGAGGGACTGATCATCCCGTAAGTGGATTAGGATTGTATCATCCTTGGACCTATGTCCTAAAGTGAGAGGGATTGATCATCCCGTAATTGGATCATGTGTATTGCAGGGTATGCTGCTGTTGTGTATACTTATATCGGTGTGGATACTTGTATTGATAGATGTATTGGTGAGAATACATGCTTTTGATGATAGATGTATTAGTGAGAATACATGCTTTTGATGATGGATGTATTAGTGAGAATACATGTTTTGATGATAGATGTATTAGTGAGAATACATGTTTTGATGATAGATGTATTGGTGAGAATACATACTTTTGATGATACATGTATTGATTAATGTACTTGTATGGTTGAGGATACTTATGTTGTAGATCGAGATGATCCAGATGCTGTAGATCGAGATAATCCAGATGCTGTAGATCGTGATGATCCAGATACTATAGATCGAGATGATCCAAATGTTGATGCTGTAGATCATGATGATCCAGATATTGTAGATCGAGATGATCCAGATGACGATGCTGATGATCATGTGATGACGATGCTGATCGTATGATGATGATGCTGATGATCGTATGATGACGATGTTGATGATCGTGTGATGACGATGTTGATCGTGTGATGACGATGTTGATCGTGTGATGATGATGTTGATGATCGTACTGATCGTGTGATGACGATGCTGATGATCATGTGATGACGATGTTGATGATCGTGTGATGACGATGCTGATGATCGTGTGATGACGATGCTGATGATCATGTGATGA
The DNA here is from genome assembly GCA_027924585.1 of Larix kaempferi. Lineage (NCBI taxonomy): Eukaryota > Viridiplantae > Streptophyta > Pinopsida > Pinales > Pinaceae > Larix > Larix kaempferi. The sequence continues at coordinate 18,010,114 of BSBM01000858.1, read as the reverse complement.
CGATGCTGATGATCATGTGATGACGATGTTGATGATCGTATGATGACGATGTCGATGATCGTGTGATGACGATGCTGATGATCGTGTGATGACGATGTAGCTATTCGTGTGCTGCAGAAGATAAAGACTCAGTACTGAAGATGTTGATGTTCCAGTATTGAAGATGTTCCAGTAATTGGTTGAGTTACTGATGATGTTGAGAAATCTTCCAATGATTTATATATGTATCATGTATGATGTTGATGAATCCTTGCTCGTGCAGATGCTGCTATAATATCCTTTTCGTTAAGGGGGAGTGTTGAGATATTGTAACTTCAAAGAATATTATATTTGTACTCTATTATTCCGGAGATGTTTCATTCCTCCGTGAAGATCTTATTGTATATCTGGAGATGTTTATTCCTCCGTTGGAATGTGGTAACTCGGGTTATTAGACTTCCCTAGTGGGGGTCGGCCCTGTATGTGTTATGTGGGTCAAAGGGTTATTAGACCACCCTAGAGGGGTCGTCCCAGTCAGTTGTAGTGGGGTATTTAACCCATTGGTTAAATACGAGCCTACGTGTACTTGTGTAAAAGATATGTCAGAGTAGCGTATAAATAGAGGAGGTGTGTTCCTCATTTGACACACACTCACTAGAGAGAGAGGCGCACTTGTGGAGGAGAGGTCTTCTATGGTGGAGGAGGAGATCATATCTTTGGTTTGCATCTTTGTATATTGCTAGTCATCTATATTGAGGAAGCTTTACTGGGCTTTCTACCCCATGAGGGTTTCCCAGGATAAATCTGTGTCTCTTGTGTTTATGCTATGCTTGTTGTTTCTTCAGTGATCCTGTATATGCTATTATTGTGAAATGGAATGTAATGCTGCTATTTTTTGTCTTAGCATATTAAATCTTAGCAGAAATAATATTTTTCGAACCATTATGGATGAAGGAGCCTCTACTTATGTCATTTCGCTAGCATGTTGGAAGGATTTAGGGTCACCAACCTTAGTACCATCCCACACAACACTTAAATAATTTGATGGACATTCATCCCCTCCTCATGGACTTATCATGGGTTTCTCAGTTGAACTAGGAGGTAAAACAGTAAAAGTATATGTTGAGGTAGTAGATGTTGTTGAGCATTGGTTGTCATTGATGTCAAACAAAGATTATCTCAAGTGTTTGACCATCAACTAATGTCAAAGAGGATGTCAACTGATTCAGTCTCAGTCATTGATATCAACTAAAGTCAAAGTGGATACAATATTCTAGAAGGAGTATAAAGAAGTATATGGAAGCCACTTTGAAGTAGTATATGTGCAAGATGAAAAAAAAGAATACTAGAAGTATATGGACAAATGATGAAGGTGACAGAGATGTATGCAAATTTGGAGTATATCTAGAAGTGCATTCAGTATGAACATGTGTGTCAAGGATACATCATGCATGACGAGTTTGAAGAAATACATAAGAAGATACATCATGCAAATTCAGATGAAGAAAGAACACAAGTAATGTATCCTACAACATGTGGTCCTTACACAGATATCAAGTCTACCAAGTCATACTCTCTTCATGACAACTATCAAAGGAGTTGGTTGGACAATGGTACATGTGCACAAACAACCAAGGAGATTGGTTGAGGAAATGGTATGAGTGCACAAGTTTGTTGAAGGAAGACTCTAGAATGTGCAAGCAAGCCTTAGCATTGCTTGGGTAATGATTGGAAGTGTGCAAGTAGTTAATGGTTGGAAAATCCTGAAAGAGTGCAAGCATAACCAATCTGAATATGCTTTCAGTAAGTGGAACACGCACAAGTTCCTAGAAAGGTACATCATTTGAATACCATCTATGTGCAAATTCCACGACCAATTATATAATAGGTGTGCAAGTCCCACAAAGGATGAAAAGGAAAAGGACAAAGACCCACATGGAAGAAGTTGGGTCTATGCATATCTCACAAATTATTAATATCGCAAGGGCACATTACCCACAAGGTAAGGTACAACACAATCCATAGACACATCAATATGAAGTATGAGATTGCACACATACCATAAGGAAATGGTACATTAAGAGCGCAAAGGTACACCACCAAGGTGTAAAGTTGCACTAAGTTATGGACCTTTAGGGTGAAAGACACATATCAGATGACACATCAATAGCACAGAAGATGACACGTGGAATATGCACAATTTGTGAAGTATGGAAGAAGGGATGCCACATCCAACTTGTGAATATACAATCCATGCAAGACATGAATAAATAGAGATGCAAGTTGGGGAGTTCAATGAGCTCAGAAGTAAGCTAGATGGCGAGAACATAAGAGCTTCAAGTGAAAGTGAAAGTTTGTTTTTTGGGGCATCAAGGGGCTCGTCGACAGAACATAATGATCTAGTGAAGAGCCAAATGCACACATGCAGTAGAATGAAGTTTTGATGATGCATAAAATGATGCGATAGATCTGTGATAGATGCATGAGTACTAAAAGGAAGAAATACTAAAGTATGCATAAGTGCTTGATGTTTTGAAGGACAATATTACAATCAGCACAACGATAGTCACAAATTTTGTAGAGACAAAATCATAGAGACATAACCAAAGTTTACTAGATATTGCTAGATGTCTAGGTGATGCATATGAGTAGAAGTGAAAGTGTACGATGTTGAGAACTACATCTGATGCGCAATGATAGAACATCAGTAGGATCTCATAGGTGCATCATGATGCAGATGATATGATACAAGTGCATTAAATAGAACAAATGAATCATTTGATGCACATGATGTTGCATATTATATGAGAAATTGCAGCACTTAAATAGAACAGACACATCAAAAAGTGTGTAGTTCCATCGGTTACTAGTGCTTCATTTCATAAAAACAAATTATCAATTGAAAAAACAGTATCAGTTGGTCATTGCAGTCATGTAGAACATAACGTTGAGATAACTAGAGACATATATTTCATAGTCAACCAAGGACATAGTACATGAACTCATCAACGAAAGTATGATTTAAGAGGAATGAGAAGTGAAGTGAGGTATGCAGTGCAGTGACATAGTATAGTATGCATACGAAGGTATCACACAACATAATTTTCATCTAAATATTTGAAGAAGTGCACAGAGTTGAAGTTCAATAAGACAACATCATACATTGGACATCAGGGCAGTCAAACGGGAAAACGAGACAGGGAGTTAGAGCTTCATTCAGGTTGGTTCCTATAAAACAAAGAATACAGGGTGTCAGTTCCTCCTTCCAGTCGGTACTAGAGAAACACATGGAATGGATGCTTCCTTCAAGTTGGTGCCTGTAAAACTAGGGGGTTAGTTCCTCCTTCCAGTTGGTTTCGGTAAACATAGGAAGTTGGTGGTTCCTTGAATGTATTCTTTGTAAGTATAAAGAAGCATTCCATGGTTTTCTCTTGTTTGGGTTTCCATGTAAAAATCTTATGTGTTATGTGTTGTTTATGTGGTGCATATATATGTGGATTTTTATATACTGATGCATAATATAACATAAATATTAAGTAAAGGATAATATGTCAAAGAAGGTAAAAACTACTAATAACTATGCTAATACTGACTCACCCCCCCTCTCAGTATTAAATCGATTGCAACAAATGCACCCGTAGATTACAAGTTTCTATTGGTACGTAGTTGGATACATGCAATGATGACAATATTATCTTCATTATTACGAGTAATTTGGTTCCCCCACCAAGATAAGATTATTACAATATATCAATTAGACTACTGCACACCTGAAACTTGAATCTACACGAATGCACCTTTTATTGTGGATTCGAAAATGGTTATTCAGGATATTGGGGTGGGAATGTTCAAAGAATCATCTCTCACGGGAACCTTCATGATTCCACCACCAGCTTCCACCCCTCATACTGCTCCAAATTTCACCATTACATAATAGGTTTATTTTGCATTAAAAGTTTTTTCTACGTTCAAACCAGTGATTGGCCCCACCTCATCAGAGGGGGCCTCGAAGGAGGACACCTTAGTCCAAAATAGTGATGGAAATATATCAAAGTCTATGCAACATTATGAAACTAAGACTAGTGTACCCTTATCTACTGTAGAGATTTCATACCAAGCTATTGAAATGGATTTAGCAAACCTAGATCAAAATCCTTCCCCAATGGAGGAATATGATCCATAGACTTCACCCATATGGTCCATTAATACTTCTAGTACTCATGACCTCTTGGATCATACTTTTTCATCAGATGAAGCCATCCTTGAAGTTATGAACATCTCTAAATGACCCTGAGAGGACATGCATCATCGATCATCCTTTCTTCCTAAGACATATTCATTAAAGGTCAAACTAGAAATTTTTTACTTTGATGATGATATGAAAAATACGAATGTCATGTCCAAATACACATTGTGGTTTGAGTATGTACAATTGGCCAATATTTGGAAAAAAAATTCTATCAATATATCCATTAAGCTTGGCATAATTGAAAATATCAATATAGGTGTTGATTGCTCTCTGGAGGAAATCATGCAATATATAGCTCTGTTCAAAGAGTTTTGTGATGTGTTCGGTTGGTCTTATCAAGAAATGTTTGGCATCGATCCCAGTATAGTTGAACATGAGATTAAAACATATGACAACGTTAAACATGTGTGACAGAAGTTACATTCTGTTAATCCTAATAAATTGACTTCCATAAAAGTAGAAGCTGAAAATCTATAAAATGATAGCTTCATATAACTTGTTCCTTTAATTGAATGGGTATCCAATAAACTGAATGGGTATCCAATATTGTTCATGTTGATAAGAAAAAAGGAACAATCTGTGTCTCTACTAACTTTAGGGATCTCAATTTGGCTTGTCCCAAAGATAATTACACCACACCCTTTATTGATCATATTATAGATGAGTGTGTTGGGAAGAAAATATTTTCATTCATGGATGGATTCTCCGGTTACAACCAGATCCATATTAAAAAACAATACCAACACAAAACAACTTTCATATGCCCTTGGGGGATTTTTGCATATCGAAAAATTCCATTCGGACTTAAAAACGCTAAGGCTACTTTTCATAGAGCCATGTCATATGCATTCCATGATATTAAGAAAATTGTGGAGGTTTATCTTGATGGATTGGTAGCTAAATCTAAGAGAATATCCAAACATAGTGCACATTTATGTGTTTTATTCATTCGATGTTGTAAGTACAACATTAGATTGCACCCACATAAATGCATTTTTTTGTGGAATCTGGGAGATTACCTAGTTTCATAGTGTAAGAATTAGGGATTATGGTGGATCCCCTCAAGGTTGAGGCAATAATACAATTTCCTTCCCCAAAAAAAATCAGATAACTTCAAATCCTATAAGGGAAAGCAAACTTCTTGAGAAGATCTGTAGAAATTTTTTCCGAATTAGCTAAAGGTTTCCTGCATATCCTTAAAAAATATACACCATTTATATGGGATGACCAAGCTCAATGCTCATTTGATGTAGTAAAGAAATCCTTGGTATCATCCCAGTACTTAGTCCTCCAGATTATAGTAAAGACTTTCTACTATATTTTCCAGCATCTACTTCCACCATTGGAATGGTATTGGTACAAGAAGATGAATCATCACAAAAACATGTTATTTACTATCTTAGTAAGGTCCTTGCAGGTACCAAATTGAGATATTCCCAGATTGAAAAGTTGGCCTTGGAAGCGGTTCATGTTTTCCAAAGACTTAGACATTAATTACTTCCAAGGAAAACAAACATAGTGGTTGAAATGAACCCCATGAAACACATTTTATCCCTCCATATAACTAGGGAAACGTATTCAAAATGGATAGTAATTTTTCAATAATTCGATCTCAAGTTCATAAATGCTAAAGCCAAGAAGTCGTTAGCATTTGCAAAACTAATGTACGAGTTACCCTGCGATAAAGAGGAAATTGTATGTGTTGAGTCCTGGGTGGACAAACATTTATTCCTCATCACAAAATATGATACTTGGCATGGAACATTTATCATATATCATATATCTCCAAACCCAAAGGATTGATCCTCCATTTTCTAAAATTTAATGAGATCGCATTCAACACCAAGCACGAAGTGTTAGAAAAACAGGATTGCAGAGCAATAACAATAAACAGAAATGCAAATATAATCACACATACACATTACAAGAGAGACACAGATATATCATGGTTCACCCAACTTGGGCTACGTCCACACTGAATTTTTCAGTCCTTATTATTATTACCATCCAGCAAGGTGAAGGGATACAACCTGCAGCACAACCGCTGCACTTCCTCTTCTCTGTTTCATAGTCTCTCTCCTGATCTCAGAGATCCTTACAATGCATAAAACCTAATACATCATCCTCCCTAGCCGTATTACAATGTATTTATTTTATAAGGGAAATACAATGGGGAAATACCATGGGATACCCAAAACCATGGGCCCGCAAAACAGCTAGCGAAAATAGCCCCAAAAATTTCCTTCAGGGGCATTGCCCCCAAACCCCCTAGCCAGTGGGGATGGTCCCCCCTAGAACCCCATGGGGGGGTGATTCCCCCCCGCTGGGGTGACTGTACAGTCCACTTACATATCATATAAAACTGGGGTACAAACATGGCTGATACAATATCATCTATGAGACTAGAAGATCTGGCTCCACAACCAACAATTTCCCACTGGGAGACTGATCACAGCAACTCCACCGCTGCTGCACTTGCTTAACTTGGACTTGGAAAATTTCTCCTCTTCACCTTCATGCTAGAAGGCAAACTGAAACCGAGCACGAACTCAGTTTCTCTCTTATCACTACCTTTGTGAACATGTCTACAGGATTCTGGCTAGTGTGTATCTTTTCCAGCTTCAACAGTTCATCTTCCAGAACAAAGCATATGAAATGGTACTTGAGTTGTATATGTTTAGTCCTGGAATGGAATGTTGAGTTCTTTGCAAGGTGAATGGCACTTTGGCTGTCACTATACAATTTGCTATCCTTCTGCTTCTTACCCACTTCCTCCATAAACCTCTGCAACCAAATCATCTCTTTACTAGCCTCTGTAATGGAAACATACTCTGCTTCTGTTGTTGAAAGTGCAACAATCTTCTGTAGTTTCGAAATCCAGCTTACTGTTGTTCCACCTATAGTAAACACATACCCTGTGGTGCTCCTCCTGCTATCCTTGTCACCTGCCATATCTGCATCAACATATCCCTGTAGAACAGTGTCTGAACCTCCAAAACATAATGCCTCAGTGGTAGTACCTCTCAAATATCTGAGAATCCACTGTACTACCTTCCAATGTTCTTTACCTGGATTGTTCATATATCTACTCACAACTCCCACTGCATGTGCAATATCTGGTCTTGTGCACACCATGGCATACATCAACCTGCCAACTGCTGATTGATAGGGAATCTTGGACATGTAATCTATCTCTTCTTGTGTCTTGGGACACATTTCCTTAGACTGAAATGGCTAGCCAAAGGTGTACTTATAAGTTTTGCATTCTACATTCTAAACCTCTCCAACACCTTTTGTATGTACTCACTTTGAGACAATGTCAATTTGTGATTTTTCTTGTCTCTCGTTATTCTCGTACCAAGGATTTTCTTTGCAGCACCCAAATCCTTCATTGCAAATGAATTAGCTAGCTTCCTTTTGAGAACATTTATATAATGCATGTCAGACCCTGCAACAAGCATGTCATCCACATACAATAACAAGATAATATATCTTCCATTGTCTAGCTTCTTGAAATAAACACAATGGTCAAAAGACTTCTACTATAACCATGTTCTGTCATAAACCTGTCAAACTTTAGATACCATTGCCTTGGAGCTTGCTTCAAGCCATACAAGCTCTTTTTCAACCTGCATACCAGATCCTCCTTACCTTTGACCTCATACCCTTGTGGCTGCTGCATATATATTTCTTCCTCCAAATCCCCATGGAGGAAGGTTGTTTTTACATCTAACTATTCAATATGCAAATCTTCTACCGCCACTAGACTTAAGATAGTCCCAATTGAAGTCATCTTAACAACAGGAGAAAATATTTCATCAAAATCTATACCTTTCTTCTGTGCAAACCCCTTTACAACAAGTCATCCCTTGTACCGCTTCTTACCTCCTTCTTCTTCCTTCAAGCTGTAAATCCATTTGTTTTGCAATGCTCTTTTACTAGCAGGCAACTGAACCAAATCCCATGTCTGGTTTCCTACCAATGAGTCCATCTCCTCATTCATGCCTTTCTCCCACTTCTTTCTAGTTTCCACCTGCATTGCTTCTTCATAACATTATGGTTCACCAGAATCAGTCATCAATAAATAATACATTGAAGGAGAGTATCGTTCAGGGAGTCTACTTAACCTGGTAGATCTTCTTACAGTTGTAAGAGTTTCAGGTACTTGCTGCTGCTCTTGATTTTCTGGCACCTTCGGAACTTCATTTTCTTTAATTTCATCAAGCAATATGTACTCTGTGCTTTCCTTTTCCCGTTTCTTTCCCTGCAACTGATCTTTATACATGAACTTTTCATTAAATATCACATCTCTACTCCTGATGATTTTGTTATTTTCATAATCCCATAAATGATAACCAAATTCATCAACCCCATATCCAATAAAGGTACATTTCTTGGATTTAGCTTCAAGATTTGTTCTATTTTCTTTATCAATATGGAAAAATGCTTCACAACCAAACGTTCTCAGAAATGACTAGTTTACCTTTTTATCTGTCCATGCTTCCTCTAGAATACCACCATCCAAAGCACTTGAAGGTCCTCTGTTTAATAAATAAACAATAGTATTTACAGCATCCGCCCAAAACTGTAAGGGCAACCCTGCATGCAGTCTCATACACCTTGCATGCTCCATGATCATTCTGTTCATCCTTTCTGACACACCATTTTCCTGTGGTGTTCCTGGGACTGTCTTCTCTCTATGAATCCCATGGTATGAACAATAACTATCAAACTCCTTGCCACAGTACTCACCTCCATTATCAGATCTGAGACACTTCAATCTTTTTTCTGTCTCATTCTCAACCAAATCTTTCCACTTCTTAAAAGTAGCAAACACATCAGATTTCTGTCTAATGCAATAAACCCAAGTTTTTCTAGTTGCATCATCAATAAATGTAACATAATAATGAGAGCCACCAAGAGATTATACCTGAGCCAGTCCCCATACATCTATATGCACAAGATCTAATTTTTCATTCTTCTTTTGTTTTCCAACCCTGAGAAATCTGACTCTCTTTTGTTTTCCATAAACACGTTTTTCATAGAATTCCAAACTTACTTGCTTCAAATCCGGCAGCAACTTCCTTGAGTGGAGAATCTGCATCCCCTTCTCACTCATGTGGCCAAGCCTATGATGCCACAATGCTGTATCTGTTTCTGTGGAAGCTAAAGAGATAGAATGGTCAGTATTATGAGGACATAAATACAACGTACCTACTCTGTCTCCTTTTGCTATCACCATTGATCCTTTAGTGATCTTCCACCACTTTTCTCCAAACATAGATAGACAGTCGCCATCTCCCAACTGCCTTGTTGAGATCAGATTTCTTTTCATAGCAGGAATATGCCTAACTTCTTTCAACAACCAATCAGTTCCATTCTTAACTTTTATCCATACCTTACCCATTCCAACAATTTTACATGGCTCATCATCACCCAATAAAACATGTCGAAAATCGCCAGGAACATACTCATGAAAGTATTTCCTATGGGGTGTAGCATGACATGAAGCTCCTGAATCTATAACTACCCAATAATCACTAGTATTATCTAATGCAAGAATCAAAGCATCTTGTAACACATCACCTACTACATTTGATTCCTGGGTAGTTTCCTTCTGTGCATCTCCTTTCTTCTTTAGAGATTTGCAGTCTTTCTTCAGATGTCCTTTCTTTCCACAGTTCCAGCACTCTATCTTTCCCAGTCTGGACTTGGATCTTCCTATTTTAGACTTTCCATGATTACCTTGGCTCTTTCCTCTCTCCTTTTGTCTTCCCCTGCTCTCCATGGTCAACGCATTACCTCATGTCTCACCTATGCTTTTTCTTCACATTTACTCGCTAAGAATAACACCAATAACATCATCAAATTTCAAGGTGTTTGAACCAGAGACAGAGTTACTTACAACCATGACCAAGCTATTCCATCTTTCTGTCAATGAACACAAGATTAGAAGAGCCCTAACCTCATCATCAAAGTTCACACTTACAAAACTTAGCTGATTTGTAACCGTATTAAACTCATTTAAATGATCAGTAACAAATCCACCTTCAGACATCTTCATATTAAATAAAAGCTTCATTAGAAATACCTTGTTGGAGGCTGAGGGTTTTTCATACAGCTTACCCAATGCGCTCATCAAACCCTCTATTGTCGTTTCTTTTGAGATATTGAAAGCCACCGACGAAGCCAGGCTCAACCGTATTGTTCCTAGAGCCTTTCTGTCAAGAACCTCCCATTCTTCGTTCTTCATAGCCGTCGGCTGCTTTTCTTTTCCTCCCAACAATAGGAATAGATCCTTCTAGTACAGATAGTCCTCCATTTGCATCTTCCATAACCCGACGTTTTGGCCGTTAAACTTCTTGACCTTAAACTTTCCTTCTTCTTCCATTGCTCCCACTCGAACCAGAAACCCTAGCTTCCTGTGGGTTTAACTTCCAAATAGACCTTTGGCTCTAATACCAATTGTTAGAAAAACAGGATCGCAAAGCAATAACAATAAACAGAAATGCAAATATAATCACACATATACATTACAAGAGAGACACAGATATATCGTGGTTCACCCAACTTGGGCTACGTCCACATTGAATTTGCCAGTCCTTATTATTATTACCGTCCAGCAAGGTGAAGGGATACAACCTGCAGCACAACCACTGCACTTCATCTTCTCTGTTTCACAGTCTCTCTCCTGATCTCAGAGATCTTTACAATGCATAAAACCTAATACATCATCCTCCCTATCCGTATTACAATGTCTTTATTTTATAAGGTAAATACAATGGGAAAACACCACGGGATACCCAAAACTATGGGCCCGCAAAACAGCTGGCGAAAACAGCCCCAAAAATTTTCTTCGGGGGCGTTTCCCCTGAACACCCATTTCTCGGGGGTGCTGCCCCCGGACCCCCCAGCCAGGGGGGATGCTCCCCCCTGGAACCTTGTGGGGGGCGATGCCCCCCCACACTCCCCCGCTGGGGTGACTGTACAGTCCACCTACATATCAAATAAAACTGGGGTACGAACATAGCTGATACAATATCATCTATGAGACTAGAAGATCTGGCTCCACAACCAACACGAAGATACCTCATCATTGGGGATATTGTGTACCATCAAGGAGTAGACTTGATCTTAAGATGTTGTTTAATACATGAGGAAGCTAAGCAAGTTTTAAAGGATTTCCATGTTGTAACAAGTGGCAATCATCTTTCTGGGTTAGAAATGACCTAGAAAATATTGCGTGCAGGACACTTTTGGCCCACAATCTTTACAGATTGCATCAATGCTATCAAAAATTTTCACCCTTTCCAAATATAAACCAATAAAAATGTGTGCACATCCTACTCCATTAAAACCTATAGTAACCGTGGGTCCATTTTCAAAATGGGCCATTGACTATATGATAATCAAATCGCCTTCAACCGATGGCCACCACTACATATATCATAGTAATAGTGGACTACTTCACCAAGTGGGCTTAGGCAATGCCTACATTCAAATGCATGGGAGCAACTGCAACATATTTTCTATTCAATCATGTGATATTAAGGTTTGGTGTGCCCAAAGAGATCGTCACTAACAATGGAATCCATTTTAGTAATTCATTCATGGATGAACTTACCACCAAATTAGGATTGTGGCAGGATTTTTCCTTGCCATATTACCCTCAATGCAACAGACAAGTAGAATCCATGAACAAAGTTTTGAAAACCATGTTGCAACGAACCGTTAATAAGAACAAGACTAGCTGGCACTTGATGCTATTTTTTGCTCTTTGGGAATACCACACCACAACTAAAAATGAAACCAGTTTCACTCCTTTCCAATTGATTTATGGAGAAGAAGTATTATTTCTGATTGAATGTGAAATCCCATAATTAAAAAATAGCAATTGAACTCCTACCTAACACTTCTATAGAAGAATAAATATTCCTCCATATTCATTATCTTGATTAAACTAAAAGGGAGGCCTCTCTAAATGTAGAAGCACACAAGAAAAGGGTCAATGCCTAGTATGACAAATTGGCATGTCCCTGAGTTTGGCCCACTTGTTGTAAAAACTGTGTTAAAATGGGGAGCTTATGAACTAGTCAATTATTATGGAGAACCTCTGTCGGAGATCAGAAATTGTCTCTATCTGAAGAAATAATTCACATAGGCACTAATTCCTCGCAACACTTGTTTTATTATGTTGTATTTTTTGTATATTTTTATGTACATTAGTTGTTTTGTGCACATGCTTATCTTGTTGGCATTGTTGCTTTGATATATGGCATAAGAAACTTTCACATATTTGGGATATGTGGATGGCGCTAGTTGTAGTTCTCAGAACACTGCTTCCAATGCATGGGTGATTTTCATACCTAACAACCAAGTTCTAAGTTCAGCGGGAATCTTTCTCATATCTGCAAGCAATAATGTTGCATAATATAGCGCAGTCATTGAGCTTCTCATCAAGGCTAACACCCTTGGAATCCAACGAATCACCATTAAAATTGGGCTCACAATTGGTTGTATCTCAGTTAAACAGTCAGTACCAGGTTCGAAATCCTATACTGTTTAGAAATTTTCTACGAGTACATATTCTAGAATGTTAGTTTGAATTCATTGAATACATTCATGTTCCTAGAAGTATGAATAGTTTGGATGATTCCTTAGCTAACTGCGTACTTGATTGGATTCTAAGTCATTAACATCATTCCGAAAAAAGAAACATGTACATTAGTCATGGCATTTTAATTAAAAAACTCATTTAAGGACATAAGTAAAACCCGAAATAAAAATCATATGTATAAGTAAAACTAGATTGCATGATAACCCAAAAAGTGTGTTAAGGTTCTAGACATTTTGGCAGTAACTTTGCACACATAAAAAAGAATAGGATTAAAAAATTTCTCTTTTGGTTTATTTTTCTTCAAGATAAAAAAAAATTTAATAAAAATGAAAAAAATGGAAAACTCAAAAACATATGAACTATTTCTATTTCTCAGTTTGGCATGAAGACTCGCCTACAGTTGGTAGATCATTGAATAATGGTTCACAACTTCTAGAAATCCATCCTGAAAGGATATGGTTCCTCTCATCCATCGACTACACCTACAAATATGGTAAAAAATGAGTGTTTTACATATCTTGTACTCATACATGTATAACCATATCCATTTGAATGATAGGATAAAGCATAATTCTTCAATTTTGGCTATTTTTAGATATTAAATGCACATATTGAGCCAGTTTCTGACTAAACAGTTGGGAAGTGAAATGGTTTTGATCACAGGACTTGGATACATTAATAGTTCAAACTATTGGATTCAGGTAGTTGGAGATAGACCACGATTCACGGTAATTTATGATTTTGGCATTTTTTCACAAGATTCAGCATGAAGTAAACCTCATTGCCCCATTTCCACTTGGCCATTATACCAAATTGGATAAATGCAGTTACATGGTATTATTCACCCATCTATAGACACATAATATTGCTTCAAATAGCCAAACCATGGAGGGAACATCCATAAGAGTGTGCACAACTAACTCAACCCTTGTTTGCAATATGGATCTTTGCCTCGGCCTGACCCGTTCCCTTGAAATATAGGAGTACCCCCCATGCAATACATGTTCCATTCCATGCACTTTAGCATTATTCTTTCTTTTTCAAGGAAATAAATGAAAAAGGCATAAAAATTAAAAAACAAAAAAATCCAAAAAGGGGGGAGACTTGAATCATATCATATTGTATCCTTGAAAAAATGTAAATAGTTAGCCCTTTCCACCCTTGAACATGGCACATAATTTTGTATCCGCTTTCAATACACCATTCACATTTTCCTCATTAAACTGTACCAGTATTTTATACAGATCTCCATTGATGGGTTATCCTTCCCATCATCTACGAAGCTTTCATTAATGCATCTTGCATTGATGTATTTCATAAACGGTTAGTTACTCGAGTCTTATGTTTCCAAGTGTCCATTCTGTGTCATGTTATGTGTTCAAGGGAAGTTAAAATAGTGTCATCCATTCCTTAAATATTCATGACCAATCATGTCGGCATTCCTTTTGTCAATATACAATGTTGGATCTTGCATCTCTACCAAATCATATCAGACTATCGATCTATGTTTTGTATTGGTTGATGTGGGATGCATTAATGCCCTCCCTCCAATTGATCTATTCATATCGACACCAAATCATCATATATTAAATGGATCTAGGAACCCTAGAATACCTTGGATGTTGCATTCATCAGTGCTAATCTTCCTTGCAAATGACAGTGGGTATATGTAATGACCCTTTTTCAAAATTTTATTAAAATGCCAATTTTTCCACTTTTTCCCCAATTTCGACCTTTGACAAGTTTTATTGTTTTGACCTCCAAATCAACCCAAATGCTACCAAATCTTCTGTAGGAGTGTATGAATTATATTTAGACTTGAATATTAGGTTCAGGGATGTTTTATGGCCCTCCAAATACTGCTGCAAACTTGATTTGTATTCTGATCAATATATGTAATTTTGACTAGTAATTTGTGCATCAAACCCCCCCAGGGTAACACTGCAAATGGCCTTCCAAATGCCTCCAAACTCCCATGAATTTATGAAAATAGGTATGTAATGTGTTAAGTATGTGATTAAGGTCTCATATGAACCATTAATTGATTTTTACTACTGTTCTAACTCTCTCACATTCAACAGCAAAAACCCCCAATTCGACCCTTGGGGAAATGGCACTATTTCACCTCTCAATACAAATAAACTGAGTAAAAATGATTCAAATGCTCAAGTATAGTACATGAAACTTGTATAATATATCCATGGAAGTATATGAATCACAAATTTATTAGATAATCATCCATCCATTCGAAATAATCAACATTATAGTGTCATACATCAAAGCATTGGGGAAATGGACACTATTTGCTCATTAACCAATAATTTTGCATACAATCAATGGGTATTTAGACCTGAGAGTATTTGAATATTAATAAAAGAGGATATGAATCTATTACAATCAGAAAAATATCATATGAAGCTCTCCCAATGAGTGCAAGATCTCACCCAAAGCGCAATCCCTCAAGGAGCCTGAATATGCCTTCAAAACTAGAAATGGTGGAGAGAAAGTGCTGCACTAAACCAAACCATGAAACTTCCTGTAGTTTCTACCTGCAAATAAAACTCCATTAAAGCACCATGAAACACCTGAGTGGCCTCTCCAAACACCAACTTGGATGGGAATCTTTCACCCTCGAAATTGGCTAAGGCAAGAAATTAGTCATCCACTAGTTCTCTCTTCACAAATGCAATTTTTCTCAAATCATCAAAATCCATTCTCATACATGAATTCTACATTTTATAACCAACATTAGCCTTCAAGGGGTCTAAATCCTCTCAATAGATTCAATAAATTTCCATTTAGAAAATATTCCTCATTTGCCACTTGTCTCCTAGTTCCAACCTTCCATCTTCTCCCAAATTCGAATTTGAGTCTCTTTAGCTTCCCCCAACTCCATGAGTGCCTTCCTTGAGCCTATTTTTTGGGATGACATGTCATAATTGTTATGTGTAATAATTCAGGTTTCAATTTTGTCATAAATGTCATAGATGCTTCATTATTGTTGTCATAAAACTAGGGAATCTAGCCCAAGTGTCCACTAGTCTCCAATTTGACTCTTCCTCTCCCATGGAGGTTACTATTCCATCCCATTTCGACCTAAGATGATTAATTCCATGTTTTATGACTTACCAACTCACCCAAGAGTGTTCACCTTCATACGAATTCGAATTGGCAAGAGAGAGCTGCCATGTGTCATTGAAAAATCAAGCTAGTGTGGGTCCCACCACCTCCATATGTCTGCAAAACCATTTGCCACCTAGAATTTCTCTTGAATTTATTTATTCACCATATTTATTAAATGATTTAACCCTTCTAATGTATAAATATCATTTATTAGCTTCCTTATTACCATCCCACATGTGCCCATCCAACCTAGGAAACTAGTAGGATTGATGGGATTGTCTTACTATGCACTTATTTGAATGGGGACATTACAGTCCTCCCCACCCAAGATTGCTTGTACTCAAGAAATTTCAAATTTGTATGCTTTAAAATCTTCTCCTCTTCCCATGTGGCATCTTGATTTGGTAAGTCCTTCCAGTGCACTAAATATTCTTTGATGATTCTACTCCTCAACCTTCTTTCCGGTGTCTTCAAAATCTTTTCCGGAATAAGTGTGAGCTGACCTTCATCATCCAAAGGAGGAATTATTTCTGAAGTGATGATTTTCTGACCAAGAGCTTTTTTGAGACAGGAAACATGAAATACATTGTGGATTTTACTCCCTTCAGGAAGTTCTAGTTCATATGCTACTTCTCCAACCTTCCGCACTACCTTGTATGACCCATAGTACCTTGGTTTTAATTTTTTGGCTCCATTATTTTTGAGAGATGTTTGTTTATAAGGCTGCAACCTTAAATATACTAAATCATTGACTTGAAAGGTTCTTTCTTCTCTATGTCTATCAGCATATTGTTATTGTTGATTTTGAGCAACCTGCAAATTGTCTTTCAAGAGCTTTAAAATTTCTTGGCTCTCTTCCACCCAATCTTTAGCCTTTGGGGCTCTACTATCACCAGCTATAATGTTAGCAAATGTAAGTTCATCATAACCATATAATGCTTTGAAATGAGACATTCCTATTAACATATGATAAGTGGTGTTGTAGCAAAACTCACCCAAGTGTAGCCATTTTGCCCATGCTTTTTGCTACCCTCCCACATAGTTTCTTAGGTATCCTTCCAACCATTGGTTTACCCTCTATGTTTGTCCATCATTTTGCGGATGATAGCTGGTACTTGGAGTCAATTGAG
Organism: Larix kaempferi; assembly: GCA_027924585.1. Taxonomy (NCBI): domain Eukaryota; kingdom Viridiplantae; phylum Streptophyta; class Pinopsida; order Pinales; family Pinaceae; genus Larix; species Larix kaempferi. Next base: position 17,993,016 of record BSBM01000858.1, on the reverse strand, counting down.
TGCCTACCAATATAAAAATTTCTTGCCAAAAAAGCACCCATGAATCTACTATCTCTATCACTAGCAATGCTCTTGGGGAGCCCATGCAATCTGAAGATTTCTTTGAAAAACATATCAACCACTTGTGCAGCACTAAAAGATGATTCAACAGCAAAGAAATGAGTAAATGTTTTCAACCTATCAACTACCACATAGATGCAATCCTTACCCAAGGATTTAGGCAATTCTGTGATGAAATCCATGGAAATACTGTCCCATTTTTGCTCCAGAATGGGCAATGGTTGTAATAGGCCGGATGGACATGTAAGTTTTGATTTGTTTTGTTGACATGATTTACATTCATTCACATATTTCTGAACATCTTCCTCCAGCCCCTTCCAAAAAAAACTTTGCCTCAACTGTCTATAAGTTTTGAAGATCCCTGGATGGCCCGCTAGTGGGGAATCATGTGCTTCTTGCAAAATTCGGTACTTGAGATTGGAGTTATGAACTAAATAAATTCTTCCCTTCTAATATATCATCCCATTCAAAATCCTATAATTATCATCCCCTTTGATTCCATCCAACACATCACAAGCAAATTTGTCTTTGGCATATTCAACTAGTAGCATGTTTTTCCAATCCTTGGCAATATCCATGAGAGAAAAAGAAGGCCTTCTTGACAAAGCATCTGCTACTATATTATTCTTCCCTTTGAAATATTAAATATCAAAATCATAAGCTTGAATCTTGCTTACCCACTTTTTTTTTCCGTTCATTTAGATCTTTTTGGGTGAGAAAGTGTCTTAGACTATTGTGGTCAGTTTTCACCACAAACTTGCTACCCACCAAGTATTGTCTGAATTTGGCCAATGCATGCATAATGGCCAGCATTTCTTTAGCATAGATGGAGTAAATTTTTTCATGAGGCTGCAAATTTCTTCTCTCAAAGGCTATGGGGTGTTGGCCTTTCTTTAGGACAACCCCTATTCCTCCACCTGAAGCATCACAATCCACAACAAAAGGTTTAGTAAAATTAGGAAGTGCAAGTATGCGACAAATACTCATTACCTCTTTCATTTTTTGGAAGGATTTTTCAGCCTCTTCATTCCACTTGAAAGCATCCTTCTTAGTCAAATCAGTGAGTGGAGAAGTCAACTTGGAGAACCCTTTCACAAATTTTCTGTAGTAGGTGCATATGCCAATAAAGCCTCTCAATTCAGTAATATTTTTTGGTGATGGCCATTCCAAGATAGCCATGATTTTTTCCATGTGTACCTTCAATCCTTCTTGCCCAATAATGTTCCCAAGATACAGTAGTTATTTCATCCCAAATTCACATTTTGATAACTTAGCAAATAAGGACTCTTCTTGCAATATTTTTGACACAATCTCTAACTGCTGCAAATGCTCTTCCCATGTTTTACTCTAAATGAGAATATCATCAAAGAAAACCAAAAAAAACCTTCTTAGTTGCTTGCAAAATATCCTATTCATACATGCTTGAAAGGTGATTGGAGCATTAGTCAACCCAAAAGGCATGACAAGAAATTCAAAGTGGTCAAAATGACATCGAAAAGCGGTCTTTTGCACATCTTCATCTTTCATTCGAATTTGGTGATACCCCGATCTAAGGTCAATTTTTTAGAAGTATTTGGCCCCATGTAGCTCATACATGAGTTCATCAATCCTAGGAATAGGATACCTATTCTTGATAGTCTTTTTGTTCAAGGCTTTAAAATCTATGTACATTCTCAATGTTCCATCTTTTTTTTTCACTAGCACTACTGAAGAAGCATAAGGGCTAGAGCTTGGTCTAATGAGTCCCAACTCTACGAGTTCTTGGATATCTTTTTCAATCTCATCTCTAAACTTTTTAGTATGTCTCTAAGGTGGTATCTGAATGGGTGAAGTAACCTCCTCCAAAATAATATTGTGCTCAACCCCCCTATCCGGTGGCCTACCATGTAGAAGGTCTCTAAAAACCTTTTCATATTTTTGCAAAAGTCTCTCTATCTCCTTTGGGTGTTTGACAATATTTATATTTGGCTTGGGAGATGTAATATGAAATTCAGCATCCCATTCTATATCCCCGTGCCTCAATATAGATCTCATACTATTGCAAGTCACTACTTGATTTGGATAAGTGTGTTGCCCTCTCACAATTCTTTGTACTCCTTTTGAATCTTGGAATTTCATTTCAGGAATTTGATAATTTACTGTATGCTCTCCTATTGAATACAACCATTGCACTCCCAAAACCACATTAGTATCAACAACATCAACCACATAAAAACTATCAACAAAAGTATAGTTCCCTACGGTGACTTGCAACTTTGGAACCCATGTTTTGCATTGCATTGTGTTGTGACCGGGAATGACAACTGTGAAGCCATCAAATGGTTCAATAGGTATCTTTCTTTTCTCTACCATATCTGCATCAATGAAGTTATGAGTGGCTCCTCCATCTACCAAAACTAAAGTTCTTTGTCCTTGTACCACACCTTTGCATCATATAGTATGATAGCAAGGTACTGCTGAAAGCACTACCATTCTTGCTTTGTCCGGTGAAGGCTGATTTTCTTCTTTTATTTCCTCTTCTACTGTTGTCTCATATGACTCTTATTGATCTTAAATGTTTCCATCTTCATCCATGCCCCCATCATACCCCTCATTATCAGAAAATACTTCTATGTATTGAGCCTTTCCTTTGGTACATTTGTGCCCCCGTGTCCATGGTTGGAAGCATGTGAAGCATAGTTTCTTTTTTCTAAGTTCATCCCTGTTTAGTCCCTCTTTTTTATTCCTCTCAAATGACTCTCTTTAGCAAGGTTTCTTTTCAAATTTGTAGCTAGGCTTAGGAGGAAATCTCATTCTAGGAAGCACATTTTGGAGATCCCTAGTCAAACTCATTGCATCTTTTAATGTAGTTGGCTTGTGGGCTTTGACCAAACCTCTTAAGGGTTCAACCAAACCTTCAGTGAACAACAATACTAATATTCCCATAGATACATCAACCACTTTGACTGATAATTTTTGAAAGTCCAACATATATTCAGTAGGGGACCCAGTTTGCTTCAATTGAGCTAGTTCTTTGAAAGGCAATTCTGGATCTTTTTGTTCAAATCTTTCTAGTACCCTGTCAACAAATTCTCCATATGTTTTAACCTGATTATGACCCAAGTTTTTCATCCCATGAAACCACCATTTATTGGCATCTCCTTCCAAATGCAAAATGGCCATTTTTAATGCATCCTCTTCCAACATAGGATTCAACTGAAAATATACATCCAATTTTTGCACCCAAGTGTTAGCAGAATTTTGAGAAGAACCATCAAAAGTAGGAAGTGACATTTTTCCAATAGCACTATTTAATTCTTTGTTTTGGAATGGACTCCTATTGTCTCCCTTCCTTTTAATCTTTTGCATAGCATCAATGTAGTCACTGAGTGGTACACCTCTTTTACACTCTTCATTCGAATCATTCCAATCATTTACTAGTTTCTTGTAATCCAATTCAAGATTGGGCTCTTCTTTGGGTGTGAGAAATTTAGGTACAGTATGCCTTTGTGTGATTTGAAATTCATCAGGTCTATTATGAGGTCCTGTACTTGATAAAATGTGCTCAATCCCTTTCATCTTTTCCCCTGAGTGTGAACCACTATTATCTCCTATCATCCCTTTGCTTTGAAGCTTGCTAATCAACAATTCGTATCCTTGCAACAATTTGTCACCTATCCTATCCATTTTTGTTGAAATTTTAGAGAAACATGGATCTAAGGTTGCAATAAGTTCATCCTTATATCTTGCTTTGCCCTCCTCCTTTCTACCCATGACTTCAGCAAAAGACTTCTCTTCTTCTACTACCTCTTCTTCAACAAAAATATTTTCAACTACTGGTTCAAAGGGTGGTGGATTATTCTTTTGACTTATTTTTAATACCATCAGGTTCCAAGAACATGCTCTGATACCAGTTGTAATGGCCCTTTTTCAAAATTTTATTAAAATGCTAATTTTTCCACTTTTTCTCCAATTTCGACCTTTGACTAGTTTTACTGTTTTGACCTCCAAATCAACCCAAATGCTCCCAAATATTCTGTAGGAGTGTATGAATGATATTCAGACTTGAATATTAGGTTCAGGGATGTTTTATGGCCCTCCAAATACTTCTTCAAACTTGATTTGTATTCTAATCAATATATGTAATTTTGACTAGTAATTTGTCCATCAAATTCCCCCGGGGTAACACTGCAAATGGCCTTCCAAATGCCTCCAAACTCCCACGAATTTATGAAAAGAGGTATATAATTTGTTAATTATGTGATGAAGGTCTCATATGTACCATTAATTTATTTTTACTACTATTCTAACTCTCTCACATTCAACAGCAAAAACCCCCAATTCGATCCTTGGGGAAATGACACTATTTCACCTCTCAATACAAACAAACTAAGTAACAATGCTTCAAATACTCAAGTACAGTACATGAAAATTGTAGAATATATCCATGGAAGTATATGAATCACAAATGTATCATAGAATCATCCATCCATTCGAAATAATCAAAATTATAGTGTCATACATCAAAGCATTGGGGATATGGACATTGTTTGCCCATTAATCAATAATTTTGCATACAATCAATGGGTATTTTGACCTGAGAGTCTATTAATATGAAGCACAGAGTATATTAATCTATTACAATTAGAAAAAAATCATATTAAGCTCTCCCAATGAGTGCAAGATCTCACTCAAAGTGCAATCCCTCAAGGAGCCCGAATATGCCTTCAAAACTGGAAATGGTGGAGAGAAAGTGCTGCACTAAACCAAACCATGAAAATTCCTGTAGCTGATACCTACAAATAAAAATCCATTAAATCACCATGAAACACCTGAGTGGCCTCTCCAAACACCAACTTGGATGGGAATATTTCACCCTCGAAATTGGCTAAGGCAAGAAACTAGTCATCCACTAGTTCTCTCTTCACAAATGCAATTTTTCTCAAATCATCAAAATCCATTCTCATACTTGATTTATACATTTTATAACCAACATTAGCCTTCAAGGAGTCGAAATTATCTCAATAGATTCAATAAATTTCCATTTAGAAAATATTCCTCATTTGCCACTTGTCTCCTAATTCCAACCTTCCATCTTCTCCCAAATTCGAATTTGAGTCTCTTTAGCTTCCCCCAACTCCATGAGCGCCATCCTTGAGCCTATTTTTGGGGATGACATGTCATAATGGTGAGGTGTAAGAAGTCAGGTCTTAATTTTTTCATAAATGTCATAGATGCTTCATTATTGTTGTCATAAAACTAGGGAATCTAGCCCAAGTGTCCACTAGTCTCCAATTTGACTCTTCCTCTCTCGTGGAGGTTACTATTCCATCCCATTTCGACCTAAGATGCTCAATGCCATGTGTTATGACTTACCAAATCACCCAAGAGTTTTCACCTTCCCATGAATTCGAATTGGCAAGAGAGAGCTGCCATGTGTCATTGAAAAATCAAGCTAGTGTGGGTCCCACCACCTCCATATGTCTCCAAAACCACTTGCCACCTATAATTTCTCTTGAATTTATTTATTCACCATATTTATTAAATGCTTGAACCCTTCTAATGTCTAAATATTATTTATTAGCTTCCTTATTACCATCCCACATGTGCCCATCCAACCTAGGAAACTAATAGGATTTATGGGATTGTCTTACTATGCACTTATTTGAATGGGGACATTACAGTATACATCAATGACCCATGATTATTTGATTCTACAAGTGTTCGAATTCAGAACATCTATTCACACTAGCTAGTTTGTACTTAGTACCTTGGAGTCCATCATCATTATTGGTGGGTCTCCTCGCATCTATTAATGGTATATATCAATGACTAGTAATCATATGGTATTTTATTATGCTCGACATCATCTCATATATTTGCATGATATAAAATATTACTATTGTTGGTTTGTATTGAATACCTTGGTAAAAATAGTTGTATCACTTATCGATGCACTACCCGAGTTGTGCAAGATTAAACTACCATGTCAAAGTACCATGAAGATCTCGCACTCATCAATGTGCACATTTCTTTTTCTGAAAATTTACATTTTACATGGATCCATTGTGTATTGTTCGTGGACATGCTTATTTACTACTAAGCATGGGTATAATCACCTTAGGATGATTTTGTATATTTGGGAAATTTCTTTGTTTGACTTGTAGGAGCTTTCCCAAATCATACACCCATGAGATAATCCTTTACCATCCTACCTTGATCATTAAAGAGTATCAGTATGAAGAGCATCATCATGAAGATATAGTATATTTTGACCCTTATCTCCACTTAAAACCTCACACATTAGGGGGCATATGTTAACAATCAAATTAACACCCTTAACAAGTGAAGGTTGGAAGCACAATTTACCATTTGCCCGTAACATGAATATTGGAAATTTGTAACAATTGAGAGATTTAATCTATCATCCGACCATCACTTCCACAAAGGAAGAAGTTTGTGAAGACAAAGGTTTCTCTAAAGAGGTCCACTCTAGGATCACTTAAGGGCCAAAACCTAGTTTCTACAACTCTTAGAGTGGAAAGAAAACATGTCATGTGTATTAATTATCGTGGAAATTGTGGAAAATAAAATCAAATGCTTGAAAACTATGGAAAGTGGGTTTTTTGTTGAAAATAATCAAAATTCATGAAAAAATTTAGTCCCACATTCATGTTTGGCAATTGAGTGCACATATCCCAATGCCATATAAGAAAGGAATTTGGGGCAATGTTAAATATATAAAGTGAGAGTAAAGGAATGCTGGAACATTGAAAGTTTGGAAAGTTCCTCTTATACAAAACGCATTTGGATGATCAAAGGAATAGATGGAGAAGGATGGCTCAAAGCAAAGGAGAAGGGATTCACCTCCAAAGTAAGGTTGTAAGTATTCTTTTTTCTTTAATTTAATATGATGCAATTCAATTCCCCCCCAAAAAATTTGAGTTTGAATTTGTGTTCTAAATCTAGTTTTGAATTCAAAGTTTGGTAGATAGATTTCAAGTTTTGTGAAGTTTTTCAAATTAGTAAAAGTAGGTCTAGAGGTAAGGAACTAGAAAACAAGCTACTAATGGAGTCCTAAAGTCCATGGATGCTCAAGAAAGGATATATCTTATAAATAATTAGCTTCAAGAGGTATTCTTCTCTCTTCCTCCCTTCTCTTTTCTTGAAAAATACTTAGAAATCTCAAAGGAATGTTGACTATTGCATGTATTTATGTCAATTAATCTTCACCAACTTACAATAAGGATATCTAATGGAGTAGACAAGTCCCTACACTAATATATAACAAGAAAACTTGCATCAAGGGTTCATGTTGCTTCCTTGACATCATCATCTGTCTTGTTTGACATCAATGAAAACACCAAATTTCAATAGGGATGACTACATTCATAGCTTTGAATCCCTTGAAAATATAGAAGACTTGGAAAACTAACATGAGGAAGTAGAGAGACATAAATTATAGGAAGAACCTAAAGAAGGAACAAAACCCCCAAATACTCAAGAGGATATATAGGTTCTTCCAAAGCAGCAAAAAAAGAGGTAGAGTGGCAAAAATCATAGGAAGGTCCTAAAGATGCCCATAACCCTTGGTATTTAGAGGTCCAAGAGGTTGTTCCATAATCCCACATAGCAGAGGCCTACCAAATAGTAAGTTCTCCCCCAACTCTTGATGTCACCTACATAAGAGCATTGAGAAAGAACGCATTTTCCCCACTCATAAGAGGGAAAAAAATAAGTTGAGAACATCAAGAAATCGAAGTAGAAAAAACAAAGCACAAGGAACCCAAATTTTTCTTGTTGTTCCTTATTCAAACTTTCATAATTTATGAAGTAATGTATCAAGGAAACTTCTCCTATAATGTACTAGCAAGTTGTTTTCTATTAAATAACTATATATGATAATATACTTACCAAATATATAGAAATAGGACTTGGGAGGGTGGATTTATCAATTTTTTGTTGTTTTGGACTTTTATACTTGTAGGTTGTGGTCAAAATAATTTTAATTGTATTATCATGCTATATGGTTTAGTCACAAAACCATTCTAAGACAAATCTTAAACGTTACTATTAAAATTGTGTGTGTGTATGTGCGCGCACGCATGCGTGTGTGCATTTGTACATGCATGCATGCATGTGTGCATATGTGCTTTCGTGCATGTGCATGTGTGTGTGTGAGTGTGGAGGAGGATAATGTCTTCATAAAACTAACAATAGTTTTTCATGTTTTAAGACTAAGTTTGAATTTTTCTAAAAGTTATAATTTAATCATTTCGGATTATGTGATTAGGGTTACTTGTCAAAGGATTGAATATGTATTCATGAATATCTTTAGATTTTCAATATATAATGTGATACTATGCATGTGATTGGTTGAATTGGATTGGTATGCCTATGGGGTGAATCTGAATTCTCGTCGTGGAGAAGGAATACTTAGTCAATTATCCTAAAGAAGACGATGGAGTCTTTTTCATGTTGAAATAGTAACTTCTAATTCATTGTCATGAAGCTAGGGCATCATAGTCAAATTCAAAATGGGTTTAGTTGTATTCTTTGGGAAAAAATGATAGAGAACATGTCTCTTTATCTATCAAGGCATCCAATGTTGTCCTTGGTGCAAACTTCACAAAGTAAGGAATGTTGAAATAAAAAATGAGGTTGAGGATTCAAGATAGCCTATGACATCAATCTTGAAGATAAATTATGGTACAATGGTATGAAGGAATGTGAAGGAGTTTTATAACTAGAAATGGAAATGGTTCCAAGGAGGCATGATCCTATAGAACTCAACGTAGTTTCATCAAGGTAGGTACTGAACAAGCTAGTATCCATGTTGGTACACGTGAAAGAATATAGAGCTCAAAATTACATTCAAAGGAATTTAAGATCAATTTAGGGATATTATTATAATTTCGAAAGCCATGATACATTAAAAAATCAACCTATCTATAAGTTCAAGGAAGGAATACAGATTAGAAAGGAAGACGTAGTTTGGAAAATAGTCTAGGTCTAGGTGACTTGAATGTCTCAGTGTTTGTTGGAGGAGATATACAGTTGAATTCAAAAGTAAGCTCAATGAAAGTAGAGGTGATTCATTATAGGAGAAAGGATAAGTGTATTTGCATGAGAAAGGAGAGAATTAAGCTAGTGTAAGGTGAGAAAGTGGAGATATCATATGTTATGTATTAGCACTCTAATTACTTATGTTGAAGAGATGGTGGCCTTGTTTTGATCCAAGAGTGGAAAAGAGCTTCACACTAAATATTTGGGAAAAAATACTAGGCTTACCCATGGAATTATTGAATAAATCAATGTGGAATTCAAAGCATTATTGGTGTTTTTATTAGTTTGGAACAAAATACCCTAACCAAAGTTATCAAGTTCGTAGTGAAAATGATAGTGGAATTGATTCGAAAGGACTACTGGGCATAATGGAAATCAAGATAGGGACTCAAAAGTATAGTCAAATGTTGGATTTCTATAAAATCCCTTTGAAGTACCACTAAATATGTTATGAGAAAGGGCATTTGATGAGGGATTGCACTCAACTTGCAGGGAAATGGGAATGGAGAAAGGTGGAGAATAAGTTTAAGAAAATTGCTTAGATTAGAAAATAAATGGACATAAGGGAAATCATGGAAGGGCTAGAAAAGGTAACAATATTATTAGAAGACATGGTTTTCAAATACAAAGATTGTCTTAGTATCAATAGAAGAAGGTATTGTAACGAGCTAGTTCTTTATCAAAGATAATGGAATTGCAATTGTGCAGGGAGATTATTTTGTATGTGAAAAGATGAACATAGCAGAAGAACTACACTAACAAAAAAATAAGAAAAAAATTGTTAAGTACTCCACCCCTTTCTCATAGAATAATAAAATATCAAAGGAAAAAAGGGAAATAGATAAATTTGAGTTAGTACAATGATCAAGAAGAACCAAAAGTAAATATGTACTCTTATTCTATAATATGTGTGGAGGTGGATCTATAGAAGGGCCTCCTTAAGACACTACAAATTAATATGTATAGTTGGATCGACTAGAAAGAAATATACTGTGAGTATCTCCCCTTCTAGTGCAACTCATGTCATGGACATGAGCATTTTTCTAAAATACCAAAGTCAATAGGATTAATATGTCTCATGGAAACCTTCGAAATCATCCAGTAAATTGGGGAAATCCCATTTAGGATGTAGATAGTAGACAAAAAATTGCAAACTAATGGGTCGTAGAAATAAAAGAATGTTTACGGAGGATTGACTAAATTTAGCATTACCAACTTTGAATCCCTTAAAAATATAGAAGACTTTGAGAAGGAAAGTGATGATGTATAGAGATAGGAATGATAGAAAGAAGCTAGATAAGGAATAAAACCTCACAATACCCAACGAGATCTAAAGGTTGTTCCAAAAGCAGTAGAAAAGGAGTTGGAGTGGGAAAAATCATAGGAATATTATGGACATGGAATAAAATCCCCAAATCTTTAGAGGTCCAAGAGGTAGGTCTAGAATACCAAGTAGAAGAGACCTACAAATAAGTAATATCTCCCCTAGTTCTTGATGACACTTACATAAATAATTTTGTGAAAAAAGGCATCGCCCCCACTCATAGGAGGGAGGAAAACCATTCGAGATCATCAAGAAATTGAAGTAGCAAAATAAAAGCACGAGTCACCCAAATTTTGCTTGTTGTTCTTTATATAGTCTTTCAAATATATGTAATATATCAATGAACTTGTCCTATGATCTATTTCCAAGTTCTCTTTTATTAAATCAATATTTATGTCAATATACTTACTCTATATATAAGAATAGGAATTGGGAAGGGTGGGTAGATAACTTTTTGGATGTTTTGGAGTTTTATACCTACAAATTGTGGTCAAACTCTTTTTGATTTGTATTTTCACACTATTTATTTTAGTCACAACCTCATTCTAATACAAATGTTAAAAAAGATGTGTGTGTGTGTGTGTGTGTGGAGGAAGATAATGTCTTCATAAAACTAATTGTAGTTTTCATGTTTTGAGGATAATTTTGAGTTCATCTTGGATTCTAGATATAATCGTTTTGGATTTTGTGATTGGGGTCATTACTAAAGGATTGGATATGTATTTATGAATACCTTTGGATTTTCCATATATAATGTGATACTATGCATGTGATAGGATGGATTTGATTGTTACACATTTGGGTGAATTTGAATTCTCGTTATGAAGGAGGAAGGATTAGTCAATATTATAAAGAAGAGGAGGGATTTATTTTAGGTCAAAATAGGAATTTCTAGTCCACTAGAATGAAGCTAGGGCATTAGAATCAAGGTCAAAATAGGTTCAATCTTATGCTTTGGAAAAAAACCCTAGACAAAATGTCTTTGTTTATCAAGGGGTCCAATGTTTCCCTTGTGTAGGCTCCACAAACTATAGAATGTGGAAAAATAATTTTGGTCAAGGAGTCAAGGAAGCCTATGACATCAATATTGAATTTAAAGTTTTGTACAAGCGTGAGAAGAAGGGTCCTAATTGATAATGCATATGGTTCCAAGGAGTTGTGGTCCCATAGAACTTAATGAATTTGTGTGACGGAAGTACCTGACAAGCTAATATCCATTTTGGTACATGTGAAGGAAGAAAGAGCTCAAACTTGAGTTAAAAGTTTGAAGATAAATGTAGGGATACTATTAGAATTTAAAATACCATGGAGACTACAGACTCTTCTTATTTAGAATTTCATGGAAGGAATAAGTATTAGAAAGGAAGACATAGTTTGGAAAACAATCAAGGTCTAGGTGACCTAATTGTCTCATAGTTAGTTAGAGAAGATATGGGATGAATTGAAGAGTAGGCTTACGGAAAGTAGAGTTACAACATTAATGAAGGAAGCATAAGTGTATTAGCATGAGAAAGGAGATAATTAAGCTAGTTTTTGGTGAGGATGTGGAGATGGCATATCTTATGAATTAGGACTCTACATCACTTATGTTTAAGAGATGGCCTACTTGTTTTGATCCAAGGGTGGTCATGAGCTTCACACAACCTATTTGGATAAAATTACTAGAATTACCCATGGAATTCTTGAATAAATCAATATGGGAGGAAATTTAGAACATTAATAGTGTTTTATTGACTTGGAAAAAAATATGGTAACTAAGGTTGGAAAATTTGTAGAGAAAATGATGGTGAAAATTGATTTGAGGGGAGGACTACCTGACATTACGGAATTCAATATAGGGACTCAAAAGTAAATTCAAATTCTATATTTCAATAAAATACCTTTCTATTACAACTTAATATGTTGTGAACAAGGGAATAAGATGATGGATTGCACTCAACTTGCAAGGAAATGCCAATGGAGAAAGGTGGAGAGGTTTTCTATGGAAATCACATAGATTAGAGAACACTTGGAAAGAAAGAAAATCATGGAAGGGTTAGAAAATATAAATAGAGTGAGGTAGTGTACCAAGGGAGGTCTCTATCAAGGATAATGTGAAGAGATGCAACTAGCAAAATAACTAAACTCAAAAATTAAGAAAAATTGTGTTAAGTCATCCACCCTTTTCTCGTAGAACAATAAAATATCAAAGATAAAAAGTGAAATAGATGAATTAATAGGTTAAAAAGGTAATAAAATCCCCATTCTCTCATTCACCACAAAACTCAAATATAGAAATTCAATACAAAATACAAGTCATAACTCTATCAAAAGCCATATATCAAGGTTTATTTATTACCAAAGACTTGGGTATCAACAAAACACTAGTTAGAGGATATTTTTCTATAGCTATTAGCCAAATTTTTCACAATTCAAGCTTGAATGACACATTCTTCTTAGTTTGATTCAAAGAATGTACTTTTTGGCAAAACGTTTTGAATCAATAGCACATGTCTAAGTCGTCATAAAAAAATCCCTTTGTATATCTCTAGGAAAATCTAGCAAGTGGTTTATAGAAAGGAACATTAAGGAAAAATGGAGGGAGTTTAGTTCCTTGCCACCTTCCATCAACCAAATATTTTTAACCAAGGTTGACATGCATAATAGGGATAAAGACAAGTGGTGAAAATGTAGGTTTGAGGAATGGAACTCTTTAATATTCACATCAAACCTAGTTCATGTTCATCTTATGGAAGTCTAGAGTATCATTTTATTGACAACAAATATGGAGCACGAGATCATATGTAGGATTAATTCAAGCTTGTGTTTGGGTGTAGTCCTAATGTATTGTTTCTATATAGTTTTGCAGAGAATGGAAGTTCCAATCATAAAATTTTGTTTAGGTTTCATCCTTATCATTGGGATTCATTGTTCTTGAGGTTTTCTAGAAATACCCAGGTTCTACGCGGTTCGAGGAAACAACAAAGCCCCCTTTTCATCGGCCCTTTCGGCAACAACCTACAAACAGATTGAGGTTTCCACAACCAGGTGATGAGCGCTTAACAGACTAGTGAGCAGCACGCTACAGGACTCGCGCTATGAACTGGGGACTACACGAAGTTCACCCTATTTGTGGTTAACACTTGTACAATAGCGCATCCAGGTGCTGTGCATTCGGAATGTTTCTTTGACAATAGGATAGCGCAACGACTGTCTGCGCTTCCTCCCAACACTTATGAAACTTCAATAGATCTTACTTAGTGCAAAAATACACATTCAAGAACATAATAGCCTGCAACCCTTGTGAACTTATATGCTATAACAACAATAATGTAACTGCGCACTTTCGGTGATGTGCTCGGGGAGTCGCACTATACACACTTCGTTGGCTAAGTGTTTATCCAATTGACTTACACATTCAACTGACTAAGAAATACTTATGCATTTTACATTCATTCACATATGTTGATACTTAACATATTATTCCCATCATTATCCTTATGTCGAATACATATAAAAGCAAGAACACATGAACTCATAAACGAGATCTTAACCATTCAACATAAGCAATTACACAAATTCAAGCACATAATCAATCACATAACACAGAATTTAACGTTGTTCAACCCCGGGATGGGAGCTACATCAATAGGAACTATTGTTAGATTATTTATGGGAAGGGTACAACAGTTCCAGTCTACGCACTCAGCTACAGACTCTCTTCTCTCTTCTGTAGGTCTCTGCGCACGCAACTTGCATAGCCTTTTTAGAGTCTTCTCTCAACAGAGATTACAACAAGCTTTCATTTCTTAACACTTAAAATATTTTACAATGAAGATACAAAAAAGATTAACCCTTTCCCTTACAAAATTTCCCTTTATATAGATCGTTCCCATAGGTCACGTCTGTTATAATGCATAGGCTCCAAAACCCTAAGGTTACCCAAAACTGGTACGGTTACCTACCACCTTTCCTATCGCCATTGAAAGCTTGCTCCACTCGCTTCAGGCTACCTTGTTGGGCCACTCATAGCTCACATGCTCCTCTAAGAGTCACGGTCATCACCAAAATCGGTTACAACCGCATCGTGGCCTATCGCTTTCTGCCCCTTTGGCCTACCTATTATCATCGACTTAGCGGCTTATATTCTAACAATTTTTTGCCACTCTCTTGACAGGTCACTTTCATCTTCCTTTACACCACTCCTTACCCACTTCCGGGAATCCTGGAGTCTCATTACTCAAAACAGGTCGCTTTCACATTTCGACCTTCCCTTATACTATTTACCCAAAATAGCTGTTGCGCTGGCATTGCGCATTAGCATGACTTCGCTTCTCTGACTAAGCAATCTGAACTGTGCACTCCCCAACATTGTGCCATCTGACTATGCAGCCCAAACTGCGCACTTGCCAAAAATATCCTTCTTCAAAAGTATGCCAAATTGGGCCATGCCCAACAGTCCCCTAACACTTAGTTGTGGCTCGTCCCCAAGTCACTTTCACCGCCCGACTTCGCCTATGTGTCTTCGATGGTGTTTAGCTTTGTAGTGAAGTTGTGCAAAGTAACGGTTAACTATGCAACCATTTCCTTTTCCTTATTCTCAAATTCTTTTATGGTCTCCAGCATAGCCTGCGAGACCTCACCTGGGCTTGTTCCTTCAATGTGCCCTCTGTCGTTTGAAGTTCAACAAACTTCTCATCAATTTGCTACATTAGTTCCATCCCTTCGTCCTCTATGGGATGCAACTTTGCAGAACCGGAAGCCTCTTTTTCCCTTAGCACCATCATCTCATTTTGTATCTCTTTTACCTCATTAAATTTCTGCATCTTTTTCCTTGCCGGCAAAGTCTTCATTTATGCATTTGCGGCATCAATTTCTTACTACCTTTGTTGTAGATCCCCTTTCAGCTGCATAAGGTCTGGATCCTCATTCAATCCATCCAACACTGTATTTGCTTCTTCTAGCAAACTCTGACACTCCGTCA
Source organism: Larix kaempferi (assembly GCA_027924585.1). Classification (NCBI taxonomy): domain Eukaryota; kingdom Viridiplantae; phylum Streptophyta; class Pinopsida; order Pinales; family Pinaceae; genus Larix; species Larix kaempferi. The sequence goes on along the minus strand of BSBM01000858.1, from coordinate 17,977,624 downwards.
CTTTGGCTAAAATGTTGTCTAAAGTGGCCCTTACCTCTTCAGTTGGAGGTACGTGCTTATCCAGTGGTGTACTAGGTCGCTAAGCCTCCAAGTATGCAATCTTTCCTTTGGAGGAAATCTCCATTTCCATGGTACGGGATTCCACTTTTCCCCCAATCTTGATGATTGTATCCTCGACATTTAATTCTTCTTCACATTTGTCAATCTTGGCGCATACCACTGATACTGTTTCTTTGAGTTTGTGGTTCCTTTATTGAGCCTCAAACAATTCCTTGGTGTTCGGCACTGATTCTTGTTTCATCTCATCGAGGCTTTCTCACAACTGGACACTTTGATCATAGGAGGAGATGCCTTTTTCATGAATTTCCTCTACAATTTACATGTGCAAATTGTTCAAGTCCTCAATTGGTAATGACCCAATGTTGAGGTCAAAATGCTCCAAGTTCTTTGCTACTTCAGTCACCTTATCATTTGGAAAAATAAGGTGTGCAAGTTCAATATGCACTACTCGAGGGTGCACACTCAAAATAGGGGATTGCCTCTTACACTTGCTTGAGCCACCTAAATTTTCTTCTGAGTCTGATCCTCAGACCGAATCTGGTTGGGCTTGTCCAAGGTGCATGACCATTGTTTTTAATTTTTCGACTACCTGAAGGAGGCTTAGCTACATCTCTTCTTGTTTTGCCTCTTTCTCTACGCACGTTTCTTCCCAGATTTCTTGCACCTTTGTTGCAATGGTTTCGCAATCATCTACGTGTAGTATTGGCACCAATTTGGGCTTATTAGCCTTTTTCTTCTTATGTTTGGCTTTTGTCATTGAAGGACTCACAGTCACTTTTATCTTATCTCCCGATTGTCCTTCCAACTTGAGCTGCGTAGTCCTACTTCCTATTCAATAGGTGTGCCTTTGATCTCTTCTTTATGTTTATCTTTGTCCTCCTTGTTGTCAGAGTCAATATCCTCGAGGACGTCCACCTTCCATTCCGCCTGCCAGTCCTGCATCATCTACTCTAAGGCTTCTGCATCCAGCTGATAGAAGCTTGGATACCATGATTCTCTATCCAAATCAGCCCTCGGCTGAATATATGTGAAATGGAGGTTGGCCTTGAACCTTATCCTTCCTCTATATGCAGTGGTAACATCCTGAGATATGTGTGGTGTTCGACAAATCACATCGCATAGACTTTGATAGTATATAAAAAATATCTCATTATTTTTGCACTATTTGTCGGCCTTCGAATTTTCCCAAAGATCGGCATAGCGTGTTCCTTTGCATTCTTCTCCATAAAGTGTATGCACCTGGTAGAAAAGTAGCTCTTTCCAGCCAACGAATGCTATCAATACTATGAGCCAAGTGTAATGGAACGGTGACCCTTTATCCTAAGTTTCCTGAATGTCCTCCAAGAACTGACCCAATTGTAGGCAGTTCCATTCTTCGCTTGGGCTACGAGGAGTATGGGTGCGGCCGACCCTTTTGTTGGTCGGCACTTGTGCATATTTTTGGCTATCAACTGAAGTGTGAAGCGTGTAGCTTCATCCTGGATGGAGGATGTAAGGAAGCCATTATTTCCGCTTACCGTGCCTAATTCTTCTTGCATCCTTACTGCGAGCTCTTTGTCTTGTGTCTTATCAGTGAACTCGAGCTTGGGATCTGCACCCCTCTTACTCAGGCATGTGATCCCATGTATCAAATCGATGTTGATATCGATTTTTCTGTCTAACTAGAGATATCCCGAGTGTATGCACTAGAGTAGTGTGCACACCAATGCATTCAATTCTTTACTTCTTTCAAAATGGGGAATTCTTAGAAAATTAATCAATCCCAACTTTTCTAGCCCTCGAAGCTTGTCTTTTACCTGTAATGTTTCGTTGCCTTGCTCATAAACATGGCGAATCATGTATTGGTCAGGTTGAAAGTGGTGGTATTTCCTGTCCTTTGGCTCCTTTGCTTCCAGCCAGTTGTAATCTTCAAACTTGCAGGTCTCCACTCTCCCTAGAAGGTTCTCAGTAACCTTGACATGGATGGAAATGGGCGGTACTAAATCTCATAAAGGGAAATTCTTTTGAGATCGATGGGTGGTGCATCATCTCTTTTCGGCATCATGTACTCTAGCACCAAACGAATGGGCTGAGCTCTAGTTAAGTTTGATGGTGGTGGCATCTGCACACCTGATGGCTTCCTCTTCTCTGGTTCTTTAGCTTTTTGCTTATCTTTATGCATTGTACTTGTATTTCTTGACAAAATTATGGATGACCCACCCTTCTTTGCTATAGAGTTATTTCCTGATTTCGACATCACTCCTTGAATTCCTAAGTGTTTAAATATTCTCACGACTTGGTCAACTGTAAATGGCTCAGTCATGCACTTACAGAGCACTCAGTGTTCTCACTATGAACTTGAAAGTTGCAGAGACAAAGGATAACAAGTGACTGGTAAAGAACTTGTAAGTGTCGATTTGATGGTTATTTATAGCTATTGCTAGCCTGAAACGTGCCAATTAACCATTAGTGGTCCCTTTAATGGTGTATCCTTCGTCCATATCTCCCTTTATATCTCGGCCACTTCCACCAAATATGATCTCCAATCCGATAATGTTTCCTTAAATGCTAAAAGTTGTCGGTGCCTCTAGACTGTGTGACAGTTAAATCAACCATTAAGTGCTAAGTTTGTTGGCCGGATCACGGTAAGATCTCGGTCATTTCACTCTTTATTATGATTGAATGGCCAGATTTGTTATTCATACGGGATTTTGTCGGTGCCGCCATTTTGGATAACGGCTCACTAACCAGCCGACAGTTGTCACGGTTACCTTTTTCTGTCGTGATGCGCTGGCGGTTCTGACAAAATTTCTCTTGCGCACGTGTGCTTCTCCGTCTTTAACTTCGCAATTGCGGTTCCACCTCATGCCTCACATTACAGCTTCTCGTACTTTGCATATGTCCTCTTTGTTGGCAGGCAGTTTGGTAAGGAAGAAGCACAGCATTGCCGAAGCTGCGACATGTTAGAAGAGGTCACGGAAGGAAGAAGGCTGCATTATTTTATGTATTTTTTAAAGTTGTTTGTACCGCAGAATGCGGGTTTTTGGGTCATTGTACAATATGAGATGTAATTTTGAGCTAATTGTACCACAGTAGGCGGGTTTGGGGGTCATTTGGACCGTGTCAGTTAGATTTTGGGTCATTTGTCCAGGAGTCGGTTAGGAATTTTTTAGTAAGTGGACAAGCATTGTAAAAGCGGAAGCCTATATATAGACAAAATGTTGTAGGTCATAGGATATCTTGGAGATGAGTCTTTTGCAAATGTTTTGAGATCAAAATATATCGCTGAGATATAGTTTTGCAAAGATGTTGTATCAGGGTTTTTCTGAAGTAATATGACATGACAAAACTGTTTGGTGAAATTCCCTATGTACCTTTTGTGTTAATGCATGTTGTGATGATTTCTTGTTGTAGTTAATCTTTTAATATTATACTTGTCGCAATGAATATCTCTGTTGAATAATTCTATGAATACAATGTTAATATTGAATGCATAGATTTGTTTGGATGCTGCGATAAGTTGAGTAATTACTACCGCAATCATCCTCCTTCATTCGACAGAAACATGGTTTCATCCACTCTCCCTTGATCGCCTCGGGTGAGACCTCATCTGCTCTGCAGGTGTTGCTGGGCAGGGTAAAACCTGTCTAGGCCGGTGCTCAGGGAGATCGCGGTGGCTTGGTGTTGATAGTGATGGGAACCCTTGTCAACTGGGTTTGAGTCAACAAGCGATGGATGATGACTTTTGAAAACCACGATCTCAGATTCATAGCCCCATTAGATCTGGCTGAAGGTCACAGATACATTAAGCCAATAAAGGATGACAATCCTAGTGGATGGGACCATGCAATAACGTTTCCGAAGACTATATTCATCCAAATGCCAACGGTGAGCTGAGATGGTGCAGTGACAACTTTGCATCTTCAGACTCTAATGACACGCTAGAACATTGGCAGAACTGCTTGCACGAGGTGTCGCTCCGTAAGTGTGGATTGATCACGTAGTCGCTATGCCGTGTTGTGACTGAAAAGGTCACACTACCAATATATGAAGGATTGCCTGGCTTATCTGACTTTCTGATGGAGTTCGAGGAAAGAGTTTCTGAAGCACAATGATTGCTAACATTGGACGAAGCACTAAAGGATGCTCCAACATGTTGGTGGGAGACACACAAGGCATCAATTGATGGATGGTCGAAATGCAAAAGATTGATGATGGTACACTTCGTCGATACCAAAGTATACCACGCAAGGAGGTATGATGGTTGGAACAATCCTAATGACCATTTGATGGAGTGTCAGACGTTATGGGCATCGCGACCTGCAAGAGATGAGTGGGTCCATGCATTTATCCATACCTTGGATGAAATGTTGCGGTCATGGTATACTGCAGCTAAGTTACGAGGAGAAATCACTACTTGGTTGGAGTTGACCATCTGGTTTACTCACAGGTTTAGTTTTGTTGATTCCAATCTAGATATCCATAATGCTCTGCAAATCATTTGCGATGTGGTGATAAAGGTTGTTCCCGTAGCATACCCAATGGATCCACATACACACGGTCAGATGCAATCAATTATAGAATGTTATAATATCACTAGTGGGCCCGAAGACGCTGATGATCTACGGAATGTCATTATTTTGGAATCTGAAGGAAGTCGCGATGTGGTACCACCTAGTGCGCCAAGTGATCCGCTCAGTCAGCCCTTGAAGCTTCGCAAGATCAATATTGGGATGGAGGCCACTCCCAAGTTCGCGAATGTTGGATATTATTGGGATGATGAGGTGATGGGAAAGGTCACTGAGTTGTTACATGAGTTCCAAGACCTTTTCCCTACGAAGTTCTCCAAAATGAAAGGTATTTTGGGTGATCTAGGTGAGATGAAGATTCCCTTGAAACCAGATCCTAAACCAATCAGGCAGCGACCGTATCAACTCAATCCGTGACATAAGGAGAAATTCAAGGAAGAACTTGATCGCATGTTGGATAATGGTATCATTGGACCGATCAAAGAGTCAGAATGGATCAGTCCTATGGTAGTGCAGGATAAGAAGACTAGCGAGGTACGCATCTGCGTTGATCTACCGAAGTTGACTGATGCCTGCTTGCATGACCCCTTTTTGACCCCATTTACTGATGAAGTACTTGATGGAGTAGGTGGCCAGGAGATGTAATCTTTCACGGATGGGTTCTCAGGCTACCATTATATCCAAATTGGAAAGGAAGACTGCCACAAGATGACTTTTGTGACCGAATGGGGATGTTTTCAGTATACCGTGATGTCATTTGGGTTGAAGAACGCACCTGCGATATTTTCGCGGGTTGTTGTTGCTGCATTCAAGGATTTATTACAAATTTTCTTCCAGGTATACATGGATGATTGGACAATTTATGGTTTGATACACGATCATCTGACCAATCTGCAGTGGATGCTGGAACGCTGTCGCCAACACCAGATATCGCTGAATTTGAAGAAGTGCATTTTTTGTGCCTCGTTTGGGATATTTCCGGGCCACATTGTATGCAAATAAGGGTTGCTGGTCGATCCAGCAAAGATTGCGCTTATTTTGAGTTTGACACCATCGACCACTGTCAAGCAGCTGATGGATCCTTTAGGACATATAGGGAATTACCGCAAGTTCATCAGGGGATATGCAGCGATCACTACCCCTATGGAGAAGCTATAAAAGAAAGATGCAGTATTTCAATGGAGCACTGAATGTCAGGATAGTTTTGAACAGCTGAAGGCCGAGATGGCTTCAGCGCCGATACTAGTATTCCTGGACTGGAGCAAAGAATTCCATGTCGATGTGGATGCATTGTCATTTGCACTCGGTGTGGTGCTAGCGCAACCAGGAGAGGGGATCTTGATCACCCTATTGCTTTCGCCAGTCGAAATTTGTTATCCACAGAAAGGAACTACACCACTACTGAGTAGGAAGGATTGGCGATGGTCTATGTGCTACAGAAGTTTCGACACTACTTATTGGGAGGACATTTTAAGATGTTCATAGACCATTCAGAATTAAAGTACCTAGTCAATAAGCCTATGTTGGGGGGGAAGATATGTCGATAGTTACTACTCTTTCAAGAGTTCGACTTTGAAGTAATTGTGAAACCAGGGCGGTTGAATTCCGGTCCTGATCACTTATCGCAGATTGACATAGGAGAGGAGCTGACTAACATTGAAGATGGGTTACCTGATGCGCAACTATTTCGGGTTGAAGTAGCCGATGGCTATTTTGAAAAAATCATTCAGTTTCTGGAAACAGGTACCGCACTAGAAGAGCTCACCACTAGTCAGAAGAAGCAGTTGGTGGTTAAAGCTACAGACTTCCAGCTCATCACAGGAGAGTTATACAAGATGGGTGCAGACGAGGTATTACGACGATGTGTCTTGCCACACGAACAAGCGCAGATATTGGAAGAAGCACATGGAGGGTTGGCTGGAGGACACTATGGCAGTCGTGCAACTGCCAGGAAGGTGCTTCGTGCAGGGCTCTAGTGGCCCACACTCCATAATGATGTGACCGACTATGCGTGGTCCTGTGACGCCTGTCAGAGAATTGGGAAGCCATCCAGGAGGGACGAGATGCCGCTAATGCCTCAGTTAACACTACAATCGTTTGACAAATGGGCAGTGGATTTTGTGGGACCAATCAATCCACTAGGTAAGCGCACTGGTGCTAAAGACATCATCACTGTGACCGACTATTTGACCAGATGAGCGGAATATGCACCCATTGTTGATGGTTTCGCAGCCACGGTTGCGCGGTTTTTTTTATAATGTTATCACTTGTTTCGGCTGCCCCAAGATATTGTTGAGCGATCAAGTTAGCCACTTTCTCAATTGCACCATCAGTGCATTGACGGAGGAGTTGCAGATACAGCATAATAAGAGTACACCCTATCATCCGTAGGTGAATGGCACAGTGGAGGCTTTCAATAAGATATTGGAGCATGCACTGACAAAGGTGTGCAATGCGAACCGCGACGACTTGGATATCAAAATCCCAGTAGTATTGTGGGCCTATTGCACCACATGTAAAAGGTTGACGGGTCAGACACCATTTAAGCTGGTATATGGAAAAGAAGCAATCATGCCCATGGAGTACATTGTTCCAAGTCTGCACGTAGCAGCAATGACAGGAATGGATTATGCGGCAACATTAGAGGGACGTCTAGAATAGTTAGTCTAGATGGAGGAAGATCGTTTTATTGCCAGTTTCCATCAGGGTGTGGAGAAGGATCGCGAGAAGGCTTGGCATGATCGCTACATCAAGAACAAACAATTTCAACAGGGTGATTTGGTGTTGTTGTATGACAACAACTCTATGAAACATCCAGGAAAATTGCAGATGCATTGGCTTGTTCCGTATCACATTAGTAGCATCACTTCAGGAGGAGTGATACAGTTGTAGCAGTTGGATGGAGCGATGCTCCCCAAGTTGATTAATGGTAGCAGGTTGAAGCCCTATTGGTCAGGCTTGGAATAGCACGATTCCTGAGTCGCATCAAGTAAAAAAAAAAAAAAGTGTAGATTGATCGGTGGCAGGGTGGCGCACCAACAAGAACGGAATGTGGAAGCAGAGAGGCTTATGCCGCAAGTTAGGAGAAGTCTACAATAGGTGGTAGGGTCATGACCAGGTCAAATCAGCAATAAATGCCAAAAGTTAAAAAAGTTAATTAATGACGCTTGTTCAAATGATGGGCATTAATGGCGGATCCATCCGATTGGCTAACAATATCAATGATGGATTTGCGTCATTAATACCATATTTCAGTTGAATTAATGCAGGATTTAGTGATGATTACGGAGGATTCGGCTCGAGGCTATAAAAATGGGTAGAATTTGGTCGGAAGGCACCGAGATTTTAGTTGTTAAGTGCCTGTGCAGAGCTAAAGAGTATTGTTATAAGCTTAGTGAGTGTAGTTGTGCATTGGCCAAGGTTCAGTTGCACTTGCAGAGTGTTGTTAAGACAAAGAATCTATCAATTGTGAGGGATGGGTAAGGTATGCCACAAGAGCTAGAAACAGTTGAGATTAGTAGCAAGGTTGAGTCTCCTTTCACTGGGATTGTAGTTGAGGAAGAAGTTGTGTCTACGAGAGACGTCAATCTTGAGGAAGAAGTTGCAAACATGCCGGTGGGAGCATCAGTCGTCATCAAGAAGCGTCGAGGGGGTCAGCATTCTGAGTCCCCGCAGAGCAAGAGGAAACTTAGATCATATACCGCAGTGGTAGGAGAAGCTCAGGTACAGGTAGGCCAGTCTAGTTGTTGTGTTGACGAGTCTGCCCCATGGGAGGGACTATCGGCTGTTGACATCCCTGGGTTCTCCCTCCTAGTCGACCGGATGCAACCCTGCGCAAGCTGAACCTGAAGTAGAAGTATGGTATGAAGATGTCAGCACTCCCTGCTGGAATGGAGTGCTCTATTGATATTTTGTCGGCGTTGATGCACCTATGGTACAATGATCATGATATGGTGGCCTACCCAAACATTGCATTGTCCCCATATGTGCTCGGGTCACGCCTTACCGCGTCGCTGATTGTATAGGACTTGGCATGAGGATTGAAGCAGGATGTATTGCTAGGGCTCATTAACATGCGGCATTTCAGGTGGATGGCAAAAGTTAACGCATGTGTGAAGCAGCTGCTTGCCTGCTTCCATGGTGGTTCCTTATGGATGGACAGAGAAATTCCGATCACTATTGATTTGATTTCGTACATTACCGGACTGCCCAAAGATGGATTCAATCCATCACAATACTTCCAAGGGAAGGCAGATAAGAAGCGGCAGGTCAGCTAGTGAAGAAATATGGCTTGGGGACAGATGGTCGTGGGTATCGCACCAACAGTATTAATGATCGGGTAGTACTCACCATCACTAAGATTTTATCTTCCAAGGTGGTTAGGGGGGGCATCCTAACCATTGCAACTTAGGGATTGTCGCATGTGCAGTACAATGCATGGAGGGCGTCCAAATGAACTGGTCATTGTTTCTATTGAATCAATTGGTAGAGGATGTTGCGACAGTTCAGGTCGATAAGGGTTTGTTTACAGATAGATGGTTGCTGCTTCTGATTGCATTCGTGGCTTGGAAGGATCCCAACATATACTAGGGCATGGATATTGAGGTTGAAAAAGAATGATAGGGTGCATGCTATCAGAACTTATGGTATTTATGGGAGCCAGAGTGACTCCGGGATTGCCAATTTCTATTTTGGCTCTATTGGGAGATGCTTTGTGATGCAGCGACAAAGGTACCACGGATATCTGAAGACACTGCAGCAAGGTTTAAGATGATCATGGAGTTTGCGGTTCGGCCGCATTCTATTTATGTGCAGGCAAGGCATGACCTTGGTCATCAATGGCTGCTGACCCCTTACAAAGTAACAACGGAAGCCTTGGATGCCATCGTGAGTGCTTGGCAACCGGAATGGCGCGAACCTGTGGCATTGGCCGAGATTGAGGCTGGCGGGCCGGTGAAGGGTCCAGACGATCGTATATCAGCACAGGACCCGCACAGCCATCATGATTCTGATCAAGATTCAGTTAAAACACTGACGGATGATGACAGTGACTGCGCCTTGGAAGAGCATAGAATAAAAGGGCACCAAAACCCGGCAACAATCAGTGGGCTTCCCCTGCCGGCGGAAGCACACTTGGGTCGACTTATAAAAGAAATCGTTGATGCATCCACTGCAGTAGCTCAGAAGATGACAAGGGTGACCAATGAAGGATTCCACGCTCTCACTGCTCGTGTGGACTCTGTGTATGACATGGTTTCGCGAAGGGCACCAGAAGATGTAATGGCACCACAAGTTAGTAGATTCAACACTGAGCCACGAGTCAGGATTGTGGATATTCCCCCGATTGTAATTGTGACTGAAGATGAGGCTGTGAACGCCTTGATGCAGCAGTTGAAGAAGGTGACCATTAATGTGAATGCATTGCCAACGGAAGTATTGACCACTATGTAGGCAGCTACTAGCCGGGAGACGATAGATCGACTGCGGGAGATTAGTGGCATGTGCGTACGATTGCAGGAGAGCGAGGCCGATGCGAAGCGCAACACCGAAGAATTGAACAGCAGGGTTGCTTCAGCACGACAAGCTGTGGACAAGCTCGAGGAAGATATCAGGAAAGAATGAGCTAAGAAGGCTCATGCAATCAAAGAATTGAAAAAAGTGCAGGACTTCCTCATCACTGAAAAGGCCAATATGTGGGATGACAGTGTACGGGTTTACTGGGCCATCACGAAAGCTTATCAGCATGTGTTGGATCCCATTGAATAGGTGGATGTGCTCCAACAGGTGCAGTGATTGGGGGCTACCATTGTCCAATTGCGGCAGGAGAATCAAGAGTTGAAGGCTCAAGTGAATCCTAGTACACCTCAAGTTGAAGTCGACGATAGAAAAAGAAAAATTGAGGAAGTTGCAACTCAGCTGGAGGAGCTGAAAAAGGCCATGACAAACCTTACAGCTAATACCGAGTATAGTTCTAGAGCCAAATTTTCCAGGATGAGCAGGTTGACCAGTTGATCAAGTATCAGCAAGACGCAGAAGGATAGTTGGAGACTCTCAAGGAAGCCATGCACACAATGCCACCCATGGAACAGGTCTCAAGTCTAAGGACTTAAAAGAATTGCAGCAAGGAGTTACCAAGGCTGATGAGTGACAGAGGAAGCATGCTACGCAGTTAAAGTAGTTTCAGGATGTCGAGGGACAGTTCATGATGAAGGAAGGTGAAGCACTTCAGGAAGTACAAAAGGGTTGTCAATAGGTGACGGAAAATCTCACTGCGCATCCTTCTGCAGAAGATGTGATCGACAGTCAGGTGGTGGCTACAGAAGTCAAGGAAATGGTGACGACAGTCCTGCAGCAGTACGAAGACTTCAAAGAGAAGACCACAGAATACACCATGTCCAGTTGACGTGGCTCAAGGGCGAGCCACAAGATTGTGTTGGAAGCTTGTTGGCAGGTAGTTTGGTAAGGAAGAATTGTAGCATCACCGATGCTGCGATACATCAGAAGAGGTCATGGAAGGAAGAACACTACATTATTTTATGTATTTTTTGGAGTCGTTTGTACCGTAGAATGCAGGTTTTTGGGTCACTGGACCATATGAGATGTAATTTTGAGCTGATTGTACCGCAGTAGGTGGGTTTTTGGGTCATTTGGACCGTGTCAGTTAGATTTTGGGTCATTTTTCTAGGATTCGGTTAGGAAGTTGTTAGTAAGTGGACAAGCATTGTAAAGGCAGAAGCCTATATATAGACAGAAAGTTGTAGGTCGTAGGATATCTTGGAGATGCATTTTTTGCATATGTTCTGAGATCAAAAGATATCGTTGAGATCTGGTTTGGCAGAGATGTTGTATCAGGGTTTCTCTGAAGTAATATGACATGACAAAACTATTTGGTGAAATTCCCTGTGTACCTTTTGTGTTAATGCATGTTGTGATGATTTCTTGCTGCAGTTAATCTTTTAATATTATAATTGTCACAATGAATGTCTCTGTTGAATAATGCAATGAATACAAATGATGTTAATCTTGAATGCATAGATATGTTTGGATGTTGTGATAAGTTGAGTAATTTTTTCCACAATCATCCTCCTTCATTCGATGGAAACATGGTTCCGTTCACTCTCCCTTGATTGCCTCGGGTGAAACCTCATCTGCTCTACAGGTGTTTCTAGGTAGGGTAACACCTGTCTGGGCTGATGCTCAGGGAGATAGCGGTGGGTTGGTGTCGACAGTGATGGGAACCCCTGTCGATTGGGTTTGAGTCAACACTCTTCCATTTGATCTGCGTAGCTACATTTTGAGCTTTGTACTACGCGCTTTTTCTTTTCATTTTCATTTTTCTTTTCTCTTTCATTTTTTTTTCAAAACTTTGTGGCTTCATTCTACTAAGGGTTTTGCGAAGTAGGACTATCCCGATAGGGTTTTAGTCTACTTCCATTTATCAAACCTAGTAAGTTATATCCATCTAACATGGCTAACTGAACTGCGCCACCATTAGTAACATGCATAAAAGTATATGGACCAAGCCAATGCATTTTAAATTTTCCAGGAAATTTCATAAACTTGCTATCATACATGAGGACTAGGTCACCTACTTGAAAGGACTTGTTCTTGATGTGGTGATCATGCCATGCGTTTTCTCTGTCTTTCTGCACTTGCTGGTGAAAGCCTACAACGAAGTGATCTTCCTCCAATCCAACCAAGTGTAGAAGTATTTCCTCTATTGTTTGTTCATCCTCCATGCCTGTGAATGCAACAATCCTTAATCTTGGTACAATATACTACATCAGCATCACAGCTTCGTGTCCATATGCGAATATGAAAGGTGTATGGCCTATCAACTTCTTGCAAGTGGTCTTGTATGCCCATAACATAGCTGGAATGCGCAAATCCCAATCATCCCTATTTACATTGCATACTTTGTTCAGTGCATTCTCCAGTACCTTATTGAAAGCTTCAACAGTTCCATTGGACTGAGGATGGTACAGTGTAATCCTTTGATGATAGATGTGGAACTCTTCAATAAGGGATTCAATAGTTCTATTCAAAAAGTGAGTTCCTTGATCACTCATTAAAATATTTGGGCATCCAAATCTGGTCAGGATGTTCTCAAAGATGAACTGCGCGACAGTAATTGTGCTACAGTTGTTCACTGCTTTAGCCTCTTCCCATATGGTGAGATAATCAGTCACGGTGATAATGTATCTTGCACCAGTCCTCTTCCCCGATGGGTTAATAGGTCCCATGAAATCGATAGCCCATTTTTCAAATGCTTGTAGAGTCAATTGCAGATTTAATGACATTTCATCTCTGTGCGATGGCCTTCCTGTCCTTTGATAGACATGGAAACTATGGCAATGTTCCTTCGAATCTTTATGAATTGTAGGCCACCATATCCCTTCTCTCAATATATTCCGTCCAGTAGCTCTTCCTGCGTAGTGAACTCCCGATATAGTTGAATGTGCATCAACCAATATGAATGGCTTCTCATGCTCCAACACACATCTTCGCAACACTTTGTCTGGTCCCAACTTGTATAACTGTCCCGCGATGATAGTGAAGTCTGCTACTCTTACTACCAGCTGCTTCTTCTGCTGCATAGTGAACTCTGTGGGTGCTAATCCCGTAGTCAAAAAGTCTATAATATATTTGTAATACTCATCTGCAATCTGTATGGAAAATAACTACGTGTCAGGAAGATTTCTTCAAGGTTGGTGGGTTCTTCGCCTAACTCAATCCTTGAAAGATGGTCAGGTCCTAAGTTCAATATTCCTGGTTTAACCACAATTTAAAATTCGTACTCCTGAAAGAGTAATAACCATCTGTAGATTATCCCCTCTAACACTAGTTTATTGACCAGATACTTTAAAGTGGAATGGTCAGTAAACATTGAAAAGTGTGCACCGAGCAAATAGTGATTGAGTTTTTGTAGTGCATACACCATAGTTAGACCCTCTCTTTCTGTGGTCATGTAGTTCTTTTCAGCTAATGAGTGCTTCTTGCTCGAAAATGCAATGGGATGGTCAATGACTCCCTCTCCTGGCTATGCTAGAACCACACCAAGTGCAATGGACGAAGCATAAACGTGGACATGGAATTGCTTGTCCTAGTCCGTAAAGATAAGGATAGGATCAATTATCATTTTATCCTTTAGTATGTCTAGGAATTTCTCGCATTCTACATTCCATATGAACTTCGCTTCTTTCTTCAGCAACTTCTCCATCGGTGCGGTTATCTATGCATAACCCTTAATGAAATTTCTGTAATAACCTGTATGTCCCAGTGTCATGCGAAACTGCTTCACTGAGTTTGGTGCAGGTAAATTCACAATCACTGCAATCTTTGCAAGATCAACCATCAGACCTTGTCTGCACACAATGTGTCCCAATAGAATTCCATAGGGCACACAAAAGATACATTTCTTCAAATTCAAAGAGATTTGATGTTGTCTACACTTAGATAACATCATTTTAAGGTTTCCAAAATGGTTCTTCAGCAAACCAGAGACAGTCCAATCATCAAAATAGACCTCTAAGAACTTATGGATAAAGTCCTTGAATGCAGCCACAACAACTCTGGAAAAGATAGTAGGTGCATTCTTCAACCCAAAAGGCATAACTGTATATTAATATGATCCTCATTCAGTAGAAAATGTGGTATTATGTCTGTCTACCTCACCAATCTTGATTTGATGGTATACAAAAAATCCATCAGTAAAAGAATAGGCCTCATTTCCTCCAACAATGTCTAATACTTCATCTGTAAAAGGAGTAGGAAATGGGCCATGCAATGAAGCATCATTCAGCTTCCTTAGATCTACGCAGATTCTTATTTCACCTCTAGTCTTTTTATCTTGGATAACCATCAGGCTTATCCACTCTGACTCTTCAACTGGCTCAATGATCCCTGCATCAAGCATCTTATCAATCTCTGCCTTCACTCTCTCTTTATATCTGGGGTTCAGTCTATAAGGACTTTTATTAACAAGCTTCGTGCCTGGGTTGAGTGGTATTTTTATAACCCCCAAGTCACACAAAATGCCTTTCATTTTGGCAAACTTAGTTGGAAATAAGTCTTGATACTAATGCAGAAGGTTTGTGATCTGCACAACCTTCTCATCATCCTAATAGTCTCCAATGGATGCAAACTTTGGCTATTCACTTGTGCCAATGTTCACTTTTCTTGTCTTGAAAGGTCCGCGCATATCTGGAATTTCCAATGGAGGTCCCTCTACATTGCATGATCCTTCTGACTCGAGTATATTGATATTGCATGGATCCTCCTCATCGCTCTCCTCTTGTTCTTATTCATTTTCAGCGAGATTATAACATTCAAGGGCATGTTCTATATTCCTTTCCCATTCTGCTTGTAGGTTCACAGGTACCTTTACATCTTCAAATATATTTTCTTTTATTTCCTCTAATGCCTAATTTATACTTGGGCATTCTTCTCTGAATATGCTTTCTTTGATAACCTGCAGAGCTTCATTTATGCTTGGAATTTCACCTTCAAAGATAGAAATTCGTAGTCAAGATAGACCAATCTGTTGTTCCTCTACAAAGCTTTAAGTCTATATACCAATCCTCTGGAATCTTCTCTAATGTGTGCACAAACAGATGAACCCATTCTTCCTATGGTCTGTTTATCCACGCTTGTGATTAAATTTCAATGTGATCCCTCAGATCCATTTGTCCACTATACTTTTCGAATGTCAACTTCACTTTCTCTATGAATCTGATTTGCTTCATGTGTTTGCATTGTGCCCATGTTGTCAAAGTCTACTTATACGCAACCCACCATCTGGCGGGTGTAGCGCGCAATGCTATATCTAATGCTGGTATGCGATGTTCAACTACAACTGATACAGTATATTCTTGAATAAATGAATAGACATTAGTCAAACCATCATAAGTGGGGATTGGACTTACCTCTGTTCCAATCCAGCGCAGTGACTTTGTGATCTGCGCGGATCTTCTTGCAGATACTTCATGCATTCTTCTTTTCCAATTCTCCAGTCCTGCGTCGGAGTCTGATATGCAAGAACTGTCACATTGCCAACTAAGTGCTCCATCCGCCGTAGGATTGATGTACTCATCCTGATTCGCATTCATCTTGTAAATGTGATCAAGGTCTTGTGCTCTAGATTCGTCCCAAATTGACTCACTGTATCTTTCTCCTTCTGAAGGGTCTAATGGTGCGATGACCCTTATATCCTGCCCTTCAAAGATCATCTTCTTGGTCTTCAGGTTTGTGATCGCGAGGTTATCCATCGCCCAGTCTAACCCCAATAATGTTGGATATGGGTTACTATCATCGATGATCTCAATAACCTCAAAGTCCAATGAACTTCTGACTCCATCAATGTCTACAAGTACATTGGCTA
Organism: Larix kaempferi; assembly: GCA_027924585.1. Classification (NCBI taxonomy): domain Eukaryota; kingdom Viridiplantae; phylum Streptophyta; class Pinopsida; order Pinales; family Pinaceae; genus Larix; species Larix kaempferi. The sequence goes on along the minus strand of BSBM01000858.1, from coordinate 17,961,676 downwards.
ATCTCTCGAAAGGTATGAATTTCTGTTGATTCGCTAACCTCAACTATATGGGTGACCATGACAAACTTGGTTTCCCCATCAGTTTCCATGTCTACTTAGTCAAGACATTGACCTCTGACCCTAGGTCAAGGATGATCTCATCCATCTCATAATCTCCAATTTGCGCACTTAGCCTCATTTCTCGACCTGTTCTCTTATGGATATTGATGTGATGAGCTGCGCTCACTGCATGGTTCATATTGGTTCATTAAATTCTGCAATTCCACTATAGCATATGCACTTTTCAATAATTTCATGCAGCTCCGTAGGAACTGCGCAACATAAGTTCATGTCTCTGTTGCGGGACATGTTTTGTCATAAGCTGTTGGCATATCCTCTGTATGCGTTGTTTCACTTCGCAAAGGGATTCTTGGTGACATAGGTGCTGGCTCTTTGAAGATGTCCCTTGCTTCTTCAAAGACTTCTTTGTTTCTCTCCAGATTGAAAGCAGGTGCTTTCACAGTTGCTTTTCTGATTCAGACCGCTTCAGTAGGGGTCTTCTTAGTTTGGTGATCTCTAGAGGTCAAAGCTTCTGGTTCTTTATATTTTCCTGTGGCAATGCCACTTTGCGTCACAACATTAATATGTGGATCTCTAGTCCTCTTTTCTGCTGTGAGCATCTGAATATTTGGGTTAGGTGCTTCTTGCTTCCTGTTTTGCATTTCTGCTGCTAACACCGGGCATGCCTCAATGATATGATCAAAAGATTTACAATAATTACAGGTAGTACATGCATTGGTACAATCTCTAGATAAGTGACCTGGCTAGCCACAGTTATAATAGATTATCTAGTCTCTACCTCTTCCTTGTCCTGGGTCAATATTTATTCCTCTTCCATGGAATCCTCCTTGGCCTCTGTATGTGCCTTGATCATATTGCACGTTATCCTTGTTCTGCGGTGTTTCTTCTTGAACTCTGTATACTCCACCGTGCATATGCTCTACATCTTGCTTTCGTTCCATCATGAGCTCATATGATCTATAGTTGGAATCATCGTGTCCAACGGACTTACAGAATGTGCAATATAAATTCTTAGGTGTTCGCACATACTTCTGGATGAATTAACAATCTTCTTGCCGGTGTCCTCTAGTTCTACAAATCTCACACCATGGCCCTTGGTTCTGATTCAGTAGATTTGGTGCTCCATTATCCAGGTATTCTTGAAACAAAGGACAATGTCCCTTTGGGTTTCCTTCTCCCTTACATCTGGTACACCATATTTCTTATCTTTGTTCTTTTCCCTTCTTCATGTCTTGTAACTATAGTGTCAAGGTGGCTAGCTGATTCTGGATCTGGACCATTCCAGTGCTAGTCTCTCCTATATGCGAAGATTCTAATTTCATTGTGATCTCCAGAGCTTCTTCCTACGATGAAACCTTCTATTGCATCAACGGTAATCTAATGTGGGGAAACAATGGAGCTATGAACCATTCTTGGTGCTGTTGTGGTGCGATGTCAAAACTGACTTGGTCTAACAATGTTTTAAACTTCTAGTCAAATTCCCATACTGACCCAGTCGTTTTCTGCTTAATTTCTTTCAGTTCTGTTATACATTGTGATTCTAACTTTGGTTTCTTGAAATCTCTTAAGAGTGTAGCCTTAATATCCACTAAGGTTCTATTATGTCCTACATAATACTTCATGAACCAGTTCAAGGCTCTTTCCCTGAATGTAGTGATGAGTTGCGCTTGCTTCACATCATCATCCTGGACTTGTTTGACACTCCACATGGCTTCACATAGAAACCAATGTTGCTCGGGGTCTTCTAGACCCATTCCTTTAAATATCATCAGTTTAATATCGTCAGTCATTCTCCTTCTTTGTGGCACAATGTTGTGAGTGGTGTTAGGGATACTACTGTGCATGATGTCTTGAGTCAGGATATTCTGAGTCAAAATGGTCTGAGTACTCACTCCTGCGGTGTTACTCGTACTAATGTTCTGTGGGATAGGAATATTAACAACTGGATTATTCTGAAATGGTGGATTCTATGCAATAGGAGGTGCAGTATTCTCAACCAGTGGGTTCTGCAGAGTGATAGGCTGATAGGTAGTTGATGGAGGTGTTGTCTGGCTATCAGGATCAACTTCGAACTGAATATCTACGCGGAGTTCATGTTCACTAGGGTTCTTCTGAGTAGTATACTTATATATTTTCCCACTTCTCAAATTGTGTGTATCTTCGTCAGAGTCACTATATATTCTCTTGACCATGACAGACTAAAATTGTTCTGTGAATTTTAATGCATACTTAACACACCTTTCTCTGCTAAAAGAATTTTAATATATAAACTTAGATTGTTCAGGTACTTACCTCTGAAACCTTTGATAAATTTTGCTTCAGTTATGCTGTAGGAATTCGTGGTGTCCACAGCGACCTCTGTCACGAAGCCTTCTAGTATACTGTCAACTTAAAAGTCGACTGCTTGTGAGAGTGGACTATCTACTACTTTGAGCCTCTGAATGAGATCTGGGGTCCACTCGATAGGTAATTCTGGTTGGAAACAGTTCTTTCGCTCTGCGAGTCTTGATATCCACTCGTGCAACTCATTTCCAAAAGATGCCAAGAAAATTTCATGAATATCCTTCCACAGGTATTAAACAATCTTCGTCAGATAGACTCAGATGTCTATTCTCCTTTTTGGAAAAATCTCTTTCTGTCTTGTCCAACCAGCTCCAATTCTCTTTCTTGTCTTGATGCCAATTTTCAGTACCGGTACTAATCACCAGTTCAAGTGTGGCAATAGAACCATTTGGTGGATGTATAACTATACTTGAGGTTTTCTATAAATACCCAGGTTTTGCGCGGTTCGAGGAACCAACAAAACCCCCTTTTCACCGGCCCTTTGGAAACATCTTGCGAATAGATTAAGATCTCACTTGAGGATAAGTTGATGGGGAGGTTGCAGAATTAGGTTTACACAACCAGGTGATGAGCGCTTAACAAAATGGTGAGCAACACTCTACAGGACTCGCGCTGCAAACTGGGGACTGCGCGAAGTTCACTCTCTTTGTAGTTAACTTGTACAATAGCGCATCCAGGGACTACGCATTGGGAATGGTTCTTCGAAAATAAGACAGCACAATGACAGTTTTCACTTCCTCCCAATAGTTGTACACTTATGCATTCAACAACATAATAGCCTGCAACCCTTGCAAACTTATACGCTATAACAACTACAATGTAACTGCGCACTTTCGGTGCTGCACTTAGGGAGTCGCACAATATAGACTTCACTGGCGAAGTGTTTACCCGATTGACTTACGCATTCAACTGACTCAGAAATACTTATGGATTTAACATTCATTCACATATGTTGATACTTAACATATTATTCCCATCATTATCCTTATGGCGAATACATATAAAAGCAAGAACACATGAACACATAAATGAAATCTTAACCATTCAACATAAGCAAATACATATATTCAAGCACATAATCAATCACATAACATAACACAAAATTTAACGTGGTTCACCCCCAGGATGGGAGGTACATCCACAGGAACTGTTGTTAGATTATTTATGTGAAGGGTACAACAGTTCCAGTTTGCACACTCAGCTACAGACTCTCTTCTCTCTTCTGTAGGTCTCTGCGCATGTAGCTTGCAAAGCCTTTTTACAGTATTCTCTCAATAAATATTACAACAAGCATTCACTTCTTAAAACTTAGAATATTTTACAATGAGGATTCAATGAAGATTAACCCTTTCCCTTATAAAATTTCCCTTTATATAGATCGTGCCCATAGGTCACGTCTATTATAATGCATAGGCTAAAAAACCTTAAGGTTACCCAAAAATGGCGCGGTTACCCGCCACCCTGCCTGTCGCTGTCGCAAGCTTGCTCCACTCGCTTCAGGTTGCCTTGTTGGGCCACTCGTGGCTCACATGCTCCTCTGACAACCACATTCATCACCAAAAATAGTTACAACCGCATCGTGTCTTGTCTCTTTCTTCCCCTTTAGCCTGCCTGCTACTATCGACTTAGTGGCTTAGCTTCTAACGGTTTTCCGCCACTCTCTTGACAGGTCGCTTTCATCTTCCTTTACGATGCTCCTTACCCACGGCCGGGAATCCTGGAGGCGCTTTACTCAAAACAGGTCACTTTCATAGCTCAACCTTCCCTTATACTCTTTAGCCAAAATAGTTGTTGCACTGGCACTACGCATCAGCATGACTTCGCTTCTCTAACTACGCAATCCGAACTGCGCACTCCCCAACATTGTTCCATCTGGCTTCATAGACCAAACTGCGCACTTGCCAAAACTATCCTTCTTCAAAAGTATGCCAAATTGGGCCATGCCCAACATGACGTGTCTTGAAGAAGTGTCAAATAAGCCAATAAAGAATCCCCTCAGGTGTTGATGATGTGTCCACATGAAGTGAAGCATAAAGAAGCCCCTAAAAATATGATGGTGTGGAGTCATAAAGAAACCCCTAAATACCATGATGAGAAGTGTGAAGAATCCCCTAGAGTTATTTTGACATGTTCAATCCATGATGATGAATCCCCTAAATTTATTATGATGTTTCGACATGAAATACCTTGAAGAAGCTTTAAAAATGAAATATGACCTTAACAATAAGCCCCAATAAAGACATCTATGTGCCCCCAAAGTTAAATGATTCCCAATGAGAATATTCATTTTCCCCCACTTCAAAGAAATGTAATGATGATTCCAAAGTAAATAAATTAATTTAAATCTCACTTGATCACTTCTAGAGACAAGAAAACCAAAGAAAAATGAAGATTGTTGGAAATGTTGTGATTGATGCCTAGTTTGAATACCCTATCTTTGAAGGAAGTTTTACTCTATACACCTAGCTCAAATGAGAATATAGCTTACATGGTTGAAAATATTATTATAATATCTTTCCAATGGTATATGGAAATATCTCTAACTACATAGGGATGAGGATATATGAAAGGATTTGTAAAGCCAACCCCACCAAAATTGTAGGTCAACAATTCCAAAATCTTGAACATGTCAGTCCTAGAAGAAGAGGGTTCCCCTAAAATACCCCTATAAGGGTATAAATAAGTTGATCACTTCCTGATCCATTTATTCAGTCATCCAGGACATGGATATATGTTAGGAGAGGCGAATTTGTGGAAAGGGTTGCAACATTTGAAGAAGAGGATCAGGAAAAAGGGGATATTTTCATGTCAGTATGGAATTTTGGTTATAAATTTTTTTCTGGGATTTTTTAGCCATGAAAAATTGTGAAGACAAATTAGATATCATGAAAAACCTATGGTATGAGTTTCATATGCTAGTGAACTATATTGTTGTATATATGATCTCATGAAGTTAGGGTTTCTGACTGGTCATGAAATCATCCTCAAATAGGTTAGTGTAGAATTTTTTTCTATATCATTTTTTTCTAGAAATATTTTGATAGTTCCCTTTGGAGTCGATGAATGAGATATATTTAAGAACTTGTGGTGTGAGTTTCAGATTTTGTTTGGTTATATTTTCGGAGATATGACCTCAGGAAGTTAGGTATTTTAAATGATCGTGAAATCAACTCTAAATATGATCATTCAGAATCCCTAACTTCCTTAGGTCATATATTTGAAAATATATCATACAATCATCTCAATATATAAATATATCAAATTCATCCCATGAAAGGGGCACTATCAAAATATTTCTAGAACAAAATGTGTAACAAAAATTCCACATTGATTTGTGTGAGGATTATTTCAAGACCAATGAGAAACCCTAAATTCCTAAGATCATATCTTCAAAAATATAGTGAACCATCATCTAAAATTAGCTCCACAAGTTATTCATAATCTATAATTCATCACCACAAGATTTCATGATTTGAAACATCCTAGAATAGAAGTTATAATCAAAATTCCATTCTGACCTAAAAATATCCCCTTTTTCCTTATCCTCTTCTTCAAATGTTGCAATATTTTCAAAAACATTGCCTCTCCTATCAAATATACATGTATCGGGTGAGTGAATAAATGAATGAGGAATTTATCCACTTATTTATAGCCTTATAGGGGTCTTTTAGGGGATCCCTCTTCTTCTAGGGATGGCATGTTCATGATCTTGGTAGGGCCGACCTACAATTCTAGTTGGGTTGTCTTTACAAATACTTTCATATCTCTTTATTTGTATGGATTGAGAGGTATTTACATATACCATTTGAAATTTTTCAAAATAATATTTCCAACCACGCAACCTGTTTCTGCTCAAACTAGTAGTCACAAATAATAAACATGATGTAGAGTAAATGCTGGTGATTGATAAGCATATGGAAGAGGTGTAGGCACAAATGTCACCATAGTCCATCCTATTAACTTCTTCGGGTAACTACTGAGCCCAAGGGAGATCCCTAAATGATACCTGCAAACACCACATATGAAAATACCTTTCCACGACCTTCTAACTAGATTGGTGCCTTGCATGGAGGAAAATACCTTTCCACGACCTTCTAACTAGATTGGTGCCTTGCATGGAGTCAAACAATATATAAAGAATACAACTTGACCTAATTAAGGAGTTAGTTCAATAGCTAATCATGTATATCATCAATCATCTTTCAAATTTCATAGATTCCAATGCAACTCACATATACCAATGCTCCTCCATGTATCCCAAGGAAACCCTAAAAAAGGTGTGCTATGAGGAAAAGATGAAGAAGGAGGATAGGGTAAAGCCCTAGGTGAAGTCAAAACCCTAACACGGCCCAAGGTAAGTGAGATATAGGGTTCTCACACTTCCTAATGCACTAGGGAAAAATGGGATGCCCTTTAAGATCTATAGACAATTCAACTATGGAAAAATTGAGGGGTGGGGCATATTTTGCAAATTCCAAATACTTTTATCCTTTTTATAAGGTTTTATGATTTTTAGGGTTTTGTGGATAAAAATGCAGCTAAATAACATGAAAATTCAGAGTAACTATATTACATTAAATACTGAAATTTTGAGTAAGAAAAGTTGAGAAGAGAAGGGGATTATGATGTCATCTCAATCCTTAGGGATTTGAGAGATCATGGCTATTGTCCGTCTCTTACAATGTCCCTCTAGTATTTGAAATCTAGTGTATCATATATCAATCGCTAGGGTTCGGTAGGTGAGCCTAACCAAGGGAAATGGAGAATTCCAAGGCCCTAAAAGAAAAATTAGACTCTAATACAAGGCATTTCCTTCACACAAAGTTGATAGAATACTGATAAAAAAGCGCCAATTCAAAAAACATGCAGCAATACGCAACCATTCAATCCACATAGAAGCATTGAATTACTGATATTCACCAATACATGAGCAAATAAAGAGCTTCGGGTCATTCTTGAGCATGTTTTTAAGAAAACAATTCTAGCACCAACCATAGCATGTTCAAAAAGAAGCCTTAGATTCATCCACCATTAACCATTCAAGCAAGAGAAGGCATCCAAGAGAAGTGAAAATCACCAAGAGAGCTCATAAAGTAAGAGAAAAAGAAGAATAATCATTTGATTTGAAGCCTTGTTGTTTACAAATGACAAATGAATCGATATTTATATCCATTTTAGCACAAGATTTTAATTTTTTTTATCAATAGTACATGTCAATTTCAAATTAAAATGATATAATATTAAAATATTCCAAAATAATACAAAAATAAGGTATGCCACCCACACCTTGGGGACTAAGCCCTAAAACTAACATAAAATAATAAAAAATACTAAAATAAGCAACCAAGGCCTCACTATGACCATAGGAGCAATCCTAAAGAGGAATTTATGCCCCTACTAACTCCAGAATGATGAATAAAGTCCCTCAACATCCCCCTCGCCTTAGCTTTAAGCTTGATCAATTGTGAAGGCATCAAGGGATTGATTTGGTCAGAGGAGGTATAATCAGCTGCAAAGAAGGTCCAAGTGGGGTGTGATAGGCATGGTGGAATTAGGGATGACCTCCCTAGATAAAGCATAGTCCCCCTTAAGGCATAAAGGACATGGTTGTCATGTGACCCAATGTCCCACACTTGGAATCCCCAGACAACAACCCTCGGGCTAAAATCCCCATAGAGTGTAGTCAGCAATGCCACTAAGCCATAGTAATTCCAATCGTAAGACTAACGAGGGAGGTCATGGCCAACCATAAGCATATATCCCCACACGTGGCCTTTTAGACCTCCTCTACCAATGACAGACTAGAATGCTGAAAAATACAGAAGCGTAACATTGGCTCCAACTGTGGGACATGTTCTCTTCCTGGGAGCACATGTGAACCTTCACAATCCTCTAGTACTTGTGGCCGTTCACACATATGAAATAACTAAGGAATCAAATGTATCATAGGAAAACACTTCCATCTTGCCTTGTCCAAAATGAAATGCAAGTAACTCAGCATGAGAGAACAACAAATGCAATGCAAGTGTAATAGTAGATGCTTAACTCAAATGAAACTAAAACTTGTTAGGATATTCCTATACTCCATCCTAGTCCCACCAGTATTTTGATCATTTACATTTTCAGTCATGCATGCACTTTTAGGGTTTGCATGCATTCTAGGGTTTTCATGCATTTTGCATGCATCCCAGTCATCAGTCCAGCACCTAGCCCTCAGTTAGCCAACCCCCAGGAGCTTCTCACTATTCAGTTTTAGCCCTCCAGTTGCTTAATGCACCCTTCTTCCTTGATTTTAGGAAGCAACTTGCCCTTCTTCACCTACCAATCCAGTTGTCTTCAGTTTATACTCAGTTACACTTAGTTACAGTCAGTTACACTCAGTTACACCTACCAGACTCAGTTTGACTGATGGTTGACAGTTACTTGAGCATTGATGACTCCACTGATGATGCTGAATACTTCCAGTTGTGCTCCGATGATCATGACGACACCTAGTTGTGCTCCGATGACATTCTATTGATCTTATGATCACTCTGAGAGGCTAATTCAAATTGCCACCTTAGGCATTCGAATACTCTCTACCATTGTACTATTTATTTGTCCATATTGTGATTAATTAATTAGTGTGTGTGAAGTATTTTTGCTTCTATCCAAGTTCTAATGTATTATTATTCTGTTGCTCATTACACTGCATTGACCACTCTTCTTATATTTTCCTGCTTAATCATAATTATTCTCTTGTGAGGTATACATCATCTCTTAGATCTGCTTTGAGGATTTTCACATGGTATCAAAGCATGTTGAGAGTATTATTTATCTCCATTCTTGAAAGTTTTTTACAGGTTATCCAGATTTCGAGTGCAGCAATTTCTGCATTTTTGCAGCAGTAGCAGTTGTAGATATTCTCTATTGTTTTTGTAGGTCTTCTACAACTTCAATGAATTCAGAAGAAATCCCTCCTCTTTCTCCACTCAACTATGATGAATGGAAACCGAAAATGATAGCATACTTGAAGAGCCATGATCTCTTTGACTGTTGTTTTGAAAGAGAGTTCGAATATTCTGAAGAGAAGATTGATTGGTTAAATAAAGGTGATAGAGCCTTTGGATCAATGATTGATGCTATGGATGAATGGATGTTATATAACCTCCCTAATTTTTCATCACCAAAATAGCTTTGGGCTCACCTAGATGTAATATTTGGCAGACAGAATGAAGGGATTGGTCCAAACCCATTCGAAAGCAAGGAAAGTGATGCATTCGCTCCCCTTGATGATCTCTCAGATCATGAACCAGTATCATCTCATATTGAAGTTGTTGACAAAGAACTTGCAGATTCTCCACTCATGCTCCATCTTTCTTCTCTTTCTGTGCCAGCTCACACTCTAGATATTGTAGAAGGTCCTAAATCCTCTCTTGCACCAGAGTCTGTTGGTTTGCATCATGATCACATGATTATTTCGGAGTTAAAATCAGCTATTGAAGGTAATGCATTCACTCCTCTCAAGCAATCATCTCTTATTTACTACTATATGATCATTAGCACATGCTTTCAAAAGGTTATTGAAGAATATGGCCATTGCCACCCACTTGAGATAATTTCTCATGCATATGATAGTTTTGATCTCACCCCTGCTGGTTCAAAGGAGATCTCAAGAAACTATTTTTAAGTCTTAAATATGATTTTGATTTCAAGCAAACATGTAATAGTTCTTTTTGGCATAATCTCACCCATGGTGGTTCGAAGGAGAAGACAAAATCCTATATGCACATTCAAAAATTTGATCCTACCTCAACTGTTTCGAATCACAGGTTCAAGGATCATCCTCATACTATTGGATTTGTTCTCATCACATTCGAACTGAAGAGCAAGTACAAACACATGCTTTTTGAGCATGATCCACTTCTTCCCAAGAAGAAGATACCTCCAAACATATTACCAAACCTCACACCTGCTTGAGTTTGGAACCTTTATTTTTTTTTGTGTGCCTTACAGTCTGTTTTGAGGGGGGGGGTATTTTTCCCATGAAATTTTCCCCACTTCCTTGGATTATTGACTGTTATTATTCATTGTATTGGGTGACCTTTGGTCTTAGTTACCAGGGCCCAAGATGGATTAAGGGGGGGTGTTAGGATATTCCTATACTCCATTCTAGTCCCACCAGTATTTTGATCATTTACATTTTCAGTCATGTATGCACTTTTAGGGTTTGCATGCATTTTTTTTGCATCCCAGTCATCAGTCCAACACCTAGCCCTAAGTTAGCCAACCCCCAGGAGCTTCTCACTATTTAGTTTTAGCCCTGCAGTTGCTTAATGCACCCTTCTTCCTTGATTTTAGGAAGCAACTCGCCCTTCTTCACCTACAAGTCCAGTTGTCTTCAGTTTATACTCAATTACACTCAGTTACACTTAGTTACACTCAGTTACACTTAGTTACACTGAGTTACACTTAGTTACACCTACCAGACTCAGTTTGACTGATGGTTGACAGTTACTTGAGCATTGATGACTCCATTGATGATGATGAAGACTTCCAGTTGTGCTCTGATGATCATGAGGAAACCTAGTTTTGCTACGATGACACTCTATTGATCTTATGATCATTCTGAGAGGCTATTTCGAATTGCCACCTTAGGCATTCGAATCCTCTCTACCATTGTACTATTTATTTGTCCATATTGTGATTAATTAATTAGTGTGTGTGAAGTATTTTTGCTTTTATCTGAGTTCTACTATATTATTATTCTATTTCTCATTATACTGCATTGACCACTCTTCTTCTATTTTCCTGCTTAATCATAATTATTCTCTTGTGAGGTATACATCATTTCTTAGATCTTCTTGATCAATTGTGAAGGCATCAAGGGATTGATTTGGTCAGAGGAGGTATAATCAGCTTCAAACAAGGTCCAAGTGGGGTGTGAGAGGCATGGTGGAATTAGGGATGACCTCCCTAGATAAAGCATAGTCCCCCTTAAGGCATAAAGGACATGGTTGTCATGCGACCCAATGTACCACACTTGGAATCCCCAGACAACAACCCTCGAGCTAAAATCCCCATAAAGTGTAGTTAGCAATGCCACTAAGCCATAGTAATTCCAATCGTAAGACCAACGGGGGAGGTCATGGCCAACCATAAGCAAATATCCCCACACTTGGCCTTTTATCCCTCCTCTACCAATGACCTACTAGAATGCTGAAAAATATAGAGGCGTAACACTGGCTCCAACTATGGGACATGTTCTCTTCCTGGGAGCGCATGTGAACCTTCACAATCCTCTAGTACCTATGGTCGTGCACACATATGAAATAACTAAGGAATCAAATGTAATAGATGAAAACACTTCCATATTTCCTTGTCCAAAATGAAATGCAAGTAACTCAGCATGAGAGAACAACAAATGCAATGCAAGTGTAATAGTAGATGCTTAACTCAAATGAAACTAAAACTGCCTATCCTAATCATGATAATAAAGGGGTTCAAGTGAAATCACACCACCAATGTAGATACCTAAGCATATCACTCATACCTGACCATTTTCTTTTTTTTTCTTTAGAGATAATCCAAGACAAGATTCAATCAAGAATAAGTCGAGTACATACCAATATATTTTCCCAAATGGAGATGCAATAATGTCCGAACCTAGGAACATGGAAACCTTGAAATTCTTGCCATGGAGAGCGATTAATTCCACAATATTTATCTATACATGCCTGTACTGGGCTCAATTATACATTGTCTTCATCATATATTTGTGTTGAGAAAAAATTGCATGAAATTGGTTGTGTAATTATGGACTTGGGAGATCATTTGCAAAGGTGAGCCTCAAAAATGTTTGTGAGCATATTTGAAGGCTAGTTGTAACATATCCCTCTACATGCTCAAGAATTCTTTTGGATGTGCAAACATGCTATTCATATTTGTAATAATCATATTAGTATCCTGAATAATCTTCAAAAACTTGAAATCGCCACCCACAAAATTCATACCTTCACATTTCAAGAGAAAAGATAAACAACAAATATCGTGGAAATGAGAAGTGAATATTATACTTGTCCACATACATGTCTTGGTTCTATTAAAATGTATCATTGAGAAATTACCAGTACTGGATAAAATAGGATTCTCAACTTCTTCCATATTTCCTGAGAAACATTATTGGGAATGATAATTTGGGCTCATCATCAGTTGAATAACTACAAAAGAAATCTCTATATAGCATACTTCACTATTCTTGATGTTGGATAGGTATGGCTGAGGTGAGCCCGAGGAGATATAATCGGATATGTGGAGTCCCAAGTTTTCAAACCCTTTATTATTTTGAGACATATGCATATGGAAATCATCAATGGGAATAGCAAGATCCACATTCTTAGGTGCTTCATTAAATATAACTGCAAAATTATTGATCCAATCTTCATCATTGATGCAACAAGGAGAAGGAATAATCATATATTTGTCATTTGATTGCTTCAAATTGATATAGGGATCATAAATAATGATACTTCTAGGTCTTGAAGAATAATATAGATGAGGACCAAGGGACTTCCAATAATCATCATCTTTAAGGATCGTGTTATTTTCTTCCAAGGATCCCAAGACATCAAAAGAGACTGTAGCAGGAGAAGTCACTACTTCTTTATTCTCTTTAGTTTCTTCAATGAAGGATTCTTGGTCTCCTCATATTTGAGTGACATCATCCTCACCTTCAGGAGAAACTTCATCTTTAGACATAAGGTTTATGATGTCATCAACGAGGTCTTGAACAATAGTTTCTTCAAGCAATCCATCTTGATATTCATCTCGAATTTCTTTAACAAGGTCTATTTTAGGGTTCTATGGGACCTCTTCGATAGGATTGATTGGAACAGGGACCTATTGGACCTCCTCCCTTTTTTTGAATATACGATATGGATTCAATAATTTCTTCCAACATGATGGGACCCAAGTCATTGCAAATCACCTCAACTAATTGAAAAATGAAGATATCCCCTTGGGAGGAAGATTCTTATATCATTTCTCTTCATAGTGATTATTCTACAAGTGAAGGGATATTACCAATAATATCATTATGGCGTCCTCATCCATGATATCCCATTCCACAAGATACTATATGAATGCTAAAATATATTCTATAACCCATTCTTCAAGTGGAATAAACTTAGGAATGCCCTGAAAGGCATATTTATCCACAACGTTCGGATACCCTGGAATGCATGAAGAATCTACCGCATCAAACAAAGGATGGTGCAACCATGATTCATCGAAGGATGCCATATCATCCTTCTATATTTTTAGTAGTGGAGTATCCTGAATAATGGAGGCTTCCTTTGAATTCTTCTTTAATGATTTGAGTCACCAGATAAGCCCTGCAAGGTTATTCCTTGAATAATGATAATGTCTCAAATAATGGTAGACTTACCTTGATTTCTTTCAAAATGTAATTCTTTCCAATGGTTTGAATGACTCCGAATAAACCACTTCAATTTTGAATATGTCCTCAACAACGGCGCCAAAAATGTTACTACTTAAACTAGTAGTCATAAATAAGCAACACGATGTAGAGTAAATACTAGTTATTGGTAAGCATATGGAAAATTTCTAGGACCAAATGTAACCACAACCCATCCTCTTTACTTCTTCAGGTAACTCTTAAACCTAGGGGAGATCCCTAAATGATACATGCAAACACCACACATGAAAATACCTTTACATGACCTTGTAACTAGATCAATGCCTTGTATGGAGTCAAACAATATATAAAGGTGACAACTTGACCTAATCAAGGAGTTAGTTCAATAGATAAACATGTATATAATCAATCACCTTTCTGATTTCAAAGATTCCAGTGCAACTCACATATACAAATGCACATCCATGTATCCCAAGGAAACCCTAAAAGAGGTGCACTACGAGGAAAAGAGGAAGGAGGAGGCCAGGGTGAATCCCTAGGTGAATTCAAAACCCTAATGCGGCCCAAGGTAAGTGAGATCTAGGGATATCATGCTTCCCAATGCACTAGGGAAAAATGGGACAACCTTCAAGATCTATGGACAATTCAACTAGGGTGAAATTGAGGGGTGGACTAGATTTTGCAAATTCCAATTTTTTTAGGGTTTTTCTAGGGTTTTATGATTTTTAGGGTTTTTTAGGATAAAAATGAAACTAACTAACCTAAAAATGCAGCCTAACTATAATACATTAAATTCTGAAATTTTGAGTTGAAAAAGTTGACAAGAGAAGGGTATTATGATATCATCTCAATCCCTATGGCTTTGAGAGATCATGGCTATTGTCCCTCTCTTAGAATTTCCCTCTAGTATTTGAAATCAAGGGCATCATATATCAAACTCTACAGTTCGGTAGGTGATCCTAACCAAGGAAAATGGATAATTCCATGGACCTTAAAGCAAAAGGAAACCCTAATACAAGGTGTTTCCTTCACACAAAGTTGATATAATATTGATAAAAAACCCTAATTCAGAAAAACAAAATGCAGCACTACACCACCATTCAATCCACATAGAAGCATTGAATTACTGATACTCACCAATGCATGAGAAAATAAATAGCTTTAGGTCATTCTTGAGCATGTGTTTTAGAAAACAATTCTATCACCAACCATAGCATGCACAAAAAGAAGCCTTATATTCATCCACCATTCACGATGCAAGCAAGAGAACTACACTTCATCAAGAGAGCTCATAAATTAAGAGAAAAAGAAGAATAATCATTTGATCCCAAGTCTCGTGCTTTACAAATGACAAATGAATGGATATATATATCTATTTTAGCACAAGATTTAATTTTTTATCAAGCCTACATGTAAATTTTAAATCAAAACAATATAATATTAAAATATTCCAAAATAAGACAAAATTAGGGCATGTCACCCATGTTGAAGAATGTAACTTCGGAAGATATTCTTATTTGTATTATTTGTATTGTACACCCTACATGGATTATTATTGATGTAATTTATTATGTAAAAGTCATTGAAAGAGTCAATGAAAACCCTAACTGTTAGGTCGGTCTCAAAAATTCTATAAAATAATATTTTATTGTAAAGTGTACAGGTTGATCGACTTAGATGAATCAAGCTGACCTAATTAGTAAAAAGGTCATGTGTTTTGTTTGGTATAAATAGGAGGCTTTCCCTCCTCATTTTAAGACTTCACTCACTCATCTAATTTGCATGAGTAGAGAGAGAGAGTCGTTCATAGTAGCTTCTTGTGGAGTCGTCTTGTTTTGGGTCTTTGCACAAGGGATACTATTGTACATTCTGTAGAATATATATAGAAGAAGTTTGTTGTGTTTTTTCTGCCCTGAGAGGGTTTTCCCAGGGTACATTTGTTGTGTACTATTGTTCATGATGTGATTATTTATATTTTAGTGATCGTTTTTGTTATTTAACTTAAAAATATAACATGGTATCAAATCTAGCCTGAAAGAGAACATTGTGCAGCTGCTGCAACTGCATAACTAGTGTTTTGATTTCTGGAAACTAGTCATATTGGAATTTTCATTATAAATAACTTTTGGCGAAGTTTCAGGATTTGAAACTCGGACAGGATGAATATAAAATGTCCATGTACATTGTGTGAGTGTTTTATCCTCATATTCACTGTACCCGAGGAGATATGATCAATTCAAATCAGGGTTCCAGCCTCTTCCGTAATTATGTTTTAAATAGGTGACCTAGGGAGAAATGCTATATCTCGGGCTAGCAAGATCCAAATCAAATTTTGTAAGATTTTGTGACACCTAGGGATAAAATATATATATAGGAATAGGAATATTAAAAACGAATTTCTTAATATGCTACATAACAAGAACGGACTATAGTTTCTCTCATGCAAGTTTCAGAACCCGTAGTTAAAATAGTGACATGTGTCTGTCCGTACATGTTCGTTATACTGAAACAGTCCATAAATAGGAAACCTTGGGAAAATTAGCATATGTCCATATTGGTAAATCAAATCCTTCTCTAAACTATGGGGTTGGATAGAGAATGGATCCAAATATCGCAGAACAAAGTTTCAGACCTTGAGGAGCATAAATGTCTGAGATACATCAGAATTAAGACTAGACAAATCTGCAGTAGAAATTGAATAAACTAGGGCATCAAATATTTTGTAGTTCTATCCACAAATTTGGGAAAATGAGTACATTTCTCATCTCACCTTGGGGAGTTGCATATTTTCCTCCAATTAGTTTTGAAATATCTTGAAGATGAAAAATTAGGGTTTCTCCGACAAACCCTAGGACCTCCTACTGCCATATCTCAGAATTCAACCTTTGGTTGTAGCATCTCATTTGGTAAGTTATAATATATCTAGTTCCATTTGAGGCTCTCATTTATCAATTTTATCAAGATATCAAACAATGCCAAGCTTGAGGATAAGCTTGAAGGAGCTGACAAATTCTGAGCATGGAAGTATAGGGTGAAGCTCAACCTAGAAGAGCATGATTTGGATAAGTATGTTACAGAAGTAGTTGCAGAGCCAGAGGGAGATGAGGAGAAATAAAAGAAAAATAATAATATTATCAAAGCTAAGAGGATCATAACTGATTCCATCAAGGATCACTTGATCCCACACATCTCTTCTCTGAAAGAGACGTTTGATGCATTGAAGGGAATATTTGGAGGAACCGACATCAATAGGAAGATGTTACGGAGAAAAAATTCTTATGGTATCGGGAAGACCACAAAAGACAGATGACTGCTAGAAATCAACTCAATTATCAAACAATGTTGTATAAATGAAAATGCTAAGATAATGGAGAATAAGACAACCTTCGACCAGATGTTTGAAGTAGATCCCCGTTAAGCTTTCAATCTCTACACTCAACTCTACAGATTAGTCTCAACAACAAATACAAGCAAGTGCATATAATATATGAAAGACATTAGCATAATCAATAACATGGTCCATGATATAACAAGCAAATGTAACCCAATGTAATTTAAACAACATTTACAACATCAATTGCATGATAAAATGAGTATTTCCATTAATGATAACAAGAAGTACATAATACAACCTCTTGCAGGCAACCCATTTGAACCAATGACTAGGTCCCTCCACTTGTGCCTCCACCACTTCAATCCCCCATGCAATGGAAAATTCAAACTATGAAAGGAGTTTGGTAGGTGAACATAAGGATTTTACAACAACAAGGATCAATGGATGTAGACTCAAGTCACAGCAAAAATCCAATAGAGTTATGGTGCTCTC
This sequence comes from Larix kaempferi, assembly GCA_027924585.1. Lineage (NCBI taxonomy): Eukaryota > Viridiplantae > Streptophyta > Pinopsida > Pinales > Pinaceae > Larix > Larix kaempferi. The sequence goes on along the minus strand of BSBM01000858.1, from coordinate 17,944,031 downwards.
TCTTTCTCCTCCCTTCCATACACCTGTTGTAGGTACAATAGATCCCATGTTTCATTCTGATCATGGGAGCCCCATTTTGTAAATATCAAGATATTTGGGTAAGTTTTAAATTTTGGTTTTCTATAGCATCACATCGTTTGTTTGGTTTGTTTACTTATCAGTATTTTCTCCTTTGAAAATTTCTAAAGTTTCTGGTTGTTTTCTTGATTTGCAGAAAACCTTAGTTTCTTTGCAAAAGATCATTTTCTAACTGAAAATCCTGAAATCTTGAAACCTGAAATCCCAGAATTGTGGATTGAGGGAATCGTTTCCATGTCATTTGGAAGTTCGTCCACCCGAAACCCGCAACACGAAATTGCGGGTTGTGGAAAGACCTTGTATTTTAGAAATTTTGATTCCGAAACCCAAAACCCGAAATTCTGGATTTCGGATTCTGGAAATTCATTACGCCAATAAATTGCGTTGTGTGCTCCCGAAACCTGCAACCCACAAATTTTGGGTTGCAGATTGCAGAAAAAGTTATTCAATTTTCAATTCTTATTTTTGTTTCCAAAAACCGAAACCCGGAATTTCGGGTTGTGGGTTGCGGAAACACGTTTGTTCATTTTGCAAAATTTGTAAATCCCTAAACCCGCAACCCGAAATTTCAGCTTGCGGATTTCGGGAATTTTGAATAAAGTTTAAGTTTCAAATTGATGAACCCGATCCCGCATCCCACAGGGGTTAATCCCAACCGTTCATTTCTTTTAAATCTACGGCCCGGATTTGTTCCGACAGAAAAATCCATAAATACACAATTTTTCTATTTTTTGTTATCATTTTTACTGTCGGAAATTTACGCTCCTACGTGGATTTTATGGTCGATTTCTTACCAGGGTCACCTTCACGGTTCTTTCACTTGTTATCAGGTTGGTTTGCTGTCATTTTCAAATCTTCTATTTACAGTTTTCTGTTAATGGTTTGGTTTTGGTTTTGTTTTATTTATTTATCAGAATTTATCAAGCATTGCCAAAATGTCCCGGAATACCCAGTCCATAGCACTTAACAAAGATTCACTCACTAAGGACCCCAACTTTGGCATTTTCTCAGACACTTGTGAGAGAGTCACTGAAACCTATCAAATGGACTGGGCTAAAATATATGCAATTTTTGACAATGACGACCTTTCAGATATCAAGGAAGATCGACCTTCCTATGAAAGAATTAGGGCTTACCAAATACATGCCATTGCTATTCAACCTGCTATCCTACCTTACACTGATCTTGTTAAATGGATTGTCGAAAATGATAAGCCCCCGGACTGGTCGTTTAATGACAATGCAGGTCCACAATTGACTACCTTTCACCCTGAATTTTTTATTAGAGCTTTTTCTCTCCAACCGGTTGTACAAATTCTTAGAACTGATTTCATTCAATCCTCCAAGACCGGATACAATTTTGATGAGATGATGAAATCCAGTATGGTTAAACCCAGTAGTTTTGTGTCGAAGGATGATAACCTTTATCCAATTGCTTGGTTCAAGGAACCCTACTCTTTACTAGTAGCCATGCTTTGCAAGCTTTTTGGCCTCCCCAATTGCTCAGTTTTTAAAGCTTAATGGGCTCTCATTTCTCACCATGTCTTGACCACAGGAGAATATTTCTCTTGGGCATCTATCCCATCTTCTGGAATTAAACCAATAATTCAAGATTATCAGAAGGCACCTGCCTTAAGAAAACCACATTTATACCTGTCAGCCTAAATTATGGATGTCTTCTGCTGTGAGTTTCAATATCCCAACTTGGGATGGAATTGGACCACTGAAGCCCCACTAGTCCATATATACCATTCTGCATTATGGGAAAGAAATTATGTGCCCCTGCTCTATGAAATATGTGATCATTTCATGGGCACTATTTATTTCAAAATATTTCAACAGGAAGCTCCTACCTTTTCAGTTGATGCCAGGACCTTCATCAATACAATTGGTGATTCGTATGTTTATGAGTCCTTCTCATATATCAGAGTCTGGGGAAGTGACATTGTGTTATGTAGAATTTTGTCCTACGGATAAGCCAAAACTCTCTTATCTCTAAAGCAGACTTTAAACTAACTTTAAAGTAAGAAACAAGTCAAAACAAATGCTACCTTGAATCCCTAGATCTAACGAATATCTCAAGATTAAAATGCTAGAAAGAGTAGAAGAAGTTTAACTAACCTTCTATCCAGACGCTTGTTTTTGGTATTTGCTCCAGTCTCCAAGCCCTCACAAATGAACCTGTCAAAATGGAACCAAGACACAAGAATGCACTATTCTCTAGCAACCTGAAACATGAGTTAGAATCTAAATCTATGAAAGATACAAATCATATCATTAAAACAAGATTAACACAGATGATTTGGGAAAACAAGACAAGTTATTTCATTACAACTTGAAGAATACTTACAAAAGGTGCTTGATGTCCAAGCCAATCCTCCAGCTCCAAGTGTCTTCTCCTCTAGCTATCTCCACAATGCTGCAAGACCATAAGTTTGGTACTCTCAAGAGTCCTCCCCTTTCCAATGGAATGCCTCTCTTTTATAGTGAATGGTGAGGTTAACCAACAAGAGAGATGGGTGGATCAAAGGAGAGATAAGTGGATCAGGGTTTCTAATCGAAGGAGATGAGTTGAGATCGAATCAAGGACCCCAATCTTCCATTATCTTCGAAAATCCAAAATCCCACAAGTCAAGGGAAAAAGGCTATTAAAAGAGTACCGCGTTTTGCAAAGACTGCAGAACGCGGCACTGTCGCGTCTTGGGGAAAGAGCATAGCGCGGTAGTGTCTAGTACCGCGTTTTGACAAACTAGCAAGGCACGGTAGTGTGTGTAGATAAAGTCTAAGGTGGGTCAAAACTTGCCAGGGTAGATTCACCTTCAAGGTTGACTCATCATCTGTCTCTTCTGGATGGTTTAAAACAGTAGGGAAAGTGTCGTCAACTCGTTTTGTGATGGAGATGCGACACTGTGAAATATAGAGATATAACAGATGCCCCCTAAAGTGTGAGGTCAGAAAGGACTGATGGCCGAAAGACTTTACGAATATAATGTGCAGAGATAGCATCGAGGAGAGCAACACTAAGCTGAAATAGAAACAAAGTGTTAGATATACCACCGAGGCGGGCATTCCCATGCTCGGAAATAGATGACTCAAAGCATGGCTGCCGACCAATACATTGCAGATCCATGAGTACTGAGATAATGTAAACTGCGGACAGATCATGGCTACTATGAACAATCGTAGATCCATGAGACAATAATGACACAGCCATGACCAATACAATAAGCGGATCTGTGTGACAATACAAGGGACATCTCCATCGCAGCCTGGACGCAATCAAAATGTAGAGGTGCATCCAGGGTCTTCTACCCGATCGCAAAAGATACGAATCTAACCATGTGATTACAAGGTGTTGAAGTCGAACATGGTAGAAACCATTTGATTACCGGTCAATGATGTGGACCGTTAACAAATGCGAGGGAGATCACCAATGATGACGATGATTCCCAAGGTATCGATAGTACATCTCAATGAAATGCGAATGAATGAGTTGATGTCGAGCATCTGAGAGATCGCTTGATCAATGTCAATGATGTGAACCTACTGTCAAACATGAGGAAACCTGCCATTGAGGCATGCAGGTACCAAGGTACTAATGGTTGATCTCTAAGTCTAATTCCCGGATAGTGATTTGGTGTCGACAGGAATAGACTCATCGAAGGTGGGTCATGATGATTCCAACATCATCGACATGAAATCGGCACAGATGATAGGATGATGAAGTAATGGAGTATGTACTGACACAGCGGAGGCCTAACACAATGAATGACTCGATACCATACAACCCTTTGAACATATAACGGCATGTAACAGGACTTGGCAGCAGGGTTTATTGATAAATAGAGGATAGACACCGGATGAGTGGACTCGTGGCCAGGGAGACGACCCATAATGATGACTATAACTCAGTGAAAAATGGATACCCCAATATAGACAAGAGACAGACACATGCCATGTTCAAAGGTAACGACTGACAAGCTGCCATAGATAAACTTGACTTATTCCCCCATATTTCCCCGACATGATGGATGAGTACCTCTTTCTTGTTTTGCGAGCTTGAAGAGGATAACAGATGCTCGGTGTAGCTCATCTCATGGATGAGTCCAATCTCACATGTTTTACGAACCTGAGAAAGGAGGGGTTCATCCCAAAGTGGGTCCTTCGATGTTAAGATTTTAACGAGTCCAAGGAAGGAAAACTCGGTAGTTTTTCATATTTAGAGAGCCTGAAAAACTTTTAAAGGAAGCTCCATAATGTACTTTTTCGTAAAATTTAGTCCCTCGATCCCGAAAAAGTGTAAAACAATTCCCGAGAGAACTCTCCCAGCCGAGATTGACTGAGGTATACCTTTCTCGTAAATAGTCTAGACGGGCCGAAAAAGGGGTAACTTATCACCGAATAGACGACCTTTAAAATACTTTTACAAGTGTGAAAGAGTCAAGATCACTTGGCAATCTTTTCAATTTTAAGGAGTCTGAAAAGAGCTTAACTATGGACTCCTATGGTCTTTTTCGTAATTTTAAATTATTCTGGTCCGAAAAAAGAATAAAATGCAACCAGGATAATACTTTCCTCATCGTTTAACGAGCATGAGTAAAGTTGACCGTACTCGACACCGTTTACTTGAGTTTGACAAGAACGACACGGGTGTAAAAGTGCTTGGAATCTTTTTCAAGTTTTAAATCCAGAGCACGAAAAAGATAAAGTGGGCTCGAAATGAAGGTCAAATTATGAATAGACACCAGTGTGAATGTATCGCATTTTTACCGAGGATCCTGTCAATAAATGCTCAAAAACTGGACATTAGCAATGTGAACAAGGGTTTATTTCAACTAAAAATAGTAATTAATTAATTAATTAAAAAAAATGTGAAAAAATGCTATATAAGGAATGGTAAAAATAGAAATTACTATTCATTTTTGTTTTTTACCCAAAGGAGACATTTTCACCCATTTAGGAATAAGATTTCAAGGATCCATACCGGGAGTTTTGGGACACCATTTCGACAGCCGTCTGCGCCAAGTAAGAGTGCTTGAGCCCCTCTTTCATTTCATGTAAGAAATTTTTGCTTTCACCAGGAAAAATTTGGTTTTTTAGCAATCCCTTTTCAGCAAGAATCGCCCTTCACACTACCGCGTGGGGGCCCTATCAAAAAATGCGGTACTGTCTAACAGTACCGCACTGTATCCCCAAACAGAGGCGCGGTAGTGTGGACTGCCGCGCGGTAGGATATCCCTCAGACGCGGCACAGGCGAATTTTGAGTTCAAAAAATCAAATTTTCTCCAATTTTCCGCTGGAACTAAGTTGCTAAATAGTTACTAATTGTTTTGTTTGTCCTTTTGCGGGGATTTGCAACTTATTCAGAGCAAAATGGTAAGATGGAAAGAGAGAGAGCACGAAGCGGATGATTTTGCAGCCGAAAATGACTTACCAACCGTGACCGCATTGCGAGAATGTGGTTTGCTAAAGTTTTTCAAAACCAAAGGGATTCGCCAGCAACCTAAGCTCCTTACTCATCTTATCCAATTGTGGGACCCCGACATTCGAGCTTTCCGAGTGGGAGAGCATGTGCTTGAAATCCAACTCAAGGATATTTATTTCCTCACGGGCCTCTCGAAAAGAGGGGCCCGGCTGAACTTTACTGGATACTCAGCTTCAGAATCAAGCACAGATGACTTGATTGCTCGGTATTGCCAGGCGGGTTCGAGTAAGAAAAGTGGGAAGATAGCCATAAAGGAGGTCATAAATCTTCCTGTAAAAACCGTGCTATTCACTATCACGCATGCAGCGGGAAGCGTGAGTCCACATCAGGCATCCCGTACACAAGTAAATCTCGCAGCAGAGTGCATGGGAGGAACAGTTTTCAACTGGTGTGATGCAGTGTTGTCCAATCTGAAAGAACAAGTGCATAAGTGTAGGACTGGGAAAAATGCCCAGTTTGGCTACGGGAGCATCCTGGTCACTTTCTTTTTGGCGAGGGTGCCACTACTGCGTCCACAGATATCTATGCGCCCTCGTCCACCTACTGAGCCATGGATGGCTCGATGGAGTGACTATGCTGGACGCCTCGGGGGACCTCAGCGGCTAGCCTTTGGCGAGGACTTCTTCTCTTGGTTAGAGGAGCAGATAGTCATGATTGATGACTATCCCTATTCAGGGGTAGATTTCCGTGAGGACATCGACTTGGCATTGCTGGAGGATGATGACTGGGATGACTCTGGTATGACCTTTATGGATATGTATTTTTTCCTTTTTGAATATTTAATTTTTTATTGCTTTTATAGAATGTGTAAAATATGCCTAATATATATTCGTATGCATGTTGCAGACCGTGGACCACAGAGGCTAGCTGGATACTCTCCACTATGTCGTGGTGGTGTCGATCGTCAAGCTGTTCCTGACGAAGAGGAAGATGAAGACGAGGCAGGAGGCATTCGGGACATCGAGAGGAACCTGCAGGGATTGACCCATGGTATCCCTGCTATGCGGATGGATGATGTCCCTTACCACCTCCAGCGGCATACTGTGGGTGTACCTGGTTGTATCAGTCGACTTCTTCGCAGGGTAGTTCGAGCTGTAATGTGTTACCACCAGCAGCGGGAGGAGTCCGATGAGGGACATGATAGATCTCCTAGGTCTCCATAGATGGTCCTTTGATCTTTTTGCGGCATGTACGCGATATGTAGGCTTTGAGGGCCAATTTTTGTATATGGGTTTTGATCCCCAATTTTTTCTTTGACACAAACTTTATGTATTTTTGAAAAAACACTCTTATATACAGTGATATGGACCTATTTATGATCTAAATATTTACAATGACTTGTGCATTTTATTTTTTATGATGTGTTTATATATGGGCAAGATGCCAATCCAAAATGTAATTAGCCAATGAATCGGCAATACAATTGAATTCTCTTGGTATGTGTTGATATATGATAAAATCAAATGACCGTTCCAAGAGGCGTACTCTTCGAAATAAACGAAGTAATGTAGGATCGCGAACTGTGTAAACACGGTTTAGATGAGAAACCACGAGTTGGGAGTCTAAAAAGACTGATAAGGAGTCAATGCCGAGTGAAGCAACCTCTGTCAAGAGACCAATGACTGCATGGTACTCTGCGATATTGTTGGTTGCAGGACCTAAACAATTGGCTCCTGAAGAAATCAACTCGCTAGTGGGAGAATAGATCACCCATGCTGCGGAAGCGAGATTCCGGGTATGTCGGCTTGCACCGTCGGTGAATCCAAAGTAGGCAGACATCTGCGCATAAAGTCACGAGTCAAAGTAAGAGTGGATACATGAGGTCCATGTGCACACCAAAAAGAAAGCAAAAGCAAACTAAGTACATTTTGTACAATAAGTAACCCGCGTAGGGTAACCTCATGTGTAGAAACGTTTGAGGTATAGCCCGTTGTGGGGCCGTGCCAATGGCGTACCATCACAATCTATTAGTTCATAGGCTCCTTTTTCTAAGACACATTTTACAATGAAGGGGCCGTACCACATAGATTCAAGTTTACCTTTTCCAAGCTTGTCATGCATCTGATCATATGTAAGTACGAGGTCACCCTCATTGAATATCCGAGGCTGAACGGATTTGTCGTATTGAGCTTTGACGCATTTTTTGTGAGCTTCATTAGCCAAAGCGGCGTCGCGGTGGGTTTCATCTAGCTTAGCTAGGTATAGAAACCGTTCCTCTTCGGAAGTAGTGTGTGGAAGTAGCTCTATGGCTATCTTGAGTGATGGAATTTCACATTCAATTGGGAGGATGGCTTCTAGGTCTTACACCAGTTGAAATGGTGTAAACCCAGTAGCACTTTTCACTGAGGTCCGGTAGGCCCATAGTGCTGAGAATAGAGCTGAGTGCCAGTTAGATTTCTGGGTACCCACTATACGCTGAATCATTCGTTTCAGGACTTTGTTAATGGCTTCAACTTGGCCATTAGCTTGTGCGTAATACGGGGTTGAGTTTTCATGGCGAAAACCCAGTTTGGCACTTAGTTCTTCGATCATATGGTTCCTGAAATGGGAACCATGATCGGTCACAATAGACTGTGGGACACCGAATCTGGCTATAATATGATTGAATATGAACTGCGCTGCTGTTTTGCCGTCTTCAGCATATGTAGGCATCGCTTCAGCCCATTTTGTAAAATAGTCTACAGCTACTATGACATAGCTATGCCCCCCGGCTGAAGTGGGATTACAGTGCATAAAATCGATGCCCCATTTGGAAAAGGGGCCGACGGCAATGACAGGATGGAGTGGAGCAGGATGCAAGCGTGCTTTGCTATGAAAGAATTGACATGGCGGACACTTCTTGACTGTTTCAATGCAGTCTTTGAAAATTGAGGGCCAGAAGTATCCTGCTCACAGTATTTTCTGGGCCTTAGTCATCCCAGAGAGGTGACCACCACATGCTCCAACGTGGCAGTCGTTGAGAACGCGTTCTGCCTCATCTAAAGTCAAACAGCGTTGAAGGACAGTGTCGACACCACGTCGATACAGAGTATCGTTTACTATAAGGTAGTATTTTGCGTGATGTCTGATACGTCACCGTTCATCGCGGGTGAGATCGGGACAAAAGCGTTGGGTTTGGAGATATAAGAGAATATCCCCATACCACGGATCAGATGTGCTAATGAGGAACAATGATTCATCGGGAAGAGAATCAATGGGCTCAGATTGCTCAGTAGCACGGGGCAGGTTACAAATTAACTCAGCGAAGACCAGAGATTTCTTAGACTTGGCTTTGACAAATTCCAAGTCAAACTCTTGAAGGATGACAATCCAACGGGAGTACTTGCCCCCAAGCACTTGTCGTGTGAGGATATAGTACATTGGATTGAAATCGGCGATGACGGTGGTCCGGCGGAGTAAGATGTAGTGACGGAATCTCTGGACAGCAAATACTGTTGCCAGAGCCAGCTTTTCAACATGTGAGTAGCGAGTTTCAGAGTCAAGGAGACTCTTGCTGAGATAGTACACCACATGTTCTATGCCGTTGTGGTCTTCCTGGACTAACACCATACCAATGGTGGAAATCGAGGCTGTGAGATAAAGGATGTAGTCCTGTGTGTAATTGGGGGGTTGAATCACAGGATCTTTGGTTAAGGTTGCTTTTAAATTGTCAAAGGAGCGTTGAGCTTCGTCGTCCCATATGAAGGGAACATTCTTCTTGAGAAGCTGCATGTAGCCTTTTGTTATCTCAGACAGATTGCAGATAAAACGGTGTAGAAAGTTTGCATGCCCTTGCAAACATTGAAGTTCTGGAATATTGGTAGGTGAAGGTAGGGCTATGATAGCTGCTACCTTTGCGGGATCTAGACGTATCCCGTCTTTGGAGACTATGAAGCCCAACAGTTTTCTGGCTTCTACACAGAAGACGCACTTATGCGGGTTCAAACGTATATTGTAGCGTCGGCACCTTTCGAAAATGGCACTCAAGTGGTCTGGATGTTCTTCCCGAGTTCGAGAATGAGCGGGAAGGTCATCAAGATATGGCTCTACGATATGTTTGATGTCATGGAATGTGTAGGACATCGCCCGTTGGAAAGTTTCCCCGGCATTTTTCAGGCCAAAAGGTAACTTTCGATATGCAAAGATCCCCCAAGGGAAGATAAAGGCCATTTTGTGCTGGTCGGCTGGGAGGATATCGATCTGATTATAGCCAGAGAAGCCATCCATAAATGAAAAGATAACGCTTCCGGCACAGTTATCGATGATCTGGTCGATAAATGGAGTTGGGTAGTTGTCCTTGGGACAAGCTTTGTTCAAATCACGGTAATCAACACAGACTCTAATCGTTCCTTGTTTCTTGGCTACGGGAACGATGTTGGATACCCATTCTGTCAATGGGACAGGATAGATAAAACCAGCACGCAAAAGTTTTTCAACTTCTGCTTTAATGGTGTTATAGGTCAAACTTGCACCTCTCCGTCCGTGATCACCCTGAGCTGCTGATCACACAAAAGGACAACTTGGATGGAGGAGCATGTTGACCTTGGATGTTATTACAACTCATCCCATTTCCTGAGAATACTGGAAAACATACAAAAATACCATTTTGAGGCATGGGCGCTACTCTACTTAAAGATACTAGCGCCCATACGCGACTCCAGTGCATAATAGTAGCGCCCATATCAATGTATACGCTACTCCTTCTTATCAAAGTAGCGCTCACAATTTAAAACTAAATGAGCGTTATTGTTTAAACAATAGAGTAGCGCCCTATACGCTACTCCACTGTGTAATAGTCGCGTGTACCTTAAAAAATGATTAAAAAATATATTAATCCATCGAAGAGGATTAGTTGAAGACAGTTTCTTAACTTCCCCAACCTCCTCATCGACTGGAACTGCTTCCTTAAACCTATAAATTCCTAGAAGACTAAGGGAGCAAGGTTAGAAGAAATTATGAATGCAAATGCTTACTAAAGAATGAGAGGATGAGTTAATGGAGAAACTGCTGCAGAAGACATTCAGACCAGAGCAGAGCCAGAGCCCAGGATCTAGTTGCAGGAGCCTGCTTCATTATCAGGTATATTTGTACTGCATACTATTTTGACAAATAAAGGTTGAAGTGTTTCCTTGTTCCAATCTGAAGGTGTTATAAAATGGCATTTTGAATTGGATTTACTTTGGTCAATACTGGATATTAAACATAATCTTTGTTTATTTTATGATTTATATTTTGCCCAAAGTGTTTGAGGAAGGTATTGTTGTTTCAGGTTTGCTGAAAGAAAGAAGATTTGAGAGCTGGACACAAGGCTGGGTCAAGGCTAGGATCAGACTCCAGTGAAAGGTATGTTCTCTAAATCTGTAATCTATTTCTTTTGCAAACACTTCTGTAAATGACATAAATACACTTACCTGTCACCCCAACCAAGTTGATAGTTTAGTTTCCTGACTATAGGGTAGAAATATCCGCCAACAGACTGGCGACTCCGCTGGGGAACCAAGTGTTTTGGCTTTAGGAAACCATTGTTGTTGGATGTCTTCTCGTTTGATTTTGATTTCTTCGACTTGCTAAGAACCTTTTTAGGTATCTTTTGTCTTGGCTTGCCTGCTTTCATCAATTTCCATACCCCCCAAGGTCAGTTTCCTAGCCTTTTAAAGATGAGCGCTACTATTACATATACACAGTAGCGCCCATACGCTACTGTACTGTATATACAGTAGCGCCCGTTTTGACATGGGCGCGAGTTGCTCTACTGCACAGTAGAGTATTTTTCCTGAAGCAGTCATTTTTTGATTTTTCTTGCTTTTGGCCCTATGGAGACTTTTTGACTTTGTTGTAGGATTCTTGGGATGATTGCATAAGGTTTTTAATCGTTGATTCAAGTCATAGAACCACTCTTTAAAGTTTTTCCATGTTTTAAACCATTTGTTGACCTTTGGATTTCTTTGAGACCTTTTTGACCTATTTGGAAGACCTAGTGGTGTTCGGTGACGAACATTTTCACTTGTTTTCAGACCCTGACTGCTTTTGCCCATTTACAAACCTGTACACTCCTGTGTCTGTTGTTTGTGGTGAAGTTGTCTGCTCTCTCCTATCCTTGTCCTTTGTTTAGGGTTTGGTCTTTGGTAGAGCTTCTAGGGTGTCTTCTTCTTGTCAAGTTTCATTTTTTCCCGGGACTTTTTGTCTTTTGATGGTCACAAGTGATTTTTTAATAACTCTAGGCTAGTTTCACCTCTCAGTTTTCTTCGTATTAGTAGGGAAGCCTGCTTGTCTACGTATACTTGGCTTCGTGGTCTTGTTAGGGTTAAACACTTTAGGTCAGTCCTTGGGTGTTCTCTCCTTGTTTTTCTTCCACTTAGTGTCCAAGTTTATAGGCTTTTTCCTGAGTAAAAAACCTGTAGATCAAGCCTTTCTCGAGTTAGATTTCGATAGCTGTAGGCTCAAGAACATTTGCCATACTTCCACTTTTTGCATAAGAAGTTTATTTGGCTTTCCATTTTTTTTTATAGTTCTTTTTCGGTCATTGAAAAAGCAAAAAAAAATTTTTGGTACTTTAAGTTAAATAGAACTTGTTTTGTCAATGCAAAATTGCTTAGTATATTTTGTTTAATTCAAAAAGAAAACAAAAAATTAGTAGGAAAGTTTGCTTAGATTTGCATTTTTGAAAAAGATAGATGAAAAAGTAAAAAATAAAAGAGTTTTGTTGTAAGAAATTTTGAATATATTTGCATTTAGTTTTCTTGTTATAACCACATTCACACACTCACTATCCCCTTTGCGTAATAAAAGCCCTTAAAATTTATTAATAAAATGAACTAGAAACCTTTTCTTTTTTAGGGCACACTACACCAACTAGTCTTGGTTAGGGTCTTGGGTTTAAATCACCTTAAACCACCCAAGATCACACATTGCGCAATAATCGTAGTGAGATTATCATTTAGGCAAATCCACTACACTAAAAAATTGCCTGGGAGCATATGCAGTAGGTCAATGTGAGATCGGTTTGTGGGAATACCTCTCCTACTTTCTGATTGAGCATACGCCAGGATTGGATAGCGTATTGGGGACTCTTTCGAGTTTCGGGCTTAGCTACCCTGCCCACGCTTTCTGATTCGACCGGTGACTGTTCCCCTAGGATTTTTCGGTGTTTTGGTATCCTTAGTATCAGACTTTTAGGTTCTTACACAGGTGACAGCAGAGGGTATATCTGCTGTACCTAGGACAGACGCGGGAGGAAATCCCTTGCAGGTCTTTGGGAGGGCGGTTGGGTGATTCCAGCGCTTGCACCCTTAGTCATTGTATTGTGGACCCCGGGTAACTGTTCTTCATCCTTCGTTGATCTGTTCTGGGCCCTCATCATCCCAGACTCTTCTCCGGAAGGCACCTTTGTTTGATTGGTTTGAATACTTAGGAATTTTTAGTTGGTGTGCTGTTTGCCCCCTAGTCTTAGTGGCCACTAGGTTATAGGTTGTTTTTTGGATATCTATAATCACGGAGAATCAACAACTCCGTAGATCGAGAAGGATTCAAAACCTTCCTCCTATTAGAATAGAACCTATTCAACCAGCTACAAGACAGCGGGTAAACCCCAGTATTTCTTCAGAAATTACCTCTGAAATAGAACTGCTTGAAGAAATACTTATAACAGAAAACCTTGAAACTGAGATTCCTGAGGAACCATCACCAGGTATCACAGAGCAACAACATTTTAGTACTGTTGAGGTGGAAGATCTTACTTCCGCGGAGTATAGCACTCCTTTCAATCCTCCCTTAACTAACACTAGAATTCCGGTGCTGTTACCTGTTGGTTTCCAACAGCCTCTTTTCAGTGCAGATCTTTTGCTTCCCGATTATCTGATGACTAACACAGGAGGTGAACCAGGGGGTCCCCAAACTCCCACCTTAGGTATGAATACCAGCACAGTTAACCCTTCTTTTACTGCTACATCTAGTCAGGCACAAACTACGTCTGTGCCTACTCCATCTTTCAGTTTTAACACTAGCACTTTAGGAATGCCTAGTTTCACAACAATGGCATCTATTCCCACGCCTACTGTTAGACCTAGCAGTATGGCCAACTGTGCAACACCTTCTACTTCACAACCTTTATATCAGATCCCTAGTACTTGGGTTTCCACACCTGTGGTAGGACCAAGTGTTTCAGCAAACATGCCAGTCATGGGTACCATGACTGCACCGTCCACATCAGCTTCGGCTGGTTTCAACAACTTTGTAGGCCCTAACTTGAATCAGGGTAGCATGCCTGCAAATAATGTTCCTTTTTCCTTATTCTCAGGGGGAGGGGGCAACTTTTTCAACCAGCAATATGGCGGGGCTAACACCCAGCCACAATGGACGAACCAACAAAGCACTAATCCGCTCTCGTACGGGTGGGGAAATTTTAATCATTCTTTCTCACAACAACAACAACTGGCAGGGGGCAACCCCTACCAACAAATACCTGGGGGTAACCCCTACCAACAGTTAACTGGGGGTAACCCCTATCAATAGTTGGGAGGTGGAAACTCCTACCAACACATGGTCGGGGGCAACCCTAATCACCAAATGGCTGGGGGCAACCCTTACCAACAATTCATGGGACAAACAATGGGTGATTTCCCTTATCAAGCTTCATCTTACCGGCCTCGTCTACCTTTTCTGGCAACTTTGAATTTGCCAGACCTTTCGAAATTGACAAATGATCCTGTGTGTCATAACTCAGCATGGCCATCAGTTCCCACCAAATTACCTTCGGATATTCCCAAATTCGAAGGCAAAGCTGGTGAAGATCTTGGTGACCATGTCACTACCTTTCATTTGTGGTGTTCTTCAAATTCATTGAATGAAGATTCCATCAGGTTGAGATTGTTTCAAAGGACCTTAGTTGGTTCCGCAGCCAAATGGTACATTGAGTTACCTGCGGCTACTTTCTCTAGTTTTGGGGATCTGGCCACCGTCTTTTTGAACCATTTCCAACTTCCTGTTCGGTATGATGCCGGAACAGAACTTTTGTCTACTTTTAGACAAAACAAAGCCACTCACCTATCTGACCACATTCAGGAGTGGCGAAGAAGGAAGAGGCTCATAAAGGCCAATATCCCTCCAGAGTTCCTGCTCGAGTGGTACTTGAAATCACTCCTTCCTTATATTTCTAAGGAAGTAGCGACATCTGGAGTCTCCAATGAAGAAGAAGCTATCTTAAGGACTCAACAGTTAGACCTTGTATACGCACAATCTGGTTTACTGTATGAGATTATACCAGACGCACCGAGATCAAATACTGATCTAAGTAGACCCAAACCTGGACCACATGCTGACGGCATAGTGGGTTCGGTTAACTCTGCAGCTTTCGAAGCACTGACCAAACAGGTCCAAGCCTTAACTGTCAAACATTCGACTGCAGATATTGCTTCCGTCACAACCTCTCCTTCTACTTCTGAATCTGTTAATCAGGTTCAGAACAATCAAAAGGGCCCTCGGCAGCCCAACAACAAAAAGAAGGGCAAGAAAGGAGAGGGGAACCAACAAAAGCCCAAAAAAGATAATGCCGAAGAGGGTAATAAAGAGGAGAAGAAGGTTAGGTTCCCTTGTAAACTTTGCAAACAAAACCACCTTACTCATCAATGCCCTCTACTAGAAGAAGCCCAGAAGCTTTTGAAAGAGAAGAAGCCTGCCGTCTTGAAAGATCCATTTCCCAAAGGGCAAGGCTCCGCTTCTGGCACCTCCAAAACTGGGGGCACTTCACATGCTTCGGTTGATCAAACATTCATAAACATGGTCAACTCAGATGCACTTTTGCAAACCAGAGCTAAGAATTATACCCCGGAAACGCAGAGAAAGGATAAGGAGATTGCTGAATCCTCCACTCCACTCCACATACCTGTGGACCCAATGCCTAAGATTCCGAAAGGTGTCTTAAAGAGGGCATCGCACAATCCCAACACGCGGGCTGCTTCTAACTACAATGTAGTTGAAGATCTAGCCCAAACTCCTTGTGCCATGTCTACCTTAGAAGTCTTGCAGAGTTGTCCTTTGCAACGAAATGCACTTCTGGCAGCTATTGGGAGTATGGAGTCCTCCAACATGTCTGCGCAATTTGATATGACTGATGTCAAATACCGGTTGCCATATCACGTTGCCCTCCAGATTGAAGTCGTTCATGGTCCAATGACCATAAGACGAGCTGTAGTAGACGAGGGAGCGTCGACTTGCGTAATGTCTATTTCCTGCTGGAAAGCTCTAGGTTTGCCTGAGTTAGTCCCTTCCAACACAATGCTTACTGCATTTGATGGCAGAACTTTCCGTCCACATGGAGTTTTGCCATCATTTAATGTCACTTTGGCCGGTAAGACAGTTGCTGTTGAGATTGAAGTTCTGGACGCTCCGCTCGATTACAATATGTTATTGGGCAGGAGTTGGACTTATGCCATGCAAGCTATAGCATCGGCAGTTTTTCGAGTGGTCATGTTCCCATTTGAAGGTAAGATCGTTACAGTCGATCAACTTTCTTTCACTCAAGGAAAACACCAGACTTCTACAGAAACCATGATTCCTATGATTGATCAAACCACCCCAGTTAGCGAGAGTTTAGGAGCAGGACTTTTTGGATCACTGATTGGCACTTTTGACCTACCCGCTCCTACTTTATTTGTCGGTACTGAAGGATGTTCATCGTCTGAAACTCCTATGATTGGTTCAACAACTGATTCCGAGTTTCTCTCAACTAATACAAACCCCTCCGTACCTACCCCTGTTGTAGAAGTTACCCATTTGGAGTCTCATCAAACTACAACAGGACATATGTCGACTCAATTGGTGTCTGTTGAGTCAAATATAGATTGTGCCACTACTCAGATACCCAACCCAATTCATTCTCTCAACAGTTCAGGAATTACTTTACCTTCTGATGAAGAAATGTTAGAAGCTTTGAATGACCCAGACCATCCTCGTGAACCTATAAATCGTGTGTCATTCTTGTTTCCTTTTCTTCACTTATTAGAGAGAGGAGAATTTTGTTCACCACCCGATGAGAACACTGGTCTCACCCCTTCACAAGTTGCCATTGTTGAAGCAAATAGAGCACATACCTCGTTGGTGAACATTTTTACTGGAGTTAACGGAAACATTTTCTTTGAAACGGGATGTTATCTCGATGAAATAATCCCGTATGCTAACCTTTTCCGTGAGTTCCATAATACCTTTGCCCGGCCTCCTGAGGAAGATCCAGGCATTGACCCTACCTGAAGAAGTACTACGCCTAGGTTGAAGTACTTTTTCTTGTAACATAGCTGTATATTTTTGTATAGTTAGTTTTGTTATGTTCGTTAGGTGATCTGATGTGTGCTTCTCGTTTCATGTACCAGATGTCAACCGCACATTTCTTAGGATTTGCTGATGGTGCCAGTCGCCACACCTGTCAGTTGGCTGCAGCAGCTTGGGTCATTTATTCACCTGCTGACCAACTTGTCTCTTCGGGGGGGGTTTGTTTGGGACCTACCACGAACAATGTGGCTGAATACAGTGCAGTTATAGAACTTCTCCGAGATGCCCTCAGTCATGGCATTTCATACCTGGAGGTAAGGCTTGACTCACAACTAATTGTATTTCAGTTAACAGGTTTCTATCGGATTAGAGATCCAGGATTGCTACGACAGTTTCTACGAGTTAGATTATTGGAAAGAAATTTTCATTCTATCAGATATGAACACATTCCAAGAAATTTAAACAATTTAGCTGATTCGTTAGCAAACTATGTGTTAGATTGGCATTTGCATCATACATTGTAAACAACATTCCACACATAAAGTTTAAAACACATTCACATGTAAATAACCGATACTGTATATATAACTGATACCGTATCAAAAAATATGAGTTCCGAGTCATGAGTCTCATAAGTCAAGTCATAAAAGTACAAAAGTTGGGCATGGCAGCCTCAAAAATATATACATATAATGTTTTTCTTCTCCTATGGAGAAGGAGGAACCTCCTCATCATCTACCCCATTACGGTAGCATATCACTAGTCTAGCAACCCTACGCAGTAATCTAAGCCATGCTGGGGGCACCCCAACAACATCCTCCTGCATGTCAACAGGTATCTGGTCCATGCGGCTGGTAGGAATCTCATGAGTCAGTCGACTCATTTTCCTCTCCAGGGTTCCCAGCATAGCTTCTGCTGCGGTAATGTCAGCTGGCCTCACATAGATAGTAGGATGGCCCTCAGGACGAACAGGCCCAACATCTGCATTGAACACTTGATTAGAACTCCAAAACTCATTTCATAAAAATCAAATATTTGAAAAGTTTGAAAAAATTAAATAAATTCTCAAAAAGTAAACATACCAATATCTCCCCAGGCACCACCTGGCGGAAGTACCAGCTCTGGGTCATGACGAAAATCCAGTCCAGCATAGGGAAACTGCTCAAAAGCGGGAACTTGCCTCTCCCACCACCCCTAGAAGTCATCTGTATGGTAACAATAGTGACTCTCCCCACCAGCCTGGCGGAGAAAAATGTCACCCCAACGGCCTAGTCTGGGCTCACGGGGGTTAACCTGTGGTAATGGCATTCCCAAACTAATAGCAGGCATTCTCTCGAAGAAGAAAGTACACAAGATACTCCCGTACCCGAAATTCTTCATTGTACAAGATTTGCAACTTGTCAATTGATACTTCATGTTTGCCAACAAGCTAGTACTCCAATCATAAACATGCCCATGCAAGCACTGTACACCGACATGCATCGAGTTCCTAGAAGCCAAGTGTTGTGATGCACTACCGGATACCCGGTTGATCGTACTCACTATCACTTTCAGCGGGAGACCATCAATAGTTGAAATCAGGACTTGGCTTCCCGATTTTTCTGCTCCGGCAACACAGTAGGTGTTCACATATTCTTGCACGGACCATGCACCCAAGCGAGATGTCCCTTTTAGATTGATTACGTCTCCTCTTCTTGAGAGACCGGTAATAAAATATATATCCTCAACGGTAAGCTCAAGAGTTTGCCCCCGGATGATGAAGGTATTAGTATCAACATCCCAATACTGAATCAATCTCCGAAACAGCTTGTTTAGTGCCCGCATGTTTACGGTTCGATAAAATTTCAACAAACCGCATCTACGGAGCGCATGAAGGGTAGCAGGGTCTTGCATAGCTAGTCTATCCATGTCTTCATGCTCCCTTTCTCTCCATTGTAAGACCATCCTGCACAAAAACCCCCAAAAATTTTGAGTCTCGGCGCTTCATTTTGGCTTTGCAAATGTGTACGCTACTGTGTGTATTACACAGTAGCGTGTAGGCGCTACTCTGTTTGAGTAAAGTAGCGCCCATTCGCCTTCGTACGCTACTGTTATGTACACACAGTAGCGCCCGCGCATAAAACTTTATGAGCATTGCGTTTCGGGCCATTTTTCCTCAAAATTTTAAAAATAAACTAATGAAATGCAAGTTGGGTTGATTGTTACTTACTTGATGGAAGTCGTTTGGCGATTGGATGCTCCGTTTGATCACAAGGGGGATTTGAAATTCGTGAAAATGTGCCCAATGTTTGCCCTACAACACAAAATGCAACTTGATTTGTTAATATTGAAATTATATATATAATTGGATTTTAATTTTTACCCATAATTTTTAATTTTCTATAGTTTCAAACATTTTCAAAAACCCTAATTAATCAATTGAAACACAAAATAAGGTATAAAACTGATCCAAGTTCAATTTTCGCTCAAATGTTGTCGAATTCGTCTCCTGACCTCAAATTTCTTAACGATAAAACTTGTCAATTAGCTAAACATTTCAAATCCATATATTCTTTAAGATTTTTGCGTCATCAACTAATATTTTGTTGAAAACCTAGTTTTTGGCAGGACATGAAGTTACGATCCCAGAAGCTGACCTTTAAGTCATTTTAAGCTCTTGTTTGGACTATTTAAACCTAAACAAGATTGCCGAGCAGACTTGTCCTCTTCGAGCTCGTTAAAGTACCCGAAGGCTCATCCACTCAGGTATAGAATTACCCCTTTTCCGGGCCTCAGTGGATTAACTACGGAAAAGGTATACTCTAGGTATACGTCAGTATGCGCTAGAAGAGTTCTCCTTTCATTGTTTTATACTTTTTCGGGGGAGGAGACTAACTATACGAAAAAGGACCTTCTAGAGTCTCTCTTTAGGGTTTTCAGACTCTCTAAATATGAAAATACCAAGCGAGCATTCACCTACTCGGGCTCGATATAAAATCCACGGATAGGCGAAAAGAGGATTGTTTAAGTTTTTCAGACTCTATAAACAGGAAAACACCGGCGAGCATTAATCTGCTTGGGCTCGATACTAAAATCCGCGAGCAGATATATGGAGTTATTGTTTAAGTTTTTCAGACTCCTTAAAATTGAAAACACCGGCGAGCAAGAACAGATCTCGGCTCGATACTAAAATCCAGAGATCAGTACATATAGAGTAATCTTCTATCTCTTCTTCGAACTCTTTAAATTATGAAGAAGGTACTGAGTCTTCCTCCCATGGGCTCATTAAATTATTTACATGGTTGGACCTATTGAGTTTTCATTCTTTCTTGGACTCATTAAATCCACAAGAAGGGTATTCTTTTATCTAAAAAGAATAAGGAACGGGAAAACACATCATATCTTCATTGTTAAAGGCAGTATCAGTCAAGTCCTATCCTTGAACACAGCACCTACTTGAGTCTATCTTGTCGGTTGGGTTTAGTTTTTGGCCTTAAGGTGAACCTTTCCTCCGAGTTATTTACTCCCCCGGTTGGTTATTCTTCCAACCATATGGAGGGTCTGCTAATGTCTCTTACATTTCAGACTTATTTACCCCGTTATGTCAAAAACTGCCTGAGTCACTTTGTGTCGTGCTCAATGTTCAAGGATATACCCTGTGTCGGCCATTCTGCAGTTTACCTTGACCTCATGTGTCGGTCTTCCTAGTGTCAGTCTTGTTACATATCGTTTCGTATCAGCTCTTACCAGTTGAGTGTTCCTCGAGTTGGATGATGGAGGATGCCTTAAGGCCTCCCTTCCAACGGACTTCTTCCCATCGACATCAAATCATTATTCTGGGATTGAAGTTTAGAGTTTCGGTTAGTACCTTGGCGATTGCAGTCACCAGTGGCAATTGTCCTCGCTGTTGAATGATGAGAATACATCAATGTCTCTTCTTCGACAGGATTCCCAAGTGTTCGACTCCAAGTCTATCTATTCACATTTGGCGAATCGTACTTGGTACCTTGGACTCCATCATCATTATCGGTGGAAGTCCTCGCGTTTGTTAACGGTATACATCAATGACCGGTAATCAGACGATGCCCTCCATGTTCGACTATCAGCTCATCTATTCACATGGCTCGGGTTTGTACCTAGGGTTGTTATGGGATGAAGACCTTGGGATTTGGATGACATAACCCCATTTTGTTATCACCCAAGTTGCGCAAGACTGAGCCTCACTTCTATACGGCTCTCCATGAGACATAGATCCAGTGTGTTGTTATGGCTATGATCTCTTAGTTTGACATGGATCCACGCTTGTATTTCAAGTGGCCATGCTTTTATATACATCTCCTTGTTATGTATCGGAGATCATGTTGTATCACCCTACACATCTATAAGATGTCAACAATGTAATTGCTCGCTGACCTTGATTTTTGTTGCAGGTTTCTTGCGATTTTGTTCTGCGGTTCTGTGCTCTCTCTCTGGTTTTGGATTATAATGTATTTCGGCCATCGCTTCCCTCTGACCTCATACATTAGGGGGCATCTGTTATAGGTCAAACATGCACCTCTCCGTCCGTGATCACCCTGAGCTGCTGATCACACAAAAGGACAACTTGGATGGAGGAGCATGTTGACCTTGGATGTTATTACAACTCATCCCATTTCCTGAGAATACTGGAAAACATACAAAAATACCATTTTGAGGCATGGGCGCTACTCTACTTAAAGATACTAGCGCCCATACGCGACTCCAGTGCATAATAGTAGCGCCCATATCAATGTATACGCTACTCCTTCTTATCAAAGTAGCGCTCACAATTTAAAACTAAATGAGCGCTATTGTTTAAACAATAGAGTAGCGCCCTATACGCTACTCCACTGTGTAATAGTCGCGTGTACCTTAAAAAATGATTAAAAAATATATTAATCCATCGAAGAGGATTAGTTGAAGACAGTTTCTTAACTTCCCCAACCTCCTCATCGACTGGAACTGCTTCCTTAAACCTATAAATTCCTAGAAGACTAAGGGAGCAAGGTTAGAAGAAATTATGAATGCAAATGCTTACTAAAGAATGAGAGGATGAGTTAATGGAGAAACTGCTGCAGAAGACATTCAGACCAGAGCAGAGCCAGAGCCCAGGATCTAGTTGCAGGAGCCTGCTTCATTATCAGGTATATTTGTACTGCATACTATTTTGACAAATAAAGGTTGAAGTGTTTCCTTGTTCCAATCTGAAGGTGTTATAAAATGGCATTTTGAATTGGATTTACTTTGGTCAATACTGGATATTAAACATAATCTTTGTTTATTTTATGATTTATATTTTGCCCAAAGTGTTTGAGGAAGGTATTGTTGTTTCAGGTTTGCTGAAAGAAAGAAGATTTGAGAGCTGGACACAAGGCTGGGTCAAGGCTAGGATCAGACTCCAGTGAAAGGTATGTTCTCTAAATCTGTAATCTATTTCTTTTGCAAACACTTCTGTAAATGACATAAATACACTTACCTGTCACCCCAACCAAGTTGATAGTTTAGTTTCCTGACTATAGGGTAGAAATATCCGCCAACAAATGGCGGCTGCCTTACGAGGATGAACGGGTCGAAGCTTTTGCCGAACGGGTCGGGTGCCAAGGAAAGTTGGAATTTCGTGGACCACAATTGAGGGGTCAATTCCTGGCATATCTTCATAACTCCAAGCAAAAACATCGCGGAAAGTTTTAAAGTAGGCATTATAGAACTCCGTTTCGAGGGGAGTACATGTTTTGCCAATGTGTACGTTTTCCACGATACCAGGCTTCACTGAAATATCGATGGGAGTGGTTGCCATAAGATTGGCCAAGTTGCCTTCGGAAAATACCTCATCGAGGGAAGTGGGAAACTTGGTTTGAACCATCCCAAGTGAAGCGCTGGGTTTAGTATCAGGCTCAAGTGACTGAATGGTGGGGAATGAAGATCGATGATGAAAATCTCCCCATGGTGGCTCATCACCGCACATAACCTCCATGATTGATTCGTCAGTAGGAAAAATCAAGTTGAGAGGATCAAAAAATGGTGGTTGTGGATGAGTTTCAGTCGAGAGCTGTGCCATGGTGTGATCAGTAGAACAATCGACCCAATCTGTGGCTGATTGGATCGCGTCATATGCTGCAAGGTTTCTGTTCAAAGGCATGGAATTGCCATAGCCTTGGATCTGAGTAGGACTCGGAATCACCCATGAATCATCGGAAGGGGTGACATGCGATGAGATCATGTTGATTGGTTGAAGATGGGTTCCCAGCTCTGGAAAAACTCCAATGAGGGAAGAATCCTTCATGAGACCAACACCTATGTCTTGGAACTGGTACCGAGGTTGATCCAATAACGGGACGGTATTGGTGGAGTTCGGATGGGAGTCTGGGATACAGTAATCCAGTTGATCAATAGTGACAATTTTCCCTTCATGAGGAAATTGTACGATCCGGAAGACTATAGATGTTATGGCGGTCATGGCATAGAACCAGTTCCGACCAAGTAGGAGATTGTGATCCAAAGGTGCATCTACGACTTCGATGTGTACGGATACTGTTTTGCCCCCCAGTTCAACACCGATTGAGGGAATGAGTCCATATGGTTGAAAACCATGTCCATCAAATGCCCTGAGAGTAGTGGGAGAAGTTGTGACCTCGGGTGAGCCTAAGGCTCTCCAGCAGTTCAAAGACATAATCGACGTGGAAGCACCCTCATCTAACACAGTGCGGTGGATGACATTTCCATGGATTTTTGTATGCACCTGGAAGGCTAACTGGTGAGAAAGCCTAGGTTTAGCGTGCTCCAAGTTAAACATGATGGAGTTTGAAGTGTCTGGGTCCAGTGCCCCCAGTGCTGAAAGTAGGGTTCTGCGCTACGTGGGGCAGTGTTGGAGAACCTCAAGAGTCGACATAGCGCAAGGTGCTTGAGCCAAATCTTCAACGATGTTGTAGTTTTGGGCAGCTCGCGCATTCGGATTAAATGTCGCCTTTCGTATGGTGCCCTTGGGTGGGCGTAGCACTGTGTCCATTGGCGGTCTCTCGATATGGAGATGACCGTTAGGAGGCGGAATAGGAATCGTATCTTCAACGGGAGATTTGCCTTTGGCTATATCCGATTGTTTGTTTGAACTTGGAGGATTGTCATACGTCTTTGAACGAGTGGTGATATTAATCTCCTCATTACTTGTCATTAGGATTTCGCGGTTTGTGGACGTCTCTCCACGGGAAGGATTGGTCGGGTTGCCCCCTTGTGGGGATTCTTGGGCAACCATTTGCTGTTGCTGTTGGGGGAAAGGGTCAATTAGCACTGCTGGACGAGAGGATCCTTTAACGAACTTGTTGACCTCGTCCTTGTAGGGACAGTCACGCGTATAATGATCATCTTGACAAATCAAGCAGGGAAACTTAGCTTTCCGACGTGGTTTCTGGTCATTCTAGGTAGGTTGTTGCTTGGGGTTCTCCTGCTGGTTCTTTTTGGTTTTGCCACGATTTTTTTTCTTCTTTCCTCCGGATGGTTGTGATGTAGATTGAACTGCATTCACTTCGGAGGAGACAGCAGGAGAGGTGGAAGCTTTTGAATCGGCCTGGGTAAAAGCAGGGGAAGCAGAAGCTTGTTGTCCCGTCGAGTTGGTAGCAGGCTGAGCCTTGACTGAACCAACAATACCATCTATGGGTGGTTCAGTGGTAGGCTTTGTAGGATCAGTGTGAACGCGGGAGGCATGGGGAAGAAGTTCATGTAAAGTACCGGATTGAGTATATACCAAATCCATGTATTGTGCTGCCGAGATGGCTTGTTCTTCTGTAACCGGTCTGCGCATGGCAATATCTCTGGCTATGGGAGGCAAAAAGGATTTTGTAAACCAATCAGCAAGTAGCTGATCCGGAATAGGTGCCTTTATTAGCCTACAGCGTCTTCGCCATTCGTGGATTTGATCCGAAATATGTGTAGAAGTGGTTTGACGCAGCGAAGTTAGTAGTTCTGTTCCAGTCTCATACCGGATGGGGAGCTGGAAATGTGTCAGAAACTGCATAGCCAAAGTGTTGAAATCATGAAAAGAGTGTTGTGGCAGCTCGATATACCATTTTGCTGCCGTTCCGGTGAGCGTGCGTTGGAAGAGCCGAAGTCGGATGGAATCATCCATCAAGGAATTGGATGAACACCAAAGATGGAAGGTCATCACGTGGTTCTTGGGGTCTTCCCCGGGCTTGGCATCGAACTTAGGAATGTCTGATGGTAGTTTGGCTGGGATAGGTGGCCAGTGAGGTTCATGCCATATAGGATCATTGATAAGCCTCGACAAATCAGGTAAGTCAAGTGTGGCCAAAAAGGGAAGTTGACGGTTGGTCTGCAGGAGCGAGTAATAACCATGTGGTGCAGAGAACCCTGGAGGGCCCTGCATAGCATGCTGCTGTGTGTTATACCCATATGTGTTTCCCACGGGATATTGCTAGAAGTTCTGCGGATAGTAAGCCATCTGGTTAACCGGTTGATTGTAAGCAGCCGGTTGGTAAGTGTTCTGCTGAGTGGGTATGGTACCCTAAGGTTGTTGATACCCAGGAATGGTTGTTGTTCCTTGTTGGGAAAAAGTTCCTTGGAATTGTTGTGTTCCATGGATGTTACCACTATATTTTGTAAGTGGAAGATTTCCCATAGCAGAGTTGGGGGGTGGCTGCGGCGGTGGTGTCCATGGAAGGCTCGTTCCTGCTTGAGGAGCGAGTGAAAATTGCAGTGATGGGTTCCATCGAGTTGTAGCAGCTGAAGGGTAAGGGAAGCCAGAATTCAAGTTGGGGGAAATCTGAGATTGCCCCCCAGCTTGGTTCCAGTTTCCAAAAAGTGAGTACCCCCCACTCTGTGGGATTTGAGTATCCCAAGAAGGAAGTATGCCTGACAGGGGTTGTTGAGAGTAAGGCCCGGTTGGAACACCGGAATAGGGTTGCCCACTGCCAGGTGGATTGTACATACTGTACTAAGTAGACGCTGCTGGTTGGGAAGTTTGTTGGATCGAGCCAATAGGTTTTCCGCCAGCAGTTAGGTTGGATGGCCCTATATGAAGAGGCTGTTGATTGGGAACTGAGTTCTCAGCAAAAGGTTGTCCTCCAACTGGTTGGGTTGATGATCCTATGGGAGGAGTTTGTTGACCAACAATGGGGTTCCCAACAAAAGGTTACCCCCCATCTGGTTGGGTTGATGGCCCACCAGGGAGGGTTTGTATGTTGGAGTTAGGGACCATTGCAGTCAGTTGTCCACCTCCTGAAATAGTATAAATGGTGGCTGAAGGTGATCCTCCGGTCGAAATGGAAGATCCAGCAGTGTGACTAGGTGTTCTTCCGCCGCTAGCCAGATATGATATCATGGATTGGCCAGCGGCGCCAAAAGTACCGATTTATGGAGGAGGTCGTCCATATTGGACAGGTGAGGACGGATATAAAACTGGGTTATCCCTCATAGAATGTGCACCAAACATAGGTGATGACAGCAAATGTGGGGAATTTAGCCCAGGGGTATCGGCGTCGCCATAACGTGTTCAATGATTGGAGGACCAACGAGTACTGGGTCCGAGTTCATATCCTGAAAACGATTTTGGGGATCCGGTGGGAACCTAGGTCTAGTAAAGTCCGAAGGTCCTGAGCCTTCTGCAAAGGAGTGATGAAATTCTGTGCTAGACAGGACGTTGGGAACCCTATAGTCAGAAGGACGAGAAACGGGGGGGTATCTAGATGCTGTCGAAAGTATTTGCTCTGTGTTGCGTCTAATTTGTGCCGATGCTAACGGAGAGTTCGCTAGGCTAACCATACTAGACTGGATGGAAGCCATGATTTCGTGTCCCGGAGGGAGGTTGGGTAGATGTAAAGTGCGAGGTATGTTGCTAGAAGAACTTGTCTCTTGAGGATGAACACTGGGTGATGTAGTAGTAACAGGCGGAAGTTCCGCCTGGGAAGTAATGAAGCCATAATCAGGTTCAAAAGGTGTGTCAGGTAGACGAGTATCTTCAATGATTTCAACGTATCCACCTGGGATTGAAATTAAGCCAGGTATGTCCTGGTCGGACCCTTTTGTGGTGCCAATAGATCCGTCTATATCATCGTGAAAAGTGTCTGATGGACGAGAAGTGTTGGCATCCGGTAGAAGGATGACCTCTGGTCTAGTACTCTGGGTTGTGCTAGGTTCAGCTGCTGTAACTGTTTCCACTGTAACAGATGAATCTGGAAGGACAGTGGGTGGGGTGACAGTGGAAGTCTCAGACATACTAGTGGTTGCAGAAGCTGCAATAGATTCTGAGAATGTGCTGTGTGTAGCAGTTACGGGCGTAACTGAAGGTGTTGTATGTATCGACGGTGGAATGTTTCCTTGACCAACACCACGGCCAGGAGGAGCAGGAATGCGTGATGCAGGCGGACCAGTAGTTTGTGGCAGTGGTGGTGGTGGAGGGCTTTGGCCCTGTTGTCTTCGTGATCTTAGTGGTAGATCTGACATGATGACAGGAAAATGAAAATCGGGGGCAGTATCGTAAACAAAGAACTCAAAAACTCTAATGCAACCGAATGTGCAGAAGAGGAGCTAGAAAAAGCAAGGCTCATAGGACAAAAAAGCAAGCTCTAAAATCTATACTGAGACCGGTGTCTCAATAAGCGAGCTGATCAACAAAAATGGCCATAATGCCAACAAGCAGTCCCTATAAAGAGAAAATGACCCTCTACAAAAGATGAGACGCCAAGCAAACTCCTAACTAAGAGCTGGAGACCTCAACAGGTTGTATCCTTCGCAAGGTGATGAAATCCAAGTCGAACAATACAACATGAGACACCGATATAAGAAGGATGTCCCTCTACCGAAAGGGATCCTGGGTAAAAGAGCCCTAGTAGAATAGATACTAAGCCACCTCGTTCATGACACGTCGGAAAAGGTTTTGGGCACTTCAGCCTTTCGAAGAAGATAGCGATCGATGTTGCCTTAAGGCTAAGTGGAGTGCGGCATTCCACAGAGTCCATCCGGTTCTCAATCTCGCGGCCGTTTAACCCCTGAAAGTTGGAAACAGTTAGGAGGCCCCTCCACAAACTAGCTGTGACCGTGTCAATAAGTACTAGAGGAATTTAGTTCCCTAAAGACAACGACTATGTCTCAGATGAAAGCGACAAGGGGGAATTATTTTGATGCCTATCCCCGGTGTCCTACCTAACTACCAAATTCTTTTGATTTCCTCAAGTGAGGTTAAAGTTGGTTTAATTAGGGTGGTTAATTTTAGTGGCTGTCTTACTCAATCGGGTAGTGGACGTGAAACTTGATGGTGTTATGACGACTCAAACCATGCAAATGAGAATGAATCACAAATAAGCCTTTGTCTTCGATGAAATCTAGCTAAGGTAAAGATAGAGGTTCTTCGATCAAATATGCATGAAAATTTTCACAAGCAATCAAAGTAAAAGATTTTTCTTTTCTTTTCGATTTATAAACAAAGCCAAACTGAAGTAAACACTCTTTTCAATGCATTGATTTTACAATCTACAATGCTTCTACAATGAGAATTTCTGTGGCAAAATCAATGGTTCATTTCCCTATGCAAAATACCACTAGACTTTGTCAATTTAAACAACAAAATTGCTCTCAACTAACGATCCTTTTAATTTACTGAAAATGATAATGATAATATGACTGTGAAAACTACAGTATTCAGTAACAGAGAATAGTGGTGTTGAGTTGGTTGTAGTGAAAAAATCAAGTCAATGCAATCAAACTGAAAAAATGACCCATATGTCAAAAGTGCCACTAATTCAATCAACAATCAAGCTCACAAACTGGGTAATAAGCACACCATACAGACTGGAAATTAACCAGGATGCTAATAGGCAACAGTAAAGACTAACTAAGGCAGAGAGAATACTCAGGAAACCAAGCAAAGATAAAAAATTTAAAATCTTGCAGACACTACCGCGGGTGATGGTCTGGCTGAAGCGCGGCACTGTGACAGTACCGCTCTGGTACTAAGGCCGAGAGCACTGTACTATCGCGCTGGAAGTAGTTCTGAGGGTGCGGTACTATGGCAAGGGAAGGAAAAAGTGCAACTTGAGAAGAAAAAATAAAATTTTCAGGGTTGTTGCTAACCCAGGGGACTCAGTGATCAAACAGGGAGATAAATACTACGAGGAGGGGTGAATAAAGGTCAAAAAAGACCAAGATTCAAACTGGTTTGAAGTGCAACAAAAACTCACAATGCAAAGATAAATGACTGTGAATTGAATCAATCAAGCAGTAATCAAAACCAGCGGAGTCGCCATTCTTGTTATGTAGAATTTTGTCCTACGGATAAGCCAAAACTCTCTTATCTCTAAAGCAGACTTTAAACTAACTTTAAAGTAAGAAACAAGTCAAAACAAATGCTACCTTGAATCCCTAGATATAACGAATATCTCAAGATTAAAATGCTAGAAAGAGTAGAAGAAGTTTAACTAACCTTCTATCCAGACGCTTGTTTTTGGTATTTGCTCCAGTCTCCAAGCCCTCACAAATGAACCTGTCAAAATGGAACCAAGACACAAGAATGCACTATTCTCTAGCAACCTGAAACATGAGTTAGAATATAAATCTATGAAAGATACAAATCATATCATTAAAACAAGATTAACACAAATGATTTGGGAAAACAAGACAAGTTATTCCATTACAACTTGAAGAATACTTACAAAAGGTGCTTGATGTCCAAGCCAATCCTCCAGCTCCAAGTGTCTTCTCCTCTAGCTATCTCCACAATGCTGCAAGACCATAAGTTTGGTACTCTCAAGAGTCCTCCCCTTTCCAATGGAATGCCTCTCTTTTATAGTGAATGGTGAGGTTAACCAACAAGAGAGATGGGTGGATCTAAGGAGAGATAAGTGGATCAGGGTTTCTAATCGAAGGAGATGAGTTGAGATCGAATCAAGGACCCCAATCTTCCATTATCTTTGAAAATCCAAAATCCCACAAGTCAAGGGAAAAAGGCTATTAAAAGAGTACCGTGTTTTGCAAAGACTGCAGAATGCGGCACTGCCGCGTCTTGGGGAAAGAGCATAGCGCGATAGTGTCTAGTACCGCGTTTTGACAAACTAGCAAGG